>OY776296.1:12771470-14092967 GCA_963675345.1 Trididemnum clinides | reverse complement strand
ACCCAAGCCTCAAACAATATATTACAACACAAAAAAAGAATGTATTTCCAACGTCAGTTATCTAGTGCTTTTTTATGAGCAGTAGCTCAGCCTAATATCATGAAGCCAGATAAAATGCATATCATGCAATAATTCAATCTGTGATGGGATTGAAAAAAACTTCAACAAAAGAAAAAAAGAAAGTTGAAAAATATACGTAAGGCCTGTTTGTGACAGATTTGGATCGCCTCGGCACGACCCATTTTTCACCCTTTATGATCCATGTTGGGTCACGACCCATACCTAGGGAACCTTGGACCTAAAAGGACCAGAGCAGTAATTTTTGACTAGTAATGCAAATACGTGTTATCCATTGTTATGCTACAATATTTTGACAAACTTAAACAAATAATATTGATGCACACAAACCCAGACACAGGAAAGGTTATACAGCTTCAGATCCAACCCTGATTTAATTGCTGCAGGGGCAGTCTTGAGAATAGGGGTGCCCATGTGTAATTACTATGAAGAACTTCAAAGAAAAACAGCCTTTTTACAACTGCGTTAAGCAAAACTTGATGTTTTGGAAATGAAGGTATATTTGGGCGAAGGCTTGTACATTTTCGAGAATTCAGTATTTTTGAAAGTATAAACCAAGCATTACTTAATATGGGGAAGAACACTTGTAAGCCTAGCAGAAATTGATGGTTTTGGATATTTTTTTATCTCAATACATCTCAAATATTGGAGAAACTTGGTGTGTTGACGTTGGTTGCTTCACACACATTGCCAGCTGGGACATTTTTCACGTTGCCCTGTGTCCAAAGTCGGTGCATACCGCAAAACCTTGCATTCACAAAATTACTTTCATAGTTTGTCTTCACAAGACGATAAACGGAAGCAATAAGACTATAAAACTGTTATATAAGCAAGGAATATGAAATAAATCAACAAAAATATATACTCATTCAATATAGCTCTAGAAGTTTTAAAATACGTTGCTACCTATATGGACAACTGTCTTCAGCTTTGCACATATTATGTGACTGACATAAAAAAGAGGAAACTGGTTTATTGACACTCAATCAGCAGTTTTTGTATATCACGGCTGTTACCTTTCTGAATGTGTGTTTGCCTTAGCAGGCTTCACCGCAGTGCCAGCAGAAGTAGCTAGATTTTTTTTCACATTCATTTTACTTGCCTGATCGTATTTTTGTGGCATGTTAGCCTCATACTCTGTAAGAGGGCACCTAGTTTTGCACGGAAAAAGTTGTTCACCAAGAGTCTAATTGAAGTTTGGTATGCAGCATTTCCTACAATTTTCTGTGAAACAGTCCTACACCTCGGAAATCAAGCAAAATTTGTCAGTTTCTTTCCCTTTCTTTTCAACTAAAAAAGTCATCAAATTACAGATGTTTTGTAATTTTCTGATACTTATCACTGCTCATGGTATTTCCAAAGATTAAACATCCCTTTTCCTTGCTTCACTGGTATATTCATCCACCTAACATGCCGCAACCTATTTGGAGATCTATAACTTTCCAGCTTATCCAGGATTAAATCAAAACTGTCATTGTACTTTCGGTGGTTGCAACTTTGCTTTTGAACACCTAAGCATATGTTCATCAACAAACAAATGAAAAGTACTGATCAAGCTACTTTGCATTAAAGCTCTGTGGCAAAAAGAGGTTGGGCTAAGAAGTTCCAAAAATAAATTATCGGCAGAATTCTTCAAGCATCTGGAGCAACAGTTGTGTTGATCCACAGTTTCACTTCATGATATTAACTGTCCACCAGCGTTTTAAGTTGACGAATTATCAGTTGTAGAAGAAATAGCTAGGGAAGTAGTTGCTGGGACTTACTCATCTTTGCTGCTATCTGCACTACTGTCAAAACGTTTGACTCCAGTGTTACAAGTAAAGATAAACTCCATATTTTGCAGTTTAATTTCTTCGTCTTCATCCAGTTTGCAATTGCTGAACTACTTGTTAGCCAGTATAACTATTGCCTCGAACCACTGAAAAGAAAAGCAGTTTCTCAAAACTGCTGACAAAGTTTTCAACAGATATCAAAAATGCCATAGAGCTAGTCTTCAAATCTATAACAAAAATCTAAGTAGTTTTAAGTCATGCTCAAAAAAGGCTATGTAAGATCATGTGTAAAATTGTAGAAGCTAGGCAATACCCATCAATAAACCACCTGTTCCAGCTACATACACAACTACTAAACTCTGTGCTGTTAAAAAAGACGTTAGGACTACTAAACTAGGTATCAGCAGCTCTTTGAGACAACACAAAAAGTATGGCTCTCTTGCAGTCAACCCTGCAAAACTGACAATTATTATTCTAGCTTCCATTGCTCAGAAATCAGCTACTTTATCTGGTTAGTTGTTACTTCACCATAGCAAGAATTGATAGCTAGCAGCAAAAAACACTTTTATCCACTTCTTGAGAAACACGTAATCCTTTCATCAAGTGCCAGTCACTGTTGACCGATCGTGGCTTTTATAAGTTTGAGTGTGAAATGCTCCAATTATGAAAATATTAAAAGAAAAATTCTTACAGTTACTCACACTTCAATAAAAGTTTGGAAACTCACATAGGAAAGGAAGACAAAGTCAACAGCACAAAGATTAAGAAAAGGAAAAATTCGAAAGCAGTCAAAAATGACTGGTAGGGGCTTCTAGTGCACAATTAACTGAAAACGTAAAATAAAGCTTGAACAGCATTTTATGCAATGTCTGCAGCACATTTTAAAGTCAATGGTTAAAAACTACTTTCTTAAAGGTTAATCTCCGAAAAAGGTCTTCTTTTTGAAAACTGGAACACCACTGTACTTCCCAACCCACTTTAACGCCCTAGCAAAATTCTGGTACATCCTGGGTGAGCTAAACCGAATTGACAAGCACTGGTCTAAATCACTACTTTCTTAGTTTCAGACCCACCTAGCACTTTCCACCATATTGTATTATTGCCAAAACTACCAAGTAGGTGAAGCTGCTTGATGTGAAGGAAAGTCTTTTAAAAAGATATAGTTATGCAAATCTATGAAGACATCTACCACTTTTTGGCCTCTGAAATGCGAGCCCAGCAGCTTATTACTGATACATATAGCTTACAATGTAGAGTCATGTCATTGTCATCTTAGAATATAGTTGCTGACACATATAGCTTACTGTAATCTTTGCTCTGCAGCTCAGATTAGAGTGCTCAGAACCTGTTTTGTTTTCAATACAATTAGATGTTGGAAAAGAGTTTGCTATTAATAAACAATAATAAAGTCAGCTTAGACATCTATTTAACATAGGAAAAATTAATTTTTCTTATGATTGATATGGAGTAAAGTGGCTTGGATAGACTATCTCGCTAAGGTTTGACTACTGTTTTCCAATTTTAATTGTTATTTAATTTTCAATAAAATTAGTAAATTACCTCATTCAGATTAATTGTTTCTATCCCCTGTTCCAAAGAGCTTGAAGCAATTGCACTGCCAGTTATTTTCAAGTTTTCATCCATTGTTTTAAAATACAGGTTTAAAAAAGCTGAAAACAGATAAGCTTTTGTGTGGCATATTTTTGTTCTACAGATGTGAGAAAGCCTTTTCTTTGTTTGTTATACAACAACATTGTTTAAAACTGCAATGGAGTTGGCAGTGCTGCTGGAAAAGTGCAATTCTGTGCGCAAAAGGTAAGATTGAAAGTGGTTACATACATACACAATTAGGTTTCAGAGAGTGGCCATGCAGACCCACAAATCACTTATGCACATGTATACTTACCAAATAGAAAAATCAAAATTATAAGTTTTGGTCCCAAATTTTGTTGAGCAGACGGGACTAAATGCAAACGCAACATGCTATTAGCAAATGTTGACCAAAGTGCTCAACAGTTTAAAAGGATAAAAGTAAACTAAATATTTATTAGAGAATATTCAGATAGTGTCAAACTTTTTTTTATTGAGCTTAATTTCAGTTTCTGTCTCACAAAAAATCCATGACTGTCTATAACATATGCCTCCATGCTGTTGCTCTTTCTAAAATGAAATTGTGTGTGTATGACCATTTTCAGTAGTATCAACCACCTCAGTTTTTCACCCTTTGCTAAATTTGCTACAAGAAATAACACCAGACAACTTCAAAACAGCAAAATGTGAATTTAAGGAAACAAACAAAAAAATAAATTATCAGCACAGAATTTGCAGAAATTGAACGACTTATCTTCAACATTTCACTTATTAACACATTTGCTGCCACGTCTCCACATTTGTGAAGACATGGCATAATTTATATGTGCCACGTAACCACAAATGTGGATACAGATTTTTTCTGATTAAAAAGGCCTCTCCACAAATGTGGATACATTTAAATGGAACTTTCTATGGCCTTTAATATTTGTGGCCTCTGGGGAATATTTTTAGTATAAATTGTATCCATAAAAGTGGATACATGGCTCACACTGGCGCATTTAATTTTTTCTTACCTTTGTTTTTTGAGTGTGTTACTAGTTTATTTAGGCTAATTATACACAAACATATAATTAAAAAACATATATTACACATAAAAATTAGAATATTCACCAACTAATTAAGCTAATTATTACAAAATTGTTACAACAAAAATGTGAATTAAAAAAAATATCATGTACCCTCCATATAACTAAGTGTTCCTTGTTGATGTCATAATGTTCCTTATGAATATGTCTTATACAATAACTTAACTTAACAACTTAAATTTATGTTTATTTTTTATTACTTTTAATTAATTGATATTAAGGCATATAGGCTAACTGCAATCAGTTGAATAAAATACCACTTCCACGACTGGTTTTGTTCCTATTAGAACTCGTCAGATGGACTCAGGTATTAAACCGACGATCACATGAATTGCTTCATGCGGTTTATGCCACTCCGCCAGCAGTCCTTTCAACTGATGCTGTTAATTTTAAGCTTATATATGGTGCACGCTCACTACAATGAGCTTGATGCGATATATGCTTTTAATTCCCAGCCAAGCCAGTGCCTTTATTACGTTATAATACGAATTATAGGAGCTGGTGTTAGCCTGTTTAAGATATTACTTTTAATTAATTGATATTAAGGCATATAGGCTAACTGCAATCAGTTGAATAAAATACCACTTCCACGACCGGTTTCGTTCCTATTAGAACTCGTCAGGTGGACCGATGGCGGAGTGGCATAAACCGCATGAAGCAATTCATGTGATCGTTGGTTCAATACCTGAGTCCACCTGACGAGTTCTAATAGGAACGAAACCAGTCGTGAAAGTGGTATTTTATTCAACTGATTGCAGTTAGCCTATATGCCTTAATATCAATTAATTAAAAGTAATATCTTAAACAGGCTAACACCAGCTCCTATAATTCGTTTTATTTTTTAGTTATTCATCTTAATGATGTCCCCTTCAGCACTGCCCACGCAGTGGATTTTATTGAAACACGGAATGCACATTTGGGGCTGTTTATCACAGGCAAGGCAATAGTATATAGTTAATTTTTTTTTCTTTGCTGTTTCTCTTCCTTGTTCGTTACTCAGTTTTTTATAGCAAGGCTTGCAAGTAAGAGTTTTCCTTTTTTCTTGCTCATCTACTCTTCTTGTGAGTATGTGGGTTTGCTTGGGAGGGCGTCTTTGCTCAAGACTAACTCCAAGAAGAGCTCGAGCAATACAACTTCACAATGATTTAATGTTGATTCTTGAGCCTGTCGCCTCCTTATAAATAAGTAGGGCATTTACTATTGCCATGCCCAACAGTAAATCTATCCCCAATTTTTGGTACCACTTCACTCCTTTTTGCAAAGTGGTAACATATGAAGCAAGCTGATCGGAAATGTCAATTCCTGCTTTGCATTTTTTATAAGCAAGAATCATCATCCGTTTCTGGGTCAAGGGTTCTATTCTTCTTTTCTTTCTTCGAGGCTGTCCATCATCTCTCTCTTCTTCTGCTGCTTCTTACTCTTCCTGTTCTTCATTTCTTCTTTCTTCTCCAACATGAGGGTTTTCTTGCTCAGTTCCCCTCTGTTCTTCTGCTTGCCTTCTGCCTCTTCTAAATGTTATGGGAATGGCGCATAATTTGGGCATGTGTTTTTTGGAGAGCATGCACACATCCCTCTTATCTTTCTATTTCAGGAATGTTATTCTGTTCTGGTCCTCTCTGGCAATTACCTATCCCCTCTTGATGTTCTCAACATGCACTTCCTCATCCAATTTCTTTCTTCCACTCCGCACTGTCCCAACTACATGGGTTTTCTTCTGTAGGAACTTGTGAGCAAGGTTGTAAGTTGCGTAGAAGTTGTCTACATACAAAGTTCTGCCTTTATTGAGCAGGTTTGTGGACAATTGCTCACAAACTTGTTCCACTAAGCCCACGTGCTTTTCCCCTCGCACTCTCTGTCCAAAATACACAGACAAATTGTATGTGTACCCTTTCTCTGAGCACAGCTTGAAGAGCGTGATACGTATGTGTCTTGTTAGGTATGTATTGGCGAAAGATGAGTTGCCCTCTCTCCATGGGATGAGAGTTTCATCGATGACAAAATTTTTGCCAGGGACATAAATTTCTTAAAAGTTTCTAGTGAGTAGATCTATTAGTGGCTGAATCTTTGCCAATCGATCTGATTCTTCGGCCAGTTCATTGTCGGCAAAATGAAAACAATTTAGCAAAAACTGAAATTGATTTCTGGATAGAGTATTTCCTTTTGATGTTATGGGGGTTACAAAAAGTGGGTCAATTAACCAATACTCCTTCATACGACCTCTCTTATTCAATCCCATCCATAGAATTATACCTAGAAAATTTTTCAATTCTGCCTCGTTAGTATCTACCCACTTTTGCAAGATTGAGTTTGGAGTAAGGCACCTTCAAGAATTAGGTTGCATTCATTTCTCCTTCTGCTGGCTGGCAAACAAATTTGTTTGTTCTACTAAGTGGTTCATAACATTAATATCAACAAACATGTTCCATACTTCATATGGCGTTACTTTTTCTAATACTGAAACCTGGATCCAGTGAGCACCAGTGAATTGAAAAGTCTTCTGCCAGCCGACAAAATCTGACTGCCGCAGCTCCTCTGCACTTGTTTCTCCAGCAGTAGGAACTTCATCATCATCAGAGGATGAAAAGTTTTCCTCTTCCAAACATAAGTCATGTAGTTTACCTTTTAATTCATTGTCACTAAAGCCAGACAAGTATTCAAAGTCAGGGTCTTTCACAGAATCATCACTGGCTATACTTATACTGTCACTAAATTTTTCCACCTCCTCCTCTGTATCAAAAAATTTTGCCATTTTTTTGGGAGTTAGAATTTTTTTCCTAGCACCTTTATCCATTTTTAATATTTTGATAACAATATGACAAAATGTTTACTAAATATTATTGAAAATTATACATTTATATTCCCTGCAAAAAAAAGATAATTTATTTTGATATTCTATCATCTAAAATCACATTATTTGTCATAAAAAACATGTATCCACATATGTGAATACATGGCACACACAAACAGATGTCTTTTTTTCTTGTTTGGACTATTTATATGCCCAAGACATATACCTAAGTATATAAAAATTGTGTAAGTCTATCAGTAAATACGATTCACATTCATATATTACATGAACAACTGCTCTTTATATTTTTTAAAGGTTCAATATCTCACATTCTTTTTTCCGATCGGGTCTAAGACCACCTAAGTCCCATTCTGGCATATAAAAGCTACAAAAAAAATGCAAAAAACTTGTGGCCTGGTTGGCCGTTTGGTAATTTTTTCCGTGACAGCCAATGTGTTAAAGATCATGATGCATGATTTAACTTAATTTAATTATCTAATTTTATTCAATTTGGTGGTCACATAATTAGTTTTTCATTAACTTTAATATTCCTGCAATTTTCTTACTTTGTAGGAAGTTTTTCAGTAATTCGGTAATGTCATATTTTAATATGACATCTGCATTTTCTTAATTCAGTAATTCAATATTTCACTTTAAATTTTTATATTTCCAAGATTCAGTAATTCTATATTTCAATAAGATTTTTCATATTTTAATGTTGCCCAGCACAACCTGATGGACAAATTGCAGCAAAGTGTTATTCCCAAATGCACAAAGTTCAAGCTGATCAAGACATTGGGAGAACAAAAAATAGGACCAAGTTTTTCACCAAATAAAACATTTATTAATTTTTTCTGCTGAACATCATGGAAATATTTTTGATTTTGGGTAAATATTGATTGTATGTAGACACATCCTTAGCATCACTTACCAAATTATGTAGACCAACCAGTCAGAAGAACACACACAACACCAATGAATGGAACAAAATACTTGGGAGCAGTTGGTTACAAAGGTGGTAAAAAATTAAACATAAAATATAAACAAAAACACATGTCTAACTGATATGTGCATGACACACCCAATAGCATATTGGTAAAGATAGCACACCCATGTGCCACAAAGGTATCATTTATGTTAGAGGCTTGAATACCACTGTAAGTAATTATGTGATTCTGCATGAAAGTATCAAATGATTTCTAAAAAAACACTGATACAAAAATTACACTTGGAATTACAGTCGAATCTGGTTAATTGCATAGCCAATTTTTCAAGCCTTTTTATGCAATTAAGCAAATGATGCGTTTATGTGAAAGTGCAAAGTTGAGCTGAAGCGCAACGGTCATCACACACAAAAACGTCTGCACGTCATGCTTCAAAGCAAGTGCAATGTGATTGTCTTATTCTTGCTTAAAAAGTAAATAAAATCACACAAAAAAAGGGTTTAATTGAATTTATTTGTTTCAAGCGAAATACCGGGCGATTGTTGTTTAATTTTACTTTGCATGCTATCTTGCATTTTTCTTTCTAGTCAAAGAAATGTGTCCATATTCTCACCTTCAAATTGCAGTAGATGTCTAATTATGTCAAGTGCATGAAGCACTTCTTTGTTTTTTGGTGGAATCACAGCAGTTGCATTGGCAGAGTTTTCTTCATTAGCGTCGTCGTTCTCAACTTGATTGTTTTGTAAAACTGCTTCACATAAACGTGATATACAAGCACAAGATTTGCATCACTGAACATCAATCACATCGCAGATTGCGTTGCTTTTGATCTCTAATCGGGGGCGGCCTTTTTCATTTTGTGACGATGGCAATCGGCGTTGTTCTGTACTTTTCAGTTTGTTTCTGTTAAGACTTTGCAACAATCACATTTTTGTCACTGAAATTTTGCAACCTTTTGTTTAGTAATCGAATAATTGTTTTAAATTCTATTCAACTAAGCGGATTATGCAATAAACCACTATGCGATTATCCGAAATATTTTCTTAACAAATGATTGACTGTGATTTGGGATTTATGATTTCAATGCAATAAAACAGATTATGCGATTGTACGATATGCAATTTACCGGATTCGACTGTACATGAAAAAACATATTCATTAGACAAGTTCCATTAAAATAAATGCCTCTGACAAACAATGCGTTCTGCTATTTACAGAAATAACAAGATTTAGAGATGTCTAAATCATCCTTTTAACAGGATGTTGTTGCTACATCTTGACTAGTTCAAACAATCTTGGAAATTAGCTAAATCAATTTTGTATAGAAAGTGGCTATTTTGCCATTGACATTCAAACGTATTTAAAAGGAATATTTGCTACAATTCTGATAGTGGCGCAGTGAGAGGATAGTGCAGCTGCATTTAAATGTGATGATCATGGGGTCAAATCTTTGCTTGCATGGTACTTAGACAAAAGCAGTGTGCACTGGAGGAGGGCCAATATATCAATACAAAGACAGGAGAATGTATAGAGAGGCACAAGTTTTTATAATTTGTCATAAAAACTGTCCAATCAGAAACGATCACAAGTCATGTATTTAATACATCATTAACATTG
Organism: Trididemnum clinides; assembly: GCA_963675345.1. Classification (NCBI taxonomy): domain Eukaryota; kingdom Metazoa; phylum Chordata; class Ascidiacea; order Aplousobranchia; family Didemnidae; genus Trididemnum; species Trididemnum clinides. Next base: position 14,083,090 of record OY776296.1, on the reverse strand, counting down.
ACCAAACGCAAATGTCAGACTGCAAAATAGCTTCCAAGGGTAAAATGCCATTGATGGCAAAATGGCCACTACCTTTGGTATATGATGATTGCAGCAGCACAAAAACCGAAGGATATAGCAAGTAATTTCAAAATACATAGATACCCTTCATATAACATATCCATGAGTTCAGGCACTAATCACTTGGCTGAGTTGGATTTTTTTATGGAATCCAATATTATGTAGGGAAGGGGAGGCTAAACTATGCCCTGCAGGCTGTGTGTAGATAGCAGACCAGTTTAATTCTGCCTGCAAAACACATTGCAGAAGTGGTATGATTGTATTGTTATTGTTGAACTACAGTTTTTAACAACAGATAAAAAAAGATTTTAACAACTTATTTTTGCATAGATTAAATAAATTACACTGCATCCACCTCTCCAGTGGCCAGGCAGTCACAAATTCCACCCTAAGGTCAAAAAGTCTGGCCACTTCTGATATAGAGTAAACTGGCATACTTCAGGACAAGTTAGTAGGTTGGTGAACTACTATTCAATTTTTTTGCAACTCTTACTGGGCTAGGCTATCATTTTATCATTAAAACAAACTACAAATTGGAATAAACCAGAAGCTATCCAATTTACTTTTAAACTCTGATCTATATCCACAAAATACATGGCTATAAATTGCAGATTAGCATTGGAATTGTAGTGAATGCAGACAAGTAATATTTGGTGCTACTAAAGCCACAAATTAAAACATAATATTAGCCTCAATTACCCACAACATTTTTGTGCTTTTCAACCTTGTCCTAAATTACCCTATTTTTGGGGTACTAAAACTCCAGATAATAGATATGCCCAAATTTAAAATTCATATTTCCAGATCCATAAATTACTGAAAAATGTAGTGTTACTATGAGGTAAATAAATAGGCAGTGGCTACAGTGCTGGCACTGGTACTTTAGTTTCTGCCACTAAAATGCAGGTAAACCAATCTGATTGGTTACATATAACATGGGATGTCAGTAAACAAATCTAATTGGTTCCATTTAACATATAATACAAATGTAATACAAATTCAAACCCTAACCCCAATGCTAATCCTAATTCTAACCTAACCCTAACCCTAACTCTAACTCTAACCTTAATCCTAACCCAAATACAAAAAAATTACTGCAATGCTTCCTCCAAACAATTCAATCCTAACTCCACTAAAAAATTAAGCAGTCCAGCCGAAAATTGAACCCCTTAACATGCTAGTCAGTCCTCATGATGCTAACCACTACACCAAAGCAAAAATGCAAAAATCGTGTCTAATGTGCTTATTTAAAGGAAGGGCAGTTTACTGACATTTTAGTGTCAGAAACTAAAGTGCCAGTGTCAGCACTCTAGCCACTACCAAATAAATAAGGTAAGCTGTGGTTCAAAAACTGTGGTTAAATCAAAGTTGCAATAGTGAAAGTGTTAAACAAAAATAGAAAGGTAATAAACTTGTCCAAAATTACCTCAATATATCCTATAGCCTACTAAATGGACTACAAACTGTAACAGTGTAGGACTAATGAAATAGTAAAGTACGAGTCAAAGGCTACCTTTAATAAACATAAATGTACATCTCATAACATATCGAATATGTGTAGCAGGTGAATTTTAGCAACAAAAGAATGGAAATACAAACATATCAACTGTAGGCATACAATGTAGATATGGTGCCAACATCTTGTTGGTTACTGTACTGGTTGAATTAACAGGTTACCATTTTAGTAAGAAAACTTTTGTCAATGGCACTTTATCCTAGGATGCTATTTTGGCATCACCATTTATGAATGCTTAAATACCATAGTCTTATTTGCCACAATTCTGATAGTAATGCTGTGAAGTAGTGGATAGTACAGCTGCCTTCAAATGTGATTAATATAGGTTTAAATCTTTGGTGGGGGGGTACTTAAACAAAGGCAGTGTACAGTGGGGGGGAGGCCTGCTATGTAAAAGTAAACAGGTAAGGAGGACTCATACGCTGTACAGAGTGGTAGAGTGTACACTGGGGGTACAATCTTTTTTAATTAGTCATTGAAATTGACTGATCAGAAACGATCAAAAGTCACATGTTTTTACTGGAGATGTTGCTACAGCCCAACACAGATTGAACACTTTCATGTCACAATCTCCTGACAACATACCTGCTTATTTTCAGAAACAAGTTGGTTTTACGTTGGTGCATATAATGACTTATTTGTTCAACCTTACTTTGCATCAAGGTGTTATACCAAATGAGTGGAAACATGCCATTATTACACCTACATATAAAAAGAGTTCTCAAGATAAGCCAATAAAGTACTTCAGTTATGTGCCGCATTTTGGAAATTATTGCAGAATAAATAATGGATCATTTATTCTCAAACAATCTTTTATCTGATAACCAATTTGAATTTTTACCTGGTAGATCTACATGCACTCAACTGCATGCAGCTTTGAATAAACACCACAATAACTGTGACTCAGGTATAAACATTCATGTTGTTTATACTGACATTTCTAAGGCATTTCTAAGGCAGTCAGTTTATACTGACTAAATGCTAGTGGTGGTTGTGAAGTGGCAGTTACAGCAAGAGTAAGAATCAGTTGGGTAAGATTCAGGGAATGTGGAGAATTGTTGCTTGGAAATAGGTTCCCTCTGAAGATGAAAGGTAAAGTCTATCGTAGTTGTGTAAGATCAGCAATACTGTATGGAAGTGAGACATGGTGTTTAAAAGAAAATGAAAAAGCTATTTTGAGAAGAACAGAGAGAGCTATGGTGAGAGCCATGTGCAGTCAGAAAGTGGTAGGCAGGAAGACGACTGAAGAACAGATGGATATGTTGGGGTTGAAGGAAACTATAGACCAGTTAGCAACAGTAAATGGAGTTAGATGGTATGGACATGTGCTGAGGAGGGATGATGATAGTATTTTGAGGGTTGCTCTGAATCTTGAAGTGAGTGGCAAGAGAAAGTGAGGATAACTGAAGACGACCTGGAAGAAGCAAGTAGAAGAGGAGACAGAGAAGATTGGTTTGAAGAAGGAGGATGCCCTGAGACGAGACAAGTGGAGGGACCGAGTGTGAGCAATTGCAGAAGGAATGGGGTAAATCCGGCCATCTCTGTTAAAGGGACAACTACAGAACTCAGGAATTTGGAACAAATTACCCAAGAGTGTTGTTTCTGCTCCAACTTTTGCTGCCTTTAAAAGTCACTTAAAAAAGTTTGACTGTTGCAGTGCTTCTTCATTAACATATTGCTGATTTTCTGCTGTGCTCTTGCTTGTTATTCTACCTCACAGCTTATGCCTGTTTTGTTGTTGCTGCTTTCACTGTTGTTAAGGGTAGCATATACTGTACATATCAAGCTTCCTTTCTTTAGTGTGAATTTTTCCCTCACATGTAAGTGTGCTTTTAAGATTCAACTTTGGCACTATTGTGTTGTATTTCAATAAATAAAATTGACCAATCACAAATGTCTGACAACAGAATAGTACCCATAACTAAAATGTCATTGATGGCAAAATACTAGTAACTACTGCCCTTTAGAAATATAAGTCTGGTTCAAAAGCGAGTGTGTAGTGGTAGACATACATTGAATCAGCATGTCTAGTCTGAAAAACGTGGGAAAAATGACGAAAAATTGACTTTCTTCTTTCTGGGTTCACTCATTACTTTGGCTGTTACTAACTTTCATTGAGTATTGTTATGATTAAAATTCATACCGTAGATTATACACAAAAGTCCACCGTGAATTTTTCGTCTTATCACAAGTCAATTTTGGTAAACAAAGCAGTCAATAGCCTATAGACTGTGACAGCCCCCAACAGATTCTTAAAAATACTTTAAAACATATAAAGTACAGTAGATAAATGCAAAAAACCACATCTCTTGTAGCAAGCTAAGCCAAGTATTATCTACCTATGCCTAACACGCCATTGATCTTTTTGTGAATCAATGGCGTCTTAGGCATAGGTAGATGATGAATCTAGAACTCTTGTTTCTCTTTAGATGATAATAAGCCTAGAACTCTTTTATTTCTCTTTACTTAATTTATATTTGGTCCAGGTTGAACTAACAATGTATACTAAATCGTAGAGCTCCTAAATCACTGTACTCGTTCAGTGTTTCGCTATCTAAATATCAATGCATGAACTACTATCTACTAACTCCTCTACAATGCCGCTTTAGCCAGCCAATGCCACCTTAAAAACACTTGTGCTGTTTCTCTTTTGTATTTTGTTTCAAATCAACCGTTTTGCTCATGACGTCATAAATGTTCTACTTATTATTATTTTATAAAGGATGTTACACATAACAAAAAAAGGTGCTCAGCAAATGATACACAATATCATTGAAGAATTTAACCCTTTTGTTCGCATTGAATTGATTTGGAGTCATCTTCTATTTTGGATTGATGTAAATACATCCTAAAAAACGTTGTAATAATAGATCCCCAATCAGAAAAAAACGCTGTAGCAAACTTGCTTAGAAAGGTCCTGCTGGCCTCCCTCTCATAATTGTGACGTCATCGTGTCAACAATTTGGATGTTATGACTATAATTTGATATGTTAAATTTCCTGTAAACCTAAAACTGAAAATTATAGAATTCAAGGCTGAAAAATTGATGCATAGATCAATGTTCTAATGTATATAGGTATGAAACTACTTTTGCTGAGTTGATTCAATTTTTCGTGAGACAGGGAGTTTAAATTAAATGAAGCCAATTGGAGTGTACATTAATGAAACGTTGTGATCCAGTATCTTGTAAAAAAATTTATTCTGTTTGTTGGGGCATAAATGGCATAATTTCACCATTGTCTTTAATGAAGACTTTATAAAAGACGGAATTTGAACATAGGAAAAGGTGAGAAGCTAAGCAGGAAGGGCTTTATGAGGTAACGGTAGGCTAAATTGCAGATATGAACAGACACTAGCAACGTTTGAAAAACAAGACTTTGAACGATTAGTGGACAGATAGATATTAGTGTAATAGAAAAGAATGATGGGCAGCGATTTAGAGAAAAGAAAGATCAGGTCAGGAAAGAGGCTACATAAGTGATTGAATAGCAGCACTACTAACCCAAAGCTCAAGCATTGTTTTAACTCTTTTGCTCCCGCGTGAAAAGCGAAAAAAAATGTCTGTAAGGTGGCAGTGCGAAAAACTGTCATAATCAATCATAATTAATCATAATTATGTACCTCAAGTTTGTTTGTAGGCCTATATCATTACTCAGCTGTTTACTTCTACATTAAGTGTGATATATCGTTGAAATCTACATTTCTTGACGATTTCAAATATAATAAAAACAAAAAAATTTTTTTTTTGAATTTGCAAATTTTATGCAAATTTACCCCCCAATTTGGGGGTAGTTGTCTTCAAAATTAAAGAGGTACCCTCACCTCAAAAATCACTACAGATTTTATTTTTTCTACCAATTTTTTTAGAAATGGTCGCAAAATGATGCTAAGAAAATAAGCTTTCAAGGTACATCAATTATAACTTACCTAAAAGCCTAGGCTTTCTACAATTTGCTACTTTCTGAGGCAAATGACCTTTTTTTACCGGTACCGACCGGTACCAAATTTTGGTACTTAAATTCAGTACCTAAAATATGATCAGTCATTATCTGCTAGAGGTTAGCCTAAACCATGTAACATTATGTATTTTTGAAGAGGGAATTTCTTCAAGATTCAGAAAATATCAAGTTTAAATAGAATATGCTGTCACTGACAATGAAACAGCCGCTTGTTTACACCCTTCCCATTTCTTGAGAAACAAGGGGGATACAGCAAACTTTGATTTACGAAAGCCAAACTTGTGCTAGCTTTTAAACTTGTATTTCGCTTCTTGTCTCCTTGGAAACTTGATACAAAATGACGACTTTAGTAGTGAAATAGTTGCAATTTATTTTATGTTTTTATAGGGTGTAGTTTTTCTAAAAATTATAATTTAGTGAAGGTAAGTCAAAAAATTTTGGGGGTTTTGAACTGATATGATGTACAGTACTCATTTTTGATCAGTGAATATCATATACCACTTAGTCTAAACTATTTAAAGTTATATATTGCTGGAAAGCAAATTTCCTAAGCTTTCAAATGAGACCGGTATTTAGCAACATATGATATTTTTTACGCACTAAATTTACTTTTATCAACTTACCATTCAAATTTGTTTGGGGGGGTTTTGAGACCCCTAAAAAGTTTGGAAATTTAAAAACCTAAAATTTATTATTATCGCTTGAAGTTTTGTCAAATAATGCCCCAAAAGAGTAGTTTTCAGACTGTGTTAATGATAAAGGGTTTGGTATTGTGGTAAAGATGTAATCTCAATTTGATTTTAGTGTAGTTGGCACGTGCTGAGAATTTGGCCGATTTTGTCGTCTGCAATTGGTTTCTTGGTCTTTTTAACCGTTTTTGGGTATAAAAATCCAAGAATTAGGGCACAAATTATACATCATTCGATGCGTGAGGAAATAAGCGTGATCTTTTGAAAATTTTATGAAAATCGGATGAAAAATAAAGTCACAAATCGATTTTTTATTAAACTAATTTTGTAACTCAATTTAACAAAATTTGAGGGAAACACTGAAAACACGAGATCATCAATCGATGATCGCGGGAGCGAAAGAGTTAAATTTCAAAAAATAAATTTTTCAAAGCCGCAGATGCTGAAGTGGTTTGGAAGGGGGAATTCACCTTTTCTCAAGGAGCCAATTAATTACCTCAGACAGTTTTTACCCTTAAGCTGCTTGAGCTCGTTGTTTAGATAACAAACAATTTCTCTGAACAGCAGGGAGAAACCTTACGAACCAATCGGAATAAGCTGGAGCAATACTAGAGAATTCTCATAATAATGAGTGCCATGGGCGTACGACCTCAAACCAATTTGGGGGGGCACCAAATTTTTGCCCGAAAAATTTGTCACTGTAATAGTATCTCCAAAAAAAAAAAAAAGGTCATCGCCCGTTTCGCTGCACCTTATTACTTTTGGACTAAACATGCCATCAAACGTGGGTCCAAAGTGGTATTGATCTTTTTTTTTTTGGTGATGCTATTACAGAGACAAATTTTTCGGCAAAAATGTATGGACACTTACTCAAATTGCCCGAAAAATTAAAAGTTGCCCAAAATTTTTACTCAAATTGCCCGAAAAATTACAAGTTGCCCGAATTCAAGGGGGGCCAGTGCCCCCCCGGACCCCCCACTTCGCACGCCTATGATGAGTGCGGTATCGCTGGCACGTTGCGATTGTTACTGGTCTACCGCGCTCCGATTTCATGCAATTGCAGATGCAGCCTAATAAGGGCATTTGATTTTTTGAATTCACCAAGTATTGTTACTTTAACAGCAGCAATAAGATAGTCACCAATAGAACAAATAAAACGCTACCGGTAAGTCAACACTGAACAGTGATAGTAACCACAAACTTCATCTGATATACAAAGCACAATTTTGTCTGCCCGTGTGTACGTACTTAGCCTACGTACGTACTTGTGCTTTCACTCCTCCAAAATTACTGGACGTACAAGCATCAAAACTCTGCACGATTGACCAATACCTCAGATTAGTGTCATAAGGGGTGTTCGTGACGTTATCACAACGCCTAGCCGAAGGCAAATCTTTTAAAATCTTCATTTCTTGACAGAGCAAAATCGTTTTGTGTTCAGACAAAAGCTAGCACCAAACCTTTTATCCTAAAACAAATTTTGGAACAAGTGCAAAATTTTCCCCATGACAACAACAAGTGCAAAATTTTCCCCAGTTAGTTATCAAGTTTAGGGTTAGGGTTAGAACCTTTGCTTGTCAAGTGCATAAATTTCCCCACGTGGGGAAATTTATGCACTTGATCCCAAATTTTATCTCTTTGGGGTCTAAGATAATGTCACAATCAACGCCTAATTACACAGTTTGTTATCTTTATTTTCCAAAAACTACTGGTTGTAGAAACTTAATTAAATGCTGTTTCGGAACATATTAATAAGGTGTTTTCGATAAAAACAGCGCTATAACAATAGAAGATCTTTTGACAATGCAAAGCTCATTTGACAATTCTTTGTTTAAAACATTTTAAGCCATCTCAGCATGCTTCTTCTTTTGCACGCTTACAACTCGCTCGATGATGTCATTTTGCTTGCCAGGCACGATTGACACAAGTCTTTAGCTGCTAGAGATCATCATATGATGATGTTTTCGAAAATGGCGACATATTTCCAAAATTAGTTTAGTTAACAATTCATTTGTGACCTCATTTTTCAACCAATCTTCAACATTTTTTCAGCAAATTAAAGGAAATTTTAAGGCAATTTAGATGATTCATTGTATGGTATAGTATTTGTTTTTATTCCCAAAAAAATAAACTTTAAGACCTACTATGTAGCTTTTTCCCCTCCAAAAGTAGTACTCTGAGTTAAAACAGGTAAGTTTATTACGTAAAAGTAATAAGATACTAACAATTAATGTTCTTTGGAAGCTTAGGAAATTTCTTTTTAGCAATATGTTTCCCTAATTAGTTAGGGCAAAGGATTAGTTTATAATGGCTGATCAAAAATTGGTTGCCATACATCAGTTCTATTTATCTTACTTTACCTAACAAACTTGCAATTGTTGGATGAAGTTATTTCTATGGTACATTTTGACTACTTTTCCTCACAAGCATCGTTGTTTGGCATTATCTACCTACCTTTTCAAAAACACACGTTAAAAAATGAAGTCACTTAAATACTACTGAAATGTTGCCAACCGGCTAAAAACACTTAAAATTTTGGTGACTGCTTTTTACGAAATTGCAATTTCTACAAAAACGGATCACTTTTCTACATTTTGACTATTCTTTCTCAATGACATGGTTCTTTGGCATTATCTATAAAAATTTTTTGACGATACAGGTTTTCTTTATATTTTTATGTTGTACAGTTTATATGTTACACTACCAACATCTACCGTTTTCTGAAGAAGCTCCCCGGAAACTAAGGGGAGCGAAACGTTAAATTTGAAAAATAAATTGTCGAAAGAACGAATTCATCTGGTTGAAATATCGTTACACTCGACATACGAAGAATGCCTGCTATATTTAGTAAATACAAATAGTAAAGCCCACTGCTGATGTTTCTAATTGATAGGTTTTTTGTATTAGTACGAAACATTAATTTTCATTTAAAAGTAGGGAAGTCTGAATCAGGGAAAAAGTTAAGTGCAATAAATCCCAAGTTTAAGAAAATATCGAAATAAAACAATAATAGTATCAATTTGTGACAACGGATTTAGAGGAAACATTTTTTCTTGAAACAGCTAAATAGGCGCCTATTAGAATAGATATAAATATGAGATTGGGGAAAATCATGGCTCATTTTCACGTTATGGCCAAATTAAAGCAAACAGGGCAGCCAAATAACTTTATATCACAAATAGGGGGGTGCAAAAGTAGGTATACAGTGATAAAAAATAGTAAACACCTACATTATTAACAGTATTTATCATACAAAAAGCGAATGTAGCATAACATGTAATAAGAAACATATGTAACAAGAAGCTCTAATTGCTTGCCGTCAGCGTTTACACACTCCTCTAATCGAGAGCGACCACTCATGCACGCTCTAAAACAAAGGTCTTAACCAACTCAATTTCCTGACAAGCCTTCAAAATGAAGTGAATCATGTCTTCAACAGTACTGGGCTTGCGTGCAAAAACCTTATCCTCTACGGTTCCCCCAAAAAAGAAGTTCATTAGAGTTAAATCTGGCAAGCATGAGATCAGTCAATAGCACCTCGGCGTCGAATCCATTTGTTGGAAAATGTTAAGTCAAGCAGTGCACGCACAGTGAGAGCAAAATGAAGTGCAGCCCCCATCTTGCCAAAAACAAAATCTGCATTTTAATTAAACGAAATGACTAAAAGTAAATGTATTTTTGTTTTAAGAATTGTTGCTTTCACCTTAACCCTTTAACTGCCAGGCCATTTTATGTAAATCATCACAAAAAAAGAGAATTTACATAATTTGCGTTAACTCAAAATCTACAAAAGCTACATAAAAAGTGTAAACATGAAAGTTGTCAAGAAAAGCATGTACTTTTCAAATACGTGACGTTTTATTTTGATTTTTATGAATAAAGTAGGTCTTATTTGAGAAATAACTAAAAAATTTGAAAAAAACAATAAAATATAACCAAAAATTCAAAATTTACAAACAAATTTATATATCATTGCCTTTTAACAAAAAAAAATATAAACAGGATTACTTTAGATCCTTCAACATCAGTGACAAACTTTTATTTTCCTGAAAAGTCTGAAAAGATAAGTAATTGCTGTTTTTGCTCAAATCAAAGCACTGTTCGTAAGCGTACAAAGTATCAATGCAAAGCATGCAAGCAACCATTGTGTATTGATCCTTGCTTTGCACATTTTCACATGTCCAGTTTGTAGAAAGTAACTTTATTGATTGAATGTGCATTGTCATGCTTGCTTAGACTCATCATTCTGAGCAATTTGTTTTCACACATTGACACTTTTTGGAGTGTTTTTCCCTGATTTTATTCCTTTTTTCTATTTGATTTTGTCTTGCTATTTTTTGCTCAATTGCTTTGAACCCTGAATTTGTTTGTGAAGGGGGGTTGCATCATCCCTTTTGTACCTCCAAATTTCATTCATGTTAAATTTTGTGCGAGTCTGATGCTGCATAATTGCACTACTTCACGTATAATAGTTAGTTTACAAAAAAACAACTTGATTTTGGTTAACGGACACCAATTTGTTCATCATATCTATTTGTCTCAAAAATTTTTCAAAAACACTAGGTTTTTTTAGTTTCAACTGCTTTTTTTTTACAAAAACTAAATTTTTGTAAAAAAATTCAAATGTAACCACCCAAATTTTTAAAATTTTTTTTGAAGTTTTGTCAAGTACCAATTGAGCAAAGTCAAAATTTACACATTGTGGAAGTAGTTTCAATACATTTTTAACGATACAAAAATATTGCTCTAAAAGCCACTATAGTGGCTGTTGGCAGTGAAAGGGTTAATATAATATGTCACCAATTTCACGAACTAGCAATATAATACTACTGTATACCTACTTTTGCACCTTCCTGTATAAATTCGAAAGGAACCCACCAATCGTCAAGCAGGCCTACCATTAAATACCTTATTTCTTTAATCGTCAAAAGAACCACCATTTGGATTTTTTCACCCTTTCTCCCTTCCATACACTTTTAAAAAAGTTCGAATGATAGTTTATGATATCATTCTTTTCTTTTGAGTACTGCCAGTCTTGATTAATAAACTGAGATGGTCACGATTACGTGAACAGAAACTATGGCCTATATTTTCTCAAATTTTTTGTAGCTGCTCTCAGAAATGTTTGTGCGGTGAAGCCGGCGAAACTGCTTTATTTGAAACATTTTAATTCGGTACAGGTGATCGCCCTTGGGTTCGCGTAACCAATGAACACAGCACATAGACCTAAGGCGTAGCCATGACCTTGAAATCAGAAATTTTATCAGGAAAAGAGCCCATCAAGTCGTGAAAATCTGATGTGAGAAAAAGACATAAACTTTTCGTTACTGTTCACACAAATGCAGGATGGGTGCAGCTGACTGAACTGACATTCTCAATCTCAAGGTTGCTGATGAGAGCCTGCAGGCGACGTCGGAATATAATATAAAACATTTTTTTTTCTTTTATTGATGTGCTGCTTGTTAGAATATCTGTTTATACTGTAAAGCAATGTAATAAAATTCCACTTTAAAAAAAATCGAAATAAAACCATTAACCTAAGAGTTTGTAAAACTGAATTTAGAAAGAATATTTTGTTCGAAAATAACTTGGCCTGATGGGCACCTCCTAGAATATGGTGAATGAATTCGGGGAGGGCATATCCACTTCTCTCGCTATGGCAAAAAAATTCAAAAAGCGCAGCCAAAGGACTTAATACCACAAACATAAATAGGAAAGGGACCGCGCTAAATCGTAAAATAGGCCATGTACTTCTAGTACATGTACATGAATAAGCATACCACTAAATAGCTTATTTCTGTAATTTTGAAAGCAACTACAATTTGGCCGCCATCATCAGTTTTGATCGCGTTTCAACTCCCCCCATTCCCCCTTTCACTTTGGAAAAGTATTAGTGACAGTTTATGACAACATTTTTTCTTAGTGACCATTACCAGTCTTGATTGGGAAAATAAGATGATCGCCATTACGTGTACAGAAATCATGAAAGTAAAAAAAACTGTCTTTTCGCCACTGTTCACACAAGCGCCCTAAGGGTAAACCCGGCTGAACCGACACACTTTGCCTCTGTGTTACCAATAGGTGCCTTGCGAACGACGATTACAGAAGGATCGTTCTAGTTTATTAGTGTACCGTAAACTGTGCTTTAACACAGAAATAAGAACAGGACAAGCGGTCGAAGTTTTGTCAAAATTCATTTTCGCTTTAAATACGGCGTCTAGCAAAACTGAATGATGTTTTTCTAAAGTTTTTGTTTGAATGCAAAGAAAGCAAGTATTACTGTTTAAGTGCAGTTTGAGCTTTGAGAATGACGATAAGTTTGTCTTCACACGTTACTCATTGCTTTAAGCTTGGTTAAGTTACTTTCTATTAGTAATACTATAATCTTAACCGCTAAAGCCCCTTTACATGTAATGCAAAAAAATTATTTTCGAATTTTCTTTGGTTTGTTTTAATCTAAAGCATGATGGGGCATACGATCTCACTACCTCGCAAGCGTAAAAAGGTCGAAGAACAAAGCAAAAAATCCTTTTATACGTGAAATTCTTTTGGCCACGTTGAAACGGGTCTAACGGAGTATAGCTACTAGAATAAGTAAAATTATTATACTTAAAATTGATTCCTTTTTAAACATCGGTGCAATTATTAAAAATATTGACTTTTTTAACGCTATATGATACATATTTTCAAATACTTTGCCTCCATGGTAAGGCTTTAATTATTCAGTTAAATTTTTGTACTGCCAAAGCTGTTGTTTTTAACACAGTGAAATTTTTCTTTAGAAAATTGTTTACTGACTTATGTGATGGAAAACTGCAGCACAGTATTGCCGATCTTACAAGAAACGGGGAACGATGATTTTTCGTTTTTGATTTTACACACAACATCAAAAACATTCACAATATCTTCCTTAGAAGAAGCCAAATGCACATTTCGTCGTCCACTCTTAATTGTGTCGCTCAGTTTTCACACATAAAACGCTTATATGCCTTGGAAGAATTCAAAACATTGAAAATTGCCTATGCTTTGACCAAGCTTTCGTTGAATCTGAGCAGTCTTTCGCGAACATCATCCTTGCATGCTTTAAGTAAGTTAGCTGGGTCTAGAAAATCTGATTTATTGATTGCTGTTTATTCGATAAGTAGCCTACAGTATATTACCAATTTGAAATGCCATAGTGGTCCCTAATTGGGCAGAGATGAATTTTGCAGACTTTGTTACCCATTCATGCCGACCGTCCATAACTAAAATTGTTTATTAAAACTTCAGCATGCTAAATTGCGTGATAATTGGCAGTTCTGACCAGTCAGTCTTAAAAAAAAGCAATTACGTAATTCTTATTTTGAATTTCGAGATTGACTGTGTGGTGATGAAGGTACATTAGATCAGCACGTCTGAGCTTTCGAAAGGTGGTAAAAAGATTTGAAATAGACTTGCTAAATCCCTGCAAGTAGATTTCCATCCGTGAATTTGAATGACCAAAATTTGATGTTACCAGCCTACTCATGATTTATTACTCTTTTTCTATCCGTTTTTATATTTTTTTAGGTGTTTTCAACGAATTTACAGTTCATAGTTTAAAATTTTACGGTAAAGATTTCCTTGGATTTCTGAATCTGCGAAGTATGTCGAGTTCATTCTAAACTTGTGGAAAGTAATGTCTTTAAAAACACCATCAAAAAGGGAGGTTTATAAGAATTAAAACTTTGTTTATTTTTATTATTCTATATAAGCTTATTTTGAGTAAAATAGAATTTTGTTTGGTTCTACAAAAGCAGTTAAATTTAAAGGTATATTCTCACTCAATTAAATATTTGAAATTGTTTCGGAAAAAGTTTAATGATTGGGCTGATTTTGAAAAAAAGCAAATTTGTAATATTTTAGTAGTTTGTAAAACCCAAGTATTGACGTTTTAACATTGGATTTGCTTAGTTAATGACAAAAGTACAAAAGATATTTAGGAACGCAAAAAAGAAAACAACATGTGTATTCCTCTTCAACATTGTGACGGAGAATCGATTAAGTTTTTAGTACAATCTCATAAAATCTCGACCCAATGGAAAGTCTCTGGCAACGCAGGATTAACAAAAGAAACATCTCTTGCTTCTCTTCAAAGCATTGGTAGCATGATCGAATTAGTTAAGTACATGCATACTACACACAATTTTACATATGTATTCCCCGGGAAGTACATGTCGGATCCAATTGAGGGAAGGTTCGGTTGGTACAGGCAGGCCAATGGTTGGAATTTTTTGATGTATATCAAACAACTGCTTTTAGCTGAAAAAAAAACTCGTGTTTTGAGTTTGCTGCACCAAAAAGCGTTGGTTGCTGCATCTCGATTAATTTTATTACAATCTGTTGGACTTAATTGGTCTCCTCCTAGTGAACCACCAGAATGTAATTGGCTTCATGCATTTTTTATGAAACGTGAAAATGATAACTTGCAAGAAATGTGTGAGTTGGATACAAACGTTACGTTTTTAGTTAGTGGATACATTGGACGCAGTATTGGTTGTAAGCGAAAATGTGCACCATGTAAAGTATACTATTGGTGGACCGGGGTAACGAGAATTTTCTCAGCAATTATGTTCCTCAAGATTATATGAAACTCTTCAATGATGCTGATCGCGGATCACTTGCAATGCCAACGGAATTTTGTTTTGCTATAACGGCTATTGCTGTGCATGGTTACAACGCTATTTCTTCTGATGACACTATAAAAGAACGACTCTTATTATCAAGAAACCAACGTTTGATTTTTGTTTTCTCTGTTTTAAAAGTAATTGCGTTTTCTGATTGTAAAGATTTTTTGAACCAAAAATGTACTAAAAATTACTGCAATTTCGGATTTATCTTGCAAACTGCTTACAATTGTTTTGCCAAAAATGAACTAAAAAGATTAAAATCAAGATCAAAACATCCGCCTTCGAAAATGGCTCGAAATACGCGAAAACTAAGCAGTAAAACTTTGATAGAATGCTGCAAGTAAATTACTAACTGTGAATAAAAAAATCAATCAGTATTTTTAGTGCTTGATCTTTTCTCTAGGCCAACCAGTGCTTGGTACTACCATCATATTCAAATTGGTTTCGTGATGATTTGAAATTTGGCAATAAAAATGCAGTTGGACCAAATATGAGAGTAGAAAAATAGAAAGGTTGCATTACTAATAAAAAGTGATGTCATACATGACGTCACTATAGATGCCTGAATGATGTAGTTGCATCGTTAGCAAAATCCTAAATGTATGTGTTATGAATTTATGCTCCTTTTTACATTCGTATTCTATTTGCCTTTTTCGTCCCGTTGTTAGCTTCTGTCACTCATCGATGCACTAAATTTCAGAAACGTGGTTGACAGACAGAAGATAGTAACTATTCAAAAATTCGACTAAAGCCTTAAGTCTATTTAATTATTATTGCCTTATGTTGTGCTGTTAGTAGTATTTGCGAATAAATTTCTGTCTTTCAAAAACCACGTAACAGTATGTTCGTTGCATAAATTTGTTTAAGCACATTAGCCCTACTATTGTCACATGCAAAATTGAGCGTCCCATCCCATAGCTCTAGATATCCCTGAATCCTTGCTATGCCATTATTTTTATTTGAATAGACTGCAATCAAAAAAATTATGTTGAACCGTGTAACCTAGGTGAAATTTTATTCCAATTTAAAGTTTTTCATTTGCAGGCACAGTAGCCTAAACTTAACTTTAGCTTCTTTTACCTGTACAGCTCAATGCTTTTTGGTCTCATTCTTTTAATTGAAAAAATTTTCTATAACGCGGAATCGTCAACGATTCCTGTGCTGAGAAAAGTAGCTCAATTGAATATTAAGTAAAGAAAAAAATGGGAGCCCCATAATAAATGTTTGCACCCCAGTCCCAACTGACAAAGTTACGGTCCTTGAGTAATGCTTTAATTTAAAACGCCCAACTTTTTGCAAAGCATTTCCATTTCCGTACATTCCATAAAAAATTTGGTTGCCCAAACAATTGATTGCGGCCTGGTTCGTGATTTTATGGGAAATCTTTACGAACTCTGTGCCTTGTTTCGCCGATCAATCAAATTTTGAAATATCGTCCGTCACAGCAGTGGATTAATTCATGCAATTAGGCCCCTGTGTCCGACGCGTTGGCTTTGTAGAAACGAAAGTTTATGCTTAATGTTGGATCAGCATCCAATTGTTTTGCAAGCTCTGGAAGAAATGAATAAACTAAATTTGTCGGACTCACAATATAAATCCAGGACAGTTAAGAAATATTTTTGCGAGGTTGTGGGTATCTGGCAGCAAAATTGTGCTAAAAGTTTTTTGAATTTTTGAAGAGCTAAATGAAATATTTTAAACATTGCATTTATGTTTGAGAAATGTCAAAAACGATAGAGATTGTGGAAAAACGCTTGGAAAACCTCCGATCCAGTGAAGCATCCAAGGTTATTTTCGATGAAACAAAAACAGCGATATATATATATATTTTCTGGGTGAAGCTATTAAATATTCGTTCTAATAAGGCTTTTTCGTAGATATACGTGTAATACCAGTAGTACGAGTCAACACCTCTGGCTGCATGCATGTTGCTTGGTCCTGGCAAAAACGCAGCCAAGCAAAGAGAAAACTAACCCAAAATAAAGCATTAACAGCAGGGGCGTACCCAGGGAAGCGCCTGGACCAAGGTCCCCTTCTCCCGATGAGTAAGTGTACAATAAATTTCTTTGTGAAAAACGTTCAAACTTTTCATAGCTCACGATTTGCAGTTAACTTCAATATTTTGTGAAAGTCATTTACTCAAATTTATCACTATGACTTAGCAAAGGAAAACAAACACGCTAGAAGAGCGAAATAAATGAATGAAATCATTCGCGGTTGCAAGTTTTGCGGTGTTGGTACCGATTTACCAAAGTTAATAAAAAAACTTAGCGTATAGGTCCAGCAAGTGCTCAAATGGAATAATTAGGTGATAGTTCAAGCAAGTTTTCAAAAAAGGACTTCAGACAAGTAGTTTCTCACCGGAGCTTTAGTGGAAGGTACAAAGAGGCTATGCTACTGTGTCAACGGGCGTTGGCCTAAGCTAGAAGCTATAGCCTAGCTGCTAGCGACCAAATATGGCCGGTGTAATAGGCTACCAGACCAGTATTTAGCATAGGCTGCCAGTATGAAATAGGTAGCGTAGCAAACAGTAACAAGTTTCCTAGATTCAAAACCACTTTTCTTTTCAAGCTATTAGCCCAAGAAACCGGTTGTTTACATGATTTAAGGGGGATGCGGAATTTTTAAAAGAAACGAGGCATATTTATAACCTAATTATCATTGAAGTGCATGTGGAAAATCATTTTGTTCGTGAGTAAATAAACATAATAGTAAGGTTATATTGTTATAGGCAGTTTGGGTAACCATTGTTTGCAAAGGGCGGGAATTGGAGTCGTGCGATTTTGCTTGCGTCCGCAGCCTTGTTTTGTACATAAATTACCTACAACATCATAATTTGAATGCAAACTTCACTCTCAAGATGTGTTGCTTTAGCAGCCTATAG
Source organism: Trididemnum clinides (assembly GCA_963675345.1). NCBI lineage: Eukaryota > Metazoa > Chordata > Ascidiacea > Aplousobranchia > Didemnidae > Trididemnum > Trididemnum clinides. The sequence continues at coordinate 14,065,334 of OY776296.1, read as the reverse complement.
TTGACTTAACCAAAAGCACAAGCGTATTGAAAGGCTACCAAAATGTAGTTTTAGGTGTAGCTAAGCAGTTTTAGTTCCTATTTCTTTTGCATAATTCATATTGTGTGAATAAAACAGTATTTAAATAAGCTTAAAGTACCATACCGGTGTAATGCAAGTCCTGCAAAAGTTGATACAAGCTAAAAAGCTTCTACCTTTTAAGAATTTTCAACGGTTTGGGTTTTGGATTGCGCTCCCGCCCCCCCATCCCCTCAGTAATGTAGAGAATAGGAATATTAAATCGGCTGGCTGTGCCGGCTTCAAGCAGTTGCAAAGAAAATTGTTTTAACATTAAGATGGTAGGTAGTTTGACACGATGCAAAATATAAAACAGGATCATCCCTATTCCCTCTTCTTGCATGGAGATCACCAATTTTTTTGGGGGGGCACGCTACTTTTTAAAATGTTTAGACCTTTAAGGATGAATCTCTTTGAAACTTTAGACAGATAATGCTAAACAACCATGCTTTCCAGGATAATAGTCAAAATGTACCAAAGAATTAAGTCTTTCTAAAAATTACGGTTTTTTCGTGTAGTAGGAAAATTTTTCGACTAACAACTGAAAATGATAAATGACTACCACATTTTGATTAGCCATTATAAACTAATTCTTCACCCAAACTAATTAGAGTTACCTATAAGATAGGGTTGCCATACGTCCGGAATCAAGGTGGCCAAAAAAGCTATTAATTGCTTTTCTATGATTAGCACTTCTTGAGTAAAGGAAACAAATTTTATAAATATTAATCATGACGTCATGCGTGGTGCTGAAAAGGTGAAGTTCATTGAAGTTGGTTAAGTCGGGTACTTGCGTTGTTTAAGCTGAGAACCTTGGTTCAAAACCGCAAACTAAAAAAATTATCTTTGTGACGTCATGAACCTCCTTATTACACTTACCCCAGTGTGGTCATGAATCGTGCTAAGTTTCATGCTCGAACTTCCAGTAGTTTCGCAGTCTGAGCCAAATTACAAAGCAAGAATGGCGCTTTTAGTATGAACAATAGGCTACGATACACTGGCATGAGAAACCGGATATCGATCGAGATTTAACCCAAACAAAACGCAATTAAGTTTAATAAAATTCCAGGAAAATAAAATTAATGTCACTTGGTGCCATATTTTTTTGGTTTTTATCTAAAAATGGCTTAGGTTAAGAAAATGGTCGAAGAAAGTTAGAAAGACGACGGCCCTAATAACATTTAATTATAAAACATATGTAATTGCAAGGGGCATAAAAATAGAATTTATTGGCAATTCTTAGTAAAAAGAATAAAGCCAAAATGCTGGTGAACATTTTGTTAAAACATTTTGCTTTCCCTTTAAAAGCATCATCAGTACAGATACTCTGTCTTAGCCTAGCCTTAGGTAACTATTTATTTAACTGATCATGCTTTTAGTGTAAAAGCGAAACGTTTTACTAAAATGTTTACTAGCGTTTTGGCTTTATTCTTTTACTATAAAAAAAAATATTTAATTGCATTTGCGTTGAGAAACATTTTATCAAATCAATACATGAAGACAAAGTAGAAATAGAAACTCGCATAAAATGTCTGGGGAAATACGGATGTTTCCTTAAGTCAAGAACCCTACACAAAACAAGATCGCGTGCAACATAAAGCTTTTTCTTCACCGGAATAAAATGGCAAAGCACGAATATCGTGCAGAACCCAGCACCTTATATCGTGCAGAACCCAGCACCTTATATCGTGCAGAGGCAACTTTTCGGCGCCCATCAATAGTATATATTGGCAGCGGTGGGGCAACCAATCAGCTATTTGTGTTTATGACTGTTTCGAAATAAACTGCCGATTTTCCAAAACTCGGTTGATCAGGTTTTGTGGTGTAGAGGAATAACCAACAACTTGTTTCATTTCGTGCCCCCATTCCTAAAGCAAACACGACATGTAGCGCTCTTGAGAGTTTTAGCGTTTGTCTCAGACTATCGTGGCACCGACCATTACTGGACTGCACCAATCAACAGCCGCCTCAACGTGGTGGTGCGGTCCCCGGCCCCGTTTGGGTTGGGTCGAAATGGCTGTTGGCCTTCCCGAGGGTCCCAGTTACCCCGGGCACTCCCCATTCATTTTTTCGCTATGCTGCCCCCTGAACGACCGCAGAAAGGCAGCACACAGCATCTTTAAAATCGGTCGCCTGTTCTTACTTTTTCTTCTCTCCTGCCCTACTCTTGCCCTCCTTCGTCTCGTCATTCTTCTTCTTCTCCTGATGAGCGGTAACGTTCATCCTAACCCTGGCCCCATCTTTCCTTGCTCTGTGTGCGCTGGAAATGTGACCTGGCGGGGCAAGTCGGTGCAATGCTGCGCTTGCTCCAAATGGGTCCATCTAAGGTGCTCACAACTTTCTTTATCTAACTTCAGAGCTCTTGGCAGCTCTCACTCTTGGAGCTGCCCCCCCCTGCCGTAACACTGTGACTCCCCCCTCCTCGGACTCCTCCGGCACGTATACCTCCACTGTGGAATCTGGCCCCCCCTCTGCTAATGCTGCACTCTTGCCCCACCCTCGTCTCCAAACTTCTTATCCCCCATCTGCCCATCTTATATCTCCTTCCCCTACCCTTCCACCACCGTCCCTTGCTCCTGGCTATACTTCTGCACCTCCTGCCTCCTCTCCTCCCCCTGACTCTCGCAGGGTTCTTCAATGGAATGCTGGAGGTCTTCGAGCCAGGAGCACTGAACTACTTCACTTTCTTTCATCCCATCCTGTCTACCTTATCTGCATTCAGGAATCCAATCTTAACTCCTCTTTCCGGATTCCTGGATTCTCTGTTCTGCGTTCTGATCGTACTCACTCCCGGTCTGGCATTCTCTCCTCTGATGCCTCGCATGCCAGTGGCGGCGTTGTCATTTTCGTCAGACAGGGCCTATCCTTTTCTGAACTTTCTACCACCTCTCTTTCTTCGCTCGATCCCTACTCTGATTATGTAGGGGTCAACATCTCTCTAAACAAATCCTCCTCGGTGTCATTTCTTAATGTGTATGCCCCCCCTATTCGCTCCTCCCCAACGGATGGCAGAACCGATTCCTTCTCTCCCTCAATTCTTCCCTCCTCCAGAAATCTCTTCATTCTGGGGGACTTCAATTGCCATCACCCGCTTTGGGACTCAAGAGGTACTTCCGACCCCCGTGGGGAGGAAGTATTCGACTGGGTCATCTCCTCAGACCTCCTCCCTCTCAATGACCCTGACACACCCACCCTTCTCCATCGCTCCTCCGGCAGTCGCTCCTCTCCTGACATCTCCTTTGCTCCTTCTACTCTTGCTTTTTCTTGCTCCTGGGAGGTGCTTCAGGACCTGGGTTCTGACCACCTACCAATTCTTCTATCTATCCCTCTCTCTCCGGTCTTTCACCCCAACGAGCGCCCCCTTCCTTCAATTTTCAGAAAGCTCGCTGGGATGACTTTGCCTCCTACTTTGACTCTCACTGTCCTTCTGCAGAGGAATACTCGTCTCTTTCTCTTTCCTCTGCAGCTGCTCTCTTTACCTCTCTGGTAATGAATGCGGCCAAATCTTCCATTCCTTTCGGCCGCATCAAACGCCCTCCTAAAGCCTGGTGGTCTGCTGAGGTGGAAGAAGCGGTTGGTGAAAGACGCAAGACTTTCGCTACTGCTCACAGAAGTGATGAAGATCGCCAGGCTTACATCTCCGCCTCTCGACGTGCCTCGTCGGTCATTGCCAAGGCCAAGGCTGAGGCATGTCAGACGACCTGCACTTCTCTTTCACCTAAATCTAATCCTAAATCTGTGCACTCTCTTCTTCGCTCTATTGCTGGCTCTCCTTCCTCCTCTTCTTCCTCTCCTAACTTTCCTAACTGTTCCTCTCCCAGGGAATCGGCTTCGGTCTATGCCGCTTACCTGAGGTCTCACTTTTCCGTGTCTCAGCCAAAGGCCCTGCGCAGCAGAGCCAGAGGCTACCTCACTGAGCTCCGCCGAGCTACGTGCTCTGTGGAGTCTCACTCGTCCTTTTGCTCTCCCTTCTCTCCCGCTGAATTTCTTGCGGCTGCCTCCAACCTCTCCTCATCCACTGCCACTGGCCCAGACAAAGTTGCCTATCCCATGCTAAAGCATCTTCCTCGCTCTGGCATGGATTTTCTTCTTCACATCTTCAATCTTTCTTGGTCTTCACATTCCTTTCCTTCCACCTGGAAGACATCTTCTATTATTCCCATACATAAGATGGGAAAACCTCTCGACTCTCCTGCTTCCTTCCGGCCTATCTCTCTCACCTCCTGCGTATCAAAGCTTTTTGAACGCATCATTCTATCCCGTCTTCTCTTTTTTCTGGAATCTAATTCCATTCTCTCTCCCCGCCAGGCCGGTTTCCGCCCTGGACGGTCTACACTTGATCAAATTCTGTACCTTTCTCAGTCCATTTCGGATGGGTTTAACAAACCCAGGCCGGGCTCCCGGACGATCCTGTCTACTATCGATTTCTCTAAAGCTTTTGACTCTGTCTGGCACCCCGCCCTTTTCCACAAACTTATTTCGGCTGGCCTCCCTCCTTGCTTTGCTCGTTGGACTCAATCTTTCCTTTCTGACAGGCGCGCTTCTGTGGTTTTTCAAAATCACAAAAGCCGCTCCTTTCGAGTCCGTCGAGGTGTTCCGCAAGGATCCGTTCTTGGCCCTGTACTTTTCTCCCTCTTCATCAATGATCTTCCGGCTTCTCTGCCTTCTTCCGTCAGCTGTTCTCTTTACGCTGACGATCTGGCCATTTGATCCTCCTCCCCCTCGGTCCCCACTGCGGTGGAGGCCACACAAGGAGCTCTGTTTCGATTGGAGCGCTGGTCTGAGTACTGGTGTCTTCCTCTCAATCCGAGCAAATGTGAGGCCTCCTTCTTTTCAGTGGATCCCCACCAGGCTAACCTCCAGCCCAACCTCCTCCTACTCGGCTCCCGCCTCCGTTTTAATCCCACTCCAACTTTTCTTGGGGTCACCTTCGACCGCACTCTTTCCTTTTCTAGGCATGTATCTTCGCTGAAGGCCAAATTTTTCCCACGTCTCAAGGCCTTACGCTGTATCTCTGCTTCCTCTTGGGGCCCCTCTAAGGAGTCCCTCTCTGTTCTGTATAAATCTTTTCTTCGGTCCCTTCTCACTTACGCTTCACCCGGATGGTTTCCTTTCCTAAGCGCTACCAATATCACCAAATTGGAACGCCTTCACCGAGCGGCCAGTCGCGCCATCACCGGCTGCCTCTCGTCGTCCCCTATCCCTCTACTACTCACCGAGGCTTCTCTACCTCCCCTACGAGTCACTCTGACTCACTTCACTCTTTTTTCTCATGAGCGGGCTCTTCGTCTCCCAACCTCCTTTCCCATCTCAGGTTTGGCCAGACTAGGAGTGAAACCAAGACTCTGCAGATCGTCCTGGAGAGCTTTTGCGTCCACTCACCCGCTCATGCTTCCTTCTACTTGTTCTAGGGAGGCTCTTGTTGCTTGCCCTCCCTGTCCTCCTTGGAATCTTCCCTCGTTCACGGTGGAGTCCACCCTTTCCACTCCATGCTCTCGCTCTGATCCCCCTCACTCTCGCCAAGGTGCGGCTCTCGCCCACCTTGACTCTCTTCCTCCTCATGATCTGGTACTCTGGACAGACGGCTCTGTTCCTTTTCCTTTTGGCAAGGGCGGCTCCGGCGTTCTTGCCAACTGCTCTCTCTGTGGCACTGAGGCCACTCTTTCCTTTTCGGCAGGCCCAGTTTGTTCCAGTTTTTCCGCTGAAGCCTGCGCCATTCTGCACGCTCTTTGCTGGTCTCGGCAACACCATAAAGTCTGCCGTTTTTCTTCTCTTCTTCTCCTGTCTGACTCTCGTTCTGTCCTCTCCTCCACCTTTCCTGTTATCTCAAACTCTGTGGCAGATCTGGCAGGAACTGTCCTTCTTCTCCTCCTGTTCTATCAGGCTACAATGGGTCCCCGGACACTCGTTTCTCCCGGGGAACGACACAGCTGATGAGCTTGCCAGACGGGGAGCGCTGCTTGCGCCCTCCGCAATCCCTTGTAGTCTCTCTCCTCTTATCTCTCGTATCCACTCTCGTCTTATCTCGGACTGGAGGCGTACTGTCTCCTCAAAGTATTTTGACACACAGGTTCCCTCAATTTCCACTGAGGAACTTGTGCTCCCTCGTCATGCTCGCTGTGTCCTCTCTCGTCTTCGCTGCAACGGACACAGCCTTCTTTTAGGTTCCTATCTCTCCAGGATTGGCAGAATCGAGAATCCTTCTTGCAGCGCCTGTGGACACCCGTCCCAGGACATCTCTCATCTCATTCTGCACTGTCCAGCTACGGACTCTTTGCGCCGCTCACTCTTTGGCGACTCTCTGTCTCTTTATGACCTCTGGTCCAGACCCTGGGGAGTTGCCCGGCTTCTGGGGCTCCATGGTCTTCCGCCATGCCCCCATCCCTCGGAAGGGGTCGGGTAAACAACAACAACAACAACAACCATTACTGGAATTATGTAGTTTTATTGAAACACGATATAGTTTAAGAGACATCACCTAAAAAGAAAGTGTTTTTAATTTGAATTCTTAAACCTAGTCGAATTCAATTCCAATTTCACCTAAAAACTTTTTTTTTCAGATTAAAAATCGACCACACAATGCTATGTCAAAAACAGGCAAACGGTGAATCACTTTCAACAACGAATTTTCACATAGTAGCACTAGGAAGGACAACTGGAAAAAGAAAAAGATACCAATTGAGATAGCAATTACAGATAGGTTGACTGTTGAGTTGAAGCAATGCAAAATTACATGTCAATGGTGATGACAGGGCGATGAAGTAGGCTTATTGCATTTAGGTGTTACGGAACCGAAGTTGATGACACGCTTATTAAATGTAACTCACCAAAATGTAACAATGACGCACAACGAATAATAGGCTACAAGTAACACTGATCGATGTACGGCCTCATGCAATATTTAGCCTACAATACAATCTTCTCCCATGTATAAATTTTTTCATCATCAAAAAGTTGCAGAAAGCAAATGGTGTGCGATGAATTCCTAGTCAGGTGTAACACACATAACGTTAATCGTTTAATAAAATGGCGTCGACTAAGTGGCAACACAGCAATTCAAGTGAATTAGTAGGCTATAACAAAACGCACAATTTCAGTGCGTCTAAATGTTAATCAAACAATTTTGAAAATGCGTGGTTGGTGGATTAAAACACAATGAAAGAGCAGTGTGGATTGAAAAATGAACGTGGCACCTGTGGTTTGCAATGAGTGAAAGGATTATCACAGATGGTTTATAAACTTGAAAACTACATTTATTAGCACTTTTTTGTGTTCGTCGTCGGACACTTTGGATCAGATCATCCGTGCTTTATTTTTAACACTTTCTTCAATGCTACATGCGCTTTTTATTCCGATCTCCACAATTTTTTCCGATCAATGCTAGCTGAAGAAAAGCTTAGAAACGTGCTGTAGAACACCTTCTTCACAAACTTCAGTTAGATCTCGATATTTCAGTCAAGTGCTGGCCAATACTGTAGCGTGAAAACACGGCTACCTGTCGAAAGTGTAGAGCAAAGTTTCGGCAAAGTATCGTACAATAAAATCTTGAAAACAACAGCACACAAACCTGTCTATTTCTAATTAAATATTTAAGCACCATTATTAAAAGCTAGTCAAGAAAACAAAATCAAGCGCACAGTATCTGACAAAACGAATACAGATGAAGTAAAACATTAAAAACATAGTGTTATAGCTTCTTTTAGAGAACACTGAACAGTGCAGGGAGCTTCCACAGTAATTAAAAACAGTCCGAAATGTAAAAATTTAAGCATGCACCTGGAAAAAATAGTTTTTGCGTAATTAATGCTTGGATCAGCGTGCAAATCAAACGTTAGATTAAGGTAAAAATACCATTTGAAGCACAATTTAGAGAAAGACAAGCTCCAACCTTTTTCAAGCTTCACGTATAGTGTAGCGAACGACCTTTTCCGGTCAAAAAAACATGCCTTTGCCATTCATCAGCAAGTCACTGGAACTGATTTTCCTATGTCATCCGCATCGCGAAACAAGCAGACATTGAAGACAAATGTGGTGGTTTGCTGAGAACCGATTCTATGGATACCTTATGCATAATTTTTACACTAGTGAAAAGCTGACGCTGGCCGTTTTGAAACGGGAACAAAGTAAGTCTTACTATGTTTTACAACGTCAAAAGTCGCTTGCGAAGTCATAGCCTTTTTAAGAGTTCGCGAGCGTTGATACCGATTCCTCGCTACAGCAATGTCTTCAGATACAGAATCGCAGATTTCCTTCGCGGTGATTTTGGGGATGAAGTGAGAAGGATCGTGCTTGACAAGGTAGTGCTCCAAAGTGTCCCATCCTCCACCGACACGAACCATCACATGATGACCGCGCAACATCTGCAAATTGTCAACACTTTAAAGAAAACATTATCATCTGATTTAGTGGAATTCTATTTCTTCCATGTCCACGGTTCTTAAACTGTGGATAGCGACCCGAAGAGGAGTGGCCTGTGGTTTTCAAAAAACTTGATCTCCTAAAATAAGGTCTTGGCATTGTGTTTACAGCAGAAAATAGCAAAACTGTCACTCCGACAAACTTGATCACCAAAAAACTCTTTAAACTTTGTTTTGAGACAACACGCCTTTGGACAAGGTTGCGAACAACTGCTCACTTACGATATTTGCTTAAATTGGGGTCACTTAAAATAAAGTTTGGGGACCACTGGTAATCTGTGTCACAGCCAAGTTTCCAAAGAAAGCAATTAAGTTCACGGATGAGAGAGACGGAAGTTTCATACAAACGGCAACATGGTCGAGTGGGTTGAATGATCGAAAGCCTGGTCATTCACACGGCACCACAGCGTCGACACGACCTAAAGGCACTTAACGATTCCTCAACTTGATGAAATTTAACAAGCATTAAAGTTAATTGAAGCAATACCAAGCAAATGCCTGCCTACCGCCATTGCCACTTCCTTCGAATCAGGAAAATACTCCTATTTGAAATAAATATTCCCGTGAAATGGAAAATCTTTCTAGAAAATCGCAAACATACAGTACGTGAGACGTCAAAATTTGCGCCTGTTTAAATCGCAAAAAAATACACACATGCTGCAATCTGAGTGGTGGCGGTAAAAACCGGGCAGCTTTGCTTACATTTCACTACTCATAATAAGATCTTCGATTATGTGAAACAATTGCGCTGTATTTCGACGACATATAAAATCGTATGCTAATTTTGTACAACTGTACTGTTTAAATTGAAGCAAATTTCGCAAACAGTTACTTTTCTATTGAATATTAATCATTTCACACTGATTTAACTTCTCTAAAACTAATCCCCAAATACAGCTTTGCACGCAACGTCTCCCAACTATGCTGCAACAAACTCTTTGTGCAATCCTCTTCGTAAACTTTTTCCATAAGACTGCGTCTGGTATGAGTTGCCAAGTCCCGTGGTCCCCAAACCCGCCATTATCCTGAAGAAGAGACCAGGCAACAACAATTAACACCAACAATAATCTATTCAATTTACCCGAACAAATAGAAGCTTTCCTTCAATACGGTACCTTCCTTCTCCAACTCTTTCGATATCGACTTGGCCATCAAATGGTGGCCCATCCACAATGCGATGCACAGCATCGTCCAGTTTGAGGGCCTGAAAGAATGCTTTCTATATTAAGCGTTTTTCCCAAGACTTTCGTAAGTCTATCATGCGCAAATGCAATGAAATGTTTGTACGCAAACGTGAGGTTGCCACTTCAACGTTTTTTAAGAGTTGACCTTCAAACAAGCACTTCAGGGTAACTTTACCAGCATGATTTCAGTACGTGGCAGCCAGCAACAGTCTAGTTAATATTCCTAAGCATTTCTAAACAGAGACTGTTGTACGCAGGCCCTATAGTCAGTCATAAGAAATTTTTTATCACCGGAGGATAAAATACAGCATGGCAAGTGTCATGAGTACACAACTTCTACTTCAATGACAACCACAGCTGCGAACTCGAGCTGATTTTGCTTTACCAGTCCAGGTACTGCACAAGTAGACCGAGTTCGACACAATTTCTACAAGTTCATTGCTAAATCAGTTTTTCTATTCTAGCTTTGCATGGATTTTGCTCTTAAGTGGTGGTACTAATCTTTTTTTGCGCTCTGCTACGGGACTCATAAACTCTCAAGTCAACCACTTTCGAGTTCACCCAACTCATTAATTTTTTTGAGTACAATTTGCAGTCCGATAACAACGCAAAATAACTATTGATACCCATAAACTTCTGCTCAACCCAATAAATCAAGTTTTACAATATATGTTTCTTTTTTAGTAACTTACTTTAGCTCTTGTTTTTAAATTGGTTGACAAAGGTGAATAATACAACTGTTTCGATGATGGAATATTGGATTGGATATCGGCAGCAAAAGATGCATATTTCTGCTCTTCGCGTTCTATCTCATGTTCCAGCTGAACAAGTTCAGGCGCAATTACGCCACGCCTAAAAACACCAGTATTCCGCTTGATTGTAAGCAATTATATTCATGGTTGGTAGCAACACATGAAGATTAGCAGATTTGGTAGCAACACATGAAAATTAGCAGATGCCATTAACACGTAAGACCTTCTAAAGAGCCTTTTGTAATCAAAAGCAACAATTAAATGGTCTGAATATTTAAAACGTAGGTAGAGATACAACACATTTGTTGTTGTTGAAGTAGTGACAACAGTGGCTACGTTCTCAGGTTATTGAGATCTTTTCGTACCCTCGTTTTTGATCATGACTGAGCGGCTCAGCTTCATGTGCCACCTCCACATTATTCCTATTCCTGAGGGCAAACCGGAAAAAACTGTGAACACCATTTTTAAAGTCTTTGGTATAACTCGATAAGGGAATTAACTGCGGCATACTAACGATGAAGTAGATGCTCCAATCACCATTAAACCGAAAGCCCTCAATGACTTCCAAGTTACTGGCAACTTACAAGTAACAATGTAACTTAACTTGCTGCGCTTGTAGTAAACAGTACAGCAGAATAGGCCCACTATAGATATGCTATGTACTTTTAAACTTATAAAACACAAACACAAAAATTTTACCACACTTTGAGTCAACCAGTCGAGTAACCAGTCAGATGCCAGTAATACATAGCACTTAAGCCTGGTTCACACAGAAAACATTAGCGGAAAATTTGCGATGTCTGGCGTAAAGCGTAAAAAATATGAAGCGTAACGACCTGTCTCACAGATTGCGGTAATCATTGAAGAGATTAGCGTGACAATTTTTGTGCTTCGCGGAAAAAAAAGAAATCAAAATATTCCAACTTTTCGTAACGTTGCTGACAGCATAGTACTGATATGCTGGTAGAAAGCACTAAAATCAAACATGTTTAGACTAATTGCAAAATGCCAATGGGTTGGTAGAGGTGATCAAAAAAGTTGCTTGAGCTTGGGCAGATTTCTAGTATTTTTTAAAATTCAGATTGAAAAAATCCCTTTCATTGTAATTTAGGCCAAAGAAACCCTACTTTCGAAGTTTTAAAACCACTATCTGTTCTGATGTTAAATTCGACTACGTGTTACACAGTGCCTGTATGCTTATGAAAACGAGCTGCTTGTTCAGTAACGCGTTTCTAGCAGTTGGCTTGCGTAGGTTTGCAACTTTACTTTCAGTTGTTCATATGAGCTTTGTTGGTAAGGTTAGGTAATGATTTTTTGTGAGTGACTAACTTAGAAGGTAGGCCTACCTTTTAACAAACAAAGAAGTAAATACAGTAGCTTATCTCATTCAAAATTAATTTTCAAGCATAGGATAGGCAATGTATCACTAAGCCTAGTCAGTAAGCTTTGGATGCAGCGTAGGCCTGCTGTAATTGCCACCACATATTGCCGAAGTGCTGACAATCAACTAAACCCTGATAAAAAAATACAATCTCGGGCTAGGAAATTTATCTTTATATCTTTCAAATCTAGAGTGCTTGTAGGCCCCATGTATGACTCTCAAACAGTTTAGCACCGTTATTAGGCAAGTATAATAAAATAAAGCACTCAACAGTTCATTAGTATCGATCTTGCAACAAAAACTGAGCAATCAACTTGATGCTGTTGACGTACTGTGAGTTGACATGCTGTAAAAGTTGACTTACAAAGAGTCTATTGCTCAGAGCAATCTGTAGCTATGAATGAACAATGGCTTGCTAGGTCTATACTGTTATTCTGGTTACCAGGTATTTTTGATAAATTCATTTTTATTTAGCTCTTCTGGTAATGATAACGTTTATTCAAGTTGATACAAGTTCTTACCGAGCATGCAAAAAACTTCAATATTCGTCAACGTTTCGAACAGCTATACAGCTGCTCTTCATCAAGACTAATAATAAACGAAAGCACGAGTAAGGCAATATAATAGTGTGCTACGCAATCGAAAGAGAAAGGCACAGTTAAAAGTTTAAAAAGAAAAACAAATTCATCGTTAGCCGATAACAAGCATATTAAAACACGTGTTGTGCTGCCTTATGTTCCAAGATACTTTGAGGCTTTGTCAAAAATTTTAAAAAACGTAGGAATTTTGGTTTGTAGCAAACCGCATTTAACTTTATAAGACATTTTACCAAAGGAAAAAGACTCGGTGGAAAGGTCATCTAGACCTGGTGTAGTTTACCAGAGACCTTGTCGAGATTGCACTGGTATCTACATTGGGGAAACTGGGCGGGAAAACAAGATTGGCTGAGCATAAAAGGGATTTGAGGCAAGAAAATCTGGCAAAAGTTGATGACAACAATTTTAATAAAAAACATGTCATCATTAAAGATCACCGAGTTGACTGGATCATAGCAAAATTTTAACCTTTGAAACAGATTTTACCAAACGCCGATTTCTTGAATCTTTTTTTATTCATAATTCTGAAAATGCAATCAATGATAAAGAAAATTGTTTTTATTCTGAAATTTATGATAATTTGGCGTAATCTACAGTTTTTGTTATTCACTTTTAAACGTTTTGTTTTGCCTTTTACTTTCGATTGCGTAGCACACTATTTATATTGCCTTACTCGTGCTTTCGTTTATTATTAGTCCTGATGAAGAGCAGCTGTATAGCTGTTCGAAACGTTGACGAATATTGAAGTTTTTTGCATGCTCGGTAAGAACTTGTATCAACTTGAATAAACGTTATCATTACCAGAAGGGCTTGCTAGGTCTTTGGTATGGCGACGAGTGAAACTGTTGAAGGTACAGTAGTTAAATTCATCACTAACAGATTGAGGCTCAATGACTTCATACATTATACAGTTTAAAGTAATGCTGTAGAAATGCTATAAGTTTTGTAGGAAAGCTACTATGATTCAACTGTCTCTCAACGTACAAGTTTCCAAAAAATAAAGAAAATGAAAAGAGTGAAGAGCATTCTCATATACTTTTCAACATCTTGTTTTCAACCACTTGACAGCGGATTTTTAAAAGCATTTCTATGTTCTGCTAGTGGGTTTTTTTTTTAGAAAAATTGCATAATTGAAAATTCCTAAAAAAGGAACAACTAATAAATATGAATAAAACTATACAATATAATGATAAAAATAGATCATTTTATTATCAAAAAGAGTTAGTAAGAGGATTTTGTGTGGTATGCCTTAAAGCAGGGCTTCTTAAACTATGGGTCGCGACCAGGGGCGCCGACTACGGGCATGCGGTCATGCCACGCATGCCCGCACATTTGACTACACTCAACACATGGAGGTCAGATACAAGCTAGAGTCAGTTGAAAAACAACATAAGCAGGCAAGAGTGTATATCAATGGTCCCCAAACTTTGATCAAACGATCTCCGGAAGTTATGGGATGTAGCCCGAAATGCTGATCTCCAAAAAAAAAGGTCATCGCCTCTCTCACCGCAACCCGTCATGCCTGCCGCAACTTCTGGAGATTGTCAGCCATTACTTTACAAACATTTTCACGTAAATTTCGCAGACCAACTTCGGAGACCAGGCGCTCGCACTGTGGCACGAAATCCTTACACGGGCCGTATGTTTGACACCCCTGTCATAGACAATCAAACGGTAATGTTTTAATTTTGACGTCATAAAGTTTGCGCATGCCCGGTAAAATCACAAACTCGGCGCCTATGGTCGCGACCCCAAATGGGGTCGCGTAATAAAATTTTGGGGTCGCGAAACACTATTACGAAGTTATTACATGGTCATAATAAATTATTTCGACACTTTTAACGTCAAGTTAATAGGCTATCCGTTTCCAAGAAATGTGTTTTTGAGGATTGACCGCAACTGCCGTTTTGAAAGATCGAACAATAACGTGTAAGCAGTCATAACAATTGATGTATTGTTACGCCATTATTGCAGTGAAATGCTGACTAAAACAAACTTAACTGCTCGCATTACGATGTCAGAGTAGCCTAGTTTTTGAAGGAAGATTTTTTTACGACGCCACTGTCGCTGCTACCACTTAAACCTAACTATTCCGAGACCATAGAAGGACTTTAGACTAAAGTTTAAAGCAGTTACAAGATTGATTTCACTATGGACCAGTGGTTAGGTTTAACAGATTCATGTGGTAACCATGAAAGCACAAAGAAAACAGTTGATAAGCCAAAAAGAAAAAGGAAATATGATGACTCATTTTTGCAGTATGGATTTACTTGTAGTTGTGAAGACGGAGTGGAAAAACCTCTTTGCTTAATTTGTAATGAAACTTTGTCTGCGGAAAGCTTGAAACCCTCCAAGTTAAAAAGGCATCTTAACACTAAACATGCAGAATCTTCGGACAAGCCAATACAGTATTTTGAAAGACTTCTCAAGTCCTCAAAGAAGCAGAAGCAGTTCACAGAAAATTTTTTCACTGTGAACGAGAGATATATGCATGCTTCTTATGAAGCCAGTTATTTGATAGCAAAATCAACCAAACCTTTCTCGGTTGGTGAAAATCTCGTTTTACCTGCAGCTGTTAAAATGTCAGAAATCGTACATGGAAAAAAGTATGGTGACGAAATTCGTAAAATACCCTTATCCAATGACACTGTTGCCAGAAGAATTGCTGAAATTAGTGACGACCAATTGCAGCAACTAATCACTCGCCTTAAGAAAAGTCAAAAGTTTGCAATTCAGCTCGACGAAACGACAGATGTAACAAAAAATGCACAGCTGCTAGTTTACGTGCGGTATGTACATGAAGAAAACGTTGAAGAAGAATTGCTTTTTTGTCGATCTTTAAAAAGTCACACCAAAGGTGAAGATATCTTCTTTAAAGTCGATGAATTTTTTACGACTGCAGGTTTACAATGGGAAAATTGCATTGGAGTTTGTACAGACGGCGCAGGGGCAATGATGGGCAAGCGTGCTGGGTTTGTCGCAAAAGTGAAAGAACATGCAACTCCGGAACGTGTTACGTTTACTCATTGCATGATCCATAGGGAGGCACTCGCAGCCAAACATATGTCACTTGATCTCGACACTGTTCTTCGAGATGCTGTCAAAATAATCAACTATATTAAAAACAACGCTCTCAACAGTCGTTTGTTTACAAATATTTGCAAAGAACAAGATTCAAATCATACAAGCTTACTCATGCATGCGGAAATCAGGTGGCTATCAAGAGGCTACAGTATACAAAGGCTATTGCAGTTGAAGGATGAACTTGTCATGTTCTTGACAGAACAGAAGTCTGCTTTTGCGGAACTTTTTCTCAATGATGCTTGGGTTCTTAAGCTATGCTATTTGTCCGACATTTTCGGAAAATTAAATGATTTGAACATGTCTCTTCAGGGAAAAAAATGCAACATTTTTACTTTTAATGATAGAATTGAAGCTTTTATTAAAAAGCTTACAATATGGAAAAGTAGGACAGAAGATGGTAATTTGGAAATGTTTGCTGCTACGGATGATTATTTAACTGAAAAACACTTGTCCAATCTCTTGATTGTCAAGGTCATAGTCGATCATTTGAATAGCCTTCACACACACTTTCGAAAGTACTTTCCTACGGACATCGATTCAGGAAAAGAAAGTTGGATTCGTGAACCATTTGTAAGCCAATTGTCAGATGTCACACACCTGTCATTAAAAGCCCAAGAAGAGTTTGCAGATTTATCTAGCGACAAAGGTTTGGAACTTCTATTTTCAAAACAGACTTTATGTGATTTTTGGATAAGGACAAGAAATGAATACCCAACCCTTGCTGAACTAGCCCTTGACAAACTCTTGCCCTTTTGCACTACATATTTATGCGAAGCGGCATTCTCAAAACTTACAACCATTAAGTCAAAAACCCGATCCTCTTTGGAAACTGTTGAAGATGCTCTTCGCCCCGCATTGTCTTGTATCATTCCACGAATGGATCACTTGTGCAAGAAACACCAAGCGCATCCATCCCATTAAATGTGGTTGATAACTACCGTATTTGCCGGTGTATAAGTCGACCTTTTTCGATCAAAAATCGACCTAAAAAAATCGACCTCGACTTATACACCGAGTCGTAAATAAAATAAAATAAAAAAACATAAAATCGTAAATTTCCGTCGAATTTTAGGGGGTCGACTTATACAACGAGTCGACTTATACACCGGCAAATACGGTATTTACTGTAGGCCTATATGGTTTGTTTTTGTTCAGTGTTCATCATTATAGCGACATTTTTGTCATTCTTGTGCATTTGCATTGTTTTGTAATTTTGTTGTGAGCAAACTGTCAGATGTCACACGTCTTAAAGGACAAACATTTACCATGTAATTCGCAGTGGAAGGTAACGTTTTAATGTTATTAACGTGAATGTGCACATAATGGGGTCGCGTAGAAATATATTTTTTAAAACGGGGTCGCAGAAGAAAAAAGTTTGAGAAGCCCTGCCTTAAAGCATGGTTTTGCCTATATGCTTTTTTGAAAATACTCCAAAAGGCAATAAGAAGATCAAGTAAAACCTCAAACTTGCATAGTTATTTGCAGTGACCATAACTGGGATGTTTTTTGTGTAAGCTATAGCCTAGTTGCGTTTTTTGTAAATGTTACTTTTTAAAGTTTTTTGTATTTACCTTTGAGTAACTTTTTATGTCATTTACGTAACACATTCAAAAACAATGATGTAATTTTCAGGGTATTAAACTTGAGGTTGTAGGTTTTATCTCGGACTTTGACCAGCAGTTTTTACAGGAATTTAATTTAGTTAGATGTAGAGTGAACTAGTAATTCTTCTACACCAGTCATGATACGCTATGGGCTGATATTATCATTTACGCTTAATGGTAATACTACGTTCGTTCTGGCCAGCTGTACACATGATACAAGTTTTGCTCTGGCTGGGCTGTGCATATGATGCAGCTTGTTGTGCTTCGTTGCTCATGTCATTTAGTATAAAATAATGTAGTAATTTTGTAATAGGGAATTTGACTCGATGACCACAAATGGTCTTTCACTGTCCTGTTCAAAGTCATCACTTTTTTTTCTAACAATACATGAAAATTGTTGTTGGTGGTAAGGGTGCATGTTTAACACCTGATTTGTGTTTTAAATTCATGTTTAAGGGATCACTAATTTATAAGAAAATTATTATGTCGGACTTAGGCTTGACTAAAAATTTCTGCAAGTCCAATGCCATCGTAATTCTACCGATACTTGCTGTGATAGCTTGTGATAACTAAACATTAGTAGGCGTAAAAGTAAGTGTTAAAATGATTATTTTGTTGAAAATGTGCTGGTGTTACAGCTTGCTTTTTTAGTTATTTGCTTTTGCAGATTTGCACAACAGCACATATTAACAAATATTTTTCGTAAACAAAAGTAATTGTGTTTTAGTTTTATTTGATATCAATTCCAAGATCAACGTTTTGTTGCTTATTATTTATTTTTTGCACTTGAGAAATACATACTGTACTAATTATCTACAAAACGTATCAGATGCTTAAAAATCAGCTTTCAATGGAAACAGTTAAGGGCAAGTTTTGTCATAGGCTGTTATTGAAGTCACCATGGGGTGATAACGCTAATGCTACTTTTTCTTTCCTGTTATTACCATGCTTTCTTTTGACACTTTGAGTATAGGGTATTAGGACTCCGATTGTTTTGTTTACCTGTAAGCAGGTTGGACACAGGTCCCACATTTTTGCATTTCAAAGACAACAATACAAACTAATGATCTCAAGAAGCGGCCATATTACTTGATGTAGACATTTTGATTGATCCACATCATTTCTACGTTTCATTACTACTCAATTCCACATATCCAAAAATGGATCCATTTTTTCAGTAGACTCAAATTAAAAATGGCCTACTTGTAAAAATAGATTGCATACCACTAGTCCAAAGCAACAATTTTTGCCTCGCTACTGTGCATGCTGATGCAAGATAAAGCACTGCCACATAAAAGTCAAGCCAGGGCAAGCCCTGGCCTGGCCAGGCCCAAACATGAAACATTTCAAGCATTTCTGGAAAATGTGGATGCCGAATGTAAAGACCAAGTATACCATACAGCAGTGAGATGGTTGAGCCAAGGAAGAGTGCAACAGCGTTTTGTCGCTTTGAAAGAAGAAGTTTTACAGTTCCTTAAAAATCAACCAAAAAAGTTTGAAGGGCTTGAAAGTGAATTTTGGAATCATGTTTTATTTTTCTCTTGTGATGTCGCTGCTCATCTGAACGGTCTCAACGCGCAGCTTCTGGGAAAAGACCTGCTTATATTTCAGTTGGTAGGAGCAGTAAAAGCTTTCAAAAGGAAACTAAGACTTTTCAGAAGACAGTTGTTGAAAGGTGAAATGACCCACTTTCCTACCTGAGTACAACGTATTCCCCAGTGCCAACATCTTGAGCTAGAAGAAAATTTGCACAGCAAATTGAGATACTGATGCAAGAGTTTGACCGACGACTCACTTTATATCTGGAAGAAAATCTACAATTCAAACTGGTGGAAGACCAATTTTTTATGGATCCAGAAGACATGCCCATACAATTGCAGTTGGAGGTTAGACTAACATCGGTGGGCAAGACTAAAGACAGAGAAAGCAGCTTGCTAGACTTCTACAGAAGTCTAAACAGTGATTAATGTAAAAGCTTGTCCAACTTGCAATACACTGAGTATTATTGGCAGTATCTACATATGCGAACAAACTTTTTTGATTATGAATATGAACAAGAACAAGCAGCGTTTTTCTTTGTCTAGTGCAACTCTGGAGGACATCCTGAAAACATTTACTTCCCATATGTATCCAGACTATGACAAACTTGTTGCTGGGAAGCGATGCAATGTTTCATATTACTGTTTGTGATTAAAATGTGCATAAGTTTCTACTGAGTTTGAAGTATTACACAATGATAATGTAAGCTCAATTGCACTATAACCAGTGATTTAACGTAAAAATAATGCTCATACGGCCCTCGGCAAATTTTCTCCAGTCAATAAGGCTGGGGTTGTGCAGGCCTGGTGAGGTGGATCAGCAATGGCTAAACTGCATTTCCCCCATTAACGAAACGAAAGTGCATATCCAAGGTAATGTTAATCACTCACATCAATGTTTGGTGTGAACACATTTGCTCGAAGTGCAACAATTTGTCCGTTTATGCCATACAAACCATAGCTGAAAAAAGATCGCCCCTAAAAAGTTTTTTGGCTAATGCTTTCTGAGTGAATCAGGCTTTATAAAAATATTTTGCTGATGAAAAAAATGCTAAAATCAACTCAAAATAACCTAGCTGCAATTCTGCCCACATCTAACAAGCAAAGCATCACGTTTCTTGGTTGCTTTTGTAGAACTGAAAAAATAAAAAAAATACATTAAGAAATTGGGTTGGTCATGGTTTGTTTCTGCATACACTTACACATACCTTCAGAAGTGAAAGAAAGACAGTCGACACAACATGCCAGCCCCCTAATTAAGTTTGTCTTGTTATAATACTAAAACAAATTAATTTAACAACTGTATTTTAGTTCTTTTGACAGTCAAAAACTACTGTAAACCAAAAAAATATGCGCTCATACAAACCTCTGCTACACACCTAAACATTCTGATTCAAACATACACGATTCATCCACCCCAAGTTGACGACACCAAGATATAAAATTTGCTGTATTATCGCGAGCAAGAAATGACAATGGCTGAGCAAATGGTTTGTATTTTGGTGGCGTTGGGAAAACAGGATCTCCTGTTAAAATAAAATTCACTGCTATGCAAGAGAAAATTATAATCATAGAGTGTTAAATCTTTGGGGAAAACAAATCCTAGAGTTCTCTACTCAAGTTTTATTTTGTAATTTCAAACCTTGAAAGCAAAAATATATGAAGTTTGTCACAGCAACAAATTCCATTGTTAGCTTTTTACGGGAAGACAATACGATTTTGATTAAGCTAATTTAAGATAAATGAGTCAAATGTAAAACAATAAAATCAATACCCATTTTAAAAGCACTTTGAACTGAAACAGGTCTTCCACCAGTAGATGGATGATTAGCTGATGTTACATACGCAGACTTTGGTCGATTTCTGTGTTTAAGATTTTTTTCTACATGGTTACAAATTATGTGTGCTAGCTCACACAAAACTGCACCAGTTTGCATAACATCAAACAAAATGTCTTCAGTAATGCTTCTACCTGAAAGATAAAACAAAAACAAAATAATTTCCACCATGTTTAAAAACCAGTATGTTTTACTAGGCAGTGTCCTTTTATATTTGACAACTTGGAAAAGACTAAATAGTTCTTCACTATAAACTGAAGATAGAGCGTGCCCAATTTGTTAATCTAGAAAAGTTTTCCCCAGAAAACCATCACTTTGTGAAAGCACACAGTTTAGTCAGTGTCTTTGATAAAGAGTGTATCAGAAGTCAGGATACATTTGAAGCCATGTCGCATCAAAAGTGTAGCTGCTATTGTTTTAAAAACATATACCTTAACATTATTGTATTTAGAACAAAATAGAGGTGGGGTTATACAAAAAAGCGTATTTGTGCAAAGACAAAATATCAATCCAAAAAATGCAAATGCTTAAAACAAAATGGCTTATGTGCGATGCATTATGCAGCAATAGATGAAGGAATAATATTTCACAAAACAAGCTTTGTCTAAATTAAATTTTTTCAACATTTTCTAACCCTAAGAAAGTTTTTAAGACATAAAATTGGTATGCATCTAAATAAATTGCCAATTTGCAAAACAACAGTCCAAAAAGAACTAGCCCATTTAAACAATCAAACTTTATTTATCCATCAACTTTGGCTTACTGTCAAAAGTCTTGGCTGTAAGCAAAAAATTTTCTGTTAATGCATCCAACTTTTAAATCTAGCTACCAGACAAAATTAACACTTCTACCTATGAGTAAATTGTCTTGAAAAAAGTAGCATTCAAATTGATAAAAAAGTTTAGTGAGTAGAATGACACCAGACGTGATGTACTAGCCTCTTTTTAAGTTACAAAGTAAAGTCGTAATGCATTTATAAAAAAATGTCAAAACAAGGCATTAATGTCGGTTTTACATCATTTTTCCCACGTTTTGCAGGCTCAGGCATGCTGATTCAATGTATTTCTACCACTACACACTTGCTTTCGAACCAGACTTTGTACTGGAGCAATGCAGCACTTTAAATTCCAGATGCCCTTCCTGATGAATACCAGTAGTGTTTCTACAGAGTTTGAACTCCAGACCTTTCACTCTAAAGCCCATAACGATACCACTACACCAATGTAGGTGGTAAAAAAGAAATTTAATATGCAAATGACTTCTGATTTCTTGAATCATTAGCAGTTGGTCTACAGGTTTTAATTTGCAGTCAACAGATTTTTGATCAATTTTGTTCATATAGAAATTACATTGTTTGGATTTCAATATCACGAAAAATAAACTCATGGTGTGGTCTCAAAACATCAATGCATGCAACAAGTGAGAAATCGTTCATTAAACAGAAATGTCATTTATACTATTTAAACTATCTGTATCGCACTTCCACAACTACACCCTAACGAAATGAAATGATGAACTCCTTTGATTAAATCAAGTTTTAATTTATGCGTGTTCACTGACCACAACCTTTGCATACAGCTAACACCAAAAGAAAGGATCACTAAATAAAAATCTTGGTACAGATTGCTAAACAGTTCTATTGGATTGAGTCTTGTTAGTGGCAGTGAAATATTGACTTAAACAAGAAAAACAAAACACAGAAACATTTTTAGGTTCTCATCTAGTTTCCAAAAACACTTTTCATTGAAAATTTGGTGCTTCAACAAAGACATCTACTTTTAAAGCAGGGATTAAAACTTGAGCAACTGGCAAGAGCAGAATTAGCAATACAAGCAACTGCTTGCAGTCACATGACAATATGTGAGACACTGCATTAAATCTGTGTATGACGCCTTAAGTTGCCCCAAAAATTACCAATCTAAACTATAACAGCACCCATTTTTGAAGTTGTAGAAATGCAGTTTTTATAAGATTTACGAATCTCATCAATATCCCTTTAAATAAGCTGATTTATTTCAGGACCATGCTACAGTGTTACACATAAAGAATGGAAAAATGTTTAGTGGCAAAAATTATAAGAAACAGTAAGCTGTAGACAATGATTGACATTTCTTACATACTTTGCAGAATTTCATATGAAACCAGAGCAAATTCGAAATTCTGCTTTTGATTAGTCAAAGGCTAACTAGTGTTTTGGAGCTGCTTTGTACAGAGATGCATTGACCATGACATATTGACTCTACTAGAGAGCAACTACCCTTGATCTCAAAATAATTTGAAAGCAACAGAGAAAAGGTCACTTTTGATAGCACAGAACATATGTAGATATGCCTGTATCTGTTGATAAACCAAAAAATGGGGTTTGCTTAAAAAAACAACAATTTTGTTATACAACTAGCTGAAACAAACTACCAACATGTACAATTTACTAGTATTCATTAAAATTAGAAAATTCAAGAATGTTACCAGTCAACTTTGATATCCAGTCAGCTAGATCTTCTTTCAATGGAATCAAAGCTTTTTGTTGTTGCTCAGCAATTTTGCTGGTCATTGGAGAACTATCATCTTGTACTCTTTGGCTGACTTCTGGAGAAGACAGCTGTGGAGGAAGTTTATATTGATCTTTGTTTCTAAATTCCCGGTAATTTTCCATAATTCTATTTGCCCTCCATAACAACACAGAATCTGGACAGCTGAATTCTAGCAGTACTTCACTAAGTTAGAAAAAGTTGGACCTACGCAGCTTATGTTTAAGTTGAAAAATGTATCATCTTAAACCAAAGTTCCAGCTAGATCCTTTTCCATATCATGTAGGTCTGTCACAAATAAATTAACGGTATAATTAAAGTTTACGTACGTACATTATTTTTGTTTTAATTTAGTATTTTATTCTTATTTAAATTAATTTTAAGAAGGTGATATCCTCGATGATAATGCTGTTCTTAACGAGAACTATAACATTACATTGCTAGCTCGTGAATTGGTAGATACATTGACAACAATCAGGTGGTGTGCATGTCACAGACTTCTGGCAAATTCACATATGCGTCCACAATGTGCTGTTCCTTATGGATTAATATCTCGTGCTCAACTTACCGATAGTAAGACATGGTATTGTAGTTTGTGTAAGCACAAACAAAGGATCCACAAAGGCAGTTGGTTTATGAAGAGCCATGTCTCTCTTTATAATCTGGCAGTGGCTATTTCGCCGTCGACGGCAATTTGCCCTTGGAATCTATTTTGCCATGATCATTCATGTGTGTTTATATATGCAAATTTGCTATAATCGCACCAGTGACTCTGTGGTGTAGTGGATAGAGCGCTGGTCTTGAGATACCAAGGTATTGGGTTTGAATCTCAGCTGGCCAGGGCTTTAAAAGAAAGGCAGTGTACACTGAAGGGGCAGGCCCAGTATGTAAATGTATGGGGCAGTGTACACTGCAAGGGAGTGTACAGGGTGGGGGATAGAGACCTGGGGGTGCAAAATTTTTTAAATTGGTTTTTAAAATTGACCAATCAGAGACGACCAAAAGTCACATGTTTAGTACGTCATTGAGATTGACCAATCACAAACAACTCTTGGCAAAATAGTCTCTGAGGGTAAATTGCCGTCGACAGCAAAATAGCCACTGCCTTATAATCTTGTGTTGATGACCTATTGCTGGGCTAGTGACTATCCCCAAAAGACTATATCCAAAGAGGTATCCTGTACTGCCCCTACCATAGTTGATTGGTGTAATCTTCACGGGGAATTGGGTGAGGAATGGCTGGAAAGAAATCCTATTCAAATTGGTGGCATTGAAAATATGTGGATGAGGGCTAAACGTAAGATCCGATGTCAGTTCAGTACGTCTGACGCGTTATTCCCTTCCTACCTCCACAAATTCATCTGGAGACAAACGATTATCAATGGAAAATACTTTGAACAATGTTTGAATATGATTCACGTTATTTATCCCGTTTAAATTTGCTGTACATATAGGTAATAAACATAAATATTCTTTTTTTCCATCATTTTTTAGCTTAAATAATTTACGTACGTAAACTTTAATTATACCGAAAGTTATTAACATCTACTCTGTTTCTTAGTAAGAAAGTTTAATAAACCTGATGCTTTGATTCGTCATATTATTTGCATAATTCATACTTTATTGAATACCGTGTGTGTGAACAATTTTTATCCTGTTATTTAGTATTGTTTGCTCTCTGGTGCCTAGTGCTGCAGTGTAATGGATTAGAAATACATTACATTACAAACTGGTTCCCGGCTTTTAACTAGTCCATTAAAAGCTTAAAGCACTTGCTAATGAAAATACTCAATAAAGCTGTAACCTTTCAGCCTAGTTTTGCATTAAAATTTTTTTCGAGAACTGCAAACTCACGGTATCTCTAGTTTTCAGCATATTTTCGCACCAGCCGGCGTCGCCGGACAAGGCTGCCACTCAGTTATCTTAGTTTAGTAACATCAATTCAGCCAGCCGCGCCGGCTTTAACCAAATTGTATCTCGGTTATTTTTCAAACGCTTCCGCTTCCACCAACAAAAACGAAAAAACGACAGTTGACAATTTTTTTAACTTTTGTGGGTCTTTAGCCTGCCTTCTCCTACACTTCATCATTTTGAGAAGATAAAAACCTTCATTTATTGCTATTATTTTACCTACTTCGCTTGAGCTTATTGTTTCGATCTACTCTGTGTTTGTTTTTCTTAGATATCAGAGCTCGTGTTGAATGTAGGACAGTGCTTTTCAATCTTTTTTTGATCGCGGAGCCCCTAATGTATTTCGCGTTTGTCACAAAACCCCAACTAACAAAAATTTAGAAATCACGAACTGCTTGCAAGAAAGTCAAATATTTCGTTGCTACAATTCAAAAAATAATTAAACACTTCAACAAATAGACAGTTACTACAAGTTCCTTCACTACTTACAACTACTTTTACAACAGTTAACCTAATGCTTCTCAGATCTAAATCGTATGGCTACATATCACAGCTCTCGACAATAACCTGTCGTCACAACAACAAATTAGACCGTATAGCGTTGATTTTCCCTCTCTATTCTCAACTAACTCTAACTTTAAGTTAACTTTAACTCTAATCATCATTACCTTCTGTCCGTCCCCAAAACACGTATTGACTCCAATCTTTTTGAATAGTGAAGTGCGAAATTTCTGTCGTATATATAGTATGTACATGTAAAGCGAGCAAAATTGAACTGGACCAATCAACAGCCGCCTCAACGTGGTGGTGCGGTCCCCGACCCGTTTGGATTGGATCAAAATGGCTGTTGGCCTTCCCGAGGGTCCCAGTTACCTCGGGCACTCCCCTCACACAAACCATTTTTTCGCTGTGCAGCCCCCTGAATGACTGCAGAAGGATAGCATGCAGCCTCTTTAAAATTGGCCTGTCTTCTCCTGCCTTTTTCTTGAATGTCTTCTCATCCTTCTCCTGATGAGTGGCAACGTTCATCCAAACCCTTGCCCTGTCTTTTCCTGTTTAGTGTGCGCTGGAAATGTGACCTGTCGGGATAGGTCAGTGCAATGCTGCACATGCTCTAATTAAGTTTATTTAAAGTGCTCACTACTCTCCTTTTCTAGATTCAGAACTCTTGACAGCTCTCATTTCTGGAGCTGCTCTCCCTGCTGTTTTTGGAGATTCTACACCTACCAGCACTGTCACTTCCTCCTCGGACTCCTCCAGCTGGTATATCTCCACTGCTCAATCTGACCCCTATCTGCTAATGCAGCACTCGCACCCCATCCTCGCTTTCAAACTTCATATCCTTTTTCCGCTCACTTTGTATCTTCTCCCTCTGCACCCTCATCACCGCTTCATGCTCCTGGCTGTTTCTCTTTACCTCCTGATTTCTCTTCCCCTTCCCTAACTCTCTTAGGGTTCTTCAATGGAATGCTGGGGGTCTTCGAGCCAGGAGCACTAAACTTATACACTTTATTTCGTCTCATCCCGTTGACCTTATTTGTATCCAGGAATCTAATCTCAATTTATCTTCCTCTTTCCGGATCCCTGGATTCTCTGCTCTGCAATCCCATGGCACCCACTCCCGATCTGGTATTTTTTCTACTGATGTCGCAAACACTAGCGGCGGCGTCATCATTTTCGTCAAGCAGTGCTTATTTTTCTCTGAGCTTTCTACCTTCTTTCTTTCTTTGCTTAGCCCCTACTTTGATTATGTAGAGGTCAAAATCTCTCTAAACGACTCCTCCTCGCTCTCATTTCTTAATGTTTATGCTTCCCCCATTCTTTTTCTACGAAGGATAGCAGAACCAATTTCTTTTCTCTCTCCATTCTTCCCTCCTATGTGGAAGCGGAAGCGATGGATTTTTCGCGCTTCCGCTTCCGCTTCCACAGAAAAAGAACCGCTTCCAGCTTCCGCTTCCCCTTCCACATCGCTGTATTAAGACCATGAGCAATAAGCTTGTACTGATGAGGTCATGACCCCTATTTTCTAATGCCATTCGTAGTAGAAATTCTTTGAACTATGAGAAATCTTACCGACTTCCTATCACTTCACAAATTCTATTCGTTCCTTCAAATAAGTCTAGGAAAATAAACGCAAAGCTGGGAATGGGCCCATAATCAGTAGAGAGCACGAGAGCAACTGGTGGAAAATACTCACATCTGGAAAAATGACCCCGATTGGAATCATTTACCCTATTTTGGACCAAAGAATTTAGCAAAATTAAAATGCACAAAAACGGAGCAAAATCTGGATGTTTTACCACTTCCATCGTGTTGCCCACCCCAAAAAACATCAAGTTACCGAAGAGGAAAAATAATTTACCGTTGTGATTTGCCAAAAAAGTTAGAAGTTTTAAGGTAGAAGCTAGGTTAATGGGCATATTTGGTTCTGGTAGGATATTGATTTAATGCTTACTATTTGTTTTTTATTTTACATGTTAGCTAATCTATATTTTATTAGTTAAGCTTTTAGCTGATTGATTTGTTGAATTTTCAGTTTGATAAATAATTTCACTGGCCTACACCAACTAAGGATGGAAGGAAGTTCAAGCAACCCTAGGTTTTTTCTGCGCTTATTTTTGGCCAAGGCTATCATCTGCTCTGTGTAATACGGTTTTCATGATAGAGAAACATTTTTAAAAACCTTTCCAGGCATTTTGTTTTAAAATAACTTATTTTATTTATGATTTAAATAATAATGAAGAATTTGCAAGAACTGGAGCTGTAATGTCATATGATCTATTGTTTAATTTAAATGAAAACTTAGAGTATGTTGAGGCAGAATTTCAGATTGATAACAATCTACATTGTGCAACGCAAAGGGCAAATGGGGCGTTTGTTAATTGTGTTTTGGTCTGATGTTGTTGTTACCCAACCCCTTCCGAGGAATGGGGGCATGGCGGAACACCATGGAGCCCTAGAAGCCGGGAAATTCCTCAGAGCCTGGACCAAAGGTCTCAAAGAGACAGAGAATCGCCATAGAGCGAGCGGCGCAAAGAGTCCGTAGCTGGACAGTGCAGAATGAAATGAGATGATAAGTATCCTGGGATGAGTGTCCGCATGCGCTGCAGGAAGGATTCTAGATTTTGCCAATCCTGGAGAGATAAAAGCTCAACAGCTTAGGCTGTGACGGTTGAAGCGAAGACGAGAAAGCAAAAAGCAAGCGTGACGAGAAAGCCAAGATTCTCGGTGGAAATCGAGGGAACCTGTGTATCAAAGAATCACGATGACACAGTACGCCTCCAGTCCGAGAAAAGTGATGAGTGGATACGAGAGATAAAAGGAGAGAGACTACAAGGGATTGCAGAGGACCTGAGTAGCGCTCCCCGTCTGGCCAGCTCCTCACCTGCGTCGTTCCCCAGAAGAAACAAATGTCCGGGGACCCATGGTAGCCTAATAGAACAAGAGAGAGAAAAGACAGTTCCTGCCAGAAAGTATGAA
This sequence comes from Trididemnum clinides, assembly GCA_963675345.1. Lineage (NCBI taxonomy): Eukaryota > Metazoa > Chordata > Ascidiacea > Aplousobranchia > Didemnidae > Trididemnum > Trididemnum clinides. The sequence continues at coordinate 14,036,964 of OY776296.1, read as the reverse complement.
GTAAAAGGAACGACGGAGTAGAGAATAGGGTAATGAGGACAGAGCGAGAGTCAAATAGGAGAAGAGAAGAGAAATGGCAGACTTGTTGATGCTGCCGAGACCAGCAGAGCTTGCAGAATGGCACAGGCTTCAGAGAAAAACTTGAGCATACTGGGCGTGCTGAAAAAGAAAGTGTGGGCTCAGTGCCACATAGAGAGCAGTTGGCAAGTACGCCAGAGCCGCCCTCGCCAAAAGAAAAAGGAATAAAGCCGTCTGTCCAGAGCACCTAATAATAAGGTGAAGGAGAGCGGCACCTTGGCAAGAGAGAGGAGGATCAGAGCGAGAGCATGGGAAGGAAAGAATAGACTTCACAGTGAAGGAAGGCAGGTTCCAAGGAGGAAAGGGAGGGCAAGCAAGGAGAAGTAGAAGGAAGCATGAGCAGATGAGTGAACCCAAAAGCTCTCCAGGACGATCTGCAAAGTCTTGGTTTCACTCCATGTCTGGCCAAACCTGAAATGGGGAAGAAGGTTGGGAGACAAAGAACCGGCTCATAAAATGACAAAGCAAAAAGAATCACTGTGACTCATAGGAGAGGTAGAGAATCCTCAGAGAGGAAAAATGGGATAGGGTAGGACGAGAGGCAGCCGGTGATGGGGCTACTAGCTGCCCGGTGAAGGCGTTTCAATTTGGTGATATTGGTGACGCTTAAGAAAGGAAACCATCCTGGTGAAGCATAAGTGAGAAGGGGACAAACAAAAGCTTTATACAGAAGAGAGAGGGGTGACTTCTTAGATGGGCCCCATGAGGACGCAGAGATACAGCGTAAAGCTTTGAGACGGGCGAAGAACGTGGCCTTCAGCGAAGATACATGCTTCGAAAAGGAAACAGTGCGATCAAAAGTGACCACAAGACAATTTGTAGTGGGATTGAAACGAAGGAGGGAGTTGAATAAGAGGAGGTTGGGCTGGAGGTTAGCTTTGTGGGGATTTATTGAGAAGGAGGCCTCACATTTGCTCGGATTGAGAGGAAGACACCAGTACTCAGCCCAGCGCTCCAATCGAATCAAAGCTCCTTGTGTGGCCTCCAACGAAGTAGGGATCGAAAGGAAGTAGGACCAAATGGACAAGTCGTCAGCAATAAAGAGAGCAGCTGACGAAAGAAGGCATAGAAGTAGGGAGATCATTGATGTTCCTAATAGCCACATAGATCAGATGAAGTAGACCATCGAATACCGAAGTTTGCTCAGTGGCGCCACATACGCAATTCGGTGATGGAGCGAGACCCCATTTTGCAAACATCCTACACCAATCCGCAGGCGAATTGAACCTTAGCCAAGATGTTCTGGGCAGACTTATTCCAAGTGACCTTGAACTGAACCTGGGAATAAAAGCATGGACCCTTGAAGTACTCTCCAAGTATTCCGCGTTCCATTTATGTTTCGTCCACTGCTTCACGTGGATATCCAGTTCAGACAAGCTATCAAATAGTTTTTACGCTGCAGGTACAAATGGGCATCTTGATCTAAGTTTCCCCTGGTGCGCATCCTGCAGCTCAACCAACTGTCCGCGCAATACATGGTCGGGGTTATGGATAGCACAATTCGCCAAGGATAGTGTCGCTCCTAATCGGCGGAGCTCAGCTGGTTGGATGCCTGCGAGGACAGGCAAGTCCTCCGTTGGTGTAGGACGCAAGCATCCAGGGACAATGCGTAAAGCATCATTGAGAATGCCGTCAATGAGGCGAGTATGCATTCTACGACACCAAACTGATGCGCGGTACTCAACAGCGGAGTAGAGATTCGCAGCAAAGCAAAGAGCAGAGCAACAAGTAAAGAGCAGAGATGCGCAATGTCTTGGCACCTGCACCCCATCCGGATCCCGCAAGTCGCCTCAACAGCGCAACTCGGGTGGAAAGTCTTCTGTGCAAAGCCTGGAGGAGGTAACGGAAAGTGAGCAACCTATTCAGCCTTACCCCAAGATAAGTTGGGACTGGACAGGTTAATGATGAAGTACAGACTGGTTAAATGATGAAGTATAATCAAGCTCTGAGCACCGCTTCTCTTTACTAGTTCATCTATATCCCTATTAATTATTGAATTTAGCCTTTCAATGTCGAAAGCTAGAATTTCTTTGTCCAACTTACTGAATGTATTTTCTTCAGAACTAGTGGGCTTGTCATAAGACGTTTGTCTGCCTTCGATGAAAGTGAAATTCCTATCAGAAGTTAAACGCAACTTTTCAGCATAGTTTACGCAATCCAAAAAAATACTTTCATTAGGAATTTTTTTCTGTTGTTTGAGCATGGTAGCAGATTTTGTGCTTGCATGTCGTTGACAAGCTGTAATTTAATTTTTTTTTACTTTTTTTAATAATCAGCAAGCGAGATTTGTTATTCGCGTGTGTGACGCAAATACGTGGTTGTGCGAACTTTCCGAAGCTCTTCTTTCTTCGTAACTTATTTCATCGAGTTTTCGTGTTAAATTGACTTACCAGCCACCGGTAACCAGAATTTATTAAAAAAATTATACTTTAGCAATAAATTTTTTAAATAATTTAAACTAGTTATAAAATCAAATAAAGTTGATTTTACTGTTACAGGATGTCCAACACTGGAGTTTCAAAGTAAAAAAGATAGCGGTTTCTATCGGCTTTGATCTTGGTTGTCATGACTACTAATCCACCCCCCAAGTCCGCTCATAAAGAAAGGCCCAAATGCATACCACAACCTACCCCAATAATAAATAGCAGTGAAGATATGATGTAAAATGCCCCGATCGGGGAACAAACTGAGTTGACGTCAAGAACACGTGACTAATGTCCCCGATCGGTGTCATTACCTCCGATAAGGGTAATTTCTACTAGTTGATCTAGTGTTCTCTACTGGTATTGGTTTTTGTTTTACGATTACGCAAATCAGTTGTTTGGTGGTATGCATATTTCACGACTTGGTGCGACCCGTTCGTGAAAATAATAAACAGTAAAGCAACAAAGAAATCATTAGGACAATGATGTCCCTAATCCTGATCTTTCTGTTGCTTGTTTATGCGTCACGCTTCCACGGCAATTGCTTGGGATAAGTTGTCCTACTCACAGCACAAGATAAAGGCAACTCGGTCAAACACTTGTTATTGGGTCAAGTAACAATGCAGGTCAGTCCGTAAAAAGGCAATCGAACTAACAACCTTTTTATGCCAAAGTGTGGCTGTTCCACTAAATTAATAACGTATTTACAGTTGAAACATTGAGAATTAATTTTTTCTCACAAAAGCAAACACTAAATGGAGGTATAAAGATAATTTACTTTTAATATTAAGCAAGGAGTGTAAAATACAGTATTATTGGTGTAAACCATCGAAAACAAAACTCATTGTGCTTCAGTATTTTTACACAATTAAAGCAATAAAAAATCAGAACATTGTATTGCAAAAAAGAATAAAAAATTGCAATTTCATTACAAAACATGGTCTAATTTATTTTGGCACTGTATATGTGCTTTATCTTTTGTTTATATTTTTGCATTCTTGTCTTTGTGTCTACAATAAATAAAAAAATGATAAATACAAAATGAGTGTAAAATAATAAATCAATTGTTTTCGTAAAACATTCCATACTTTTTGATGAAGGCCGGCACCATTTACAAAAAACCTATCTTTTATCTCTCAAAAGAGATTTCAACCGCGTTTGTACGGAGAATATTTTTTAATGAAATCTATATATATAAAACTCAAAGTTTGTCTGTCTGTATGTCCGCTATAGAAATAAAACTGGAGACATTTAGATACAAACAAACATATGAATCTTATATAACTTTTTCCAGGGAAGCCAAGTACGGTATTTTGATTTCGATCAGAATCGTCTATGAGGGGCTACGAGCCTATATTTATTCAACCTATATTGTTATTCAATGTAAAATTTCAATTACAAACCACAAACAGAATGTTAGAATGGTTTATTCATAAACGTTTTTGCTTGAACGAGATGTACGCAAACAGTTGCGCGCATATCCACCATTTCTATTATTGCCGGTATATATACCGTCGCGGGAGCGAACGCATAAAGATCACATGCCGGTAAATATACCCGCACGGGATCGATAGAGTTAAGATATGGTTATTCAATGTAAAAATTTAATCAGCCTTTACATTTTACCCGATCAACGACGGGGTAAATCTGCTAGTGACAAATAAAACTTTAACATTTAACAACTTCTTCCTAAAGAACACGGAAAAAAATTTTTTTTGAATTGTTAGATTGGATCCTGGGTTTTTTTAGTACTGAAGAGTTCTCCCACGTATAGAGATGCGAATACAAAAACAATTTATTTATCGTGAAGTTATTATGATGTCACAAAACCCACAATTACCCTAAGGAAAAAATCAATCTTGCCAAGTTTTATTTATGCCTTGGGCAATTATGTGGAAATAAAAGACAAAGATCACCAAACGGTATGACAGGACGTTCGAAAACGTGATCAGTAAGAAAAAAAAGTGATTTTGTGTGTTTGGACACGATATAGACCAAGGATTCTCAACCTTTATTCTCTCATTTACCCCTTGAAAAATTTCAAAAGAAAAATTTACCCCCCAAATTTTTTTATATTTTCACTTCTACAAATGTCTATTATAGTAGGGAAAAGTGTAAACTATTCGCTAACAAAATTTACTCCCAAGGCAGGCCAAATTTACTACCTCCTGTTGAGAACCCCTGATATAGACAAAAAAGGTATTCATGCTAGTTTGGATACTAAAGTTTGGAAAATTAAGCATTTATCTTCCTCAATATTCTGCGCTCCCTCAAAATAAAATAGTGATCATTTACGTTATGAGATTGCTTAATGATATTAATGATAATGAAGTGCTTTAATGATAATGAAGTGCTATCGCGTTGAAGCGTGCAGTTTGCCTTCAGCGATGACCTTTTGCATTATGCGCGTGCAATTACATCAACTGCGTTGCTGCTGAGTTTTGTTACCTAGTTTCAACAAGATTATGTTTTGTCAAGTAGCTTGTTAAGTAAGAGTTGTTATTTTATGTTTTACAGACATATGCCTTATTTTTAGTTTAATAAAGCTTAGATTGCGAAGTTTAGCTCATTGAGTTTGCCTAAAGGTCCGGCCCCCATCCTTCTCAAAAACAAAATCGTTTCTAAATAAGCCACTGATTAGAACCACCATGCTCTTGAAAGTAGCAAACGTTTTGCAATTGTATGGAGACCAGGGCGTGCCAATAAAATAGCAACATATATTTACATTCTAGTGTCCGTGGTTACTTATTTCTTCCCCAGTTTTCAGCAGAGGCACACTTAGGAACGGGACTTCTTCTCAATTGAAAAAACTAAATATTTCAAAACATTTTGCCGATTAATTTTGTGAAGTGAAAGGAAGCACACTTTAAAAGTTGTGGCGGAAGAGGGCATGCCAAAGTGGTTGATATGTATTTTCGGAAATAACCTGTTAAACGTTAGGATCGCTATCACTTACGGCTTTTTTGTAATTGTATGCCTGTTTGTACGACCTAAAGCCTGTAGCTGCGCGCATATTGTATATAATCCTGGCATAAACGAAGCCAGGGAAAGAGCAAACTAACCCTGAGTGAAGCACTCAAGTTTAATTTTTACAATTGTCGGGCTACCATTATGTCGAGGTCAAGAATATCGGTTATGCTTGGTGTACTCAATTCGTAGTCGTGGGAACAGTGATGACAAGTAAATTTTTTTTGACATAGACAATAACATTCTCGTTTCAAAATCAAAAATACTGTGTGTCAGAGAAGAATCGAATAGAAAAATATAAGGGGAACTTGCGTGTAGCCGTTATGTTTTTCCCAAAGTTTTGGAAGTACTCCCCAAAGTTAGGACTTTTTGTAATTGTATGCCATTTTGCACGGCCTAAAATCTCTGGCTGAAAGCATATTGCTTGATCCTGGCATAATTGCACTTAAGGGAACTACAAACTAGCCCAAAGCCAAGCACTTTCAGTGAAGGTATTACGATAGGTTAGATTATGATTTTAGAACATAATTCATCGACCGGGTTTTTGAGCTAACAACGCTGATAAGTTTTGTGATTCCTGAAAGATTTCACTCAAAAAATAGTGAATTTGTTCATCTTTGCTGCATTTTATTGATATGTGTTGGAGGGTAAGATTGGCCAGACTTACGACATGACTGTACAAAAGTATTGTAATTTGCCATTGCATTACCAAAAAACAGGTTTTTGACCCACCACGATGCTGATACTGTAATGTGTTGTTTCTTTTTAACAGTCAACATGTAAATTGTTTGCTTTTGAAGAAACAGTGAAAAAAAAACTATGCGTAACTTGCTGGTTTTTATTTGAATTGCACCTGACATATCATGACCTTATAGAGCGAGTTTGAAGCGCACAGAAAAAAAGCGAAAAAGCATGCTTTGAAACGCTTAAAAAGACTATCTGTTGTTGCATCGTCAAATCGGCTTTAGTTGTTTTTAAAAATGCTTTTATCGAAAGCACCTTAGGTGATATCTCTCGAAAAAGCTTTTAATCGCGTTTCAACAACCAGTAGATTTTGGAAAAATACAGATCACAAATTTTGCAATTGAGTATTAGCTGCCGACATCATTTTAAACTCAAAGTGATGACGTTCTTGCAAGGTGGTAAGTTGGCAGTTGGCTTTGATTTGAGAAACAAACGTTTTTCTCAGCCAAGAAAAGCAAATTTTAAGACAATTATCTTTAATTGTGACGCCATCATGACGTTACAAACCTGTTGTGACACTCACCCATAAGAGTCGATAATCGTGCCAAATTTGATGTTTGTACGTCTAGTAGTTTTAGAAGAGTCAAAGCAGACAGACACACAGACAAATTTTTAGTGAGAAGCAAATAGTTGACAATCTTGGAAATTTGGAAGCCCACTTGGGATTTACCGGAATTTTGTTGCGAAAATTTCTCGGGATTTTTGAAATCGATCTTGGGAGTTTTAGGAAAGACTTGGGATTTTTTGACGAAATAGTAAAGATCTTTTTTTGCGATATCAACACCACATTAGGAAAAATTTTGTTGATATAAAAAAAAAGCTTCAATTGTGGCGATATGCAAAGACAAAAGGTGACAAAAAAATTTAAATAACCAGGGATTTTTACGGAAAAATAGCCATTCTTAGAATTTTTTCAATTAGTATTATGATTTTTGTACGTTTCTGTTGGCAACCATCGTGAGGAGCCCAAATGAAATGAACCGTGACTTGTTTATGGCATTATAGGGAGGGTTTTACAGACTCAGTTATCTATATTCAGTACACTCTAACGCGGAAATTCCGCAGAATTCCAGATCATGGTTGGTCTGGGTGGCGGTTCGGGTTATAGTGAACTATAATGTTCGAGTTAGTTCGCACAGTTAGTGCGCTTTAGTAGTGGTATTTTTTGATTACATGTAAACGTTGGTAGGGAAGATACAATTGTCTGTGTTTTTCCAATCTTGAGTTTTATGAATTCACTTCTTTTGTTAGACTATATACCGGTACTAAGCTTATTCCTCCTTCAAAAACGATGAATAGATGGAATGGAATATGTAGGCTAATCAATCAGTATATTTTTAATTTTTGTAGAAAATCAGTAAGCAATTAGACGTTGGTTATCTGGTGATGACTTCTACTCGGACTGTAACTGAAAGCAACACTGAAACTGTTACAGTAAGCATTGGCCAGGGCTAGTGTAACTATTTTATGCTGGTACCTAGAAGACTTCTTCAAATATTGGTAATTTTTCATTACAATGGTACTAAAATTTAAAAATATTTGATGGTAAATCATACTAATCATCAAAGAAATTAATAAGAAGTTAAAAAAAAGACACGTTATGGAAATTTAAAAACAGTGATAATGTACAGGGATTTAAATCAAGGATAGGAAATCTGTTATAAATTGGCAATTCACCTGTGAAATTCCATTGTATCAACTGCTGAGGTGTGAAATAATCAAGTTTACAGCATTTGTGTGAACTCTCAAGCAGAAAGTGACCACTAACTTGCTTTTTTACGGTATCCCATCAAATGACAAATTGACTTGTAATTATTTGCATCGTGTTGTCATGTAGTGCAGTAATAGAACAGAATATTTCATACAAAACTGAAACAATGTTAGAAAAGTTTTGCAGTCGTCAATATAGTCTGCCAAAAAACTTCTAAGAGTTAAAAAAAATGGCAGTGGACTTACAGGCAAACATGTGATATGATCAAAGTCAATCCAGAAAACTGGAATGTACCAGTACATGCATAATGGTAATTCTTTCTAGACTGTTATAAGATTTACCATAGAAATAAATTTTTGCTTGTTTACAGTAATTTTTCATAATTAATTGTCAAGCTTAATTAGTTGTGAAGCTTTTTTTTGTAATTAATTGTCAAGCTAGAAGTGTCAAATTTTATGTTACCGCTGATCATGATCAAATACTTTAATCATTAGAAGAAATAGTCTTCTTATTTCAAAAGATCAATGTGTGTTGCTCAGGCTAAATGATTTGTGAAGTCACTAAATTGCTGCTGTTTTGCAATTGCAATTACCAATGCCATCTACAGGAAACCTATATTTACTGGATGCTTTATGTTATTATATGTCATCAATATGCGATAGCTGACAATTATTTTTTTAGCAAGCAACTACAGCTGCAGCCAGTGTTGCCCTGCAACAACCACATGAGCAAAGAGGTGTCAGCTGGGCTGCAGGCACTGTGGACAATGAACACATGAATCGTAAATCATCAAAATGTATGCATTTAACAGTGTGTTGATCAATTTTTTAATGATGTTTTTATCAAAACCATTGTCATTTTGGTAAAATAATGGATTTGCTCGTTTCGAAAATGAAGGGAAAAGCACTAGCAAAGTTGTTCTATGAGAATAACAGCAGTTTCTAACACCACCCTAATTTGGGAGTAATGCTTTACTCCTACATTAATGCTTGCTGTTTATTTGTTGGTTGAAAATGTTTTATCGTAGTGCAAACATAGTTGTTTGGGGTGTGGTTTGTTTGGTCTACTGGTGACTGATTGGAGCATATACCAGCCTTTGATCAAGGCACAGTTTTTTTGTACAACAACAGGTGCACATTCTTCAAAGTTTTTTAACACATTTGTAGTTAAAGACCTTTTGCCTGAAGTGCAATACAATGAACTGAGTATTGACTTGTCATTGAATGACTGTGCTTTGTTTTGTGCATGAGGCATGGTGTTAGTAGAGATCAGGCAGAGCTGTTAGCATTAAAGCATATATTTAAAGTTTTAGCTATGGTTTGCGCAGGCATTTAGATGGCTGTTGTCAAGACCAGAAAGTCACTTTGCATTGTGGTAAACTCTTTGTTCCTCTTGTTTTCAATAAGTTGACATGAGTTCTCATTCATCATTCATTCAAATTTTCTCTTGTCAAAAGTAATGACGTTTTCCTGGGGAAGTGAACTAGATTTTTATTTGTGCACACTTAATCTTAGGCTCATAGCCAAGAAATTTTAACTCTTCTGAAGATGTCAAAAATTTCAAACTGATTACTGACTGCGCAGTAATTAGTTTGATATTCAACGAAAGTTTTTGTGTTGATTTAAAACAGCAGTGCGGGAAGTTTTTAGATAAAAACTGTCTGCCATCTGCATTTGATTTATAATCTGCATGTCATCTTTTCTGGCTCATTGAGCTATTGCTTGTGGACTGTATTTTTTGTGATATCAAGCATAGGCGCCGTGTGCGTGGTGTGCAGGTGTGCACCACGCAGCCACTAATTTCTTTACTTATTTTACACAGTCAACAGTTTTCACTCAGATCTGCAATTTAAATATGAAATGCGCCCTTGCAAAAAGCATCTTAAGTTCTGTTTTTAATTGCAGTCATTTGAGTGTTTGTTCATTAATTATTCATTGTTTGTTCACAAACATGAAACGTCCTAATTTTGCTGTCACAAAACTCCTTTGTAAATTCATGGCCTAGTTTTTACTGTCTAATGCTGATAGAATGTTTGTTTGTGCCTATTTTTCCATTAAAGGACACTGTTTAAATAGGTTGGCAGATTATTGAATATTTGAATTTAGAGCTGCTTACCATGAACGCGTTCAGGTGATTGCTTGTTTCCATTCTAAAGAAAATACTTTACTTAGCCAAACCAATCGTGACGCCATAGTGTATGACGTCATAAATTTTGCACACCCGCAAAAAAGTCAAACTCGGCGCCTATGTCATCAAGCTTTATAATTTCACATGCTATTATCTTGTGCATGATTAAAATTTTACTTTCAGGTTGCTGTATATACCAAAAGCAACGAACATTAACCGAGTCATCATCAGAATCATCAAGTGGTTCTGATGACGATGCTAACCCTTACGAGCGAATGAAGAAAAAAAAGAAGAAACCTCATTCTCACAGCCATGACGGTACAATACACTTTATTGTTATTCTAGCGTTAGCTAAAAAGCAAAAGTCGATTTTTTCCAAAATTTACATTCCTAGCAAGTCTTCTTTGTCACTAGTCCTAACACAGCCATGTACAAGTTTTATTTATCAAGGTATGATTTCATCGGTTTCTACTGGCAGCTGAATGGTGCAGTGGGCTGAGCATCAAGCTTGTTTTTTATAGACTGGTAATTTAAATTTCTGAGCATGGCATTGAATTCAGCAGAGTTTTGTAAACCGTCGTTTGCTTTCATGCTTCGGTGCAGTTTGCAAAGACATGTATGGGTTGCTGTGGACTTTTGAAAACCGTTAACCCTTCCTTCAAAATCTCTTAGTTTGTGTTTATAAAGTTGATTAAAGTCTCATTATTTTGCTGGATAATTTTTTTGTTGTTTTTGTTTTTTTTAGTTAGTTGCATGGTGCTATTACTAGTTACTTTCAGATGTTCGGTTGTATGTATAAGCTTTGTTCTGGTTTCAGCACCACCGACAGGGCAGGCATTTTTCATTCTTACCGACTGTTGCCGAATTCTTTCTGTGTTTATTGCTCCATTTGGCACTTTCTGTTCTGACAAGTGCGCTGCTGCAGCCATTCACGGTTTTTTGCCGCCTCTCGTATCAACCCTTCTGTCAGACTGGAGGCGTATTGTCACCTCTAAATTTTGGTTTCCTCGTCACTCTTGTCTTGTTGTTACCCGACCCCTTCCGAGGAATGAGGGCATGGCGGAAGACCATGGAGCCCCAGAAGCCGGGAAGCTCCCTAGGGCCTGAACCAGAGGTCTCAAAGAGACAGAGAGTCGCCAAAAGAGCAAGCGGCGCAGAGTCCGTAGCTGGACAGTGCAGAATGAGATGATAAGTATCCTGGGATGAGTGTCCGCAGGCGCTGCGGAAAGGATTCTCGATTCTGCCAATCCTAAAGAGATAAGAGCTTAACAGTAGGCTGTGTTCATTGCAGCATAGACGAGAGAGCAAACAACGAGCATGACCAGGGGCACAAGTTCCTTGGTGGAAATCGAGGGAATCTGTGTATCAAAGAATTTCGATGAGTGGATGGGAGAGATAAGAGGAGAGAGACTACAAGGGATTGCAGAGGACCTGAGTAGCGCTCCCCGTCTTGCCAGCTCATCAGCTGCGTTGTTTCCCGTGAGAAATGAGTAGCTTGGGTCCCTGGGGACCCATTGTAGCCTGATAGAGCAGGAGGAGAGAGAAGACAGTTCCTGCCAGATCTGCCAGAAAGTTTGAAGTAACAGGAAAGATGGAGGAGAGAACAGAGCGAGAGTCAAATAGGAGAAGAGAAGAGAAGAGAAATGGCAAACTTTTTGGTGCTGACGAGACCAGCAAAGAGCTTGCAGAATGGCATAGGCTTCAGCGGAAAAACTTGAACATACTGGGCGTGCTGAAAAAGAAAGAGTGGGCTCAGTGCCATAGAGAGAGCAGTTGGCAAGTACGCCAGAGCCGCCCTCGCCAAAAGAAAAAGGAACAGAGCCGTCAGTTTAGATCACCAGATCTTAAGGTGGGAGAGAGTCAAGGTGGGCGAGAGCCGCACCTTGGCGAGAGAGAGGGGGGTCAGAGCGGGAGCATGGAGAGGAAAGAATAGACTTCACAGTGAAGAAAGGCAGGTTCCAAGGAAGAGAGGGAGGGCAAGCAAGGAGAGCCTCCTTAGGAGAAGTAGAAGGAAGTATAAGCGGGTGAGTGGACGCAAAAGCTCTCCAGGACGATCTGCACAGTCTTGGTTTTACTCCAAGTCTGGCCAAACCTGAAATGGAAAAGGAGGTTGGGAGACAGAGAGCCCGCTCATAAGATGAGAGAGTGAAATAAGTCAGGGTGACTCTTAGGGGAGGTAGAGAAGCCTCAGAGAGGAGAAGTGGGATAGGGTAGGACAAGGGGCAGCCGGTGATGGTGCGACTGGCCGCTCGGTGAAGGCGTTCCAATTTGGTGAAATTGGTAACGCTTAAGAAAGGAAACCAAACCAACCAATCACACTGAGCAAGGAAAGATGGGTCCAGTGCTTGGATGAATGTTACCGCTCATCAAGAGAAGGAGAAAAATGAGACGAAGAAGGAAAGGAGAAGAGAGAAAGAGAAAACAGGCGACCGATTTTGAAGAAGCTGTGTGCTGCCCTACTACGGCCGTTCAGGGGACAGCATAGCGAAAAAATGAATGGGAGTGCCCGGGGTAGATGGGACCTTTGAGAAGGCCAACAGCCATTTCGACCCAACCCGAACGGGGTCCAGGACAGCACCACCACGTTGAGGCGGCTGTTGATTGGTGCAGATGGAAAGTTGATCGGCTGATGTAGTGCCGCCATGCTCTCAACCTAATGTCAAAACTTTGGTATCGCTTTTTGAGTTTATGCATTCTAGATTTTTAGTGCACTTAACGACCTGATCCTTGATATAGAGATTTATTAAACAATCATCCATAACGACGTGACCATTGATATAAATAGGCTTACCTAATAACTGAGTATTAACCAATTAACATGAAGTGGTGATTGGTATTGCAACACCGATAGTTGCTCACCGGTTATTAACAAAAAATTTTATTACAGTAAAATTTCGCCTATAACTGCCTCTCTTAGGCAGGGTTTTACAAACTATGAGATGCACCTCATGGGGGCGTGGAGGTTGAACAGAGGAAGAGAATAGTATGCGACCCCGGTTTCTCTTTCAAGAGATTGAGAAAATTTGTCATAATCAGCGTTTTAAGGAAACTGATTTTTTAAAAAAGATTTTTCATATTCTTTTGGATAGCGAATATTGTCCACTGTAAAAAAATTAATCTTTAAAAAAATCTTGACGCTGTTTTGGGAGAGAAAATACGGAAAAATGACGATCGCTGGGTACAACATCACCTCCAAAGAAAGGATTCATATGTGAAGGAAGTACTCATCTCAGAAAGTTTAAAGATCTCTGCTTCAAGGGATTGCAAAAAATTAATGCTGCGATTTCAAAATTGTCTAATGATTCAACAGAGTTGCACTATTTATCCAGGTTTACCAGCATAATGAAACACCACCAAGTTGGTAAAACTCAAGCAGAAGAAAATGCGGTATCGTAGGCTACTCCAAAAAAATTTTTACAATATTCTGCCGTAAAATGCAATTTGCGCCTAACACATAGTAGGCTGCAAACTTCATCAAATTCAGGCCGTTTATTTAGGTTTTATTCTTTGCGTGTTGTCAGGTTTGTAGCCTTGTCCCTGTTTGGCATTTTACTTTAGAGATCTCTGGGAGCGACCGTACTGCATTGTAATTACTGCGGTTTCCAGTTGACGCTCTTTGTAAATTTTTGTTTATATGGCATTTGCCAATTGCTTTGATCCGCAAATATGATTAACTTTAGTTCATGCAATGAGTGACGTACAGTACTGTATGTAGCACAGGAAAAAGTTCAGAGGAATCTCCATTGTATTAAGACCATGACCAATGGTGCCGTTATACACGAAAGACATACTTGTGGGAAACCAATTACGGGTGTTTTTATACAAGTGAATAACATAAGCGAACATTAAAGTACCGGTACGAAAAAGAATTCTGCCGGTACCAAGCGAAATATTACGTTAGAAGCTGTACATTTTTTTCAGATCACACCTCGTCACAAAAAACTCCACCGAAAATCTCAAATTCTACTAACCCTGCCTCCACCACCTCTTGAAGATCACAATTGTTTATAATCGTTTTTTTTTTTTATTTATGTAATTTCGTTTGTATTAGCACAAAAACATGGTTTTTAGTTTCATTTAAGTGTTATAAAACAATACAGACAATGCAAAAAAAAATACAGCAGCGCCAACCTACAAAACTTATATTTCTCAAACAAAATGATTGACGCGAACAGACACTTGTCAGTAACAGCAAGTCGTAAAGAAAAGTACGATTGGCAAACTTTGCTCAACTAGGTGATTCAGCAAAGTTTTAAAAGTAAAGACTTGTTATTGGAGATCGACTTCAAAAGTGCAATTTTCGTAAGTGAATATTGGACTTTGTACTGGTCGCAGTTAAATACGTAGATATTCAAAGCGAAACAATCGTTTCTTTTGAAATTGACCTTAAATGGGCTGTCTTTTTTGGACGTCAACCGCCAAAGGGTTTAGTAAAACAAAGAACCGGGTAGGGATTAGGTAGTGGATACGGCCTACAAAAAAATGGGCTGTCTTTTTTGGACGTCAACCGCCAAAGGGTTTGCAGTAAAACAAAGAACAGGGTAGGGATTAGGTAGTGGATACGGCCTACAAAAAATTACGTCCTTCCGTAAATAGCACAATCACGTTAAGACCCGCATTTTGAACAATCCTAATGTAGAGCTTAGACAAGTCTTTCGACAACCTCGACACGAGAAGTCTTTACATAACGCCAAGTACTTGGCTTTTAATCGCAACTTCACCCCCGAAGATTACTTTAGTTAATTTGTGGGACTTTGTGTACAAAATGGCGCGCTAAGTCTAAAATTTTCTACGGTGCCCTAGCACAACGTGAGCAAGTGAACCTGCAGAATTAGTTTCGGAATAGTCTAGGTGTTTAGTAATTGCAATTTCGAATAAGTTCGTGTTGCTAGCACATAACTTGCAAAAGAGCAAACATGGTTGCAGCAATATCAGAGCAAGTTCTTAGTAAAAAACGGCGCGTGATACAACAAAAACAAAACACAGCTTCAAACTTCCAAGTATATCTAATCTTCTCCACACTTGGCGGCAACAATCAAACCTCATTTCATTCAGCGTTCAAGAGCAGGAGACACTATGCATTGTCAGGATCGAATCTGAAATAGTTACAGTCAGCATGTACAACAAAAAAGAAATGTACTGTTGCTTGACCTTAACCATTTTTTGCTGGGTTAGACGTACGGTGTGCGGCAAGTTCTTTCATGTGACACTCTACTCTGCCTCCATTCTAAGATAGAGAGGTAAACTCAGCAGCGAACACATTGTGATATCAGTTGTGGTTCTACAAGACATACGGAAACTTTTTCTGCTTGTTGGAATGTTTGTAGTGGGCTAGAACTAGGTTTGCCAATGACCAGACAACAAAAAAGTCAAATTATTCTCTCACCCTGTAATCTCTGGTTCGTCACTTAAGATTTGGTACACAATTGTAATCGACCTATCAGTGGTTGAAGTCCAAATTTAAAGACGCCTCTTAAATAAAATAAATGCGGGTTCTAGGGAACGTAGGCGACCGAAGATTACGCAGGCAAATGGATAAACAAATTCGACTAAAAGAGAAAGATGTCCACAAAACGCATAGGAGCAATGATGAATATGAACTTTCCAGAAACCTGAGGCGAATCCGGCCTCTTCTGTTAATGAAGACAAAACCGGATTTAAAAAATTTTGCCTATTTTAGTACGGTACAGATATATACAAAAAACATCTTTATTATTTAGTGTCTGTACACGAGCACATTAAAAAAATTATGAGCTCGTTTCATGACAAAAATGCTGTTAATAATACATACGATATTCAGGTGGTCGAGAGAAGCCTCACTTTATGCAAATAAAAGTTACAAAACAAGAATATACTGACCGACAACGCTGATCTTCGATTCTTGAGGAGTGCATCCGTTCTATTAGAGACAAGAAGAAATCTTCTTGCGGAATAGTGGGGTTGGGAAACGAATCAGGGTTAGGTGCGGCAGTGCGTTGATCATTCAATCGAGTTCCCTTAAAATATTACCTTGTTCATTTACCAAGAGGCAACTCTTTAAGTATTACAGGACAATCAAATTTTGGTATATCTATAGAATTTTATGACTTCACAAAATGTTGATTTATAAAAATATTTTTGGCGTTAAAAAATATTAAAACATCATTTAACCGGGTTGAGCTGCGTCAAAGATGACGATTTTGAAGTTTTTTTTCTGCTGCCACATCGAAAATCACTGCATTTGTTTGAGCTTGTTACGTAGTCTTTAGTAGCAATTGGAGAATTCACGTGCAGTACACGCTCTTGTTTAGCACAAGAGCCATTTCGATTGCCTAATGGCTTTATATGTTGAAAGTGTTTTTTTTTTACACAGTTTAAATATCAGCAACGCGGTCTGATGTTTGGAAGCAGGCAAGCCCAGGTAAACTTGATTTACATTCCATCAATAACAATATTCCTTTGCAGTCGTAGTTGAAAGCAAGGACTGTAACACGCTCGGGTCATTTACCATACAAAGAATATTTTACTTTAAAGAGGGGCCTCTATTCCAAAGCAAGGGGGAAGGCCAGCCGAAATAAGAAAGAGCGGGATGCCATGCAGAAGTCGATCGTAGCAAGAATCGTCCAAGAACCCAGCATAGGTTTGTTAAACCCTTCAGAACTGATCTGAGAAACAAAATATGATCGGAAACCAGCCTGGCAGGGAGAGAATGGAGTTAAAGACTCCACAAAGAAAAGTAGACGAGATGAAATGATGCGTTCAAAAAGCTTTTAGACGCAGGGATGAGATCGTGGTCGAAAGGAAGCAAGAGAGTCTAGAAGCTTTGCCAACTTGTGAATGGGAATAGTAGAGGTCTTCTAGATCGAAGGAAAAGGAACGTAAAGACCAAAATATATTAAACATGTGAAAAAGAAACTTCGTGCCAGAGCGAGGAAGGTGCTTTAGCATGGCATATGCAACTTTGTCTAGACCAGTGGCAGTAGACATGGAGAGGTTTGTGATAGCTGCGAGAAATGGGAAAACAGAAAGAATGAGACTGCTTAATGCATGCGGCCCGTTGGAGCTCGGACAGGTAGACTCAGAATCTGCTAGGCAAAGTCTTTGGCTGAGAAACAGAAAAATGGGATGTGAAGTAGTCGGTGCACACCGATGCCGACTCCGTGGGAGAAGAACAGTTGAGAAAGTTAGGGGAGGAGGAAGATGAAAAAGAAAAACCTGGGAGAGAAGTCTGTGTACACCGATGCCGATTCCGTGGGAGAAGAACAGTTGAGAAAGTTAGGGGAGGAAGATGAAAAAGAAAAACCTGGAAGAGAATAGACGGATTTGAGAGAGAGACGCACATGTCGCCTGCCATGCCTGGATCTTGACTTTGGCGAAGAGAGAAGAGGCTTGTCGGGAGGCAGAGAGGTAAGCCAGACAATCTTCATCACTTCTACAAGTGGAAGCAAAAGCCTTACGTCTTTCGCTTATCGCTTCTTCAGAAGACCACCAGGCTTGAGGTTGGCATTTGACGCGGCCGAAAAGGAGAAAGAATTTGGTCACATTCGATGCCAGAGAAGTGAAGACAGCAGAGAACAGAGAAAGAAAAGAGTTGAAAGAAAGTGAGAATCAAAGTAAAAGGCATTCTTCCGTCCCAACGATCTTTCTGAAAATTGTAGGAAGGGGGAGCGTTTGTTGCTGCGGACGAATGGAGAAAGGGGGACAGTTATTTGAGCACTTCCCAGATGCAAGAACAAAAAAGAGGGTGCAAAGGAGATGTCAGGAGAGGAGCAACTGCCAGAGGAGCGATGGAGAAGGGTAGAAGTGTCAGGATCATTGAGAGGAAGGAGGTCAGAGGAGATGACCGAATCGAATACTTCCTCACCACAGGGTCAGAAGTACCAGAGGAGATGACCGAATCGAATACTTCCTCACCACAGGGTCAGAAGTACCTTTTGAGTCCCAAAGGGTGTAATAGAAATTAAAATCCCCCAGAATGAAGAGATTTCTGGAGGGAAGAACGAAGGATTCGGTGCTGGTATCCATCAAAGAGCGAATACGGAGAGCATAAACGCTAAGAAGAGAGCGAGGTAGACCTATTTAGCAAGTTGTTGACAGAGACAGGTCAAGCGAAGAGAGACAAAGGAGGTTGAGTTCAAAGGATAGACCCTGGCTGACAAAAATGAGGAGACCACCGCTGGCGTGCAGGTCATTAGAGGAAAGAATGTCAGACCGGGAGGGAGTGCGATCAGATTGCATAACAGAATATATCAAGAAAGGGGAAGACGAGTTAGAGGTTGGATTCCTAGATAGAGTTAAGGTCAACAGGAGGAAGCCAGATAATGAAGAAGTTCAGCGCTTCTGGCTCGAAGATCTCCGGCATTCCATTGAAGAAATCTAAGTGAGTCGGGGTAGGTAGAGGGAGCAGCATGTGTAGAAGAACAGCCAGAAGTGAGCGGGACGACAATAGGAAGTTTGTAGGCGAGTGGTGTAGGGGTGCTGCATTGAAAGAGGGAAGCCAGATTACGGTGGAGTTATACGTGCTGTGGGACCTCGAAAAAGATATCATGGTGTTGGAAGGTTGGGGATCCCCAGAAGCAGCAGCAGAAACGCAGCAAGAACAGCTCCAGGAGTGAGAGCTCCTTGAGTCATTAAACTTGCGGGAAGAAAGTAGTAAGCACCTTAGATGGACCCATCAATAGCAGGTGCAGTCTTGCAACAACCTATCCTCCAAGTCACTTTTTGAGAGCAAACTGAGCAGGAAAAGACGGGGTCAGGGTGAGGGGGAATGTTGCCGCTCATCCGAATGAGAATAAGAATACGAGCAAAACAGGATGGCTTAAATTTCAACTGCAGTCTGTTTGTTTTGCGTGCAAATGCACTTTTGTAGGAGCATTACAGCAAGAGGCATGAGCTGCTTGCAAAGATGCGAAGTGCTAACAAAGCTGGAAGTCCTAGAGACAATTGAGTTTGTCTAAAAAACATGGCTCTCTCAGCTGCGGTAGCACTTTCCTTGATCACTGTGCCAGACAGCTCTCCCTACTTTATGCTCAAGGGCGGCTTCTATCCTAAAGGTGAATTTACTAATGGTCTCATCATTTGATAGGACTTTACGATTAAGGTCGCTACTAACAATTGAGAAAATAAAACGAGGTTGCATCAGGCTAGTTTTGCAAAGGCGTCACCCAAAACAAACAAACTTCCGGTTTTTAATACGACTAACCGTTTCAGTCCGCATCAGTGTTCCTCAATATTTTAGCAACACCCTTTTTGTCTCCGGTTTTTTTATACTCAAGGCTTTGTAAAGAACGGAGGCCTCATGTCGCCAAAAAGTTTTCCTCAATTAGTCAATTTAATGTCCTTTCCATCTCGCGTTTTCGCTGGCTTAGACGTGTTTATTTAGTGTGTATCTACCGCTACACACTCGCTTTCGAACCAGACTTAATGTTAGAGCAACGTAGCACTTTAAATTTCAAATGCCCTTCTTCATGAATACAAATGACGCTTTTATGGTTTTGTACTTCAGATCTTTTGTTTCAATCCCCCAAAACAAGTTTGAATTTCTCCCTACGAGAGTCAAATGGCTAATTTCAAAAATCACGGATCAAGCTGCAACTTTACTGCTATGATAACGAATTACGTGGTTACTGGCTTAATCAAGTCAAGCAGCAGTTAATCCAAGTTCTCTGACCGTTTACAATATAGAAGCATGCAAGTCTAGGGGCACGCGAAATTGAGATTTCGATTCTCCTTTTTGCCCTTATTTTCTCTTAAACTGCTGCAGTAATTGATTATTCTTAGACGAGAACTAGCCACAAATAATCAATGTTGGTTGCTACCACAATTCCGCAACTTGGCATGCAACCCTCACCTGACAGCGCATTAAGTTGTCAAAAAAGTTATCGTCCAACTCAAAAACATTGTTCTCCACTTCTCCATTGTTGTCGTGATCTGCCGGGTTTGCCGGTTGAGCGGCTAAGAAATAAAACAATCTGTCATTTTCGCAACGCGCGAGTTGTTTGTTTTTTTTTATGTAAGTAATTTTTTTCATCATTAGACTCGTACACACGTGAAAATTACGTCGAATATTTGAGGTGATGAAGTCGAATAGCGAAAAGTATGGAGGACCCACCTACACCCTTGTGCAAATTAATTGAAACAAACATCCAAACTTTTATATATCCTCATTTCTTAGCTGAAATAAGCGTAAATTGATTACAAATGTTGACTTTTTCGGAGAAAATGTTTATTAGATTATTTTTTATTAAAATAAAATTTCAATGACTTAATAAATCCTATTATGACGTCATTAATGTGTTCACAATCATTGTTTTAAAACTTTTTGTTTGGGTAGAATTTGTAACTAGAAGTTAGAAGAATATTATATAGTTGTTTTAAAAGATGGATGTTAGCCCTAGAAAGCGTGCTAGTATCTTGACTTTACGTGAAAACACAGAAAAGACCTACCGGGAGATAGTGTCAGTATATCTACAATAAGTCGTATTATGAAAATGAAGAAAGAAACAGGGTCTGTTACCCCAAAACGCAAAAGCAAATGTGGTCGCAAGAGGAAAACTACCCCCAAAGATGACGCCTATCTGATACGGGAGAGTGTGAAAGATCCAAGAAAGACAAGTGACGCCATAAAAACTACTTTGGGGAAAAAAGGAATCGAAATAAGCTCCTCAACGGTTCGTAGGCGCCTCCTGGAGGTTGGGAGAAAAGCATACCGCCCTGTTAAAAAGCAGCTCCTTACAAAAACAATGAAGACAAAACGCTACAAATGGGGACTCAAATACAAAAACTGGACAAAGGAAGACTGGAGGCGCGTGATTTTCAGCGATGAAACTCACATGTTTGTCCAGGGTCAAAGAAGTCAGCATGTTCGAAGATCACAAAACGAAAAGATTCGCAATGCCCACATTGACCAGCGCGTAAAAGATCCTCAAAAAAAAATGTTTTGGGGATGTTTCAGTTTTTATGGCATTGGTAGCTTGCACCCAGTTGAAGGTATGATGCGCTCCCAGCAATATATTGAAGTGGTTCAACGAAGAGTCATTCCAGAGATGAACCGATTGTTTCCAGATGGATCTGGTGTGTTTCAGCAAGATTTAGCCCCATGTCACACATCGAAACAAGTCAAAAAATTTATGAATGAAAACCACATTAAAGTGCTGGAGTGGCCGGGAAACTCTCCCGATTTAAATCCAATCGAAAATTTATGGTCCATCTGCAAGCAAAGACTTCGTACAATGGACTGCACCTCGAAGGAAAAGCTTATTCAGGCTCTAATTCAAGTGTGGTACAAGGACCCCCAAATCTTAAAAGATTCAAGTTGCTATTATTGCTACTAGCAATACACCGTTGAACATAATAATACAATATATTTATACAATTTAAACGTTTTCGGCGCTACATTTCGCCCTCATCAATATACACAAATATTTACAGCATTAAAATTGTAAATATTTGTGTATAGATGAGGGCGAAATGTAGCGCCGAAAACGTTTGAATTGTATAAATATATTGTATTATTATGTTCAACGGTGTATTGCTAGTAGCAATAATAGCAACTTGGATACTAAAAGTCACCTCTCTACCGAAATTGTATTATTTCTTAAAAGATTGTTCCAAAATTGGTCGACTTAATGCCCAAACGCATCAAAATGCTTCTTAATAATCGCGGTGGTCATATTATGTACTAATATGTGAACTGAAACATTCATTGAATAAAATATTTTAAAAAAACCTAAATTTTTGGAGTTTTTGATGTTTGTTTCAATTAATTTGCACAAGGGTGTACACTGTAGGCATGTAGATCCACAACGCAAACGCAATTAAGTGGTAAATATGTACTTCTAATGCGGGGAAGCCCATAACGCAGATTGCGCGAGAAATTTTTGCGTGGAGAGTAACAATATTAAAATTGCCTGCAACAAATTTCCCATTCACAGTGTTGATCCTCAGCAAAAAAAAGATCTTCATCTGGATTAACGGCCACATATGCTTTTAAAACTACTGTCTTGACAAAGAAAAAAGGTCATCACGTAGGCAACACTCAACAAACAACAGAGTTTGGCCAAGTTGATTCCAAAAACATAGCCTGTATGCAGCCTGCCAAGACCTAAGATTAGTGAAATGTAGTCAGAGCAGTGGAAACTTTGGGCATCCCTTTTGCTACTAAGTAGGTAAACCATACTTTTGCCAACATGCTATGTTACTATTTCGCAGCGTTGCTTCCGACAATGAAATCGAAATTTGCAAAATCACATAGACATGGCGACAACAAGGCCTCTAAATTACTTGAATTACCTTCGGCAAGTTCCGGAGGAGCATCAACCTCATCAGCTGCTCTGACTCCGGGCAGGGAAGAAAGGCTCACTCTCTGTTCGTTGAGTCGTTTCGATTGCGAGCGAGCTAACATGCTGATCATACAATTCATTTTGTCGTGATGTTCTGAAAACATGCTGCATATTTTAACCTTAATAGCAGAAGCAAATAGCTTTTAAACTCTTTGTTGCATGAGCAATATTTCAAAATGTAAATCGGACAACTTGATTGTAAAGATGACTGAGCCTGGTCTACATCAAACCCAAGCGTGGATTAACTTTTGTTTTATTTTGGCTCAGTTGCAAGCCGTGCGCTAGAATGCGAGCCAAAATAAAACAGAGTTAAGCCACGCTTGGCTTCGGATAGACCAGGTTTTTACGCATGAACATGCCAGTGTGGTTAGGGAAAAGCGACAGTCACGAACGTAAACTGGCAATGGTATCGCAAACAAAACGCGTTGGCGGGTATCCACCGATCAAGTCTTAGACATGCTGGGTTAGCAGCTTCACTGTTTTAACCTCGGCTTGTTTCCAAAACTATATTAATCACACTTAGATGCGACCGGAAAAATGTATACGAGTATAGGTTGTTGCCGAATAGGGTAAATATAGTTTAAATACAGACGTTTAGCGATTGCTTTGGCTGCATTGAGGTTGAACGGAGTTAATTATGATTGCACTGCGGAATTTATATTCTACAGGGTGGGCCAAATGTCTTGTTATCCCTTGGTAAAATCAATACAACACATAGTGCAGAGTATATTTACTACAAAAAACTCAATATATTGTATTTTCAAACCAGTTTAGTAATAAAACTTGTGAAACTTGATTTCATTTAGTTGGAGCGTTTATAAAAATTTAAGAGATTATTTTGTAGCAAGCAATGAAGCATGTGTGACACAAGCGATTACATTTTGGAAAAAAGAATTGTTGCAAGTGTCTGAATCCATGAACGTCCTTAACTCTTTTGCTCCCGCGTGAAAAGCGAAAAAAAATGTCCGTAAAGTGGCAGCGCGAAAAACTGTCATAATCAATTATAATTAATCATAATTATGTACCTCAAGTTTGTTTGTATATCATTACTCAGCTGTTTACTTCTACATTAAGTGTGATTTATCGTTGAAATCTACATTTCTTGAGGATTTCAAATAGAAAAAACAGTTTTTTTTGAATTTGCAAATTTTATGCAAATGAATCCCCCCAACTGGGGGATAGTTGTCTTCAAAATTAAAGAGGTACTCTCACCTCAAAGATCACTACAGATTTAATTTTCAACCAATCTTTTTAGAAAAGGTCGCAAAATGATGCTAAGGAAATAAGCTTTCAAGGTACATCAATCAAAACTTGCCTAATAGCATAGGTTTTCTACAATTTGCAATTTTCTGAGGCACATGACCTTTTTTTTGACCGGTACCGACCGGTACCAAATTTTGGTAGTTAAATTTAGTACCTAAAATATGATCAGTCATTATCTGCTACAGGTTACCCTAAACCATGTAACATTATGTATTTTTGAACAGGGAGTTTCTTCAAGATTCAGAAAATATCAAGTTTAAATAGAATATGCTGTCACTGACAATCGAGCAGAAGCTTGTTTACACCCTTTCCATTTCTTGAGAAACAAGGGGAATACAGCAAACTTTGATTTACAAAAGCCAAACTTCTGCTACCTTTTAAACTTGTATTTCGCTTCTTGTCTCCTTGGAAATTTGATACAAAATGACGACTTTATTGGTGAAACATTTGCAATTTATTTTAACTTTTTATAGGGTGTAGTTTTTCTAAAAATTATAATTTAGTGAAGGTAAGTCAAAAAATTTTGGGGGTTTGAACTGACATGATGTACAGTACTCATTTTTGATCAGTAAATATCATATACCACTTAGTCTAAACTATTTAAAGTTATATAAATTTTCTAAGCTTTCAAATGTAACCGGTATTTAGCAACATATCATATTTTTTACGCACTAAATTTACTTTTATCTACTTGTCATTCAAATTTGTTTGGGGGGTTTTGGGACCCCTAAAAAATTTGGAAATTTGAAAAAATAAAATTCAATATTATCGCTTGAAATTTTGTCAAATGATGCCCCAAAAGAGTAGTTTTCAGACTGTGTTAATGATAAAGGGTTTGGTTATGTGGTAAAGATGTAATCTCAATTTGATTTTAGTGTAGTTGGCACGTGCTGAGAATTTGGCCGATTTTGTCGTCTGCAACTGGGTTGTTGGTTATTTTAACCGTTTTTGGGTATAAAAATCCAAGATTTAGGGCACAAATTATACATCATCCGATGCGTGAGGAAATAAAGCGTGATCTTTTGAAAATTTTATAAAAATCGGATGGGAAATAAAGTCACAAATCGATTTTTCATTAAACTAATTTTGCAACTCAATTTGAAAAATTTTGAGGTAAACACTAAAAACACGAGATCATCAATCGATGATCGCGGGAGCGAAACAGTTAAACAGGAAAGTCAATGAAACAGGTGCTGGATGATTTCCAGCAACGATTAAGAAAAGAACTTCCACCAAAGCAAACGCCATTGAGATGGGAACGCGAACTTTTCCAAACCGAAAGGGTAAAGGATAAAACAAGAGCTGGCAGACCACAATCAAGAGGAACTCACTGCCAAGAGGTTGACAACGCAATTAGCAAATCTCAAAAAAAGTTACAAGAAACCTATCAGCAGAGCCTGGAGTACCACGCACCACTTTAAATAAGGCACATGAAAGTTGACCTCAAACTGTTTCCATATCTGCCGGTGTTTGTTCAAGAGCTGTTAGACGACGATTCAAACCGCCGAAGTGAAGCATGCAAAAGAATGCTCCTGGAATTTCGGACAGTGTCAAAAAGACGAAGAGTTATTTTCAGCGATGAATGAGCCATAGACCGAAGTTGTCGATCGCGGAATATTGTGTTTTGGGTTAAGCACAATTCGCATTATTGTGAAGAAGTGGAACGTCATCCTCCACATGCCATAGTATGGGGAGGAATGAATAGCAAGCACATGTTTGGACCATATTTCTTTGATGGACTAGTCAATCCTTTCAATTATTTAGCCATGCTTGAAAATTGGTTCATACCTTAACTGTGAAGCCATGGGTTTGAAAGCAATGTCTGGTTCCAACAAGATGAGGCGCCACCTGACCACATGTGACAGTTCCCTATGGTACCTTTGATCTCTTTGATATACCAATTTCAAAAAATCCTAAGCATGCAGCATAAACGCAGGCAAAAACATCAGCATAAACTATAAAACTGCTACAATAACTTTTAATATAATAAGTGGCATTTGTAGAGGACAATTTCAATAAGTTTAAGAAACTTTTGGGTTTACCAACATGGTAGACGAACTTTTTAATACTTAGATGGTGTAACTTAATTGTGAAATCGAAAATTATAACTTTACCTTGATCAAAATGATTTCCATCGGGAGCTTGTTCGGCGAAACCGTTCTCGATCGGAATGGCAGGAAAATTACCTGCCTCCCTCTGCAACTCAGGAACCGCTTCATCCTCTCTCATTTCCACTCTCTGATCATTCATTCGTCGACCTTGTAGTCGCGTTATAAAGTCGAAGAACTTGTCCGGATTTGACGACGTCGCGCTGTCCTAAACAAACCAAAGTGATATCTTGTCTTGAGCAAAACTGCACATGTTTACTATAATACAACTGTTGTTTTAATAACAGTTTTAATAGTCGATCTCTTACTCTTCTGAAAATTTAGTGACAGCTTCCAAAGCATAGATTTGGGCATAAACAATGATTTTATCGGGCATGAGCACTGCCACAAAACTGGATATAATATTTTAGCTTTCTGTAATGGTAAAGATCGTGCACTAATGAAACGAATAATTTAGGAGAGAACATATGCTTGCGTCATTGTTCCCATGGCAACATGCCAATGGCAACTGAGGTCACGCAAGTTGCCATTCGATAAGTTTCCACAGCAGCATTGAACGCAACAAGTAGGCTAAAATCGGCACTTGGCAACTTGATTTGCGTGAAATTGTTGTCGTGCGACTGCTACATCTTGACTTATGCAATCATCATAATTAAAACGGCTGTAACTTTTCAAAGCGTGCATTGATGCCAAAATGTTGAATTTTGTATAAGAAACCGACCAAACACCATCAAAGTTAAGAGGTTTAGTTGACACAACAAAATCAACTCAGGTCACAATTGATCAAAAAAACTAATTTTGTTAATTTAAATGCTAACAAAAGCATGGCTCTGATTACATTCCAAATCTATTTGCTCGACCCCACACACCCAATGAGAATCGTCATTGCTACGTCTCATGCAATTTGTCATTGCTGCATTGGGTGACAGGCCTGCAAACATGACTGCAACGATTGCTCTGATCGTTTCAAGACCAAAATTGTTCGCCTGTTAAGCTGTCAAGATGACCTGAACGTGCTCAGAGGTCAATGGTCATGCACTCAAAAGAAATAATTCTCTATTGTCTTAAAGGGTTCGTCGAACAAAGCTGAGGCACCACTGTTTCAACCGTGGTTCTCAGCACTTTTTTTAGAATGACAATTATTCAATAATATTTATCCTCCATGAGTTCTTAAATGGGCAAGGGGTGGCAAAAATTTTGGGGAGGGTGGCTGGGTGGGTCAGTAAGCGCGGGGCAGCATAAATGGCTGAAATGATTTCCTATCCACGGCCACCCGAGTTCTGACCAACAGTAAGCGTTAATCAATAATTACGGTAATTTGGGTCAGAATCACATTGAACCTGCTGTAGTATTCTGTTCTGTTTATGATATTGATCCCAACATATACAAGCGCAAATCATAAACTTTCAAAAATCAGTTCAAATTGTATTAATCGGGTTGCATTGGAGGTAGCTGCACAATAAGTTGTTATTCACTCGATACAGATGTCATAAGTAAAACATTGAGACACGAATAATAAAACAGAAATTCTGCGCAACAAAAGAGCTTAAAACCAACCCGAAAAAATTGCGGTAATAATGCTGAATTAATCCACCTTAGATGGTGTTACGCAAAAAAAAAAACGGTCGAGCTGTTTCAGTAAGACCTTTTGTCATTGACTTCGATCAATAACACTTTAAAAATTGTTCTGGCGAATTTTGTATGGCCCAATTGAAAAATCATTAAATTGTCTGTCCTGCTTTTGCCCCAAAAAGCAAATGAATCTCATTGAAAACACTTTTTCAAATCATTTTTTGTTATGAGATGCATTGATTAGCCTACCCTCGAGTTGACAAATCATGACGAATGCAAGTGACTCTCGCTACAATGCAAAAGGCATTTTAGAGTAAGGCGATATTAGTGAGCCCATTGCACTCAGGTCATAAACTAAATCGTTAATGTAAATATTATCATGCTAGTTGCCTCTAATGTCAAAACGGAGATAGAGATTCTTAGCTATTTACAAAAAAGCAGTTTTAAAGATGTGCGTATGAAAATAAATGATTGATGTAAATTCTATCCAACAAAATAAAATGACAAACATGCTCAACTAGTTATTGAATTAACTAATTAATTCTGAATTAAAATAGTGAATGCTTGCATTGAGTAATTTCGTTTACTATTTTGTATATTCTATTTTCAGAACATTAGGAAGTTTGAAACAACCCTGCAATATTAGCAATGTAGTCAATAACGAAAGCGACCGCTTTGTAGTTAAGCAACAAAAAGTACCCACTCTCTTCCTGATTGACGAGACAAAAACACTGTTCTGTTGAGAATAGTTAAATGAAACACTACAAGTAGAATCACTACTGCACATAAAATCTGCCGCCCTAACCCAAATATTGGCTGGCTACGCCTCTGGTGTCCACTATTTCACGTATTTTACAAGGCAAATTGAAATGGTAGAATCAAGCAGAAATGTAGTCACATACATGTTATTCAAATGTTTGTTCAGCAAGATTCAGTTAGTTTTTCTTATTACTCGTGAAAAGTTTGTAAGAACACAGTAGCAATGCAGCGCGCCAAGCTTTCATCAGAAATTCATTAAAGAGCCGTACAAGGCGTACATCTTCATATTCACAATTGTAATAAACACCCATGCCTTTTGGTGAGTAGCATTCAGTTTAAGTAAACATGCAATTCAATGAGGGTACCTCTAGTTATGGCATTAGACACGAATGCAAAAAATATTAGTCATTGTACGGGTTTGGCAAGCGCAAACCAGTCTGTAAACCGAAAGTTAATTCAAATTTCAACTAATTGTATACTACGCTCATTATTTCGTCTTTTACGTGGTTCTATTTAAGCAAAACGCTTGTTTTATATCAAGAAACCTTACCCTTAATTGTGCACACACCATGAATACTTACAGGCCTTTGATGAGAAGAGTTTCCAATTCCATTGCAAGATGGTACATCGTTGCCATTCACAGTTCTCATAAAAATGTTATTAGCAGTCTAAAATTTTTAACAGTTGTTTTTTACACGGACATTAACAGAACTATAACGTGCCACCGTAGTAATGCCAACCTTCACAAAAAGTTAAATAAATCTGTTTCGAACTTAGACCAGAAAAGTACAAATGTACGGAAATAAACACGTTATCTTTTTGCTAAACCGTTTTACAAGTTAAAAAATCGAAAAAACATTGATTTTTAGATATTCTAAAGCAAATGGATCTCTAACTCTGACTCGTTTGACATACACGTAGAGATAATTTACCAATTATAGAAAAAAAGTTTGCACTTTCTCTCACAAGCTTCAGAAACTTTTACAAAAACAATTTAAAGCTTCGGACAGCAATGCTCTCTCGATTTTGTTTAAGAATTTATGTAATGACGTGACAAAAGGCAACCACAAAAAGCTATCATTGACTTAAAAATCTGTTGCCCCTTATCGAGTTAGCCCACAATACAATGGAACGATTATGCTGGCAAAAATATAAAAAAATCACTTAATACTCACTCTAGAGTTCCGTTTGCTTTTAAATAAATTTTGTTTTACGCCTGAGTGAGACGATTTGCTTGCTGAAGCCCGCGAAGTTGACTAAACGTTTATACTGGTATTAATGGCACATCACCGAGGTTAAAAATCTATCAAAAACATTTTTCGCTCGACTTTATTAAGACCTGTTTTTGTGCTTTTCTGCCGGCTTTGATGTGTTAATTCAGAGTATGTCCACCATTACATACGCGCTTTTGAACCAGACTTAGTTTAACAATAAAACTGTGTTTATTGTTAAACTAGTATTTTCAAGTTTAGGAAGCTTACGGCTCGCAGAATGCTCAACGTATCTCTACAAGGTAATACTTCTATGCCAGTTAGCAATGGTCGTTTTACTTCATGTCGTCAAGCAACAAATTATCATCTGGGGCTTTAGCTATGCCGTTTTCGAGTTCAGTTGCAACTCTTTAAATCAGAACGATATAAACAGCAAAAAATAGGCTACATCTGTTAGTAACAGATCAACTGATGAATTCGTTTATCTGCTTTATCATTAACGAAACCAAGCATAAGCTTTATAACGAAAAGTTATGCTTCTTACCGCAGCTTGTTCAGGAGTAAGACTCAACAACTGAAGTTGTTCCATGCTTTTTCGCTTTGCTCTAGGCATTTCACTATCCCCACTTTCTTGCAATGCAGCGTACTCCTTCAAATTGCGTTCAGCGGTAAGGATACCAGGCTCGTCGCCAATCTAAGAAAAAAGACCTAAGGTAGTATCTTTTTTAAATTGCTAAAATCCACAATAAGAAAATCAATCCAGAGAATACGCATACTTATGCAGCCAAAGTTAACAGTGGTCTACTTGCGATGAACTCGTACGTAATTCAATATGACTTGAATATAGATATACTGATGAGCTTCAAAATAGGCATGAGGAAACGTACTAACGAGTATGTAAATTGAGACTACATTATACTGCTCAATTATTGTCAATGATATTTTGTGATATTCTTAACAGCAAAGTTTGGAAAATGTTACACCAACATCATTTTCCAAGAAAGCTACGCCTTCAGCATTAACTTTAACAAAATGTCAAAACGCAGTTGTTTAAAAAAAAGTTGACATGCCGTTTCAAAATAAAGTTTTAAAATAGAATTCTTAAGCTTTGAACATGACTTACAGATTTTTATCATCACTCTGCATTCTGTTTGAGTGATTAATGATAAGGCTGTAAAAGGTTATGAGAAAAGCACCGGATACACTAAGCTACCATATCTTCAAAAAGATATTGAGGCAACTTGGTTGGAATCAAGCAGTGCTATTGCTTTCTAGCAACAGCAAAATGCCAAGACTCTTCTAATATCCTCATAACTAAATAAAATCAAATAAAGAAAAATAAATGCCCGAACATACGAAAACAAAAATCATGGTCAGAAATTGGAATAAGCTAGAGTGATTAAAGTGAATATCTTAAGAAAGCATAATTGAAGTGCAAAGTTTCGCGGTTGTGAGAAAAACAATGTTATCATCGATCAGCAAACCACACGATAGCAGCTGATTGCGTAACTATACAGCCACTAAAAAATCAAATCAATGCCGAATTTGTGCTCCTACTGAAAGCAATCACCATATCGTAAATCATATTCAAACGCTCATTGCTAAGATAAAACTGTTTTGTGACACCTCTCTTGCAGTCAACGGCTGAGTAGAAACAAGATCGGGGAACCACTATTACTACAATATATATAAATGAATTCACAACACTTCAAGTCAGTCATTTGATCAGACTTCATTGGTTAGCTGTTCTAAGGTCAGTCGTTTGATAACGTCTGTACAAAAAACGGTTCACAAAAACCAAAATTGTTGACATCATCTACGCAGACTCTCTAAGTCCAGTATTACTGAGCATTGTGGCGCACTCGGCGCAGGCAGATCGATGACAATGGGGACTCACACGCTACCAATAAATACAGTACATCAACTACTGCCGGATGCATTCTGGAGTTTCATCAAGAAAACAAATAGACGATTGCTTATGCAGGATGAAATGGGCGAGTATAACCGGAGCATATACCACCGAACACAGCACGTCGCCACACAAAACAACTATCAACTAGTACAGGTTGACCATCACTAACCCGGCAATCAGTTAGCCGGACAATCGGTAATCCGGCACTAATTTGACTAGACATCAGTACCTGTACTCTGTACTGTAATTTCAAATTTTCCGGGTCACCGCGCCACCTTTGTACTGTACTGTACCTGTACCAATTATTTTACCTGTACTTCATTAACATTTCAGTTGTCTTTTCTTTATTAACCAACTTGCACTGATTTAGAGGATATTTTAATTTTAAGATGAAATGGTTAGGAACTGGGTTTGTGTATTCTAAGATAATAAATGGCTGATACGACACCCCCAGGTTCCAATGATTCCAGATTAGTAATGGTCAACCTGTATATAGGAGCACCGTTGTTATGATCGACATGTTTAAACAGTCGTGGACATAAACCTCATGATAGCTGCAGTGTTGTACTGTATGACAGAAGCCTTGGGAAACATTTTACAAAAATGCTGTTTCCTGTACGGGATTTAAAGAGCACTTACTCTGTCAGAATATCATGCACAAATGAAAAACTTGGAAAATTTGAATAGTTTGCACATTGTAAAACTCTTTCTATGTTTAGCACTCTATCCCTCTCCTATGTTGCTAGCCTAAAGACTGATTTTCATTAGGCGTAAAATTGAAAAGTTCTTTGTTTCTCTATTTACAAGAGATGCGCGCGCATCTCTCTAAATAGAGAAACAAAGAATTTTTCACGCTACACCTGCGATTTACGCCTAATGGAAACCAGCCTACGAGTACGATAGATAAAAAGCAACGCAAGAGCGAAAAAAATATAAATACAAAAAAAACATTACTAGCATTGAAGAACAGCCAATCAAGTTGAGTGTTCACTTTCTGGAATTCATTTGAACACTGAATTGACTTTAACAAACCATAGTAGCACAACATAATGTTTCAATTGAATAAATTCAAATCCAGCCTTTCTTACTTAAGCTTTAAGCACATTAAAGAACATTTTCTCACCTCAGTGGAAATTGTTAATTGTTGTTGGGCGTACTCCAGCGCTTTGGTGAAGCTACCAAGCGATGCATAAGCATTGCTAAGCAACCAACAAGCACGACCTACCCCGAGGCTAAAAACAACAAAATGCATCGGTATGTAATTAATTTGCAACAAAGCAAATTGAAAATATTTCTCAACGATTGAGAAAAGATACCTGGCTAAATTACACTTATTAAAATAACGTTTTATGTAGCGACAAACTTCCTGTCAATGTGACTAATGTAGTCCTGTAATGTGGCACACCTAAGCTCCTAGAGTTCAGTTTCTCGCACTAACCTCTTATTGATTACAAATCTTGAACTTATAATACAATGAGAATAGCATTATTGCTTTGCTTAAACACTTACCGGTCATTTAGCTTTTGAGCAAGGTGCTGATGACGTAAGTGATATTCGATTGCACGTTGGTAATCGGAAAGCAAAGTGTAGGTGGAACCCAGGCTATAACAAGCTTGAGCTTCAAATGCTTGGTCTCCTAGTTGCCGGGAGATGGACAGTGTTTGTCTATGTGCAACACAAATGATTGGATGATCAGTCAAACAACAGAACAGCCTATTTGCTTAGTGTTCCAGAAAAAAATTTGAAAACTTGGCATATGCCTAACAAAATGAACTACGGAATGAAAATCAAGTAAGCAATTTTCAAATTTGGCAAAATTCCACCCATCCAAGTGATGTATTAAAGAGCACAGTTCTAAGCTTTTGATCCAGGGTGCATCAAAGTTAATTGTTGTTCACATATTTTTTACAACAATTTCAGAAAGCGACCTCTAGTGCAAGAGCATTATACGCAACTTGTTCGGTTAAGACTTAGGACACTTCGAAAAAAAGAACCTGGATGTTGTTCCAGTGTATACAAAATATACCAACTGCTGTACACACAATCCTGCACAAAAAAAAATGTGGGCGAAAAAGATAAAAGGAATATTAATTCATTTTGACACGTCAGTTCTTGAGAAAACCACACTTTTTTATTTAGAATACAAGTCACTAAAGTTTATGCAGTGTTCTTGTTAAGGTCTCTCCTTCCAGTGTCCTACTAGATAACAAAGAATATTTCTATGTGCAGTTGCTACTAAGATACAGAAAAAACTATTTTCTGTAACTCTAGTTATTGCAAGAACAGTAGTGCAAATGTTTTATTGCAAAATCATTAAATGCAGGAAAAAGCTGTCATGCGTAATTATAATAGCCGTAAGGGAAAAAATGAGAATGTTTTATATTCTCGCTTTATTTTGCCATAGCATTAAAAAATCATTGAGTAAAAATTGATACATGGTCTATTTCGACAAATCGCCACGATTAACGGTTTCAGTCGACGCTCGTACAGATACTGTAGTTTCAAGCCAATGAAGGAACACCTTTAATGAGCAGTTTCATGAGACTGACGGCCGTCACTATCGACAAAGAAGTCGATCAGTTTTATAACAGGTTATGAAGTTGATAACAACGCCAACACTTACGAATAGTACTGAGTCGCAAGTTCGTAATTTCCCAGCAATATGTGGGAGTTTCCGAGGTTGGTATAAGCCCGGCGCTGTGCTTCTTTGTCTCCAAACTCCTTTGCAATCGCGAGTCGCTAAACGTTCACAGTTCCAATCACGTGAATCAGAACAAGACGCATACATTATACACAATCTGAGGTAGAGGAGATTTAAACGGAAGTATCGGCTGTACATAACACACAGATCAACATGGCATAATCGAAAAGACTCAAATTTTAATGACTAGGATGAACAGCATGATGTTTTTGCGTTTACGACTACATGCGGCGCATCTACTTAGCAGTGACTCGCAATTAATGTTGGTAACAAGCAAGCCTGCGCTTACGTTTCCTGTGCTATTTCGATTTGAAAACAACCACTTAAAACTGGCTGAAAACTGCGCAAGGCAAAGGAAGATTGCAAAATATGTTGCACTTCAGCCAAAAATATATCAAATTAAATCGGAGTTACGTTATATCAATCAAAATCGCTTCACCGACGCAGCATGGTAATATCTTTGAGAATTTATGTAGGGCTATTTCAAGTGGCATTTTTGACTTTTTATTTTGCTAAAAAACCCGACTGCCGTGAGCACATATATTATTTACTGCCATCACTTTTCTGATTGCGTATTTGGTTCGGCCACAAGAAGTCATGTCAGAGTGCTTTTTTACCTCTGTTATTTGATTGCTAAACAAAAACAAAATGAACAATTCACGTTATAATGCCCAGATTTTAATTTGATCTATATTTAAAGCATTCAAAAACTCGTTTAAGAGCACATAAATAGTAAAACATAACTCATGTCTCACTTTTTTGAAGTACTAATAAAAATTGATTTTATTTAAACCATTAACAGCTGGCCCACAGCTAACAGAATAAATTTGGAATCGAGGGAGAAAGGCCTTGAAGTTTGGCTACCTAGAACTGAATTTCGAAAGAAAAACCTGTAACGATTCAAAAGCACACATCTTAAAAGGCTACTCAACCTACCGGTAATTTCAAAAAGTTAATGTCATTTGCTCTTTTATTGCTTTTTTTCATTAAAATAAAAATTTGGCAATGCATTGACAGATGTAACACTTAAATTACATATGCAGTGTACTGGTATGAAAGTCTCTGAAAAAAATTACTCCAGTTTGTATCTCAATCAAAACTGCAGGAAAGCTTAAAATGAACTTCAATGGCAAGCAAGAGTAATATTTTTTGATATCCTTATTTCTGTCTTTAGTTTCAATTCAGTTTATGTATGATCAGAGTTTGGCTCTAATTTATGAGCAGGATTGTCAAAAGTGCATGCATTACCTCAGTATGAAATTTCACCGCTTCATCACAATTTCCCAGCAAATAATGAATATTTCCAATACTTCCACAGACTCTTCCTTGCTGAGTTTTGTCACCCACTTCTTTCACTATCGTCAAGTTTTGACTGCAAATAAAATGAAATAGTCAACACAAGAACCAAGTAGGCAGTTCACCCCAGAGCATATGTGCATTTTGCCGTATTTAACCAAAAGGTAATAACTTCACAATTCAAAAATTTGTTGCAAAATAAGTAACATTCAAGATGTTTACAAGATTTTTCTAGCTGTTTGACCTTGGGGCATTATACACGGCATTTATTTTCTTTTAAACAGCATTTTTGTCACGCAGTAATTAGAGCGTCCGCAAGTCATCATATACCAAACGCTTTAAAATTAGTATAACGTAAAATGAAGTTTTTTCGGGCTACTTCATTAATGAAGTTTTAATGAAGTAGCCTGCAAAAGAATTTTGCGACCCAAGGTTGATGTCATTTCACACACTGAAAATATTGATCTCCAAAAGAAGTCTTATCGATTAAAACTGTGACTCGTCAGTGCCAAAATGCATGAACAGAAAAGGTCTCAGTCTTTTACAAACTCTGACGGGCCGCAAAATTTTTAACTACTTTGAAATTGGCTTGTCTGCAAAAATGGTTGCAGACCCCTCTTCTAGGCTAAAGTGCTAGGATACTTCCCATATTTTACTTCCATCTTTATGTGGCAGACAAGTGGTTGGTTCAAGCAGCCTACCCCAGCCGATACCCAGTCTGACCAACCAGAGACTTCTATACAGAGCACGAGCTTACATATGTGAGGAATGAGCGATGTATTTATAAACAAAGAGTTATGTAAATCGCTACCACCTGTTGTTTGTTAATTCTAATTTCAATTTGCATAGTTTGCTATAGTTCAGTAACAAAAAGCTCTTCAACATAAAACGAAACATTTACTTGTAACACAGCAAAGCTATTCTAAGATCAGCCGTGACGTTAGGATCTTGTTCTTCTGAACCAGTAGCAGGCTTGCAATTTTGTTTTGCCTTCAAGTGATAAACATTTCCCATATTGTACAGTGCCTGAGCTTGAGCCACCTTAAATAAATGGTTAATAAATCTTAAAACTTTCGACAAAATGAGGTAACGAATATACCAGGGAAAAGTCGAATATTAACTGACGTACTAACAAACTTGCGAATTCTCATCGAATTGAGCTGTTAACCCACTTGGAGCCTTTGCCCAAATTTAGAACCAGACATTGAGTTACCAAAAGTAGTGAAGTGGTAAAAGCGTCTGCTTCACACCCAGCAGACCTGAGTTCAATTTTTTTGCTAAGCCATACCAAGTACTTTTTCAACGATTCTTACAGCTTCCCTGCTTGGTGCACAGCACGAAAAGAATACTAAAAGAGAAAAAGTCGCCAAATACACTTATGTCACTGGGAGGACGCTTGACAAGACATGCCATCTTTATGCGCAGATAGGAAGTGGCACCAAGCAGGCAAGCCATCGTGGTGGCCTGGTGTAACTAACGACTAGCAACAGAGCTTGAAACCAAGATGGCATCTCAGAGACTTAACAATTATGTCAAGGACTGCACCTGTATTTTGCCAAAGGTTAAGACAGCAAGAGGTAGTGTACAAGCTCAAATATATCAAGTTTGAACAAAAAACGTTTACCTTATTACCCAAGTGTTTAGCTATGTCCAAATGTCGTTGGCTGCAAACAATAGCTTCATCAAAACGACTTAGCATCTTCAGTGTGTTGCAAAGGTGGCTACTGGCTTTGGCTTCTCCAATCAAATCACCAATACTTCTAAAATATTATTTATCCATACGTATAAAAAAACATTATGCATAATAAAAGGGATTCACATGACAACGCTCTGCAGCACAAAGAATCCCTTGACTGTATGAAGCCAAATGCGAATAGCTGCATTTTATGACCACATAGCAAGTGCATAGTCTAAATTTTGAACCGAAAGAAATGTTTACAGTGAATACACCGGACATGAGACTTCAGCTAACAAATCTTGAGCTAAATTTTTCTTATTACAGTTACCAGAAGCATATTTTTGATAATTGTCAACTTTCATTCTTCTAAAATCTGAACTCACAATTAACAAAAAAAAATTCCACGTTTGCGAATGACCATCGGGCATAGAGGTTTCTTGATGCCTTAAATAGCCTTGCCACCTTTTGTAGGTAAACAGTTTGGAAATCACTGCCATAGAAGCGTAGCTGGTACTAAATACTGTTTGCAACCTCGGAATTTCCAATACAATCATACACAGCTAGATTGCACAGCTATCGCTATACAGCAATCTAGCTTCTAAGGGACAAATGATCATGAAGAGCAACTACAATAAACCACAACGAAAGTATCAACAAGTACAACAACATTTGGATTGATATCACAAGCCCAAACAACTAGAAGTAGATAGATGGACATGACAAAAGTGACTAGTAATTATATAGAGAATTCATAGGCGCCGAGTTTGTGATTTTACCGGGCATGCGCAAACTTTATGACGTCAAAATTAAAACATTACCGTTTGATTGTCTATGACAGGGGTGTCAAACATACGGCCCGTGTAAGGATTTCGTGCCACAGTGCGAGCGCCTGGTCTCCGAAGTTGGTCTGCGAAATTTACGTGAAAATGTTTGTAAAGTAATGGCCGACAATCTCCAGAAGTTGCGGCAGGCATGACGGGTTGCGGTGAGAGAGGCGATGACCTTTTTTTTTGGAGATCAGCATTTCGGGCTACATCCCATAACTTCCGGAGATCGTTTGATCAAAGTTTGGGGACCATTGATATACACTCTTGCCTGCTTATGTTGTTTTTCAACTGACTCTAGCTTGTATCTGACCTCCATGTGTTGAGTGTAGTCAAATGTGCGGGCATGCGTGGCATGACCGCATGCCCGTAGTCGGCGCCCCTGAGAGAATTATATTCTTTTAAAACAAAATAGGTAGCGTGCTTGTCAAAGCTATTTCAATTGTTAACCCTGCAAAAACAGCTCATCTCTGTTGTTGTAATGGTCTGCAGCACCAGCAGATATCTTTAGTCTTTAAATTGATGACTATCACCATAAATGCATGTGTCTTTGCACTGCAGCTTTAAAGAGCATCTCACTTCTTTTAGCTGATGAAACTCGTTCTTTCTGAACATGCCATAGATAGCATGTTGCAATCTCAGTACAATCAATGCAATTATGGTTAGCTTTCCTGCAT
Source organism: Trididemnum clinides (assembly GCA_963675345.1). Taxonomy (NCBI): domain Eukaryota; kingdom Metazoa; phylum Chordata; class Ascidiacea; order Aplousobranchia; family Didemnidae; genus Trididemnum; species Trididemnum clinides. Next base: position 13,998,593 of record OY776296.1, on the reverse strand, counting down.
GACGTTCAGCATGAAAAGGGGTAGTTTGTGGTATATGTTTTACATTTTTATTCTCAGGTCAGGAGAAAAACCTCTGTGAATGTGCATAGAACATCTTGCATTCAGACCTGCTTCAGAGTTCCGAAACAGCTGGCATAGTGCATTTCTACCACAATCGTGCAGGGATATCGCTGTAAAATGCCTTTCCCATGGACACAACAACAGAGCCAATGTGAAGTTCAAACTCATAATCGTGGTCATGAACGGCGCTCCAACTCACTGGACCATGCTACCAACAAACTAGAGTAGAAAAACGGCCCTCAAGTTCACTCGTAGTGTCATTGGGAAGGCTCTTAGCGAGCGACCTCCATTTTTATGTGACAGACAGGTGGCAGGAAACAGCACTATACTCGTTGCGGTAGCTCAGTCCATCTAACAGTGCATAAGCTCATTCGCATCACCAATATAGAATTGGTTCATAAAAAGATCAGACATGAGTAGCTTACACTATGGTGCGATTTAGCTTCATGTAATAGGCATAATCAAAGCCAATAAATACCAACAATATCTAGATCTATTGCGATTGTAAATTACTATAAATAGCTGTCGTGACAGAAGTGATCATAAGAGCCGCCAATTTATTTAAAACAGTAATTTACAAAAAATGAAGTTTCGAAGTCAAATTCATATACTAACAAAAGCTTTTGACACTATTTTTAATAATAAATCTAGAAAGTGTGCAGTTTTATATTTAACACACAAAAACAATTCAACTTTAAATAAAAATATTTACTGTGCCAAAGTGTAATCGTGTTGATAATATTGAACTGCTTTGGTAAGATCTCCAAGATACGCATATGCATTTCCAAGATTGGTGTATATTACACTCAGAGTGTTCAAATCATCTAAAAATAGAAGGCAAAAATTTGTTGTAGCTTACCTGGTGCTTGGATAACATGAAGATAACATGCACAATGTTCTATGCGCAAGTAGTGTCTTTAAGAAAGGTTATTTAAAGCAGTTTTCTACAATTGTCTGTTCACACGGCAGTTCGGAGGTATATAGTAAGTAAATGTTTGCTTAATTATATTGTATTGGAGAAAAATTCTCTGAAATGATTAATGTGTTTAAAAAAGTAGGTATTCTGAAGCACCAAAGGCAAAAGGAGGTTTAAATTTGTAAGGTTAAATCTTATCTTTACCAGCAAACTAAAAATCTAATTGAATGCATGTAATTTTTTGCAGCAATTTACACTTTTCACCGAATTCCACTCTTTTTAAGTTTCTTGTGTGCAATCTTTACAAACATCAGTTCCGGTTTCAAAATTCTGAAAGTACCAGTTATGGTATATAATCAATCACTTTTTGAAAGAGGGTAATGTTTTACATTTTCACAACAAAATTTCTTTGGCACATTTACGCTTTCCCTGATTTTGATAAATAAGTTAACTTCTTATTTTGTTTGCACAGTTCTGGTAGCAGTATCTTTTGTGAAATAGTATGTCGTTTAGATTAACGATGTTGTGATATTTGTTACAAATGAACAAATCAAGGAGCTTGCTGCTTGATGTTCAGCACAAAAGAATAGTACAGAGAAAAAGCCAGCAAGTCCGCTTGTCACGTCCTTGAGCAAAGCACTCAATAGTATACCTTTGTCTCTATCAGTTTGCAACGTACAGATGGTAAGGTTAATCAGTCAAAACAGAGCATGAGCTCATACACATAACTCAAGTGGCAAAAAAACATGCTCATTAAACACCAGAGAATTTATTATCAACCGTTATTAAAGTTGTTTATTTACCTGTTCCAAGTTGTATTGCTTGTTCAAAATACTGCACTCCTCCAGCATAATTTCCAACTTTACATAACCGTTCTCCTTCTAATACTAATTCAATGCAAGGTGACCTACCTCCACTTGCCATTACTACACAGCTACACCAAATGTAGCATAAGCCAACAATTTGATTTTTTTTAATCAAAATAAATACTGTTTTTATACACTGCAAAACTAAAAATCAAACACTAAAATCTGTAAAAAAATAAATGAGTAACTTAATCAAAAGCATTGGTCAAGTGCATTTACAGATATATAATTATTCAGCAGTTGAGAATATATGTTAATATTAAGCAACATAGTTAAATGAGCGGGAATGCTGATGATAGTAACAAAGATTGGTGGTTCAAAACAAATGGTGGCTGAATTTTTGCATCCACGGAAAAAAGACTTCCTAACAATTTTTCCAGTTGACAGTAAAAATGCAACAGTGAATGGCACCAGCAGTATTGGCATCATCAACGTGAGTCTCTACTGCTGAACAACCACTTTTTTAATGTACAGTTCTAGTATGACCTCAAAAAAAATGTTCCAAAAACGGAAAGTCAAAAATATAAAACCACACCAACTTGACCTGGCCAACACATTTTGTGTGCTTGTTTAATTGTTGAAGTGCTATGTTTTTTATTAAGAACTGCGTATTAAATAAATAACTACCAAATAACCAGACCTAAAGAAGTTCATACTACCAGTATTTGTTTGTTGCAAACGTTGGCAAAATATAATGCTTAATTTAGACCTTCTATTAATCAATTTATTTGGAAACCTTAAAAACATGGATTAACCCTCGCCATATTTTTACCCATAACTAACTCTAACCCTAACAATAATCTCAAACTTCACCCTGATTTGCAATTTTTCAAAATTTCTGTGTTTTTGACAAATCCAATTCTCTGTAACCCTTTCTGCAGACTTATGCATTTTAGCATATTGCAATTTATATCATGCATGTAAAATGACTATTACATCTTTGAAGATCAACTGCCATTCAAAATTATTGGCACACAATCTGAACAATTGGTGCACTTCATACCAGAAAAGCACTACCCATTAAACAGCAGATCACCATGCAATACTTGGATGCTGGTAAACAGGTAGCATGATGCAGGAGACCGATAGTTATAAATAGGCATAGTACAGGGATAGTCCATGCATAGTAGAGTCACAGCAAGCATAGTACAGACATAACAGTCATAATACAAGGATAGTAGGGGGGGGGGGTGTAAACAAAAACCAGTCGCACAATATAATGAAGCCTTCTTTCCTTTCAAAAAAAATTACTTAATGTTAAGAGTTTAGATTAAGCATTGAGTGGATACAATGAGATTCTACATTAAAAGGTCTTGTTACATCACTATGCCTGTACTATGTCTACAATGCCTGTACTATGCCTACTACACCTGTACTATGCTCACTATGCCTGTAATATGCCTATTTATAACCACTGGCAGGAGACCGAGCAATAGTTTTGTAATCAAAAGGTGAGGTCAAAGCTCACAGCAGAAACACAAGTAACGAATGTTTAGCAGAAACATGCAATCTTCCTTTGCTATGGCAAATACACTTCAAAAGCATTGATCCCAAAAAAAGTTTTTTGCCTTTAATTAGCTTTGAAAATACAAAAATACAGCCCTTGAAAATATTTTCTAATAAAAGGTTTGTGCCTTCAATTAGGGTTGAAAATAAAGACTTAGTTTGGAGTCGATGCTTATTATTTATTTCTGGTTGTGCCACAGGCCTAAAGTGTTACATTGCGTGCAGCATGTCTCACAGTAGGAACCACTGTTTTAATTGGAAAATAGTTTCATCAGGAAACCATTCCCCGATCAGGCAATCTTTATCACATGATGTACGTTGACATCAGGTTTGATTGCCCAATTGGGAAATAAACATAGATCGTAACTAATAATCTAGCCACTAAGTTGCTGATAAGCTTGTTGTTTCAACTGAGCTAGCTAAATTTTAGACCTCATTTTTTATCACTGTCATTCTGCCAAAAAAAAAGATCCACTTTTACTCTCAGGCAAATTCACGATAAAAATTGAGGGACAATAAAGAGAAGAATAAGGGCTCCATCATTTGCATTCATCTAGCTTATTACTTAGGCTTTGCAAAAGTAGTTTTTGGAAAATCGCAAATGAAAAATGGCTAACGTATTGCAAAGTTTCATGGTGGGGCTGCCATGAACCGCTTATCACAATAACTACAAACTTGCATGGTAATGGCTGGGGGGGGGGTGTTACTTCCTAAACAGAGTGGCAGCCAACCATGAAGAACTTGTGGTCAGTCTATGCCAAATTAAACACCTTTTCCATTACCGGATTTCAATGTAATTTTGACGTTTTACAATATGAGTTTGCTAACATATTGCAAAGTTTTATGGTGGGATGGGATCGCCATAAACTGCTCATCAGAATAACTATATAATCTCGCTTGGTGGTTTATTATCTCACGAGTTTGTAGTTATTCTAATGAGTGGTTCATCGCAGTCCCACCATGAAACTTTGCAATATGTTAGCAATTTTTTATTTGAGGTGTTTCAAAAACTACTTTTGCAAAGCCACAGTAATAGGTTAGATGCATGCAAATGATGAAGCCCTTTTTTTCTGTTTGTTGTCACTCAATTTTTATTGCAAATTTTCCTGAGAGTAAAAGTGAATCTTTTTTTCTGGCAGAATGACAGTGGTTTACTTTTTTATTGTATAAGTTTAGAATTAAAATGAATTTGTTTACAAAAAAGGACTACACACATGCCAAAAGTGTTTAAAACCTACAAGCTACACACTTTTAAACCTACAATCTACAAGCCTTCTAAGAAATATTTAAAACCTACCGTATAGTTCCCAAAAATCAAACACCACTATGGCATAGAACCAACATGAAATTGTACATCAACCTTAGGGTTGGAGAAAGGCTAGGGTGAGGCAGCAGAATTTTAGACAATTTGTAATCAGCCTTTGTGGCTTATAGGTTTCAAACACTTTTGGCTTACATTGCATATGTGACACGTAGGTTTTGGTTATATCCAAACATTTTTAGTAAAAATATTTCCCAAGCTGTAGAAACTGCTATTGTGATTGATGATTTTCGATTGCCTGCACCTGCCATTATTTTTTCTTTCTTAAGACAAAATCAAAATACACATACTGTTATAGTGTTTACTGCAATGTATTTGCATTTTATAGACATACCAAAAATAAAAAATATGTGTTTCTGTCAATAACCTTTTACTGTATGGTAATTTAGAATTTCACTGTGTTAGGACTATTGAAAAAGAATGAAAAAAAATTTTAGTTGGATCATTGCAGTATCATCAAGAGTAACTTCTAAGTGAAGACACTTGTTTACAGTCACCTAAGACATGTATGTTATTTTGGAACTTTACATTTTTCTGTTTTCATAGTTTGCCTTTTCAGTTTTTTCTTTTTTGTTGGTGGATGTTACTGAGTTCTTACGTTTGTCTGTGTTTAAAACTGTTTTATTAGCAAAGATTTTTTAGTTGAAGTAGCAGCTCACTTGATGAACTCATGGTGTTCTAGCTGCCTGTTTGAGTCATTACCAAGTGATCTCAACTATACTACTGATCTATGATGTTTGTGCTTTTGAGTTGTTTTCCCACATCACTTGACAACAATAAACAAAATGAAACATAAGCAACTGTACCATACCTCATGCCTAACCACTAACGAGATAAACAGTAATTACAGGTCTATTAAATAATCAGCCTTATTGATTTAACCAAACATATTCTGAATTATAACTTCAATTCTAGTGATGGCATTATACACTTCAAGGCTGTTTCACCATCACCATTCATGTGTCTATAAATCTAGGCATACTGCCTGCAATTCTGATAATGATGCTGTGGTGTTGTGGATAGTGCAACCGCATTCTAATGCCATGGTTACAAGCTTGAATCTTTGCTGCCAGGGTACTTGCACAAAGGCAGTATACACTGCAAAAAGCCTGGTAGAGTGCTATGTGATTGCAGAGGGGAAGTGTCCACTGGGAAGTCAGGTTCACAGGCGGTGTGTTTTTTTTTACTTTTTTATATCAGAAACAAATACAATTTATGCTTTTATATGATAATTCCTAAAAATTGACCAATCACAAATTTTTGACAGCAAAATAGCTTTAAAGAGTAAAACTGTGGTTAGTATCATAAAAACCTCTGTGGTAATTCTAACTAAAACAGCATAACTCTAACTCTAACCTTAAACAGTTAAAACAATGATTCACATTTCCACACTTCGGTAGTATTTAATTTCACAATTGCAAAATTGTTACCTATTCTTTAGTACATCCATCTCAATTATGGTCTATTTCATGCACCAGAATTACTAGGAAGTACAGCACTTTTTGGGGGCCAACAAAATATTTTTTCAAGTTTCCAAAACGGTCTTCAAATACTGTCAGCTCTTCCATGGAAAACATAGTATTAAGCCTGCCATTGAGTTGGGGGTGCGCAGCATGTCAGCAAAGTTTTCAAAAACGTCCATGGCATCAAAAAGACTGGAAACCAGAGGATGAGAGAGTCGATACTTGCAAAAGGTAAAAATTGACATTTATCTGTGTCATGACAAAGTACAAAAAAACATTGCTATGCAAAATAATTACATATTGACCTACATTTTGATGTTGTGCAGCTTACCTAGTGTCATTGTTATTGCAATGCATTTTTGTAAAATGTAAGTGTCTTTTAACTCCTCAGCTTTTTGCACTAAAAATATCATATATATACACAAAGTGTAGGTGGGCCTCGTGCAACTCGCTTGCCAGGGTTTGGACCACCCTGAGTTAAACTATAGCATCTCTGTCATGTAAATGAGTTGCAGAAACAGGAAAATTTACGGAAGATGAAAATAAAATGTTAAGATCCAATTGAATCAAATTTAAAAGTTAAATTGAGTGAACCGTGCATCTCTCTAGTTTGTTAATGAGTTGGTGCGAAGATTAGTCATTTAGAAAACTTTATAAGCGTCTGTCAAGCACAGCCTGTATTAATCAGCAGGGGAGAGGGAAAAGATGAGAAGTTCATGCATTTAGGGACTGAAGATCTAGTTGAATAAGCGTACTGAAAAGTTGTAAACCTAAATTATACTGTAGCCTAGATTACAAAGCAGACTTCTGTATCGTTTTCTAAGTAGAAAATTAGATCAAAAAAGGAACAAGGCATAAAGTCTGGTGTATGGGCTAATTAATTGTTGGGCGAAAAAATAGTTAATCGAATGATTAAGAAAAAATCAGGAATTGAACTGAACATTGCCTTGTTAAAACAATTAATTAAAAACTAAGGATTACTTTTCTGATTACCGGTACCAAAAGAACAACGTATACCATCGATATCGGCATTTCCTAAAGGAAATTTTATGCAACTTTCTGTAACTGAAGTTTGGATGTACCTGCGTATTACCTGTATGAAGCTTACATGCCTATAAGCATTTCCTAAATGAGATCTAAACACCACACTTTCTGCCCCGTACACATTTTTTCGCACATTGCTAATGCCCTTTGACCATGACTATTGCTTCAAGCCTATTGATCCATTATCATACCCGATGCCCAAACTTTGCCCCACACTTAGTCCTTCATGCCCATTATGCCCAATTACATGCTCATTATGCCCAACTTGATTGACATGCCAAACTTTCTTTGGATACTGAAACTTTATATAGAATGAAGCTTTACTAACTTTATTGATAAAGTGTGAGCACTATGCCTACTATTAACTGATTGCAGCTACAGCTTTACTCTTATAATAAAGTTTCAGTTTGTTGATATTCTTAGCGGAATCGTTATTTAGTTATTTTTACTTGTGCGGAAATTCTCCTAAAATCATTATGATTTATTTTATTCATTTATTTAAATGTTTATATTTTATTTTTATCATCTTCGGTAAATTTCCTATTTCTGAGATATCCGTAGTTTAGCAGTGAAGTTTTTTGCCGTTTTTTCGTAATTCAGTAATTCCCTATTTCAGTGTAGGCCCGAAATTCCGCGGAAATTTTTTCGAATAAATGTTGGAATCAAAGCTGCCACACGTAAGAGATTTGTCCCTAAGGTAGAGATTTTTGGTCAGGTGTGGTGTGCTTAGCACTCAATTGTTTGTTGTCTTACTTCCTTTGCAGTTTCTATTCCCCTTGTGTAGGCGTAGAATTAAATCTTTGGCAAATACCAAAACGAACATGAAGCCTATTTCTTTGCATTGAAAAAAATGCAATGAATTTAAAGTTATATGTAACCAGTGTGGCCACTGCTTATCGGTGAAAAGTACATACATTTTTACATGTTGTGGCTGAGCAATCCACTACACGGATGTTTGAAGTAGAGAAATTCTTGGAAAGTTTGTAAAATGCATAGGGATTTTTTCGAAAACTGTAATGAAAAGTAGGAATTTTCCAGTTGTGTCGATTTGTGATTCGAATCACACCATTCTTGTTTAGGTGAGCTGCAAACATAGTTGCCAAATATGCGATTTTATCCCAAGATTGCATGTCAAAAGGTGGCCAATCCCCCCAAGATAGTTGGTCATCCTGAATTACAAGCAAAGGAAAGTGTGCTCGTGGGCTGATAACGATGCAATTGATCTCCAAAACAATAGGTCTTAATGTTGCTTTTGGTGCATGAAATTACAGACCTTGGGAAATCTCAGGTGATCTTGAGATTTACTGCTTCAAAGTTTGGGATGGCGTAAAATCAGCATTGGCAAGACTACATCTAAGTCTTGGGATTTTGTTTCCCATCCAGGGCCTATGAGAGGGGGGTCCAGCAGGTACATTGTTCCAGGGCCCGAGAGCCAAGGAGGGGCCCACGACTCCTCTTAAACATTTGGCCAAGATCGTGTGTACGCATGTAGGAGTCGCGTAAATACGCAACTATCTTGGCAACAAAGTCGGCTGTCATTATGCCATTATATGTGAATATTATCGACTAAACAGTATTATAATTCCTGGTATGGATTGATTACTGCTTATTATAGACAAACAGTAGCCACTAGCCTGCCAAACAGACTGACATATTAACTGTGCTAGCTCTCATACTGAGGGTAGACAAACAGGCCTAGGCCTAAATCTTACGACCGGTAGGTAAGTGTGTTCATTTCAGGCCAAGCTAATGTACAGAATTTCATTGTATATTTGTAAGCTAGATCTATGGCTGAGATCGTCGCTTAAAAAAATGTTTTAATAATATTACAACAATGATTCATTCACCATTAAACAACTGTTACAAGTATTATAGGCCTACTTATTTATTAATCTTGAACTCTGTGGTCACAGTAAACAAGTGATTTACGTCTTAAATGTTAAGATTAAAGATCTCTTGATAACCTCTGCCTTTTAGCTGAATTCTTCTTTACGTTTTTCAATTTCAAACATTTAAATTTTATAAAAAAAACTTTTGATTTAAAGTAAAGTAACCCATTGAGAATGTATCCTCACAAATCAGGATGGCAGAAACGAAAAGAAAGGGTGGCAAGAGAGGCAAGGCAGAATAAAGGGCAGCAAACACTCTTCCAGGTTGGGCTATTAGGGCCTAATACACTTCAGGCAGAAGACTCTGCAAACCTTTCTGTTACGAAAGCATTAGGAGGAGCCAGTGAAAAGCCAGACTCTTCAGTAAGTTTCTTCTGTGAGAAGGTCGATTCAAAAGAAAGAAGAGTTGCTATAATTGCAGACGAAACTAACAAAGAAGTGTCTTTGGGAAATGCAAACTCCAATTCAGATGTAGGAAATACCAAATCACTTAATTTTGGTACAAAGGAAAGCAAAATTCCTTTTTCTGCAGGAAGTAAGACTGGAAAAGAACTACATGAAAATCGTTCTGAAAGTATAAATGCCAAGTCAGTTATTGACCTTGATATTGGGTGCATTACAGATGAAGTTCCTTCTCAAGCAATAATAGAAAAATATATAACCATCGGTCACATCCCGCTACCTAAACAATTTCCAAACGACTCGGACAATCAAACTTTTCCAGAAATTATTTTTAAATTCCGTGGTGCTAATGGAGAAATGCACAGGAGAGATTTTCTTGTTTGGAGTGAAATGAAACAAGCATTATACTGTTTGCCATGTCGACTGTTTTGGCACAGCACTAGCGTTTCATCTTCAATGTCTGCACTAGCATCGCCTGGAGGCTGGACAGCTGGTACAAAGTGGCGAAAAGTAAGTGTTAGGGTCCAAGAACATGAAAAGAGCAAGAGCCATAAGGAATGTTACATAGCTTGGAAAGAACTTGAAAGACGTCTTTTATCTGGAAAAGGGGTTGACTCTTTATTAGAAGCAAGTTACCAAACTGAAGCAGTGAAATGGTGCAATCTGTTGAAACGTATACTTGATGTTGTTCTTTTTCTGGGGGAACGTGGTTTGGCATTTAGTGGATCATCACACCGGATTGGGGATCCAAACAATGGTAACTTCCTAGGTCTGATTGAGCTGCTGTCAAGGTGGGATCCTCTTCTCCAAGAACATGTGAACAAGGTTAAGGAATACCAGGGAAAAGGTGAACGCCTTCAAGTTCATTATCTCTCTCCAGAGTCACAAAACGAATTTATTTCAGAATGTTCTACCCTTGTAAAACAACACATTTTGTTAGAAAGAAAGGCTTCAAAATATTTTGCAGTTATTGTGGATGCAACTCCAGACTCTTCTCATGTGGAGCAAACAACGATCCTGTTGAGGTATTTAAACTTAAAGGATGATAGATATGAGGTACAAGAAAGATTTCTTATGTTTGTTGATTGCAGCAGTAAGAGGGGGGAAGATATTGCTCAATTAATCATGGATACCTTAGAAGCGCACGCCATTCCTCTGAGCGATTGTAGGGCACAAGGATACGACAATGCTGCTAACATGGCAGGAAAGTATAAAGGTGCGCATGCAAAAATACAAGAACAGAATTCATTGGCAATCTTTTCTCCTTGTGGCTGTCATACTCTCAATTTATGTGGAAACGATGCTGCCGAGAGTCTGCCAGAAGCAATAACATATTTTGGAACAGTTCAAACAATTTATAACTTGTTCAGCTCTAGCCCTAAACGATGGGAATTACTTAATGCACGCATAGGTTGTTCTCTACATGGCATGTCAGAAACCAGGTGGTCTGATAGACTTCAGTGTATCAAACCTTTTGCATTTCATCTTAATGGTATCCAGTTAGCACTGCAAGATCTGTTAGAGCTTAACTTAACAGCAAAGACAAGAAATGAAATCAACGGAGTGTTGGCATACTTAAGTAGTTTTATTTGTGTGCTAATGTCGGCAGTTTGGTATAAAATTTTGGCTGCAATAGATATTTGCAACAAGGTAATTCAAGCAAGAGATGCCACTCTGGATGTAGAGGTGTCTAACATTGAAACTCTCCTTGAAGATATGGTGAAACTACGAAGTAACTGGAAAAGAATCTGGAATGAAGCAAAAGAGGTTGCATTAAATCTTAAGATGGATATCAAATTCTCCCATGGACGTGGACATGTATCTCGGAAGAGGACAAGGATGCATGATGGCACAAGTACACCTGAAGCCAATATGGCAGAAATGAATGACACAGATGATTCCCAAGAAGAGGCCTATTTTAGAAAAACTGTGTTTTATGTTTTTATTGATAATGTTGTTGCCGGATTAACTGTACGTTTTAATGCTGTTAAGAGGTTGGCTGACAGTTTTGATTTTTGTGGAAATATCCCACAATGTGTGAAAGTGAGCTAGAAAAAAAAGCAAAAAGGTTAGCTCATCAATATCCTACAGACCTTGATGATGAAGATCTTGCAGAAGAAATGCAGCATTTACCAGTAGTACACAAGGCTAATTTTGGAAAACCACAGCTGAAACCTTTAGAATTGCTAAATTTGTTAAAAGAATACAAATTGTGTGAATTATTCCCAAATGTTTGTATCAGCTTGAGAATATTGTTGACAATACCAGCTACAGTAGCATCTGCTGAAAGATCTTTCAGCAAGCTTAAAATTATCAAAAACTATTTACGGTCTACTATGTCTCAAACTCGACTTGTTGACCTAGCAAGACTGAGCATTGAGCCTAGCATTGCTAGACAAATTGATTTTGATAGTGTAATTAGAAATTTTGCACATAAGAAAGCCAGAAAAGCACAAATTAAAGTAACCTAATTAAATGATTTTTTTGCTAATTTCTTCCTTGACAAAGATTTTTCTATGAACATTTAAAATTCTCGTTATAAATGGTAAATGTAAATGTGTAAATCGTATTTTATATTGCTACATTGCTTGAACACTGGTTTGTTTTAACACTGATGATAATCTTCTATATGATTATTAACTGAGCATTTGTTGAAGTTTAATAGACATTAATTTCCCTCAATTTTATTGCAAAATAATTTAGCAAGTGTTAGGGGCCCCACATGGGCTTTGTACCGCCTTGAAAGATTTCTCTTGGAGGCCCTGTTCCCATCTCAATGTAAATGGAAACAGTGTAGGGGCATGTAGAGATTTCTGACCTTTAGCAGTGGAGCTTTTTTGAAATTTTGAGTGGCACCACTGGTTGTAATGTCTAATGATTCTGGTGATTAGCGTTCGAGTCAGTGTTGTAGTTAGGGTTGGGATTGGAATTAGAGCTAGGATAATTCCGTGAAATTTCATGGTTTCTGTAGGGCCTAAAAGGAATTTTTTATTGTTTCCATTGAGTGCTGTACTTCCTAGTAATTCTGGTGCATGAAATAGACCATAATTGAGATGGATGTACTAAAGAATAGGTAACAATTTATTTAACTGATGATGCTTTTAGTTTAAAAGCGAAGCGTTTTGATAAAATGTTCACCAGGATTTTGGATTTATTTTTTACTAAGAATTGCGAATAAATCCAATCTTTATGCTCTTAATTTTATTGAGAGCCACTATGGGGAAAATATCAAGATACTAGTCCGTCAGCTGGAAGCAGTCAGTAAGAGGATTTTTAAAAGGGAAGCAGACGTTCAGTTTCTCATCAACTGTGTTACCTATCGACTTCAACCAAAGTTTCTCAGCCTTAAACTTTACAAAGAAGAAAAGCATAAAAATAGAAGAGTTATATCGTTGAAGAAAGATTTTCTTTCGATGGAACTTGGACAGCATCGCAGAACACTGAGGAAATTGAAAATTACTGCTGAAGAATTGCGTAAAGGTTTAAAGAACTAAATTGGCTATTTGCATTTACGCGCAAAGATTCATAAAAAAGAAAACAGAGTTGGCAAAGAGAATCATTCAAATTATTCACGAACGCAAATTTAAAAGATTTAGGCTTGGATATAGGCTTAGAAGAAATGGAACAGATTTGCTACTTTTTCAAGTTACAATCTTTCTGACATAGAACGTAAAGTACTGAACAAAGGGTAAAAATTTGATATCTTTCCAAATAAGCTGAATTTAACAAATGTTGAGACGGAATTTAAAGATTTTTATCAGCAGTTGTCTCTTTGGCAACAAACATCGCCTTGAACTTAAATCTTAAGTTGATGGCATTGCACTGCAAATTGAAATCATCGTTTTTTTTACGGCTTGAAACATAAAGACATCGGCCTATCAGCAAAGAACTCGATGCTTTACAAAAATCGGCAAATAATCCGACGCCGATTATCTGCAAACCAGACAAAGGCAACAGAGTGGTTGTGGTGAATAAAGACGTCTATATAAATAAAATGAATAATATTTTTTCCACCAAAACGCAATTTCAGAAAGTATCTGTTGATGGCAATATTGCATGTCAGACGCCCATGTCGGCCTATCTTAGCATCAAATGGTTGTTGCACTTACAACTGCGCACTACGATTAAATGAAATACACCACTGCGCGAATATCCATCTTGCATCAAAGAAACTTTCGATTTTGTTTCCCGATTATTAAATTTCAACTTTGGTTTAAGACATTTGATCTAATTAGCATATTTATCAACATTCTACTGGATTTAGTGATCGATATTGTTTTACAAAAATTTGCTTGGACAAAGAAATGACTTTCATCGGCTCACAAAAACTCAATTTGCAAAGTTATTAAAATAATCTGGACCACCGAAATTACTACCTTCCAGTTCAACAAGCATTACTACAAACAGAGAAACGAGGTAGCTATGGGGTATCCTTTAGCTTCGCTTTTGGCTGATTAGTACATGAATTGGTGGATCATTGACTGAACGAAACAGATTGGACCACAGCCTACTCTATTTTATAGACACAACAATCACTTTAGCCTCCTACCACAACTAATTTGGGGTTCCATACTAGTGGTGAAATGAAAGGATAAAAATTTGTAGAAGTATGGGCTGCTTAGATACTAACCAAGTCCAGTAAATATGCACCCCTATGTTGGAAACCGGGCAAATAAGGCATTTCTAAGGACTACAAAAGTTTTGAGGGAAAACAATACGAGTACGTACAATCACGCTACAAGACACATACGAGTATAAATTCTTTGGCTTTTCCCCACAACTTAGAATGAATGCATTTTGTGCACTTTATCAAATAAACATTTGTGAAATTGTCGGCTGTTTCAATTGTGAGCGAATTTAGTTTTAGGCACGCCTATGCTGCGAACAATTTAAAAAGACGTTTCTAGGGTCTGGAAATTTCTGGAGTTCGGCGCGACTCTTCATAATGTATTGTTTAATCGATTTCCTTTCAAAAAACGACACTTTTGATTTTGTAATGGGGATTGGCTGATGTCAAAAAAACATTACCCATTCGGCGAAGCTGGCGCAGCTGTTTGAATCGATATTCTTAACCACGACATTACCTTTGAGGACCCCGCGGGCGAAGCCAGCAGAACAGGATACTTGCTTGATAATAGAATTAGGAAGCACAAAATTGTTTCGTTTATTTATATTGCTGGTTGCAAGTGGTTACGATTGATAGAGAGCGTCTTTTAAGTGAGAAACAGAACAACAAAGCGAATACTGAAGGTGCGAGGCTGCCGAAGGAAGCAATGCTATTAAGAGATATTTTCAAATTTACAAAGCCATCCCTGGACGCGTTTCGTCCTTTTGGACTCATCAGCAGGGCTTGCCAAGGGCCAAGAGATTCCCCCCAATAGCAATAACGTTGTCTTTTATAACACAAACTAACACAAAGCACAAGACTTACGTGTCGTTTACTTTTGAACGAGATTCGTTTTGACGTACTGATAGCCGCTCAACTATGGACTAAAACTGATATCCTTTTGTAAAGTTGATCACACAAGCAGTGATTAGGCATAAAAAGGTCTTTCAAAGGTTACAAACTAAATGCGGTGCTTTAAAGCATGGCTGGCAGCACGTGGTGCATGGCAGCGAAACTCGGCGCGCGAGGAGGCCAGTTCAAAAGACGGGGGTTTGAATCCCACAGACACGTTACATTAGCGTTGACGTTTAAGAATACAATGTGTGCGTAACGTTAAAAAAGCGCTTAACTGATTTCGATAGGTCCCAAATGGCTGCACCGCGGCTTATACAGGGTGAGTCACGGGAAACGGATGTTTTTAAGGAAGACAAAACTCTGCGAATATTTTAACAAAAATTTTATAATGTACATAAAAACATTCACTAAACTATGCCATTATGGAATATTTAGGAGCAAAAAATTATGACGGACAAATGATGTTTATTTTCACGAGCACAAATTTGAAGTCGCTTTCTAAAGTTAGCTTCCATTTTCACTAAAGTTTCTCCACCTATTTCTCGGATATTTTCACGTATTGCAGTCGTCATTTCTCCAAGTGTACTGGGTTTCCCAGCAAAACGCGTGATTTCAAAAATCCCCAGAGATAAAAATCGCACATGGAAAGATCGGGTCAGCGCGGAGGCCACGGGAGATCTCCAAAGCGTGAAATGACATGACCAGGGAATGCAGCTCAAACAGCAGTCATGGACGATCTCTCTGTATGAGTAGTGGCCCCATCTTGTTGAAACCACATTGATGCCCTATTGATTCCTCGTCTGCGAAGCTCAGGTAGGAAACAGTTTTCAAACATTCGAATATAGGGGTCTGAAGTAACCGTTGCTGTCTCTTCTCCTTCTTTGAAAAAGAATGGACCAAATATCCCGCACTTTCCCAAACCACACCAAACAGTCACTTTTGGGCTGTATAATGGTCGCTGATGTAATTCACGAGGATTTTGTTTAATGAACAACAAATACAAAAATTAACATAAAAGATAAACAAATACCAACAAACTAAACGGCATCTCAAGCAGATTTAAAGACTACCTTCCTCACTCCCTAACCACCTACTCTAGAAGAGCAAGGGGCTTTCTAAAAACATCCGTTTCCCGTGACTCACCCTGTATAATGCACGGCCGCCAAGAGGTCAACCACTTCGCCTATTCCACTCCGAGCATAGCCACCGATTCCGACAACTAGCACACCGCACGGGTAATAACTAGTGCGTTACATAGCGCGACCCGATAGGCGACTTAACTAGAGCCAGATACCACTTAACAATCACACGCGGAGATTCCCCTACACAGATCTTCGGCAGGGTTTGCGCGATCACAGTGCTCGAGCTAGTAACAGGGCCCCCGCACCACAGAAGCACACCGGAATCGGCGTTTCACCAAACGATGAACTTGTTGACATGAACGGTTCAAAAAATTGCAATCAATTTTGGTCCACAGTAGTAGGAACGTAAAATATAGCAAAAATACTGAAAAATAGAGATAACTTTAGTCAAGCGTAATATTATTTTTTTCTGCAATAATGTAAAGAAAACATGATGCCAAATTGGGGCACTGCTGGTCACGGTGTCCTACATTGCTCCACCGTAATTCCAACTGTGGCCATAGTTTATGTCGTTTAGTAATTAGTTGAGTGTTTTTGTATCGCTAGCTACACACAACAGCTATTTCAAATTTTCAAGTTGCGAAAATTTAATAAAACGAAAAGCTGAACAGTAGTGCAATTTTTTTGTACACCATAATTGGTTTATTGACCTATCATGTAAAGATGTCACCGGCTAGGACTTTGATAGCGCGGCCAACACAAAAACAACAGGATATTACAAACAAAAGCCATAAATAGTAATGCAAGAGGCCAGGGATGCACTTAGCAAACTGCAGACAGTGACACTGTTTCGACCTATCAGGTCTCTTCAGTGCAGTTGGTGACCAATAAGAAGCTAGAGGCTTTTAATAAAGCATAGCTTAGACCGTCACACTTGTGGGACCAAATACTAGGTCCACTGTAGTGGATGGTCTGTCAACCTCTGCGAAGCCGTATCACTCGTGAATGAGTGGCGGTTGTCGCAGGTGCACTACGTCTAACAACTGCTAGAACAATAGTGCTGTCACAGCCGAGTGGTCACAAGGTCTTACATGTATAGTAATGCAAGAGGCCAGGGATGCACTTAGCAAACTGCAGACAGTGACACTGTTTCGACCTATCAGGTCTCTTCAGTGCAGTTGGTGACCAATAAGAAGCTAGAGGCTTTTAATAAAGCATAGCTTAGACCGTCACACTTGTGGGACCAAATACTATCGAAACAGTGTCACTGTCTGCAGTTTGCTAAGTGCATCCCTGGCCTCTTGCATTACTATACATGTAAGACCTTGTGACCACTCGGCTGTGATAGCACTATTGTTCTAGCAGTTGTTAGACGTAGTGCACCTGCGACAACCGCCACTCATTCACGAGTGATACGGCTTCGCAGAGGTTGACAGACCATCCACTACAGTGGACCTAGTATTTGGTCCCACAAGTGTGACGGTCTAAGCTATGCTTTATTAAAAGCCTCTAGCTTCTTATTGGTCACCAACTGCACTGAAGAGACCTGATAGGTCGAAACAGTGTCACTGTCTGCAGTTTGAAAAGCCATAAACTTTCACAAAACTACAGCCCGAGCCCCCTCAGTATGGGAGATAAACCAAAGCTACATCAAACGCCATAAGCAAATTATTTTGGCTTTGCTCCGTAGGGGCACTTTTTGATACTTGTGATGGAGCATTGTCGGCATCACGGGCAAGTGGGACAAAATGGTGTCTATCGTCTTGATCACAGTTTTGAAAGCAGAGATATTAGGCTGGTATTGTGGCCTAATATATCCGTAAACAAAACCATGTCTGAAGGGGTGTTTCCAGAAACTTTTACCCCAAGCTTAATTTACCAGAAAATTAACTGCGCTGCTTTTTCATTTTTTATCCTGAAACTGGACTTTGATTTCTGTACGGAGAGCCTCTTCTTGACATAAGATTTGCTGCTACAAGTGCTTTCAGTTTACTGGTCATGCTAGTGACCCAGCAGGAAGATATATCAAAAGGAATTGTAGGTAATTAAAGGTGGGGCACAGTAGGCGTCTGGAGCACTGCTGGGCACTCTCTCCTTATGTGGAGCAGTTCTTGTTAACCGGGTGTATAGCACATCCCACGGTGTACAAGAATTTTTCAAGGGTGCACCAAGGTGATGAGTAAACGGAAGTGTATTAGGTTTTTGGAGAATATTTTTAAAAGAACGCAGTTTTTAAAGTGAAAACTTGTTTGGAAAGTAGCGATTTCCTACTCCCTCCCCCCCAAAATGTTCCCACCCTAAAATTGGAGCGCAAGTAGGCGAACATGAGGGTTTGGAAAATATCGGTCTACAAACAAAAAGGTCTTACTTTTCAATTCAACGATAAATAGGTCAATTTCGAGGTGAAATATTTCTGAAGTTCAGGGCAAAATGTTAGGGTGTAGTTTATAGATTTTTTGAAAACTGAAATAGGGTGAAAGAGCATGCACATAGGGTCTACGAACACGCATTACAGTAAAGGTTGACAAGCATTGAGCTAGAGGTGTGGCTGCGTGGTCAAGTGAATTAGAAAGCTATTTTCAAGAAGTAAAAGAGTAATCATGCGTTCAATACAGAATATTGTTTTTGCGTCTTTGGAAAAATCACTCATTTTGTATATCTGCTTTGCCAATGACAGGGCAGAAGATTTATCGAAAACACGGTGAGTTACCAATGCCATATGCTACCAAGCAATTTTAACTAAGAGACAATGTAGCTCTCCTGCGAGCCCAAAAAGTAAAAATACGGAAATTAGAAGAAATATTTAAAACGTATTTAATAAATTATGCGGCTTATCAAAAAATGTAAAATCTCATTGGTTCTAATAAAGCATGATCATTCAATCAACGGCTACGCTTATTTAAATTCAGAGTTAATATGAATTGTTGCTGCCTTCACTGTAGGCCTACCTGGGTATTGATTCTCGATAAAATCTACCCAACAATAATTGACAGAAGAAACTTACACTGATATAGAGGGCAGACTCCTGCTGGAGTGCTTGCAGGGAAAATTGCGAGTCTCTTTCTATTCGTAGGTGGAGTGGCTCAAAAGACTAGACGTAAGCGTCAAGATTATCGTGAAAAGGCGGCAAGTTCAACTCCAGAGTCTTACCCAAGTTACCATGTGACAGGCACCGCCCACGTGGCATGGCAGCCAAACGGTTCGCTTTTGAGCTCTCAGTTGGAGTTCACACCGCGACGACCTCGTTGACAATTCTACACAGACGTTTAATGTGCAATTGCTGGCTCATTTAGTTCTCTTGCAAGCTTCAAGTTTCACTCACAGCGTAATAATTTTAATTTTGTATACACAAAGATATGTTTCACTGATAGACAAATTTGTACCAATTACGACTGAAGCTAATGCCACATCACTTCACATCAAGTAGGCTGCGTAAACACAACAGTTAGCCTACGCAGGCTTATATATAATCGGCGCAGGCCGCAATCAGTTTTCAATTGCCGAAGCAGACAACTAATCAACAAGTGCAATAAGAAGTTTTTTGTAATCGCCACTTGTGTCTCCTTCAATAAATTTTTCCAGACTTTTTTTGAACATAGCTTTGAAAGCATCCTTGATTTGTGCCATATCAATCTACAAATGAGAAAAAATTAATATTTGTTGGCTTGAGCTAATCCTGCTCCTTTGGACAGTAATCTCGAGAAAGATCTTAACTCCAACCGTAGAATTTATCTCCATTTTATTTCCTAAGTCCTTATTTTTAAGTCTAATTTGCGAAATAAAATCAATAAAGAGTCGGAAAACATAATTTTATTTTGCAACTTGCCGTAAAACATAAAATCTACTTTTACCTCTGAATTAACATCTTTTTCAACCCTTTTTCACAATCGTGGTAACTTGTCACTGACAGTTTCATTAGGCATATCAAAAATTAATGCTTCAATAGTAATTTTATTTCATATAGTATTAAAGAGACGCTCCAATTCCATATATTATTGCTGTGGGTACTACAGCGCGTGTGTGGAAATTTTCTTCGTTTTTATGTATCTTACGCTTCGTATTATTCTAATGTCTTTTGGATAGAGGAGGGAGTTATCCACTCCGAGTGACAATTTAAGAAAAGCACTTTATGGTTAGTGGTTTGGAAGAGTTGTTTTGTTTGAAATCCGGATTGACATATTTTCAATTCGCTTTGAGAGTTGCGGACGCTGATGAAGCTTTGAGGCTGGTTTCGATTAGGCGTAGATTGCAGGCGTAGGGTGAAAAATGTTGTGTGTCTCTATTTAGTTTTATGCACGCAGCGAGAGCGCTGCGCGCATGACACTAAATAGAGAAACATAGAATTTTTCAAGTAGTGTCAGGTAACTGCAGGATCTGACTCAGATTTTGCAGATAGAATTTTTGACGCAATGCCTGTAATCTATGCCTAATGAAAACCAGCCTTTAATTGTTACGCTATTTAGCATAAAAATACCCACCTCAGCTCTGCTGGCAACAACTCTTGTAAGAGTGGCTTCTTTTGTACCGAGGCCTTTCATTGAATGAAAAAGCTGCTTCGCAAAATAAGCAGGGGTGCATCGAGCGGCTTGCACGAGGGAGATCAAGGCGTCCTGAATGTCTCCGGAAAACTCACTTTTAATCGATTCAACGATGTCTTTCTTCGCAATCTGAAAGACAGTAAACAAAAATAGCCTATTGTTGATCTGCAGCACGAAGAATAAAATGGTCGGTAAAACAGAAGAGCATGCAATTTTACATTTGTGCTAAAAGTAACTTACTAGTTTGAGCGTTTTTACAGCAGATACTGTATTAATTGGTTTTGAGGGAAAGGAATAAAGCAATGTGAGGCTGCAACTTCCTCAAAAACAGTCGCTATGAGCTAAAAAAACTTCAACTGCCAAAAACTTGGATTAGTTTTACACATTTAAAAGAGAGAATTGAATCTACCATCTTTTCCTCTTTAGAATACATTTATTACGCCAATTCGTCTAAAATGTTAGGTCTAAATTTAATCTAGTTTTGTTTTCGTCCACATTTGTTTTTTACAA
The DNA here is from genome assembly GCA_963675345.1 of Trididemnum clinides. Taxonomy (NCBI): domain Eukaryota; kingdom Metazoa; phylum Chordata; class Ascidiacea; order Aplousobranchia; family Didemnidae; genus Trididemnum; species Trididemnum clinides. The sequence continues at coordinate 13,977,535 of OY776296.1, read as the reverse complement.
ACTACCCCAAAAGTGAATACAAAGCTCAAGCGGACACTATGTTAATGCTCCGCTAATCATTTTTATGAAAGAGATAAAGCGTATGCAAAACTCATGGCTAAGGATGCTCAGCAATGATAGAAGATAAACGGATGATGACAAAAGCGAGGATGATAGAAGAGCTCACCACCGCAAAGTAGGCAACTGGGTTCAAAACTCGGTGAGTTTGTACGCCAATTTACTTTTTTGAGGATGATAGCGAGGATGAGCGAGGATGATAGCGAGGATAATAGAAAAGCTCACCACCGCAAAGTAGGCTACTGGGCTCAAAACTCGGTGTGTTTGTACGCCAATTTACTTCATAAAAGTAAATTAGCGTACAAACTCTCCGAGTTTTGAACCCAGTTGCCTACTTTGCGGTGGTGAGCTTTTCTATCATCCTCGCTTTTGTCATCATCCGTTTATCTTCTATCAGCAATGCTTGGTGTGCCGAAAAAAAAAACCTTTCCACCCATCCTAGTTCACTATAAACCCCAGGAATATTCCATGTAATGGTGGTAGCCTACCTCATAAGTTGTGGAAAACCTTGAACCAGAACATGGGTAGGTCGAATTAATTGATGCAAGCATGCACTGCTTTAGAAAGAAGACAAGCAAATTTTTTTGGGCATGTAATGCGAAGAAAAAAGGTTGGAAGCCCTTGCAACCATGGGAAAGATCAATGAAAAAAATGCAGAGGAGGGAAGCAAGAGAGATATCTTGATGGCATAAAAAGATGTACGCAAAGCGGGGATATAGAAATATTGCATCGTTTAAGAGATAAGATGTGCATGAAAGAACATAATTGCCGTCGCCAGTGAGCACGGTGCATAAAGGAGGAAAAGATGTTTTGCTAGGGACTGAAACCAACGTCATTATGCAAATGTGGGTCTGAAACACAGACAACATAACATGCCATCTTTAGCTTTTATCTTTTTTGCCACGTAAAGGCCTTAGAGGGTCTAAACAATCCAGATAAAGAAAGCAAGAACTGGTTGACATAACTTACGCAGCAAGCCTGAGCTTCAGAAAAAATTGGCGGCCCTAATCAGTTTGCTTTCTTTTACCAACTTGAATACACTCTTACCCACCTTATAGTATTCCATAAAAGTCGCTCTCAATTGCCTGTGGCTCCTACTGCACAATATTCTGTTAAAAGTAGCTTCGTCTGTTCCTGTTTTCTTTTCTCCAGCTTTGTAAAGAGCTTTTGCGTCATCTTTGGCGCGTTCCTCATCCACATCACGTGATTCGCTTCGTGAAGCCTTAACAACATTAACATCAGCGAATGCTGGAAATTGGTGGTGAATTTTAGTTGAAGCGCAAGCAGTCCAATAGAAAATGAGTCACAGAAGTGTTTTGTCCTGCGGTCAAGGAAATATTGTCAATCCTACTGGAACATTAATGTGTTCAGACTCTCTTTGGAGTTATCAACAAGCCACTGTTGACACAGTGCATTTCGTTCTACCACAAGCAGCGCAATCAAGCAACCAAGCAAAAGTAATTGAAGTTTAGTGCTCTTCTAAGAACTCAACAATCAACTTTAAGCACACCATGAAATAATGTGAAAATACTTTTTGTAAGTTGTATTGCAAAATTGATAGTTTGTACCGTTTTTACCCTCCACCTATCACTGAAACACATGCGGAATGTGAGTAACAGAGTTTTATATTAAAAGATGGCTTAAGACGTTCGATCAGCAACGCTTCCAATAGCTTGGAGTCTTTAACTCAACGTCAGATGTTTAATCGTTTTTAACTGTGCTTTAGTAACCAGCTTTCTAACCTGCGTATCAAATGGGATGAGGACTCAAGCTCTTTACTACCATTTCTCGATATCGAAGTGACGATTTGTGACGGGAAGTATAATGGCAGTGTCAAGAACAAACCAACTTTTACGGATGTACTTGTGCACTTTGACAGCGTTGGGCTTTTTCCTCATAACGAGGTCATATAGCTCGCATACTACATTGTACTATTTCTTACTCGTCGCACGACTTATCCTTGAAAACTGAAATCAGTTTTACTTTCGTTTTGTTCAAACGGTTAACCGATATCGTTTGTAATAAGTGTGATTGAGCGGTTTATGAACAAATTGAATAATCACAACTAACCTTCTATTAATAACAACTTCCCGAAAAATAATCCAAAACCACGTCCTTATCTAACTCTCCAAAATAATGGTACCTTATCTATTGTTAGGTGTACGCATTGCTGCATTGTTTCGAAATATTCTTAGCACTGATATAAAAATTGCAAACCTAATTTTTAAAGTAATTTCGTACTTCAACCTTAAATATCCACAATATATTTTTTCAGTTCGAATGTGACAAGAACACGACATACATTAGTATGATGGGAAGATAACAATTTACAAGAATTGAAAACTATCCGTCTACTTCCCCAGTTCCTTTTATTCGGCCATCAAATCCTATTGCAATCGTTGTAGACCCTGCAGAGCAAACAACCAGCTGAGAAAAACTTTGCGCCATTAAAAAAGTGCCGCTTTAACACTGAAGCCGAGTTAATAGAAGCGTTGTTAATCAAACTTTTTAAAAGCCAACTAAAACCATAACACTCTTCTCAGCTACTCACATGGAGTGAAGTTGATTCTATACGTCTTTCATCCACAGGTGCCGGGTTAAAACGATGCAAACTATCAATCTAGCTGTACAACTCGCAAAATTATTTACAGCAATAATGTAGCCATCTTGAGATTTGATCGCATGATCATTGTCGCCAGGAACGACGCTTAATCCAACTCGCTCTACCATATGCCGACCATCATTCATGGAAAAATAGCAAGATAAGACCATAAGTAACTCTACTGTAGCAATAGTTGAGCTTTACGAGTATATCTTCATTTGGTCGCGGATTAAACTTTACGGTTATGCAATATATTGAATAGTTTCTACTTAGACCGTATTGGGCCTGTCAATAACATCAAAACAGCGCTTTTTTACCACAAGCATTGCAACTAGGCTGTGGAAGGTGCTTTAAGTGCGTTATCAATATCGAAGAGCCACTTTGACATTAAAATCGTATGCCCTTACTTGCCACCCAGCGCTTTTTTTTATCTTCAGCATTTGGCATCTTCACGTGATGACATCAAGCGACTATCAAGAAATGACGACAATGACGACTGGTGATGTCACGTATGAAAGCATCGAAATGCTTTTTCAACAACTGGTTTAAATTTTTAAACAAGAGTGGGGTAGAGTTATCCTTACCCAGAGGAATACAGCTAGGACCGAGTTAAAATCCCGAGAAGTCCGCAACATATTTTCTTTAGAGGCTTTTCGTCTCAACACAAAGTATCCAATTTTATTCAACTGCACAGTATGCCAGAAGCGGATTAATTATTTTTTTAGATCTAGCGACAGAGCGGACCCAAAACTTGTTTGGAAAACATATATTTGAAAACGTCGAAAGTTACGTAACTTCTGTTTGTCAATGTCGTAAACGTCGAAGTTCTTTTTACGGTGTCTATTTTGCCGTAAGCGCTTCCAAAGTTCCCTTTTTAATGCAATCCTGAATACTGCTATCCTCCGTGAAAAGTTTCATAATTTATTCAAGTACTTTGTTTTGCTCAACTTACATTGCACAACGAAATAAGAAGTTTTTTGTAATCTCCACTGGTGTCGCCAATGATATCCTTTTCAAGGTCATGACCGTGTTCAATCTTATAAGCTTCTTTGATTGCTTTGATTTGATCGTTGGTCCTTGACACCATAATCTCAGTAAGCACCTGAACACGATAAAACAACTCCTCAGTCACGATGCTTTTCGCAACATCTCAGCTTTGAATACAATTCCAGTCAACTTACTGTAAGACAGGCTCATTGCTTCACACAACTATGCAGCTTTCAACGCTCTCTAACTACAACTGTTTTTTGGCCCATGACGGTTTTATTTATGACTGCGTAAATTTAGTATGTAATTTTCCACACTATTTTTACTGTTAAAAGCCAAGCATAAGATCTGTGAATACCAGTTTTGAAGTGCTTGTTAAGGTTCCTGGACGGAATAGAGCTCACGTTTACCAACTGCGAAGCAAACGCTCCACCCAACAGCTACACATAGCCTTGCGTCTGTTTTGAGTGGTCAGCTTCAAGTCTTTTCAGCTGCTAAATGCCAACATCACAAGTTGTAAGCTTAAATTAATTCATTGAATTATATATCACAGTGTAATTTACTTACGTTTTGTTATTTTTTTGTGCCAAATTAAACAGTAAGTTTGTAATATTTGACTCATGTAGTAATACTGATTGAGAAATTTCTTACACTTTAATCGCTCACCCCTTCCTTTGTTCCGATTCCTTTCATGGCTCCGTGAAGGCATTTAGCGTCATAAACTGGAGCAGGAACATACAACGATAGAGTGAGTTCTCTAAAATCTCCTGACAGTTCAGATTTGAGGTCTTTCATCAAATCCTGGTAAAAAAAATCGAAGAGATTTTCACTTAGCGTAAACTCACAACATTAATTTAAAAACATCAAAACTCAACCTCGTAATGTCGGCTGCTAGAAACTTCACTTACAAGTTGGAAATGGGAGATCCTAAGCAAAGTCGAGGCTACGTTGAAGTATAATGTAAATGACGCACTTGCTCCGAAAGTTCTTAAGTTCTCTGGAATGCTGACACAACATATTTTAAGTGCTATATTAAATTGTATTTTTGGGGGCAAAGGCTTATTTAACACAAGACCATGCTTAGAGGATCCGGCATAAACTTTCACGAAACGGGCAAAAATAAACTTTTGTTAATACCATTTTAAGCAATTCTGAAGTAATGTAGAAAAATTTATTTCCGTTTCACAATTGCATAGTAGCTGGGTACTTCGACTTCTCTTCAAACTTTCAATTTCATTATTTTCACATTGCTGTATTCAGAGCCGGTTTTAAGCCTATTTGACCAATTTTATAAAATTGGGCCCCCCACGTTAAGGGGCCTCCGTGCTAGCGGCGCCAGAGTTACCGCTTGAAGACTTTTCTGCAATCTAGTTGGAATAAAACATTACTGAAAACGTGAAATGAAGAATGAGAAATTCTTGTTTCTCACATAATTAATTTTATTTTATGCATATCATTCTAACAGAAAATTGCGCTGTGCCACTTCTATCATTATTAACAACCAATAGGGTACCAAAAGTGTGTGTTCGTCTGTGATGAGGTTAGTCTACGATAAAAACACGTTTTCTCTCATTTTTTGCAAGTGCCGTACTTTTATTTTCTTGTGTATTGAATAAAGCGTTGTTTCTTCACGTGAGTCGTGAGTATTATTGTTCCTTGGATGTATTGTGTTTTGTTACGTTTTTAAGGATATGTTATGCTGTAACAGCATAATTATACCAAAAATTAGTCTATAGAAAAATAGTGAAACAACGTCTGGGGTAATTAGTCATGTAAATGGCATATGACAGTATGAATATTGTGCCGCGCGTTTTCAAAAAACGAAATAATGATTGGCGAGTGATCAGTTGGTTTAGAATATACCGACTATTTATATATATTTAGTGCAAGATAAACAAATGAAAGTGTTAGTGAGTGTTAGGGACATTATTATGTAAAGACTACATAAGAACAGTAAGAAATTAGCCATGTAAAAGGAAATATGTGACATATCTCGAGCATACGGTCATCTGTCATGAATGTAAACAATCCATGAAAAATGGCTTGTTAATAGAACAGTTGCTTTTGAATATATTGATTATTTTTCGTGTTCCATCTTCATGGATACTTAAAAAAATTAGTGTTTACTTTTTTGAAGTAGAGACCCCGCCATTAGTTTTTAAATTGGGCCCCGCAATTCCTAGCACTGGCTCTGAATGCTTTTGTTTAAAAATAAGCATCAGTTTTAGTCAAATCTGTACCATGCCCTATGAAACGCGAAGTTTACCAAAAAACTTGTAGTCAATGGTGAAAACAGTATAAGATTGATCACACAACAACTCAAAAAGTAAACTAAAAACTAAACGTTGAGTTTTTATGAATTTTATGTTGATTTTAAATCTAAATAAAGATCACTTTTTAAACTTTCAATCACACCGGAAGAACTATATTGAGAAGTTAGAACATGCCTGGTGACAAAATCAAAATATAACTCAAAAAGTAATAAAAAAAACTGGTCTGAGTGGCGAGAAATGCTGTAAATTCAGTTTTGATAACATAAAATGGATCAAAAATTTTGCTTTGAAGCTTATATTCTCCCTTGCCAGTACATTCTTAAATAGACTTTTGTACCTGACTTGGGCTCTTACCGTTGTCTACCATGATAAGTGAATCGATAGTGTTTAATTCACTATTACGTCATAGTAAATGTACCACAAATTAAAACACCATCTGGCGCTTTCTTCCCTTTTAAACACAATGTTGATTGACAATAGGCCGATTCACTTTGGTGAAAATAAATGTTAATTAATTTTATTCATTTTGCTCCACTTTCATGTAATATTGGTATGACCGTATCTGATGGTATCTTTTAACTCCGTCCTTATAAATTTTGAAAGCAGTATTTGTTACAAAAGTATGCATTGGTTATCGGTATTCATCCATTAATCGAGCCTACCTTCTTTCCTATCTCAAAATAATAAATAAGCGTGTTTTTTCTAAATCTGTAAAGCCAAATATCAAATACAATCCAAAACAATACTTTAAAACATCAATGCTGTCAGCAAAAATCCTATCTACAGACGCAGTGTTGGCAACAAGATCGAGTTTGTTAGGTTTGTGCTTTTCAACAGGGATTTCGCAAGGATTCGTCCTCCTTCCTTAACACTTCTCATTAAACGACAATATATATTTGGCATGCGTTGATCTCCAAAATCAAAAAAATGGTCTTTTAAGTTGAGAAGTCATCAAAACCATTTGGGCCAAACAGTCGATCTACAAAAGCTGATCTTTAAGAAATGCCTTCAAGTTGAAAAAATAACAAAAAAGATGGTTCCATGATATTTGCCAATAATTAGCTTGGGTTCCACAACAACAAAAAAATATCAAGAGTTCAGTGTTCCATCGCCGTCATTAAGGTGAGTGTGATCAATCACTAATGGTTCAAGCCTTAAAAGAGTCGTCCAATTGTGCTCTTGATAAATGCACTTTTTGATCATTTTTCTCTGTTTGGCGGATTCTGTCAAGAAATCAAACGAAAATTAGTAAACCTTGATACGTAGCTGTTATTGCTATGCCTTTTAAATTCAGGACTGAGGTCTACACTTTTATAAGAATCATCAAGATTACAAATGTATTTAAATATTCACCCTTCCAAACTCTTGCTTGTATTTTTCACGAATAAGAATTCGTTGCTTCCGGGTTCGCTTTGCAGTGATTTCGATGACAGTTTTCTCATTCGTTCCTAAAGTGTCATAACTTTTTATTTATATATTTATCATAAAAATTTACGAATGTCTATACTAAGCAAAACAATCTTGCTTGAAAATTTATGGCACCATAGTAAACAATATTTTGCTAGGTCGCTTCATCGTTTTAATGTTTTACGATGTACATTTTTATAGCTTCAGCACAGGATCGAGGTTGTATCTGGGAGGAGTAAAGAAATGAAGATTTTTCTTACTTTGGAATTTACGGCTTCAAACTGCAACTCAAAATATTGAATTCGTAACTTTTGTGCACAGCAGCCCGCGGTATATCTCACAACAGGAAATCTCTACGAATTTGTTACAGGTTGTGCTTCCACGCATGAAGGCGGTTTAAAGGTGATGAATTTTTGTGACTTAGTCGACCGCAAACGTTGACCTACCTAGTCCTTTCATTGCTTTTCTAAGAGCTTCAGCATCATGTGAAGCATTGAAGTCTCCTCTTTCCCTTACAGTTCCATAACATTCGTCAAAATGAAGCTCAGCCATAAGTTTTGCAATGTCTTTAGCCATGCTGATGAGTTATGCAAAATTCTCCAGAAGTTTTTAGCAGTGTTATCTCTAAATGATGCAAACACACATATTTATTTGTATCAAAAAAATTGTTTTGAGGGCAAGATTTCCTAAAATTTATGGGGATAGAACAAGCCCCTTTCCTTACTTCCAAAGGGCGCACAAAATTGTTATATTCTCCGTTTTTTGCTTAAATTGCAAAATTTAAAGCATTGTGGGTTGGCTACATCGCTTTCCAAAACTGAAAGCTCTTACCGAAGGTTTTAGGAAGGAAACAGAAAGAGGGAAGATGCAAATTAAAGTAATTTTCTGCTTTGCTGTCTACACAAAAAAGGGGCATTGCCCCAAAGCTGCCCACCATGCCTTCTTTTACATGCTGTATTATATAAATTTATTATTGACTAGAATCGTTTTACCTAAGCATTTTGCTATGTTTTAAAGAAAAGGCTATAACTTCATAAAGTTTCCTATACGATACACATGCAACTTTAACATTTCAAGCTGTGCTCTCCTATCTCAAAAATACTTTCTAACAAGTCGCCCCACCTCTGGTAAATATGTAGACTGTGTTTACATAATCTTAGTGACGCCAATTCAAAAATACATAACAACAATCAAATATTAACCACCGGCAAGACGCTTTAGTCTAAATGATCCTGCCAATGTCTTTCGTAAAAGTGCTTTTTCTCTACATGTAGAGGCAAACTTAGAGTGAATTTTTATAATATTGGGGTATATTACTATAACTGAGCCAAAGCAGGCATTTTTGAAGTGCATAATACTTATTTGCTAATGAAGTCATCGCAATCCAAACAGCCGGTCACGCATTCAAAAGAAACTGAAGAACTGGGTGTGTGTGGGAGAAAAGTCAAACCTCAAATAACATATGTATAAGCACTTTGCCAAATTTTGCCAAAGTACACAATAACAATGTGCAATCGATTTGATGATGGAGTACATGCAATCAACAATAGACATATTCTAAGTTTCAGATGATGTGAATGTTGATTTAACAATATTGTTTGAGCAAATCTAGTACGGTGCCTTATTGTACAGACTGCAAGTTAACCAGTGATCAGACGCAATGAATACTGATTTATTGACTTAAAACGAATGACACTCTCATATTCTACGTCATTCGGCATTTCCTGCCGTAAAATTAAACGTTGCCAGGCAGAGAAAGTGGAATACTAGCAATTATTCTAACAGGCCACACCTTATTATTTTTAGAAAGCTCTGTAATAGCAAGTACATTAAAAGAATGTTGAAAATTAAGTTGTGAAATAGGCCAACGTACAGTATTAGCAGGGGATGAGGGGATAGAGATTGCATTTTTATGACTGCTACTCGTCTTTTTTGAAAACCTATTCGATTTCATCATAATCAACTCCCCAGAAATAAGTCATAAATACATCTAGCCTACGCTTGAAGGAACTGTACGTCAAATGCTGCAGCAATCTCCTAATTTGTGACTCATTTCAAATATTTCTTGGAGTGAATGGTTCGGAATTATTTAAGCAGGCAAGACGTTTAAAGTGCCCAAAATGCCATTGCCCTCTACTTTGTCCAAACTGCTCATTTGCAAATTTTTGAGGATTGTGACCCTTTATCCTCCCACTGCATAAATATCGCACCATGTTTTTTTTGTGTCTTAAATCACACAGGGAGAAACAAAACATTTGATTTGAATTTTCTTTGTGGCAATTAATAACCATAGTGGTCAGTAACAAAGCAGTTCTACTTAAGTAAATTACTTTAGTGGGTCTTTCAGTAACGGTCTAATTACTTGAGTAGTTTTACTCTTTACTACTTCTACTTTCACTTGAATAGATTTTGTAGGGAGTATTGCCACTTGAGTAGTTATTACCCTTACCGAAGTAGATGGCAAAAATTTATCGTTGGTTCAATTGAAATGGAGTAGTCTGGCATATAAAACTGCTTTGAATTGCAAGTTTTTTTATTGCATTTGCAAAAGCCCTCTGTTAGCGTGAGGGACTGATTTTCAATGCTGCCCCTTTGTGGCTTACAATTATTACTGCTATGTCCGCATATGGCGCATAGCATTGCTCCTTCGAGACTGCTGCACGATATTCTGAACTGACTGATTAATTTGGTGAAAAAATTGAGCACGTGTGCTAGAGAGTAAACATGAAGTTATCTAGGTTGATCGAAAATTATTGAAGTTACTAATGCTTGCTTCTTGTTTTGATAAGACCTTGAAGCAGCTTTTAATGGTTTAAGTAATTTGGCTGTAATTAAGTTAGCTCATGTTCTTACTCTGTGTTCTTGGCTGAAATTTACGCGCTTGATAATAAAAACGAATTTTGAAAAGAAGAGTTGTTGGTGGTGACTCAAGATAAAGACGACAAGAGGAGGTATGGCCATTAGAAGCAAGTCAATAATGTTCATATAGAATCTTGTCTGAGGACAACACCCTCTGTTCACAAGTAGGCCATTCTTGATTCGTACTTTGAAAACCAACTGATAGACCAACTTCTGTCTAATGCTAACCAAGCAGCATGCGCTGAATTAGCTTGCTATCAAAGAGTTGTTATTTTATACCTCATGATTTTAAGAAACTGGAAGCAACATACACTAAAATGGTCTGAAACTAGTGCAGCAAGTTTTTCCGACTCCGTTGAACAGAACGTCTATCAAGACAAATTTTTTTTTTAAATTGCTGTCGGCATGCCAACGTGGATTGAGCGTAAATTTGTAATTGAAAGAAAGCGAGTTGAGCACTATTCGTTTTATGTTGTATGCGATACGGCCAAGGAGAATTTTTGTTTGCATTAAGCTCATGTTTTGGTTTAAACTACGCCTTGCAAAGACATGCATCAATGATTTCAAGATCGTGATATCATTTTGCAGTCTCCAAAACTTTTTGTTAACCTTATATTTGATGCGTTGAATCCAATCATCATCACCATCACCATCATCTTTTGCTTTATACAAAACTAAAATTGATTGAAATAATAGAGAACAAAATTAAACATTCTTTAAGAGCACAAATCAAAAAAGCACACCTCAATCTTAAATCAATGCTGCGACTTATAGAGGTTAAAGCAAATCCAAGGAAGGATAAATTAAAAATATGCTAGGTAAATTATGCAACTAAAAGGCTGGTTTCCATTAGGCGTAGATTGCAGCCGTAGCGCGAAAAATTCTTTGTTTCTTCATTTAGTTTCACGCGCGCAACGCTCTCGCTGCGCGCACAAAACCAAGTAGAGGAACAAAACATTTTTCAGGCAATCTACGCCTAATGGAAACCAGCCTTTATGCTCAGTTTTTTATACCGTGATGTCAAAAAAGCTAGGCTATAACCAAAATAGCTTGTGGTTTCAAAGATACTGCTAGACTGCTAATGTGTATGACACGAGCTTAATTGATACTCAGGCAAACTTATGTCTAGTCTCAAAAACATTGTAGCCTAGGTTTTTTTAGACCAACCAAACGCATTTTTTGAAGTATCCAATGCACTAGCATTGCCTCAGCCTTTTTTCTTAACGCTGACCTATTTCTAGAAAAGCATTGTTAACTAGTACCTAGAAACAATTACCTCTCTATATCTAGGCTAGTGCTTCTGCCGAGATTTTGCTTTGCGTCAAGACTCGAAACTACTGACTTGAAAATTTCCAATTTGGAATTTGGGACAAGAATTCGCAACTTATTAGCGTTTCTATATTGCATTAGTTCTCAAAACTCTTTTTGATGCGACGAATTTGAAAAAAACTTACGGACTTTGCAACGCACCACATAACAAATTGATGCTTCTGCTAGTTGCTCTGCAAAATAAATGTGACCAGTGCTGCCACTCAAAATTTCCAAAAATCCCTGCCACAAAAGGTCACAAATCCCTACATGTTCTTTTACTGTTTCCATTTATATAGAGACAATAAGCAAAATCCCAAGACTCTGAAATAGTGTTGCTAATCTTGATTTTACGAAATCCCAAGCTCTGAAGCTGCAAAATCCCAAGATTACCCGAGATTTCCCAAGGTTTCCAAACACGTGCACAAAATCTAGATTATTTTTTTTTATAGAGAACAATTGCTTCCAGGCATTGACTTTGATCTGATTTCTGAGATTTGATGTGCCAGAATCAATATGAAGACCTTTTTTTCTTTTTTGGAGACCAATCACGAAGAGGCCCCGATCGTGACGCACGAGCACACTATTGTTTGCCAGCAAAGCAGCATGACCTATTTTTGAAGATCGACCGCCTTTCGACATGTAATCTTGGGATGAATTCGCAAGATTGGCAACTATGTTCGAATTCAGCTGAAGAAAAATTGCGTCATTCAAGGCGTAAATTGACAAAACTGGAAAATCACAACGTTTCATATCAATTTTCGAAAAAATCTCGTAGGGATTCCATACAACTGACCAAAAATTCCTACGAGTGGCAACCCTAAATGTTATCCAAAATCTAAACAACTGTAGACATGCTTGCGAAATTTTGTTTTAGACCTGTCGTTTCTATGTAAATTTTTGCTTATTCCAACGAAGATATTTTTACAGATTATTTATGTTCTCATGTATTTTACAGATTGCCGCAGTCTTCAGTTGTTTTGCGCCAATGTAAATTAAAATTGTGCAATGAGTTCATTACGCGAAAAGTTACTTACGCTACTATATTACAACATAGTAATTACTTTGGCTGTGTGGTGATGATGCAAATGAATATATGTCGGGGTACAATAAATGAAAACTTTACGATCACAGCAAATTTGTGAAATAACTACGAAAGTTATCTGAAGAAAACCGAATGTATGTGGGACGCTCTTGAAAAATTAAAGACGAGACACTAGGGCGTCGCGACGCATAGTTTGAGAACCTCTGCCATAATCGCAAACCTTTCGTTTTTAGTTGCGAAAACTGATTGATACAAACGCACATTTCTGTCATGTTTGAACGCAAAAGTTTTCGAGACAAGGTTTCAAATTTTACTCCAAACCTGGGTGTGAAAGTTGTCTTCGGTTTTCCAACACATTTTGTATCCTAAATTGCATGAAACATTTTGAACGCAAAAATTTTTGCAGAGACCACAACTCTTTCCTGGCTTTGCCGAATGCATTTTCTCCCACTAGAGATAGATAGGCAGTCAACCAAAAATCAATTTTTGATTGATTTCAAACTAGCAAACAAAACTGCTATTTACGTTCTTACAAAACAGTTCAGAAACAGGGTGGCAGTGGCCCTACTTCCCTTTTGCTTACGCCCTTGGTACCTCAGTTTAATCCTACGCTTTATATCGGGTGTCCAAAAATGTAAGACACTTTTTGATAAATAATATCTTCGCAAGAAGATAACCAAATTCAATGAAATTTTGTGTAGAGCAGTTTTCAGATGTTATAAACAAGTTTACAAAATATTAAAGAAATTGGTTCTTTGCCCAGCCAGTAGAATCTTAGATTGCTTCGAACTATCAAATTCTTTGGAACCTGGCGACAGATCAACCACTGTAGCTTTGTGGCAGTGGGTCTTCCCTCTGATCATTCCCGCTTTACTAATTGACCGTAGTTTGTGTATTGTGACGTTGTTTCATTATTTCATTGAGCATTATCGTGCAGGTGCAGCCTGCTTTATGTAAGAGATAATCAGTTTTTAGACATGAAGGGTTTGTGACAAAACAGAAGAATTTTAGACAGTAACCAAAGTGCTTGATGTTTATCTATGCAGAGAAAAAAAATTAAGAATTATGTAATGAAATTTGTTACTTATGAAGCTTTTCAAACAAATTTCAAAGAATTGCGTAGGAAATTGGGGCTTATTGAACTGGTTTTTGGGCGTAAAAAGCGAGTTTTGTTAATACACAGTCAAATGGAAGAATTCCGGGCAGGACGAATTTGGGTTTAATATGTGGGTGGGCTTAATAAGCGGCGTCTACTGTATTTCTCGTTGTTACTTACGCTTGGGTGAAATATTTGAATATCAGGTGTTGAACGATCTTTTTTCTTGATGTAACTTTCTCATGAAGAGACCGCTGTGAAAACTTAAGCTGTTGACGCTCATTGACAGTCACAGAACTTATTTCTTGGGAATGCAAAGCCTTGGTTTCAGTTTTTTGTAAAATAAAAGAACCGAAAAAATTAATCAAACAGATTAGCTGGAAGCAGGATAATAATCTAATTCTACACTTCATTACATTTAAAAGTATATGTGGTACACGGTTTTTAAGTACAACACACGCTGAGTAGAAAACATAACTTCCAAGAGCACGTCAGGGTCTGCACTGCCACAGTGACAATGCTCTCTCTTCCTTGCAGCCTCGCGAGCTGCTTCCTATGTGCGCATGCGCACAACAGCCAAACATCTCGCCGCTGGAAATGTCAAGTCACAGTTTCCTACAAAGATTTTATCATGAATTGGGGCTTATAACGAATGGATTTTTCAGCAAGAAAAAGAAGTTGCTTAAATACAATCACCGAAGCATATTGTATAATGCAGCAATCCATTACGTTGATAACCCGCGACCGGTTGCGACCTTATTGGGTCTCATCAGTCGGGTGTAAAAGACGCACAATAATAAAAAAGCTAAGCCTAAATCTTAACAAATTTGCCATTGTGTGCAAAAATAATGATGTTATACAACACAACACGACACAATACAATACAGCAATACCTATATCAAGCTAAGGATTATATATAAACAATTCAGCAATATCGCAAATACAGCAATATTTATTTCAAGCCTAAGGATTATACAGGGTGTCCGTAAAGTTACTATACAGTCTTACAAGTTACTATACAGTTTCATTGTATTATATGTAATAGTTTTTGTTACTATATAGTTTTATTGTATTATACTGTATTTAATATTTATTTTTTTACAGGCCTATTTAATTAAGCATTATTTATTGTATTATAATTGTAGTTTTATAGCATTATTTAATTAAGCATGCCACGCAAGCTAACTTTGGATAACGCCAATGGACATAACATAACGCTAATGGACTTAAATTAACATAACGCCAATGGACTTCTTTGTCTGGGGAGTCATCAAAGACTCTGTGTATTCGAGAAAGCCAAGAAGTGTTGAAGATCTTCGACAATTTGTTATTGATGCATTTGCCAACCTTGATCATGACTTGTGCACCAAAGTTTGTCATAGTGTGGTGTCACGTTGTCGAGAATGTATTGAAGCTGAAGGCCTCCAATTTGAATATTTGTCATAGAAATTGTTTGCCTTGATTATTACAGTCTTTTCGGATGTAACACATGTATTTTCTGAGATTTTTATAAACATAAAGGTGTTATTTCTTTTGTTACAAATAAATATTGTAATACAATATCTTACTGTACTGTTAGGGTGTCCCACAAAAAAGTTTATTTTTAAAATTTTTGTAACGCAAAAACTTGTAAAGATAAAGCAATGAAAGTTTCACCGTGCATAAATAATGTGTTGGAGATTTGTTTGCTATCAAAATCGTCGTTATCCATTTTACTTAGCTGATATTACTGGAGTTTAAAAATAGTCATATATTTTGATGATGCTGCTTAAATAATTTTTGATGATGCTGCTCAATGTGATCGCCATGGCGCAGAAGACATTCCCTTACTCTCACAGCAAAATTCTGAATTACTGCTTTGCATGTGTCAGCGGAAATGGCTCTCATGAACGTAGTTATTTCTTGTTTAAGTTCGGAAATGCCCCAAATACGGCAGTTATGACGGTTTACTGATCCATCCAGATGAAAATGTGCCTCATCTGAAAACCATATCTTGCCAACCCAATGTTCATCATTTTCCATGATTTCATTAAACCATGTGCACATTTGAAAACGTTGTTCTTTGTCCCTATCAGTCAAAGTTTGCTTTATTACAGGGTGTCTGTATAGTAACTTGTAAGACTGTATAGTAACTTTACGGACACCCTGTATATTACAACCCTAAGGATTATATTTTTTGCTTGAACAAGTGTAAATAAAGAATTAAAGAAAAAAAACGACTCATTATATTGAATGTCATTGATAATATCAAGTGGAAATAGAAGGCGCTGCAGTTTCACAGTGGCTATACGCGAGCCGCCAATGCTACTGCTCAAGCTTAACCTAAGTAATAAGTGACGTGTCTTATTCCAGTCGAAAAAAGGAATTAAACATTATTGGCACTACAAAAATCAATTGCTATACTTTCGTCAAAAACTGGGGCGTACCGGAGAGGGAGGGGGATGCGGCGCCGGGAACGCGGCCCCCCCACCCCCTACTAAGTAAGTGCATAATAAATTTCCGAAAAACTGGGTAGCATTTGGTTTTTGGACGGGCGATTTTGGCTTCGTCTCCACCACCCTGTTTCGTACACAAGTTACATACAACATCATGATTCATATGCTAACTTCACTCTCAAGATGTGTTGCTTTAGCAGCCTATAGTTGACTAAACCAAAAGCGCAAGCATATTGATAGGTTACCAAAATGTAAAGTCTTAGGTGTAGCTTAGCAGTTTTAGTTCATATTTTTTTTTCATAATTCATACTATGTGAAAAAAACAATATTTGGATAAGCTTAATGTACCGTACTGGTATAATGTAAGACAAAAAATTCCTAGGCACAAGAATATAGTGCTTTTAGGTTGCTTTTGTGTTAAATAGTGATGTTAGTGACTAATCTACTGTAGTAATAAAAAGGTTTGGGCCTAAAAGAGTTTTGTGTGATTGCTCTCACTACCATGCTATGGCAAAACGACAATCTACCATGCTAATGTTATTTAAAAAAAGCTGACAGAGCAATTTCCACTGAGTACGCTGAGGTTAAAAAAGTTTTTCTACTAACGACGGCACCTCAGTCAGCGAAGGTGTTTTAGATCAGGGATGCACAACTCGAATGAGGATACGTGCCTAAGTTTTCAAAATAATCTTGTCGCGTGCCACGCCGCTTTCAAATGATTGTTGGTATTGTAAACGAACTTCCGCAAAAAACATAACAACAGACTTCAACAAAAACACATAATAACGAATAATTATTTTGAAACCATTTAATGTCCTGAGAAACTATTGCTTTGAAGACGTTTTTGATGTAACAAATTTGAAATGTTGGGCTTCAAAGGAGAAATAGCGATGCGCATCACTGAATCTAAATGTTCATCTGTTAACCGAGTTCGTAGCTGAGATTTGTTTATTAGGATGGCAACTAAGTTCTTGCCGTTTTTTAAATATACACTATTGTGTTTTGAAAATTTATTTGTTTGAAACAAAGATCTTCACCCGCGTAAAACGATGCTGTGTGTATGGTGGGGCTAGGAGGGGATTATTCATCACGAATTGTTGGAAAGAAATCAAATAGTCAATGCGGAACTCTATGTTCAACAGATGGAAAGACTCAAAATGGCTATTCAGGAAAAGAGACCTAATCGACAGCACAATGTTCTTTTAATGCATGACAATGCTTGCCCTCATGTCGCAAACATGACCAAAGAAGCTATTCAAACACACGGCTGGGAGGTGCTATCACATCCGCCATACTCACCTGATTTGGCACCAACAGATTTTCACCTTTTTCGACCACTTTCAAATGCTATGCGTGGGGTTTCGTTTAACAGTGATGCAGAATTGAGAGCTTAGCGGTTGAATGAATTTTTCGAGTCAAAGTCTAATAATTTCTACCGAAAAGGTATTGAGAATCTTGTTGAACGTTGGAAAAAAGTTGTAGACACGAATGGAGAATATATCATTAATTAAATAGTTGTTAGTTCTTATTTTTCTTTTAAAAATGTATTAAAAGAATGTATAAAAATGTTAATAGATTAAAAAATGGCAAGAACTTAGTTGCCAAGCCAGTTCACAACTGTACGTGCTTGAAAATAGACAAATACAAATTTTTGCATCTCTCAACAAAACTGAATACTTCTCTTCTTCGAGTCGAGAGTAAAACTGAAGTAATAAATTTTGTTGGAAAACGTCATGCAAAACTTGGTTTGACCTCAAGTCCAGAAGTTCCAGTTGAGTGTCAGCGTCATCAATATATTCAACATCCACACTGAAGGGTCTTTGAAATAAATTCATAATTCATACTTTTAAACTGGATTATGTTGCCACTTGACAATTGCTTCTAAAACAGTTCCAGTTTACTTTGAAAAGCATTGACTGCATTTAATAACTATGAAAGCAGTTGGTTACGTCCTTGCATTCTGATACATAGGTTGTTCATGTGCTGTGTAATGTCTATCAAAAAAGTAAGATCCACCAACCAAGTATTGTCACGTAAGAGCGTCAAGACGTCTGCATCGCTTTTGGTTTCAAGTGTTGGACTCTTTTTCTGTAAAAATATTTAAATTTCTTCAAGAAGGCTAAGAAAACGCTACAAAATCTTTCCTCGGCCTAACCAGCGAAGCTGAGAATGATACATCAAGCCTTTGTATTGTTTATTCATCTCCAACAAGAATGACTGGAATTGGTGATGTTTCAATCCTTTTGCTCGAATTTCATTCACACATTTCACAACAACGTCCGTAACATGGGTCATCTTTATACTTTGAGCACAACGAGACTCTTGGTGAATGAGACAATGAAGAGTAATAACGTCTCGGGTGAAATCAGATTTTTGCCAGTACTTCTTCAAGAGCGCCACCGCACCATTTTCTTTACCAATCATAGAAGCTGCCCCATCTGTCGTCAATCCAACTAATTTGGACAGGGATAAATTTGAAATTTTATAGTGAAGCGCATTTAGCACAGCTTCTTTTATATGAACACCACGTGTTGGGTCATAAACAGGAATAAGTCCAACAAGATCTTCATAAACAGACAGCTTTCCGACAGTTTTATCATATTTGTGTTGATGTAGCGCGTTATAGTGTCTCTTCACATTGAAGGCTTTTAAAATAGAAGGAGTTGCACCTCAAACTAAGCACAAGGGCTTATGCTTCCAATCGATAAAGAGACAGTCGGCCGTCCACGAGTCTTGAAATTCACGAGTGGTTTCATCTCATATTCTTTTGCAGCGAAAGGTTTTGCTCATTGTTACAATCATTGCGAATATAAACTTTTCAGCGTTAGTATTACTACTAAGTCTTAAGAAAGCTAATGGTAGCCTACTAACCTTCCTGGCAACAGAAGAATGCAAAGGGGTAACAAAATGTCGTCAAATCATTAAAGACATCAAAGACATTAACACTAACACTGCAGTAGGCTGCTTAGTTGTTTTCAGCTATCGTACACTACTTGTTAGTTTCTGTCTCTGATAGAACCAGAAGCTAGGCATGTGTGAATAAACTTGCCGATTTAAATTATTACGGAACAAATGTGCTTTATTGCGATTTATGCTAAATAGAAAAATTAGGTTTTACCTACCTAACCGCTCGCTACCGTAGGCTAGCCTACTTCAAGCTGTATAGTGCTACCAAGTGCAGAAAGCCCCCCCCCCCCAGTTTGTTTGCAAGTTTATCCCTCCATGATATCTTGAGGATCAATTCACGAATTGCACCTTTTGTTTAAGAGCCCAACGATAACGGAATAGCACATGCTTTAAGAAAACAAGCTGTGTAGAATTCGGACTTACAGTTTATTCTGTGATCGTTAAAATCAGGAGTGAAAATAATTTGATAGGCTTCTGTCTTAGTATAAAAAATTGATTGTTTCAGGAGATCAAAGTAAAGAGTCTGTGAGCATCATGTTTTTTGAGGGGTGGGTAGGCGATGATCTAAATGAAAAATTACTTTTTAGAGATGAATCAAAAACCTGTGTGAGGACCTTTCCTGTGTGTATGCTGCAGGCAAGAAATTTTATCTATTTTCGCTATTGGGTAAAGTAAATCAATGCAATAAGAAAAAGGAGAGTATTTGCAGGAGTATTAGTGGAAAAATAACAACCTTTTTATGACAAAGGTCATACTGACTGTAACAATTGATTAAAAAAAGAACTCATGGGATAAGAAAAGTAATAACGAATGAAACAGCAGGAGCTTTTAGTGATAATTAGGAAGTTCTACTGATAGGTTGCAGCTAAAAGAGAAATAATTACCATTGGCTCAGTATGTTTGGAAATGGAATATTTAACGCAAGCTGAGAAAAACTTGGAGAAATATAGCTTCTCCTATGGCAATTCCTGTTTATTAGTTAAAAATTAATAGGATAATGGCATCTAGTGAGCTACAACAATTTGAAGGGTTAAATTTTACAGTAAATTTGAGGACAAGAAAGATGAACTTTGGAAGGTAGAGTACTACTAAGAAAGTACTTTGAATTGCTCCAGACCTGAGTCGGAAGAGGCAAGTCAGAAACTTGTTGAAAAACAATCCAATGCTGGCCGCTGCAAACGTCTCTTTCAAAGAAATATGTTCAAAGCCAAAAACGGTCGATACCCACTCATATCATCTTTTATTTTAAATTGCTTATTTCAGTCGTATTTTTTCGAAATTTAATAATGTAGCGTTAATTGTTTTGGGCGGTGGAATAAGATTCCTCCAGAATCGAGATCTTTCCCTAGATTGGGATATTATTCTCGACGAAAACCGGCTAATTCGCCACCACCATCTGGCAAATTAGTAAAAATGGCTTTAAACGGAATTTAAACTTACTATCCGCACGGGTTATCTTGGGGGCGTTAACCCAGGCCTCTGACAACAGTCTGCTTTAAGCAGTGACACCGCCTTAGACTACTCAACCACTAAATCACGCCCACTTGCTGCGTAAATTTTGGCGGATGAACACAGAGATTTCAAGCTAAATGAGTTTAGCACTGGAGTTAATTGCGCCATCTAGTAAAGTGACAAAATTAAGTAATTGCCTGCTAGATCATCACCAGAAAACATTAAGCCATAGCGCGTGATTCTGGTATACTAAAACACAGATTATATTGGGTGACGGAAGAGACATTCAGAATTGAAATCTTGCCTGTGTCATCATATTAGTCTGGATGATCGAAGACCAATCTACACGTTACATCATTAGGCAGAATCAATGCATTCTTTGCTATTAAGAACAAATAGTATACCGAAACACCCTTCTATAGCTTGTTTTTCTCCCTGACTGATCTGTTCTCTATCAGCCTGGTATTGATTTACTTTTCAGATGAAGGAGGCTTTCTTTCAACTTTTGAGAAACAATAGAATAATGAGCTGATTACTATTAATTTAAAGAACTTAAAAACACCACAGTCTGCTTTATGGAGCGAGAATTTTTTGAAGAACTTAAAGTGCTTTAGGCCAGTGGTGGCCTTGATATGGTTGCTGTGAAGCGTGTGCGCCTGGCCCCCTACCCCTAAAATGTAGCAAGAAAGAACCCCCTTTAAATGTGGCATAGAAAGAAAAGGGCTCCAAAACTTACTCTTCTCATTTAATTATTTTATCAACTCATGCCAAACCAAAATATGAACCGACTGAAATGTTTATTAAAACTTCAAATTAATAAGTACTCATTTGTAACGAGGGCTTTTTATATTTGACCGCGTTAAATCACATTATAAGCTTTCGCTTTGTTGTTGCTGGCCAACTGGTTATAATTCTACGTAATTTCGTTATTCACTATTTGAGCTACTAGTGCATGGGTTGGCTTGCTCAAATTTGTTTTGAAACTTCCCTCTCGAGTTTTTGAATTCTACAAAAAATTTCTGTTTTGGTTTACAAATAAGTTACATTCTTTTCCCACTCTATGTCAGATTTTAGCAATTAGGGCTGCTCCGGTGTCGGGTGCATTTTCAAATATCCGGTATCCAGCCAGATACCGGATAGTAACTGGTAAGACCATTTTTGGTTTGCATTTTAGATTTTTTATCATAAGCACTTTCAGTAATAAACCAATAAACATAGCCAATTTTTGTGTTTCATACAAAATTTTAGTATCAAATGTTTCTACTTTATAGATTTGCAGTTAAATAATTAATTATCAGTGGCATCTTTTTGTGGGATAAAGGGCAATGGCCCCACAACAGCATAAAAGCAGCAAAAAGGACAAAGGTTGGCATGTCTGTTGTGGGACTAAAAATGGTTCTTGCGCCAGATTGTCCTCTAAGCTAGGCAAAATTTTCGGTTTCAAAAAGTTATTTTTCAATATAAAATGCTCCTACCCCCCCAAAAAATATCACTTTCTGAATACACCACTGCAAATTATTCTCGGGCTTTTAATAAATTAATGAAGCAATAGGCCTAAAAGCTTGTTTATGCTTGGTTGTTTAAACTTACAAATACAAAAATTGATGTGTTTTTTAATTAAATGAAATGTAAACAAACAAAATCAAATTTAAATCAAAAGTGCTCATTAGTTGTAAAACATTAAAAAATGGAAAACCCAAAATATAAAATGTACAACGATTTTTTGTGGATGCCATAAGCCAAGGTCGAATTATAAGCAATTGATTTTAATCAAAAGAAAGAAAATTTAACAAAAAGATTTTCCGGTACCACAAAATTGCTTAACTCCTAAAAAATAAGCTTTATACATTTTAGAGAAAAATGAAAGTCGATTAACTAAATTCGGCCTTGCATTAGACAAGAGTAACGCACTTGGCGTGAAATATGAAACCCTTTTTGAAATTATATTGAGAAAAACTTGTAACTCTGTAATAAATTCATCCGACTTTTTTGTTTCAATAAAGAAAAGTTACTGGGGTAATATGTGACAGACTGGTATTTGCTATAGTAAAAGGAAAAGTGTAAAAGTAAAGTAAAAGGAAAAATCTGTGATCAGACCAGCAATAGCGGTCTGAAAACGATACCACTCGTTAAAAGCAAGAAGCAGAGCTAGAAGTGGCAGAATTAAAGATGCTGCGCTTCTCAATGGGTGTCACAAGGGTGAACAAGATTAGAAACGAGGAATAGCACAACCGACGCGATGGGGTAGTGGTTAGAGCGTCCGCTTCGTAGTCGGTAGACCTGGAATTCATTCCCTAAGTCGAGTCGTACCAAAAGACTTTAAAAAATGGTATTCACACCTTCCCTGCTTGGCTCTTAGAACAAAAAAGAGATAGTGTGGAAAACAAGCCGGCAAGCTTGCTTGTTGTGTCCTTGGGCAAAGCACTTAACGGGACGCCTCCGTCTTTATGTGGCAGGCAGGTGGCCTACCCGTACTTCACCGGGTTACAATTGTGAAGTTGCTAACCCAGCATGTTGTAAAAGCGACTCTTGGGTACCCACCAGTGGCAGTCCGCCTTGTTGGTGGTGGGGCTACCAGTCACTCAAGACTGGTTCGAAATGGGCTGACATCTTTCCCCCAGCCTAATTTCAATTAGGTTGACGGCATAAACCTAAATTGCCGTTCGTGCCGTACCTCCATCCCGAGGAAGAGCAGAGGTAATTACAACAACAACAGGAATAGCACGTGTAGACAGCATCAAACACAAATTGAAGGAAAGAAGATTAAAATGGTTTGGTCACCTTTTGAGAGGGGAAAAACTACGTCAAAAAAAGATAATTGCAATGAGCGTACCAAACAAAAGGAAACCTAGATGACCAAAACGGAGGTTCATGGATGCAATTAAGGAGGATAAGACAGTAGCTGGACTAAATGAAGAAGGCGTAATGGACCCTGAAAAATTGAGGGAAATGATCCGCTGTGGCGATTTCTAACGGGAAAAGCCAAAAGAGGAAGAAGAAAAAACACTTTAAGAAAAAGCGAAGCATTAGTTACATATGGAAGCACACTAGTCTCGCCTCTGCTACTTGAATTTTGTTCGATTATTTTTGAAACTTGTATAATGAGAATTATCCGGTCGCTGGATATCTTGTATCCGGAAGATTTGCTATTCAGTACAGCTCTAGTAGCAATCCCTCTTTAGTCAGCGCTACCATCGACTAGGAACAAAAACAAAGGAGGACTAACAAAAAAATATTCTGTATTTTTGGGGATCCTTTGAAATTTTCTCAAGTATGTGCTTCATATAAGTGTAGCCGGCATTTAGTTGGAGACTCTTTTATTGATGTCTCAAAACAGTGTTCAAGTTCTCAGGAAAGCTAGACAAAGTGGCTAGCTATATTCGAATTTCAAAACTTGTTTTAAGATGACATTAAAACGTTTACCCTAAAGGTTGGTGCGTATTGCTGACAACAACAGCAAGTAAAGACATAAGTAAAAAATAAAACATTTCTCAGAAATAAAGGAAACATTATTTTTTAAGGGGAAGTCCTTCAATATAAGGACAAATCTCAGATATATGGACGGTATAGAAGCCCTGTCTTCTCAAAACTCTGGCGCAACACGTGCAACCTACAGCTGCATACTTTTGCTTATTGTGTTTATTTAGTTATTTTGAAAACAATGCCACTGCCGCGATAGTGTAGTGCAGTGATTCACAAACTTTTTTGATGAGATGCATTTGAAGCAAGAGTTTACGACGCACCTGACGGCAAACTATGGTCTTAGTTTGCCGTACTTCGGTATAGATATGAACCTAAATTCTAAATCGCTTTTGTTATGCTCCAGAGATTTTGTTATTGGTCTGTCGTCTTCAATCGTAAAATTATGCTCTTCTCAGATTGTAACTCATCTTTCCTGTTTTCGTCCAATTTACAGCTGACTATCTAAGTTTTTACTTATTTTGCACCAATTAAATTAAAACTGTGCAACTGGATTCTTGAGTAACAAATCAATAATTGCAATAGTGTATTAAGAACACTTGTAAAATACCATTAATCATGTATGTTGGATGAAAAATAAGAAATCAACCTCCAGAGCTCTTTTGACTAAAGAAAAGTGGAAGTATTGGCACAAAACCAAATTATTGCGAGACGCCCTTGAAAAATGAAAACGACGCACCAGGGCGTCGCGACGCATAGTTTGAGAACCCCTATTGTAGTAGTTATATCGCCGCCTCTCAAAATATCCCTATTTACAGCTTCCTGCTGGGCGCTCAACAATCAGCATGAAGAGATTGTGTGGAGGAAAAGCCGGTTAGCTTGGTTTGTTTAGGGGAAAGGCATTTCACATTATTAATAAGAAATTCCAATAATAATTTTCCACCAAATGTATTATTCTCGCAATTCACAGAGATGCTGTGATTTCCGTATGTTATCCAATTGCCAAGCCACAGTTGGGGAAAAAGGAATCGTCTCGCATTTTTGTATTAATACTTGTCTTTCATTTTCGTATCAAGTCTGATTGATTGGAGTTCAGGTTGGTTGATTCTGTATTGTAGTGTTAGGGATGTGTGGTCAACTTGCCGGCAGTTACAGCGGTACACGCATTTTCTAAACGACGTTGCAGGGCAGAAGGGAAACCACAGCATCCTTGTAAATTGCAAGTACAACACATTTGGTGGGAAATTATCACTGGAAGTTCGCTTACTCTGTAGCAACTATTTACCGTGGTTTTGATTAGTTTTTGTTGCTTCCGAGAAATGTTATCTATTTATATAAGTTTTAGCAAGGCTAGACATTTTGGGGGACCTTCTTTCTAGTGTTAACTACATTTGGCGATGGCCTTGAACATGAGTGCCAAAATAACACTGTCTGAGTTGCCATTTTTGCAAAGAGTTTTGTTGTTGTTCAGCTCTTGTGGTAGTCTGCGTTTGGCAGGTAGAGACAGGGCCCGGTGCACCAGGGTTCCAATAAGTCCGTCTTCCGAGTTGGGGGCCAAAAGAATCCCAGCGTATATATTTTCTGGTAAAATTGAGTTACTGAAATGAGGACGCGAAGAATTTCGGGTCAGCTTTCTCTAGCAAAACGTCTATAAAGAGAAGTTTGCCGTCAACTTTTTTCTCAAAGTGAAGGTCAAGCAAAGATGTAAAGAGTTTATTGCCGTAAGAATACTGTCACAGTGGGATTCCTGAAAGAAGTTTGCACAGGTGACATCAGCGTAGCGGAAATATAGGATTTGTTTGCTGGTTTGCCAAAACTATTCCTGTTTGTGCTATCCAACACATATATTTGCAAGAGCTGGGCCAATTGGAGAGCCCATGGCGATACCACTTATGCGTTTGTGCATTGTATGGTGGAAATTCAATTCAACTGAAGAAGTTGCTACAGGAATTATAATCTCAGTGAAAAGTGCCTTAAGAATAGCAGGCGGAACAAATTCACCGTTGTACAAAATATCAGCACGGATCTAAACAGTTTTTTTTTAGGTTGATATTTATTAATAGACTAAAGATATCAAAAGAACAGAGAAAAATGTTTTCTGGATCTTATTTAAGATGCCGAATATTTTTAGCAACAGTAAAAGAATCTTTAACGCTAGAGAAAAGATCAAGAACTGGTTGAAGGAGGCTTGCAAGGCATTTTGCAAATTCGTGATGGGCAGATCCAATTATTCTGGCGGTAACTTTTCGTGAGAGCCAGACAAAAAATTTGTAATTTCAACTCATTCCTTTAAAAAAGTGCAAAGAATCTGTCTCTGAAGCTACATACAAAGCTATTTTCTTTAAATTTTTACAGCTTGTTTTATCATTTTGAACGTACAATAGTTTATTCATATGCCAGCTACTGCTCTGGTCAGCGGAGCTGCTGGAAGAGCCGAAAAGGCAATTGCCCCCTCAAAAAATTTATAAAACTTTTGTTTGGATGAATTCTCTCGTGTTCTTTAAAGAAAGTTTTTGTGTAACCTCAACCTCAGCAAATATTTTTTGATTATGCTTAATATCATTGATTCTTTCCATAATTCTGTGAGATCTCTGAAATAAAAAAGGTTGTGGCAAAAATGGACTCAAGATTGTCACGAATAAGGAAATTTGCTTTCTAAGAATTGTTTTCATATATGTGTAAAGTGCTGTATCATTTGTTCGCTCGGCTACTGATTGAAAAAAAGACCTTTTTTTCCTCGCAATTGAATTTGCTTTAAGTACGCCTTTATTACGTCATAATCGTTTATGACATGATAAAATTCCAGATTGATCTAGTGATTCTAGCTTTTTCGAAGAATTTCGATAACCAATTACATAACCAATAATGCTTTTTTCTTTTTCACGTAATTTCGTTCCAGAGTTTTCTGGATTGTTTTTTCAATTTATATATAAGGCGACGGGATTTTTTTTAGAGTAGAGTAGTAGAAAAGTGTGTAGCGGGGAGAGAGAGATTGATTGACAGAGTAAAGAAGGGATATTGTTTTTTGTGATAATTTATTGTGGATTCTGAGGACGTTGCGAGTATTAAGCAGTTATTGGCAAAATCAGTTTTTGCGGTTTCCTGATTGTGTGGTAAAGTGATTGATTCTGAGATCGTTGAGCGAAGAAGCTTGAAGTCGTGAAGTATTATTTCTGTGAATACATTATTCTGTTCTTAACGTGGTTTAGGTTGTTTTTAGAGGAAGCCAATCTTTTCCAAGTTTTATCAAGTTGCAGTCAGACCTAATTATCCGAGCGATTATCATACGTCGCCTCAATTTTAACCCTTTGAACCCGACATTCCCACATTTAAAAGCTCTCCGACCCGAGATTCCCAGCCAAAAATTTTCAAAAAAAATCATTTTCTTTTTTTTTTCGTTTTGGGATTATGAATCGCCTGCAGCTCTCAAACCAACTTCAAAATCAGTGTAATAAACATTGAAATAGCCTTTGCAGGTGCAGATATGATCCTTATTGTACATTTTCATGTTTGGCCGGAAAACCGGCCTTTCGGGTTCAAAGGGTTAAAAGAAATTTAAGATTGAGATAGAACCGAAAATTCTATTATTATATCAAAACGCGAAAAAGATAAAACACTTTGCCTCAATGCCCGCAGAAATTTTCAGTTTACTGCACAATTTGGCTTTAGTTTTTACACTAGCGTTTACATACTATAAGATTCAAGTTTTTTCGTTTAGAACAGTGGTCTCAATTTTTTTACTTGCATACCACCTGGAAAATTTTTACAGTCGTTACATACCACCACAGGTGTAACCTCGTGGGAGGGGGCAGAACCCCAAGTTTAATCATATTCTTATTGCTATACACCAAACCACTTTTCCTGGAACGCCGCGTAAACATCTGTTTTTTTCTAATCAAATATGCCTCTGACAATTACTGGATTTATGGCTCACATTGTTTGATCCTAAGCAAAGCAATGGAAAAATAAAATGTTACGTAGCCTAAGCGATTGACGTTAGAGCAAAAAAGCAAGTTACAGTTTGTAAGTACACTCGACCGTCGTCAATCCAGATTTTGATTAATCCGGACAGCCGACAAATGAATTCAGACAACGCGCGCCTCGCATACTACCAGAAATGCCGGATAGATGCTACCGACGCTTCAAACACAGTGTTTTGTCAGGTATCAGTGAGCGATTTCGCCGTTCCGTACAAAAACACAACGTGAGAAAACGGAAAATTATATCATTTTATGAGGTAGCAGTGAAAGCATATACGAAAATTTAATTTATTTTGTCACATTACTGAAACAATGAAACATAAAAAGTTAAATATCTCAAAGCAAGAAATTCGCCCACTTCGTGTTTTTGCATAATACGGCAGAATTTTACGCATTTTTCAGTATAAATTGCTTTCTTAAGACTTTTAATTAAGCCTTCCAAGTCTATTAAGCGTAAGCAAATGGCCAACTGAAACACATTTGTGTTATCTGGAATTTTTTATTATCCGGACAGGTTCCTGCACCATCTAATCCGGAAAAACGATGGTCGAGTATATCAATTATTAAAAAAAAGAAAAAAATGCAAGTTTCAGCTTGTGATGTAAATAAAAATTTTAAAAACAAAGCAAGGAAAACCGCGTTTAACTTTCGTTCAACATGCTTTTATAATTATAGTTAAAAAAGAGCAGGAAAAAATAAGTTTTAGCTTTTATTCAATACTTTTCTTTTTAATTAAAAAAGAGCAGGAGATAGCAAGTTTCAGCTATTTATCATTGATTTTTAAAAAAGCAGGAAAATGCAAGTTTAGCTTTTATTTAATATATTTTAATTAAAAAAACTAGGAAGCATCAAGTTTTTACTTTACATTAGTAATTTTTGAAAAAAGCAGGAAAATTTGAGTTTCAGCTCTTCATTAACAATATTTCAAAGACCAGGAAAATGAGAGTTTCAGCTGTTGATTAATATAGGCTTATGTCAACGTATACTTTAAAATCACAAAATATAACTCCAAAGTGCTCACAACCAAATTTTTTGTCGTAGACCTATTACCACTGTTCCCTCTAAGATTTTAGTAAGTGGGTAACCGCCGGCGCGAATGCGAAATCGCTAGCAAATGTACGAAAACCGCCGGACAAGTTTTGGCGGACATTGCTGAACAAACGGTTACACCAGCCTTAGTAACATATTTTGAAGGAGTAAAATCAGATGCTTGCAGTAGCCTACTGCTGTTTAGTCAGTGTATACGCTAAGCTAACTTTGCATAGCTTATAGTTTGCCGTCAATGTTGGTTGGCGTACATCAACATCCTTCGTTTTTTCCTCACACGTACTTCGATTATGAAACTTTTTATTCAGTTCGGTGCTTTTAACCGTTTTTGGCATTCGGCCCATTTTCGAAATCCCCAGAGGCATGTGGCCCGGTTATACATTTTTCTCGTTTTCATGAGCGTTTTTGGTATTTTGCCCATTTTCAAAATATACAGAGGCATGTTTCCCGGTTGTATTTTTTCTCGTTTTCATAAGTGTTTTTTTGCATTTGTTGGGGTCAAATCGTTTTTGGCATTTTGCCCATTTTCGAAATGCACAAAAGCATGCGATCCGGTTATACATTTTTCTCGTTTTTATGAGCGTTTTTGGCATTTTGTCCATTTTCGAAATATACAGAGGCATGTGGTGCGGTCATATTTTTTCTCGTTTTCATGCGCAACCTCAAAAAGTTATCAAAGTAAATTTCAGAAGTGTTGACCAATTAAAATAAAATAAACAAGTCAAGAAAAAGTTTTCCTTTCCAGCAATTGAAAAAAGGCTAGACTTCAACAAAAAACGTGTTTAAAGAAATTGAAACTGCACTTTATATTTTTTCTTCTAGTTTCAAGGCTTATTTCAATCATGGCTGGTAAACTATCACAGCACATGGCTGTCAGCTGCATTTTATTTAAAAAAAAATTTGGAAGAGGTTTAAAACCAATATTGGTTAGAAATCGTACTCTTTTTTTACTTTTAGTTTTTATAAATAGCAAGTGAGAGATTATTTATTTCTGATTTACAAAATGACGTTTTGTACGCTAAAGTGAAACCGGGAGCTATGCGCTTTATTATCTCAACAAGCACAATTGAAATTTGCCTTGAAACGTAAAAACATAAGTTAAGCAATTCCAGTTTCAAACTTCCCACGAAAACTAATGTCTTGAGTTAAAGTGAAGTTTGAGAGCTACTTGCTATTTCTGCTCTTTAGCTACAATTGAAATTGGCCGATTTACTTCATGTTACTTGCTTTGGGGTTGATTTGTGATACAAAAGAACTGTGGTAACGCCATGCGAGATATTTTAAGTCGCCATCACTCGCTGTTGCGTCATAGCCGTCCAACCTTTCATTCCCATTCACCGTCTCCCACGCATTTAAAAATTGCAAAAATTTCAACAAACGGAAAAAGTTACCAAAAGCTGCCGGACTTTTTTACGCACTGTTGAATTTTAGCTGCGAATCCGCCGGACATAATTTCACAGATTCGCACTTTTTTCGCGTTTAAAGGGAACAATGCCTATTACCAATTTTTTTTTTATGTTTTGTTTTTAGTTCTCTGTCACTACAACGTACGTTGAGCATATCTAAATGCGATAAATAAACTTCTTTTTTTTATACTGTTACATTAACTGAGATATAGGCACAAAGTGGGTTTGCAACAAAATTATGTTTCGCGTAATAATGAAGTTTTACTTAAATTGATCTAGCATCTTGAACTCCGAAACTCTAACGCAAAGTGATTCAAATTTACAGACATGAAGTAAAAAATTTCAAAAATTCTCGTTTCTATATCGTTTACTAACTATTTTTGGGGGGATTTCACATAAAGAAAACTTGATGCAATTTCGATAAGTAAATACATTAGTGAAAAAAAATTTTCTAATTACTTTTGGCTTCAGCATCACTAGCGTATTTAATCACTTGTTCTCACGTAGACTGTTTGGACTTTTTATTTTTTAATGCACGATGTTTCACAGTGTAATGCACAGCGTCTTGTAATTTCTATGAAAAGTTGTTCCTTAATAAATTGTTTTGAAGGTTCACAGTTTTATATTTTTTGCTGAGACTTTGACACAGTAACCTAGTCTATTGTCTGTTACTGGCCCACTAAGGAAAGTAATTGACCACCCCTGATCTAAAGGTATGCGGGTGGCCTACACTTTTCATCCCTGAGCATGAGACTTTCCAGTCTTAATATTAAAGTAGTCTATGGACTAAGCATAGAGCGCTATCTATGGAGCACATTTTGTTGCCCTGAAAACGACAATAATTCGGCCCCACAAAGATGTTGTGATAAACATCATGAAACAATTTTTTACTGATAAGCCTGATGTAGCTTAGT
The DNA here is from genome assembly GCA_963675345.1 of Trididemnum clinides. Lineage (NCBI taxonomy): Eukaryota > Metazoa > Chordata > Ascidiacea > Aplousobranchia > Didemnidae > Trididemnum > Trididemnum clinides. The sequence continues at coordinate 13,946,340 of OY776296.1, read as the reverse complement.
GTGTTTTTGTTATCTTTATCGTAAAATCCGAATTTAAAAGTTTAACCTTTTATGAAGCCAAATGGTTGCGCGTACTTAATGCCAGAATCAATATCAACAAATTGTTTAATTTAACAAAATGGTTTACCACGAATATAACCTGGTATCCTCTACTCATACGTTCAATTTATTATTTAGTCTGCAAACAGCCTACGTGTTTTCTGCCTTGTGGGTAATTCTATGAGATCAAATTTGAATTATTGTGGCTGGCGAATTAGTATTTGTGCATATGATACAGTGTAGAGTGTCAGCATAGCTAAATGCCTGTTTCCTTACATTTAGTTGTTTTTAATTTTTTGTTCTTTTATAGTACTGATGATGCTACTTTTAGCGAAATGCATTTGTGTAATTACATGTTAATTTTTATATTTTGAGCTGATTTAGTTTTGCCAATCGTATATTCCTGAGTTCATAGAAACAGCAACAGAATCGCTCAAACATGTCGGAGTTGGATAGGTTGCATGTTTCCCGTCAAACTCAACTAAACTAGTTGGGTTTGAGGAGTTTTTTATGACCAGGGCACGTAAGTATAGCCAGGAAATTTGGTGTCACAAATACCATTACGACGGCAGTTGTATCAAGTCGTCAAGTAAGCCTACCACCAATGACTCGACCCTGTAATCGTAAAGCAAAAATCACCAAGGCACCCACCAACAACTATGATTTTTTGCCCTTATACTTATTGGAAGAAACTGTTAGAATTTGTGAAATAATAGAAAGTTTATGAGTAAAACCAGTCTTTATTCCAAGCGTTGCACGACAATAAGAATTTAGGGGCATTGGTATGCTGATATTTATACCAACTTATCGTTACTGCTCTCAAAAATGTTGTTTGGGTAAAGCCTGGCGTAGCGACATTTCTATCGCGACATGGCTGACTTGTAGGCTACAAGTTGTAGCCCTGTTGGACGACGCGGGCAGAGCTGGCTGGTAATAGGTGTATCAATCGTTTCAATTCAAATGCTATTGAGCTATCCAGATGACAAATAGTTCATACATTAATCGCAAGGAAGGCTTGCAATAAGAGAAATGATGGAGTACTGCTCATTTGCAGCATTAGATGACTAACATCACGAAATATAATTTGGTCGTTAACTTGATAATTAAGTAAAAATATACCAACCATTGATGAGAAAAGTCAATTACCAAATATATTTATACCACTTAACTAAGACTAGAAAATATTAGTGCTTTTTCGGGCTAGGATATTAAAGCTGCTCATTTTGCGTATCGTAAGAGCCAACTGTTAAGTACCAACCCATCAACCCATAGCAGTCGGTCTTGCTGGTAGTAGTACTACTAATTTGAATTTTGTCTCAATATCATGACTGATTCGACATTAACTACCACAGCTCAAAAGCCTGATCTTGATTAGACTTGTGGTGCGTTTTGACTCCAAACAAGAGCGGTGAGAAAATACGCTTCTATTAAGTTTAAATCGCCTTTCAGCTGAAAATAAGATGGAAAGTCACTGTAAAAATCGTATTGCCAATATTTCAGGAAGTTTTGCCGAAATGTGGAGTGAGGACGCCGAAAAACGAAAAAATTGTTATCGTCTTGAAAAAAAGGTCTTTGCTCTTTTCAAGGTATCGTTTGTGAGTACTTCTAAAGACTGTCCTCATTTATGCTTGTGTAGGCTTCTAAAAATATTTAAAAAATCTTCAGAGAATTTTGGATGAAAGTTTCAAATGTCCATTTTGAAGCAATGTGTTACGTGTGTTTCAAAAAGGTGGACGTCATTTCTAATCATTCAGGATTTTTAAAAAAGGGGAGTAGGCTAAAATCTTTACCACCTTCTTGTCGCTACGTTACCGATTTCAGTGTGTTCGCCTTGGGTATCTCTCAAAGCTTATCAACATCTAAACTTGATAATCAAAATAAACAGTAATAAACAAAACTATTCGAATAATGATGTCAGTTATAATCGAAAAACAAGGCACCGAAGCTTGTTTCCCTTCGATATAATTAATGTTTATGAGTTTTGGTTTAGCTTATCAACAGCCATATTTTTGTACTTGGTCTATCAGGTCTTGAAAGAAAAATATTTTTCTTTTCCACTTTCATTGTTTTCGGAAAAACAATTATGGTTATCTGCTCTGCCTTTACTGAATTTTCTCTATCAAACATGTCGAAAGATGATTTTCGACCCAGCTTCTGGTTTATTTTGAAAGAAAGTAGGATGTACTCGTTTCTACTCTTTCTTCCATAAGCACTTGTATTGCTCAATACATGTCAATTTCAGAGCGAATTAATTACGCAATCAATCGTACAGGAACTACATGCTATTGTTGTGGCAGAAACAAATTGATTTGCAAAATATACGATTGATGGTGATTGCTGGGTAGCGTCGTTGTAATTTGAACTATAGGCTGGTTAATCTGCGCCTAATGGAAGCCAGCCTTAACAACGCCTTTGATTTCGATAAAAGTAGATCGAGAATGTTTCCTAAACGTGACTATAGCATTGGGTTTATTTTTCATGTGACGTTCTGATGCTCAAAACTGACATTTCGTATCAGTATCCAGCGACTCGCCACTGAATTGGTTGACCTGAAATGCTGAATTCTAAACATTGCTCCTAAACGTGTGAAAAACTAATGTGCTCTTCAACTTAACAATGATATTTACTAATTGCGACAAGCAAGTTTGAAATTACGTGTAAGGTCAGAGTAGCCCGGCTTGCCTATTACAGAAATGCTTTCAGAATGAAAGGTAAAGGAAAAGAGATCAGCTTCAACAGCTTTCTTGGCAACTTTCTTTAAGCGCGATAACACGCTAGCTCGCAATCCTGAGGTTGTAAGTAAGAGCCATTTAAGATTTTGCATTGTCATGCAATTAGGGAAGTACGTATTGCGATAAGATGATTAATCTGCTTGTATCAGCAACTCACTGGGCTAACAGAATAGGAAAGTGAATCGAGCCTAAGTTCCTTTACGCTCATGCATGTACCAACAAGCAGGAAGATGTCGTCGCCACTCCTAAATATCGTCGCCACTCCTAAATATCATTAGGTGGATTAATATGAGATTATCACAACAAACTGGCAACAAGTAATCGTGTGCTTATGCTATGAGGATAGAACAAAGGATTTAGAATCAAATAGTTATAGAAATTTGTTGGGGTACAGAATCAACAGTCAGCTTCTATAGCTTTTGATTGTGGTGCTGAGGATCATACCGCTGACCATATTTTCTTGCGATGCCTCCGTATCGATCACCAAACGGGCAAAAGACCTACTACACATTGTCGATGACCACACCAAGAAATGCCTGCTGCGCACTTACTTCAACTTACAACACAGAGGACATGCCGTGATTCAGAAGTATCGACCCTTGAAACTGCGATAGCATGAATTATCTAGCTCATTCGCAGTAGAACCCTTGTTGTTCCGTGCATAACCATAAAAGTGCTCTATTTTAATTGCAATACAGGAAGCCATGACCAGATACCCAAATATGGCAGTGACGTAATGAATTTTTTTTTTTCGAAAGTCCAGAAAGACAACAACATATATCGAAACTCGTGATCTGTTTTTGTCCAAAATAATTTTATAACAAACGGTCTAGAGACGCACGATCAACAAACAGAAGTCAAGACTTCCGCGAAAAATTTGGAAATCCCAACGCATATGATATCAACCTTGTTCTTTTGTTGCTACTTTCACCCTGTTTTGTCTCTTACTTGTTATGCCATGTAGCCAAAAGCCTGGGTCGTGTTAAGTCTAGCAAAACGTCAGATAGCAAAATGTTTTAGCGTTTGCTTGTGGTGAAGTCACCTCTTTCGTCATCGTTCACCAAATGAATCGCTTGGCTTCATGCGTTTAGCGCTTCAATAAAATCAATGTAGCAAGAAAAAGGGTTCAAACAAGTCCTGCAAGGGTCTGCTGTTTGAAAAGACGGGTTATATCAGTGACGTAGGTAGTGTAGAACTTAAAACCTCGCGAGTATACAATTGGTAATTCGCTTCTATCGAAACAAAATTTAATGAGGTTTGGAGCAATGTTTCATTGTAGCTGCAACCATGAATGCAGAGGCATTAAAAATTCCTCCTCTCTTGCTGCAGAACTGCGCGGGAAAAGAAGTTGTTAAGCCAGCGAGTTGCTGAAGTGGATTGTATCCAGAGTAGTTTCAAAACAGTCTTGATATCTGTCTTGATTCATCGGCTTAATTTAAGTTGCATCTGCATCTGACCAGCTTTTATAATACAGCTCAATGCAAAAACTTATTTGAATGAAAGCTTTTAATAACATCTATGAAGGTTTTATCATAATCAATTGAAATACAACATTGCTTATTGAAGTGCTTTTCAATCTTTGAGACGGTACACACTGTGGTATGAGAAAATCTGCACCGGGGACGACAAACACAAAATGAACCAATGTGCATGAATAATAATTCGATGTCATCTTATGAGAATATCAGCTCAACTATGATATAAACCTTCTTAATTTGAATTTACTAGGCCTATAGTTTTAAATATCTATGATTTTGAAAATGTTTTTGTAGTATTACATATCAGTTACAGGTAATGCTTGCCATAGACGTAATTTATGAGGAGACTTTCATTCCACATTTCGTGGATCCGATAATGGTGTTACACTATTTTAAGTAAACCAGCTAAAATTTGTTGTGGGCGCATATGGGTTTTTATAGGCGCAAAAACGTGATTTAAAGCACAAAGATTTTGATCCAACTTTCTCTTTTAAACACACTTAAATTTCCTGAAAAATTTGACCAAAACTGAAAGATTTTAGGCCACGCATTTTATGTTTATTTATTTTCTGTCAAATGAACAGGGGTTCCATTTTGTTTTTAAATTTGATCTGGCATTGCAATAATTCTTGAGCAACTCAAGCTGGTCGTAACGATGAAATTCTCGTGACACAGAAAAGTGCGGACCATCTTTCTTAAAGTTTAATTTGCATTCACCACTGCGATCATTGGACGAAAATGTCTGGCTTAATATTTCTGAACCTAAATAATTGGTTGAGATGTTATTTTCTACAAAATGCGTGATATTTTAGGAAGCATTATATTGTTTACTTTACATCACGTTGCATTATGTAAATGTGTTTCTGATGTTCTTTGTTGAAAAGCGCGTATTACGTTATTTTCGTACTGGTATCGATATAGTTTTATGCAAATATTAATTGCCTAGGTCTTTGTTATCAAGTCGGTAAAACCACAAGAAAAAGTTAGAAAAAACAGCATTTCTACAATTGTTTTGCATTATGTTAATTGACAAGCAGTTTGCCCGAATAAGGCAGTGTTGCATTCGCATTAAAAGTGGTAACGCTATTTCAATGTAAAACTTGAATTCTATTCCATGTAGGCTAATCATGATTGGCAAACAATGACGTATACTAGATATAATCAATGACAAACCAGTTATTTTGCTTTTTTCTCGCGTGTTCGTGGCGTTTTTCCTCGTCGAGATTGCGAAAGCAGTTGGAGCAAACTTGGCTTATTTACAATAAACTTAACCAAACTAAAGCAGGTTAACGTGTTTATTGATTTAGCTTTACATTAGGATTGGCATGGAATAGCTAATACAATTGATGCACTTTATAGAATTGTTTAGAGAGACACTAAGAAGGTTGGACAAAAGTTTAGATTTTCTGAAAAAATTATCTGAAGTGGAAAATCATGAAAATAAGCTCTTTGAGTATAGTGCTTGGACATGAACCCCTAGGTACCACAGAGAACCTCGATTAATTAAACTGCTTATTGGACTAGCCATTGGAGCGAGAGAGCTTCCCAAGGTGAGTAAGCACTGGAATAATTCCCTGTATAAAAGGTTATTTAGAGAACACTTTCAAAAACTAATGGATTATTCAGTGTAGGTATTTACAGCATCAGCCGTATCAAAAAAAGGTCTGTGGTTTCGAAAACATTGAAACCATCGTTAAGTAAATGAACAATAATTTTCGTTTCGAAAGCGACTAAAATTAGTATCCATCGTCAGACACAAAAAAAGGCCAGTGCGTGATTAATTTACAAAATTCGCAAGTCAAAAATCCCGGCATGTGAAAATAACGTTTACTTTACCATTTGGAGAAATCTCAAATAATCGAAGCACAATTTTCTGGTCAAAGTACTTTTTCAATTTTGGTCTTGTGAACTGTTGTGTACCTCGAATGCTAAAAAAACAAAAAAACGAGACCTTAAACAGAATAAAAAGCGGCATTGATCTTTTGCAGCTCAGTTCCAACTAAGTAGGAATTCCTATTTATTCTGAAAGGAAAAAATCCAAATATTTTTAGAAAAATATCCCCCTTTACCGAGTATAAGTCTAATTTAATCTACTGTAAGCAATTGCCGGTACCTTGTTGCTTTAAGTTTTTCAAATTATTTTTGGCACTATTCTGTCAATCGAATGCCATTCAATTAAGAAAAACGCTCTTTTTATAATCAAGTCTGTTTTTTTTGTGGTTGCTTTAAACTTGCTTTTGAAAATACATTTAATTTTTAGAGAAAAAAAGGCATCCAAACGATTAGTAATCATAATATTGTATTTTCAAGATTTTTCAATGGACTTTTTTGCGCCAATCTCAAAATTGTCAAATCTATTTTGTTCATTAGATTTTCAGTTTAAAACCCATCTGAGATATGGCTTTGATGACTTCAAGTTTTTGAACCAAAGATTGAAAACTAGTTTACCCACGGAGAAACAAATGTACTTGCAGCGTTTAAACTGTAAGTTTATGCGCGAAACACCAAACTACTTATGCGGATGGCTCTGTGTCTTCATTTTTATCTAATAACTTCACCATATATCTTTGTATTTAGGTTGTATGTAGTCTTTGAAATTTATTACTTTTGAAGCACTTTAAACTTCAAACGAATTGAATACAGTTAAAGAAAGGAAAAATTAGAATGACCGACTCAGTAGACCAAATCTATAACGAGTAAGTAGAATTAAATGTTGTTGAACATTTCTGTAAAGGACTCAACGAAAATTATATTGATGGTTTGAAAACACATTGAATTTAATTTCTGAATGTTATTAGCATACCTTTCTTATGCTAACAGTCTTATGTATTTCTAGTGGTTTATAGTAGTTAAAATTAAATCGATATGTCCAAGGGGCTGCAGTCCCCTTGATCCTCCCCCTGAGATCTATGCTTGGTGTAGAAAATTTGTCTCTTGATTGTTATATCATTTTAAAAACATGGCAGGCTTACTTATAATCTGGCAACCACTTACTTTTTTCATTATGTTGTCTTTAAACTTTAACTGATGCATACATGTAAAAGAAAAAATTACAAATGAGCAAGTATTTTGAAAAAGTTTGTCTACTCCAAAAATCTTATTAGGACCTTTTGTCTTTCTCCCCCTATTTTCCTGCCCAGCAGTGTATTAGAATAGGGAATTTTAGCTCAGCATTATAAGATTCATTTTTGCTTTTCGTGCTTTTTTTCGTTTCACATTTTTAGTATTTGCCCACGATTCGATGTTTATCATGTCTACTATTTCATAGGTTTGTTCAAAATCAAAACTTTAATTCGTTCCTGGTTGGCTATTAATTCCTGTGCGATAAAAAATTTAACAAGTATCCCATTTTGAATTTTAGGCATTAAAACGAGATAGGTTTTCATGTCTGTTGGGATACCAGAATAAGTGAAATTAATTCTCGGTTTGAAAAAGTCCATCTCCAATTAAAATATCTTCAAATTCAAAATACTTCGCAGCCTCTCCACGAAAAAATTATTTCTCACTACAGCACTGATCAGCAATGGAATGATAGGGAAAGCGAATTATGATAGAGTATGAAATCTACTCAATCATGGCCTTCAAATCTTTTTGCCCTAAAAACGCTACTGCCGTTTGAAAATTGCTAACAAACGGCTGAATATGGTATGATAAACACTCACGGTTGTACGTTTTCTCTGCTTGATTTCAGCTAACTTTAAATCCGTTTTCAACGTTTGTTTTAAAACTTTGTAACCTGCAAGTTGCAGGATGAGGGGCGTGAACATAGAGCAATAAGGTCAAGACCTTGAAATCATATCCGAGAATGCTTGAAGTAGTTACTTGATGGCTTTTCTTTACTACAGTAGAGCTGCCACTGTAGAGAAAATTGAGCGTTTCCTCCAAGGCTGAAAAATAATCGAATGGGATTTTGTGGATTTATAAAGATTAATAACCTGACCAATGTTTTACACTGACTGATGGATTGCCCCAAGTGATGAAAGAGTGATACAATAAATGTATTAAGGGTTTAAGTAATATGTCCTTCTGTTCCACACATCACGACATGTCCCAGATGCTGACGAATACCTATAACAGCATTTGTGAAACAACCTGGATTTTAGTTACGCTCTGAAGCAGCTTGTAATTTTTTCTTTTGTATTTTCAGCTCCACAACAAACCTGGAAGTTCATAGCGCTCAAAATATCTCGTAAGTATCAGCAATCTAATAATCAAGTTATGGTGCATATTGCAAGTATTATGGCCTTAGGAAATGGTTTCAAGTATGGTTTAGGGCTGAATTGGAAATGTGTTAAAACAGCGTCCCGACCCACCTCGTTTTTACAAGAGGGGGAGAGTGGAGGAAGTAAGGCATTTTTTAGGCACTTGTTTTGCTCGATATCAAGCTAAAGTTCGTTTTTTTGGATATCAAGTTTTTGAAAAGATTTCGCCGGTTTGATGATCAACTTCTTGAATTTCATCAGATGTATCACATATCTATCACATAGCAGATGTTACAGCTTAGCCCAGTGGTTCCCAACCTTTTTAATGGCCTGCACCCCTGTATTGTGATAATATGTTCTCGCACCCCTATAGTATTTTAACATGTGCCACCAAACTTCACGCCAGACAAGTGATGACCCTTTTTTTTTTTTTTTTTGGAGAACACCGCTGAATGTGGCCTTATTTTGACTGCGCATCTGCCACGCAGACATTCATAACTTGTCATTGCCCTCAAGCGTGTACCAATGTCTTGAAGCTTTGAAGTCAAAATCAGGCCACATTCAGCGGTGTTCTCCAAAAAAAAAAAAAAAAAAAAAGGTCATCACATGTCTGGCGTGAAGTTTGGTGACATTTTCAGCTGTCGCCTTTTTTTTTTTGGGATCAAACCTGAGCTGATCATTCTTTTCACTTCAGAGTGTTAATAACCTGTGACAAATTTTTGAAAAATCTGAATGACCATCTCGCACCCCCTAGGATGCTGCTTCGCACCCCTGGTTGGGAACCCCTGGCTTAGCCTTAAAAATGTTAAATTGTGACATGGGCTTACCTATATCTCGTATATCATTGTTATGATCGTTACTCTATATGACCTTTGACGAGTAGAATTGCCGGGGCATAATATGACCTAAACTATCAATCAAAATGTCGTAACCTGGCTTCATTTTTTTACCAGCTTGTGTTTGTTTACAGTAGTTTTGTCGTTCACACCGCTTGCAGCATGCAATGATCAAAAATTGTTTCTAGTATCGTAGTTTTGTAAATCTGTTAGCAAAGGAAAAGACAAGGCACTACGGTCCTTGCCCAAAAAGCAATTGCCGGCGAGAAATTACCTCCGCATTTTCTCCCTTTTTTAAAAGTACTAAGCTATGTGGAGAATTTGTCGGACTGTTTGTACTGTTCTTTCTCGTTTATATTGTAACGCAGAAGTGAGCAAGCTTTGCCACAGTAAAGCCAAAGACCCATAGCAGCGATGGTCCATAAACCACACTTGTATTTCTCAATGGCTACCTATCAGAGCAATTTTATTAGCCACTAGGAATTTTTTAAACGGACATTTTGTGGCTGAATTGAAGTGAACTTAAAATTTGCCAAACATTCTTGAGTCATTTTAAGCAATTTTAGCTCTACACGTCGAAAACGTTGTTTTTATTTAAATTGGCTGGCCCATTGAAATTTTGCCATGGCCTTCCGGTTGCCTAGATGCAATCCCGTTTAAGGGAAAAAAAGAGCGTTTACCTTCCCAGTCCTGGGAACTGGGAAAACTTAAAATTCTTTCTTTGAGATTTAGTCTGTCTAAGAACTAATGACGTTTCCAATGATCTAGCACTCTCTTAATAGTGTCAAAAAATAGATGCATACATATACTAAAAAATATATATTGCCAAAAATATATGTATTGCTAGCTCCAAGTGGTTACGATCAATAGAGAGCGTCTTATAAGCGAGAAACAAAACAACAAAGCGAGTCCTACAGGCGCGAGGCTTCCGAAGGAAGCAATGCTATTGAGAAATATTTACAAATTTACAAAGCCATCCCTGGACGCGTTTCGTCCTTTTGGACTCATCAGCAGGGCTTGCCAAGGGCCAAGAGATCCTCTCCAATAGCATTAACGTTGACTTTTGTAAAACAAACTAACACAAAGCACAAGACTTACGTGTCGTTTACTTTTGAACGAGATTCGTTTTGACGTACTGGTAGCCGCTCAACTATGGACTAAAACTGATATCCTTATGTAAAACTGATCACACAAGCAGTGATTAGGCATAAAAAGGTCTTGTATATATTCGGAAATCGATTACATATATGTATGCACTACAAAATCAAGCTTTCTGAGTATTGTCTTTAAGGCAAATACTTATTTTGTTTCAGATATTCTGTTCCTCCCGATAGCGGCTATTATGTGGTCACAGGCCTTCTCGCGACTTTGAGCGTCCTTGGAATTTTCACAAATGTTGTTACGATTGTTGCGATTTTTACGTCATCAAAACTAAAGTGAGAATTGGTTTAATAAAATGACGTAATGAAACTGATCATATCCCACAGAAAAAATATATTTGTAAAGTCAACACGTTGAAAGAATTTTCATTTTGCTCTGATATCTTCAATATTTCAGTTTTTACAATCCTTTCTAATTTTTTGGTTCAGTTTTCATGTTACCCAAAATAAGCTAATATATGTCGCAAAGCTCAAAATTCACTCAAGTTTGATTACATTGTTCAAAAGCTTTCAAATTGTTAAATTTTTTTGGCACCAGCTCGAAAGAGTTTGCTGTGAAAAGCTAAATTGTAGTGGTTGTGTTATCGTATAAGTAGATCTACTTACAGAACTAGACGCGGTTTTCGAGAACTCGAAGTGTGGGGGGGGAGGAGCGAAGGCAGCAGCGTCACTAGAGTATGCGAGACGGGGGGCGAATTTTAAAAGTGACTTGTAACTTTTGTTATAGAAGGGTTGATAGAGTGTCACTCGATAAAACTGGGACACTGAGGGTGAGTACATAACCCTTCATCAACATCACTAGGGTGTGATTCGATGTGGGAAAACTTCTTCAAAACATCAGTCCCTGAAAGGTACGAATTTCCATTGTTGTGCACATGTCGAAATGGTACTTTAGACCCCATAGCTATCTCTCCCCTAAATAAGCTTAACAGCAATTGCCACTTTTATGGGCTTGTTATCAATGCTTTGCATCACAAATTACAATAAAAGTTGTTTTTCACTTATATTTTTTCAAGCATTCCTTGCACAGATATTTTGTTTCTTTCATTCTCCAAAAAGCGTATGCTAGAGTGAGTCTATTCAATGCTAGCAAATATTAGTTGAGAGCGTAGACATGGATAGGGGCGGAGCACAAGGGTCAAGCCGCATCCAAATTTTTTGAGCGTGGTAAAAAACAAAGGTGTCGCTAAAGATAACAGTTTAATACGTCGATTCAAAAAAAGGTTATCGAACAGATCTACAAAATTGGATGTTGCAAAATATTGATCTTGAAATAAAAATCATTCAGCAGAATAGAGAAATTCTGAGACCGAAATAATAACTGTGCCCTCTCTTCACCCCAAATATACTTCTGGCAGCGCTAATGGTTGAGCATACTTTTGTAAAAAGATCGAGTAAAAACCAGCTTTTAAAGCAGTTTAATGCGAAAACAGAAAATTGAAATCGGTATTGACTTCTTTTCGACCTATCTGGCCCTTAAGAATATTGGCGAAAGTCACGTAGTCATACAAACAACGAACTTCATGTTACAAATTTGTATTAATGACCGTGATAAGATAAACAATACCATATGGCGCCAATCTTTACCGGCAGGCACCAAAAGCTTTTTAAAGACAAGATTCTCATTCCGTCCCTTTCTTCTGCTCTTTTATCTCGGTATCAACGACCAATTTAAATAAACTTGTTTGGTTTTAAACGATAATGGTATTCCCCATCCGCTATTAGTCGACTATAAATCGATTTTCTTGAAGTGAATCTTGTTCCAATTAACAATAGGCCTATTTGATATTCAATTGCGTGTTTGAAGCTAAGGAATTCTTTCTCGCTTTTTTTTGCAAACGGAGTGAACGAGGGGCCTAATAACTTAGTGTTGCAAGTGAAACATAAAAAATGAGGGCGCTTAGGTTTTTTTGAGAATTTGCTCATCTACCCATAACAAACAGCACAGTAATTGATGCGTCTTCCCCGGTACCAAAACTTCTTCAACGCTTCCTTCTTTGTGCCGGTAGATTTAGATCGATGAAAGCAACAATTAATATTTGGAACATCACCCATTGCTATGCTGGTCCAATTGTTATTAATGATTTGATTAAGTATAAGCAAACATATAAATAAATAGAATAATAGTGACAGGCTTCTGTCATAAATCTAATAAGATCATTAATAATTAATCTTGCTGTAAATTCTGATATGATCGATTGAGGCCAATAAATAATGATTGTGAGGCCGAATTCTTTTATATTATTAAAAGGTTGTTTAGTTGACCTATTTGTACACATGAACTTATGCTCAAGTTGCTAGTTTTTGGTTCAATTGGGCAACCACGTTAGGTAAACTGTTCGGTCTCACCACGCAGTGGTGCATGAATTTTGTAAAGCGACTTTTACAAAAGCACATGTGGCGCATTGAAGGAATCTTTTCCTCCATCCTGTTTCTTTTGTGCTGAACGCTTAGCAGGAAAATTAAAAATTGCCACTTAGAAACGGTACTACGAGTCAAGTTGCAATGTATCAACCTAATGCTCTCGAAACAGATACTCTAACCACCTTACCAGCTCTGCGCACCTCAAAAAAGTGAAAGAGTCTCATTAGGCAAGTATTTTTTCTCGGGCCACATGCCGAGAATACCAAATGGGAGGTCCTCGCTTTTGGAAATCAACTTTTTTAACGTTTTGGTCTCGAACTAAAGATCAAAAATTATTTTTGGAGGTCAACTTAGGTTGAAAGCCTAGCGGGCAACAACAAAGGTTCTTGTAGGCCGTGTGCTGCCCAGGCCTGCACATCGAGGCATGTAGACTGACATCAACAAATTGCAACTATTGATGTAGTCAAGCTTGAATAAATAAACATCATTCATTTGCATTTCCCTTTCGTTTACAGTCTCATAACTTTGACGTTATTAAATCATTGACAAATTTTGACTTACGTGCAGGTAAATGTAAGGCTCATTATAGCTCGGAATAGAAATAAAAAGAATGAAGTGGAGGTTGATTAATGTTCAATTATTTCAGATCAACATTCAACTACTTCATTGCCAGCCTTGCCGTTTCTGATTTGACATCAGCAGTAATCAGCACGATTTTTCTTTATCGACTGACTTGGGGCTTTATTACATGGGAATGGCCAAATTTCTTATGTAATGTAAGTTAATGCCCATTATTTCTGAGATTGGTCGGCTTTCCTGCGTCCTACTTGATCGCCTTAACAAAAGTGACCGGTCGGTGTACCGTCATTGATGTTAAAGCTTTTGCTTCTGGTCCAAATCGCAATTTACGCTAACCGCAGCGTGATGTTATCTTTGGCAATATTAGTGAAATCAAAAAGTCAGAGTTTATTTCGTGTTTCTTCACAATTGTCTCTTCGAATTGTTAATAATAAACTTATAACATACCACTTAGTTATAAGTGATACAGCTTTATAGCGCGCTGGCAAATTTCCACAACTGTAGACCTAGTTTAGGTCCCATAAGTATGGATTTCTTCGCTAAGCTTCCAGCAACTTGTCGGTCATCAACTACACTGTTAAGACCTAAAAGGCCGAAACAGTGTCTGCAGTTCGCTCAACGAGCATCGCTGACACCTTATGTGAATTCAAGAGACGTCACAACTGCCGTGGCAAAGTTTCCATTGCCGATACAAAAATCAATCTTTTGCAGTTTAAACTAGATTAAAGTGGTTTTGATGTTGTTTGTAATTATTTAAAATTAGTCAATTTGTGTCAAATAATTTAGCCTTCAATATTGCAAAAGATTTCTTTTGGTTTGAATGGTTGATATAACGATTTTGTATTATGTAAAATTCCAAAAAAATACCGAAACATCTTTAAAATGTTAAGTTGCATGATTTTATTATGCATAAAGCTTTGAACTGTTTTAGACTCAGATGTTTTGACAAAACTTTTGTAAATTGTTTAGTTTTTTTGGGCGCTGGATATATGGACTTCATACGTCACTTCAACCCACATTCTCCTCTTTTCCATTCTTCGTTTTGTTTCTATACAATGGCCGACCCGGTTTAAAGCGATTACTCTTACTCATGCGAAGGTAATATTATCCGATGTATGTTGTGAATAGGGACACCAGTAAGGTATTGCAAGAGAAAACAAGCTCAATCTGGAGGAATCTGGGGTATTCTCTCAAGAAACATTAAAAACTTTAGGCTACCTTTGCATAAAAAGACGGGAAAAAGAGGAGAACACCAAGTTATTGGGTCATTTTTTTCACTCCACAATTTATTTGTTTTTTTTATGATGCAAATTTGAGCTCGATAGCCCGTGGGCAACACCTAGCGGACTAAAAAACGGGTTAATCATGCTGTTGCATGCACCTGTGTATGAACTTTTGCATTCATTTTCCCCCAAATAGGGAAGAGTGACAGCAGCGCTAATCATAGAAATGTTATTCATAAATGATACTTAGTTACAAGTTTCCTGCATTTTGCTCCTTTATTTTTTTAGTAACTTACAATTTTGCCAACAGAAGAAATCCTTGCAAAGTCGCTTTCCCAAAGCACATAAATGTGTGCGTCATGATGCCTGAGCACACGATCGGTAGCCGATCATGCATGGATGACATAAAAAAGGTTACTGTGCATCCACGCTACTGACACATTGCATTCCACTTGTTTTTTAGATTTGCATTGTTGTGGTATGGGCAGTAACTGGAGTTGTTGGGGCAATTCCGTTCGGAATTTGGTTTAAGCCAATTTATCGTCTTAACAGTTCCCATGTATCAACTAGAATATGGTCATCTTGCTTTGTCGACACCAATTGGTAAAAGTTTAATTTGTTTTGGTTTTTATATTTTTTAAAGAGTGTTGAAAAATTTGCTTTAAATTGTAAAATCGAGCCATATATATACTTAACTTTCCAACTAAGAACAATCGTTGTGTGTGCGTGTGGCCAAAGGTTTTGGAAAAAGCCTTCAGATTCAACTCTTTCAGAGCGAATCTACTTTCAAATACTGATTTACATGTATTTTTGTATTACGATGTATTATATGCGAGACGCTTGAGAGTTTAAATCTTCAACCTCGAAACCTTTACCAAATTTTGCAGTAGGGTTGGTTAATTATAGGCTTATAGCTTATGTTAGATAAACACAATGATGCAATTTCTTGTTGCAGGATTGACGAATTCAATATTTACACCCGAGTGATGTACCCGCTATTTTTTTACATCCCTATCATCCTCATTACCACTCTTTCCATCACTATTGGAGTTAAAATCTACATGAAAAGAAAGACAA
The DNA here is from genome assembly GCA_963675345.1 of Trididemnum clinides. NCBI lineage: Eukaryota > Metazoa > Chordata > Ascidiacea > Aplousobranchia > Didemnidae > Trididemnum > Trididemnum clinides. Next base: position 13,930,650 of record OY776296.1, on the reverse strand, counting down.
GAAAAGGACTGATTGGAACAAGAGGTAAAAAAGCGCATGCATTTTTTACCCAGAATGTTTTTGTATCGCCGGGCCCATGGCTGTGTTGTGGGAAGGCATAGGAGTTTAATGCTCTCTTGACCAAATCAGTAACGTTTTTTGAGACATTCACTTTATAGTGCTTATCATCAAATTAAACGTCGGCGACGAGTGAAAGTGTTGTTTCATGCGGTCACTACTAATTGAATAGTCATGCTTTCAATGCAAAACTTACCGTGACTGCGCTGTTGTGCTCTCATAGAAATGGCGCTTTGCGACAATTTCCTCTGCTTGGCAAATTCAAAAAGCTACAAAATCTTTGTAAGCAATAAGTAAGTTATTCAAGTGGAAGGTTATGAACAAACGCTCTGTACTAACTACGCGCCACTGTCACTGTTCTTTAAGTCTGGATGTTAAAAATACAGCTAGCAGACAACACAATTTTTTTTCGAAGCATCAGGTGACATTCTGTTTCAGAAAGCGTTTGTCCATCAGAAACAAATAAGTTATCACGTACACGCAACCATTTCACACCACGTACACGCGTAGCAGAGCCACAGGCTACCTTTTTGAGCTCCGCCGAGTCACGTGGCCAGAGGAGTCTCACTCGTCCTTTTGGTCTTCCTTCTCCTCCGCTGACCTTCTTGCGGCTGCCTCTAACTTCTTCATGTCCACTGCCATTGGCCCAGACAAAGTTACCTATCCCATGCTGAAGCACCTTCCTCGCTCTGGCATGGATTTTTTTCCAATTTTCAATCTTTTCTGGTCTTTGAATTCCTTTCCTTCCATCTGGAAGACATCTTTCATTATTTCCATCAATAAGATGGGAAAGCTCTCGACTCTCTTGCTTCCTTCAGGCCTATCTCTCTCACCTCCTGCGTATCAAAGCTTTTTGAACGCAATATACTATCCCGTCTACTTTTCTTTCTGGAGTCTAATTTCATGCTCTCTCCCTGTCAGGCCGGTTTCTGCCCTGGACGGTCTACTCTAGATCAAATTCTGTTCCTTTCTCAGTCCGATTTGGATGGATTTAATAAACCCAGGCCGGACCCTCAAACGATCCTCTCTACTATTGATTTCTCGAAAGCTTTCGAGAAAAACTTTTCAGCTCCTAGTGTCGCCCTTTTCCACAAACTCATTTCGGCTTGCCTCCTTCCTTGTTTTGCTCGTTGGACTCAATCTTTCCTTTCTGATAGGCGCGCTGGCGTAGTTTATCAAAATCACAAAAGTTGTTCCTTTCGAGTCCGACTAGGTATTCCACAAGAATCTGTTCTTGGCCCTGTACTTTTCTCTCTCTTCATCAATGATCTCCCTGCTTCTCTGCCTTCTTCGATCAACTGCTCTTTTTATGCTGACGATCTGGCCATTTGGTCCTCCTCCCTCTCAGTCTCTACTGCGGTAGAGGCCACACAAGGAGCTCTGTTTCGATTGGATCGCTGGTCTTGAGTACTGGTGTCTTCCTCTCAATCCGAGCAAATGTGAGGCTTCCTTCTCAGTGAATCCCCACCAAGCTGACCTCCAACCCAACCTCCTCCTACTCGGCTCCCGCCTCCGTTTCAATCCCACTCCAACTTTTCTTGGGGTCACCTTCGACCGCACTTTTTCCTTTTCTAGACATGTATCTTCGCTGAAGGTCAAGTTGTTCCCTCGTCTCAAGGCCTTAGGCTGTATCTCTGCTTCCTCATGGGGCCCTTCTAAGGAGTCCTTCTCTGTTCTGTATAAAGCTTTTCTTCGGCCCGTTCTCACTTATGCTTCATCCGGATGGTTTCCTTTCTTAGGGGTTACAATTTCACCAAATTGGAACGCCTTCACCGAGCGGCCAGTCGCGCCATTTCCAGTTGCCTCTCGTCCTACTTCTCCTCTCTATCCCACTTCTCCTCTCTGAGGCTTCTCTACCTCTCCTACGAGTCACCCTGACTCATTTCACTCTGCTTGTGAGTGGGCTCTTCGTCTCCCAACCTCCTTTTCGATTTCAGGTTTGGCCAGACTAGGAGTGAAACCAAGACTCTGCAGATCCTGCTGGAGAGCGTTTGCGTCCACTCTCCCGCTCATGTACTTTCGCTAGGGAGGCTCTCCTTGCTTGCCCTCCCTTTTCTTCTTGGAACCTGCGTTTCTTCACTGTGGAGTCCACCCTTTCCTCTTCATGATCTCGCTCTGATCCTCTCTCTCTCGCCAAGATGCGGCTCTCGCTTACCTTGACTCTCCGATCTTACGATCTGGTGATCTGGATAGACGGCTCTGTTCCTTTACCTTTTGGCAAAGACGGCTCTGGCGTACTTGACAACTGCTCTCTCTGTGGCACTGAGGCCACTCTTTCCTTTTGAGCAGGCCCACTATGCTCAAGTTTTTTCGCTGAAGCCTAAGCCATTCTGCAAGCTCTTTGCTGGTCTCGGCAACACCAACAAGTATGCCGCTTTTCATCTCCTCCTATCTGACTCTCGCTCTGTCCTCACCACCCTGTTCTCTCCTCCATCTTTCCTTTACCTTAATCTCTCTGGCACATCTGACAGGAACTGTCTTCTCTCTCCTCCTTTGCTGTCATGCTACAATGGGTCTCCAGACACTCCTTTCTCCCGGGCAACAACGCAGCTGATAAGCTGGCCAGACGGGAAGCGCTACTCGTTCCCTCTGCAATTCCTTGTAGTCTCTCTCCTCTTATCTCTCCTATCCACTCTTTTCTTTTTTCGGACTGGAGTTCCATGGTCTCCATGGTCTTCCATCATGCCTCCAACCCTCGAAAAGGGTCGGGTAATAACAACAACAACAACTCATAAACAAGTCTGAACACTACAAAGTAACTGTGAACTAACAAAACGACTACGTGTGATTGGAAGATAAAGATTTTTAATTTATCTCAAAATCTTCAAAAATAGGCGATGCTTTGCTACCATAGAAAACCACAAAAACCCGGGAAAAGAAAGATAAATTTTGTTTTATGTTTTAGTTTATCGTGATGTAGAAATAAAGCGAAGAAGAAAGGAAAATCAGATCTTGCTACAACTTGCCCTCATTGTGGGTTCATACCTGCTCGGCTATATTACTTATTCAGGTAAATTGCGGCAATATTGTCAATATTTTAATGATTTTTTATACACAATTGCCCCTTTCAGAAAGCTTGATAGTTTTTGACTGAGTTCTTTTTGGGAAAACGATACCCGTTTGGGAATAGTTCTTTTAGATTCAGCCTTCAGCTTCCTGTTTATATCGTATCGTCAAGTTGTAGCACAACTTCTGCCCATTGCCTAGGCACCTGGCGTTATCCAAGCAGGGTGCAAGCGCTGATACTCTTCTCACAGCTTCCTTAGCCTTGGACTATTCCATCGCCAAATACTGCGCACCTGTTTGGTGCCGCAGCTCTCACTTGTGCCAGATTAGCACTTTCATTAATTCCGCCATTCGTCTTGTAACAAAATTCTTTACCTATGATCAGATAACCTTACTTGCAAGCATCCAATCTGCTGAGATTTGTCGTAAACAGATTGCTCTGTCTTTTGCTAAACGGGCACTGCTGGAGTCAACCCACCTGTTCTATCCGAAGATCCGTGCCGCAGCAAGTGACGGTCTGATCTACTCGTGCCAAGACGCCCACTTACGTGTACCGCACAGCTGCTGCCAGAAAAAACCGACAACTTCGTGACCAGCACGGCATTAGGCGGATCACTAGAGCTATGCGGAATCGCAAAACAACATTGTCAGGCTCCTGTCATTTTTATTCCTGATGCTCGTCCTCGTGACCTTGGAATTTTCCTGCCACCTTCATCCTGGTAAGGGTGAATTATTTCCCCAACGGCATTGAACGATTATGCTCGAATATATATCATTGAAAAGTGATAGTTTCTACGGCTTGCGTGTCTGCGCTGAGTATGAAACTGCTAACCATACTGTTTTGCGATTCCCCATGAATTATTTTCATATAATTCACAAAGTCTGCGAGTTATTAATGACAGCATCCAGATTGGTAAATTGATAGACCCTTGGCCACAAAACTTGACAACAACAAGCGATCTAGCTCATACAAAAAAGAAGTTAGCAGAGCAATATGGTGGCAATTACAATTTGCGATTTACTTAAAATAAACTAGAAATAAATTGCAGAAAAGTTATAAAAAAAAAAGAAACACGGCAAAACCAAAAGCTTTATTCGTGACGAGTTGCAATAGAGATTAAACAGCAAAATAAAATGAACACGTGTGGCAGCGTTACGTTTAACTTATGGCCTACTTTGCACAGTACCTATGAATTCCCAATTGCTATTATTAGCTTTATCTTATACTATAGGCAGCTCACTTAATCCCTATTTACACTTGCACTTCAATGACTCTATTTTGAAAGCATTGGAAACTTATAATTTGGAGCACAAACATTAAAAACTACAAATTTACTGCCCTACAGAACTTTTTATCTCTCAAAAAATTTCAAACAACATGAACTTATTTTCAAACTGTATTTTATAATACGCTTGATATATTTTAAGCCAAACATTTTTTTACAGCCTATCATCTTACGACTGGAGAGGCAGTGCTGGATGATAATCATCCACCCAGTAATTCCTACGCCCACTTTGATTATTGGTTCGGTTTCATTGAATATTTAATGCTTCGTGTGAGCGAATGCCTTAATCCAATTTTTTACAATTTAGCTTCAAGGTAAGCTTGAATAAAATTATTTAACTATGGGGTTTTACCCATGAGTAAAATTGTATTTTAATTCTGGGATTACGGAAAACCTAAAGCGTTCGCCACAGGGTTATGCCCAGACCTGAGCTGCCGGAGCTATCGAGGGGGTAAGTTTTGAAGGAATCGGGAATAATCTGTCAAACTTAGCAGAGGTGGAGCTAGAATCGGAGCCATTCAAATTTTGTGGTAATTTCTGATCGTTATTGTTATCAGTCGGTCATAAAGAAAAGCACATCAAAAAGTCAACTGGAGAGTGGTTTCTTTTGTTTTTTATTTAGCTCATGTAATACTTGTAAGCCTTTATATTTTTTGAAGAATTTTAAGCGTTACAGTGCAGAATAAGCCGTTGATTTCCATTGTGGCGATTGCTACAAATCATTTTTAATGGAGCTGATGCATGAGTCAAACCTACTTTTGAAAAGGTACAGCCAGAGTCAGAGTCAGTTGCTTATTGTTTGAAAACTCTGGAGTTAAAACCGGTGCTTATGATTTCCTTTTTTGTTGGCTCCCCAGCCCTGACTATAACCCCCCTTAAAACAGCCTTAGGCTCAGCTGGCAGCCTTCCCCAAAGCATTTTTACCACAACCTTAGAAAAACGTCTTAAATAGTTTTTCTTTTACCCAACAGCGCGAAGTGGGCTATGTAGGGTGTATTGAACTGGAAAATTTGCATTTGCGTTTAACATCTCATTGGGCTTTGATTTGTTGACACTAAACTAATGAGGTATTTTACGACTTCATTCATGCATATGAGCTGATTTCGTGATTGCTAGTCTTTATTCCAACCGGGCCACCGCATGGGATAGACTGCTCGGTCCCACCACTTGTCTTCCACACTCAAGTGAGACAATCCCGCAAAGTAACTTTTCTTAAGGCACAGCTAGCTAACGTAATAGATTTTTCCCTATTGTGCTGAGCGCCAAGCACGGAAGCTTTACATACCGTTTTTAACCCTTATTTTTTGGCAAGACTCGGTCAAGGCTTGAACCTGATTGATTTAAAGCAGAAGCTTTAACCATTGTGTTATTGAGGCAGCATCTTGCGAACGATTTACAACTAACTTAAAGCTGCTCTAATTTTATCGCGATTTCTCCAGGGTGGAAGTTTTTTGAGCTCAATTCAAGCCTCATTTATGCAAAAATTGTAATAGAAGCACATGGTTCTTGATCAGCTAATTTTTTTTACAGTTTCTAAAAATTTCTCAAGTATTGAAGACTATTTTAATTTTTTTTAAATGCTTTGCATACATGACAGTGCGACGTATAGCAAGCAAAACATGTCTACGTGGAGAGACATCACGTTCTACTTTCTAAAAATGCTGGTTCAAGGAATGTATTTACTCTGCCATAACTTGACAGCTTTCGATGTAACATTGTTTCTAAAAATATTTTTGTAAACAGCCTACTAATTATTGTGACTGCTGCAATACGCTAAAGCAAATAAATTTTCTCTCAATCCGAAACTAAACGCAGTTTCAACAGAATTAAAATTAAAATTAAAATTAAAGTTTAGTCACTGGGACTAAGTGGAAACGTTTCTCTCAGTAATGATCCCTTGGTCTTGTTTGTTTTGACATAGAATCTGGTTTTGTACAACAAACCTTTTTTCTTTCAAAAAGGTGTTTTCAAACGGAGTTGCACTTTAGCTTTTTTGAGGCTTTTTAGCAGTTAATTAAAAATTTGTGTTGGCCAACCAAATGTTTAAAATTTACTCTACAAAGTAGGCTGCCTGCAAAAAATAGGAAGAAACAATTCACGCAACACATTGAAACGTCTATTTAGTGCCTCTCAACCTCTTTAGCCTACGTTAAAACGATTTTCTAAGGCTACTATACTTCGTAAGAAAAAGAAAAACTTTGAATAAAATAGTCTACGGTTGTTTTATTTAAACATAAGGCCTGCTGAAGGTTGCACTTTTTTGATCAATATTCTTTCAGTGTAATGCGAAATGAAACGATAAACATGCTTGAGAATGCTTGGAACAAGGTGTTTGGAAGATGCTGCTGCTCTAAACAGCCCAACGTGCAAATCGATAAAAAAGCACCAACCGAGGAGATAATTATTTGAAACTTGAGCGAAGTCGTTTGAAATTAAATCTGAAGTCAAAATCTCATCCGGAAATCTTTCAATGGATCATACCAGGAAGAATCTTTTCATGTAGCTTAACAGCGTTCTCTAACAAAAACATTGTAATAAAAATCATAGAGCAGAAAGTGATCGTTGATTGTTTTAAATATTCAAGTATTGCTAAATCTAATTTTGTGCTATTTGTTTTCATTAGAACAAGGAGTTTAATTAGTGCTATAGCAAACACGTTTACTTTCAAATAAAGACTTTGTTATGACAAGTTCAAAAGCATGTTCAAAAAAATGGCTTTGACGCCGATTTTTAAAATAACACACGGACTAAAAACCGGCATACTTGCACAATGTGTAAGCCCCTAACCGGATATTTTTTATAGGCTACATCAACCATGATTAATAAATAATTTCTTTAATTTTCTAACAACATTTAGTCATAATTATTCTGTTTCTCCGCGAGTAAGTTATTTTTGGTTTTATATTTTCCTTATACTTTTGTTTGTACTGTGGATTGTCTTTTTCGTTTTATTTCTGCTTTATGTTTTACGCTGAGCCCAATTAAACTGAGACGATGCCTTGGTAAAATAAAACTGCAAGACTCCAAATGTATAGTGAACAAGGCGGCCGTTAAAAACTGGAAAAAGGGCGCAAGCTGTGCTTCTAAAAATAACCAACACACGTTAACAAGTGTTTGAACCGTATTCACTCCAAGAGTTTCAATGTTAGATAAAGGAAGGGCCCCTCAAATTATTGCCAAGCTCCCGAAAATACGCAAGATTTCACAAGCACTTGATCCAACGTTGTTAAAGATTTTTAAAATTATTTTTTTATTTGTCGTTATTTTTGTGCTTTACCAATAAAATACCTTAGTTGTTTACAGGGTATCACGACTGTGTTCTGACCTGATTTTACCGTAACAATTCTGGAAGAAGCATAAACTTTTCTTCATTTATTGATTTACTGAATATTTCCACTGTATTGTATTGTCTACTCACAAGGCTGCATGTATATGGCTTAAGGTCTTATAGGATAGTGAATTGAAAAGTATGGGCCGATACTTTTGTGTCAGCATTTGCAACTAGATTGGCGATCATTTTTTTTCAGCGCACATGTTCTGATCTCGAGATCTAAAGATCTCAAGTTATACGACCATATTACACGTTGCATTGTTGAAGACCTTTTCTATAAATTTCTATGCACGGTTTTGAATTTAAGCGCCAGCCAGACCCTACGTTTCTTCTCCAATCAAACACCTTACGCCTGAAAAGAAAAGCGTATAAATAATGTTTGAAAGATGAAATTGTTTATGGATACCAAAGTGAAAACTGCATTTAGTGTCGCGTCCACCTATATTGTGTAAGTTGTGCGTGGTATTCCTGATTACAACTACAGTGGGCGCATATAATCTCATAATTGTTGAAAATTTAACCCGGAAAATTGTGCATTTAGTTTATCATTTAATTGTAAATATAGTGAAATTGTAAATAATTTTGATTGTCTTGAGTTGGGGACATAACCAAGATTTTTAATCGAGAGGCGTTAATTTCAAGCACTATGTCTAAAAAAGGCTTTCAAGTTTGCAAGGCCCTTAATTAAAACTTTGAACTACAAAGTAAAAAAGCATGCAAATAAGGGAGGGATTATGTCCCTTTCACGTCCATTTCTACTGTGTCCCTGTTTTAAGAGTTGAAGTTGCACACCACTTTTCAATGTTCTGTTTGCTGCGATTGTGCGAGTAGACACGGTCAATTATTTCAAGGCTGTGTTTTTTCAAAGTGATTTTTGAGAGTATGGTAACGAAATGAAAATGATGGTTATTCAAAATATATCACATGTCAAAAAGTAAAAATTTTTGACACTATGTGACTTTTACCATCTTTTCCTATATTCTCCGTAAATACGGCTATGACTAATAATATTTAGTCGTGTTTAAATACTTAATAATTATTAAATTAACTGAACGTTTACATGTCTGAAGTTTGACGTGAATATTTCCACTGCAGTAAAAGAAATATAAATTGCTTTTGAAATACGGAAATATCTGTGCCCTCGCTTTAATAAGTAGAGAGAAATTGCGTATTTATTGCTGTTTTCAGTTGATCTATCGTAAAAGATCACTTTATTTGTTAGAAGAGGTAGTATCTCAAACATACGTCAATTCACACTGACACATTTAGTACGGTACAACACTGAATGATTTAGAAATTTCTGACGAGGATACATGTTTGGATAAAAATACAGGCTAAATACAGGGTGGTCGAAAAGCAGGTGGACAGTAAAAGGACAGTTTAAACAATCTAAAAATTGAGAAAAAATTAAATTAAAATAAATTTAATTGTAAAATAGCAATTATACACCACAAATAACGTAGTTTTAACAGAAAATTGCATAAATATAACCAAAAATAATCTTTTTTTTACTAATATTCACCTAATTTAGGTATAAGCCAATTTTGACTACTGTTCACCTACTTTAGGACCACCCTGTATTTAACCAAATTGAGTTCTTTCACAAAAAGGGAAAACAAACCTTTTACCTCATTTCAGTCTGCTTTTAAAAATTTTTTTGAAGTTTGTCATAAATTGCTTTCAAAAATAGTGCTACTAGATGGAGCAAGAGCCGCACGCTGGCATTTCCTCAATGGGCACACTAGTAGGTAAGCATGTAAATAGTATTTTGTTTTTTCAAACACCTAACTAGGTATTTTAAAAAGTTAACACCTAATTAAGTATTTCAAAAAGAAGAAAGTTTCTTTGAATGCTGCCTAATGAGCGTTAACATATAATTACCGTATTTGCTCGTTTTGTAGCCTGGGCCCTTATTTTTTTCAACCAAACTCACTACCGGGCCCTTATTGAAACGGGCCTTTATTCAAGCACGGGCACTTGTTATTTTCAAAGTAAAATTATGTACAAAAATTATTATTGAAGACAAATATTTCACGACATTAATCCTTTTTCCATGTCAATTTATTCACGTCAAACGCAAATTATTTACGTCTAAAGAGTAATTCCCTCATATTGGTTTAACTTATTAACAAGAAATAACAAATCAAAATTTGAGCTGCTTCTTATTTCCTATTGTTCTCTACCACTCAAAAATCAGCTTTTACTTCGGGCGGGTATTCAAGCACGGGCCCTTATTTATTTTTATGTTCTGTTAACACGGGCGGCGATTCAAACGGGCCCTTAATCAAGATCGGGCGGTAAAAGGAGCATATACGGTAAATCCATCCTCGAAAAATCGTAAACTGTGGAATACTTGTCAACATTTTTCCACGAAACAGATTTTAACACTAAAGTGTCGGTCTAGCTAGAATATTCCTAACGTATTCCAAGCAATCCCACTGCACTAGGCCTCCAGCATTGGTTAGCAGGCCTACAAAAAATAAGTTTAATAACTTCTTTACCCAATTTATTATTCTCTAAACTTCATTTCAAGTCAAAATTCAACATATTATCATTAACATTTGAATCCACTGTAGGGTCACCCCAAAGATTAAACTTCCACCTGGTTTTAAACGGCCTCAAAGAGAGTGGGTAAAATTCATACGTCTTCGATCTAGGGTGAACCTCTTTAACTACAACATCTTTTTGGAGCTTAGCCAATCATCATTCTGTGCATGTGAACCAAAACCTAAGCCACATAATTCGTAATTTATGAACTTAAAATTTTTTAAGGGTTTAGATTGGAAAACTGAAGCCTTTAGGCCGCATACGATGTAATTAGTATTTTAGTACAACCTACCAGCATTCTGCTTGTTTATTGCTGCATCTGGCTTTTTTCACGGTGATAAGAGAGTCAGTAATGTTTTTTTGGCGCCAAAATTGAAGAAAACTTTTTCGATTGCATTCACATTTTTTGCGTTAAAGCTTTATAATTTTTTAGCTTCTTTTTTATTGGCTTGTGTGACGTAACAAAAATCTTTGTCTAAAGAGTTGTTTTCTAGCCTACTTTTTCGAAAACTTGTTGGCGAGCTTAGCAAGACAATTTTGCTGAATTTCTATTGCAGTTTATTCTTAGCATTTGAAGCCCAGCACTATTTGCAACAAGAAAAATCTACCAATATGCAGTTGTACAGCACTACCTATTAAAAATACGTAAAGTTGAGTGCAAGCTTCAAAATCTTTGTTGGTCACCAACTGCACTGATGAGACCTGGTAAGTCGCAACAGTACTGCTGTCCTAGGTTTACTCAAGGTCCATCGCTAGTTAAAAGCACACTGTTTTTCCATGGTTACTAATTTTAATGAAGAGGCTGCAGAATCATGTCAATTTAATTTTTGCTTTAATTATTTTAGCCACTACAGCCTACCCTAAATATATTATGCTTAAAGACAATAAGTTTGTGGTAAACCAACGAGCAGCATTCAGCAGTCTCAGAAAAGCTGACCGAGATCAAGTGCATTTTTTTTTGGAACGCAGCAACAAAGCTTTGTACCTATGGAGCAATGATGTCAACAATACTTTCAAGCGTTGGAATCTCTAATGGTATTTTGAAGTCAAACGTTTGGCTAGAAACCAAGATAACCCAGCCAATAGACGACAAATTGAAGCCTCGCGCTTGAAATCGCGGTTGGTTTAGAGCCACTAAAATAACGTAGTTTAAACTCTAAAGGTATGACAGATTCCGACTGGTCAATAGTCCAAATATTGCCTTTCACTTTAAGTTTTCACTTACCTCCACCTATTCTCGCCGAAGACAAACTGCTATCATGCGTATTAGGCTAAGCTGGAAATAATGGGAAAAAATGCTGCAACTCAACCAATTAAGGTCGAACGGTTGATCGTGTCAATCAGAGTGACATGTGGTTTTTGCAAAAGCACGCCAGAGTATGTTTGCGTAGGCATGTTTTTTTATCTTACGATTTGATTGATGCGTTTTTGTGTGACGAGTTGTCTGTGGAACGGCTGGAAGCAGAATTCTCTGCTAGAAACTGTACGGCTCTTTCTCATGTTTGCTGTTTCTTTCTCTAGGTGTAGATAGAGATCAGTGCTGGGAATACTCTCAAGAAGACGTCAAACGTAAGTAAATGGGCCAATAGGCGTTGGAAAGTAAGCCTGAGGCAACAGTATAGGCCAGTGGTTTTCAACCTTTTTGGTGGAGCGGAACCCCAATAAAACATTCAGAGGCTCGAGGAACCCCAGAGTATTAATTTATTTGTCATGCACAACTCAAGTAGTTAATTAAATGAACAAGACAAACAAATTCATGTTTCGATTTATTTACAATAAAAATACAAACTGTAAATAAAGTACGTTTCTTCTCATAAAAAAGTTCAATGAGAGACTTGAGCCTGGTGTTTCTTACAACTCTTTAAGATCGGGTCGTGTTTTTGACAGACACATACGAAGTTCATCTTCTATAGACAGCAGTTGTGCTCGCTTTTTGTATTTGATGGTTGTCAGAGCTGAAAATTCAAACTTACACAGATAGGAGGTTGAAAATAGCAGAAGTCGCAGCGTTTTCGGGGCAATTTCAGGATATTCCCTTTCAACCAATAACCAGAATGCATCCAAGCTTAACTCAGAATGCTTCAGCTTTAACGTTCTATCACGTAAAATACAGGCAAGTTCTTCTTCTTCCGTTAAAGTAAACTGTCCTTCAGATGGTTCAAATTCCACAAATGGGCTTCTAACCCAGCCATACTGGTCAATAGATATCGAAGTAAAATATTTGTCGAAATTTTTTGGAAAGTGTCCAAGTGGTTCAAAATTAGTGGTGCAATTTCGGGACAATTGCTTTTAAGAATACTTGGAAACATTTCCAAATTTCCTGCTGCAATGCGTTTCTTCCATATTGCCAATTTCTTCTGAAAAGCAATTATTTCGTCAGTAGAAGACAAGATATTTTCGTTCCTACCCTGCATGCCACTGTTTAAGAAGTTTAGTTCATAAAATATATCGGCAAGATATGCTAATTTGGAACACCAATGGTCATCACTCAAACATTCCGCAAATTCTTTCAAATTTTCTTGCAAACAGAAGATCAATACCTCTTCTCTTATTTCGTGGAAACGAGACAATACTTTCCCTCTTGACAACCATCGTACTTGTGTGTGCTGAATTAAAGCGTAATGTTGTGCTTCCACACTCGCACAAAGTTTCGTAAATAGTCGACATTTTAGTGGCCTCATTTTGATGTAATTAACTATTTTCACAACCATATCCAATACAGAGTTTAGTTCAGTTCCAAGAGTTTTAGCAACAAGTGCTTCTCTATGAATAAAACAGTGAGTATAAATAATATTTGAATTCTGTTTTTGTGCGATGAAGACAAAACCTTTGAGAGACCCTGTCACTGAAGGAGCACCATCAGTGCAAATACCAACACAGTTTTTCCATTTCAATTCACAATGCTCCAAATACGAATTTATAACATCAAATATACCTTGTCCTTTAGTTGTTTCTGGCAATTCTTTACAGCACAGGCAGTCTTCTACAATAGATTCATCATCAATAAAACGAATAAACACAAGAATCTGTGCTTTACCAGTGAGGTCTGTACTCTCATCAACTTGAAGTGCAAACAATTTATGTTTTAGTATTTTTGACTTGATGTTGCATTCAATATTTTCTGACATGTGGTGAATGCGCCTACTTATTGTGTTGTCAGAAAGTGGAATTTTACATAGTTCGATACAGCCTCCTCTTCAAACATTATTCTCACTATTTGCTGGCATACAGGTAAAATTACACTTTCAGCAATGGTATGGGATTTCATTTTGCTCGCAACTATCTCCGACACAGCATAACTTGCCTCTTGTGCTTTGTCACTCAATTTGAATTTTTTGGTAAACATAGAAACTTGCATTTTTTTTGATGACAATTTTCTCTTAAAATACAGGGTGGCCCAGAAGTAGATATACAGTTATTAAACTATTTTTTATGTGCTTTGAAGTTACCAGCAGTGCACTTTATGTGGCCCAAAAGTAGGCACACAGTTAATGGAGAGAACTATTTGGAAATTCTTTGTGAAGTGGTAGTGCCACAACTTCAAACTAAACCTAACTTTGATGAACTCTTCTTTCAGCAAGAAGGAACTTCTCCACATTATGCGTTAAGAGTAAGAGATTACCTTAACAAAGTCTTTACACAGCGTTGGTTCAGAAGAACAGGTAGCATTGAATGGCCACCATGCTCACCTGACCTGACACCAATGGATTTCTTTTTTGGGGGTGTTGTAAAGAACAAAGAGTATGTAAAGAACAAGGAGAAGAATCCCAAAACAGTAAATGAATTAAAAGATTGCATTTATGACGCATTCAGAGAAATTGATGCAAATTGGAATTTGTGCTGCACGGTATGTCAGAGTGTTTTGAACAGATGTAAAGAAGGACATTTTGAGCACTAAAAAGATTAAACAGTTTCCATTTAAGATATAACTATCGTTCTAGAGGTTTAAAAGTGCCTACATAAGAACTACAAATCTACTTTTGGATCCAAACCCTACTTTTAATAACTGTATACCCACTTTTGGGCCACCCTGTATAGTTTATATTTGCCTGACAACTCTGGATGTTTTGTTGTTAAATGCCTCCTTAGTTTTGCTGGTGCCATAGCACTATTAGGTAGCTTCTCCCCACAAACAATACACAAAGGTAAAGGGCAGTCTGGATTTCCAGTTCAAGTAAATCCCAGAGCTATGTAATTTTTACAATATTGTCGAACTTTTACTTGTAGGCTTATTTCATCATATTTTGGTAGTCTGGACGAAACAGCATCACTGCTATTAGCTGCAGCTCCAGCAGGCTGTCTCAAATCCTCCATCTCTTCAACTGTTTCTAATCTACGTTTTTTCAAAAATTGTTCCATAATTCAAAAGGCTGTACAGAGCAGCAAAAATTTAACCTAAAACTCTTTATTTTAAGTAGCCTAGTAGCCTACCGATATACACATTAAACACAATCTTAATCGTCTTTTACAACTAGTAACGGTAATACAGTATGTAATAATTGAATTCGTTAGTTTTAAATTTTAGCAAAAATAGCCTACATAAGAAGTAAAAAACATTTTTTCACATTATCATTTATCGTCAAATAACCTACTGTTTTCTGGCTAATTTTTTAACGTAAAATAGTAGCTTACCAGCAAAGCAGACTTATTTTTTGAAATTGACAATTTGACGAAGTATTATGTCATCATAAATCGGCTATACGGACATAGAAAACTTTAAAAACTTTATCTAGATTAGGTGGCCTTGCCTTGTCACCATATATTTTGATACAATGTAACATACTTAAAATTCTCAAATCTTTCAAAAAAAAAGCTAGTACGGTAGTCAGTAAAAATTTACTCGTAACGTCGCGGAACCCCTGGACTGTACTGGCGGAACCCTAGGGTTCCGCGGAACCCCGGTTGAAAACCACTGGTATAGGCCTTAAACAAGAAGAAACAGCAGCGGGCAATGGGCGTATGGGGTTACAGGCGTGTGGGGTAATAGGTAGGGGGCAATGAACATAGGGCAATTGGCATAGGCAGGTTGGTTATGGGACAATGAACACTAAATATGAAGACATGGTGGTAAATATTAAGTATTGGAAAAAACTGAAACTGAAGAAGGGTTATAAGCTAATATGCAGAATATAAAACTAAGAGCAAACTTCCATTCGTATTTTCCTCGACCACTACAGTAAATAAGTCGTCTCTTGCAATTTCATGCAAAATACATAAAATTTTGAAAGAAATTTTGTTTAACATGGCATTTCTGCTCCTCTTCCTGCCAGTAAAAAGTCAGAGACAGTTGTCCTTCTTTAGTTCCTTCAATTGTGGTTAGGCATAATTCGGGCCTGCCCTTTGCTCCAGCAGTCATCATTACCAATGTATCTTTTTTACACCAAACATAAATGTCACCATATATATATGTGGCGAGCAACGGGCGATCATCGGTAGGCCAGACCTGAGCAATTTACAACTCGCTGGCTGTTTAAATCTGGCCCGCAAGTGGCGAAAAAATTTTAGTTCTCGTACAGTCAAGTTTGATTTACACCATATAATTAAGATAATTTATGCACTCGCTGTAATTCATACGTGGTTGTTGCCCTTGATTATATCATTTTAAATAGCTCAGTTCTAAAAGTACTTAAGTCACATTTTAGAAAAAATGAGTTAAGAGTGAATGTTGGTTGTTTATCATGCATTCTATATGTTGAATAAAAAAAATTTCGAAAAAAGGTCCGCAAATCCTTTTTTGTGGAAGTTGGTAATTCCCAATTTTGCGAATTTTGTCGCTAAATGTACCTAAGTCCATCAATTAAGTTTACGTTCTAATCTCTTTAGTGCTTAGGGACAAAGTACTGTTAGATAATAGACAGGTTAACAAGATACTGTACGTAGTTTACATCGGAACAATAGCCTAAGCCAACCGTACGTCTACCGCTACCAGGCTAGCTACTATAATATTTCTATTTGAAATGTGTTGCATGATCTGGCGATTGCATTAAATAACCATTGCTGTTGTTGTAGTTGTTGCATTAGCATAGGCTAACCAGTATGGTTGGCATTGTCACCAGTTCAGAGTTAGGCTACTAGTAGCCTACCGATCATCCTTTTAAGCCAACCCTAAAACAGAAACAGTAGAACTTGGTCCTCGGTAAACTATAAGGTAAATGCATTTATTTTTTAAATTAGAAAATATTACGAAGCCACATAATTGATTTTCCAGCACGTGAGAGTCATTACAGCCGCAGCAAAAATGAAAACAAAAAATACTCTGGCTAAAATGCACAGATTGTTTTTTTTTGCAACACCCAGACTTGACCTCATTATGTAAGTACTCCATGTACTCAGATATTTTTAACTATATATTTAATATTGCGTTTGGATATCCAAGAAGTGACATCTGTGACTTATGTGAGAGGCATCAAGTTGCTACTAAGGCTGCTGCAGCAAACAGTAATTTAGCTGAAAAGCGTGAACTGGAGGTTGAACATGAGTTGTATATTCGTAAAGCAGACGTCTTCACAGTACAAATTAATGAAGTGACTGAATGAGCTCAAGCTTTGCTGCCTGATGGCGACACTGCAGTTTTGGCCATGGATTATCAAAAAAATTTACCGTTGCCTCTCACAGGAGTATCACAAGAATACTATAAGAGGCAATTGTGAATTCATAACTTTTGCATTCATGACAATGTCACCAATGACGCAACCATATTCTTATATGCAGAGCACTACGCCAAGAAAGGACCAAATGAAGTCATATCATGTTTAAACTATTATTTCGATGGTCTTCCAACTTCCATCTCTAAGGTGCACATTTTTTTTGGACAACTGTTTTCCTCAAAATAAAAATCGATACCAGATTTGATGAAATTCATGTATACTACCCTCTCCCTGGCCACAGTCGCATACCCTGTGATCGAGACTTTGGCAGAATAGAGAAAAAAAGGAGGAAGAAAGATAGGGTGGCACAACCATCAGAGTGGGTGAACTTGATAAGGGAGACGGATCGTACTAATCCGTTTCGAGTTGTATATGTGGAGCACCCTTTGACGGATGACATGCTGGATGATGGCACACCCATTGTGAAGGTTAAAGACTACAAGAAAGCTTTTGACCAAGTTTTGCGCCCTCCAAGTGGGATTTCCGGCATTCGTGGGCTACTGCTTCAGCGAGGCAAAGAACCGATGTGCCGCTAGGCAATGGCCGCTGATTGCCTCACGTCAGTCACGATTTTAAAAAAAGACAAGAAAATGAGCAGCCTTGTTTCTGCGATGGCCAACGTTCAAGCAGCTTATTGTGGGTACTTGCCTATTAAAGCTGCAAAGCTTAGAGATGTTTTGGATCTTTTGAAGCATGTGTCATTGACTGAAAATGTAACCTTTTATTCACACCTAGACTACCATAAGGATAATACGGCACAAGTCGATGAAGAACTTGAATAAACTTTATTTTTCTTTTGATTCTGTGATTTCCTGTTTGCTAGTGCAATTCTATTAAGCAGCAGAGATACAATTCCAAGAAGAACTTGTACAGATAAGGTAGAATCGAAATCGCAAAGATACAAGAAATGGTTGCGAAGACATATTTAAGCAGCAGAGCAATCAAATATGCATGGTTTTGTCAGCTGTATCGAAACTAGGATTTTGATGTTTTGGAATCAAATGAATGACATTAATATAAACGAAAGCACGGTGACTAGCTACCTTTTCCTGTAGAAGATAAATAAAATTCTTAACTGAACGATGTAAACCTAATGCAGTGCAGTCACAGTAGATAACATTAACATTGTTCACCATAATAAAGCCACTCAAATACCAAAATATATCATGGGCAAAAACGTACCACACCGAATGTTTGTTAATATTAACTCAAGATTTAAAGATACGGTACATCAATAAAGGTAACACATTATTTTGGGCATTTTATTAACAGTATTGTATTATTGCAAACGTAAGTTGCATCATGTGGCTGAAGCAGAAACAATACCTTTCGGCGAATTTCTATACTGTAGACTATGTTGGAAAAACAACAAAGTCCACTCATTTAAGGAAAAAGTACCTAAGTCCATCATATTCGCAGTAAAAGTGCCTAAGTCCTCATATTTACAGAAAAAATACCTAAGTCCAAAAATACAAATCTCTTTAACTTCTTGATGCAAAACTGCATAAAGTGGTAAATAATCTTAAAAAGCCCCATTTGACAGTGCCTATCCAGAACGGGTAAACTTTTAATCGCTGCACGCACAACCTGATTTCACGTTCATATGGAAAACTTTAAATGCCATTATCTCAACACTGTTATTTTGTGACTTAAGTACTTTTAGAACTAGACGCTTCAATTTCAACTTCTATAAAAAAAATCTTTAAATTATTGCGTGATAATCAATTTATTCACTAACATAATATTTTCATAATCAATTTATCAGTGACTACGTGGGAGTGCATTCAACTTTTCTGAGCGAATAGATAATGGTTAGAACCAGGGCCCGTAGATATATCTTGATATCAAGGTTCAGTTTTTTATTGCTCGTCCTTGTCAAGGACTGCGTCACACGAAATGTAAAGTTACAACACGAAATGCCATAGTCACTACTGCACGCCGATGATGTCCTACCAGCTAACACCACAAGAAAAAATTTGCATTCCCCTATACCACTCTGGAAGAACCACACTGTGTCCTGAGACGAAACACCAACAAAACCGAGTAGCCTATTCAGAAATTCTCACATCTAACCACTCAATTGATGTTGACGGAGGATAGCTAATTAAGTCCAACTGCTTCAAGTATCTGGGACCGCGCCTAAGCAATGATGGAGAACTGGAAAATGAAATACGAGTAAGAATCAGAGCATCGTGGAACAGATGGAAAGAAATTACTGGATTCCTTTGGGATAAAAAAGATGTCAAAATGCTTGAAGTCACTCTCCTACGCTACAGTAGTGCACCAGATTTTTCTTTATGGTGCCGAATGATGGTTTATCACGAAACAACAATTTTATGTTATGAAACCAAAAATGTTAAGCTGGTCGCTTGAAATTACCCGCTCAGAACACATAAGAAATGAAGTAGTGAAGTCGCATGAAAGGATAACCCCAATCAACGATGTGAGCAGAAGCTACTACATGTATAACTCGAACACGTGTTCCTTGCTACAAATTCTGCAGTAGTGAACATTGTGCACCACAAGCAAGTTCATGGGCAACGGCCAAAATGTAAGTCAAAGCAACGATGACGAGACATCAAATTAACCGCTCACAATGCCAATAATACCCCTAAATGGAAATTATGGCAATCACTATTCAGAACAGTGGACCCAGTCCCAGCAGGACAAACGCCAATATGAAGAAAAAATTTAGGGTAAAGCTAGCAAGTTTACCTGCAGCAATTTTTAAATTACAATATCATTTTTGGGACGGCGTTAGCAAGAAAACGTACACATGATGCAAAATGTAAAGTTTTCATCAAGCCATGAGCTTCTATTTACTTCTTCAATGCAATGAAATGGAGGGAAGTTTCAGTAAACAAAACACAAATGATGTGTTTCAGCAGTTCTATTCTCGAACATCCAATGGAAGATTACTCAGCATTTAATCTGGTCTGCCACAACAGTCAATATTTCTGATTTGGGTCTTAACAAAATTAGTTGCCCAGGAATGCTGTAGGCCTGTAAGAGTCGATGACCTAAGCTTTGCAGTGATTGATTGACTAAATCACCTAAAATCTTTTCGTGCTCCACTATGCTTTATGCTTCGTTGGTTACAGGTAGTGTTCATAATAAAAATGAATTTGGTTGGTTGATTGCAATAGCTGACCAATGGCATTGTCGGTAGCGGCGTGCATTATGCTGCTAACCTTGCAAAATTAGTTGGCGTAAACAAAAAATCGCGCATTTACTTGGCAATTTATCGAAGCTATAAGTAATATTCAATCCAAAAGTCAGAACATTTTTTCGCATAGCCCACACTAGACATCTCTATGCAGATCCAGATGCAATCATTATCATTAGAACGTAGCTCAACACATACTGTTACAAATAACTTTCGAGTCAAATGCACTCAAAAATATCACAAGGTTAGGACCGTGAGGACCACCTCTCGTAACATCGGTCGGGGGAACCCAGCTATGACTAGGGGCCCCGCCTCAACAGCACCACGCACTTTTTAATCTCGCAAAATAAAAGAGTACTAATGAATAATAAACAGATTTGTTACACTACCTCAAGGCCTACTTTCTATTTTTCTACTTTGTTTGATAATAACCATGGATTTTCTATTCTTTTTTCTTTCCATGTTTATTTTAACCAAAATACCATACAGATTGGCAAGAATGCAATAATTCGATACAGACGTTGGTACTGCACCATCAAAGATTCATACTATAGTTCTGTGACTAGGTGCTGCAAAAAATATCCCGTATTTTCGTACATGGTAGCCGGTCGTGTGTAACATCTACTAAGTTTTTTAACGTAGCAGAAGATGCGTTGGGTAGCTTATCCTTTTGAAAATGCGATTGCACTACAATACCCAAACTTTCAGACATTTTACAATATTTTGACCGAATTTTGTCACAAACCAATTTAGAAAGGGGTCTACTTAAAATTTTCGGAAGCCTCACTTTGGCTCAGCATAAGGTAGAAAAACATACATACACAAACTTACTGTGGTTTCGTTTTCACAAAGAAACTACACTTTAATCTGTTTGACGCAATCTAAGTCCTTAATCACTCTAGGTACTGCAATTGAAATGAGGAATTCTATTGAGAAAAGAAGCGCACCACGTCGTGAAAAATTTATGTGCAGAAAAAATATAAACTTTTCGTTGCTGTTCACTCAAGTGCCAGATAGTTGAAACGTCTTGGCCGGCTGAATCGACATTCTCTCTCCCGTCGTTACTGATGATGGGCCCTGCGTGGGACGTCAACATATACTATAAAGCAAGAATTTTTTCTTGTACTGATATGCTGTCTGTTAAGTTAGCTGTATCTATGCTATAAAGCAATGTAATAAAATCCCTCGTTTAAGAAAAAGTCATAATAAAACCATAGACTTGACAATTTTCGAAACTAAATATAGAGAGGATATATTCTTTGAAAATAACTTGGTCTGATGGGCGCCTACTAGAATACAATGAATGAATTTGAGAAGGCATAGTCGCTTTTGTCGCTATGCCGAAAACAAGGCAAAAGAGAACTTAGTACCACAAATTTAATAGGTAGGGGCCCCACCAAATCGCAAAATAGACTTGCCACTAAATAGTTGATTTCTGTGATAGTGAAAGCAACAATCATTTGGTCGCCACCATCAGTTTTAATTGTGTTTCGATCCCTCGCCCTCACACTTTTTGATGGGGTGGGAGCTGCTTTACCTGCTCGTCGTCCACCCTGAGCAGTTATTAAACTGGCGAAATTTGCAGCAACTTGACAATCTCATCTGATCGCGCTTATGAATCAACAAGAAACTGCGTCCTGGAGCTGTGAAAGACAACGATGCCCAGCATCATGTCAAGCGAAACCGTCCTTTTTAGGACAAGAATCATTTGATTCTGGCCATGAACCGATATCAAACAAACTCTCTTTTAATATACTCCAAATCAATATCGAAGGCTGGACATCTTCTAAAAAAGAAATCCTCCGAAAAATTGCTACTGACAAAAATGTAATGATTGTACTTGTTCAAGAAACCCATCAAAATAACCCTTAGAACTTAAAACTCAGTGGTTTCGTCCAAGCTAACCACATACCTCATGCACACCATGGAAATTGTCACCTTTGTTCGGAAATTTGGTAACTCAATGGTGAAATGGGGATTTAGTGATGAAAATCTATGCCAATGTGGAGAACCTCAAACTGCATACCACATTGTCAGTGACTGCAAATCAACAGAACCTCCTTGCAACCTAACAGATGTTGACAACTTTGTGCTCAAACGATATCTGATGAACTGCAACTTCTGATGAGATTGCCATACGAATGAATGAACACTTTTTAAAAGTATTAATGGTAGCCTGTGACAACATTCTTTCTTCGTGAGCATCGCCAGTCTTGTTTGAGCGAATAAGATGATTACCGTTTTGTGTACAGGAAATATGGAAGTGAACAAAAAATATCAATTTATTGTAATTATTCACACAAGCGTCCAATGCGTGTAGCCGGCTAACGCGATGTTGTTAACCTCGATAATACTGATGAGAGACCCTGCGGGCGACGCCGCAAAAGCCGGCTGGTAGTTTGTTAATGGCTGATCAGAAATTGGTTGCCATACATGATTTTTATTTTTAGTTAAAAAATGTTCCTACTAGACCTACGCAACTAGCAATTTTTATATGAAGTTAGTTCTTTAGTAGCTATTGACTATTTTCCATCGAAAGTATGCTTTTTCGCCATTATTCATCTAAATTTTACGGAGATTTATCACAATATGAAGTCTCTAGAAACTTTAAAATGTACCTTACCGGTAAAAAACATTTAAAATTTCGGTGTCTTGGCCTCACAAAATTGCAATTTCTACAAAGATTTAAGTCCTTTGGTACACTTTAACTATACTTTCTCAAAAGCATGATCTAAATCACCCCCTACTGCACAACTTTTAAATTATGCTTCATTGTGCTTTATAAAATGACCCAACAAAACTATTTTAAATCGTTGGCTGCTTCAAGTGAGCAAGTCCACTTCCTAAGTATCAAACGGGGCAAGCAAGACTTATCAAGGAACTCCAGAAACTCGGGGAGAAATATAGTGGCTATGATCAATCCCTGGTAATGTTTTTTTAGGCTTAATCGATTTCTGCAAAAAGCGGTACTTTTGATTTTGGAACGAGAATTAGCTATGTCAAAAAACATTAACTTTTCATTGCTGTTCTCGCAATTACTCATGGTCTTAACGTCGACATCACTGATAAGGGTGCTGGAACTATAATTGCATCTCTTCTGGTTAGTTAGTTTTTTCCTCAGCTGCGTTTATGCCAGGACCATGTAACATTGGCGCAGCCCGATGCTTTAGGTCGTAAATACAATCGCAAAAAATTGGTAAGTTGTGGTCCTAACATCTAACACTAGCGATTTCCTCGGAAGCGGGCCGCACAAAGTACATTTATTACATCAAGTAATGACGATCATTGGTTACATTGTCAAGCTACAATGGAACGTGAAATGGGTCCCAAATCAACAAACAGCCGCATACTTTACTATGGAAAAACGGCACCTGCTGTTACATATTTTGGGATAACTTTCAAAAATTATCCTCTATTTCAAAAAAAATGTTTTTTATTTTAAAGCTGAAGTTCGAAGCAAATGAATTAGCTAAAAATTATAAAAATTAAGTAAAATTTAAGGGGGAAAAAATGTCCTTAAATTTGATGTCGCTTGTTTTAAGCACGATTCTTCTACCCATTAATTGGCTTAATAGTTCATTAAGACCTGCTGCTGAAGCTTAGCGAAAGATTTGTTTTTTGAGTTATCATTTGGTGTACAAGAAATCAAATTAAAATGTTTTCTTTTTTTCTAGCCCAACTCAGTCAAATAAATTAAAAAATTTTCATACAACCTATAAATAGTGTGATCTTGGGAACACTTGCTAAATTTTTTGTGGGCCTGCATATATTATGTATGATTCAGCAACAAACACAACCTGCCAATGGGTTGGTCTGAGAGTTGAGTTGGAGATAAAATACGGTTAGTAAAGTTAACAAACGAGCATGAAGAACACTTATTACAAACCAGAAATCAACAGCACAGCATAAACAGTGAACAATACATGTCCTGCCAAGCCAAATAGTAGTAGAAGACAGTCTAGCCCTTTTGATTATGACTTAGAATTTGCTACCAATTAAATAAAAATCGCACAAACGAAATCAAAATTAAACAGTAGACAAAAAAAAAGGGAGCAGATGGCAGAAATGATAAACTGGTACTGTTACATTAAATCTTGCATAAACAAATTTGAATCAGGCGATCATGTTGATTACAAATAATAAACCTCATCCAAAAGTTTGCTTTTTGGAACAGTTCCAGCAACACTGGCAGCATTTCCTCTTTGAATTGCTATTCCAATGGACTGCATCAAAAAAGTTGTGGATCTGGGCTCTCCAGACTCAGCAGCTATCCGTTTCCCGACTTCTTGGATAAACTTCAGACCATGGAAACTCCATGGGCCCATGGTCTCAACACAAACTGGGTCTACTTGAAAATCTCTTTCTAATTCCACATATTTTGTCAATTTGGTCTGTTCAGCACGCTCAGCAACTTTTCTAGGTTGGACTGATAAAGCTGCAATATGGCTTGCGGCAAGGGTGTCACTACAAGTAAAATCCCAAACTAGACATTTCCCGACACTCCACGGAAAAATAGTCATTCCATCCGGTCTTTTGCCATCTGTTCGTGACACACCTTGAGGTTTCAAAATGGTGGGAATGCGTGCAGATTCCAAACCAATTAATTAACTTAAACTATTACAATTAACTATTATTAAAACCATCACAATTAACTTAAACTCAGCATTCCCAAACACGTTGATTAATCGAATATGAAGTCCTCACAGAAGCTGGCTACAAATAAGCCTGCATGTTTAGCCCATAAAATTAGCCCAACTATCAGCAATAACAAGAAGACCTTAGCGCCTCTTATCTTACTTTGACTTCAGATTTATGCCTTAACATCAGTAAAACAACATATTTAACGTTCATTCTATAACTGTCACGTTTATCGATTTCCTTTGCAAAAAACGATATCACTCCTATTCAATTCAATGCAAAATCAATCATATGAGTGATATCGTTTCTTGCAAAGGAAATCGATAAACGTGACAGAAGTTGAATGAACGTTAAATGTGTTGTTTTACTGGTGTTAAGGCATAAATCTGAAGTCAAAGTAAGATAAGAGGCGCTAAGGTTTTCTTGTTATTGCTAATAGTTGGGCTAATTTTATGGGCTAAACATGCAGGCTTATTTGTTGCCAGCTTCTGTGAGGGCTTCATATTCGATTAATCAGCGTGTTTGGGAATGCTGAGTTTAAGTTAATTGTAATGTATAACTTATACAGTACATCTAGTGGCATAAGCATTCTGAAAAGTTGAAAACTTAAGTTATACTGTTGCCTAAATGACAGGGCAGACTTCTGTACCGTTTGTCATATGCTGGATTAGTTATTGTTGGATAAAATCAGTAAGTTTGTGAAATTTTTTGTTAATAGTGATTGCAGGCCAGTCATATTGATATGTCAGATGTAATTTGTCACCACTTCTTAAACAACTGTTTGGGCTTGTGGCAACCCTGCCGTGACGCAATAACTGTACAGCTGTATTTCGCGCGTTTTTCTTTGTTCTTTGTTGACTTGCTAAGTAGTACGGAGAATAAACTGTATACAGGCTTTGCGTATCAATTGAGGAAAAGACAGATAGCGTATTACTAGTATAGCGTCGAAACTAAGTGCTAAATTGGTGACCCTAGTGAGAACACGCTTTTAGGCTATTGTCTACCTACTGGTCGTTTAATTGAGCAAGAAGGACTCAACACACCATGGCTTTATCAGACAGTGAAGCTTTGACTAGATTGACTGAGGCGATCACTAACCTTGGTGCTTCAACGTCGCCACCTAGTTCTCAATCGCCTGAAGGTTCAGTACACGCAGTCGCCATCAAGCTGCCGGACTTTTGGCCAGAGGACCCTGAAATATGGTTTGCCCGAATAGAAGCTCAGTTGAGATCGCGGTCAGTAACACAAGACCAAACAAAATTCGACTACATAGTGTCAGCGCTCGACAATACAACCGCAGCAGAAGTTAAATCAGTTCTTCTCAACCCTCCAGACCAAAACAAATATGAAAACCTTAAAACAGCGTTACTAGGTGCTTTTGGCAAAAGCCAAGCCGGGAAAGATGCCGAACTTCTTAATATCTCCGGTTTAGGCGATAGATCACCTTCGGCACTCCTGCGAAAACTTGAATCCCTTAACAATGACGCTGAAACGCTGCGCCGTGCCTTCTTCTTAGCACAACTGCCCGCCCAAGTTAGGTCCATATTAGCCCTGCAAGAGTTTCCTGACATACATGACCTAGCTAAAGCAGCTGATCGCATCGTGGAAGCAAACAATATTTCACAGACTGTAACTGCTGTTTCAGTTGACCGACCATCTTCTGCTAGCCAGCGGCATCACACTGCGTTTAAGTCAAACGAGAACTATATCTGCCATTACCATCAACGTTTTGGACTTAAGGCACGAAACTGCAAACCAGGTTGTCTTTTTTCCAAGCTGCTTTCGACTAACCCATCTTCCAATCGGCCCAGCCAGGGAAACGCTTCAGCCGGCCGCCAGTGACAACGGCGGTCGGCAGTCACTCTAAAAGT
Source organism: Trididemnum clinides (assembly GCA_963675345.1). NCBI lineage: Eukaryota > Metazoa > Chordata > Ascidiacea > Aplousobranchia > Didemnidae > Trididemnum > Trididemnum clinides. Next base: position 13,904,101 of record OY776296.1, on the reverse strand, counting down.
ACCTTGTCAGTATGGGACCGTCAGACTGGTACCCAATTCTTAGTCGATACCGGCGCCGATGTCTGCGTTTTTCCGGCTTCAGCGTTAATTAGACGAACAAATTTCCCAACAGGAAGTTTGATGGCGGCTAATGGATCAAAAATCGACACTTGGGGCCATCGCACCTTAACATTAAAATTTGGCGACAAGCGTACCTATAGGCAAGACTTCTACCTGGCGGACGTCACCCGTCCTATCTTGGGAGCTAATTTCTTCACCGCCAATAATGTCGCAATAGATCTTCGGGGCCGTCGCCTTATAGACTTGAACAGTTGTTGTACTCTGTCCGCTGAGCTCGAGATGCAGTCAGTTACCCTTTCCGGCCTGACACTCAATACAGCTACAGAGTATGATCGACTCTTACTTTCCTTTCCTGATATCCTAGTACCCAGGTTCCATTCTTCCTCCAACAAGCACGGCGTTGAACATCACATCATCACACAGGGCCGTCCCACCACTTCACGTCCTCGCCGATTACCATCCGACAAGTTTGCAGCGGCTAAACACGAGTTTCAAAAAATGGAAGAAGCTGGTATCATTCGTCGCTCAAATTCTCCTTGGTCTTCACCATTGCACATTGTTCCCAAACAGTCTGGAGGCTGGAGGCCATGCGGCGATTACAGACGACTGAACGAAGCAACCACGGATGACAGGTACCCTCTTCCACATATACAGGACTTCAATTCACGCCTTACTGGATCTTGTATCTTTTCCAAAATCGATCTGGTACGTGGATACCATCAGATCCCCATGGCCACTGAGTCAATCCCAAAGACGGCTATTGCTACCCCCTTCGGCCTTTGGGAATTCTTACGCATGCCTTTTGGGCTCAAAAATGCGGCTCAAACCTTTCAAAGACTTATGGATGGAATTCTTAAAGACTTGGATTTCGCGTTTGTGTATCTGGACGATATTTTAATAGCAAGCACGTCCAAACTCCAACATCTCGAGCACCTGCGACGCATTTTCGAACGACTTTCTTCCAATGGCCTCGTAATCAACAAGTCCAAATGTGTTTTTGGCGTCTCGGAGTTGGACTATTTGGGACACACGGTGACCTCTAATGGCATTCGTCCTCTTACTAGTCGTATTCAGGCAATCAAGGAATTCCCTATTCCTCAAACTCGCGGTGAACTCCAGCGATTCCTCGGTATGATTAATTATTATCACCGTTTCCTGCCCAGAATTGCTCCCAAGCTCGCCCCTCTGCACGCAGCTTCTGCTGGACGCGGAAAAAATATTTCTTGGACACCCCAGTGTCAAAGAGCATTTGAAGACGCCAAAAGTGCATTGTCTGACTGTACATTACTTTATCACCCACGGCCCGATGCAAAGACCAGCATTACTGTTGACGCATCTGATTCCGCCATTGGAGCGCAACTGGAACAATTACAAAGGGGTCGTTGGGTACCTATTGCTTTCTTCTCCAGGAAACTCTCTGCCACCGAGAAAAGCTACAGTGCATTTGACCGCGAGTTACTGGGTTCCTATGAAGCCATTAAGCATTTCCGCCATTTTGTCGAAGCTAGGCCGTTTACCTTATACACGGACCACAAACCCCTTACGTATGCATTACCTAGTGCATCGGAACGTTCCCCACGTCAAGCTCGACACCTTTCATTTATTGCTGAATTTACCTCTGACATCCAGTACATCCGCGGTAAACACAACGTGGTCGCAGATGCACTGTCGCGTATTCAGGCAGTGACAACGCCTGCCATTGATCTTTATCAATTGGCTGTGGACCAAACCAACTCCGAAGAAATTGAAGCATACCGTACCTCCATCACTGGTCTCGAATTGCAAGATGTACCCTTTCAGGAGGTCTCACTTCTATGTGACGTTTCTCTTGGCAAACCCCGCCCTGTCGTTCCACGCAGCTGGACTTACCGAATTTTTGAAGTCATACATTCTTTAGCACATCCAGGACCACGCCCTACACAACGAGCTGTAGCAGACCGATTTGTTTGGCATGGCCTTAAAAAAGATATCAGAAGATGGTGCAAGGAATGCAACGCCTGTCAAACTGCGAAGATTCATCGCCATACCAGAGCACCCCTTTCCTCCAGAACACCCCCGGCTAGCCGTTTCCTCAGCCTTCACGTGGATCTGGTTGGACCATTACCGCCAAGCGAAGGAATGACTTACCTATTCACTATAATTGATCGTTTCACCCGATGGCCGGAAGCTATTCCCATCCCGGACGCTAAGGCTTCAACATGTGCCAAAGCACTCACCCGCCACTGGATTGCACGTTTTGGAGTACCTCAAGATACCACTTCAGATCGCGGCGCGCAGTTCACATCCTCCCTGTGGAGTGAACTGGGTCACACTCTTGGAGTTCGAATGCAACAAACTACGGCATATCATCCCCAAGCCAACGGGATGATTGAACGACTACACCGCCAGTTCAAAGGTTCCCTCAGAGCAAGGACTACAGATCCTTATTGGATGGATCATCTGCCTATGGTGCTCCTTGGAATACGTACAGCTTGGCGCGAGGATCCCGATTGCTCCCCTGCTGAATTGGTCTACGGCTCTACTCTTCGACTCCCGGGAGAATTCGTGAAACCCACACCACCTCGAGAGCTACAGCCTTCTTCTGCATTTCTTCGACACCTTCAAAAGTCAATGCAAGACGCTCTCCCCCCACCGGTCAAATACCACTCCACACCTAAACCCTACCTCCCTCCCTCTCTCTCTTCAACTGGATTTGTCTATGTTCGCATTGATGGACACCAAAACCCTCTTCAACGACCATACAAAGGCCCTTTTCGGATCATCTCTACGTCAGACAAGTACTTCACTCTGGACATTAACGGTCGCCCAGACAATGTCTCGGTGGATAGATTGAAACCAGCCTATGTTGGCACCTCTGACCAAACAGAACCGCCCTCCCTCACAAACATCGCACCCGAAGCAACAACACCGATACAGCAAGCCACCACAAGAAGCGGACGCATCACTCGTCCTCCAGGTCATCTCAAGGACTTTTGTACCGCACAGTATAGCAATTAGCTACGCTTGGCTGGCGGGGGGGAACTGTGGCAACCCTGCCGTGACGCAATAACTGTACAGCTGTATTTCGCGCGTTTTTCTTTGTTCTTTGTTGACTTGCTAAGTAGTACGGAGAATAAACTGTATACAGGCTTTGCGTATCAATTGAGGAAAAGACAGATAGCGTATTACTAGTATAGCGTCGAAACTAAGTGCTAAAGGCTATTACCTAAGCTGCTGTACCAAGGGTAATTTAAAAACTTACCGTACCGACTTATTTATTCATACGTATGATCTCATGCTCTGTTTGCATGTCTTTGGTCAGACTGGCCCACCACGACAAGTAGACTGCTTGGCTCCACCTCCTGTTTTCCACATAAAGATGGAGGCGTGCCGTTAAATGCCTTGCTCATGGACACAAGTAAGCTTGCCGGCAAGCTTACCGTACCGGTAGTAATGATCAAATAATGTTTTTTTTTGCCAATGTACCGTCTAGTATCTAATTGACATAGTTTATTTTTAAGTGAGGAGCAAATGGTATTGAGATGGCACTTCTCTTAGGGGAAATTTTTTTGATTGGCACACAGTACTAAGCTTAGACTAGCAAACTGAAAGACCTAATCTCAACCAAATTGTTTTTGGTCAAATTTATTAGTTTCCGAGTATCCAACTAGCAATAATTCATTCCATTTTTTAATTAATTTCTCATTAGTTTTCAAAATAACCCCAAAAGTTGGTGTTCGCCCTATACCTCTCCAGCACAAATTACAACATTTGGTCAGCCAGTTTTTTGGCGCGAAATGTGTGACGTCATATGCAACCTTCCTGTTAAATGGCAGTGATATCGTTTTTTGCAAAGCAAATCGATAAACGTGACAGTTGTTGAATGAACGCTAAATATATTGTTTTACTGATGTTAAGAAATGAATCTGAAGTCAAAGTAAGGTAAGAGTTGCTAAGGTTTGCTTGGTATTGCCAATGCTTGCGCTAATTTTATGAGCTAAACATGCCGGTTTGTTTGTAGCCAGCTTCTGTGAGGGCTTCATATTCGATTAATCAGCGTGTTTGGGAATACTGAGTTTAAGTTAATTGTAATGTGCAAGTTATATATGTCTCAGCACCGTAATTACCCTTTTTTTTTCTTTTCTCGCAATTTTGTTTATAAACGCCGGCACAGTAGAAACTTTTGTTTTTAGTGAATTGTTATTAAGCAACGATGTAGTTTAAAATTTTTTACTGCCTAGAATTACGACGTGGATAACCCTTGATTAGTTTTTACTGCTTTTGCTATCGGTCATTTGCTCTGAAGTTTGTACATTAAAGAAATTTTGCTGAATTATTGGATTCTTTGTACTAGCATTGGAAGGACAGCAGTGAAGGTCTCAGCGTTCCTCTGAGACTCTTTATTTTTAACAATATAGTATATTTAGTTGCTTATGTAACTGCTGCTATCCCAGTCACACGGTTTGGGGGAAGGTTTTAGCGCACAGCGCAAACTCAATCGCGGTATCAAAGAGCACTCTCGATGATTAAATCAAATATAATTCCGAGACGAAAAATCCGATCGATCATACACAAATGGCGTCGATATTGCGACACGTTTTCTAGAATAATTTAACAATTATGAGCAAACAGCCAAACCTAACACTTAAATTGGGCACAAACATAGAATAGAAAGATCAAATATTAAATAGTGACGGCATTAAGTATAACGATAAATAATTATAATTATTAGAGAATTATGAGCAATCGTTGTTAATACTGCGATAAATTATAATAGCTTATAATATAAAAACCTACTGACTGTATGCGACTTTCCAAAACGATTCAACTTTCTAGCAGAGATTTCACTTCATTCGTAATTTGATTTTGATAAAAATGCCAAATGACTAGAGTGCCGCGGTATATATGGTGCTGTTAAATTACGAAATTCTCACGCGAGCACGTGGAAATAGACAAAAGAAAACTTCATAGAGAATGGCTGTCCTAGATCTTTTGTCTTAGTATTGTTTACAACACAAAAGGCACTAATTATAACAATAGGTCTCTAGCAGCTTATTCAAATAAAAGAGGTCCTGCAGTTTAATCAGGGCGAGAAAAACAATTTTAATTAAAAGTTTTATAAATTGATTTTGTCTGTAACAGCTAAAGCATAGTGAAAAGTAGTAAACTTAAATTATACTGTAGCCTAAATGACAGGACAGACTTCTGTACCATTTGTCATATGTTGGATTAGATATTGGTGGATAAAAATCAGTACTTCTTTTAAATTTTTTGTCTATAGTGCTTGCAGACCAGTCGTATTGATATACCAGAAGTAATTTTGTGACTTTAATTACTCCTTAAACAATTTATTTGGGCTATTGCTTAGGCTGCTGAAACAAGGGCAATTAAAAATTTAGGGTAATGGTTACCGATTCATTTGTTCATGCGTATGAGCTCAAGCTCTGTTTGCATGTCTTTTGTCAGACTGGGCCACGACGACGGATAGACAGCTTGGCCCCACCACGTGTTTGCCACATAAAGATGAAGGCATGTCGCTAAGTGACTTGCCCATGGGCACAACAAGTAAGCTTGCCGACAGGCTTACGTACAGGTAGTAATTTTTTTGTGCCATATTTATCCTCCATTCACAAGAAAGCGATGTATCGCTATCTTTTGGACGGTATGTCCGCACTCGCTTGGGAGTTGCTATTTCCGGGTCACCTGTCTTCCACATAAAAGTGGGGCGTCCCGTTAAGTGCCTTGCCCAAGGCCACAACAAGTGAACTTGCCGGCTTGTTCTCCACAACCTCCCCTAAATGCCGAACGCCAAACAGGGAAGCTATAGATACCCTTTTTTAAAGTCTTTTGGTATGACTCAACAAGGGGAATAAACCCTAAGTCTATCGACTGCGAAGAGGACGCTTTAACCACTACGCCATCGTGTCGGTTCAATAGTGGTTGATCAGATAGTGATTGTTTTGGCTAATCTACCGACTAGTAGGCCTATCTAAGTGATGTAGAGTTATTTTTAACTGAGGAGCAAATGGTATTTAGATGGCACTTCCCTTACGGGCAATTTTTTTTAATTGGCACACAGTACTAAGCTTAGACTAGCCAAGTGAAAGACCTAATCTCAACCAAATTAATTTTGATTAAATTTGTTAGTTTCAGAGGATCCAACCAGGAATAATTCATTCCAATTTTTAATTAATTTTCTATTAGTTTTCGAAATAACCCCAAAAGTTTGTGGTCGCCCAATACCTTTTGTGCATAAATTACAGCTTTTGATCAGCCACTTTTTTTGGCGCGAAATGTGTGACGTCATATGTAACCTCCCTATAGGAAGGTTGCATGTGACGTTACAGATTTCGCGCCAAAAAAAGTGGATGACCAAAAGCTCTAATTTATGCTGGAGAGGTATAGGGCGAACACCAACTTTTGGGGTTATTTTGAAAACTAATGAAAAATTAATTTAAATTTTGAATGAATTATTGCTAGTTGGATACTCGGAAACCAATAAATTTGACCAAAAGCAATTTGGTTGAGATTTGGTCTTTCAGTTGGCTAGTATAAGCCTAGCATAGTGGGCTCATTTTTAAAAAAACGCCCCTAAGAGAAGTGTCATCTAACTACCATTTGCTCCTCACTTAAAAATAAACAATACCAATTAGATACCAGTCGGTACATTAGCAAAAACAACCATTATTTGATCATTACTACCGGTACGGTAAGCTTGCCGGTAAGCTTACTTGCTGTCTCCATGAGCAAGGCATTTAACGGTATGCCTCCATTTTTATGTGGCAAACAGGAGGTGGGGACAAGCAGTCTACCCGTCGCGGTGATCCAGTGTGACAAAAGACATGCAAACAGAGCATGAGCTCTACGCATGAATCAATAAATCGGTACCGTAATTTTTGTACTACCCTTGGTCCAGCAGCCTAGGTAATAGCCCAAACAATTGTTTAAAGAGTGGTTAAGGTCACACAATTACATCTGACATATCAATATGACTGGCCTGCAATTACTATTGACAAAAAATTTCAAAAACTTACTGATTTTATCCAACAATAACTAATCCAGCATATATCAAACGGTACAGAAGTCTGCCCTGTCATTTAGGCAACAGTATAACTTAAGTTTTCAACTTTTCAGAATGCTTATGCCACTAAATATACTGTATAAGTTACACATTACAATTGACTTAAACTTATCATTCCCAAACACGCTGATTAATCGAATATAAAACCCTCACAGAAGCTGGTTACAAATAAGCCTGCATGTTTAGCCCATAAAATTAGCCCAACTATTAGCAATAACAAGCAAACCTTAGCACCTCTTATCTTACTTTGACCTTAAATTCATTCCTTAACATCAGTAAAACAACATATTTAATGTGCATTCAACAACTGTCACGTTTCTTCATTTGCTTTGCAAAAAACAATATCACTCCTATTCAATTCAATGCAAAAACACTGACTTTGGTCATCCACTTTTTTCGAAAGCGCATTTTGATGACGTTTGATCACGTGCGTGCAACCTTCCTATTGAACTGCCATGTCTCATACATGACTGACCTTTTCTTACTTGTATTTTTGAAGTGACTTTGGAGCCGCATAAGAAGCAATAAAAACATCAGAACCAGGGATATTAATTATGGTAATGTTTTTTTGTTTCTTTACTATTTATTATTTTTACGAGGGTGGTTAGACTAAGTAGTAAAATATGCATACCATCAAATAACTGATTTGTGCTATTGTTAAACCAAAAGCCATTACAGCTCTCATTCCCAACTTTGTTTTTGTTGTACACTTATTTGAAGAAACAAAAAGAATTTGTGAAATAATAGAGTTTCTAAGACTTCTCTTAATTGAAAGCAATTGCACTACAATCGGGATTAGGGAGCCATTAGTATCAATTTATTGCTTATGCTTTTTAAAACCATCTGGTTTTAACCGGCTGAGCCGATGTTGCTAATCTAACGTAATTGACTGGTAGCCCTGCCAGGCGACGCCGGCTAGTATACATATACACATATAACGCTGTTTTAACGTTTATTCTTAAATTTAGCGGAATTGTCATCTGTTTTCACTTGTAAGGAAATTCTCCGTCAACAATAACCATGATAAACGTTGAACGTCTAATCCACCTCTGTTCTAACGCCTTACTCGTGATGGCAGTACGGAGCTAACAGCACTAAATGAAAACACCGTCCAATGGTTGCCACGCTGAGTAACAAGCAACCTTTGCTGTTTGATGCTTAAAAAGAAAAAATAACTGGTAAATGCTGAAGCTAAATTAGAGAAATCGTTCCACAGTAGCTACGGTTATAGTCTTAATTCCTGAACAACATCCAGTTAATCTCGTTTATCGATAGCGCCACGATCGGATACATCAAAAAGTTCAATTACTATTACTTCCTGATTTTGGAAGTCAGTCTTTGTGTCATTTGCAGTTGAGTACTAGTAAAGTCACGAGTGTGGTAAAGATGATGACGTTGCCGCTAGCATAAAGCTGTGAGGTGTAAATAGTTATTTAGTTAATATAATTCCCCAGTTTGAGTTGTAACGATGAGTGACGCTTAATCCCATAAACAACTGATTTGAAATTTAAGAAAGTAGCGTTGAATAAGCACATTTTGAGGCACCAGGGTTAGATTTATCGTTTAGTAGCGCAACGCTTGATAATTTGGTGAATGAGTAAATTACTAGGACTGGCATCACATAGGGGTCAGCTCCAAATGACAGCATTTTAGGGGGAAACACTATTTTAAAACCCCCCTATGGAAGAATTGAAACCGTTATTATGAAAATTACCTTGTTTTGGAGAGAATTATTTGAAATGAGGGTGAAATTTTTGACGCTTATTTTTAGCTCTGGTAACCCTGCAGCTAATAAATCATAGCCGATATGATGCTGCATATATTTTATGAGAGCGTTTTGCTAGACACTGTTTGCATTGTTTTATTGTTTACTAAAATAATTTTTAAGCAATTGGATGCAATATATAACTCAATAATGCTAGTAGTGTTTAGCGAAACGTTCTAATAAAATTAAGGGCGTCATCAATAGGGCGATGGGAGCCGTGATTCCTTCTTGGAGTTCTGGAATTTGAAACAGGGAAACGCCAACTGCGACCACCAACATGAAGTGAAAGTCGACCATCGCCAGTGATCTCTTACTCATTTTTGCACAAAAAGTTTCATCCGCTTGGCTATGCTTATGATGTTGCACAGTATAGGCTGTAATACTCTTGTTTCAACATCCGGTTTTGTCGGCAAAGTAGAAACCAAACGCGTATTCGTTTTTCCAAGTAAAACCAGCAAAATGCCTTTGGTACATACTTCACAGAAACAAATGGATCGTCGTGCAAAAACGTATATAAGTAGAAACTTAAACGACGCTTAAGTAATCAGTAATTTTTTTCATGCTGTAGTTAAAAAAGCCACTATGCTAGCATTTGGATTAGTGTTACTAAAATTCAAACTTGCGTTGTTGAAACATGTAAAATTTAAGCCTGACCAATGATCATTAAAAATTGGGTTAACTGTGGGGCTATAGTTGGGTTAAAACCATAAAAAAACATAAAAAATTGGGTCAACTTGAGGATTATAGTTGGGTTCATAGTTAGGGTTAAGATTGGGTTTGATGTTTAAAGTTAGATTTAGGTTTCGCGTTAGGGTTAACTGTTAGGGGTAAATAGGTAAATTGAATGGTCAGGATTGAGTATCGTAAATATGCACTGTCCAGATTTGAATTACTCATAATCTCTGGGTTGAATTCTTGATGACAGTATTGATTCTACGTTCTAACAATATGGCTGCAGTGTTGGGGAGACTCCAGTCGATGTAAAAAAAGATTCAATTTGACTCGAGTCATTTGCAACTCGAATGCTTTGACTTGACTGATCTACTGAAAATAAAATTACTCGCCGGAAGAAAATTTTCTGTCTTGGAAAGTTTGATTTCTTAAAAATTGTACCTTGAAAATTTGTGTGTTCAAGAATAATTTTTTTTACACACTGGCAATCAGCGGAGTGTAAGGAGGCTCCTATGCACGCTCCCTCTCAGGAAAACGTTAAATATTATTTTCAGTCACTATGCTTGTAATGGTAACCCACAAATAACCTGTTTTACAGAGTCCGAATTACTTTAAATGTAGAAGGCCTTGGAAAGCACTATTTGTTTGATGTCAAAATAAATAGTAAAACTGCTTAATAGCATGTATAGTAAGCAATCATCAACATCATGCAGTACCGTACAACAATTTGTTACAACATGTCCAGCGAGTTATGGACATGTTGTCAAAGATTGCTGTATGGTACAGGATGATGCTGGTGATCGTTATCAAGCAATTTTTCTTTTTATCTTAGTGTGATGCTGAAGGTAAATTCTTCTTAATTAGGCTAAATAAGAAATTGACTTATTTAATTTCTAGCTACCATCTAGCACTATCTGGTTTTTGTCTCGTGTTATTTGTCATCCTTTCTAACAGGTTTACTGATAAAAATGTCACACTGAGTGTTTACTGATAAAAATAGAACTTCACGCAAATTTACCAAAGTAATTGTTAGCGTACTAATTAATATGAGACGCATGGTAATGTAGTAATAATACAAGGTGAAACAATATGAATTAAAAGTAGGATCTTTTTAGGTTACAAAATATAATTGGTGAGCTCTTTGAAAGTCTTGCCTCGCAGCTGCCGCGTATCCGTTTTAGCCTACATGTAAAAATGCAAACAGTAGGTAATTTTTTGGATGTAGCAGTGACAAAGACAAACAAATTTCAATCAAGAACATTCTTTAGAAGCGATTACAAAAAGCAGTTGCGTGTATTTGAGTGTAATTTTGCAAAATTTTTCCAGTGTTCACGCCCCCGGACCACTGGAATAATCGTGCCTTTGTCACCCACAAAGCGAAAATACCATATGCAAAATTTCTGCTCTGGCATTGCATCAAGATCATAAACATCATATTTATTGTTTTGTACTGCAAGTCTGTAAAGTTTTTGTTGTATGAGATTTTGCATCTAGCCTGTCGTATATATAGGCACATAAGTACGTTTCCAACTTTTTTTGAAATTCGTTTTCAAAAAATAAAACCGCAAGCTCAGCTTCTTCGCTAGCTGCAGTTACTGAAACAGCAGATTTATGGTTACTAGTGCCGGTATAGTATTAAAAGTGAGCTTTGAACTATCGAGATTAGAGCTTAGGCAAGACTTGCTGAAGAGTCAAAAATTTAATATCAGCTACCAACAATACAAGAGTCAAAAATTTGATATCGGCTGCCAAACAATAACACGAACCGACTGCAAATTATTAAAAAAAATCATTGGAAACTGAACGCTGGCAATGTTAGAAAGACTCGAGTTGTTTGGACAAAACGACTCGATTTGTGACTCGATTCAAAACTCGAGGTCAATGACTCATGACTCGTAACTTAACTCGAAACTCGAACTTAAGCGACTCGTTTCCAGCATTGAATAGCTGTGAAATGGCTCATATTAACGATGATGTTGATTTTCTCAGTAACTTTTTAGGTTTTGCGGTGAAAGCTCTGGAGGGTAGCAGTGAAACACTAGTTGATGTTATGTGAAGCTTAGATTAAGTCTGTTGAGGACATGCATATGAAGGTGTTTTGTTAAGCATATGCATATGGAGATGTTTTGTTATGCTTAGGTACACGGATAAATTTTGTGAAGGTTAAGTTAGCGTAGTACAACTGCGGGCTTCCCAGTTTGACTGTTAGGTTTGAATTATGTATATATTATCATTAAAAGTGATTTTGTTGGCTATTAAGTTTGAATGCTCAGTTTTTAACGGTGGATACTACATTTCAATGAAAATTCGACCTACAGACAAGAATTGGCTCTCGGTGCATAAGGTGTAATTGCTTAATAAAAACCATGGGTTGTATTTCAGTTTTTTTTTGCATAGGCATACTTAAACTATGAGAATTCAAATTAAGATTGCCATCACCACTGTTTGGTGTTGACAGAAATCTCTCGTTTGTTACTCCAATTTGTAAACTAATGAGTTATTAAAACAATTTTTAAGTGCATATCATGAAGCCAGCGGCTTTAATAATCTTAAAATTTCATTTTCGTTACTGGTACATCATACTGCCAAGAGAAATTGGTGAATGTAGGCCTTTTTTTGATTTTTTACAATCATTGATATTGTTAAGTGCTCAGTATATAGTACGGTAAGCTAACTACCTGGATCTGTTAGCGGCCAGGATTGTCAAATAAGACTTCATTTTAGACCCAGTGGCGTTAAGATTGGATCCAGGGGTACCTACTGATCAGGAAGTCCGGATTTTTTAAAAATTCCTGTAGGAATAGAGCACACCACCTCAAACAAGACCCATAATGAAGCAGCAGGCCAAATATTGACTTAATGTGAGTGGCATCCTTGAATCTCTGCAAGTGAAGAGTTATTTATACGCAATCTGTTAGAAAGAACCCGTTACTGTGAAGGTTAAACTTCGGCGAGAGTTTGCACTTTCACAACTCCTGTTCATTGCGTGTATGAACTCCATTAAGAAGCACAGTTTTGTCAAAAATGACGAATGGATAAAATTCGTAAAGCCAAAGTTTGAAAATCTCTACATCGAGCCGCTGATTCTTCGTATTGAGAGGTCTTAGCTGCGTTTGGCCATGCGACCAGAGTGATACAACAAAGACCCACAGAATGAGCGGTATGGACGCTACCGCATGTCGTACGATTCTTGTTTTCGAAATATCAATTTGTTGCACTAACATAATTTAAAGTAGAGCTTGAGTTGCATTGAATGAATGAATAAAAGACGAAGATTTTGCTGCATAACGCTAGTGTACAATTAGCTGGGTGTGAATACGGAAAAATATGAAGACTATGGCAAGAAAGAATTTTGTTAAAAAATGCCAGACAATTTCTAAATGAATATGTGGGAATATCTAACTGCATTATCTTACCCGCTCTCAAAATGGAATGTGAAACTGCGATGTGCAATTTTGAGTGTTATAGACCACAAAATTTATACAGAATACTAACGATGTATCACCACACACTCATTCGTCAAATACTTTTGCCACCCCATCTGGAAAGAGACTGCTTGGCTGATTGCTTAAGAATTAGGTGGTCAAGTTGCACAAGCGATTGGCATCGCCAAAGCTAGGTATTGAAGCAGTTGAGTAAGCAGATGCAACGATAGCTGGCGATCGTGAAGTTTATGAGAAATGCGTAAGGCTGCTGACTCCATGACATTCTATGAAAAAAGCTGGTGAGGAAAATGTACCTCACCATGTCGGCTTGTATGTTTTTGAACGGATGATTTTCGGAACGCATTTGCCCAACACCTTCTACTGCTCTAGTAGAGTCTCATAACTTCAGAATTACCTCGTATTCAGAGACGTAGCTGCCGCCCCCCAAACCCCCCAATTGGGGGGGGGGCCCAGGCCAACTTTGGGGGCCCAAGTTAGTCTGAAATTGCTTTTTGGCTACGTGACTATTTTTAGTTCAGCAGACTTGTTTACAACCGATTTAAACTGTAGGAAGAAATTGGCTTGTGACATCATAAGTGAATGCAACGTCATTTTATCTCGCAGAATCTAGAATATTTCGATTGATTTTCTGGTAGAATCTTGAATATTCGATTGACGTAACAATGCCGTTGTTACGCAACAATCATAGAATGGTCTAGAATTCTGTTTGGCTATAAATACCGAGACAACACTGCAGAGTGCAGATAAAGTATTTTATTGACATTGTATAGAATGAAACGTTCAAAAAGTGGTGTTCAAAAGAGAAAACAAGCAGCCACTGCTCGAGATGCTGTAGCGAAATTGCCCAAGATGACAGATTTTTTCAAGATTACTGAGCAGAGTAGATCTGGCACTAGTACCGAGAGGGATGAAGAAAACTATAGTGTACAAGAAAAAGAAGACTATGACGATCAGCATCAAAGTGATTGTGAATTTCCAGAAAATGTAAGTTGTGATTTACCTGCCAATACGCAACCTTCAATATCAAAAATAACTGAATCTCAATTTACCCCTATCCCTGATGACCCATGTAAATGGCCTGAAAGTATTTCTGATGCTCAACGATGTGATATAGTAAAGCGTGGACCACATCAACTAATAATGAATTTTCCATATAATAACACAACTCCAAGGCGACGTTTTTCCTCCAACCATTATAAACGTGTGTTACCTAATGGTGAAAGTGTTTCACGGTCGTGGCTAGTTTATTGTGGGGAATCAGATCAAGTTTTTTGCTTTTGTTGTAAGCTATTTGGAAAAACACTAAGCCCCTTTTGTAGTGGTATAAATACATGGGAGGGTTTTTCGAAAAAACTGAAAGACCATGAAAACGGCATTTCCCACCAAGAATGCTGCAGTCAATGGATGTTGCTAGCTGAAGGGATAAGAAATTCATCCACTATCGACAAACGCGAGATGAATATTTTTTTCAATGAAAGACGTTTTTGGAGAAATGTTTTAGAGAGACTTATCGACATTGCCTTGTTTCTATCGGAAAGGAATCTTGCTTTTAGAGGATCTGAAGAAGTCTTAGGATCTCCTCACAATGGAAATTTTCTGGGTATATTTGAGCTTTTGGCAAGAAGAGATCCGATCCTAAAAGAGCTTCAAGACAGAATCAAGAATAAAAACACTAAAGATCACTATTTGAGTCCTACCATACAAAATGAACTAATTGAATTGCTAGCGACAGAAGTTGAAAAAGAAAATTTACAGCAATTGAAATTGGCAAAATATTTTTCTATAATTTTGGACTGCACTCCAGATATGTCACATCATGAACAAATGTCTGTCATTCTCCGTTATGTACTATGTAATGAAGAAGCTGCTGTTGTTAAAGAAACATTTTTTGGCTACTTGAAAATAAGTGACAGTACTGGGAAAGGCTTGTTGGACGCTTTCTTAGAAAAAGCGACCGAACTGCAACTCGAATTGTCTGATTGTCGAGGTTAGTCATATGATAATGGTGCTAACATGAAAGGAAAACATTCTGGGGTCCAAGCAAGAATGCTAGACATCAATCCCAAAGCTGTTTACGTGCCCTGTGCAAATCATACCCTTAACTTAGTTGTTGTTGACAGTGCTAATTCATCGACGGAAGCATTGACATTTTTTGGAGTACTTACAAGGTTGTATGTGCTGTTTTCTTCCTCTGCTCAGCGTTGGGAAATTTTGAAGAAACATGTGGAGCTGTCCATAAAGTCACAATCTGATACTCGTTGGGAAAGCAGAATTAAATGCATCAAACCTCTTCGATACAATTTAAAAGAGGTGTTGCTGGCACTGAAAGACTTGGAAGCCATTTCCATAGAAAGAAAAGATGGAAGAGCTGCCTCAGAAACAAAATCGTTGATAGCTCATTTATCAAAATGGAGTTTTCTTTTGTCGGTGTTTATTTGGTATGATATCCTATTCCAAGTCAATAAAGCAAGCAAGATTCTTCAATCGTATGGAGTCTCCCTTCATACAATGGAAACGGAAATCCAGGCAGCTGAAAAGTTTTTGCAAAACTATCGCACAACGGGTTATGACAGTGCCGCAACATCTGCTGTTGAAATAGCACAGGAATTGGATATTGATCCTTCTTTTCCTCCGTCAAGAAGTGGAAAGAAAAGAAGATTGTTTGATTACCAAGGTGAAGAGGAACAACGAGCTACTCCTGAACTGAAATTTAAAAGCAACTTTTTCTATCCATTAGTAGACCAGGCTATTATGTCAATAAAGGAGCGCTTTAATTTGCTACGTGAGGTTTCTTCCGCCTTTTCGTTTTTGTACACACGAGACAAACTTTTGCTTGTGCAACAAGAAAATGCTCTTCTTACTTGCTGTAAGGAGTTCCAAAAAAAGTTCGGTGACATTGATTCTGATGAAATGAGCGCTGAGCTACAGCGGTTTGTTTTAATTTTACAAAAAAAACGCAATCTCAATACGGCTCAAGACTTTCTGAACTATCTTCTAAAGACTCATTTATTTGAATTGTATCCGAATGTGTACATCGCACTTCGAATCTTACTAACTTGCCCCGTGACTGTTGCCAGCGCTGAAAGAAGCTTCAGCAAATTGAAACTGATCAAAGCTTTTAATAGAACGTCTATGACAGACAGTAGACTATCTTCATTAGCCATGTTGTCAATCGAAAATGACTGCGCCCGATCTCTTGATTATGACAATGTCATAACAGCATTTGCGAACAAAAAGGTTCGCTCCAGACTATTTAAATGATACTGTGTTTTTATAACTTTTTCATGTTTTTCAGTGTCATTGCTTTCGTTTCGCAGTGTCTGCATAAATGTCTTACTGAACTCTGGCATCGGTGCCGAATTTTTTATGACTTGCACCTTCGGTATCGGCATGCTTTATTCTGACATTAGCCTGTTTACTTATGTACAAATTGTGGTGTATTTTCTTAATGCAGCTTTTCAATTTTACACCTCTAAAGTGATATGACCTGTGCGCAGGGGCTCTTGCGCTTACTTTGGGGGGGGGGCCCGAAGTTGGAGTGCTACGGGACTGGATGCTATCAAATTTCGCTGTATAACCAGTCTGAATTACACCATCTGATTCGAGATCTAAATTTACCTAAGCAATGTGCTGAACTGCTAGCTTCTAGGCTACAGGAGAAACACCTTCTTAAAACCGGTACAAGTGCTTCATTTTATTGTAACAGAGAGGCGAAATTGAGAAAATGCTTCCACTCTGATGGCCAACTTGTATAATGCACAGATGTTGAGAGGCTTCTTCTTGCTATGGGTTTGCTTGCATATCATTCAAGTGACTTATCGGAAGAGAGTGTTTATTTAGACTTTTTATTGTTTATTTAGACTTTATTAAGACTTTTTATTGATAGCTCGAAAAGAAACCTAAAATGTGTCTTACTCCACAACGGTAACAAGTATGGATCCATTTCCATAGGACACTTTGTTACTCTGAAGGAGAACTGTGCAAACATCCAGGTTGTGCTTTATAGATTAAAATAAGCTGCTGCGACCACCAGTAGTTGATCTGTGTGGATTTGAAATGGTAAATTTTCTACTGGGGCAACAAGGAGGTCACATAAAATATCCTTGTTTTTTATGCTACTAGTATAGTAGAGCTTGGAAACAGCACTGGGTAAGAAAAGAATGGCCACCAAGAAACCATGAAACTTGGTGAGAAGAATATCGTCAACAAACCCTGGTTGATCGGAAAAACATCACTCTACCACCATTGCACGTCAAACTTGGACTAATGAAGCAGTTTGTCAAAGCATTTGATCGTTGTGGAGATTGTTTTGGCTACATATGCTCAATCTTTCCTGGCCTTCGGTATGAGAAAAAAAAAGCAAGGATATTTTAAGGGCCTCAGATCAGAAAGTTGGTCAAGGACCACTAGGCCTACTTCGTGACTACAATCACCGCCATTGAAGGTCGAGCTTGGAATGCATTTGCTGATGTGGTTCATAACTTTTTTGGCAATAAAATAACTGAAAATTATTGAGAGATGGTGGAGGAGCTTCTCCTCGGCCTACAAGAACTAGGAAGTAAGATGAAAATTAAAAAGCTCTATTTGCACAGCCACCAGAGTGAGTTTCCCCAGAATCTTGGTGGCGTAAGTGAAGAACTAGGCGAGCGTTTCCATCAGGACATCAAAGTGATGGATGAACGTTACCAAGATCGATGGAGCTGCAGCATGATGGCATATTACTGCTGGAGTTTGATGAGAGATGTCCCTTTTGCAGTTCTTAAGAGATCAGCTACAAAAAGAAAATTTATGATTTGTGAACCTAATTGCTGTTGTGCCAACATTTTCTTTGGATATATGGAACACTACTAAACGTTGTAAAGTGACAGTTTTAGTTTTTCCTGTATTGAATGAATTGTTTCCGTTTAGAGTTGCCAAGTTAATTCGGCGAGATAACACACAACTAAGAAAAAGGTAGGTTTTCTCTGGCGCCTTACTTGTGATGAGTAAAGTGCTCCGCTTGTATTGTTTCATTATATATTTCACTTATCTAGTACTAGTATGTTGTGATCAGTAATGTTCAAAAAAGATAAAAGCTTGAAATTAGTTTTAAAAGTGTATTCTTATGCCAATGGCTTTATTGCAATGTAAATTTTTTAATCTAAAGCAAAAATTTTCAAAATGATCTTGTTTTTGTATCTCAAAAACGTGACCATATTGGCAAAAACTAACACCAGATTTAAATTTAGCGCCTCCAAATTTCACAATATTCGTTGAAAAACCCCATGCAATCAAAATTGTGTTGACCAGTGCAATTTTTGTTTTGTTTTTTGCATCAATCACTAGCAGTTAATGAAGAATTGTCCATACGATATCCAGTGCATCGATAAAAACCAACAAAAAGCGGAGAAGCTTGAGTACTTTTGATTTGCCGGCAAATCATGGCTTGCCGACTTCAGAGTTGATGATTTTTGCCAATGTTTAACGTGCAAAATGCTAAAATCAGGAAGTAAGACTAAAGCCTCTGAAACGCGGAAATTCTAAAATATTCCCTATAAGCGCTAGATTGATGTTTGGTAAGGGATGAGATTGATCTTGCAGATAAAGTTGAATTTTGAGTTGGAATAAATTAGTGTTAAAAGTGGGATTTTTGGTAGAATTTTGGTTAGTTTGTGGAATTCTTGCAATTTAGCAGTACCTTTCGAAATTTTGCTGTTGGAGAGGTCTTGGAATTTTGGAACCTTTTTTAGTTATTTTTTGAAGTATAATAAAATTTTTCTTTGACTTCACTGTAAGTTAGAATATGCTCAAATTGGGCTCTGTAGCACAATTGCAAAGTTTTTCAGAAGTCATTTAACACACAAAATTGTGAAATGAGGCAACACTGTAATACAATTATGCAATTACTGAATTGTAGAATTACGTTAAGTTCGTACTAAAACATGAAATTGCAGTATTTTATCTTACATAAGGTGTTACTGAGTTATATAAATAAGGAAAATTACCAACTGTAAACATACCGAAATTGCATAAATATCAAAATTAGTTGTTGTCGACAAAAACTAGAAACATGACCACTTGATAGGGTAAACTTAAACACATAAATAGAGTTAATTTAGGCACTTCCCTAAATGTTTTCAATTTCTATGAATTCAATTTTGATAGTTTTGTGTTTTGGTGTGGCCCATAAAATTCACATTATTAAGTCATCAATGTACCATAAAAAGAATTGCTTTTTGTCTCAATACAATTACATAAATTTTGGAAGACTGGTCTTTAAAGCCAGATACAAGACTGACTCAAATTTAATTTTCAAAAAGTCTAACTTGAGCTTATGCTTTCCAGACTTGCATTCAGACTCCTGCCTTTAGTAAATAATTTGCTTTCCTCTTTGACAATGTTAAAAAGAAATTCAGCCTGTTGAAAAAAATGTGCTGATTTGCAAAACCTGTGCTGAGGTGGATAGACCTATGGTATGTACTTAAGTGTTTATAAAACATTACCAAACACCAATAAGAAGTGCTTCTTTGCTCAGTATGCTATGACGGGGATAGATGGCACTTTGTGTGTGTGATGTCATCTCAGTCATTGTAATTATAAGGAAGTGGATATTTTGCCTTGGTTTGCATTTACCTTTGGAGGCTATTTTGCTGTGACCATTCATGTGCGTTTAACACTTTTACTGAGTTATCACTTCAATTCACGTAATGTGAGATTTTGCACAGGCTGCGGTGTCACGTGAATTAACGTGATTCAGAAAACTGTGTACGTTAACTGTTATACTCAAGTAATTTAACCATCTACAGGACTTTGCACACAGCATAATCATTTGCACACACATTCCAGATGCTTTGGTGTCACAAATCAGTTTTGTGTCAAACTTTTGAACTTTCCTCTCAATCACTATGCTACCTAGAATGCGGGTGGGAAGGAGATTTGTTTTGCTATTTTACTATAATATCAATTTAGGGCATCAGTTTTCTTGCTTTACTGTGCTTTGTAAAAACTTTTGTAAAACTTGTTGTAAAAAGTAACTTTTGTAAAAGGTTGCAACTTTGCAAATATCTGTCCTTTGCTGAATATTTGTGATATGCTTTGGGTAATATGATTAAATGTTCTATTTTGAACGACTTATAAGAATTTTCAAATTGTAGACCAGGAATTCAATAAAATAGAAATAGTGATAGCAGTGGTTTTATTTAATAACGAATTGAAATGAATAACAAATGATATAAAGTAAAATTGAACAGTATTTGCAATGCTCGTTGCTATAAAACCAGACAGTGAAAACAGCACTGCACACAGGCGTCATACAGCATGCAACGCTCGACGCAACAAAAATGTTAATCAGCCATATTTGCTACATTTCTGGCAGTGATGCTGTGGTTAGTGGATAATGCAGCTGTCTACAAATGCATTGGTTACAGGTTTGAACCTTTACTGGCAGGGTGCTTAGACAAATGCAAAGCACACTTGAAGGAGGACTGGTATGTAAATATGTGGGGGAGTGTGCACTGGGGTAAAATTTTTTTAATTCTTATTAAAATTTACCAATCAGAAATTACCAAAAGTCACATGTTTAGTATATCATTTAAATTGATCAATCACAAATGTTTGATGGCAAAATAACTACTCTCTAAATATAACAAGTATTGTGTCGACCATCAGTTTTTTATTAAGCTCAGCTACCAATAAGCCATTATTAGCAGATCAAAGGTCAATGTTGTGGTCTGTGGAAACAATTATTATGCTCTTCACTTCTTGAACACAAGTTCCAAAGAGTGGGGCTTGTTGTCATTACACAAAGACTGTGACTTGAAACTTTCAATTTCAGTTTGGTTAAATGTACATTTGGACTCGTGAACCAAGAACTTATACTCAGACTCAAACTTATAAAAAGTCACTGTGTCACACTCTCTAAACTAAATGCATGCAAGTCAGGGTTGCAATATTAGCCGTGTTATTCCAAACTTTACTTTTTGTGAAACTGTTTGGCTAGCATGTACAGTTGAATCTGCTTAATTACATAGTGGATAATCACATAATCTGTTTTATTGAATAAGGATCTTAAATCCCAAACCATAGTCAATCATCTGTTAAAAAATTACATCAGTTTATTGCATATTGGTTTACAGAATAATCTGGTTAATTAAATAAAAATAAGAGCTATTTATTTAATTAACCTAAATTTTAATCATTAGCTTTGTTAAAAGTAAATAAGGCTTTCATGCATTTGATACCATTTGGCAAAGACTTCAGTTTGAAGGAATGAACGTGGATATATTTTTTTGTTTACAAAAGCAAAAGTTAGGTAAAATTCAAAACAAAATCAAACAACAATTTTGCAGCATTTTTCTTGAAGCAACAATGCTTTATTCTTTTGTTGCTATTGATACCTGATTAACGCATAATCTGTTTAGCTTCATAAAAAGTCTTGGCAAATTGCCTATGAAATCAGCTATTTGACCGTGCTTAGATTCAGCTTTTTTGACTTATTTTTATTCATTGCTGTGTTACTTTTAATGCATAAATATTCTACCTTGCCAAGTTATCCGTACTTATTGCTGACTTTTTAATTACTCGTTTGTGTGATCACTTTTCTATTTGGGTAGATGAGTGCTGTTTGCTTTTGTTGTACATAGTGCCAGTTTTGGGTCACTTCTGTGTATAAATTTTTTGATTTCATGTAAAACTAGAAGTCACAGGTAGACACCATTGAGTTGTGCTGAAATTTGTATTTCTTGTGGCAGCTGAAAGCAAAAGACCCTGTTTTATTGAGCAAATTGACATTAGTAGATGGGTTTATTTTTATAAATAGACTTCTTTTTCAGGGAACTTTTTATTTTTCAGACCAGCATCTGACAACCTTTATGCACATTGTGTGGCATTCGGCCATATTAACTAGTTTAGTTGCAGAGTGGAGTTTAAAAATATGGGTGTGCAAATTTGTTAGATAATCATCCACTGTAAGGCTTTGCAAATTAGGATTAAAAGGCAAGCATAGTTATTTTTCTGCCAAACAAGTTTTATGCAAAAATGCTCACCATCACCAATGCATAAGTGACATTGACCTGGAAGTATTGAAGAACCAACTGTTTTCATGTTCAGGTGTTTCTTGAACCCAGCTCAAGAGCATAATTGACACAAGTTAAAAAACAGAATAACGTCGATCAAATAAAGCAATGATTTTTATGATGAAAAAAATTATAAATAAAAACATATTTAATGTAATAGTATGCAAGTAATCTTTTTAAAATTTTTTAAAGGATATCAAAATCAATTGTTGTAGATCTCTATCAAGCTTGGATCAAACATTTTTGCTTCATGATGTCAACTGAGTTTAAGGAAAAGATTTTGAGAAAGATGATATCAAATCAACTTTCTGTTTTATCTAAGATAAATGAACACATTTTGCAAATTCTGTTAGGGTAAAAAAAATTGTTGTTAAATTCAATAAATGTTTGTGAAGAATATTGCACTTCAACTTCCCTAATTTTTTTGAATTTTTCAAATGTGAGAGATTGGCCCGTGTATTATTTAAATTTCGTTTTCATGCAGCATGACAATATTTCACTTACATATATTCTTCTAGATTTTTTCACTGATTAAAATTTCAACATTTGCTAAGTGTTGCATACTTTTTTTCAGTAAATTTATAAGCGGGGCCACCATCAACTAGAAATCAAAAGTAAAAATAAATAAGAAAAAAATTATCCATTTGGAAACCATTGAAACTTTCACCAAATTTGGGTGTTATAGAACTGTTTGATAAATGGAAAACCTTGTTGAAGAAGTCTCAAAATAGTTTGTAAAAACCTCAGGAAGGCTTTTTAAATAGTCTGGCTAAATTCTTTTAAAACTCATTTCAAGATGCAATGAAAAATTTTACTCTAAAGTTTGTTGCGTGTTGCCGAAATTGTGACAAAACAAGAACATTTCTTAGAAATTATTGTGGTATGGAAGTCCTGCTCAAAAGATACAGACGTTTTTATATCTTTTTTGGAGATCAATTTTCTGACATAGATCAAAATTTATGTTTAAATTGATATTATTTGTTCATGTAAAGGTGAAAGCCTTTCTTTTATGTTTAGGAGATTAACGTTCTGATGTGAATCAAAGTTTATGTGCAAATGGAATTTTTTTTCTGCTGTTAAAAAGGTGGCTATCTATTTTTATTTAATCAATTTTAACTCTTTTGCTCCCGCGTGAAAAGCGAAAGAAAATGTCAGTAAGATGGCAGCGCGAAAAACTGTCATAATCAATCATAATTATGTACCTCAAGTTTGTTTGTAAATCATTACTCAGCTGTCTACTTCTACATTAAGTGTGATATATCGTTGAAATCTACATTTCTTGAGGATTTCAAATAGAAAAAAAATTTTTTTTTGAATATGCAAATTTTATGCAAATGAACCCCCCCAACTGGGGGGGTAGTTGTCTTCAAAATTAAAGAGGCACCCTCACCTCAAAGATCACTACAGATTTAATCTTCAACCAATTTTTTTAGAAATGATCGCAAAATGATGCTAAGGAAATAAGCTTTCAAGGTACATCAATCAAAACTTACCTAAAAGCATAGGTTTTCTACAATATGCAATTTTCTGAGGCACATGACCTTTTTTTTGACCGGTACCGACCGGTACCAATTTTTGGTAGTTAAATTTAGTACCTAAAATATGATCAATTATTATCTGCTAGAGGTTAGCCTAAACCATGTAACATTATGTATTTTTGAACAGGGAATTTCTTCAAGATTCAGAAAATATCAAGTTTAAATAGAATATGCTGTCACTGACAATGAAACAGCCGCTTGTTTACACCCTTCCCATTTGTTGAGAAACAAGGGGGATACAGCAAACTTTGATTTACGAAAGCCAAACTTCTGCTGGCTTTTAAACTTGTATTTCGCTTCTTGTCTCCTTCGAAATTTGATACAAAATGACGGCTTTATTGGTGAAACATTTGCAATTTATTTTATGTTTTTATAGGATGTAGTTTTTCTAAAAATTATAATTTAGTGAAGGTAAGTCAAAAAATTTTGGGGGGTTTTGAACTGACATGATGTACAGTACTCATTTTTGATGAGTAAATATCATATACCACTTAGCCTAAACTATTTAAAGTTATATATTGCTGGAAAGAAAATTTCCTAAGCTTTCAAATGAGACCAGTATTTAGCGACATATGATATTTCTTACGCACTAAATTTACTTTTATCTACTTACCATTCAAATTTGTTTGGGGGGGTTTTGAGACCCCTAAAAAATTTGGAAATTTAAAAAAGTAAAATTTATCATTATCGCTTGAAATTTTGTCAAATGATGCCCTAAAAGAGTAGTTTTCAGACTGTGTCAGTGTTAAAGGGTTTGGTTTTGTGGTAAAGATATAATCTCAATTTGATTTTAGTGTAGTTGGCACGTGCTGAGAATTTGGCCGATTTTGTCGTCTGCAACTGGGCTCTTGGTCTTTTTAACCCATTTTGGGTATAAAAATCCAAGAGTTAGGGCACAAATTATACATCTTTTGATGCGTGAGGAAATAAGCGTGATCTTTTGAAAATTTTATGAAAATCGGATGAAAAATAAAGTCACAAATCGATTTTTCATTAAACTAATTTTGTAACTCAATTTAAAAAAATTTGAGGTAAACACTGAAAACACGAGATCATCAATCGATGATCGCGGGAGCGAAAGAGTTAAGACATACAATAAAACACTGAGTAGCCAAACCCCGATTTTCCAAAACTTCATTAGGCTTCCATCTTAAAAGGCACTTTGTGCTTTGAGCATGTCCATGTGTTTTACAAAATTGATTCAAATTACATAGTTTTTTCTACAAGAGCTTTGCACTTGGTTTTGCCTCTTTCACTGCATCTGTATTACAGATCTTGCACTTGCCAGCAACTCAAACCTCTGCTAAAAGAGTTTGTATCTTGGTCATGTGACATTTGCTTACAACACCAAGTTTCCATCAAAAGGATATATTTTTTACTTCATTTAGTAGTCATTATATGGTTTCCCATTCTTCTATTGTATGCAAAGCGATATTGTTGCAGTGCGCTACACCAGACTGCGTTCTACACAGGTAATAAGTTTAAAAGTAGCATAGAATTAAAAAGCATAAGAAGCGTTTCCTAATCAAAATAATCTTGATGTTAATATATTTTTAATTGAATTGACGATAGAGAGTTTTTTGTTCATATAAGTGCTGTCAACAGCAAAATAACTGCTGCCCAAAGTACATGATAATTCATTTTCAGCTGTCTTTTAAACTCAAAAAAAAAACTATCTGTTCAACGAATAAGTTTCAATTATTTTGTAAAAATTCTACAGTGTCAGCAAACTTTTAAAACTAATTTTAAGAGTCACTACTGGAATTGCTATATTGTTTGAATGTTTAAAAGACAAAAGATGTGGCATTCATTTTTAGGTGTTCAAACATTTCAAAATCTTTCATTTCAAAATTGTTTTACAAATTTTGCCTTTTTGGAAATTTTTTGTGCCTTGTTTAGATTTTTAACAATTACACAATATTTTCAGAAAATGCTTTGCATGTAAAATGATGTGGCGTCTTTACATTGAGAGTTATAAGCAAGGCTTTGAGGAAGACCTAAATTTAAAGTTGCTTCAGCCCCAGAGCTCTCTTTCATCAAGCCATTGCTATGGCTCTGAGCTCTTTGAAATAAACAGCTTTTTTTCAAAGTTTTAAGTTTTTAACTTTTATTTTCTAAAGCTTTAATAAAAGCGCTACATATGCAATAAACTCAAAAAATTAATTCATCCTAATGATGTATGTACATTTATTAGTCATCACACAGTAATACCTGAAAAGTGTGTGTGTGTGTGTGCATGCGTGCGTGCGTTTGTGTGTGTATGTTTGTGGGTGCATGCCTGCGTTCATGTAATCTCTCAACAAAATAGCAATAGTGTTAGCAAAAAGTTGGAGCTGGGTGAAGAAAATCTGGTTTCAGCTGCTCTTGAAATTTGAGTAGAACTCTGCCTGTTGAGAAAATGCTCTTTCTAGCTGTGTTTATATATCTACCTTCTTGCTTCCTCTTTAGTTATGGAAAAAAAATACGCAATTGTCACAGAAAGCTAGCGAAATGTTTATAGATAATTATAAAAATGTGCTGATATACTGTTGGCAAATTCAAATCTCCATATAAAATAGAAATACTGCTAAAACTGACAAAATAGTATCGTTTGAAGTAAACTGTCAAACTAGCCATACTCTATTGTATTTGATGAGTTGAATGAAAATAAATACTAAAGTATGGCTTCTTCGATATGTTAGCTGTAAACGCTCTAAATGGCAATTTTACCAGCTTGGTATCACTGCCTGTGATTATATCTCACTGTGCCACCAGTATTAGAAACTCTAATGCATGGCTGAACTTGAAATTGCTCTAATGCAACCAACGACAAATTTTCTTATGATCATAAAAAGATAAAGCATTACTCTATAGTTAAACCTGCCTATTGTGTTGTAGGATGCAGGTTTGTCTTTTAACATTTTTTAAATCATGTTTCTACCTTCTGATAACATGACGTAGTTGGCGATTGAAAGATGTTTGGATAGTTTTGGCGTAACTTATCATCACAACAATCTGTATTTGGACAAAGTACCGGCAAACTTGCATACTTTTGATACGGCCAGTTTTTTGATATGAATTTCAAGAGTAATATCTACAGATGTTAGAATGATGCAACTGAATGATGCGTCCAACGTAACAAGGACTGAAAATCATGATAGGTCGTGGATACGGACTGTTATATCTAGAGGACATTGCCGAAAAAGAAGTATACTTATCTTGTTACTTCTGGCCCAAATTTCAGTTGTATATTATATTTATCGAGCTGAGGTAAGGTTGTTACATTGCTTAAAGTCAACTAATTGTATTGTGTACATATACTTGCTTAAAATCTTTTCTGTGCTTCAACTGTAGCGTCACCGGCTCGATGGTATAGTGGCTAGAGCGTCCGCTTTGAAGTCGGTAGACCTGGGGTTCATTTCCCTTGTCGAGTCATACCTAAAGACTTTAAAAAATGGTATTCACAGCTTCCCTGCTTAGCGCTCAGCACTTAAGGGATAGTGTGGAGAACAAGCCGGCAAGCTTGCTTGTTGTGTCCTTGGGCAAGGCACTTAACGGGACGCCTCCGTCTTTATGTGGCAGACAGATGGTGGGGCCAAGCAGTCTACCCGTCGTGGTGGCCCAGTCTGACGAAAGACATGCAAACAGAGCATGAGCTCATACGCGTAAATAAAATAACTGTAGCGTCGGGGTTGATTCAGTCTCGTTGTGTTGTCTATCAGCCATCCCACTATAGATGTTTCTGGTTTGATATTGTTTTGAGAAATCTTTTATTATGTGCTAGCCTCTACATAATGGGACCCAATATCCAACTTAGCCTGTATTTTGTCTGCTCCATTAGATAGATTGAAATGATCAGTGTATATACTTGTTGTTGGTTTATTTGCTCAACGCAGATATCCCACGTAGTAATAGTAGTTAATCAGTTTTTATCCGGTGTTGTCCCCTTAGCAGAGATGGCGGGATTTACCCCATTCCTTCTGCAATTGCTTGTACTCCGTCTCTCCACTTTGCTCGATTCAGGGCATCCTCTTTCTTCAAACCAATCTTCTCTGCCTACTCCTCCACTTGCTTCTTCAAGGTCTTCGTTGGTCATCCTTGCTTTCTCTTCCACGTGTAGTTTCATTTTAGAATGAAAGCTAAAACATGCAATTATCTAAAAGCTTTCACAAATTGCTTCCAAGTATTAGTACCTTTGGCTGGGGTTGTGGTCCGGCTTGTTGGCAAAGGGAAAAATTAGCTATATAAAGCTTGTCCAATCTTTAGGCCTTGGTATTTCAAAGTACTAAAATTGATCAGTGAAATTGCGTGGAAATTTTTCATGCTGTAGTTTTTTTTTGTAATTCCATCACGTCTCTTTTTACACGTTGAAACATACAATTTGTTTTACAATATTTTTTGTTTTACAGCTTGGCCAAATCACCAATAAATATCTTATTCAGCAATTTGAAAATAAAGTGTATGCTCTATCTCATGTTCCTCAAAACAATTCTGGAAATATATCCATTGATATCATACCAACGTCTTTTCATCAGAATGAGTCTAAAGAAGATGCAACTGTTTTATTATCCACCAATATTTCTTCAAAAATGCATGCAGCCAGCATTGCTTCAAAATTTGATATTACACACAGCGTTTTTTCCAACACTGTTGGCCATAAAATGCTTATGCACTATAGTACTTTACCTTCTAAACGAACTGTTCCTACTCCAAGAGTTTCAAAAGAAAATCACCAGCCATTAATTGACGTGATGACCACGGTCACTTCAAAAGAAATGGATAAAGCCTTCACGGAGCCTATTGCAAAGGAAGTTTTACCTGAATGTCCTAAGACACCTCCTGGCCTGCAAGTAATTTTACCTGTACTAGATATAGCTTTGTCAGTGTATGACCGCATATACATACAAATAAGCTAAGCTCAGTAAAATGTATTAGAGCGCTTTTTCTTCTTGAACAACCGAATATGATATTGTTCTCTTGTTAGTTGCTTTACATGTTTTTGTTTGCAGAAACGCTTAAGGAGCAGGGAAACCATCAGTTCAATACTTCGGTTGTCCACTACCGCAGGCTTTATGTATGCAAAAGTTGTTTAATGGTTCTGCAGTTCTGGCAGTGCCTAAACCAGGAGACTTTCTTTAACTATTTGTTAGTGGACTACCGTATATTTCAGCGTATAAGGCAACCTTTTAGCCCAAATTTACCATCCAAAATTAGGAATCGTCTTATAGGACAAGTGCAATGGTATAGGAAATAAACAAGTATCATACTATAAAAATTGGCCTAGTTTTGGGGGTCGTCTTATCTGTAAATCTCTTTATGCGCCGAAATATACGGTTTCTATGCTCTCTTTTATGGCTGCCAATAATTTAGCATTCACGAGTTTTCGCATAAAGACAAGAACTAAAGATGCCGGAATGTCAGACTTAAATTGTCCCACCTAACGCATTAAAAATTCGCCAAATTTCCCTAATATTACATGAAACACGCCAATATGGCAACCCTACTAAAAAGCCTCACAGTGATACAGGCTGTAGTGCTTTAGGATTTGAAAACCTATGATATTACGGGTGTCTCAGAAAAAGTGAACCGCTTTTTGTTAAGGATTTTCTCGGCGACAATAAAACCGAATTTATTGAAATTCACACACAGTAGCCTTATAACAGTGGTCCCCAGCCCCCGGGCCGCGGACCGGTACCGGTCCGTGAGATACTTGTTACCGGACCTCACAGTAAACGATAACTATACACTATTATTGCTTTATTCATTAGGTGATTTTGAAGGCTGAACATTTGTACAGTTTATATCTTATGTTTCATACAGGTTTAATAAATTAACCTAATTTTCACAATGTCAGTTGATGCATGTTTTAGTTGCATGCAGGCCTGTTTATCTTTGGTGCTTCAAACCGGTCCGCAAGAATATTGAGTGACTTTCAACCGGTCCGTGGCTCAAGAAAGGTTGGAGACCGCTGCCTTAGAATATTATCAACACTTTTGCAAAGTATCTAAAAGATCAGTTTCAAATTATGTTGGTATTGTCAAATTCGAAACAACGTCTCAAAAAATGAAATATTAGAGTAAAATTAATTTGTTTTAGTCTATGCTCAATGTGACCTCCATCCTCCACGACTAAACGAAGCCGTTTCTTCTACGCAGAAATGCTTTTGCGTATTTCTTCAATCGATATCTCCTCCCACCATATTATTATCCTGTTTATTAACGCCTGCTCGGTCTATTTGTCTTGCACTCCTCGGGTAAACTTTCTCCTTCAAAGAGCCTCCTATGGCATTATCCAACGGTTTACAGTCAGGACGCGGAGGCCATTTATCTTTCTTGATGAATTCTTGTGTAGCCTCATCCAGGTGAGCCTGGGTTACCCCACTTGTGTGGTAAGAAGCCCCATGTTGCTGAAACACGTAATTGTCGAAATTATAACGCCACAAAGCGCTTATTCAAGAATTGCTCGAATAATTTTACTCTGATATTGCATTTTTTGAACCGTTGTTTTGAATTTGACAATACTGACATAATTTGCCACTGATCTTTTAGATACTTAGTAGAAATGTTGATAAAATTCTAAGGCTTACTGTAGGTAAAATTTTAATAAATTCGGTTTTATTATTGCCGAGAAAATCCTTAACAAAAAGCGGTTCACTTTTTCTGGAACACCTGATATATACATTTAGGCTAGGGTGGGGTGAAAAAACTTTTTTTTGAAATTTTAACATGTGGGTTCTGAAAATTTGAAAAATCGTCAAAAAATAACATTTCCACAAATTTTTATTGGTAGGCCTCTTATTCCCAGCCATTTACCCCTACCTCAAGAAAAAGGTCAAGTGAGGTCAAATTTAGTGAAAATTCACTAACTCACTACCTACTCATCGTAGAAAGCTGATTTTGATGTCCAAAGATGCAGAATGCTTATGTTTCTATATGTCTCAAAGACAACTTTTTCTGTAAATGCGTTAGTTTTTGAGATAATTCAAAAAATATATTTTAGCATAGGTTTTGCAGTCACATGTTCTCTGCAAATGCTAAAAAAGTGCGAATTTGCGAAAACATGTCTGGCGGATTCGCAGTCCAAATTCAACAATGCGTAAAAAAGTCCGGCGGTATTTGGTAATCTTTTTCAGTTTGCTAAAATTTTTAACCAGCTGTTTAATGTGTGGCAGACAGTAAATAGAAATCCAAGGTTGGACTGGCGCTTTTTTAGGGCAGTGCAACGTCTCGGATAAACATCGGTTGTGACGCAACAGCAAGTGACGGCGACTTAAATATCTTTTGTATTGCCGATTCTCTCTTGAGCAATTAACATGAAGCAAATCAAAAAGTGTTTTTTTTTCTGTACTTTTCCCGACCAATTTCAATCGTAGCTAAGGAGCAATAATACCGAAGAGCTCTCAAAGTTCAGTTTAACACAAGACCTGATTTTCCGGAGAACTTCGAAACTGGAACTGCTTAAAATGTATATGTTTTCCTTACGCTTCAACGCCAATTTCAATCGTGCTTCATAAGATAAAAAAACATTACCCTCGGTTTCAGGTTAGCGCGAAAAACATCATTTTTTTGTCATGGAACATATATAATTATTTAGAGAGGTAGGAGGGGACCAAGTTTAGGCTCTCATTGTAACAGACCTCGTGTATGGGTTATGTTTTTGGAAACTCAAATAAATTTCGAGAACGATGTTGTTCCAGATGATAGCATGGACGTAAAAAATTCATCTGAAGTTTTTTCTGAAGTGGGTTCATCCCTGTTTCTACATTGGTCTGAATTCTGGATTCGCTTTTTAGTACATATTTTGCAGCCATGCAATTTCTTATCAATTAAAAGTTCGTTTTGTTTTTTTTCCAAACAACAAAACAGGGGACTTCAGCTTCCCTTGTTGGTTGTGGGTTTTCAAATCTTTTTGCACTCTGGTTCATGTTCTCGGGAATTCAAATAAATGTTCACGTCGTTCTTGAGACGACAATATGGACATACCTTTAAAAAATAGAGCGAAAGTTTTTCGTGCAAGGGCTCAGCAAGCCCTCTTTGTTTACAAGCCTGCATCGTGGTTTTGCTTTTTTGCACGTATGCAACAGTCGTGCAATTGTTATTTTTCCTAAGAATACGGCTGAGGAAAACTTCGGCCCTTGCAGCTCCTTGTGGTTGCGCCCCTAATACATCTATAAAAGCTTGCTGAAACAGAATGCGTTGTAATATGTAGTTGGAAGCCAACCCGTATGACGTACTAACTACATCAGGGGTGCACTAAGTACAACCCGCGACTAGTGACAACTGAGAGCGTTCGCATCGCAGTTGGTAGGCCTGGGGTTCATTTCCTAAGTCGAGTCATACCAAAAGACTTTAAAAACTGGTATTCACAGCTTCCCTGCTTGGCGCTCAGCGTAAAAAGGGATAATGTGGAGAACAAGCCGGCAAGCTTGCTTGCTGTGTCCTTGGGCAAGGCACTTAACGGGACGCCTTATTGTTCCCTTCAAACGCGAAAAAAGTGCGAATTTCCGAAATTACGTCCGGCGGATTCGCAGTTAAAATTCAACAATGCATAAAAAAGTCCGGCGGTTTTTTTGGTAACTTTTTCCGTTTGTTAAAATTTTTGCAATTTTTAACCAACTGTTTTTAATGCGTGGGAGACAGTGAAAAAGAATGAAAGGTTGGGCAGCCGCTTTTTTAGGGGAGTGCAACGTCTCGCGTAAACATCGCCTGGCTATGAAGCAACAACGAGTGACGGCCACTTAAAATATCCCTTATGCTAATACCAAACTTCTTTTGTATCACAAATCAACCCCAAAGCAAGTAACATAAAGTACACCGGCCAGTTTCTATTGTAGCTAAAGAGCAGCAATAGCAAGTAGCTCTCAAACTTCACTTTAACACAAGACATTAGTTGTCGTGGGAAGTTTGAAACTGGAATTGCTTAACTTATGTTTTCTTTACGTTTCAACGCTAATTTCAGTCATGCTTGTTAAGATAAATAAGCACATAGCTCTCGGTTTCACTTTGGCGTACAAAACGCCATTTTGTAAATCAGAAATAAATAACCTCTCACTTGTTAATTATAAAAACTAAAAGTAAAAAATGAGTACGATTTCTAACCGATCTTTTGTCTTAAATCTCTTCCAAAGTTTTTTTTTTAATAAAATGCAGCTGACAGCCATGTTCTGTGATAGCTTACCAGCCATGATTGAAATAAGCCTTGAAACGAGAAGAAAAAATATAAAGTGCAGTTTCAATTTCTTTAAACACGTTTTTTGTTGAAGTCTAGCCTTTTTTCAATTGCTGCAAAGGAAAACTTTTTCTTGACTTGTGTTTTTATTTTAGTTGTACAACGCTTTTGAAAGTTACTTTGATGACTTTTTTGAGGTTGCGCATGAAAACGAAAAAAAAAACATGACCGGACCACAGGCCTCCGTGCATTTTGAAAATGGGCAAAATGCCAAAAACGATGCCAACAATGCTAAAATGCCAACAAATGCAAAACAACGCTCATGAAAACGAGAAAAAATTTAACCGGGCTACATGCCTCCATGAAATTCCAAAATGGGCCAAATGCCAAAAACGCTTGTGAAAACGAGAAAATGTACAACCTGGCCACATGCCTCTGTGCATTTCGAAAATAGGCAAAATGCCAAAAACGGTTGAAAAGAACTAAACTAAATAAAAAGTTTCATAATCGAAGTACGTCTGAGGGGAAATGAAGGATGTTGTTGTACACCAACCAACATTATCAGCAAACTGTAAGCTATGCAAAGTTAGCTTAGCGTATACACTGACTAAATAGCAGTATGCTACTGCAAGCATCTTTTTTTACTCCTTCAAAATATGTTACTAAGGCTGGTGTAACCGTTTGTTCAGCAATGTCCGCCAAAACTTGTCCGGCGGTTTTCGTACATTTGCTAGCGATTTCGCATTCGCGCCGGCGGTTACCCACTTACTAAAATCTTAGAGGGAACAGTGACTGTGGCCCAAACTGAAAACTTTGGCCACCCCTGGACTAAATATTTCGTTTAACTGTGCTGTTTTATGTTCTGCTTAGTTGCAGTGCAGTTATTAATTTCTTGCTGACAGCATTATGGTGTTTAAGTTTATTTCAGGTATGTTTAATACATGTTCATAACTTTTTTTGCTTGCACATGAAAGTACAGAACAGTACGAAATTTACAATACTGTTGTCACAGTTTATTTCTGCCTCCATAACTGCAACCACTTGCAAAGGTTGTTGTTAGGTGCTATTCTCTAAGGCAACAAAAAACGATGCAGAAATCGCAGCCATGTTAAATTCTCAATAGCAAGTTACTGCTCTATTGTGTTGAGCTATGTTGCTGAATTGATGGGCTTATTAATGCACGGTAGTTTCTTTTGAGAAGCCTGTAGTGATGAAAACTCGTATTGCACACATTCCATCAACAACATTGTAAGTACACTTACACTGCTCATTTGTAGCGTATTTTTTGGTATTTTACAGGGCCAATTAAACATCACATTTTCTGCGCCACCTCACACTTATAAAGAAATTGAAGAAGACAATCCATTAGTTTCTAGTGGTGGCTCTTTTAAACCACCATATTGTACTGCTCGATCAAAGGTACGCCTTTCTTTATACACTGCTAAAAAATTCTTAAAACGTTTTTGCAATGCAGTTCTTTCAAATGTCACTTTTATTTAGATCAAGGGTCGGCAACCTACGGCCCGCGGCGAATCCGGCCCGCAGCCCTTTTACAAATTTTAGTAATGATACGGCCCGCCAAGTGGTGTATTTTATTTGATTAATCTGCTAGTTGTTTAAGAAGTGGTTAGCCTAGTTGTTTATTATAACTGATTTCAAAATAGCACCGGCAATAAATTATAATATTTTACATTTATTTAAAGATATAATAAATTTTTACGCTATATTTTTAGTCAAATCCACGTTATAGTAAATATTTTAAGTTTTAGCCATGAAAAGATCTTCATACACCACAGTGTGGAAATCAAGAGCGTTTGAATTAGCTAAAGCAAATGGAGACCGAAAAGCTGCAACAGAACTCATGTCGACGAGTCAATGATTAGAAGATGGAGGAAGCAAGACGATAAGCAGAGGCAAACCAAAAAGTCCGGTAAAAGCTTTCGTGGAAACACTCCACGATGGCCAGAACTTGAAGATAATCTTAAGTATTTGGTTCTTGAAATGCGATCAGTTGGTAGAAGCATCTCAACGGTCTCTATACGGCTCAAAGCCAAGGCATTAGCTAAAGAAATGGGCATTGCGAACTTCACAGGAGCTCAATCTTGGTGCACCAGATTCATGAAAGGAAATAATCTTTCCATTCGGTGTAAAACTACTTTATCCCAACGGCTTCCTGCTGACTTTGAGGAAAAAGCCAGTACATTTCGTGAATTTTGTTCAATGAAAAGGGAATTTTGTTCAATGAAAATTGAAGAGAAAATAGTAGATCATAATTGCATCGTCAATACGGTTGAAGTACCTGTCCCCTTTGATATGCCAGCTAATCGGACCATTGAACAGGTTGATGCTAATTCAGTTCCAATTATGACAACGGGAAGCGAAAAAACATCGTGTACTGTTGCTTTAGTTTGTTCTTCAAGTGGCCATTGCTACCAATCGTAATTTTTAAAAGGAAAACATTGCCTAAAGGTAAATTTCCTGATGGAGTTGTGGTGACGGCTTATGAAAAAGGATAGAAGGACGAGGATTTAATGCGGGCATGGATTAGCGAAGTTTTTATTAAGAGACCGGGTGGGTTTTTCCACACATCATCCTCAATGCTGATCTGCGATTCAATGCGTGCCCATCTTACCGAAGCTGTAAAGTCATTAGCGAGACGAGCCAATACTGTTTCAACTGTTATCCCTGGTGGTTTGACAAAGATTCTTCAACTTCTTGATATCTCAGTCAAAAAATCATTTAAAGCCAAATTAAGAAAAGCCTGGGAAGAGTGGATGATCTCAGGAAATCATACTTTTACTAAAACGGGTAGACAGCGAAGAGTTGATTATGTGTCAATGATTGAATGGATTCTTGAAGCTTGGAACACTATCCCAGCATCAACAGTAATTAATGGCTTTATTGAAGCAGGCATCATTAATAGTTGGGGGTACAAGGTGAAGTAGAAGGAGAAAATCAAGTTGTAGATTCAGATGAATTGACTGATATCAATTCTGAATGTGATGAAAATTATGATGAATTCTCAGAAACCTAATAAAATAATGTGGTGAATATACTATTTGGTGTTGTCAGTAGATTTTTTAAACCGATTTATTTACCATAAAATGGGGCTAAAGTCCTTACATTTAGTGTTATAAAAATGCGGCATATAGTCCGGTGCGGCTTATACGTTACTGTTTTTTCTGGGAAAAACCGGTGGGGTGCGGCTTATAATCTGGTGCGGTTTATAGTCCCGCAAATACGGTACTTCTTTATTAACAATTTTGGTGAACCCACATGTTCGATATGCAACGTATCTGTTGCTGATAAGGAATTTAACATAAAGCGCCGTTATGATGCAAAGTTTACTAATTTTTCTAAGCTTACGGGTCAAACAAGAAAAAAACAATTTTAATCAACTTAGAACCGCCTTAAGACAACAGAGTTCTGTATTTCAAAGGCAAACCACTGAACTGGAAAATGTTACTCTTGCTAGCTACAAGGTAGCACAATTAATAGCAAAAGACAGAGACCGTTTACTGATGGCGATTTTGTGAAAAAATGTATGATGGCTATTGTTGAAACCGTATGTTCGGAGAAAATAAAATTGTTTTCTGGTTTCAGTTTTTCAGCACGAACCATAACCCGACGAATAAGAAAGATTTCTGAGAACGTGAAATATAACCGAAAGGATTGTTTTGAAGATCTACAGCTCTTCTCAAAAGCGATAGATGAGAGCACAGACACGACAGATACAGCTCAGCTGGCAGAATTTTTGAGTGGAGTAAACGGAGATTTTCATGTTATTGAGAATTTTGTTCAACTGCTCCCTATTATGGGTATTACTACAGGAGCCGATATTCTGAAGGCATTACTTCAATGCCTTGAAGCCATGAATTTGAATCTCTCAAAACCGGTTTCAACAACGACTGATAGAACCCCATCAATGGTTGGAAAAATATAGGTGTTGTGTCTTTGCTTCAAGAACACGTGGAAGACCATGGAATTAATAACGATATTATAAACTTACTGTGTCTCGTTCATCAGGAAGCATTGTGCGCAAAGGTATCAACCTTAAAGAGCGTCATAGACTTAGTGGTAAAAACTGTGAACTTTATTTTGTACCGAGGGTTGAACCGTCGTCAATTTCGTCAACTACTTTTACAAACAGTAATTTGTATGGAGATTAGCTTTATTTCTGCAATGTACGTTGGCTTAGTCGAGGTGAAATGCTACAAAGAGTGTACATATTGAGAGAAAAAATAGCAATCTTTCTTGAAAAACCACAAATGCTACGGAATTTCGCAATCAAGAATGGGTTTCTAATTTGGCATTTTTGGTTGATTTGACATCGCATTTGGACAACCTGAATTTGTTGCTTCAGGGAAAGGTTCAATTGATACATGAGATGTGGAGTTATGAACGCGCATTTGAAACAAAACTACGACTTTCAGAAATTCATTTGGGAAATGCAAATTATGCTCACTTTGCTGCACTGCAAGAGAACAAACCTATGAGCACTACTTCATTTGTATCTGTGATACGACATTTTAAGAACTAAATTTTCATCTCGCTTTAGTGACATTCGTTCTCGCGAAATTGATATCAAGATTAATTAGTACTGCATTTGATATACAGGTCGACGCTGCACCAGAAAATATCAAGTGAAGTTAATTTAGCTGCAGTGTAGCAACGAGATAAAATCAAAGTTTCATTGTGAGCTTGTATCACTGCTTGACTTTTGTAAAAAATATCTTGAATCCAAACGATATCCCAACTTTGTTAAACATGCCGAAAAATGGCATCCATCTTTGGCAGCATTTATGCGTGTGAACAATTATTTTCGAGAATGAAACTAACCATGACCAAGTTGGGAGCACAACCTACTGATGAACATTTGCAATTATGTTGTGCTTCTTTCCTCATCAACTTATCACCTCAACTTCAAAAACTTTGAAATAAAACACAACATGAAATATCGCATTGACGTTTTCCTGCCGGTATCAACAAATGTGTGTTGCATTTTATGCTACCGTTATGAACTGTTGAAATTAGCAGTTATTCTCATTAAAATTTCATAAATTCGCAAGTTTTAACAACAACACTGTTAATGGTAAATTTAAACGGCCCTATGAGAGCTTGCAGATTTTAGTTTTGGCCCGTAACTAATGAAAGGTTTCCGACCCCTGATTTAGATAATCCTCTATTTTATTTTTACTTTCGTAAATTGCTTCTTGGTTTATCGGTTCTTCATTTTTATTTAGCAGAGCTTTCAGAATAAAGTTTGAGGTAGCTGTATGGGGAGTGTGTATCGCTTAAATTTTTTTAATGAAAGCTTTGTGGCTGCTCTGTAAAATTGACTATGTAATTCGGTCACAAAATTAATCCATAAGTTAATGTTGCACCAGCATCTAAAGACTCTTTTAAGTTCATGAAAAATTTAATGGAAACTATGATGATAAACTGCTTTGCAGTCTCAGTAGCCTGGAATCGCAATCACCTTCCCTTGCACATGAGAGGCTGGCCGATTTTATCCATTTACCATCTTTTGCTTGCGGTTGTCTGCTCACACTCCTTGTTAAGGTACCACCTGACTGTCACTTAAAGACGGAGGTATTCCGTTGAGTGTCTTAACACTAGGACAGAACAAGCGATTTTGTCGGCTTTTCTCAACACTTCACCTTTCGTACTGAGCGTCAGGGCATGGAATCTGGGAATATCATTTTTTTATGGCTTTTGCTGCAATTCCTCAAGGGAATTGAATCCAGGTCTACCGATTGCCAAGCGGACGCTATAGCCACTATACCACTACTCCGGTTTGCTTCCATTTTAACAATAGATAACTTCAGTTAACTTTTTGCCATACGTCAATGTTTTTAGTAGCTGCTGATTCATCGAGCAGAATTTTTATTATTTCCTTGTTTTAATGTTTTTAGGTTGCAATCGTAATTCCATTCCGAAATCGAGATGAACATTTGCGATATTTCTTACAATATATGCACCCGACTTTACAAAGGCAGCAACTGCATTATCGCATATACGTAATTAATCAGGTAAACACTATCTTATATCGCTTTTTTGTACTATATCGATAAGCTTGAAAAGCCATTCATATGAATATCTATTTGCGTAAATTATATAACCTTTTCATGTTAATAGATGTACAGAACAGTATGAACCGTAATTTTTCCTGGTATTCTTTGTAATCTATTCAACTCTTTTTACCTGAAGGTAAA
The DNA here is from genome assembly GCA_963675345.1 of Trididemnum clinides. Lineage (NCBI taxonomy): Eukaryota > Metazoa > Chordata > Ascidiacea > Aplousobranchia > Didemnidae > Trididemnum > Trididemnum clinides. The sequence goes on along the minus strand of OY776296.1, from coordinate 13,865,145 downwards.
AAAGTGGACTGATGCATGTAAAGTCAAGTCAGCTTGAAGGAATTAGTTACAAATTCAAAAACTGGTTTAATTTGTATCTGGATAGACTCAATAATTGAATAATCTGAAGTTGGAACCCTGTGCAAAATATCTACCAGTTTTATTTGGAAATAACAAGATATTTCAAGATAGTAACAGTGTGATCAGTAGGTCAATGCTAGCGTTTTTGTTGACTAGTACTTAAACGCATTTTTTGATATGAGAGAAAAACATTAAAATCGAGTCCAGTCTAATGGAAACTCATACGTTTCAAACGACAATTTTTCTTTTTATGTAGCTACTTCAAATAGCTCAGTATTTACACAAGCCGGTCGATTTGTAAATCAGTAACGTTTTATAAGAAAACAAAAGTCGAACAATTGAAACGATTTCTGCCAAAACGCCACCGTCAGCGAAATGTATTAGTTATTCTGTTTTTATCCTGTGTTGTCCCCTTAGCAGAGATTGCCGGATTTACCCCGTTTCTTCTGCAATTGCTCGCACTCCGTCTCTCCACTTTGCTCGATTCAGGGCATCCTCTTTCTTCAAATCAATCTTTTCTGTCTCCTCCTCCACTTGCTTCTTCTTCGATCGTCCTCGTTTTCTCTTGCCACTCACTTCAAGATCCAAAGCAACCCTCAAAACACTATTGTCACCCCTCCTCCGCACATGTTCAATACCATCTAACTCCATTTGCTGTTGCTAACCAGTCTATGGTTTTCCTCAACCCCTGCATGTCCAATAGTTTCCTCAACCCCAACATGTCCAATAGTTTTCTTCAACCCCAGCATGTCCATCTGTTCTTGAGTCGTTTTTCTGTCAACAACTTTTTGACCGCCCATGACTCTCTCCGTTCTTAAAATTGCTTTTTCATTTTCCTTTAAACCGCCTTGTCTCGCTTTCATACAGTATTGCTGATCTTATGTAACAACAATAAACTTTACCTTTCATCCTCAGTGACCTTGATCATAAATATAAAAAGCGTATTCAGTATTTGCCTTCTACCATGACTCAAACGGTTTGTTATCTCACTGTGGACTGTTATAAAATTAACTTTAGCAAGGACGGAACAACGCAGAAATTATTCGAGCAAATGAACTGGCAACTTCGCAAGCCAGCCTATAATTGTGCTAAGCTTCATTGGCAATTGCTAAGTTGCTTGACGTGAGGGGGTTGAAAAACGTGATTATTTTTCTTGCTAGGCAGTTGCTCGAGCCTGAGTGAATGGAATGTTCGTTTTTTTTAAAGTCGATTTTAGCTATTAAGCCTAAGCATCTAAAATCAAATTTTTCCAAAGCTTTTGCTTGAATCTTTGGCCTCTTACGAAGCGCACTTCTGCCTGTCTGTGTTACCCATCCGAAAATATTTGATTTACAAGCTTGAAACTCAACACAATTCATCACAGCCTTGGCCAGAGTACATAAGAGGATTGGGGAGGTTACAATTCAAAATAATTTTTTTTAATCCGCATTTCTTTACGGAAAAAGCGGTTTTTAAACTTAAGCAAAAGCCAGCATCCAACTTACAAACTTCAAGAAATTATATTTTCTTGGAAAGTAATATGACGTTGTAAAACTTGTTTTTTTCATTTTCTCAAAAAATACTGACCTTAGAAACGCGGTTGAAAGCTTTTTTGGGAGGTATTGAAAATGTATTTTCAACAAAACTAATTTTCTTCTAATTTAAGCTATATCGGTAACGCAACGAGCGATTAAGCATTTAGGCGGTTTTTTTAAGAAAGCTGTTTTCTTTTTTTTTTCTCTGACTATTTAAAAAAGCTTTGTTTTATGATGTTGTTAAGTGACTTTATAGTGCTGTCTGGTACCACCTCAGTGAAAACAACAGCAGGCAACAGCTATACTTATTATCCCCTGTCATCTTGAAGGCATACGTAAATAAGTAAAGCCAATACAAATATGCTGCGTGTTCAATTACAATGATATATTACAGCACTAACATACTCGTTTAAATATATTTTTTTAATAATGCTATGGTCAATAGGAAAGTTATAGTAACTGAACTGTTGCTAGACTCCACGTTAGAATGCATCTCTAGTATGGTCATGTCGCGCACCTAAGTGGTCTTCATCCCTAAGCATTTTTATGTAGCAAAGTGAAGCAAAATGCCTAGCTCTAATGTAAAGTGTTGTAGGATTTAGAAAAAAATTATTCCCTTTCGTAGCGCAATTGCTGTTTGTTGGGTTATCCACTTAAGCCATAGCCCAGCTCAGTGCAATAACTCAACTGTAGATGCTGGACTCAGGGCTCCGAGTCTGTTTGTCTTCCTTTGACTGCGTTTATGTTGTAGTGCACGTATCATACGCGCGACCATAGGCTTTCATTTACCTAACTGGTCGACAAATTTGAAAAAGTTGTAAGTAGCAGACTTACTACTTCATAGCTTTATTCCAGTGAATACATGAATCACTTTAGCGTCTATCGACAACTTTGAATTTATCCCCTATGTAGTTAGTCAAATGAACACTTAAAGTTTGTGGAATTAATTGCTGTTTGTAAGTAAGCACAGTCTTAATTTATTAGTACGGAGGTTGGTATCGTAGGCATAATTATGAAATACAAAGTTTGAGGGGAAATCATTATCACCATGTATACAATCGTACCTATGGAGGTCATTTTTTTTTCAAGTCGATTATTTGGCCATTCAGGCGCAACAGATTTGAGGAAAAGTGTAGCCCCATTTGCTCTATTCCGCGACCAAGGTTCGTAGGTGCACCCAAGGAATTTGATGTTATAAATATCATTTTGAGGGACTGCACCAAGTGGTGAAATAAGCTTTTCATCAAATAACTTACATCTGTAATCGTAAAATAAAAACCATTACGACGCCTATTTGTGAAGTAACTGAGAGTTTATGAGTAAGACCGGTCTTAATTCACAGTACGATGATTCGGATTTGGGCCAAGGGGCACCGCCGTAATGGTTTATACCAACTTTTCGTTGCTGCTCTCAGAAAAACTGTTTGGGTGAAGCCAGCACAGCCGGCTAAACTGATGTTTCTAACCCAGCATAACTGACTGGTGACCCTACCAAGCGACGCCGGCGGAGTTAGCCAGTACTTTAATAAGCTTAAGTTATAAAGGGTTGAAGTCAAAATTTAAACCTGTTCGTCAATACGTTGGATGTCTTGGTCGTAGTACATGTAGTATTTTCTTTTTCTTGCAACAGTGTGCTAGAGTGAGCAAGTAGAGCGCGGTTCATGGTGGTGGTGGTTGTTTGTTCATCGTTAATTGGTTGGATCCTTCGAAAAAACACTTTGCGACAATGTCCCGCGTTTGGTTGCACCACTTGTGATGGAAAGCGCACTGTGCCAGCAGCGTTGATAGCTACAAAAGGGATTTGAGCACAGCGATGCTTCGTTACCGACGAGAGGTTTTTCCCGTGATCAGAAGATAAAAGTATTTTACCAAACTCGCAAAATATTGGGTCGCACAGATGCGATTTAGATAAGTGAAACAGTTCTTCAAACAATAAGTAAAAGCTGCTTCTATCGCAAGTACTGTATATACAGTTTATTATGATAGTCTCCAGTGTTCCCTACAAACGCCACAAAAGTGCGAATTTGCGAAAACATGTCTGGCGGATTCGCAGTCAGAATTCAACAATGTATAAAAAAGTCCTGCGAAATTTAATAACTTTTTTTAGTTTGCTAAAATTTTTGGAATTTTGCTTGCAAAATTTTCAACCAGCTGTTCAATGTGTGGCAGACAAGTGAATAGAAATCCAAGGTTGGACTGACGTTTTTTTTAGGGCAGTGCAACGTCTCGGATAAACGTCGATTGTGACGCAACAGCAAGTGACGGCGACTTAAATGTCTTTTGTATTGCAAATTCTCTCTTGAGCAATTAACATGAAGCAAATCAAAAAGTGTTTTTTTTTTCTGTACTTTTCCCGACCAATTTCAATCGTAGCTAAGGAGCAATAATACCGAAGAGCTATCAAACTTCAGTTTGATTTTCCGGAGAACTTCGAAACTGGAACTGCTTAAAATGTATATGTTTTCCTTACGCTTCAACGCCAATTTCAATCGTACTTGATAAGATAAAAAAAACCTCACCCTCGGTTTCAGGTTAGCGCGAAAAACATCATTTTTTGGGGGGAGTGGTTCAGTTTTGTTGATTACAAATGAATAATCTTCTCACACTTGCCAGTTATGAAAACTAAAAGTAAAAAAGAGTACGACTTCTAATCAATCTTAGTTTTATATACCATCCAAAATGTTTTTTAAATAAAATGTAGCTGAGAGCTATACGCCGTGATAGCTTACCAGTATGGGGCGCCATTTGTTCACCGCTGATTACACATGTTTTAGGACAACATTTATGACTAAATCAAATGCATTTGTTTAAATGCACAAATACATTTAACATTTGTTTAAATGTTTTTAACATTTGTTTAAATGCACAAATACATATGTCACTCAACCGTGTCATTCACATATGTCACTCAACCGTATCGTATCGTTCTTTAAAGGGAATGTACTGCGAATAACGCTTTTCCGATAGATTTGGTCATTGGACCATCACGTGATAGGTTTGCGACAGACTCGTTTGAAATGGGCGACAGGCGCGACATAGTTATATTTTATAGCGCGTGATAAACTAGGGCATGTAGGCAGCGAACCCTACCTGAAAGATGATTCCGGCCGAAAATGACAACAAACGGGCAGCGAAATAGGTGGTGACCTTTTTTTTTTGGAGATCCACCCCACCGTAGGCGCGACCGCGGTCTTGAGCGTCCCGATTTTGATCTAGAGTCTGTAGTAAGCCCAACTATTTGGCTTCGTGAAAGGCGGCCATCCACTGTCCCGTTATTTGCTCATGCAAAAACGGGAAGCTCAATTGGAGGTCTGTCCCGCCTAAATCGGAACGTATGGCCACCCTACCTAGTCATAATAGCAGTCTGCAATAAGCGTCCCGGTTTTGCATTTCGAAAAATGGCCAGCCTACCTATGATGTATATATATACATATATAGTCTTTCATAAGTATCATTATTTTCTGCAAGAAACTGGCAGACTGAGTTCATTGACTAACAGCATAAATCTATACAGCCTATGTTGCACTTTTGCTTCCAGCAGTCACCCTATATCCTATCCAGCAGACATCTTGTAGTAAGAGACTCGGACTTTTGCGGTTGGTGGTTTAATTTGCTGCAGACCACATGTTTCAAGAATTTTAACTATGTCGCGCCTGTCGCCAATGCACAAATACATTTAACATTTGTTTAAATGTTAAAAACATTTAAACAAATGTTAAATGTATTTGTGCATTTAAAAAAATGTTAAAAGCATTTAAACAAATGTTAAATGTATTTGGCATTTAAACAAATGTTAAAAACATTTAAACAAATGTTAAATGTATTTGTGCATTTAAACAAATGCATTTGATTTAGTCATAAATGTTGTCCTAAAACATGTGTAATCAGCGGTGAACAAATGGCGCCCCATATACCAGTCATGATTGAAATAAGCCTCGAAAGGTAAAGAAAAAAGTGTGGATTCTAGTTTCAATCTTTTTGAAAAGGTTTTACATTAAAATGTAGTCTTTTTTATGTTAATTGCTGAAAAGGTAATTTGTAATACAGTAAAACTTGCCAATAACTTTAGGGGATTGTGAAAAATTACTGATCACAATTGACCATTACAAAATTGTCTTTTGATTTAAGGCAGGGGTGGCCAAGCTTTTTATGCAAAGCGCCAACTCTTCTACCAACCCGTGTCGGATGCGCCATAAATGTAGGGCAGGGGTGGCCAACCTTTTCAGTCCATGCGCCAAAATTTTTCGCCACACAAACATTCATAGCTTTTCCTTGCTCTCAAACGTGTAGTAATATTTTTTTTCTTTGAAGTGAAAACAAGGCCATATTCAGCGGTGATCTCCAAAAAAAAAAAAAAAAGGTCATTCCCCGTTTCGCTGCACCTTTTCCATCACTTTTGGCTTAAAAATGCCAAATGTGATGGAAAAGGTGCAGCGAAACGGGGGATGACTTTTTTTTTTTTTTTTGGAGATCACCGCTGAATATGGCCTTGTTTTGACTTCAAAGTATAAATATATTACTACACGTTTTTTTTTTTTATTTTTTTGGAGATGTTATTGCAGTAGCAAATTTTTCGGCCAGATGAAAGGACACTTACCCAAATTGCCCGTAAAATCTTAAACCTGGAATGCGCCACCTCTAAACATGCAATGCGCCACGGTTGGCCACCCCTGATTTAAGGTATATCATCTAGTCACGTTTATCAGTGAAAAGGAAAATTGCTAGGCAAAAAACTCACCGAATGCTTTTCAACAAAGAGAATTCCTTTCACGCATTCGATCAATGGTAATTTAAACTTATTTAAAGCGAAAAAATATTTAGCCAGCTGTGTTGCCGCGATTATCATCGAGGGTCGTGTAAAAAAGCTGCAGCATTGTCTCAAAACTAAAACCCACTGAATGCTTTTCAACAAAGAGAATTCCTTTCACGCATTCGATCAATGGTAATTTAAACTTATTTAAAGCGAAAAAATATTTAGGCAGCTATGCTGCCGCGTTTATCATCGGAGGGTCGTGTAAAAAAGCTTCGGCAGTGTCTCAAAACTACTATAATTTTCGTCCCAATACCTTGCCGGATAGCGGCTTTTCGCATTTTTTTGAATTTAGGACAAGACTTTCAAAAAGTTAACCCGTTTGTTTTCATGCGTGGTTTCTGAAATCAGTTGACAAAACTGGTGAAATTTGTTATCGGTTATCTATAATATTGCTTTCTGAGATACGTTTTAAGGAAGAAAGCAAGACACACACATAGTATGACTACTATATCGCACGAAAATCTAAATTTTCTCCTTTTAAGTTACCTGGCTTTGGTCATCAAATTCTTCCAATTTTTGATGGAAAATGTACTTGCAATTGCAAAACCCTGCTGTTTAACTGACTGCGATTGAAAAATGTCACTAGTTCAATTATTTTACCATAATCAAGCAACAATTCAAGTTCACCAATAATTTTTGCTCTGGTGTCATAGTCGTGGTAGCCTGCCCAACATCCCACAAGTTCAAAGAAATTTTATTTTTTGTGCTCATGCTGGGCGTCGGCATAGAATTGTGCTAATTTTATTTATATACACAGTAAACTTGACACTTTAAAACGTTCACGAATTACTTTTGCCCAGGTCGCAGAGTTTCACAGACCACATTTAGCTTATTAAACAGAAATAGCCTGGTATTTCGCCGCGGCAGATTAGTAACCGACAGGCTACTTGTTTGTGAACCTTTTTAGGGCTGATGTAATCAAGCAAATTATTACGTCACCCAACCGCAACGTCACAGTTTTGCCACTTCTCTTCCCCCGAAAATTTTGAAAACTCTGCGCTTACGCCCTTACTGTTGTTGTTTGGACTGTTTTTTTTTGCATCTTTGATACACAGCTAACTACAGTTCTTGCTGCGAAAGACGTCGCAGAGTAAAGAAGCTACAACTCGCAAGCTGGCGTCTTCATCGAATTAAAAAATCGTTCGCGACAGATGATCATGGTCTAGATCAGAGATTTTTAGTTGGCCGACAAAAGTTTCCACAAGATCAATACTCTTATCTACTCTTCACATTGAGTGAAATTGAAAAACGTTTTTGCTTTTTTATTTTATTTGGACATTCCTGAAATTTACTTAGATAACGTTTTGAAGTTTATATTCGGCCCACGTGCCTCTGTACGTTACGAAAGTAACCCCACATGCCAAAATCGTTTGAAAAGCACTGAACCAGGTTCAAAATGCCATAATTGAAAAAATACGCCTGAGAAAAAAACATAGGGTATGGTCATACGCAAAACAATGTTATAGGCAAACTTATGGCAAATTCCGAAATATTGGAATTCTGCAGGGACTGAGGCAAACGACACGTTATTGTAGACAAGTTGACGTCATCAATGAAGCCGTTTAACTATTTCTACTGTACAATAAAAGCGTTGAAAGAGTGCGCGCGTAGCTTGCAAATCGCTGTTGCCTTACTGTTGGATGATGTTCAGGTCAGACGCTTTAGCTGTCTTAAAAAACTTTTGATTGGGGTAAACAACATTTTTTTTAGCTTAGCGTATACACTTGAACAGTAGTAGACTACCAAAAACATCTTCTTTACTTACATTAAACTACGGTAGTTAGGCTGGTGTAACGGTTTGTTCAGCAATGCTTACCAAAATTTGTCCGACGGTTTTCATAATGTTGCTAGCAATTTCGCACTCGGCAGTTACGCACTTACTAAAATCTTAGAGGGAACACTGATTATGAGCTGCATGTATGTCATTTTAAGCGACTGTTCTATATCACAGTAAATTTCAATTTTTATGATGCCTATGATGACAGAGCGATAATTATGGTATGCCTATTGTAAAGTACATGTTAAAGTAAAGTATGGTAGCGATTAGGATATATCATACTGCAACGAAAACATTATTTCTCTGCCAAGACATCACGCAGCAACAAAAACTTTATTGCTTTGCTAAGACTAATCATGCTTTAACAAAACCATTGTTACTTTCCTCAGACGTGTCACACAGCAATGATACCATTATTCCTTTGCTAAGATATATTTTGCTGCAACGAAAACATTACTATGAGACTTATCATACAGCCACGGCAGCATCATTACTTCGCCAAAGCCTATCACAATGCATCGAAACCACGAGTCTTTCGCCTAGACATGTTCAGGCTGCAACGACAGCATTATTCCTTCACCAAGACAAATCATACAGCAGCGAAAACACGGTTCAATGCCTCTTTGTAAAATAGCGCCACCTGTAAAACAGTTTCGGAAATGACTGTGGTTATTTGGAAGTTTCGAAATTAGGTTTACTCCGAAGCAATGCTTGAATCTACCGATAAATCAACCAGCACAATATGCAGTAAATCGAATTTCACCGCTTCGAATAACGATGTTTTCGAACATGTATTATAGGTGGCATTATTTTCCTAGTAGCGCTGTTTTACAAACGGCACTTTACCGTATTTTTGTTGCAGTACAATATGTCTTGGCAACAGAATGGTGTCGTCGTTGCAGTGTGATATGTCGAGGCGAAGTAAAAAATGGTTTTGCGGTAGTAGTATATACAGTATGTGGGCGAGGTAGTAGTGGTTTCGTTGCTTTATGATACGCTTTGTCATTTTCGTTGCAGTGTGATATATTTTGGCGAACCACAGCAATAATGCTGCAACTGCAGTATGATACGACTCGTCGAAGGAATAATGGTTTCGTCGCAGTGCGATATGTCATACTGAAGGAATAATAATTTTGTTGCAGAGTGATTTATTTGGCGATGGAATAAAGAATTCGTAGCGGTATGATACGTCTTGGCAATGGAATATTTTTCGTTGCAAAAATGAAATGTCCTAATCACTGCTAATTTTTTTTCCATTTTGTTCTTCAATGGACTGGCACCTCACACATAAATGCTTTTGGTTATCGGTTTCGTAACAGCTTCTTCGCCTTCGTTGCTTTGTCATCAAAAACTAAACTAGAAGATTTATGGCAGCCAAGTAATTAAAATTGTTCGGTGATTATCAACCTCTTAGCACGTTTACGATTAAGGGATGCGGTGCGATATTGCAAGTGCTACTCTAAGTTACTGGTTGGTAACGTTTTTCAGAATGAAAGCTTTACATCTGTTTGCTTTCTGCTAGAACAATAGCTCAAGCCAGTTACTTCATTTTGTCTTTTTAATTGCATCGCGCTGATAGGATGTTCACGAATTTCTCCGCTAAAACATCAAGACAAGCGAAAAATATAACATCAAATACCGCAAACTATAAATCTCAACTTTTACTCCATTGCAATATATTACAATATTCCCGAACAAGAACATTTATTTTCTAGTACAACCGAACGCAGGTCTCTGTTGATTTTAGATTCGCTTCTAAAGCTCAAAGTCAGTACCCAATTTCTGAACTACTATGAAGAAAAAATTATGGGAAATCAAGACATGTAAAATTTGCCAAGTCTAAGGCTATTTAGAAGCTCTTGAACTTGGATAGGCAAAATAAGCTTTAAATCCTTCCAAAAAATATCTAATTTCGTGCTGAAATTGATTCCTGGCCCCGGTCGATGTACTACTCCACATTGTATGCAAGGCTTTAATCTTTCATGCCGGAGGGGGTTTTGAGGGAAATGCCTCTTTCAAATACTAGTCCAGCGTTAAAATCTTTTTTTGACTCACTTTCTCACTAAACTACTCAATACTTGCCAAATGGTTAAATTGGTTAATATGTTTTCAGAAATCATTCTTAGTGCAATGCTAAGCATATTTTGCTCTCAATACGGTACATTTGCAAGGTAATACGGTAAATAAGCCATTATTGCTGCAGTTATGCTACTTACAGTGGGCCAGATCAAACTAGATTAATTTGTTGCCAAAGTAGTATATCTTATGTGTGGATGCTGGCTCGAAGACGTCAAGCGATTCGAAGTGTCTTTACCTTTTGTTTATTTATGTGCGATTGTGGATTAAATTCTTGTTGGGTGTTTGTTGGTGGTACATCACTTCAAGATCGTTGTACAGTCATGAACAAAAGTTTAAGACCACTTTTCAAAAATGACGATTTTCAATATTTAGCATGTCATTGCATCAGCCAGATATCATTGTTACATCAAAAGTTAGTTTTCTTCATTGTGTTTCATTTCGCACCGATTCTAACTTATGTCCACATTCCCTGGTTGATTGTTTTGTAATTGACTGATTTTTGTGATACTTAAAATGGGTGAGAAAAAGTTTTTAAGCGAAGTTCAGAGGGCTCAGATAGTTGCCTTGCATGGACAAAATATATCTGAACGGCGAAATATCTGCTTAAATAGGGTGTCGTAAGACAGCAGTGCATCAAGCGATTGCAACAATTTGTTTAGACATCTCTCGTGGTAATGTCCTTCAGCTAACAGTACTTGTAGCACTTTATCTAGTTCAAGTTGAACTATTGCCAAAGTTTTTACTGCTGTGATATTAGGCTGTGTTGGCATAAGGCCAACTTCTACCATTGTATGCTGCGATTGTGCGGTCAAATAGCATAGATTTTGCCGAACGTGCGACCGTGTTTATATTTTCATAAAAAATATGCCATCACGTGCTTGTAGATCATTCAATTGTAAAACGGTTGTGGTTGTCAGCTTTTACTTTTTTTTGTTTGCCTTTGCACAAGTGATTGATCATTTGCGAAAATAATGCGTTGAAGATCTTCATTTTGGCAAATCGTTATTTATTTTCGTTTGATAAATTTACGTTGCCATGCATTCCTATATTGACAAAAAACTGGGCGTCAACTGTCTTCTTTGATGTTTATGACGGTGGCAGCTTTTTGACGTTGGTAATTGATAATGATTTATTTTTACTGTTGTCTTGAACCAATAAGACAATATTACATAGACTTACACAGAAACGACATGTTCAAAAGTTTGTTTTCATCGTGCCGCTAGGCTGGCCGGTATTCCTTGCTTGCATTTTACTTTTGCCTTAATTGTGTTTTATGGACTACTCGAATGACTGGACAGTTAGAAGTTATCAAATTTTTATGAGGTTGGTTCACATTACCTCTAGTTTGCAATCAGCTTCAAGCGAAGCAACAAAATTCCGCGTTGTTGATTTTCTGTTCAGTGGTATAGAACTCGCACAAAAAGCAATAGTAATATTGTAAATCTTAATATTCCGGAAATATCATACTTCTTTATTACAGTGAAAACCTTATGTTCTAATGGGCCAGAACAGTAAAGCTGCTCACCCTGAATATTTCAATAGGTAGCTTTTGGCCTGCCGTTATTGCCAATGTGCTGCCTTGATAGAACCAAGACTTATCGGTCTGTCTTCATAAATAGTTGGAAGTAGACTGCCGCTCTTCTCCTAGCGTAATTAGGTTGTGGTGCGGGTACACACAACAAGGTTTTAACCAGGCTTTAGTTAATCTTTGACTCATTTGTTTGTGTATTATCCGCTTTTATGTGTTAGCTAGTGTCAAATATCCAATTTAATTTGAAGAAATGCAGAATATTTCGAAGCATCACTAATGTGGTAATGCTGGAGAAAAAAATGCCTCGATCGCAACACGAATGAAAAAAGGCTATAGAGAAGATTGTGTTTTTACGTTTAATTCTAATGGTATTCGGTTGGTTTTTAATATTTGTTGCTTTGTCTTTGCACGTTGCTGTCGGGAGTGAAACAAAGTCTTGAGGTCAGTTTTTATTGCATTCTACCAGCATGTGCGAGAATTCTTTTTTCTGTTAATTCGCTAAAAGGTGTGAGCTGGGACGAAGGCTTTTTCACAATACGAAGCACAAACGAAAAACACTCAGTTGTGTAGTTTTTGAGACGCAGGTACATACCGGTACTGCATGATGTACGCTATGTGTTCAGCATTATTGTTGGTGTTGCCGATGATGCAGTTTTTGATTAAGTGGTTATTGAATTGAAGGCGCTGTTGCTGACTTCGTTAAAGTAGGTGTCGCGATAAAAGGCATGTCAACAATAAATATTCTTTTTTTTGGAATAAAGGCACTGCCTGAAACTGTTCATTTAGGCATCACTCCACGTACTACATCAAGCACTAAGAAACCTGGTGGTAGGGCTAGAAGAAAGCTTCATTTCGAATTAGTAATGTATATGCTGGTAGCCCCAATTTGAACAAGGCAAACAGCCATGTATCATGCTATTCGTCATCGGTGTTTAGTGTATTTTTTTCGTCCTATCATGTTTTGTTGAGTGCTTTAGAGTGTCATTGTTTTGGTATTGTTACTCAATTGCTATTTAAAACCAGTGTCATAGACTTCATAAAATGTAGTCAGGGCTTTGCATAAAACGCGTAGCGCGATTTCCTACATGAAGTGCTTCTATGCCAGTGATTCTTAACCTTTCCAACCCCTGGGACCCCTATTCCTAAAGATATTGACTTGGGGACCCCTTGTCTACGCAACCTGCAAAGGAGGTGTATGTTGAAAGAACAAACACTGTTGTGATAAAGCGGATAAGTTTTTTACTGCTGGATCTCTAATTAATTAAAAAAACTCTGAAAGCATACCACAAGTGGTTAGTGGAATATCACAATTTACTCGGCAAAACACAGCACAAATGATAGTCAGTGCGTCTTCTGTTCTTGTCTCTTCGAAACAGGCTCATCAATACTGGGGTTAATATTGCTGTGAGCAATTCTCATGTCATTTGCAACTCTAAGGCGATTACGGTACGTAATTTTGATATTAACTAGAGCAGACATGACAGCTTCACAGAGGTATGTCGTTGGAAATGGAATTAATGCTTCCAGAGCTCTCTTTGCCAATACAGGATATTTTTGCAACATACTGCACCAAAATTTTATCAGTGAGGAAGAACTGAACTCGGTCTTTGCAGCTTGAGAACTCTGCAATTCTAGATGTTGCTCACGAAGGTTGAGCTGCTCATTGTCATTCATCTCAGCAATAAAAGGCTGTTGAATCCATGCTGAAGAAGATTCAGACGTTGGAAAGTAATCATCTATTTTTTTCTCGAGATCGCTTATGTGATCATCAATTATAGCAGTCAGCCATTCGTTAGTTTCTTGATCACCAATTTTACTGTTCAACAGTAAAAACATGGCAAAATTCTGGTTTCTTACTCTCTTTTTCCACAGGAATAACTTTTTTTAAAGGCGGAGAGCTTTTCTGCAGCCATTACCTGAGATTTGTTTTTCCCTGAAGAGAATAACTAAGCTCATTCAAAAGACTAAAGATGTCTTGCCAAATAAAAGACCTTCAATTGCAATCTATTGTCATCAAATAATGTTGCAAGTTCCGCTGACCTATGCTCACGAAGGAACACGACAACTTCAGTGACAAGTTATGCAACACGGGAGAGCACTTTTCCTGGCGATAACCATCGCACTTCGGTGTGGAAAAGAAGGTACTGATGCTCCTTTTGAAGGTCGTCGCAAAATGCTTTGAATAGTTGGGAATTCACGGCCCTGCCACGAATGAAATTCACAGCCTTTACTACAGCATCAAGAACACTTTTCAATTCAAGAGGGAGTGTCATACAAGCTAAGGCGTATTTATAAATAGCACAGTGATTTGATACTATATGCGGAGCAACTTGTTTAAGTGGGGCTACAAAACCGGATCGATGCCCTATCGTAGCCGGCGCACCATCTGTGGATACCTATCCCACTTTATTCCATGCTATTGAATTTTCACAAAGAAATGCATTAACAAGATCAAAGACGTTTTTAGCTCTAGTTCTCTTCTTCATCTTTTGACAAAATAAAATGTCGTCCACAACCGCGTTTTCTTTAACAAATCTCACGTATGCTACTAATTGGCTGATTGACTTGATATCTGTTGTTTCATCAAATTGAAGACTTATTCTACATGGGATATCTTGGATTTGAGCGATAAGCTGACTCAAAATGTCATTTGCTATATCTGCAATCCTGTTATTTACGGTGTCATCGGACAAGGGAACTGAGTCTATTCTTTTGGCCTCGTTTCGGCCAAGTAATATTTGTGCCATTTTTACCGCACTTGGCTTTATTAGTTTCTCACCAGCTGTGTAAGGTGCTTTCGCTATTATCAAAGAAACTTCGTATGAAGCGCGCAGGAGTGGTTGGGAAGTTAGGCAGAAGCCTAACGCAGGGAGCATTCCCCTCACATCATAACGAGCTTTTTTCACTTTGAACATTTCAACTGAGTTCGTATTCTCTTTATGCTTCAGCTACTTGTGCCTCTTCAACTTCAAAGGCTTTAAGGAATCATTGCCCAAAGTGGTATTGCACGATGTGCACTGAGCATTGTCAAGTTTTATCACAACCAATAACTTTTGTGAAACCATACTGAACGTAAGAATTGTTCCAGAAACGTATTTTATGTCTATATTTCGCAGCCATTAATAAGCAAAATGATTATGCCCTAAGGAAGCGAAAATAAAGTCTTAATTATATTAAAAGAGGCTACATCATACAAATTCACTTTCGTGGTAATCGTGGTAATCGCATGTAAAATGATATAGCAAATACTAAAAAGAAAAAGGCATAGTGATTGCCTTAAATTCCCTCGGCTCCTTCATTGCTTAGGTTGTAAAATTCTATTCAGGCCGGTAGCAACTTGCTATCAGATACCAGAAAGCTGCTAGGAGAAAATTAGACACTCTGGTAACCAGCGGTATATGAAGTTTTCTGTTTCTTCCTTTCATGAAGTGGGGTTGTGGGTAGAGCTAGAAGAGAAGCTGCCTCAACTGCAACTTTTATAGTTCAACCCTCAAATCTCTCATGGCTAGGGATTAAATATTGAACCCTCAATACAGAAACAACTAGTTGGATGATCATAAGTTTCTCCAAAGACGTTAGTTGCATCATTTTCAGCAGAATTATCTTAGCTACTTCCGTCAGTTTTTAACTTCTTCAATGCTATTGTCTAAGCTTACATAACTGCCTTCTTGATAAAAGAGTCATCACTATATAGCTTTATCCACCTAACTAGTTTTTAAATCTGGAAGCAAAAAGCGTCAGTCTTTCTATTACAAAATCTTGAAACAGGCATAGCAGTGGGATTGTTTTTCTTACTGGTCTATTGCATCATAATATGTAGTAAAAAAACTAAAAATGACGGTTTATTGCATCAGACTAAAACAAATAATTTGTTCACCACTAGAACGATGTCATACTGCGTGCGTTTGACTACAGGTAGCGTGTTACTGTAAAACCACTGTTATTATTAGCCAAAATGGTGGTTGGTGTTGTTTGTGCATTTGAGGGTTAAAATAATACAGTTTGGCATTCCTTCTGGGGACCCCCAGATTATTTTTCACTGGGGACCCCGTTAAGAACCGCTATTCTATGCTGTTAGACCAAGTTGATTGTGTGATGCTGTTCTTCGGCAGTTTATTTAGCCGCCATAGGTTAAGGCGTCCCTGTACCTAAATATCTGTTATTGTATTGGAAGCCGCTACTTGGTTTGGAAAATTAGGGTCAATCAATTTATTATTAATTGTATTTTTCATATTTACATTAATTTATTCGCTGGTGTACTAAATTACAGAGGTCATAGAATTTTAATCAGTAGAAAATTTAAATTCTTATCACGTTAACCAATGCCTAGTATAATAAAAATTGCGTGAAAGTACCCAATGATCACCTTTAGTGGCAATTCATATTTATCTTGTTCAAGTTTGAGAATATCTACGCATGGCCAAATAGGTGCAACATTGTTACCGGAGCTGATATGTGTTATGTTCGAGCAGCTAAGACTGGTTTATTTTTCTGCGTTTGCAGACCATAAATATTTCAGTTAATAGTGTTGCCGGCCTACGTTTAGTGAGCTTGCGTGTTGCTCGCTGCCCGAAGAATGCTCCTTTTCATAGCTTTAATTAAGCTTTTTCCTATTTGGCGTGAAACTGTTAACGATAAGCGCGCTACCAAACATGGCATTTTTATTTGAGATTTCATCGTAAAGGTATTAAAACTTTTGATGTTGTTTACGCCACTGTAATTTTTTGTGTTGCCAGGCGAAACAATTAACTTTGCGAAAAGAAATTTTTAGTCGCTGTGTATCACGACAAAAGATGCCCCGTAGACGCTTTCGAAGTGCTGAGTGAGCACAATCTTTTATCAAATACGCCTCCTTCAGATTTTGGACAAAACTTGTGCATTCATTTTATTTAGCTCTTCTGGTAATGATAACGTTTATTCAAGTTAATACAAGACAAGTTCTTGTATTAACTTGAATAAACGTTATCAATACCAGAAGAGCTAACTAAAATGAATTAATCAAAAATACCTGGTAGCCAGAATAACAGTAAAACTTGCGTATTTAGATGGGAAATGGGAAATTCAATCGGGCGAAATTGATGAACATTGGTTATGCTGAATCAATAAAGGACGAAGACTTTGGTTGTTTTACATTCCACGACGTTGATTTAATACTGGAAAATGACAAAGCCTTATACAACTGTCCTGAAAAACCTCGACATTTGTCGTCAGCCGTTGACAAGTTCAATTATCGGTTACCGTATCATTCAATTTTTGGTAAGTTACTGCATAAGTTAAGCTGCATGACGCTTCGGCCATTAAAACTTTACGGCTCAGTTCGCACAATGTGTGTTTAGAAGCTTTTTGTATTTGCCACTACTGTCATCACAGTACTTTTCTACCCCATCTACCACAGCCGTGCTAAGAAAGTTTTTTGTTTTGCACGAGAAAGTTTTACGCAATGCACACCGACTGCGGTAAATCATTTTTTACAACTTCGTGTTGAATTACCAAAGACATCATGAAATAAAGTGTAATAGCAGCATGTTTCGTGAAGATATTAAACTTGCAAGTAGCAGTGCTGCACGCTCTATTTCATTGCAAGTTTTAATATCATTTTGAAACGACTTCGAATAGTGTTGTGGCAAGGGGCATACCGCTGTCGTTTGATACTGAATTACGTTCCAAGTTTAAACGATTACCATATGTTGCACAATTATGGTTAGACTCCTGTTTTTGCTGCGCTTTTACGCTTTGATGGGTTCGACTCTGAATATCATACCACTTTTTGTAATATTGAGTTTTTCCTTCTAGTGCGTGTATTGGTTGGTGAATACTTTTTTATTTATTTTTTGCAAATCATATGGCATATTTACTGTGATAATTTTTGTCAAAAAAAGATACAAAACAGCAGAGTCTACTTTTGCAGCAAGCTTTTAACACATTGACTGCCATGACAGTTATTTTCGACTGACAGTTGTGTTGCCACCACGGCCACATCAGTCATATTTAACTGACACGGAAAGTTCTATTGCAGACGAAATCAGCTACTAATGCTTGACACTACGTTCATTTTCGATAGACATTTCAAAGCGTAGCCTGCTGCGAAATTTTTGGTATGCTTGGTTCTGAAAAATGAGCAGAAATGAAAACTTTGTACACGCCTTTTGACTGAGGCAAACATACTCTCAATATTTTTATAAATACCACTTAAAAAGATAAACTATCGTCATCAATTGTTCAAAGCACATATACTACAGCTTTAGCCAACCAGCAAGCTATAAAAATTGTTATTGATGCATTGTATTGAAGCAGCATAGGCACATTTGTGGTTGACCAAGACATTAATCGCTGTATGCGTTTTTTTGCCTTATTTTCGAACTCTTTCGCGGTTACATTTTTTATTTATTTTGTTGTAACACAAATTACAATGTCATTGAATTCATTTTGCGTTGGAATCGACCCTTTCTACAATGTTATGATTTGTACTCATTGTCACTGAATGAGAGTGTTGTTGCTCACGATCTGCAATACGCAACTTCAGCAAACCATCAGCGAAATTTTTAAAATTACATATTTTGGTTTTCTTTTTAGATTCTTTTTTGTGTGAAATTCATGTGTTTACAACAGCAATTCCTAAAATTAGTTCAATTGCTAATAATTTGCGATACCATGTCACTTCTTTTCGAAGAGACGTGGCATATGATGCCACAATGCCACATTTTTTTTGTTGTATGCTAAAATCGCTAAAGGTTTTTCTTTTTCCCTTCGAGACCAACGTTGCCTAACTATGAATGTATTATCAACTGTTGACGTTTGTGGAAGCTGACCGTTGACAACTGATATCGAAAATGATTATACACATGTCGATTGTTGTGCAGATTTAGATGGCGGTGTTAATGGAAACAGTTGTGTCATTGTATGGGTGTAAATGACTGTGATTGTGTTGATATTGGTGCCATAATCGGTGCATGCTTGGTTGACAACATGCGAACATCCTGCGTATCTTTCCATTTGAGTACTTCAATACCATTTTCATTTTATTTGGCAATCACATTTTAATTTAGCCTGAAGAATCGACTGAATCGACAATAAAAATTTGGCAACCAGAAAATTACCAAAATACCTATAAAGATCAGCGCTTGAAGCTGCCACCCACTGTTATTTGCCTGGCTTAAAATTAGTTATCTGGCGGGAAAAAATAAAACTGCAGAACTAGCAACCAGTCAACTGAATCAACCATACAAAAAATCTAGCAATCGGAAAATTATTGTTTACAAATGAAGGTTTGCATTGCAGATCACAACATAGATTGAAAAATCGAACACAATCATCCAGTGTAATTAGAAAATTTAGCTTGTGGCCACGTTAGTCATATTTAACAAACAATAGAAATTTAAAATAATTCAAAAAATGCGTCTGGTTAGTTTAAAACATAATTTTTAGGTGATATAAACATATACAAACAATTTGCTTCGCTTGGCCCAAATGGAAATTTTTTAAAGATTTGCTTGGCAGTCAATGTGTTAAATGTCTTATCCCTCACCTTAGTGACAACATAGATCGCCAGCTACTCTTAAGATAGCAAGAAATTTCTCGTTCTAACTGAAGAATCGTACCATAACTGCTTAACAAGTTCGATTTAGTCGATTGGATGGTGACGATTTTTCTGCAAATTTTGTGAGACGTAAGGAATTATCATGTAATGTAATGATTTCTTTGTAGAAGAAAAGTAAAGTTCAGAACTTTACGCTGTGCGACTTTTACGCCCTTATTTCTACTTTCATTTGTTGTTGATAGTTCGTTGCATATATCAGGGATGGGCAAGATGCACATTGTAAAAGCCATTGGTAAAAAATATCAAACAGCAGTAAGGTTTCCAAACACAAAAAATTTTAAAATTAAGACGAATTTATAGATGTATGTTTGATATTTCTAGCCTGCAACCATCGCATTGGTATTGGGTTCCGTGCGGTTTGCAAGTCTTTTAAAGATTTGGACGATACATTGTCAAAACTGTGCGATTTTTGGTAAACATTCAGTTGCTAAGAGTCGCAAAGTATTTTGCTTTCACAAATTTCATCAATGAGAATAATGATTCACAGCAATATTTGATTTACTGTATCAGGAAAACCTCGAGAAAATTTTGTCATTTGTTACATGATAGCGTTTGACGTTAGTGCTTCCGTTTCGACCTAGTTATTAATGGCAGATCAGGCACAGAAGCTCACTTTCTGAACAGTAAATAAATTTCGTACCATTCTGACTGAAAACCTCGATTCTTATCTTCATACTTGGGTTTTTTATATTTGCTGATGCCATCTGCTTTGGCACTGAATTTTTTTCGACATTATCTTGGTTTCGTTTCGCACTCCCTAACAAGTTAAGGTTAAATCTTATTTAGCTGTGTAGATTTCGGTGATCAAAAACGTTTTTCGCTTAAATATGATTGCTTTTTGTCATAAATTGCACTCAAGCCTTGGTAGACATAGATAAGCCGTTAACACAGGACCATAATTTCATGAAGCACTCTCTAATAACTATTGTTGGCTTGAAATTTAGATTTAAATGAGCAGCTCAGTATTGACCAATAATTTACTACTTTAACCACCCGTTGTCAGTACTTAAAAATCACTGTTCAACAAGAATAGCCCTCAAAAAATGTGGCGAGCTGCATTTTGTCCATCGTAGTTTGCAGTTGACTTGTACAATTGAGTTGCAATGGAAACGAGAAAACAGTCATCTGCACATAAATGCAGGAACGTGGGCCAAAAAATCACAGCAATGTGTGAGCTACGTCTTGTTTTATCACCAAAATGTTTCTCATACTTGTTGAGGGCTGGTAACAAAGTGCAGCGAAAGGTGTACTTGGATATGTTATTTTGTCGGTTTGCTTTTTCATTTGCTTATTTTGGTTGAGCGGGAGATTGTACTCTTTGATATTGGTCGGCAAGTTCTAAGCGGCAATTTAAGGGTGTCATCACTCTAAAACGGGTGATGTTAGTTGTACGTGAAGGTTTGTAGAGTTTGGCCAATCATACATGCACCTACATCGTACCCAAACGTTTCTGTGAGTATCCCGTTGTGTATTGAAGTAACGTACATCAATTTGTGGTCAGTAGAATCCATCTCATTGAAATCAAGAACGAGATTTTTCAGTGGTGCCGGCTTTCAGTATCGACTGTGGAGTCAGTGTGATAGAGCGTGACTACTCTCACTTTATATGTAAGTTAATTCCTGCTTCAAAGGTGGTACTGACGTTATGAGAAACATAGACAGTGTATATAGTGCCAGCACAGTCCTGTTTCAACCATCTGGACAGGGTTGTGATCACCTCACAATTCTCTTCACCGCTACTCTTTCTTCACTCTCCGGCCTCAATGAGTACCCTCTTTCAATTTCCAGAAAGCTCGTTGGGATGACTTTGCCATTTACATCAGTTCACCCTTTCCTCCTGCAGAGGAATCCTCTCCTCTTTTCCCTACAGCTGCACTCTTTACTTTTTTGGCTCTGAATGTGACTAAATCTTCCATACCGTTTGGGTGCGTCCAATACCAACCTTAAGCCTGGTGGTCTTCCAAAGTGGAAGAAGTGGTAAGGGAAAGACAAAGCTTTTATTTCCACTCACAGAAGTGGTAAAGAGTGTCAGATTTCTTCTTAGCCTCTTGGCATGCGTCTTCTGTCCTTCCCAAAACCAAGGCTAAGGCATGGTACGAGACATGTTCACCTCTGTCTTTAGATCTGATCTCAAATTGGTGTATTCTATTTTTCGATCTGTTGCTGGTTCTGCTTCTTCTTTCTCTTTTCCTAACTTCCACTACTGCTCTTCACTCAAGGAGACAGTATCGGTTTATGCCAACTACCTGAGATCTCACTTTGCTGCCTTTCAGGCAAAGGCTTTGCACAGCAGAGCGGGAAGCTATTTGTCTGAGCTCCACCAGGTCTCGTTCTCCAAAGAATCTCATTCCTCTCCCTGCTCTGTGCTTACCTCCACCGTACTTCTCGCGGCTGCATTGCATCCTTTCGTCTTTAACTGCTACTGGCGCAGATGGAGTTGCCTACCCCATGCAGAAGCGCTTTCCTCGCCCAGGCATAGAAGTTCTCCTTCACATTTTTAATTTTTCCTGGTCCTTGCATTCCTTTCTTTCCGTCTGAAAGTCTTCATGTATTATTCTCGTCCACAAGATGGGAGAGCCTCACAACACTCCTTCCTTTCGGCCTCGCTGTTTGACGCATTGTTCTATTTCTTCTGCTCCATTATCTTTACCTACCATGTCGGTTTCCGCCTTGGTTGATCTACTTTGAATCAAATTCTTTGTCTTTCTCATTCCGTTTTAAATAGGTTTAATAAACCCAAGCCAGGCGCTCGGGCGATCCTTGCCACTATCAATTTTTTAAGGCTTTTGATTCTGTCTGGCATTCCACTTTCTCGCTAACTATAATTTGGCTGGCCTTTTTCCTCGCTTTGTTTGAGAGATTCAATCTTTTTCCTCTGACGGACGTCCTTGCATGGTTTTTCAAATTCACAAAACTTGCTCGTATCGAGTCCGTCAAGGGCCCATTCTCGGCCGTATTCTTTCCTTTCTTTTCATCAATGATTTCCCAAGGTCGCTACTCCCTTTCGTCACTTGTTCTTTTTATGCTGACGATCTGTTTATCTGGTCCTTGCTTCTGCGGAGCCATATAAGGAGCTTTGATATGACTGGAGCACTGGTGTCCTTCCCTTGATACTAGCAAATGCGAGGCCTCGCTCTTTTCACTCAGTATCCATTAGGCTAACCTCCAACCCCAACTCTTCTCCGATTGAGTCCCTCTCAAACTTTTCGTGGGGTTACCTTTGACTGCACTCTTTCCTCTTCTGCACATGTATCTTTGCTTAGAGCAAAGTTCTACCCTTGTCTCAAGGCGGAACGCTTTATCTCCGCTTCCTCACGGGCCCCTCCAAGGATTACCTTATTCTTCTTTCAAAGGCTTTCCTTGGCCCGCTTTCACTTATGCTTCACCTGGATGGTTTCCATTTTTCGGCAGTAAGTCGCATCGTCTTCACCGAGTGGTCAATCGCGCTCTCACCGGCTGCCTCTTGTCCTTCCCACCCCTCTTTTTTCAGAGGCATCCTTATCCCGCTTTCAGTTGCGGTGATTCATTTTGCTTGTCTTATGATCAGGTTTTTTGTTCTCCTGATTTACTTCGCACTGTCATCTAATAAATAGCACTTTTTCTTCCAATCTTCTTTTCCATTTCAGATTTGAGTGACCTTAAGGTTCCTCCTGGAGAGTCTTTGTATCCATTCACCCGTTCATGCTCTCTTCTTTTTCCATGCGGGCAATCTGTATGCTCTCTCTCTCTTCTTGGAACCCGCCTTTCTTCAGCGTGGTGCTGACTCTTTTTACTCCATGCTCTCGGTCTGACTCTCCTCTTTGTCGCCAAGGTGCAACATTTTCCCACCTTGATCACTCCTTCTTCACGATGTTGTGATTTAGATGGATGGTTCATTTTTGCTTTGGCAAAGAAGATTGTGACATCTTTGCCAACTGCTCACTTTGTTGTACTCAGGCAATCCTTTCCCATTCGGCAAGCCCAGTATGTTTAAGCTTTTCTGTTAAAGCCTACGTCATTCTGCAAGCTCTTTGCTGCTTTCGACAGCACCAACAATACTGCTATTTCTCCATCCTTTTTGCTAACTGTGGCTCTGACCTTGCTACTCTTTCCTTTATTCTAACTCACACTCTGGCATATCTGGAAGAAATTCACCACTTTTCTGCTCTACTATCAGGCTACAATGGACTTCTGCTTACTCATTTTTTATGAAAAATGGCACGGCTAATGATTTGGCCTTGCGGGGTGCGCTGCTCCCGCCATCCACCGTCCCATGTCGTCTCTTTCTTACTTCTCGTATCTACTCTTCTCTTTTTTCGAACTGTGTACAGGACGGTCTCATCAAATTTCTTTAACACTCAGGTTTCCTCAGTATCCACTTAGGAACTGGTGCATCCTCTTTCGTCTTCAGTACAACAAATACAGCCTTCTGTTAAACTCTATTTTTCTAGAATTGGTAGAGTTCAGAGTCCATCATGCAACGCCCGTGGTCATCTGACCCCTTACACCACTCATCTCATTCTTCCCTGTCCAGCTATGGGCTCTTTGCACCGCTCGCTTTTTGGCTGCTCTTTCTATACGACCTCTGGTTCAGGCTCTAGGGAGTTGCCCGGCTTTTGATGCTCCATGGCCTTCCGCCATGCCCTCATCCTTAGCAACAACAACGGCAACGGTTTTGTTAATTAAATATGTTTGCAGATTTTTATGAATATTTGCATTAGCCTATATTCTGTTTAGCGGTGGCGGTTAGCATAATCACTGGTTTAGATATTGATTTGATTTATTGATGGTAAGGCATCTTAAAGGGTAACTGCGATCAATTGATACAAAATACTACTTCCATGACCCTTTTCGTTCCTATTAGAACTCGTTGGATGGACCCAGGTATTTAAACCGACGGCCTCATTCATTGCTGCATGTGGTTTATTTCACTTGACCATCGTTGCAGAAAGTCTTGGAGAAAGTTACATTTGCATGTAGCAATTGCATGAGGTCGTCGGTTCAATGCCTGAGTCCATCTGACAAGTTCTAATAGGAGCGAAACCGGTCATGAAAGTGGTATTTTATATCAATTGATTGCAGTTGGCCTTTGAGATGCCTTACCATCAATAAATTAAATCAATATCTAATCAGGCTAACGCCAGTTCCACTAATCCGAATTGTAAGGTAATAAAGGCACCTACTTAGCTGGGATTCATAGCATATATCGCATCAAGCTTGCAGCAGTGAGCGTGCGAAATATCAGCTCAAAATTAACAGCGTCAGTTGAAAGGACCGATGGCGCAGTGGAATAAACAGCATGTAGCAATTGCACGTGGTCGTC
Organism: Trididemnum clinides; assembly: GCA_963675345.1. Lineage (NCBI taxonomy): Eukaryota > Metazoa > Chordata > Ascidiacea > Aplousobranchia > Didemnidae > Trididemnum > Trididemnum clinides. Next base: position 13,840,474 of record OY776296.1, on the reverse strand, counting down.
GGTTTAATGCCTGAGTCTACCTGACAAGTTCTAATAGGAACGAAATCGGTCATGGGAGTGGTATTTTATATCAGCTGATTGCAGTTTGCCTTTAAAATGCCTTACCAACAACACATTAAATAACTATTACATAGAAAGAGTATGCTCGATCTGTTGATCATCATTGATACTTGAAAAATACTACAACGCTTTGGAATCAGAAACGACAAGAATTGTACGGGATAAAAATAGGTTGCGGGGTGTTATTTGCGACGAAAATATTACCATAAGCGCACACAAATGTATTGCTAAGTTCAATTACACATGGGAAAATTTGTTTGGTACAAAGCCGTACTGTAAGCTCTTCTTCATTATTAATTTTATCAGTATGGACATAGTGAATAGTAGCGAGCCTAAGTGCAATAAACAGCTGATTTTGCCACGGTGAAGTGAATTCGAGGTCATTTGTGCATAGTTTTCTTTGAAAAGATGCTTAGCAATAATTTATCAATTCCTATGGTTGGTTGCAGTGCTTGAGGAAAAAATGCTCGGTGGCTCTTTTGTCAGTAACTCCGAGTGCAGTCTGGACACAACTTGTTCAATGTTTAGGCGTTAAGTTTTTTGTAACTGTAATTTTATAATAATAATGCACATCTATTGGTATAATTGTCAGATAACGTTGAAGCCTGCAGCTTTACAACTAATTTTGATTTTGTGTTCATAATCGGTTACGGAAAAAACAAAAATTTCTCTGCGGAAAGAACGGTCTTTTAACCTGAGTTACGGTACGCCGCAAGCACTATAGACGAGCGATACTCTCTAACATTTAGTACATGCTAATAACCAAACAGAATGCTAGTACGACCTCAGCTTGGGGTGGGGGAGGGCGCTGCACTCTTTACGGAGGTATACTGGTCACTTTGACCCCACCTATGCTGAATCGGGGCCAGGGCTTTTTTTCGGACATAGACCGATTTTTTTTGCGCAATGTCCAAAAGTTTTTGAGCTATTTCGGTCAATATGACCAAAAAATATTTAAACGCTGTCAAGACAGAGCGAACAAATTTCGCAAGCCGTTTTGTCTAAATTTGTTTAAAAAAGTTCTGCAAAAAGCACAGGGTAGTTTTGACAATCGGTTTCAGGCAACATGAATCGTTTAAACTACTGTGTGAAAGCTTGTGTGGCCCTTAAGCTTAAAAGTTTGGAGACTTTAAAGTTTAGTTTTTCCAAAAAATGTTTGGGCTTGTCGGACCGGCGCTTTTTCGCAGCATGGCTGAATTTTAAAAGCGCCAACGAGAAGTGTGCCACCGTATTTTGAGAAAAATGCAATCGCTGGAATATGTAATTGATCTCTACATTTCTTTTGAAGTTTCACTGCGACTGCTTTTATCACTGGACTCCTACTGCATCACAAATAATAATCGCACTACCGTAACTTGAATTAATAAAAAACTTATTGGCGGTTAAAAATCAAAGATAGATAGGAGGAGGTCATTCAAAAGCAACTAGTGAAAAAAGCAATCGGCTGATTACACCGTGTAACACAATTTTTGTTCCCGGGTTTTAACTGATATTTCCTGATTGGTTTCACCCTAAAACTACAAAATATCAACATAATTTTATCTAAACTTTGATTTTGTTGTCAGAAGAGCGATTTATTCAAAATTGCTGTGATTACTATGTAATTGCTTGGCATGTTGCCTAACAGCTGACCTCACACTATAACAGATGAAATATTTGGTGCAATAGGCCGGTTATTTTTCAAACGAAATGACACACAAAGTACAAGATCTTAGCACATGCGAATAAAAATAGCAGCACACTATGTGTAGATGGGGTGCGGAGAAGAGGGAGTCAAGGAAGAGAAAACCAAACTGAGATTACACTTGTGCAATATCAAGAACTAGTAATATTAATGAAATTAATTCCATGGAAGGTCATTAATGTCGAATCTAACATTGCAAGTTATGTTCTGGTGTTAAAAATATGTTCTGCATCAAAATATCCACGTAGCACAGACCATGGTTCTTGTGTGAAATACTGTACACAATTTAGTTAAAAGTGTGTTGTTTTCCGGCTTTTTCGTCTATACTCCAAATCACTTTCCCGAATCAATCCCCAAATGTAATCTCCCATCATGTTTTCGTTATATTGTCCTTGATATCGGCTCTCAAAATCTTTAATGTCCTGATGAAACCGTTCACCATGTTCTTCAGAATATGCACCCAAGTTTTCTTTAAACTCATCTAAATGGGCATCGAACATGTGGACCTCCATTGACATTCTACATCCCATGTTACCATATGAATTTACCAAGTTGACAACAAGCGAGGCATAGTTGTCCTCTTTGTTATTTCCCAAGAACCCTTGGACAACAGCAGCAAAACATATTCAAGCATACTTTTCAACAGCACTTAGTGTTTCGAGAAACTCATCAGACTTTAGAATCAATTTTACTTGGGGTCCAATAAATATGCCACCTTTAACTTTGGCCTCTGAAAGTTTGGGAAACAGGTTCTGGAGATACTTAAAGCAGCACCATCTTTGTCCAACGCTTTTACGAATTGCTTTATTAGACCAAGTTTAATGTGAAGGGGCGGCAACAGAACTTTCTTTGGGTTAATTAGTGGAATATTTTTGACATTTTTTTCTCCAACAACAAATTCCTCACGTTTTGGCCATACTTGCTTTTGATAGTGGGCTTTGGTATCTCTGCTATCCCAAAGACAAAGGTAGCAGGGATATTTCGTGAAACCCCCTGCATTCCCATCAAAAAAGCTATCATTTTAAAATCACCAATAAGTTCCCAGTTATACTGGTCATATTTCAATACGTTCAGTATAGTTTTTACATTTTCGTAAGTTTCTTTAAGATGGACTGAATGAGCAAGAGAAAGAGATGGGTATTTGTTGCCATTATGGAGTAGAATTGCCTTGAGACTCTTTGATGAACTGTCAATGAAAGGACGCCATTCACTAGGGATACAAGGAATTCCAATTGAGTAAAAAAGCCCACTAACATTGTTGCAAAAGCAAATTGCATTTTGCATGGTGAAAAAACTGGAAAAGCTTTGGTGCCGTTTACGTTGCTCAGTAATTTGAACAGAGTCATCAAACAAATTCCACTGCTTAAGTCGTGACGTTAACAACTCTGCGTTAGATTTGGTTAAACCGAGATCTCTGATCAAATCATTGAGATCTTTCTGATTGGGATAATAAGGTTTTTTCTCTTCTAAGTTAGAATTTAAGACATAGTCATCAGTTGTTATATCATCCTCAGCAGTAGCGGATCCATCAGCTGAGACAGGGTCTTGAGAACGAGTAGGAATTCAGGGTCTTGAGAACGAGTAGGAATGGGTACTGGCAGTTGATCAGAATGTGGCACAGGAGCAATTGAGGAAGGAATACTGGGATAAACAATTGCAGGAGCATTCTTTCCACTTTGACGTTTAGACGGATCAACCATATAAAAGTAGCAATCATTTGTGTGGTTAGTTGGTTCACGCCATATTCTTGGAATGGCAAATTTCATTGCTCTTTTTTCTCCTCGATACCACCCTGAAAAGAAATACTGTTGTCACTAGTTAAGTCTCGGCTTTTTATCATAAACAGTAAACACACAACAGTTCAAATTCAATAGCAGAATATTAACAAGACTTACCTTCCAGAGTTTTTTTGCAGTAGTCACAAGCAAAATGTCGAGCCCAAGTCCTGTCTTGGTCTCCAACAGGCATGCTAAAATAAGAATTATAAGCTTCACACATCTTTGCAGATGCTACAACAGAGTGTTTTCTTGCTCTGGTCTTGATAAATTCTCCACATATGAAACAAAATGCATCGGGAGAATGCTTGCAGCTACCCCTTTTAGACATTTTCAACAACAAATACCAGGCAGATGATGACTATTTTCAAGAAATAGCTTAATGGTAAAAGTATGCAATGGTAAAAACTAACCTGCAAACAAACAACAATTAAAAACGTACGGTACTGTGCACAACCGTTGCTAAAAAGTGGATACAACAAATTCCCATATGCTATTTGAATACTTTTGGGCTACTATATCTCAATGTACGATATTGTGTGATTGCAAAATTTCGCTCTATTAACTACAAAAGCAAAGTTTAGATCACTTTATATTTTTTTGTGTTAGTTTCTAGGTGTAACCAATTGGGAAATATCAATTAGAACCTGGGAACAAACAAAAATTTTTTTGTTACGCAGTTTTATGAAATCTATTTCCACAAATTGCGCTTCTCTGAAGTTGCAATGATATCTTTTCTTCTAACGCTCGACTTCCGTTTAATCGCACGCAATAAATAAAAATAAAACTGTTGGAATTTTTTTTCCTTTCAACTCACTTTTAAAAATGAAAGGCAGATCAAAGGAAATCATTAAAAGGAAGCAACCGATTTTATCAAAATCATGAAAAGAAAAAAGAAGAATAATTTGATATAAAACCAATCTACTTTTAATCGCGATACGTTAGAAAGCAAAAATGGAGCCCGAGGGACTGACTAGCTTGAAAAAAGCAAAAAGTGTGACAGGTGATTGGCTGACTTTTACATCGTGGATTGGGAGAGTGCTTGTGACGAATGGCGAAATTTCAAGTACGAAGTAATGGTCAATCGCCATTCGCATGACAACTGGCGCAAAATATTAACTATCGCGGCGAAGCGTAACAGAGACTGGCCGACGCCATCCCAACTTGCAAACGTGCTGCTCACGTCCAATGCGGAAAATGCAACAGTCGAGCGCAGCTTCAGTCTGCTGTCCAGACTGCGAACTCCTACAAGAAATCGCTTGCTTTCATCCACTGCTGACAAGTTGATACGCTTAAAACTTAATGTTGCTTCATGCAAAACATTTGATTATAACAGAGCATACGCGTTATGGTTGCAAAGTTTTACCCGCTCTCGTTAGTGGCACTGTCAACACAGAGACTAAAGTCAGCGAAATAAATATTTATTTTTTTTTGCTGGTTCCAAGTGGTTACGATCGATAGAGAGCGTCTTATAAGCGAGAAACAAAACAACAAAGCGAGTCCTACAGGCGCGAGGCTTCCGAAGGAAGTAATGCTATTGAGAGATATATTTAAATTTACAAAGCCATCCCTGCCGTTTTCTAACGAAACAAAAAAGTGCTTCAAATGTGGTATATGCTTCAAATATGGTATTGTCAAATAGGGCATCTAACTTTAATTACCAGTGTTGTTGTTTTCATTGCTTTTCATTAAACCGTATTTTGCGATTTATTTCTTGATAAGTACAATGAGATTGCAACTTTAAAGAGATCGTCACTTGGCGATTGTATTGTTAAAGTAAACTGCCCTAAGCTTTTCAACGTTAGATATGTTAGGTCACTTTAACTTACATTTAGTTTAGTTTATTAGTGGCGCAGCTAGGAAATACTATTTGTAAAAACTGACCGAAATTTATTTAAAATGTCCGAAATTTTTTAAGGCTTTTCGGACAAATGTCCGCAACATTTTGACGAAAAAAAAACCTGATTTGGACCCGCTCTACCTCTTGTGGTCTGTTGTTAGTTCAGGTAGAATCATTATTTTACGGAAACGCTTAGTCGAGTACGTGCCAACTGCCAAGTTTTAATGTTCTTTCGCAGTCTTTCACAGTTTTTTTGAACTAATTGATTATGTTTAGCACACTGATATTACGTGGTTAAATCTTTTCTAAGAATATTTCAAATTTCTTTTCAAAATGAGTTTGTGTTAGGCGTGGGCAAAATATGGTCAAACAATGTTGTAAAGCGGAGGCGTGTAAGTAAGGTTAATTGGGGAATCACGGTTGAATGACTTTGTTAGCTGTATTTTAAGATTTTCATTGCTTATTATAAGCACTTAAATACTTACAAAGGAATGTTTTTTTGTTAAAATTTTTGTGGAGTTTGCCAACGTATAATGTCAATGTAGGCGTTTCATTTTTAGACACAAAACAAAAATACCACTCCTATCTTTGATCAATGTTCTTTTGTTGAACACTAAATGCACTGTTATATAGTTATCGTACAATATATTTCGGTTTTTTTGAATTATTTTGCTAAATCATATTTGAATTCTTTTGATGAACCACATTTTACCTACGTCAATAATGGTTGAAAAATTGTGATTGCTTTCCACGCTTTGTTTTAAGAGTTTTATAGAGATGTTTGTAAGCCCTCATCACTAACACAAAAGTTTTATTTCTGTTACTCGACTCTTTCGGGACGAGGGCATTACGGAAGACCATGTAGCCTTTGAATCCGGGTAACTCTTCAAGCCCTAGGCCAGAGGTCGTAAATCGTGGAAGAGTCACCTAAGAGCGTATTGCGAAAAAAGTCAGTAGCAGGACGACACCGAATAAAATGAAAAATGTCCGTAGTCTGGTGACCACAGGCACTACACGAAGGATTTTGTATTCTGTTGATTTAAGAGGGAATTATTCAAAAGAAATCTGCTCCAACGCGCAACTGCCTCAAACTGGTGGTGCGGTCTACGACCTCGCTGGGTAGGCCCAAATCGGCTGTTGACCATTACGAAAATCTCAGGTAACCCGGGCACTCCTTTTACACAGTTTTATTTTGAGGTCGGTTGCGCATTTAGTCTAGTAAGGTACTGGTTTCAATTCGTTAAGTTCTTCTGTTTTGAATAATGACGTGATTCTGGGTTATTGCAAACTTCGTTGCGGTTCTAAACGCACCTTTATGTTGGAGTTTTTGTGAAAATATTAACACTGCGATGGCAATTTAGCAAGAAGAGCCATTATTGATACAATCTCCCGAGAAAGAGCGATAGAAAACTTTACTGGCTCGTACTTGGCCGGCATAATGATAAGCAGCTTATCCAGCGTACCGCAAAAGTCGTCGTGCAGGTGCCCTCCAACGCCACCCCGCCTTGTTGGAGTGTTGCTACCAATCTGCAGTTTCTATACATGTCTTGCTCGAAATGGAGTGTTGCCTTCTGTTAGTTTTTCGGCAGCAAAGTATATTATCAGTCAAAAACCAACTTTTGTCATCGCTCTGAAGTAATTCAGAATTAAATGGCTATAGCGTTTCTCCTGAAAATTTTAGCTTGGCGAAGGTTAGGTTGTGAAAAATAAGTCGCTATCCTAGCGTTTTCTAGAAAAAGGCATATCGCACAAACAGCGTAACGCCATAATTTTGGTGGCGTAAACTACATCCCCATTATTCATATAACAGTTTTACTTCCTAAATGAGTTAGCCGTTACTCTTACCAGCCGATCTTCCTTACGGTATTGTTTCCGCACGACCCATTTTTTGACCTTTTGCGACCCATACTTTGGGAACAGCTGCTTTAAGTGATTCACCGCATCAACACGTGTGATATGCGGGCATGAACGCTTTCCGACACCAGGTCAAGAACAATTTGCGGCCATATCCGCTCTCCGTCCTGATGTCACAGAAACGCTGCGCGGTTATAGCCGCTTCCCGTAAGGAAGCGGTTGAGCCGCGGATCATCGGCCTCTGCATTTTCTTGGCATTGATTAGGTCTGCTCTGTGAATCTAAATATCCGTATTATGCTGTGATCCTTGTCACTACGTGAAGTAAAGTTATATAAAACACAATAAGAATTAAGTGACGATACAGTGCTGCCAGGTGGTAGCTGCATGCAATTTGTTACAAGCACTGTTGCTTCATATTAATATTTTGTGATATTACAGGCGGAGTCACACAGTTAAGTAAATCACAATTTGAAAAAGTAAATGGTTATTCCAATTTATTTTGGGGTTGGGGAGGTGAAGATGATGACATGTACAATCGAATCCGCATTTCATCAATGAATATAATGCGTTATCCCGTTGGTATATCAAGGTACGTGATTGCCTTTCACTATTGCTGGATAGTTTACACGATTACCACTTCAAAAGTTTTCATCTATGTGGGTGCCTTTTTAATGCGATTACGGGCCTCATCCTTGCAAAAAGCAACGCGGCACTAAATGAGGTTTATTCAAAATCCTTTTCAGATACGCTGATTGACGTGGCATTATAATTTGGTTGCACCTGTCCCCTTCTCTTTAACGGCGACGTTGGAAGTCGTCAACTTTGAATCCCGTATGAAGCATTGTCTTACGTTAAGCACAACTGACCCTGCCCTGCTGGTCTGGTGAAACAGTGATGCTGCTTATTTAGCATGTTGTAAGAGGTGACTTCTAGGCAACCACCAGTGGTAATTAACGTTGTCGGTGGTGCGGCAACCAGTCTGCAGTTAGTGTACACGACTAGTTCAAAATGGAGTGCTGCCTTTAAGATCGGTGAGGTTTGGTTTCAAATGATCCATTCGGATCTGTTTGCAACAAATTAGAATTTACTCGAAGCTGCTAAGTCTCTTTGAGCGCTAACTTAAAACTAAGGCCAAAACTGACATTTTTATGAAAGCCTAATTCATCAATAATGCCCAAAATACTTAATTAGCATCACCGTGATATGGCAAAACCTAATGATTACAAAAATTGTGTTTTGGGGAATATTGACTTTTTGTCGTTTATGGCTGTTCAACAAAGGAACTGGTGAATTAATCTTTTTTCGCTTTTATCTGACAGCTGTTAACTGCACGAACATTAATTATTTCTTGGCGTTTGCTGTTTCACGTAAACGAAAAGAAATCCCGGTTTTATTTGATATTTGAAAAGTAGTTGTTAGGTTTTTCCATATCACGGCAGAAGATATTTTGAAATTTTTATTACATCCTAGAATTATTCCCACTATTACAAAATTGGATGTTTGAGTTTAGTTTGTCAAGTTTTTATGCGTATCATCACAAATTTTAATCAAAACCAGATTGAGGCTTAGAATTAGCATTGTCTGATTTTTTTATTCATTTTGCCATAATTTCACAATTGCACAAAATTAAAAACCGCTGTGGATGAAATTTGATACAACTAATAAAGGCATGTCAACACCTAAAGTAAAAATAAATCAAAGCCAAGCTTTTGTTATAGCGCAAATATAACTTAGTAGTTTATTAAACATCTATAGGCGTGTGTTGATTTTAACATATCAATAGCTACTGGGACTAGATTATCGTTCAAATTACGGTACGTACGGGTTCAGCGAATAGAACGGAAAGCTTCCTAACGAGTATAGGTGCGAGGTAAACACTGCACCAGTCAACAGCCACCTCAACGTGGTGGTGCGGACCCCTACCCCGTTTGAGTTGGGTCGAAATGGCTGTTGGCCTTCCCGAGGGTCCCAATTACCCTGGGCACTCCCCTTTATTTTTTCGCTATGCTCCCCCCTGAACGACCGCAGAAGGGCCGTACACAGCTTCTTCAAAATCGGTCGCCTGTTTTCTTTTTTTCTGTTCTATTGCCCGTCTTTGTCTCCTTATTCTTCTTCTCCTCTTGATGAGCGGTAACGTTCATTCCAACCCTGGTCCCATCTTTCCTTGCTCAGTGTGCGCTGGAAATGTAACCTGGCGGGGCAAGTCAGTGCAATGCTGCTCCTGCTCCCAATGGGTCCATCTAAGATGCTCACAACTTTCCCTCTTCAAATTTAGAACTCTTGGCAGCTCTCACTCTTGGAGCTGCCCACCTGCCGTGTTCCCACTCGAAACACTGTGGCTTCCTCCTCGGACTCCTCTGACATGTATATCTTCACCGTACAATCTGAACCCTTCTCTGGTATTGTTGTACTGCTGCCTCACCCTCGTCTTCAAACTTCTTATCCCCCGTCTGCCAATTTTGTATCTTCTTCCTCTTCCCCCTCACCACCATCCCTTGCTCCTGGCTGTTCTTCTGCGCCTCCTGCCTCCTCTTCCCCCTGATTCTCTCAGGGTTCTTCAATGGAATGCGGGAGGTCTTCAACCCAGAAGCACTGAACTACTTCACTTTCTTTTGTCCCATCCTGTTGACCTTATCTGTATCCAAGAATCCAATCTTAACTCCTCTTCCTCTTTCCGGATTCCTGGATTCTCTGCTCTGTGTTCTGATTGCACCCACTCACGGTCTGGCATTCTCTCTCGTGATGCCACGCACGCTAGCGGCGGCATCACATTTTCGTTAGGCAGGGCTTATCTTTCTCTGAACTTCCAACCTCTCTTTCTTTGCTCGATCCCTACTCTGATTATGTAGGGGTCAACATCTCTCTCAACAACTCCTCCTCACTGTCATTTCTTAATGTGTAAGCCCTCCTATTTGCTCCCCTTCAACGAATGGCAGAACCGACTCCTTTTTTTCCTCCATTCTTTCCTCCTCCAGAAATCTCTTCATTCTGGGGAACTTCAATTGCTGTCACCCCCTCTGGGGCTCCAGAGGTACTTCTGACCCCCATGGGGAGGAAATATTCTACTGGGTCATCTCTTCTGGCCTCCTCCCCCTAAATAACCCTGACACACCCGCCCTTCTACATCACTCCTCTGGCAGTCGCTCCTCCCCTGACATTTCCCTTGCTCCCTCCTCTCTTGCCCTTTCTTGCTCCTGGGAGGTGCTTCAGAACCTGGGCTCTGACCACCTATCAATTCTTCTATCTGTCCTTCTCTCTCCAATCTTTCGTCCCAACGAGCATCCCCCTTCAATTTTCTGAAAGCTCGCTGGGATGATTTTGCCTCCTACTTTGACTCCCACTGTCCACTGTCCTTCGGAATACTCATCTTTTTCTTCTGCTGCTGCTTTCTTTACCTCTCTAGCACGGAATGTGGCCAAGTCTTTCATTCCTTTCGATCGCATCAAATGCCCTCCTAAAGCCTGGTGGTCAGCTGAGGTGGAAGGTGCAGTTAATGAAAGATGCAAGGCTTTTGCTGCCGCTCACAGAAGTGATGAAAATCGCCAGGCTTACATCTCCGCTTCTTGATGCGCCTCGTCAGTCATCGCCAAGGCTGAGGCATGGCAGACGACTTGCTTTTCTCTTTCACCCAAATCACTGTGTACTCTTTTATTCACTCTATCGCTGGCTCTCCTTCCTCGTCTTCCTTCTCTTCTAATTTACCCAACTGTTCTTTTCCCAGGGAATCAGCTTTGGTCTATGCCACTTACCTGAGATCCCATTTATCTCTTTCTCAGCCAAAGGCCCTGCGTAGCAAAGCCAGAGGCTACCTCTCTGAGCTCTGGCCAGCCACGTGCCCTGAGGAGTCCACTGCCACTGGCCAAGACAGAGTTGCCTATTCCATGCTGAAGCACATTCCTCGCTCTGGCATTGATTTTCTTCTTCCCATCTTCAATCTTTCCTTCCTTTGCATTCCTTTCCTTCCATCTGGAAGAAATCTTCTATTATTCCCATCCACAAGATGGGAAAGCTCTCGACTCTCCTGCTTCCTTCCGGCCTCTCTCTTTCACCTCCAGTGTATCAAAGTTTTTTGAACGCATCATTTTATCTGGTCTACTCTTCTTTCTGGAGTCTAATTCCATGCTCTCTCCCCGCCAAGCCTAATCGAAAACGTCTACACTTTTTTTTCTGCATCCATCAGTCGCTGGAGTCTGCTTACGGCTGCTCTATCTGATGTTGACCAAACCCTCATAATAAAACATACGTCGGAAACCAGGTGGTCGGCTCGCGCAGATTCCACTAAAGCACTTTTTTCCGGTTATTCTTCCATTATACAGTATAATGCAAATGCTAGATAACATTGAACCAGCAAAAGGCGGATTGTCGTCAACAGGCTCGTGGATTACTTTCAACAATGACGAAGTTAGAGAATGGAATTATGATTATTTTCTGGAATCAAATATTCCAGCATTTTCAACTGACCAGTGCTTTTTTGCAATCTTCTGGGCAAGACCTGAACTCTGCGTGTGCGCTTTACGAATCAACCTATAACTATATTCAGTCTCTTCGTTCCACCTACTCAAATATTGAAAAAAAGATAATTGACTTGACTGAAACTGAAGAATATGAACAGCAACGGCGATGGAAGCGCAAGAGAAATCGCATATATGATGATGACTGCAGCACATCTTCTGGTGCTGGTTTTTAGGCTTCAATTCAAACACCTTCTCAGAGGTTCGAAAGAACAGTATTTTTTGCCATAATTGATAACTTGCTAGTCGCTTTATCAAAACGCCAAGCTGCTTATGAAAAGTTGAACAGTATTTTTGGGTTTCTAGGTCGGTCGCAACTATCCACCCTTGATGAAATTGTAAAAAAACTTCTTAAACATTTTCAAAATGTATCCAAAAGACCTAGAACTGAGTCTTTTTGAAGAATTATTGCAGTTTACTGAGCTTCTAAAATCCTGTCTTCAAATATTAGTAAGATTGATGTTTTAGTTGAATTGCAGTATTATCGATTGCTTCCAGAAAATTCTTTGAATATTTGCTTTCCCAACTTGAACATAGCGTTGCGAATATTTTTATTCATAATGGTCACGAACTCCAGTGCTGAGAGCTCTTTTTTAAAACTTAAGAAAATCAAAAATGAACTTCGGACCTCCATGGGCAAACAACGGTTAAACTATCTTTCTTTAATCAGCCTTGAAAACCAACTAATGCATGAAACAGATATGCAACCAGTAATTCGCAAATTTGCTCATCAGAAATCCAGAAGAAGTATTGTGTAAAAATAAAGCTAAAGTCAGGTAATGTCCTTGGGATAAAACAATGAGAGTAAAAATAGTCATTTAGACTTTATTGTAAAATGGTGATAATTTTGACTGTGGAAAGTTTTTGCGTAGTGTTTAGGCCAATAAATGAAATTATCCTCCAGGCAATTTCGTATTTGGACAGGTATTAAATTTTACAACATAATGTATTTTCTCCGGATAAATATGTATGCAATTTCATTGTCATTTAATGAAAATTATGTTTAATTGTCCTCAAGACCTGAAAAAATTAGGTACGGGCCCCTCACCAGCTTAATCCGGGCATGTGACTCAGTGCAATTAGAATTTGGCAATTTCATTATATTCCCCCTCCCCCAAAAAATACCGGTAACAAATATACTTACAATAAGCTCGTAAATCAACAACAAACGCCAAGAATAGAATTAATACAGGAGCACTACAAAATACCGCCACAGCGCATATGGCGTTAATAGACATGGCACAGCACCATATCTAGGTTTTTTAACTCGAGATGACCGGCGAAGTTCTGGACATGGTGAAACATTTACCGGAAATCCGCAAGGTGATTTAGGCTTCGACCCAACCACTGTTTGTTTGTCATCAACTTCCGTTTCCTTATTCATATTTTCAGAAGTATCGCATTCCAGCTGTAAAAGCGTCTCGAATTGCTGCTTCTCGATTTTCGACGGCATTCACAGCCGCATAATTGCAATCAACGCTCGTTGGCTTAAGCTTGCAAAAAATTCTTCAAGCGGTTCTTCCGCTTTTTGCCGGGAAGTATTTAATCGATGTCCCACAAATACTTCATTAACACGTTTAACATACGTGCTGTCCAATAACGTAATGGCTTTAGCGAACGTTCTGCATTCACTGACAGACATAAACTGAAGTATCCAATAAGCTGATTAAAATATCGAGCTTGTCTTCATCTGTAGCCCCCTCTGTTCTGCGCTGATAGCTTTGGAGCATACGTTTCCAATGTCTCCATTTAATGACGATGTCGGGCGAATTCACATCAGCTCCGAAAATCAGGGGCTTCATATTCTTGTCTAGAATCTTATTTTTGTGAAATAAACTGTTGTAAAATCACTCTTGCAAGCCTACTAAAGGGCTTTGATGTCACAAGAAATAGGGTATACTAAAAGCTACCTGTACACACTATTAGAACTGCAAGTTTCAACTGATAAAGCAGATACAAAGAAAACGCTATACACAGTAAGAAGATATTGCAAGTAAACAAACCATAACTACTAGTAAGGTTGATTATCATAAAAAACATCAACTGAAATGACTGAGTGCAGTTAAAATTTGGTAATTTCATTACAATTAGCAGGTATTATTTGTTTATTTCTTACAGTAAGTCCATAAAACACTGGTTCAAGATCGGCTGTGTAGTGGTAGACATCCACTGAATCAGCACATGTAGGGCTGCAAAAGAGCGGCAAAAAAACATAAAATTGAGCAAAAGACTTAAGATACAGTTGCAGTGGTTAGAACGACCGGTTCGCTGCTGGTAAACGTGAGTTCAACTCCCTTTTCGAGTTGTCAGCTACTCCACTCGGTGTTAACACGAAAGGAATAGTGTGAAGAAATATTTGGCAAGTTATCTTGTTGTATCCTTTAGAAAGGCGGTTTACAAAATTTTTTAATTTTGACGTGGGTAGGCAGGTGATGGAGCCGATTAGTGTACCTGTTGCATATGTTAATCACGGGAAAAAGATGTAAAATCGACTAAGCTCAACGAAAGAAAGTTATTGTTGCGCCTTATCCCGCTGAATCTCTATGGCGAGGTTGTGGGTTCAATGCCGCTGTAATTCCTTGGATAAAGACGTTAGACAATTTTCCTGATTGGTTGCAGTTCTTGTTGCGGAAATGCACTGTGCTGTCACTATTCTTATTCAAGCTGATCTGCGCCAAACTACAAAGGTTTTTTCGATCTCGAAAAATAATACTTCATTACTTTTTACCAAAGTTTATGATAAAAGTAACATTTAGCAAATGGCGTTTGTCATTAGCTAACCGTGGTAAAGACAGAAATCCGCTCAAAAAACGGCAAAATCAATAAATTCTCAACAGAAATCAAATCTTTATCGTTTAACAAAAATCAATTAATACTAGAATTACCGGAGCGGTCATTTTAACCGTTTTTAATTTTTAATCGTTTATATCTCTGATGACTGAAATTTTATAGAGTAAAGTTGTGACTGGAATCAGTCAATAGTAGAACTCACACTTTATTAACAAATCGATTTCACTAAAATAGTATCATCAGTGTTCTGCAAAGCAACCGCAACGATAAATTATATATACTTACGTCAAATTGAACGGAGAGGCTCACAAAACTAACTCTATAATAAACCGAACTGACTGCAATAAGAAAACACTCAATACTTTAAGCCAGTTGTTCTTAACCTATGGGTCACGACCCAAATTTGGGTCGCGAAGCCATTGGAATGGGTCGCCAAGGATTTGTTGAGAAAAAAAAGAATTTTTTGTTATTTTTCTGTCAACTCAAATTTTCTTGAAGCGGTAGTTGTACCGGTCGTTCTTCCTCACTATCGATTTTTTTTCTACTTTTCATTGCCTTATTTTTCAATTAGGTTGCTTTTTGGTATTAAGTAATTATGACTAAGAGACTGTACAACGATGAATACCTTAATCTGGGTTTCACATACATATCTCAACATGGCATAATTAAGCCACAGTGTGTTATTTGTGCGGAAGTTTTGAGCAACGAATCTTTCAAGCACAACAAACTAAAACAACACTTAGAAGCAAAGCATAGCCGACTAGTCAACAAACAGCGAAGTTTTTTCGAAAAAGAAGAACAGAAACTGAAAAGGCAGAGACTGGATGCTTCTACCAACACAGTGGTTATGCGCCTGCAACAAGCAACACTTGCTTCGTACCTCGTAGCCTGGAGAATTGGGAGAGCTAAGAAGCCACATAACATTGGAGAAGAATTATTAAAGCCTGCAGCTCTCAATATGGTGCGCACAGTTTATGGACATGAATTTGCAAAAAAATTGAAGGTGTTCCTCTGTCAAACGACACAGTTAAAAAGCGAATTCAGAGCATGTCATGTGACAAAAAAGACCAGGTGATTGAAGCCATAAAAAGGAGTGGGCAGTTCAGCCTCCAGCTGGACGAGTCAACTGATATTAGTGATGACGCCCAACTTTTGACTTATGTACGGTATCAAGGTCTAGCAGAAATGGAAGAAGAGTTTTTGTTTTGCAAGCCATTGCAAACCACAACAACTGGAGAAGATATTTTTGTGATGGTTGATTTATTCTTCAAGCAAGAAGAACTTCTCTGGAAGCAGTGTTACAGTGTTTGTTGTGAGGGTGCACCAGCAATGTTAGGAACATGCCAAAGCTTCACTGCGCGAGTTAAGCAAGAGAATCCAAATGTGGTGATTATTCACTGTTTACTCCACCATGAAAATCTTGCTTCTAAAAAGTTGTCACATGAGTTTCAGAAGGTGATGCAGGAAGTAATTCAAGTTGTTAATTTCATTAAATCTAGGGCTCTCAACTCACGGTTATTTGCTCAGATGTGCTCTGATTTTGGTTGTGATCATATAAATCTGCTGTACTACTCAGAGGTTAGGTGGTTGTCACGAGGAAAGGTTCTTCAACGATTGCTGGAGTTGCGGACTGAGACTGAGATATTTTTGACTGAAAAGAATCATCCATTGGCCTACAAATTCTCGGACTCAAAGTGGTTGATGCAAGTAGCCTATCTTGCAGATGTATTCGCTGAGATTAATTCCTTGAACATTTCAATGCAAGGTTGTGATCAGACATTAGTTGGACTTGCCGAAAAACTCTCAGCGTTCAAAGGAAAACTGAAGTTGTGGATGAACAAAATTAAAGATGGAAAGACTGCATCATTTCCATCTCTGAGTGTACTTCTGGAGAATGAAACTTTTTCGCTCATCGAAGTCAAAGACATTATCGAGGAACATATATCCAAGCTAATTACAGAGTTTGATGGTTACGTTCCAGAAAATGCGCTGAAATACAGTTGGATAAGAAACCCTTTTAACACTGAAGCTGAAGACTTACCTGATGAAGTTGCAGACATCAGCAAACTTCAGGAGCAGCTTATTGACATCCAGAATGACCAAATACTTCGTTACGACTTTCAACAAAAAAAAAGAATCATTGAGCTCTTTTTGGATTAAAGTTTATCAAGAAAAACCAATTCTTGGAGGAGAAGCCCTGAAAGCACTCCTGCCCTTTGCTACAACTTATCTGTGCGAAGCAGGCTTTTCAGTCCTTGCAGTCACGAAGACGAAGTACAGAAACCGTTTACAACCAGAAGATGACCTAAGATGCAGTCTATTATCAAAGTCACCCAGATTTGAGGAGCTGATCAAAACAATCCAGTGCCAAGGCTGTCATTGAATACGTATTGTATTGAATTGTGTCGTGTTGTGTTGCGTGTCCAGTAAACTATTTTATTTGTCGTGGATCATTACACCGATATGCGTCTTAACCTAACAGTAATCAGTATCTCGCATTTAATTTTTGTTTCAGACACAAAATGGTATAAGCGTTGAATATCGATTGCTATTGCTTTCTGTTACAAATTAATTTTAATGACTTTGTTGAAAAGTAATCAATATTAACTTGTAGCTGTTATAGCAGTAATTAGTGTCGCATTGCTTTGTTGAAACGTTGTTTATTCTCCTAAATTGATGACTTTTAAAAACTAGCAATGAGCATTTCTGCAACATGTTTGTGTTAACTAAGGGTAACTCTTGCTAATACAAAATGTTTTCTTTTGCGATTCCATTTGAATATAATTTACTACTGTGATATACTGGTAACAATAAAAGTTTGGGTCGCCATGATCGATCTGGATTGGATATTGGGTCGCCGTCAAAAAAGGTTAAGAAACACTGCTTTAAGCTGATACAACCATATGAAGTTTTCCTAACCGGAGCTGCTAAGTAACTAGACAATTTTAGTAGTTTAGTATTATTTTAGTATTATTAGTAATACCTTGTTATAATCGTTATCATATGTATTACTCTGGCAACCTGTTAAATTTTCTAGTTACTTAGCAGCTCCGGTTAGCCTGTTAAATTTTCTAGTTACTTAAGCAGCTCCGGTTAGGAAAACTTCATATGGTTGTATCAGCTTAAAGTATTAAGTGTTTTCTTATTGCAATCAGTTCGGTTTATTATAGAGTTAGTTTTGTGAGCCTGTCCGTTCAATTTGACGTAAGTATATATAATTTATCGTTGCGGTTGCTTTCCGGAACACTGATGATGCTATTTTAGTGAAATCGATTTGAAACACTAGCTTTACGGAGGGGTCGTTTTCGACCCTGGTTGATGTTTATTTGCATGTATCTTCTAAATGCGTGACCGAATATCCATGAATCACTTTGACTTTTCCTAAAATTTATTCTAGATTACATTCCAGGTTTTGAAGCTTTAAAAAAATTGCTTACTAGTTGAGTTTTCGCGTCTGGAAAAAAGCTACCCCTAGTTTTACGGAGGGGTCGTTTTCGACCCTTTTCATATATATAACTCGTTTTTGCAGGAACCAGGCATTATTAGAGACAAAGCTGCTTGGTGAAATATCTTGTTAGTAGTAGCAAACAATAGCTGGTCTGAAACCGTTCAAAATGTGACAACAATGTTGAAAGAGCCTTCTAAGTAAATACTATGACAATGAAAAGCAGGTACTGGTATTCCAACTGTGTAAGTCCATTTAGAAAGATCCTTTTAGAGACAATGCTCTGTTTGTAGTGCATCATATCAGCTGCAATTGAAGTAATGGTTATTTTGTGGATAAGGAAACAGGTGACAACGATCAAAAGAAAAGTGTAAATACAGCAGGTCAAAGATTTTCGTGTATATTTTCTCACATTAGATTCCACTTTATTACAATAGTTGGTGTGAGGTGAGTACCGCTAGCACGAAGGTATTTGCGCTAGCCAATAATAACAAAGTTTTCGCCTTAGCCAAAATAGTTTCATTCATGAAGCACGTGTACTAGAGTAAACAAAAGCTGTTTTGTAAATATTTGTTGGATCATTTGTATAACTTTAGAGTGCAGAATTTGTTTATTCTATAGTCTAAAGCAAACGGTCTAATAGATATGAACGCAAACAAAGTTGCAGACACAATCTTATCATGGGATACTGATGATGAGCTGTCAGATGAAGAAGAGATTTTTTCTGGTGCTGTTAGAGACGAGGAAGAGGTATCACCTGCGAACATATACACTGATTCAGATTCCAGTGATGGTGAAAGTGATGATGACTCAAACGCTCAGCCTACTATATCTTCTGAGTGCTTGTTGGGTAGAGATGGCGCTCCCTGGAAACGCTCCAATCCAGTAAGCAGTGGGCGTGCTGGAGCCCATAACGTGTTTACAGCAAAACCAGGGGTTCCTCGGGATGTAGCTTCATCAAGAAGCCCATGTGATGTGTGGAAGCATTTCATTTCTGAACATATTTTGCGTATGATCTGCAGATACACAAACAAAGAAGCTCAACGAAGAGGCGATGATCAATTTACTGTAAACCTAGCCGACTTAGAAACGTTTATTGGACTACAGTATGCGAGAGGGATCTATGGTAAAGGTCATCCCGTAGCTTTCTTGTGGAGCAAAAGATATGGCATTCCTATATTTTATGAAAATATGAGCAGAGATTATTTTCTAAAAATCTTGAAATACCTGAGGTTTGATGACAAACCAAACAGAGTCAGAAGTGGACCCCATGCTGACAAGTTTGCACAGATTAGACAAGTATTTGAACATTTTGCAAATCAATGTCAAAAGAAGTATACGTGTAAATTTTCACTGACAGTGGATGAGCAACCGATGCCTTTGAAGTCGCGCTGTTCTTTTGTGACTTTTATGCCAAATAATCCAGATAAATATGGTGTGAAATTTTGGGTACTGGCTGACGTGGAAACAAAGTATGTCTCAAACATTGATGTTTATCTTGGAGCTCAAGAAAAAGAACAGCGTGGTGGTGTTCCTCTTGCTGAATCCGTGATTGTTAATCTTTGCAAGCATATCAAAGGAAAGGGTTACAACATAACATGTGACAACATTTTTACCTCATTATCCGTTGCCGAAAAACTTGCGAGAGACAAATTATCTGTTGTAGGAACAATACGAAAAAATCGACGCGAGTTGTGCAAAAAAATGACTGAACCAGAGAATAAAGCTACATACTCAAGTGAATTTTATTGGCATGATCCCTCAAACTTCTTATTTGTCAAATATCAAGCAAAACAGAAAAAGTCAGTTTGCTTGCTTTCCAGCATGCACGGTTCGGCAGATGTTGATGCAAGTAATGAAAAGAAAAAACCGGAAATGATTTTATTTTATAACGCAAACAAAGTAGGCGTTGATTGCTTCGATCAAATGGCACGCTTTACACTACAAGGTCAGCGAGTCGAAGATGGCCAGTAGCTGTCTGGGGTAACATCTTGGACATTGCTGCTATCAACTCCTACGTATTGTATAAAAAAGTAACAAATGAACGCATAACACGCCGGCAGTTCATACTAATGCTTGTAGAAAACCTGCTGGGCAAGGCAGAACCTTGTCCGAGCAATAGCAACAGGCAGTTCAAAGGAGACGGTGAAGAAGTGCGTAAGCGAAGGAAGTGTCATGGTGTATGCTGCGATAACAAGACAGTCTCAACTTGTATTTTATGCCAAAAACCTACTTGTGGAAAATGTTCTCAAGATAATTTCAGAGTGACTCACGTGCTTAGCTTGCGTAAAACCGATTAGTTAAATGCTTTTATATTTTGTTTAAAATGTATTTTTTAAAAGTAAAATCATTTTGTTATGCGTAATCATTGCAATACTGCATACTAGCAGTTCAGAAACTAGTGCAAGAAAAACTCAATTAGCAAAACAAGATCGGGGTCGAAAACGACCACTCCGTAAAACTAGGTGTAGAAGATCTCCCGTATAGCTAGTGTTAATAAAGTGTGAGTTCTACTATTGACTGATTCCAGTCACAACTTTACTCTATAAAGTTTCAGTCTATTGTTATTCTTAATGGAAAAAATCATTATGATTTATATTATATCTCTGATGAGGTACATGCAATAACACTAAAACTTTCTAACTTTTCCTAAATCTTGGATAACTTTTAGCATGCTAATTTTTATTGCATCGCAATGAGCACATGGTGGGATGGGAATGGATATACCTTAAATTACCGCCAACGGTCATTTTGACCGTGCAGAAACCACCAATTTTTTCGTCATTAAAATCATCTTGGCAATTACGAGTCTTTTTGTTGTGCTATTGTATCGAAACAATCTTGCAACAACAACTACACTATAAGGTAAAACTTACGAAGCAGTGCATAAGATAAATATGCTTGTCGACATGGGGGTAAAAGTACGGGGACTAATAGCTAAAGCCTCCACACTGTTTTCAGCCCCGTTATAGAAATTTCAAAGCTGTGCAAAACACTCATTTTTGAAAAGTATTTCCGAAAAAAAGGTCGTCACCTTTATTTGGAGCAGATAGGAAAACGCCCCTCTGAAAATATTGATCTCCAAAAGAAACACCGGTCTTCAACTTTTCTGTGAGACAGTAGTGCTGTGACTCCTTTATCCGTGCAAAAGAAAGTATTACGCTTACGTTTTTATTTTACGCTTTGATCAGGGGCTGGCATAATAAGATTCGGTTCGACTTAAATGGTAAAAGTTTTTTTTTCAAATGAATCGAATTTAGAGACTGCAATTAATATTATGCAGAAAACTGATTCAACATCATTTAAATTTGTTGACTTTGGCAGTGAGACAGTGACAGTAATGATGTAAGAACACCACTACAACGCAAGCACTAGATGATAGTTATTAGGCATTTTGGATCTAACGCCGCGCAATTTGATTTGAATTGGTTGCTAAGGACGAAGCATCAAATTTTCTTCAAAATCGAGAGGCAGATTACAGCCTCTAAATGTACTAACAGAAACGTAGCTAAAAAAAGCTGAAGGCCTACAATTTATTTCCTAGATTAGGACCTATACAGTTTATTTCAAGACATAATGCAGCTTACGATTTGTTAAACTCCGACTTACAAGAATTCAAGACATTACTGGGTCTAACACAACAGTTAGAAGAAACTTATGAAACAAAATAATGCCTAGTTATTAAGCATTTTTTAGTAACTGAGCAACCGGTCATTTTGACCGCTCACGGTAATTTTAGGTAGGTTGAAAAGACGGTTATTCTAGTGTTAAATGTCGAAGCTAAATTGCTAGTCATCTCGTATACGACTCGTATTGTTTGCTAACAAAGAATGCGGGTTGAAAAGATGCTTATCATTACTTTTTATTTTGCACTTGGACATTATATCGTTCTAGCTAATAGTTTTTTCGTCAGCTTATGACGTAATACTGACAAGAACAAAGTAAAAGAGAGGAGATTATACCGCATTTGTGCAAAACCTTGATAAAATTACTGCTTTCAGTTTTGGTAACCTACAGTTTATTAGTTGTTAGAATTACAATTTTACGTCTCATTTGGTGAAGGGTTCAGTAAAATTTTTTGAAAAAAAGCTGCTGTGCTAAGACCGTAATGTTGCTTACATCAGTGAAGCGGTATCGCGCGTAATTGGAAGAACTATAGTGAATACATTACTTTATCTCGAGAATGATGAGTTGTATGAAGGTGTTTGCTCTGGTTCTTCCCTTTGGACGCGATACCGTCAGTGATTAGTAGGCAACGAAAATCTTTTAGCAAAACATCATTTTGAAAGTTGTGCTAAAGAGTATAACTTAATTTTAGAAAACTAACTTTAATATTTCAACTCTTTATCTGCAGATATCGAATGATATCACACGAACGAGAGAAAGGAAACGAACGCAACCCAAAGCGATTTGAAATGATCCGAAAAACTCGATCTATGATGAGTAAAGACGGGATAAATAGCCTGAGTTACGATGTAAGTTTGATATGAATTTCTATGTATTGGCACACTTGCTGTGGTCAACTGTTCATTTGTAGATTACCAAAAAAATATTTGACAAGGAATATGGCGTCAACGTATCGAAGTGGCGCCACACGGTTTATTGAATAGATGGAGCATTAGGTGAATCCTGGTGCCTCCATTAACGGAGACGAACTGAATTTTAAAAGTTTGCTCTTTTTTTAGGCTCGCTACGTCACCATATCGAAGTGGCGCCACACGGTTTATTGAATAGATGGAGCATTAGGTGAATCCTGGTGCCTCCATTAACGGAGACGAACTGAATTTTAAAAGTTTGCTCTTTTTTTTATGCGTGTTACGTCACCATATCGAAGTGGCGCCAAACGGTTTATTGAATAGATGGAGCATTAGGTGAATCCTGGTGCCTCCATTAACGGAGACGAACTGAATTTTAAAAGTTTGCTCTTTTTTAGGCTCGCTACGTCACCATATCGAAGTGGCGCCACACGGTTTATTGAATAGATGAAGCATTAGGTGAATCCTGGTGCCTTCATTGACGGAGACGAACTGAATTATTAAAAGTTTGCTCTTTTTTTATGCGTGTTACGTCACCATATCCAGGGGCGTATTCCGAAATTTTAAAGAGGGGGGCCGCAATTTGCAACTTAGACAGTTGAAACTTTTTTGCTTGTGTCAGCTTATGCAGGGCTTCACCTTCGAACCTGTGCGTTTCGCTACATTTCACCATTTAATACTTTGATTTTCTTTATATTAGTGTATCTAGGCCTTTGGTAGTTTTCTGCGTTTGCTCAGTGCTGCAGTTTAACGCTGCACTTTATTTATCTCGGACTCCAATAGTCCATATTACAAAAAGTGGCAAAACAAAACACACACAAGCAATCAATTACAGTTTACACCCATATAGTTTCCTCCCGCTGAAAAAAATCAATTGGTGCTACCAGCATTAGCTTAGTAAATCTGTACAGTGGCATCATATGATGACTCCCAACAAACATATGAAAAAGGAATTGAAAGATGAGCTATATGCGTAGAATATTCGAGGTATTGCATTGGAGATGAGGGACTCTCGGCAGTAGCCACAGGCCTACTTGACGAGCATTTTGAAAAGAATGCGACGAATCAGGCACTTGCTCCGTCAGCTTTTTAAAAAAAAATTAGCATAGTAGACTGTCATTTTGCCATAGCACGGCATCGAGAGCAATCACACAAAACTCGTTTAGGCACATGCTCTTTTAATACTACAGTAGAGTGGTCACTAACATCACTATCAACTTAAAAGCAACCTAAAAGCACATTATTCTTGTGCGAAGGAATTATATTGTCTTGCATTACACCAATACCGTACATTAACCTTATTCAAATGCTGTTTTATTTCCACTTATTCAATTATGAAGAAAATAATGAACTAAAGCTTCTAAACTACACCTACAATTTTACGTTTCGGTGACCTTTCAATGCGCTTTTGCTTTTAGTTTAGTCAACTATAGGCTGCTAAAGCAACACTATCTTCAGATATAAGTTTGTATGTAAATTATGATGTTGTATGTAACTTGTGTATAAAACAGGGTTGTGGAGGCGCAGCCAAAATCGCACTACTTCAATTCCTTTTCAAAAAATGGTTAACCAAACATCCTATAAAAATACAGGATGTCCGAAAAGTTGCTGTGCAGTAGAAAATATTTTTAGCAATGGCTGTTTTTAGGTACTAATATGAAAACAAGTTAGTCATTATAACAACTAGTCCTTTATTAAATATCCAAATCAACACCCAAGGTTAGAGCTATACGTATGTAATTAAAAA
Source organism: Trididemnum clinides (assembly GCA_963675345.1). Classification (NCBI taxonomy): domain Eukaryota; kingdom Metazoa; phylum Chordata; class Ascidiacea; order Aplousobranchia; family Didemnidae; genus Trididemnum; species Trididemnum clinides. Next base: position 13,816,232 of record OY776296.1, on the reverse strand, counting down.
CACTACTCGTCAAGATAAAATGATATAACCACTACAGCTATTTCGCCAAGCGGCTCATCAGGTGGCAACTGGCTACAACCTTATTATTATCTTTATTTAGTCAAGAACAAAAATATTTTCCGTATGCACTTAGACGCTCGTCGTCGTCGTTTGGTCAGGCACCCAAACTCAATCCGGGCCATTACAAATCAAAGCCAGGGCCGAGGGTCAATCCTTTTACCACCCCGGGCTGCTGTGCGGCTCAGATTAGATGCTGGCGGTGGTGATGTTAAGCCAACATCGAGTTGCGTCATCCAAAACCTGCAGACCTCGTGTTCTTCTTGGTACATGATGTATGAGACATGAAGATATGACGTGATCTGCAGTCTGCTCAGTGGCACCACATTCGCCATTCGGTGATGGAGCAAGACCCCATTTGTACATGGACGAGTGAAAACGTCCTACACCAGTCCGCAGGCGATTGAGCCTTACCCAAGATGTTCTGGGCAGACTCATTCCAAGTTGCCTGGAACTAACCCTGGGAATGAAAGCACTGACCCCTGAAGTACTTTCCAAGTAGTCCGCGTTCCATTTATGTTTCATCCACTGCTTCACGCGAATGTCCAGTTTAGACAAACTGCCTAATAGTTTCCACGCAGCAGGTTTAAATGGGCGTCTTGATCTAAGTTTCCCCTGGTGCACATCCTGCTGCCTAACCAACTGTTTGTGCAGTACATGGTCGGGGTCATGGATAGCACGATTCGCCCAGAAAAGTGTCGCTCCTAATCGGCGGAGCACAGCTGGCTGGATACCTGCGAGGACAGGCAAGTCCTCTGTTGGTGTGGGACGCAAGCATCCAGTAACAATGCGCAAACCATCATTGAGAATGCTGTCAATGAGGCGAGTAGGCGTACTACGACACCAAACTGGTACGCAGTACTCAGCGGTAGAGTAGACCAAGGAAAGAACAGAAATGCGCAATGTCTTGGCACCTGCACCCCATCCAGATCCCGCAAGTCGCCTTAACAGCGCGACTCGGTCCGAGAGTTTCTTGCGCAAAGCCTCGAGGTGGTGACGGAAAGTGAGCGACCTCTCCAGCTTTACCCCAAGATACGTTGGGATTGGACAGGGTGGCAATAGGTTGCCATTGTTGTAAACATTAAGCTCACGTTTGGCCTCTCCTGTTTCTTGCGCTTACAACTTGCAAAGAAAAATATTTTTAGATTTTGTAGGGAACTTATTTCAGTTCGCTACCTCACCAATCTGATACCGGTATCCTAGGCTAAATATTGGTCTGGTAGCTTAGTAAATTGGCTTGCCGGCTATATATTTGATTGCTAGCAGCTAGGCTATAGCTTCTAGCCTAAGCTAACGCCCGGTTATACAGTAGCTTAGGCCCTCTGTACTTTGTACTGTACTAAAGTTCCTTTGATAAATTGCTTACCTGAAGTCCTATTTTGAACAACTAGCTTGAACTATCACCTAATTATTCCATCTTAATGCTGCTGGGTCGTACGCTAAGTTTTTCATTAACTTCGGTAAATCAGTACCAAGACTGCAAACTTGCAACTGTGACTGGTTTGTTCATTTATTTATTTCCTAGCATGCTTGTTTTCGTTAGTTATGTCAAATTCATAAATTTGAGTACATAAATCTCACAAAATATTGAAGTTAACGATAAATCGTGAGTTACGAAAAGTTTAAAAGTTTTTCACAAAGAAATTTATCATACACTTATTCAGCAGGGAGGGCATGGTCCTAGCGCCCCCCCCCCCCCTGGATACGTCCCTGATATCGAAATGGATTAAATTGAGCAGTGGTTCCCAAACTGTGTTACGCGTACAACTAGTGGTATGCGAGAGCCTTTCAGGTGATTCACGAGTGTCGCGTTTTGATATAATATAGAACTTTTCGGTTCTATCTCAATCCTAAATTTCCTTTAAAATTAAGATGACGTATGATAATCGCTCGGATAATTAGGTCTGACTGCAACTTAATAAAACTTGGAAAAGACTGGCTTCCACTAAAAACACCTTAACCCACTTTAATAACAGAATAATGTATTTGCAGAAATAATACTTCACGACTTCAAGCTTCTTCGCTCAACGATCTCAGAATTAATCACTTTACTACACAATCAGAAAACCGCAAAAACTAATTTCACTAATAACTGCTTAATACTCGCCACGTCCACAGAATCCACAATAAATTATCACAAAAAAACAATATCCCTTCTTTACTCTGTCAATCAATCTCTCTCTCTCTCCACTACAACGTTTTTCTACACTCTCTACTACTCAAAAATCCCGTCGCCTTATATATAAATCGAAAAAACAATCCAGAAAACTCTAGAACGAAATCACGTGAAAAAAGAAAAAAAGCATTATTAGTTATGTAATCAGTTATCGAATCTGATGAAGCTAGAATCACTAGATCAATCTAAAATCTTATTATGTCGTAATAACGATTGTGACGTAATAAAGGCGTATTACAGCAAATCCAATTGCGAGGAAAAAGAGGTCTTTTTTTTTAATCAGTAGCCGAGCGAACAAATGACACAGCACTTTACACACATATGAAAACTACGCTTACGAGGCAAATTTCCTTATTCGTGACAGCGAGCAACTTACTTAAGTTGATGAGCTGCAATAAATATTTAAAATTGAAAATTCTTTAAAATTAACTTGTCATAATTGTTTTTATTTGGGCTTTACGCACCAATAGAAAGGCCAATGGTCTAATAAATAAATAAATGAATATAAAGTTGGTTTGAGCTGTAAGGTCAACTGCTGGTTGCAATAAAATTGTAGCTTATTTATTCATCTTACATTTGTTTAAAACTGATTTTTATATTGTTAGAAATAGTCCAAGTGATATGAAATATTTAGCTGAACATATAAAATATTTTTCTAAATGCCGAAGCGAAAGTGCTGTCCAACTCACATAAAGAATCTGTTCATAGCCAATGAGCATGGGAGAGAGTCTCTGCCACAATATGTAATTTATATGAAGACACTTTCTAATTCAGCTGTGAAACCCAGCCTCCTCAAGCTTCATCTTGTAACAAATCATGTTAAAGAGAAAGAACAAGACGAGAGTTACTTCCAGCGACTTCGAGAGAATGCAAAAAGACAACGCCTAGACAAGAGTGGCGTGATTTACCAGAAAAAGAAGGGTGTTGTCAAATCATCGTATGAAGTTGCTCTCCTAGTTGCTAAAAGCATGAAAGCACTTGCCATTGGCGAGTCTCTGGTCATGCCAGCAGCAAAGATTTTGGTTGGGAACGTAATTCAAGTGGAGGCGGCTGCGAAGCTAGAAACTGTATTCCTTTCTAACAACACGGTTAAAAATTGAATAGAAGAGATGTCCATCAATATTGCCCACCAAGTAATTTCGAGTGTGAAAGACCCAAAGTATGGGTTTTCTATGCAACTGGACGAGTCGACGGACATAACAAACAATGCTTAATTACTCGTCTATACTCGATATACTATTCAAAACTATGATGCAGAAACTGAGTTGCTGATGAGCAAGGAACTTTCCAGCACAACAAAAGGAGAGGATACTTTTGAGGTTTTGTACAATTTTTCAAACAGAATGAAATAGAGTGGAAAAAATTGATTGGCTGTACAACCGACGGGGCTCCCTCTATGCTGGGACGTAAATCTGGGTTTACAACTTACGTGGAAACAGTTTCATCAAACGCAACCATTGTTCATTGCTTCATACATAGATTTGCCCTTTGTGCGAAGATGCTTCCTGAGAAAATGCTATTATGTTTGAAGCGAGTTATCAAACTGGTAAATTTTGTAAAAACATCTGCCGTAAATACCCGGTTGTTTTAGCCACTTTGCGAAGATTTTGGCTCCAAATATCTGTCCTCTCTATTACACGGAAGTGCGCTGGCTCTCCAGAGGTAATGCGACAAGGCGTCTTTTTGAACTGCGGGACGAACTACTTCAATTTTTCAGAAAAAAGAATCACGATTTTCAGGCAGATCTTGAGAGTAAGGAGTTTCTTGCAAGATTGGCTTATTTATCCGACATTTTTGAAGTTCTAAACAACTTCAATATATCATTCCGAGGTCCCAACAGAACTTTATCTGAGTATATTTCAAAGCTGGAAGCGTTCCTGTGTAAACTGACCCTCTGGATGGAGAACGTGAAGAATAAAAAGCACGCAATGTTCGAACTCCTCAACCTCGATTGAGGACAAACCTAATGATGAATTTTCTGAAGAAATTGTTTGCCATCTTTCGCAACTAAAAAGTAGTTGATGCATAACTTTCCTAGCGCTATATCACGCACTTATTCCATCAACCTATTCTTCGTTGATCCAATCGATCTGTGAGTGGGGACCGGAGAACAAGAAGAGCTAATAGGCATTTACACTGATGAGGCAGCAAAGATTAAGCATAAGGAATGCGGCTGTTTTATAAATTTCTGGTTGAGCATGGAGTCATCTTACCCAAACCTAGCCTTTCACGCTGTTCCACAATTACCGTATTTGCTCGTTTTGTAGCCCGGGCCCTTATTTTTTTTCAACCAAACTCACTACCGGGCCCTTATTCAAACGGGCCCTTATTCGAGCACGGGCGCTTGTTATTTTCAAAGTAAAATTATGCACAAAAATGATCGTTGAAGACAAATATTTCACCACATTAATCCTTTTTCCATGTCAATTTATTCACGTCAAACGCAAACTATTTACGTCTAAAAGAGTAATTTCCTCAGATTAGTTTAAATTATTAACAAAAAATAACAAATCAAAATTTGAGCTGCTTCTTATTTCCTATTGTTCTCTACCACTGAAAAATCAGCTTTTACATCGGGCGGGTATTCAAGCACGGGCCGTTATTTATTTTTAAGTTCTGTTCACACGGGCGGCTATTCAAACGGGCCCTTAATCAAGACCGGGCGGTAAAACGAGCATATACGGTATTGATTTTTTCCGTCAACGTGGGAGTGCAAGCAGGGGTTCTCAGCTTTCAATGAGCATAAAATCGAAAATCCGGAACCGCCTTGCTGCGCCTGGGCATGATTTTAGATGCGCTGTAAGCAAAGTTATTCCTCGAATTGACCAATCAGTGGAGAAAAAACGACTACATCCTTTTCATTAAAACTATTGTTGTGTTTTCAATCATTTTTTAGTTTTTTTCAACTCTGGGCTGATGCTAGCTAGTTTAATAAAACATTGTTACTGTATATTTCTGAGCTATTCAATCATCCAAATGTTGGTGATACGCAAACATAGTACGAAACCTTTTAATGGTACGCGAGTTGAAAAAGTTTGGGAAACACTGAAATAGAGGGAGCATTAGGTGAATTCTGGTGCTTTCATTAACGGAGACGAACTGAATATTAAAAGTTTGCTCTTTTTTTAGGCTCGCTACGTCACCATATCGAAGTGGTGCCACACGGTTTATTGAATAGATGGAGCATTAGGTGAATCCTGGTGCCTCCATTAACGGAGACGAACTGAATTTAAAAAGTTTGCTCTTTTTTTAGGCGCGCGAGTTCTGGTAAAATATTCACTTTTATATCACCAGAAAAGAATTAGAGAAGGAAGATGCCATTGACACATCAAACTGGCACCACGTCGTTATTGAAATAACGAGGAACACTAGGTTAATCTGGGTGCCTCCACAAACGGAAACAATACGGGATTTTAAAAATTTAATCTTTTTCAACATGCGAACTCATTTTTAATTTATGTACATCGGCGGCTTTAGCTTTATTTATTTTCGAACGATAGTTTAAAGTAGCAATTTCTTGTTTGCATTGCCGTACTGCTGTCTGCTATTGGCAGGCAAAGTATTGATATGGATACCATCCTCTTCTACATGCATCTAGTGTTGAAGACGTTTTGGCGGTTATTGTGAGATTGTAAATACAATGCCTGCGTGACGTCTGGTTTGTTGCGTCCTTGGAAAAGCTTTTTACTTAGTTTCTTTGCTTCGTTGTTGCTGTGCTGCCAGGTGATAACGTATGTCTGCTAAATGCCACCACGAAATTCTGCCACAATTCAAAATGTTAAAGATTCTGTTAGATTCCAATAAGTAAAAACATAATTCTTCTACAAAGAAAACTTTTTTACTGAATGCATAACGTGTATGTCCTATTGAGTTTTTTTTAAAAAGCTCAAATTGCTGTAGCTTTGCTATTACAGTAATCGTTTACCGTTATTGCTTTTTATTTTCTGAACAAAAGGCTGATGATATTTTCTAAAAGCGAAACTAAATTGGTTTTAGCTATTTGAAAAACTGAATTTGAGGAAGTTTTGCTTATTCTGCTTAACCACGAAGTTTTTGCAAAATTTCAGCATAATGCCAAATTGAAAATTCTTGATCAATTTGTTCAAAAATTCTACCAGGTTGTGCAGCTCGACTGCGAATCTGGCAACTTTGGTTGCACGCTTGAGTTAGAAATGCGCTGTGTCAGCAGCACTGCCACTGCTAACTCCAAAGCGGGTCTAAACACGAAGATGTTCTAAAAAACCGCCAAACGTTTTCAGCATAAACAAAGGATAAAAATATATTACTTCCTGGAAAAAAATATTCAAAATTTTATTAGCCCGAATTTTGTTTGTGTGGTAAAAGTGGCTCGTGCCATGGTGGAGCTATAAGCCATTGTCGTTAGAAGAAAAACAATAAATTCTCACGAGTTTTAAAGGGTTCGCTCAACGATAAGAAAAGATTGTTATTCCAATTTATTTCAGGTGATTTCTCGAGATGTGGAGCGACTTTACACAAATATCACCGTCGACATTCACGTTCCGTAGCTCGTCGTTAATAATGGCATGTTATGATCCCGCAACAATTGTCGCTCAAAATGAAAGACGTGCTGTAGTTTGGGTGCTTTATCTTTCTTAAGTGGTGCTGCTTTACTTGTTGCCTTATCTATTGTCTGAGCATCTCAAGAATCCCCTTTTCACCTCGAAAACCGATGATGTTATTCCAAATCAACTACTGTTATAAATGTAACTTACCATTGTCACTTTTAAAAGCTGGAAATTGATTCCTTTGGCAACGACTTTAACTGCTGTCAAAATAAGCTCTACGAGTACAATGTCAGTTTAACGTCACCACTAGTCAGGGTTGCCTTACTCAAATAGTTTTGTTATTCGTTACTCAAATAAGCTCAATAAATGTCGTGCTGTCCAGTAATAATTTACATTGTTCTAAAAGTGCAAACCCCAACGCTATAGCACAACGTCAAGTAAATCTTGTAATTGGGACATCTTATTAATATCTCGTCTGTAAAAACATAAATTGCTTTGCCAGAAAATTTTACTACTTTGTTACAAACTGACAACGTTATGGATCCTAAGTTATGGATCACTTACACTGCCACAGGATCATTCGATCACTTTTTACGAACCACTCTTTGAATTAGGTAAAGGTTTTGATGCTATGATTTTATCGTGCAATCTTAAAAAGCGTTACTGCTTCTGTAAGCTGCTGAAAAACTGAGCTTTTTCTCGTATGATTTTGTATGAACGATCAAACATAACTGGCTCAACAAGGTTATTTATGGAGCAATGACTTGCATGTAATACAAAGTAGTGCTTGTCAACCAGGTGTACAGGTCACCCCTGGGTGTACCAGAATTTCGCAAGGGTGAACCAAAGTGATGTACCAGTTTTTAAACTGAAGACCGTCTTGGGGGATCTACCTCAATGGAGCGGAGTATTGTAACGGATTTGTAACGTATTGTAAACGGAGTATTTGTAACCTATTGTAACGGAAGACCACTTTTAAAAGACCTACTTTTAAAGGACGAAGTTCATAAATTGATCTTTTTTTGAGAGATCGACTACAAAGTAGACAGCAGCTGTCGCATGATGGCTGTTCAAACTTGATTTGATCCGATCACTTCGTTAAGACATGATTGGGGTGCGCAGATTTTTTGAAAAGTGAAATGGGGTTTGTTACTACCACAAAGGTTGGCGAGCACTGGTGTAGAACCGCATTTTATTTGTATAATCTTAACATTTGGCTTTCAATCACTTCTCAAATAATGTCTCCAATTAGTTTTTTAATGAATAGAGTATTCTCTCAGCAGTAAAATATGCGGAGCGCATAGCCAGTCTAAACACGTAAACTGCTTGAAATCAAAAAGTGAATTTATAGCTATCTTTCGTCAGTCTTTTGCTACAAATAATATGTTTTATCACGTTCCAGCTTGGTCAGGGTAAATGTTTTCATTGCAGAGTAAGTGCACTTCTTTTGGCGTATTGTGGCGTATTTCAGAGGGTCTGAAGCGACAAAAGTAGGCAGTTATGAAAATAGTTTTTTTTTGTTTGGAAAACTAATCTAGGTTTGATAAGGTGTGTGCAATGTGCATTACTAAGTGCTTTCGACAAAATAGCGTTTGTAAGGCTGCTTTGTGTTAAAATGCAGCGAAGACCATCAACTTGTGATTTTGACGAATCGGCATTTTGGCTTCTGTAGGTAGATGTACCTTGCACACATGACACGTTTTTGTTCTATTTCGACGTTATTCTTTGACTTGCGTATTTTTGTATGAAAATTTTTCCCGCTATGGTATTCATGTGGTGCAGCATAGTCTACATTGTTGTCCGCACTTCCGGATTTGTCTGCCAAGTTCGTACCAAAAACGTTTTGTACGTTTTTATGCGCAAAGACCCATGTACTTTTGGTACGCACTTCGCCAAAATAACCGGATGTGCGGACAACAATGTATAGTGAGTGTGTAATATATGAAGACCAAAGCGGGTAAAAGTTTTGTAATGAAATGCATATGAGAAAAACGCACAAAACTGGCAAAAAACGTATAGGCTACCGTGTACATCCACTCTATAACAAGACTATATCGCTGCTTGAAAATAGCATAGGACTAAGCACTGTTTTGGTATATTCTTTTTTCACTGGTTTGATGTTTTAGACATAGATCTTTAATATGGTGTTAACAGCTACATACAATCTGGCTAAATTACAGTGATAACTGGGCATATGACTTCATAATTTTTTTGCTGCATTAAAATAGAACATTCTCCTGACCATATTTTTGAACGTGGGTCTTTTTATTCCCATGCAGCGATGTGGCTTTGTGATGTCTTAACTACTTGATCGATATCCGGTGCAATGTTCATATGATTTCTTTTTATTTCACAAATTTGTTGATTGTACTGTACCTAAGCTTTCGCTCTAGTATTGATTTTTTAATGGTTGCTTATGTTTTGGACTTCAAGCACTACAAGCGTATTATTTTTTTAAGACAAGTGGTTCATCTCAAAAGAGTTGAATTTGCATAGTAGCATTCCCGAATACTTGATGTCGCAAGGTTAATTATATTTCTAACACTACGTTTTGATAAATCCAAGTTACGCTGTATCCACTTAGTGTGTGCTAAGTGAACTATTTCGAAACGGGCATTTTCTTTAACAGTAAAGCCCAAAATATTCAGGATATGGTTTCACTTTTTGTTCAAAGTATTAGTATATTGATAGAGATATTGTGCTTGTAGTTCATTCTGTAGTTTAAGTTATCTTATCCTGTAAATTACGACTACCTGTAAATTACGACTACCTAGACAACACATAAATTGCAAGATTTTTAGAATTCACCAAAGTTTGTTAAATCAAGGGTTGAAACCTTTTGCTTAAGTTTTCTCCCGTGCTCTAAAACTTTAAGGTATCGGCACAACTTGTAGGCCTTTTTTCTATACTGCCTTGTGGGGTGTTTTTAAGTTTCTATTTCCAGGCAATAGATTAGTATTATTGTACTTTGATGCAATAGTTTAGTATTATTGTACTTGAAATTTGATAATATTTTACATCAATACTATTCAGCTTGGGTGCATGGTAAATCTCGGGGTGTACAAAAATTTTTGATGGGTGTGCCAACGTGATAAGGTGCATAAAGGTGTGCCAGTGTTTCAAAAAAAAGCTTTTGAAAGAATAATTTTAGAATAACGGAGTCTTAACTTCAGCGTTGCCAAAAAGCAATCCCCCCCGAAGAAAGGCGTGCCCTTCAATTTGACGGTAAACATGTCAACCGCTGGGCAAAAGTTTTTTGAATACTAGAGAATAATGTCTTTAGGGTGTACACATTTTTTTAAAGCTGATAAGAAGTATTTAATATATCATTTCAAAAAAGGTTGAAGACCACTGTTTCGCATTTGTTTTGCTTTGCGTCGTAACTCTTTAAATATTGTATTTATCTGACAATTTATTCGAGCCTTTATCTTTTCGTTGGCATTTTTTTTGCACAAATAGCTTCTATGCGTTAACAGCAACATAAATGTGGTTACTTCGCGTCCTGGGTTTAAACTTTTTGAGGGAGCTAAAATTATATCGTAAAGTGGCTGCACATCTTGAATGGGCTGCTCATATACTCATCAGATCTTAATCATTAATTACAAGCAATGTTTTTGTGGTTGTTTTTGCAAAGTTGGGGCGAAGTTGTAATTTGAATTGGAAGGGGGTCTGCAAAGTTTTGCGTAGGGGGATGAGTGACTTTGCACCATAGGATATCGGGCTTTATAGTTGCTTACTCTAAAGTTTCTCGATGAAGCTGGTCTTTCGACAACTCTCTTCTGAAAAGTAAGCAATTGCACCATAATTTTATAATTCTGTGGTAATATTGTTATGTGCCTTTTAATCATTAGGATTTTTTGAAACCTTGGGCTTTTTTTAAATCGTAATGTAGTATATCAGTGCTGTCAGTCGGACAAGAGCCCAAAAAGGTTTTCTATAGTTTAGATGGTCTTACACCGGCGTTGGTTTGTGTCCATTTAAATAGCATTTGTCCGTCATGTGAACTAACCCTTCATCGTGCACATTGTAGATATGGACTGTTTAGAACAACGGAGTTAATTTCGCTCAAGGTATGGTACTCAACCTGTGGGTTGTAAGCCCTACTGGACGATCGCTTATGACGTGGGCGTCGAGCGTACAGGTTTGAACTTTCATAAATCGCAACCGAAAAGGCAGTTCGATTTGTGCTCAAACGCTACTGAAGCACGCATAGTGATTAAATATTATTGAATGTGGGCGTATACGAGGGTCAGTCAATAAGTAATGAGACTTTCTCAATAACTCAAGTTTGCAATGACTGGTAATCAAAAAATGCTTTTTTATTTTTCAACATAGTCTCCCTCCTTTGCAACACACTTGTTCCATCTTGATATTAGATTGTTTATTCCTTTGGCATAGAATTCCGTGGACTGGGTCCTTAGCCAGTTGCTCACAGCAGCCTTCACTTCTTCGTCAGTCTGGAAGTGAATTCCTTTCATACTCTCTTTGAGTGGGCCGAAGAGGTGAAAATCAGATGGTGCAAGGTCTGGGCTGTAGGGTGGGTGTGTTAGAAGTTTCCAGCCTAAATCTTCAATTTTGGCTAGGGTTCTTGCTGCTGTGTGGGGCCTTGCATTATCCTGAAGAAGAATCACACCTCTTGATTGAAGTCCCCTCCGTTTGTTCTAATGTCTTTTTTCACTTGAGTTAGCAGCTCACAGTAGTTCTCTGAGTTCACAGTATTGCCCCTTTCCAAGAAACTGATAGTGATCGGCCCATTTTTGTCCCAGAACACAGTGAGCATGACTTTCCTTAAACTTTTCTGAGATTTGAATTTTTTCTTCACTGGGGAAGAAACATGCTTCCACTCCATTGATCGTCGTTTCGATTCAGGTTCATAATGAAAAACCCAGGTCTCATCAGTTGTCACTATTCTCGACAGAAATGCATCTCCCTCCTTTCTGTATCTGCGTAGTGATGCTCTGGAAGCCATCAGGCGTATGAAAGGAAAATGTATGAAAGAGAGTATGAAAGGAATTCACTTCCAGACTGACGAAGAAGTGAAGGCTGCTGCGAGCAACTGGCTAAGGACCCAGTCCACGGAATTCTATGCCAAAGGAATAAACAATCTAATATCAAGATGGAACAAGTGTGTTGCAAAGGAGGGAGACTATGTTGAAAAATAAAAAAGCATTTTTTGATTACCAGTCATTGCAAACTTGAGTTATTGAGAAAGTCTCATTACTTATTGACTGACCCTCGTATAAAAAGCGAATTACGAGTTCATTTATATTTTAAGAGTGATTTTTCAGGTTTCACATGTACAGTGGAACCCCGGTTGGCGACCACTTCGATAACAAGACCACCCCGTTATCGGGACCACTTCAGTGCGGTCCCTAGTGATTTACTATGGTAATGCAATGCATTCTGTTTTAGTAACGCGACCACCCCGGTTTCCAGACCACGACCACCATATTTTGGTTCAAAACTGCAAATTTAACTTCGCTAAAGCGACTACATGTGCTCAATAATTTACTTTTGTGACCAAAACAATAAGATTAGGTGAGCACGTGCACACACACACAAATAAAATGCAACTGCACAATGAATGACGAGTATGACATACCCCCAAAGGTAAATTACTGGCAGTGTTCCTGGTAGGTAGGCTACAGCTTAAAAATTTTCAATTCATTCTGCAGTTTGTTTTTGCCGTACAGTATCTTATAAAACATATGGCACTTAGTAAAAAGCAACCGAAAGAACTTTCAATCAAAAGGTTGTAACAAAATGAAAGGGAAAATAATCTCAGAGGGAACTTGCTAAGATTTTGGCTAAAGCAAAATTCAAATACAGAATACACTTTCTATTAGAAAGAGACGTAGGTCGCCTTCTTACACCTTTCTACTTCTTTTTCTTTCAGCTTATTCCCGATTAGGGGTCGCCACAGCAGATATCTGCATTTTTATTACATGGCATTTGTTTTACGGTCGGATGCCCTTCCTACCACCAACCCTCTCTTCAGAGAGAAAACTGGGCCACCTGTCTTCCACATAAAGGTGGGGGCGTCCCGTTAAGTGTCTTGCCCAAGGACACAACAAGCAAACTTGCCGGTTTGTTCTCCACAACCTCCACTAAATGCTGAGCGCCAAGCAGGGAAGCTGTGAATACCATTTTTTAAAGTCTTTTGGTATGACTCGACAAGGAGAATGAACCCTAAGTCTACCGACTGCGAAGCGGACGCTCTAACCACTACACCATTGCGTCGGTTTTTTACACCTTTCTATGTAGTTGAAAAAGGACCGTGTGAAATGTCTACGAATGCATTAAGACAAAAATCAATTCACTACTTTTTTAATGTGATTAAATGCATGCATGTTTATTTTTTATCCTTTTAAAATAAAAACCGAATTTCGTCTTCAAATTGTGCTTACGTAAATCACTGGTTGCATTTAAAAGTGCAAGTCGAACTGCTACAAACGTGATGCTCCAAAGCAAAATCCGCTAACACGACCTCCCCGCGACCGCTTGAATGCGGTCCCGTAGGTGGTCCGGTAAGCGGGGTTCCACTGTAGCTTACACTAACATTTTCAAGGCCTATTTTCTTCACAGTACGGTGTGCGCAATTTTTTTTTGTAGGTTTTAAAGAAAATATTCTTCAATAAATACCAGCTTATTGTAAAAGTTTTACCCACAGTTGCTGTTTTACAAATGTTTATGTAATTAATATTAGTAATACTGTGGTTCGATTGTTTAGTGCCTTGCTTATAGGATCAATATATAATTTTGAAATTTTTACTCTGCGTGTTTGCTTGTGGTCGTCAGTTTTTTTTTGATGCCGACTCTGGTGGTTTGTAGTAAATATTACAGAAGTTTTGTTATACATACCGTTACATAGGATTCAAAAATGAAAATTGCTGAATAATTGGCTGATCGGCTACAGTGTTACATTGTTCAGTTTCGATCCTCAAAAAATATTGGCACTTGTCAATTCCGGTCAAAAGTTGGGCCGAATCTTGCTACTCGCATGTCTACTGTAGTAGCTCTTTTAAAAGTTTCTCGAAGCAAAATTGCAAAGTTTGGCTCAAGTTAATAAGATTTTGCTCGCGCTGAAATTTTTATGTCGGTCAATGACACGTCTCTAATGATTTGCAAATTTAATCTCGTTACATTTTGTAATTAATTACATAACTAATGCCTTGTTAGATGGTCAGTACTAAACTAAAAGTATCTCTCATTTCGATTGTTCTTCCTCTCAGGTATGTCCTAAGAGTTCTAGGATTCTGCTTTCTGCGTACGCCAGAGACCTAGTTTATGTGGTAGAAGGTTTAGTTACTTTTTATATACAACTGCAATTCAGCTCTGCAACATCAATTCTACAAAGCGCTATTTTTTCTGTCTGGGTGTGTGCCTGTGTTTTACCTCCTCCAAAACTACTGGGCGTAAAAACATCAAACTAGGCGCGATTGACCATTTCATCGGAGTTAGTGTCATAAAGGATTGGTAACATTACGATAACGTCATAATCAAAAGATTTTTTAATTTGCAATTTTCGACAAAGGAAAACCGTTTTTTGCTCAGACAAAAGCCAGTCCCCAAATTACCAAGTTGCAAAAATTTTTCCCATTGGGCTCTTAAATTAAGTCGCACCCAACGCTTAATTACATAATATGTGCTTTGTGTTTTCTCAAGAACTACTAAGTGTGTAAACTTGATTAAAAGCTTATTAACAAGGTGCTTTCGATAAAAACCCTACCACAATTTACGCTGAATTGACGATGCAACAAGCAATTCCTTTTTTAAGCCTTTCAGCATGCTTCCCTTTTTTTCTTGCACGCTTCAAATTTGCTCTATGACGTAGTCATCCGTAATCTTTACCACGTAAGAGCCATTTAGGCCCGATTTCCACCAGAAGAAAGAGCAGTGGGAGCCACAAAAGACGTTTTCTTAGCATTGAAAATTTTGATCTCCAAAAATAAGGTCTTCACCGCAACTGTCCCATGAAATTTGCACAAAGCCATTTTCACGCTCCCTTCTCATCAATTCTGCGTGCGCCCCTGAAAAGTTTTCGAAAAAAGATCCTCAGGTTGCCGACCTACGCTCTATGATGTCACAACGCTGTCTACTACGATTCAAGTACAAAATCAGCAGGCAGCGGTTAGGCGTAAAACTTTTTCAAAACTCAATAGCCCAGCAGATGTGCTAACTGTAAAAGAACAAGGATACATCGCGGTATTAACTTGAAAACCAATGATTTAGTAATGCAATGACAAGTTTTGTACACTAGTGTCGCAAGCCTGACTGATATTAATCAATCTCCAAAAAATACTGATGAAATGTTGCGAATTAAAAAAATTATTTTTATTTTTTTATTATCCATGTTTATCTTCCATTCACGAGAAAGCGATTTATATTGCTGTCTTTTGCACCGGGTATTCGCACTCGCTTAGTAGTTGTCATTTTGGAGGTGTCTGGACCAACTGTTTTCCACATAAATGTGGTGGCATCCCGTTAAGTGCCTTGCCCAAGGACACAACTAGCGAGCTTGCCGGCTTGTTCTGTTCAAAATGCCGAGCGCCAAGCAGGCAAGGGGTGAATATCATTTTTTAAAGTCTATTCGTACAACTCTACAAGGAGAATGAACCCCAGGTCTACCCACTGCGAAGCGTAAGCTCTAACTACTACACCATCGCGTCGATTTACAGTTTTCTAAGCTGAGATTATGCCAGGACCTGCCAAACAAGCGCAGCCTACAAGTAGACATACAATTACAAAAAGTCGATAATTCTTTCTTGTATTTAATTAATATTTAATTGCTTACTACTGAAATTACACATCAATCACTTTGGCGTCATCCCTACCCTATAACTTCTACATTTATGCTTTCGTGCAAACGGTGAAATAAAAGGATAAAAATTGGTAAAATTATTTGCTGTTTCAATTGTTGGCAGCTCTACTTTTCGAGTTCCAATGCTGGACACGGCACATAAGACGTTGCTAGGGAGTGCAAAAACTTTGGGAGAAACCAAGCGGCTATGGGCTAGTAAATATAAATAAAAGTCGTAAATAGTGCTGCAAATATTCGATAGGTTATTTCTAAAAATACATATCAATTACTGTACTTCGGTGCCCTCACAATCTTGAAAATATGCTTTCATGCACTTCATCGAATGAACTAGTCAACCTTTGTGAAATCGTTGGCTGTATCAATAGTGAGCAAGTCTAATTTCCAAGCGCTTATATGCTGGAAACAGGACAAGCAACACGTAGTCGTGGACTCCAGAAACTTGGTAGACATGTGGCGGCTATGGGCAACTCCCCACAATAGTTTTTTCAATCGATTCCTTTGCAAAAAACGATATTATTTCTCCGAACGAAATTTGACATGTCAAAAAAGCAAACTTATCACGGTTTTTGCAACAATTCATTGGGTAAAGTCTGCTTGGCCGGCTAAAACTTACTCTTAACCTAGACATTACGCCAACTAATTGGGGACCGTACGGGCGACTCCGGCGAATCCAGATAGTTTATTATATTTTTCAAGTACAAAAGAAAAGGGCTTATTTAGTTACTATTATTTTCCAACTTTTACTGTTTTTATGCCCAATTTAGCAATGGCCACAGAGCAACAAACTAACCTGAAATTTCTGGTCCGTTTGGGGAAAAGTCCATCAGAAGCTCTACCTATGCTTCAGCAAGATTTCGGAGATGACACTTTGTCTTGTTTAACGGTTTTTCTCTGGCACAAGAGATTCAATGCAGAACGTGAGGCAGCATAAACTGGCGATATCAAAGTCACAAGCTATTTACTGTTTACCTGTTAAGCTAAAGATATAAAATAGCGCTGGCAGAAATAAACTAATAACTTTGCCACTCGCGTTACTTTGGTAATAAGACATTGAATTTGTTTTCCTCACTTCTACCGCACACTAAACACTGCCTAAAGCAAAGCAAGCTTGAACTGCCATCGGGCCTCTTTAGGACAATAAATAGATGTGACATCAATCAGTCAGCGAAATAATTACACTGCGATTAACAAGAAACAAGAGCGATATACCAATCGATCAAGTAAAAGGAAAACAATTCACCCAATTAATTTATCAATTCTTCTCTGATCGAAATTTTACGATTTCTTTTCATCAAAGGTTGAACGTAACTGAAAGCAATTTGTGAGATAATATAAAACAACTTTATTTGTCATGAGCGACATCCTACAAAACATCTCTATTCCTCACCTACAAACAAATGAGGATGCAGTAAATAATGCCCAAACACAAAAACCCAACAGTTTAATAGGCAAATGAGCTTCCAAAACATCAACGATATTTAAGAATAACTACCGTTACTAAAATAAAAGACAAAAACTAATTCACTGACGGAACGTATAAATTACGTTTACAACGCCAAAATAGCGTTTGGCAAAAAAGAAAAAAATCTTGGACTGTGGAAAATTTGTGCAAAAATGGCCCCAAAATTCTTGAGTGATGAACAAAAGATAGGGCGCATGCAAATGTGCCAAGTCATCCTGGAGTATCTTGATGCCGATTTAGACCAGTTGAAGAGAGTAAATACTGGTGATGAAACGTGCGTTTTTGATTATGATCCAGAGACTAAACGTCAGAGTCTCAATAGAAAAAGTCCTTAATCACCACGAATCAAAAAGCGAGGCAATTAAAGTCCAAAATCAAACTTGTGTTGATAACATTTTTCGACGTCCGGGGCATGGTCCACTTTGAATTTTTGCCGCAGGGTCAGACCGTCAATTAGCACGTTTTTAAAGAGATTCTGCTACGTTTGCTTCGCTTAGTAAGGGAGGGAAGGCAGATTTGTCGAAAAGCAGCTTATGGCTCATTCATTACGATAAACACCCACATATACCGCCTTTAGCATCTGGCTAAAGGTTTTCGGCGGAGAAAACAATGCGGTGCTGGAGCAACTTGTTTACTCGCTAGATATTGCTCCATATGACTTTTTTCCTTTTCCCCTAAGTTAAGAGAATCACTGAAGGAACACATTTTCCGAATATGGGTGCCGTCAAAAGTGTCTTAACGAGGTAGCTTCGGGGGATCCTCCAAGAACAATCTACAACATTTATTCTTGTTCAAAAATACCTAAAAACACAACTTACTTATGTGAACAGTCACAAACTTTTATAGCTTGCATTTTTTTTGCGAAAAATAAACTTACTATTCAGCACACCTAACTTGTAGTGCTAGTAGCTGAAAGGATTGCCGAAATGTGATGTTGCAATAAGATAACAAGCATGTAGTAATGCATCACAATACTGCAGTGTATCACTCAGAGAGTTTATAGTAATCAAGATCTATTTAAAATCCTTGCCTCTATGAACATAGCACGTGATCACCATAACTGTATCATACATCGATTTATTTATTTTATTGACTTTTGCTGCAAGACGAGTGGAAACTACAATATCACAATTGAGTTAAATACATAAAAACAGCTAGAAATTATTTTCGTTGAGCCTTCTTCAGAAATAACGAAAAAAGTCAACAAAACAACGCTTTTTTTATGTCAAGTGAATACAATTTCTTGTTTCTGAAAATATCATATTGCGGAGTTTAAACCTGAACGCAATTTTTCTTCTACACAATTTTTTGTATTTGTTTTTGTAATATAAATTATGACGCTAATGTGGTCATTAAAGATGTTAACCCACAACAGGATACTTTCTGTGGTTTCTATCAATAATTTTGAGATGTCGCCAGGTTGATAATTAGTTTTCAATTGCAGAAAGAAACCGAAGTTTAGTGCTAGTTTTGAGCATGTGAAAATAACTACATTCGTCCATAACATGAAATATGTAGTTGTATGCTTGAAATTTTGTGTAGGCATCGTTTTGTTTGTGTAACTGTAACGCTTTTGGACCTGCTCCTGAAGAAACAGGAAATCTGATCACGATATCCTCACCTGTAGGCTGCCTGTTTTGTATTTTATGAAATGCAGATATAGTGGCGTGGGAGTTTCCTTGGCAGCGTGGCGCGGTGGAATGAGCGTCCGACTTGTAATCGAAAGGCCGCGAGTTGAGCGCTCATAGCGTTAACGTTGGATGCGGTATGACCGAGCGTTACCGGCGTTTGGGTTGTTCTGACTATGGCATGCACCGAACTGAAACTGCAAGCGAGGTCGACTGCGGACTCGAGCACCTTTCGATCATTTCGCCGTCTTCCAAACTCTTTGTTTATCTTATGTTAAAATAAGTTTGATATGCTCTTTTCATTTCACTCCAGAGACTATGGGTTGAATCCCACCAGAATCGTTTTTAGCTTGGCACTGCTTCGTGGTGTGCAATGGTGTAGTGGTTAGAGCGTCCGCTTCGCAGTCGGTAGACCTAGGGTTCATTTCGTAAGTCGAGTCATACCAAAAGACTTTAAAAAAAATGGTATTCACAGCTTCCCTGCTTGGCGCTCAGCACTTAAGGGATAGTGTGGAGAACGAGCCGGCAAGCGTTTTTGTTGTGTCCTTGGACAAGGCACTTAACGGGATGCCTCCGTCTTTATGTGGCAGACAGATGGTGGGGCCAAGCAGTTTACCCGTCGTGGTGGCCCAGTCTGACGAAAAACATGCAAACCGAGCATGAGCTCATACGCGTGAATGAAATCGATCCCAATTATTAACTATTGGAAAAATGAGATGCGCATAATAGATTATAGCAAAATATTACCCAAGACATAAAGTACCAGTGCCAATCGTATTCTACTCAAAATTTGTACTAATACACTCATTACTTACTGCAACTGTAAAACAACAAACGACTTTATGACGTCATCAAAGTTTTAATTGATATAAATGAATTTCTGTGCATCAACTAATGTTCTGGAAGCGCAAACATAACTAAACCAGCAACATTGAAACTGTAAATTCTTGAAATCTCGATAAAATATTTTAAAAATGCAGATTGAAGATTCAAATTTAGTGGCCTCTAATTATAGGCGCATAGCCACAGAGATATTGGGGCTGAAGTCGCCCTAGGTTGTCAGCTCCCTACAAATTTAAAAAAGTTGGCGATAAAGTTTGTTTTTTGAGGAAGACTGGAACAGCATCATTCCGAAAAGGCTGATCTCTTAAAAAAAGGTTTTCGAGTTTGTTTCTGCTCGAAAATCGAAAAATTTTTCTAAAAGTTTGTCTTCCAAAAAGTATTCTCTTTCTGTCAGCACTTTAGAAAACCAATGCGCTACGCCTTTAGCTATTCCAAATCTGGTTTCCAGTCTTTTTCAAGAACCCAGCAGGCAACATTTCGAAAAAACCAGTCATTACTATTTGTGCTCTTCTTAGTTAAAGCTGCATGTTTTGTGGCAGTTTGATTGTCAAAACTTAAGCTGTCGCGGAGACCTAATGGTAGAAAACCTAGTAAGTATGGCTATTACAATAATTGCATAGAACACATGATGTTGGTTTTCTTAGAATTTTGAAAGAGCCGCTTGCTAGGTTTGTACAAAAAAGACGGAGAGCTATTAACTAGCATTCAGCAAATATTGTATCAATCAGTGGAATTAATAATGCCGTCGACACCAGCTACTGGCCTTATAGCCGCCGATTAATTGCTGGTTGACGGCTATAGGACTTCGGGTGGCTTAAAAGGAGAGCCTCATACGGATTTGGTTTGCATTCGATTTATTGATTGACGAATTTGTGCCGTTGCCTATAAACAAATTTCAACGCATCAGAATAGGGAAACAACATTACAAATGGTAACTACAATTGAATCAGTGAATCGAAATTACAAGTGAAAATTTTGACGTGGAATACGGAAATAAGACGACATTGTACACAATCAGAGACAAATAATCAATATTTCTCATTACCGATAGTTCCTGTAGTCACTTTGGTAGATTTGACAATTTAGCATTGTAAATTCGACATCTTACATAACTATTGATCTATATCAGAGGTGCCCATTACGTCGATCGCGAAGGCATTCTGGGTAGATCGCACGGCATTTGAGAAAATTAAATTTGAAAGAATATATCAAAAATTATCCGGACCATGCACTACTGGCTATTTCCATACAGTGCAAGCCACTAGAGTAAGATAGCAGCCCCCAACCACATGCCGGCCTTACTTGGCCGACATCAATGAAATTGGTGGCATTCTCCAAAAAAAGGTCATCACGTACTATTATGATAGAAACAAATATTTCTATGCAGTACGTATGGAACCAATCAATTCTCAACATATTTCTTACAAATATGTATTACATTTGTAGTGGGCGGTAGATCTTTTTGATTTGGTCGTGTCATAAGTAGCTCCCAGGCTGCAGAAGTTTGGGCACCCCTGATCTATATGAACAAACAAAAACACGGTAAAAAAATCATTACTAGACAAATGCTATCGTATTTGAATGTGAAAAACCGCAACTAACACAACACTTTGGAACTAAACACTGCTTGATTCAACAAACTAATTGCTATTTTGAACAAAAAGTCACTGAAACAAAATTACAACGGCAGTGCTAACTAAAGTTTGAAACAAAAAAGGCGTGCTTAATTTGCAGGCAAGGTGTTTCGATTAAGTAGACTATACATACTAGCAATTGATTTATTGAGATAAGATTTGTGAATGGCTGTTCGAGTCCCTCGTAGTAAACGTTTCATCAAAGTTTATTTGTCGCTTGCAGGCCAAATCAAGCTTTGTGCGCCTACATCGTCCGCTCCAGTGGAGCACATTTTTAAACAAAATAATATAGTCATGTGACCACATCGAGACAAATTGTGATCTTCTAAGACACTTGCGACCATTGTGTATGTAAAATCACTCGCAAATATTCAGAAACAAAATCAAACCTGCAAATTCTCTCTTTGTTCATTTGCGAGCCAAAGCTTAATTATTCGTGCAGAGCTGTTATTTTGATAACTTACATCGCGGAAAATTAACTGGTATTGGATCTTGCTAGCGGTCTTGCCTAACACTAAACAGCTCATGTAAACGCTTGAACCACTTGCTGGCGCTAACCCCAACTTTGCGCAGCATAGGTATCGCTCGAACTTTTTTGTTCTACAGATGCAACAAAAGATGGATGCGAAGCGCGTACTCATCAGACAGCAACTCCAAACCGCTTTTAGGACCCCCTTCTATATGCAACTAGTGAAGGAAACTTGGCGCATTGGCGCATCTTGCTCCGCGCACCGCAAAAAATAATTCACTCTTGCATTTTATAGCGAAGCGCACTCCATAGAAAAATATTGTTTGCGCTGATTTGCGCTTCACTTTAACGTGTTTTCAAATTTTTGAAAGCGAAATTTATAAGCATCCACCCTCCTCATTCCCATTTAATTCAAAAGCAAAAAGTCGGTCACTCTTAAATCAATTGCAAATGAGAGAACATATAAAATGGAAAGATACCAAGTGCAAATAGAGTGGGCTCCATTATTTCACCGTCGAGCATAGGTTGAAATTTTTTAAGATACAATTCTAACTTTTCAGGTTCAGCCACACTGGAGCGAGTGTTTACAAATAGGTATGAATCTTTTAGACCAAAGGTCAATTCTTCCTAATTTAAAAAAATTTTAAACGTTCAGCAATGATTAAAGAAAACATTGTGTGCCTGAGTAAACCTTTCGTTGTAACTGAATATTTTGATGGGCATCAAAATATCTGTTATTAGTGTGTTGCCATGAGAATGATGAGCTGTTTTCATTGATTTTGAATTTCCGCTTTTAAAATATTGCTTCAGCAAACTACCATAAATAGATTTTTCAGTTACTTGCGATTCATTTAAGTAGTTTGACATTGTACTACTGTACTACTACTTTTACTTGAAAAGATGAAAGTCAGAAGTAACGCTACTTGAGTTGTTGTAATCTTATCTTCAATAGACGCTAAAAATTTGGCATTTGTTTAATTGGAATGCAGTAAGCTAGAATGAAAAACAGCTTTGAATTAAAGTTTTTATTTTTTGCAAATCCTCTATTGAAGTAGGCCATTTCCAGTTTAAACTTTGAAAAGCAACTGGTAGACCAACAGCTGTTTAATGTAAATTAGGCAAGACGCAGTGAGTTATTATCAGCGGGTTGATTTTCATACCTTTTGATTTTAAAAACGGTTTTTGTACAAGTAGTAAATTCAGATATTCTTCAATGTCTAGTGCAGGGGTTCTTAACCGGGGGTACCTGTACCCCTTGGGGGTACGAAGCACCAAAACAGGGGGTACGAGATGAGGCGTCAGAATAATGGTTATTTTAAACTATTTGCTAAAAATTTATTTTCAGTGTTATTTGAAAAAAGACTGAAACTTTATAGAGTAAAGTTTTAGTCTATTGATATTCTTAATGGAATCGTCATTTATTAATTTCACTTGTGTGGAGATTCTCCTAAAATCATTATGATTTATATTCTATTTGAAAAAAGAAAACACTTTCCGAAGTCTTTTTTAACATCAGCATTTCTGAATGATTTTTTGTCATAAGAGTTACTGTGACGTAATAAGTAGCTTTTTGTTTGTTTCGACAGAATTGGTTTTAGACTGAGTCGGTTTTGGTGTGAACAATATTATGGTTAATAAATATACGCCGGTAGCATGCTACATTATGTTTTATTTCGTCCTTAGATTGTATACTTACCGGTAATTTTGCAGGTGTTTGTTCGATGGGTCTAGGGGTACAAAAACATTTCACAAAATTTTAAGGGGGACGAGCGCCAAAAAGGTTAAGAAACACTGGTCTAGTGGTTCAAAATGAGAAAAGAGTTTTGAATGGAGCTTCAGAGGGCGGATTTATTTTACTCTTTTAATGCAATGAGTAAAGACGTGAACGCTTTTGCTCATCTCTTGTCAGAAGTTGTTGCCAGAATGAAGTAGAGAAGAGAAAGCGTCGCTATTTAGAGTAAGGAAAATTATTAGAAATAAGCGCTTCGTCGCCGTCCGAAATCTAAGCTCCTGGAAAACCAATTGCAGGGCGCAGAAAAAATCTTTTTGGCGGCATAATACGGATCGTTTGTTTTCGATAAATGTCACTCAAAGAGCGGCTAAATAAAAGAATGTTTTAGCTGTTGCCAGCACTGACAACTGGCTGTTATTGTAGGGAGCGGCAGAATCATCGATTTTTAAGTGATGCTGTTCAATTGCCAAGACATAGTCGGGGGAGAGAAAGGATTTGTCTCAAATATTCGTATAGATACTTGTCTATCTTTCTTCCTGTCAAGTCCAATTGTTGATGGCTACTTCTCACTGTTAGTCTTCAAAAAGTAGCGCGCTACTGCCCACCACTGCGAGTAGCAGGCCACTGCCGGCCAGTGCATAACCTTACTCTACACTTGAGAGAAAGATCTTAATATCTTAAATTTATACTGGTCTAACAAACTGCTTATTATTTTACAAATGTTTATCTATTCCTTTTAACTAGCATAGAAAGAACAAATTCAAAGTTGGAACAAAGCGCCGAAATAATAGAGGACGGGGCTCTTTGCCTTGAGACATAAACTAGCTATTTTTTCATTGTCGTTGCTCTTAAGCAGAGCTACCAGGTTAAAAGTGAAAAAGTCTCAAAATTTTTCAAAAAATCCCCAAGATGGCAATTTTTCCAAAAAACATCACCAAAGAAATGCGACAAAAAAGTTCCGCACGAAAATCCTGTGTGACGTAATTCTAAAATTGACAACTATGCTTCCTGGTCACCCTTGGGCCTGGAGTAGAATTCTTTTTCTTGTACACTATAGTTTTCTTCATCCCTCTCGGTACTAGTGCCAGGTCTACTCTGCTCAGTAATCTTGAAAAAATCTGTCATCTTGGGCAATTTCGCTACAGCATCTCGAGCAGTGGCTGCTTCTTTTCTCTTTTGAGCACCACTTTTTGAACGTTTCATTCTATACAATGTCAATAAAATACTTTATCTGCACTCTGCAGTGTATATATATTGTCCCGGTATTTATAGCCAAACAGAATTCCAGACCATTCTATGATTGTTGCGTAACAACGGCATTGTTACGTCAATCGAATATTCAAGATTCTACCAGAAAATCAATCGAAATATTCTAGATTCTGCGAGATAAAATGACGTTGCATTCACTTATGATGTCACAAGCCAATTTCTTCCTACAGTTTAAATCGGTTGTAAACAAATCTGCTAAACTGAAAATAGTCACGTAGCCAAAAAGCAATTTCAGACTAACTTGGGCCCCCAAAGTTGGCCTGGGCCCCCCCCAATTGGGGGGTTTGGGGGGCGGCTGCTACGTCTCTGTAGACAATCCAAAGCTTTTAATAATGTCATCGTTATCTATTTTTTCCAAAAGTTCGTTTTCAATGCAGAGTAGAGCAAAGAAATTCAACCTTTTCTGGCACAGAACGCAGTCAATTCTTTACTCTTTTTAGAACTGAAAATGAGCGCTCGCCCGAGCAAATAGAAATTATCAGACTAAAGTACAGCCTGAAAACAACAGATACATTAGGAAATGCATGCAGGAATTCATTTTCATTTATTAACCTAAATATCTGAATTTCTGTGCATTTGCTGTCAAAATGGTGTTGTTTTATCAGTGTAGAGAAATGAATCATCTCCTGAGGCAATAATGACTCTTCCAGATCATCTCGATAATATTGAAGTAACGTTTTCGCACTTGCTTCAATTTTGCAGTTAGACATGGTGTTCAATTCCATCACAAACGAAAATTTTCTTTGAAGACGGTCGTAAGCTTCTATTCGGGTTTTCATAGGTAAAAGAATTTGGTTAATGATCAGCAAATATGAGTCTACTTCGAATCTGCTCGATAAATCGAGTGATATATCTTCAGATTCACCTTACTTTTTTTCTTTTCTTTTTTGAAATTTTATCAGTATAATGATGACAGCCACTTAATACTTGACCTCTTCTTTTAAATTTTTGAAATTGGGATCTTAGAAGTTTAATAAAGTCATGTAGACCCTGAAGCAAATTTGTTGCCCTATTCAAAGTCATTTTGCTGTCCTGCAGAGCCTGACTGGTCTTATGAAACCGTTCCATTATGCACGAACATACCTCGAGTAAAATACCAGTTTCAAGCTTTTCCATTAATAAAACAAAACCCCTCGCTGTTTCTTTAGTTTGATATTTTTCATCATTGTCACCACACATTACCTTCAAGTCTTGAAGAACCGCTTGGTAACCTTTTCTTAGTGCATGTAGAGCGTCATATCCCGCCTCCTAACGTGTATCAGACAAAGGCTTAATTGTTGGACATTGAAGTGGTTTCAGTGCATCAGTAAGGAGATTTCCTTGTGTGTTGAAGCTGAAAAGAACACATAGAGTCCCTGAACAAACATGAAGAAACGGACCGCGGATTGGCAACACTCAGCAGCACATTTTTCCACAAGATTCAAGGAATGAGCTACACAAGGAATATATTCCGCTTGTTGGGTGCATTCTTTTATTATAGCTTGCAAATCTTTATATTTTCCGCTTATGTTAGAAGCGTTCTCATAAGATTGCCCTCTGAGATCTTTCAAACTGATCCCATTGTCTTCTATAAACTCGAAAAGTAAATCAGCCAATTGGTGACCAGTGTGTCCACGGGTGGGTGTAAACTTGACAAATCTTGCAAGGACCATCAGGTAAAACACACCGAAAAATTATTGTTAACTGGTCAACATTTGTGATGTCAGGTGTTGAGTCCACGGACTCTGAATAATATTTTGCTTGTTTTATTTCAGAAATAATAATATCTAACACTTTTGCTGCAATTACGTCAATGAATTCCTCGCACACAGTTGATGCGAAATACGAAACATGTCTCTTGCCTTTGTTTACTCTCTTTTGAATATGCTCACCAGGAAAAGTATTGTATTCTACCAACAACTCCAAAATTCCGAGAAAGTTATCGTTTTGTGTTGAACCAACCAAATCACTACTTCCGCGGAAGGCCAGCCCTCTCGATGATAGGAATTTTATCACACTTAAAACTCGAGCCAATATTTTCTGTCAGATTCTTTTTGCTCTTTCAAATCTTTGCAAATGCTTACTTTTTTGCTCTTCGAGAGATATATGTTGAAAGATAACTTAAGTGTTTGTCGGAAGATTCGTGCCTGGCCAGGTCGCGTGGTGCATGCTCCAGTCGCCAAAACCAACTGATGCCAGCCTTATTTTTTCAGAATCAAAAGCAAAAAGTTTGCAAACAAAGCAGTAAAGTTTTTTGATGCAAGTGAATGGCACAATCATTCGTGCTTTACTTTTTCGCCATTTAATTGTTCTCACCAAAATAGCGATTTAGAACAACGCCGTTTGAATTTATCGCCAGTAAAACATAACTCTGAAGTAAAAAAATCTGCAGCAAGATGTTGAAACTCTAAACTTCCTACTTGGCAGTAGTAATCTCTCAGATGGTCAGAAATTACTCCGCAGCATCCAACATCCATGTCGTGTTGAATAGCTTCTTTTACTCTATGCGCTTCATCCTCAGCAACTTTAGATGACTTTGGTTCCGATGAAACAATTTTTGTATTTGGCTCTGGCTCTGCAATACAGTCACTAGAGGATGAACACAAAGCAGTTGCATTACTGGACGTCGTTTCTACAATGTTGCTTTTTGGTTTACTTATATGAAAAAAATCAGTTAATTTTTTTGATTTTGCTACAACTTTTTTCAGTTTATCTTCTGATTCTCTTCTAGATTTCACCTTTTCCCAACCGCTTTTATACTTTTTCATTTTTATTTTTAAATTGGCTAAAGTTTTAAGATTAAAAACGTTTAGATTAGTAAATGTTGGTAAAAGTGTAGTTGGCTACCCCCAATAAAGTGGCTATTTTCTTTCGATTTCAAAACAGCCATTTGAGACCTTTTTGATTTCAATATATGGGAATTCCCTAATAAATTTTTGTTGTAAAATTTAAATCTTCGTTTACTCAAGAATGGTTTGAGTTTATGCCCTTGAAATTTAGTTTTGAGTGAAATCCTAATCTAAGGGAATTTGCTCCTTGAATATACTTTTCAAATATATTTTTTTCTAAAGCAGTAGTTTCCAAAAACTAATTATTAAAGGCGCCCTTGAAAAGTTATAAATACTTGCGGTGCACTATTTGCGCAAAAAATACCACGAAATTGTATGTAATCCATTTCTATTATTTAAAATGCAAAAATATTGCAAATATTCAAATTAAAAAAAGTTTAAATTTGCAAATAATCATTTTTATATGTGCCTCCATTTTATATCAATATCGATATATTTTTCAATAACAAAAGAGAAAAAAATAATTATTTTCTTTTGTTTTTAATATTGAAAGAAAATGTTTTGTGTAATCAATATGAACTTTATTTAGCTATTTAAATTAATTTAAAAGTAATTTTTATTAAATATTTAAAGGAACAAATCCCCTTAAATTGAGATCTCACTCAACTATTTCATCTGCTTCTTACTGGTCTAAACTATTTGGTAAAATTTTATCTCCTTCCTTCTTCAAATACCGGACTATAGAAAATACAGTTGCTTTTATTTAAACTTTTTCTAGCCTCACTTTTCTTACCCAGCATAATCCTGTCTGCATTTTTTTTCAACACTTCAAAATAACTGGCAACAATTGAACATGTCAGAGTCTTAGAAAAAGACGTTGTTACGGAATAATGTTATATTTTGTATTATGACGTCAATATGTGTTTACATTTTGGTTACAATGTTTTATCCAACGGAAAACGCAACTAAAATAATGTTTCTTACTATGACACAGTTTCGCTTGTGCTTTGAACGATGATGAGGCTCTAATGGAGAACGCCTTGCCCATGATACTTTTAAATTACACCTTCACTATTTTTTGAAAGTGATTGTATCGGTAACTTTTATGACTTCTTTGACTTGGTATAGTGGTGGGCCTATTTCTTGGGTGGGCCTGGGGCTGCAGCCCCCGCCTTAATCTGGCCCTGGTGTTAACCAATGTGCAACGGCCACGGTTCTAATTCAAATTTAGGGACAGCACTAAAATACCAAATTATGGTAATTTATATTGAATTACTAAGTTACGAAAATCTATTCTACAAAAGAAATTACCGGTACTGACTCACGGTAATACGGAAACACTACCGAAGTGTGGTATCGCAGAAATAGGAAAATTTTGGGGTCGTTCATGTATCTGAAATTATAAGCACCCAATTGGATAAAATTCGAGTTGAACAGGCCTACAACTCAGCATTTCTATTCTTCTGCAGTTTTTGTAATTTATTTCGTTTTTTTTCTACATTTTCATGTTGTTCACCTTTAGCTTCGTCGTAGTGAACTGGCCTAAATGATGCATGAAACATACCCGTATATCGCTCAGTCATCTAAATCGCACTTTTTCCATCCGCTGGAGCTAGTTTTTGGTTTCTCTTAAATTGTATTTTGTTGAAAATAAATATATTTACTTGCCGGTACTTACTCTGTGACTCAAACGGCTAGTCTGGGTTTCGGTTAACTTCCTAGGACCTAGATAAACAACAAAGTTTTTGTCAACACCATTTGCCATGAAATGAGCAACCTGCACGCTTAGTACTCTTAGCTCTTCATTTTTTTGCATTCAGTTGTTCCAGGGATTGCCAACGGTGAAAATCACCAGTCACTACTGAATCCAAAATTCAATAACCGCCACAAACGCTTTCGTGAGCAGCGTTTACTCATCCCTTTAGGCTGGTCACTTTCTTTACTCTAGAATACTAACGAGATCGAGGCAGTGGCAGAAGTTACTGAACCAATCTGGTAACGCGACCCAGTTGTCCACTGATGCGGCGTGTGATAACTCCCGTTGTATAAAAGCAGAATTGGCATCGTCCTTTCCTGAGCGTGCAATGCACACAGGCCTCCTAAGAGTACTTGCTCGTATTCAAGCAAGCTAGAATAGGCGACGGGACAGGGACTACTGCCAGACATTACTCCAACAGTGAGTAGCATACGACACCGTTTAACCACATCGAGTAGGTTTTTGGAGATCTTGAACTCAAACAAAAACGGATCAAGTTGGCAACCCCACTGGTTTTTCGACGGCTCGAGGTCCCTTATCGTGACATAAAACCATATTTTTCTATCGGAATAAGAGTTATCATTATTGCAAGGACAAGGCTGCAAAACATACCCAGTTGACTAGCTGTTACAGTTTGGGCTTCAAAAAGCATTTAAATATATATTAAATTTGTTAACAAAATTCAGGCACAAGTGAAGTAGGTTAATGACTAAAACAGATGGTTAGATATGACGCAAAAACAAATGCCAAATCAAGTAAAGACAGCAATATTATCTTAATCTCAGGTCACACAAGAATACATTTTCGCTATTACACAACAAATGGTTATTCAGACGAGTTTCGCAGTTGCCAGTATTGCCAACAGTGCATTTCAACGACAAATACTCCAACAAAGCAAGGCAAATGCCACTGACACCCTTTTTAAAAACTAAAAAACGCAGATTCCAGCGGGCAATAACTTGTCAACCTCGCAAATAAAACCTTATCGCACCGAAAACTGTTAACAAATAGACCAGCAGACAAGAATAGCAAGCGAAATCTAGACATAAAAAGACCCCGAATACTGCTGCACCAACTGAATATAAATATATGAAAAATACTGCGTCAGATTGTGCATCTGCTATCATGTTTCATTTTTCGTTGAATTAGCACCGTGCAATGATTCGCCATCAACGCCATCGGTGGGCGACTCTATTTGCTTTTCATCATTAGAAAGCGGGCTTTTTTCTAGAGGAACAGCGGTTGTTTCTGGATCTTCATTTTCGTTTCGCTTTGTTTCGTTCTTTTCATTTTCTCTTCGCTGTTTTTCTTTTACTTCTAATTCTTCTTCTTCTACATCCAACTGGTGCATAAGTTCTTCAAGCTTCTTAGCCTAAATATTACAAAAACCGTAAAAATGGAAGTGCGCATTACTGAATAGGCCACTGCAAAAGAAACTATCAAACTATCAACACTCAACTATTTAATCCATATTTTCAGTTTGATTTCGATCTCCTTTCACAGGAAGCCGAAACAATTAACCCACTATACTACTTTTTTGGTTGGTTAGGGGTTGCCAATACTGCTAGTGCAGTGGATTTCTACAGGTACTGACACCAAGCAGCAAAAAATTTAAAGGGAGCTTCAAAGATAATAGAGATAAAGATCTAATCTTTTAAATTCAGTTTTGCCTCCCTTAACGGTGGCGCAGTTCGCTTCAGGTGTATAGAGTTCATACACCGAATTGCACCACTTTGTGCAATACGCAGCATCTTCCTCTTTGAGTTCAATCTGTTTAATATCTTTTTCCACTTGCCTTCGTCAAGCCATCTTCTTTCAATCACTTTAAAATCCAACGCTCTTCTCAACGTACCATCACCATCCCCACTCCAAACATACCCATACCATCGCAATTCATTTGCCCAGGCCAAACCGTTTAAAGTCTCTTCTAAACTCAGCAAATCCGAAGTTCTTGTTTGCCCCTTTTTTCAATCACTCTAACTCCCGTATTGCTGTTATCTTTACTTTTTCAGATCTAAAAGTCGCTATCACATTTTGTCTTAGACACCACGCCACCATAAAATTTAAAAAATACGTACCGGTACTAAACTGATCACGATTGCAAGCTAACCGCCAAAACAAAAACAGAATTTCAATAACGATACAATAAGCGATAGCTTGTGCTACAAACAGTTAGCCTGATGAATTGGCCGGTCTTGCAATACTTCTAGTACTCTCTCGAAATTAAGATCTTTAGGTTTGAAGTGACGGCTCACTCTCATTTCCCTTCGGCAAAGCATCAACTTACTCGGCACCGGTTTACATGGCAGGCCCAGTGTGCTTCACTTTGCTGTAAAAGCCTTAGCTTATTCTGCAAGCTCTGCTGCTTTCGGCACCATCAACAAGTGCTCTTTCTCCTTACCTCACTCTGTTCTTGCCGCATTTTGCTCTCCTCATACAAACCCAACTGGAAATCTTTTCTTCCACTATTCTCAGGCTGCAGTGATCTCCGGTTGATCACTTTCTCTCAAGAAACGCGCGGTAGATCAACCAACTAGCCTGCATGAAGTGCTTCAGCCATTCACAGTCCACTGTAGTATTTTGTTTTT
Source organism: Trididemnum clinides (assembly GCA_963675345.1). Taxonomy (NCBI): domain Eukaryota; kingdom Metazoa; phylum Chordata; class Ascidiacea; order Aplousobranchia; family Didemnidae; genus Trididemnum; species Trididemnum clinides. Next base: position 13,784,503 of record OY776296.1, on the reverse strand, counting down.
AATCATCTTTTTTCTCGAATTGGAAGGGTAATGCCATCTCTACATTTTCCGAAATATAAGTTATCTCAGTCTCTACCGATGCGATAGCGTAGCGGTTAGAGCGTCCGCTTTGCAGTCGGTAGACATGGGTTCGTGTTCCTGGTCGAGTCATACAAAAAAGGCTTGAAAAAATGGTATTGACACACTCCCTGCTTTGCGCTCAGCACAAAAAGAATTAAGTGGAAAACAAGCCAGCAATATTGCTTGCTGTGTCCTTGGTTAAAGCGCCTAATAGAATGCCTTCATCTTCAGGTGGCAGACTGGTGGTATGGCAATCTGGCCGCAGTGGTGCCTCAGTAAAACAAGGCCTAAGCTCACATGTATGAGATGCTTAAATTATCACTGTTATGCCACTGAGTTCACTCAGCCATGATTGAATAAGAAAATAAATGCAATGTGCCTAATATGGTCTGAGCACGTAACCACAAAAACAACGCACAAATCGCTCAGTCTCTACCGAAGACCTTGCTTCCTCTCTCGCCTTCGTTGAAACGGACACAGCCTTCTCCTGAAGACCTAATTGTTCATCTTTCCATGATCAAAAATCCTTCGTGCAGCGAGGGCCACTGCTCGTCTTTTTCTGTTCCGCCATCTTCCACTCGTCCCTTTAATGGTGGAGACTTGGTGTTCGTCCCTCCTATCAGGCCATCATCAATTTTTGCAGCCTTTTCGCCAAGTGTATCTCTTTTTGAGGATCAACTCTTTCTCCCTATACAACGCCCACTACAGGGGTTGATAATCATTCGCCATGCCCACAAACCTGAGGAATGGATCAAATAAAAACATCTTCCCAGTGATATAAAAGTGACAGTCTATTGTTGCCACATATTAGCATATCACGACTCGACAAGATTTTAACTGCACCAATCAATAGCCGCCTCAACGTGCTGGTGCAGTCCTCGACCCGTTTTGGTTGGTTTGAAATGACTGTTGACCTTCCCGAGGGTCCCAATTACCCCGGACACTTCCCTTATACAAATCATTTTTTGCCGTGCGCCCCCCTAAACGACCGCAGAAGGGCAGCACGCAGCCTCTCCGAGATCGGTCGACAGTTTTCTTTCTTCCTCTGTCTTGCCCATCTTCCCATTCTCCTAATGAGCGGCAACGTTCATCCTAAGCCTGGTACCATCTTTCCCTGTTCAGTGTGCGCTAGAAATGTGACCTGAAGGGGTAGGTCGGTGCACCTGCTCCAAATGGGTCCATTTACGGTGCCCACTACTCTCCTTCTCTAGATTCAAAACTCTAAGCAGCTCTCACTCCTGTAGCTGTCATCTATTCTGCATTCCTGCTTCTTCTGGAGGTCCCACACCTACCAACACAGTATCTTTCTCTTTGGACTCCTCCAGCTTGCATACCTTCACTGTTCAACCGGTTTTAGGTGGCTCCACCCCCTCTGCTAATTCAGCACTCCTGCCCGACCATCGCTTCAAACCTCTAATCTCTTTCCACCCACTTTGTATCTCCTCCCTCTGCACCCTCACCACCCCTTCATGTTTCAGGATGTTCTCCTATACCTCTTGCTTCCTCTTCCTCCCCTGATTCTCTCAGGGTTCTTTAATGGAATGCCGGAGGCCTTCGATCCAGGAGCGCTGAACTACTACACTTATCTTGTCTCATCCTGTGGATCTTATATGTATCCAGGAATGCAACCTTAACTCATCTTCCTCTGGTCTCGGCAGCACCAAGCTCTCCATTGTTCTCGGCAGCACCAACAAGTCAGCCATTTCTTTTCTCTTCTTCTCTCCAACTCTCGCTCTGTCCTTGCCACTGTCTCCTGTTCCGTTTTTCCTTTGAGCTCAAGACTCTCAGGCAGGAACTGTCTTCTCTCTCCTTCTTTACTATCTGGTTATAATGGGTTTCCGGATGCTCATTTCTCCTGGGGAACAACGCGGCTGATGAGTTAGTCAGACGGGGAGCGCTACTCATGCCATCTACAATCCCTTGTAGTATCTCTTCTTTTACCTCTCGTATCCATTTTCCTCTTTTCTCGAATAAGGCATATTGTCTCATCTAAATTCTTTGACACACAGGTTTCCTCGATTTCCTCCGAGGAACTTGTGCTTCCTCGTCACGCTGTTTGCTCTCTCGTCTTCGCTGCAATGGACAGTCTACTGTTAACCTCTGATCTCTCAAGGATTGGCAAAATCGAAAATCCTTCCTGCAGCGCCTGCGGGCACTCGTCCCAAGACACCTCTCATCTCATTCTGCACTGTCCAGCTACGGACTCTTTGTGACACTCGCTCTTTGGCGACTCTCTCTCTCTACGACCTCTGGCACAGGCCTAGGGGAGTTGTATGGCTTCTGGGGCTCCATGGTCTCCAGTCATGTTGCCATCTTTCAGAAGAGGTTGGGAAACAACAACGCAACATCGGAAAATAGATCAGTGCTTGACTGGTTGGAGTAGATGGGATTTTAATCCACTTCCAGCATGGTTTTAACTAGCCGAGAGTTAAAAGATCTATAAGCTGATCTAATAAATTCTCTTAACACAATACTAAAGGTATATAACATCACTTGCCTTTCTTTCTTCGTTCGCTTGAATAAGGTTGAATAAATGCTCAGTTAAATCTTCTTTCATAACTGTCTTCTTGTGAAGATCCACCTTCGCGGCAATATATTCAGTTTCAGCATTATCAAAACGTTTTCTGTAATGAAATAGCAACGCTGAGCGAAACTGGAAAAACCGCCAGTGATCTCAGATCAAAAATGACACCGAATACAGAACAGTGATTGCTGTATAGGCAACAAATTTCTCCCAGGGACCAGTATAACTTCAAGAAACAATCAGTTTCACGAATATCCCAAAAATCAAACCTTTGACAAAATTTAAAGCACGTAATTTACATCCTCACAATATGTCAGTTATGTCCTTCACAGTCCACGATTACAAGATCGTAAACTACGAAACTTTGTAAGTCAAATGCCCAATCACTGTCGAAACGAAACCACTGGCCCACAATAGTGCTTCTCATTGAGCGATAACACCAGAAAAACCAAACGGACAAAACCAACTCCAAACTGCATGCTGTTGTTTCCAATGCCAGACCAACACCACCCAGAAGCGATACGAGAAGGCCAGTTGTGAACTTGTGATACCGCTAAACCGCTTTCGCAGCGGCGCTGGACGTTTTGAAATGAAATAGATTTGATGATAAGTACTTCAATCAATCGAGCACGTCGTGAACGAAGAGCTTGGGAAAGTGCAAAATCAACTGATCAGCAGCCGCTTCGATTGGTTCAACGGAAGTCGAAAAAAAGAAAGTCGGTTTCACGTCCTTTTTCCCGCGTTTTGCAGGCTCAGACGTGCTGATTCAATGTATTTCTACCGCTACACACTCGCTTTCGAACCAGACTTTGTACTGGAGCACCGTAGCACTTTAAATTCCGGATTTCCTTCCTGACGAAAACCAATGGTGTTTCTATAGAGTTTTGAACTCAAGATCTTTCGCTCTGAAGCCCGTAACGATACCACTACGCGACGGCGGCTACAGCTAACACCACAAGGCTAATCCGAAAACGTGAGCTTTAATACAAACGACTGTTTGGCTCAGCTACGCCGCTTGCAATAACGCTGCAAGCTAGTGAGTGGTTCTCAACGTTCCGTCTTTATCGACCTCAGATTCCTTTTCTCCCCTTCCACAGATTTCAAGGTGGGGACCTTTTTTTTTGGTGATCGATGTTTTTTGGCAGCATTTTCCCATTTCGCATTCTATTTCATTTTTTGCTTTACATTCAAGAAGTTCATATGCAAACCCCTACTGGAACGTTCAAGTGTACAAAAAGCACAATTTCTCCTTTCAAATTCATTCTAACAATCGAATTGTTAGTTCCCGTTTCCTCCCTAGAACAAATTGCCTCCCACGAAAAAAATCTCTCTTGGGAGCCAAGTGGCCATGATTGAGTATTACTGCTCTAAGCGCTTGAGCTTCCAATTTTTAGATGTCAAATTTGACATGCAGCCCAATGTTCTCTTTCAGCGCAAAGTGCGAATTTTCAAAAAATGTCCCGCCGATCTGTAGTTAAAATTTAAGGGAGCAAAAAAAATCAGTCAATTTTTCGCAACTTTTTTTCATTACGTTAAAATGTTTACAAATATGCTTCACTGTTTTATGAGTGAAAGACAGTGAAGAGGAATCAAAGTTTGCTTCTTCCTACTTTCGACCGACATGATGGTAGGGCGACGTCTAACGTCAACATCGTGTGGTCTTGACGCAACAGCAGGTGGCGGTGACTTAAGTAATGCGTGCGCCATTTCCAGACTTCTTTAGTCTTTTATGAGATCAACATAAACTAATGCTAAAAATTTTTTTACGTTTTTCAGCCTCTTTGAATTGCAACTAGTGAGCAATAACAGCAAATATTTCCCACCTTCAGTTTTGACACAGGTGTTTTTTTCACTTTTTAACACGGACCACTAAAAATAACTTTCTAGTTTATTCAGATCTCTTTGCGTTGTAGTCCTGGAATAGCGAACCACTGACATTTTAGTGACACACTTGTTTCCAAAAAAAAAAGAATTAACGGACTCCTCAGGGTTCCGCAGAAGCCAGATTAAAGAATTCCTGGTTTAAAACAAAAGATTATTTTTACAAGGAGTTCAAACTACAATTGGTAAAAATTTTTAATTTTTCTTCACGTTTCAAAGCTAATTTCAATCGAACTTGCAAAACCATAAAAGCACAAAACTCTTGGCTTCAGTTTTAACATAATAAACACTATTTTTTGAGGGAATGGTTCAGTTTTTTAAGGATATAAAGGGGAATTATTACGTTATTGAAGCGTTAGATTAGTTTTGCCCCCGTCTTGGCATTTTTGAAAACACAGCGCCTGTATCCATGTAATTGGAGTTTGAACTTGTTTTTAGGTCATCTTCGAAGATCTTTGACACGCAGTTGACTTGAGTCCTTGCCGCAAAAGACGTAGCAAAGCAAACGAGAGGCAACTCGCAAGCAGACTCTTTACCGGATCAAAAAAGTTACGATTATTCGTGAAAGATGGTGGCGCAGACCAGTGCTTGTCAACACGCTGCACAATACACCCCTGCGTGCACCAGAATTTTGCAGGAGAGTACCGACGAGACGGGTTGTACAGGGGTGTGTACCAGTTCTTAAAGTGAAGATTTGTTGTGGAGGTCAACCTCAATGAGATGAAAATTTTTAACTGAATACCTTTTAATGGAGATCAAACTTCAAAGCAGCACCTATCGCATAAATCCGGTTTAAACTTGACTTTATATGATCATTTTATGTAAACATGATTGGGACGTGCAAAATATTTGGAAATTGAAATAGGATGTACCACTACAAAAAAAATTGACAAACCTTGGCCCGAGACCAGCTACTTTCAACCGATAAGCCATAGTCAGCCACTGAGCCGGTATTTTATTTATCCAACATCCCCAGTGAAATCTTCTGGAAAACATGCCTTATTATTTCCGAAAGGAACCTGATATTTACAAAACTTACCTTGACAACAATCTTTTAAGGTCACCTCTGAAAATCGAGAAAAATATTAACCGGGCCGCAAGCCTCTGCTTACTTTAAAAATGGGCCACATGCCAAAATCGATTGAGGACCAATAGCCTAGAAAAAGAGTGTTGTAATAAACGATATAAATATGTCTAGGTGACCAATAAAGGGTAGATACTGTACGTAAATCTATGCTAAAGCAAAACTTTAATGTACGCAAAGCATTGAGTTCTACAGGAACTGAGAAAAAGCGTAGGTTATTTTAGGCAAGTTGACGCAATAAGTAAAGCCACTAAGGACCAAGTCAACCGTCCTAGAAAGTGAAGAAACGGCACGGGCGTAGCTTTAGATTGTTGTTGCACAACCGTCACGTGATGTTAACGTAACACGTTTAGCTGCCCTAGAAAAATTCTGGACAGAAGACCTGTGCACTCAATCGAGGTAAACCAGTGTTTCGGACCATGGGTCCTCAGGCACACTCATGAGCCTGAGGACCTTAAAATTGGGCCTGGAGTCAGTCAAGAACACTAGGCTGACTATACAATTCTACGTGAGCGCAAATTCCTTCTTTTTAAAACGTCAAATAATTCGAAAATTATTTCAAAACTGACCGCACGATTCTTCTACATAACGCAATTTTTAGGCGCTTCTAGTGCAAAACAAGATCTTTAATGTTTTCTTCTTTTAATATTTTTTTCAGATTGATTTCAAGCATGTTTGTTTGAGTATATCGTGTTATCAAGACTTCATATTTCTGTAATTCATTTTGCCTCATCTTTGCCTTTTTTTTAAATCGTCACAGTTGCCAAGGCCAACATTTGTGACGCACATCATACAATGCTTAGAAGCATGACTTGCGGCTTAGGTAATAGTTCAATTAGTGCGTAATTCAGGTAGCACCAGTTTTTTAAATAAATCTTTGATTTTTCACAATGGAACAAGTTTAAAATGGAGGAAGGCTACACACAGTTACTAGAAAAAATTCCCTTCCCTCCGACCAGGCTTTTTACAACTGTACTCACTTCATGTAATTGTAACACCACATTTAATATTGGTCTTTTCGCATAATTTTGAAGTGCTTGCCTGTTCCGTAATGCTGCAATCTCAATTTAAATGACCTTAAACATTTTTGCGCCGGACCTCTCCAAGCTATTTTTTATTATAAAGTAAGCAACGTTTTTACAGCCTTTAGAAATATCATAATGTGTATTATTCGAAATCATCGTTGCTTTAACTTACTACGTCACATTTACAGAGCTTAATTCTTGAAAAGGGCTTTACGAAAGCCGAAAACGTTCAAAATTTCAGATGATTTACTATTTAAAATGACTTTTAATTTATTAAAGTTGCTCGCTATAACAACTTCTAAGATGCTTTACCTCACTGCCTAAGTTGTATCATTTTGCGTTTACAAAAAAAATGTAGTCTCCGTTCCAAGGAACCTTTACTTTTTGTTCATGTAGGCCTGAAATTTTCTTAATACCCTGAAAGATGCCACAAGGAAAAAAGGTTTGAGAAACACTGAGTGAACAACATTTAAATCATTTGCTAGCGTAGCCCATACACCGAATGAATAGCGGTATCAAAAGCAAATATATTAAAACGCGGAAATCCAGCAAAGCGTGCCAGAGAATTGGAGATGACAAAAACGCAGAAATTCCGAGGAATTGCGATAAGCGCTCGAGTTGAGGTTAATTGTGGTTTGAATTACCGATAGGGTTTGTCCGCGGAATTTCCGCGTTTTAGTAACATCCGTATCAAAATACCCTTTTTTTTAAACTTCAAAATAAATCACTAACTTGGTATAACGCTTTGTTTAGCAACACTCGCCCAATTTTGTCTGGGGGAGCTTTGTACAATTGCTAGCAATTTCTCATTTTTTTAGAAAAAATACTGGTTCAGTCCATGTTGTTGTTGTTGTTGTTTACCCGACCCCTTCCGAGGGATGGGGGCATGGCGGATGACCATGGAGCCCCAGAAGCCGGCCAACTCCCCAGGGTCTGGACCAGAGGTCGCAAAGAGACAGAGAGTCGCCAAAGAGTGAGCGGCGCACAGAGTCCGTAGCTGGACAGTGCAGAATGAGATGAGAGGTGTCCTGGGACGAGTGTCCACAGGCGCTGCAGGATAATTCTCAATTCTGCCAATCCTAGAGAGATAAGAACCTAAAAGAAGGCTGTGTCCGTTGCAGTAAAGACGAGAGAGGACACAGCGAGCATGACGAGGGAGCACAAGTTCCTCGGTGGAAATCGAGGGAACCTGTGTGTCAAAATACTTCGATGAGACAGTACGCCTCCAGTCCGAGATAAGACGAGAGTGGATACGAGAGGTAAGAGGAGAGAGACTACAAGGGATTGCGGAGGGCGCAAGTAGCGCACCCCGTCCGGCCAGCTCATCGGCCGCGTCATTCCCTGGAAGAAAAAAGTATCCGGGGACCCATTGTAGTCTAATAGAACAGAAGGAGAGAGAAGACAGTTCCTGCCAGATCTGCCACAGAGTATGAGATAAGAGGAAAGATGGAGGGGAGGACAGGGTGGCGAGGACAGAACGAGAGTCAGATAGGAGGAGAAGAGAAGAGAAATGGCAGACTTGTTGGTGCTGCCGAGACCAGCAAAGAGCGTGCAGAATGGCGCAGGCTTCAGCGGAAAAACTTGAGCATACTGGGCCTGCCGAAAAGGAAAGAGTGGCCTCAGTACCACAGAGAGAGCAGTTGGCAAGAACGCCGGAGCTGCCTTTGCCAAAAGGAAAAGGAACAGAGCCGTCAGTCCAAAGCACCAGATCATGAGGGGGGGAGAGAGTCAAGGTGGGCAAGAGCCGCACCTTGGCGAGTGAGAGGGGGATCAGAGCGAGAGCATGGAGTGGAAAGGGTGGACTCCATCGCGAACGAAGGGGTTCAGTCCATCGCATCCGCTGTCGATTGACTGGAAAGTTTCTGAAAGTGGTGTTCAACCGAAACCTTTTGATAGGTGTAAAATGGAAATGTAGTGCAAAAAAAACAAACCGCACACCGTAAAGCACTGCGTGCATTTCAGTCTTACTTTTTTACCCAACTAATTCTACTGGCCTAATGGTTTTATGACGAAACAGTCAAGTGGTAAGTCAAAATGTGCCCAGATGCATAACCAGGATATTTGTAAGAGGGTGCAAAACCAGAACTATAATATTTATGCAGTACTTTTTTGAAAGCACTTTACGCCACTTTTGCTTGAAGCCAAGTGACAAAGAAATACGCGACAGCGCCCCTTTTAGAGTGAGGCAGCTAACCCAATGGTCATCAATCGAGAGCCGCTTGGCTTCCCATGGGACAATTTTTTCTCCATGGAGAAAATTCGTTTTACGAAAGAATTGGGGAGGATAAACTTTGTACAAAAATTTACATATACACTTGAACGTTCCAGTACAGTTTTGCATATGCACCTCTTGAATATAGCAGAAAATCAGAGAAAAAAATTGTCCCGACTGTTTTGGAGCAGTAATTGTTCACGTTGGTATATAAAAAATATCGATCTCAAGAAAAGGCCCCCACTTAAAAATTTGTGGTAGAAAGGAAAGGTTGAACCTGTGGTCTATAAGGTAGGAGCACTGAAAAAAACATTGATCTAAGTTTTTAAACCAGTAGAGTTCAGCAGTTTACAAAGCGTTTAAGTATGCGTGGTACAATTTTTCCTTACTGAGCCAAACTGAATTCCATACATGCTTCATCAATTTTATCTCGTAATAGTGACACGTCAACGTTCAATAGTTGATCCAATTTCACTAATTCTTGTTGAATTTTGAGAAGTTTGCTTGATTCGGCCAGGGCCTTTTTTTTTCTGCATGCAAATCAAGTTAAAAAGTAATGATTTATAAATGCGGTTGTAATGGCACAAAAAGCAAACCACGCTAAAAAGAGTAAACGCAATGTCAAGTGCAGGTCTTTATTAATGTTGAGAGCTGATACGACTTATTAGCCCTTCTTCAAGATGAGTTTGCTGGACACGGTTTTAAATGGCTAAAAAAAGATATAAATAATTCCACCTTTCGCTTATTTCTTTGGTTAGCATGTCTTTTTTCCTCCTATTTTTTTCTTCCATTTGCTTTTGTCGAAGCTGGACATCTTCTAATTTCAATTTCTCAATTCTGCAATTCATTAAAAGTTTCATGAATTGCAATGATTAATGTTTTTCAACTCAAAACAAACGAATATTGCTTATGAGTACAATTACAGTGGAGCAGCTTAACGAACAAATATAAATTTGCTTTTTCCCTCTTTCAATAAATTTGAAAATTTTTTCTACAATATGGCTTGTTTTAAAGTTTTGTGAAAGGTTTCCCGTTCGCCTAAAATGAATTTTCAAACATTAATGGTCAACAATATCTATATTTCTGGACTTAAAGCAAGATGCGTGTTTTTTTAAGCAAGGCTAAGTGTTTGATGGAAAGATCTGCAGCAGCTCATGGAAATACCAAGTACAAAGCACATCGTGGTGGAACTATACTTTTGACGTCGTTATAAAAAAATCTTTAGGTTTTGATTTGTGTCTCTTCTCGTAAATCTTTAAAATCCCTAATGCTCAGAGGGCATGAATTAAATTGACTAACTGCACACCATTTTGGATCCATCTTAATTATCTTTATCAAAATCAGCAGTGAATGCATCATCAGACAAGTCACACTGTGAAATCACTTGCATCATGTAAAGCAGAATCTTGACGGAAAACACTATCGGCAGTATTAATTATGATAAATATCTAGCTTGGCTATAAAAATATGGTATAACCTGTCAAACAACTACAAAAAATATTATGAACTTGCTTTTGAATTGACTCTTCATCAAAAATGCAATCAACTTTTTCATCTTTATCTTCTGTACTCTCTGGTTTTGAATGGATGCCATCTCCTTCAGATTTACTTCTAGAAGGAAGTGGTGGAGAACGAGATAAAAGAGCTGCATTGGGGATATTGTTAGTAGCATTTACTGCTTTCACTGGATTGCCAGTTCTTTTCTGAAAACACCATGTTTTACTAGGGCGCAAAGATATAATTTTGCAATGCTTTTTTTGTAGCATTAACTACATCGTTTAAGCAATGAAACATTGTCATTAAATTAACCACAAATTTTTCAAGCTAGAGAAGCTAAAACAAGACGGATAAACAAAACATGCATTCTTGAAATGCTATCACATTTTATAACAGTGACTTCAAACACAAATTATTCAACACAAACATTGTACTAACAATTTGTTGCTTTCCTGCATTTAATCTTCGAGATCCTTGGTTGGGATTTTTTCTGTTGACTGGTTTCGCAATTTTTGGTTTTGATTTCAAACTAGAGTTGGTTTGATTTGATGATTGTATTCTTTTGAGTTCATCTTCAGTAAATCCTTCCCATTCCGCCATGAAGACACAACAACTATGCAAACTACACTGAAAAATAATCTGTAAAATTTATAGAAGCTAAAATGCAACAATTAAATACGAAATTTAATCTTGATTACAATATACTAAAAATCATTAATAAAAACAACTTCAAAAACAGTGATGTCAAATCTCGTAATTAACACCAGTGTTATTTCATCAATTAGTTACTTGCATGTTCATTAAAAAGAAAATCACAGAAACTAATTTTCTTCCCATAAAAATTTGCTACAATCATTCCAAGTTTGAACTAGTTTATCCTTAGTAGTTTGATCTGAAAATATATAGTCAATACTTTGTTTTGACCAGTTATATACATCTTTTTGTGTCAAACCTAACACGTTGGCAGCTGTGGCATATTCTTTTGAAAGGGTAGTTGCAAATATACCTTTGTCATCGGTTCCTAAAATACATGGATGGTTATGCTCAGTATACCACCACACAAGGTGATGTTTATCATAAGCTGGAGGAGCAGTACCAGTTTTAACATTGGACGTCATGCAAATTTCTAGTGGAATTTTCTTCTGCAACACTTCTCCCCACAGTGATTTGTCATTTAGTAAGTAAGTGCCATGTCCAATTCGATCTGGAGGTAACTGAAGAAGTTTTTTGGTTTCATTATTGCGACCATCAACTTCAGCAAGATGAACAGCTACTTTTAAATTAGTTTTTTTCGCATAAACCAATGGTTCAAAATAATCAGCTCCATCATTTACATATGGATTTCCACTGAAGTCTATGCCAACAAGAAAATTATCATGTGAAAGCATAAACTCTTCAGCAAGCTTTATAACTTCGTAAGCATTTTCCACACTAAATTTACGATCAATTGAAGGTAAATAACGAACATCAATCTCTTGCTTTGATTCATTTAGGTAGGACTGAATAGCATTTAAAACTGTTTCAATATACAAACGTTTTGTCATGCCAGTCAATTCAACATCCCTTGGAGTACTTCTCAATTCTAGGTATTTCACTCCATCGGCAGCAAAGTCAGAAATTACAGTTTTTACACATTGAAACAAAACTTCACAGTTGTTAACAAGCTGTTGAATGATTTTAAACATTTCAAAACCTTCACTCATAGTTCTCTGCTCACCTTTTTCAATTATCATTGACGATAGTTCATAATTCAAACCGCTTCTTTTAAGCAATTGAGAAACAGTTTCATCACTTAATGAACCATTTGCATGAGCATGTAGTTCCACTTTTGGTAGTTTTTGACAGAAACTTAAATCGCATTCTTTATTCATCATAACAATGTAATCCCACTTGACTACAAATATACCTATAAAACTTAGCCTAGAAACAATATAGAAAATCAATTAGATTAATTACTTAACTGAATAATGTTTTAAAACAGAATTATAAATGGCCCTCAGAATTTATATAAATAACAATTTCTACCAATCAACACAAAAACTTATAACAAACACAAACAAGTCAAACAAATAAATATTGTAAATGAAGGCAAAAAATCAGGTTTGCTAGGCTAAAGAATTGATGGTACTGCTTGAAGCAACTTTAATCCCAATTCAAACTAACCCTAACCCTAATTGCAATTCTAATATTCTAATCCACAATTTTGCGATTCAATAGTGTTCACTTTCTCAGGTATTGATTCTTTAGCAGACCAAATGATCATGTGTATAATGGTATAGCTCTGTGATAGTGAAGAATCGAGATTTACTAGATCATTTAAGTAAAAAGAAATTTAATTGCAGAATTTCATGTAAAGTGTTGGAAAGAACTTGCCCAGTAAACATTCATGTAATTTTGATGATGGTATTGCATTCATCCTTAGGGTTAATCTGCAAAAATTCCACTTTTTATTGGTGTCCTCAAAATCCAACAAACATTAGTATCACATGTCAAGTTATCATCTTTGATATTTATCCTAGCTTTATTTTATTGCATATGCAACACAGTAGTACCGGTAATTTAGTTAATTGCTACCCATGGTAGCTGACATAGATCAGGCTGCAGGTCTTGCACATCTAGATGTCGTGATCTAGGACATCTAAATGTCCCTGATCTAGGCCTACTGATTTACTTTAGCTGATGGTTACATTAGCAACCTACTTAAAAGAGACAATACCACAGTTTTGTTATCCAGCAATTAAAAAACACAAGACTGATTGTGATAAAACTATTAATTTAGCTCAACAAAACATAAACTGGGCCACAATTTGCCTATCATGTGGTATTTTTCTTTCAGTTTTCATAGACAGGGTTGTCCTACCACATTCTCTTCAAAAAATTAAAGCCACTAAATGTACAATTTTTTTTAAATTATACCGCAAATATAGCCCATCAATAATTTTTAAGAAAGTGAAAATAACTATCAGAACAATGTTCAAAAGCACTACCTTTAAGAAGAAACCTAACAAGTTCATTTATGTTTACAAAAAAATAACATCTAGTGTCGAGTGTGGCTGAATTACTGGTATTAGCTCTAACCAAATACGCTATTGCATTACTGCATAAGCTACCGGTAGCCTATTCTGTTTATAACATGTACCTTGGATGTGCACAAAACTGCACACCTGTAGCCAACGGCCATTATTAAATAAACATACGTTTTTGCAAATGCATTCTTCGTAAATCATTGCATTACAATTCAAGCAATTTAAAGACGATAGATGAAGACAATAAACTTAAACTCAAAGGCAGTGCTTAAATAGTTGGAAGTTTACATATTACTTCCGAAAAAGCGCTGAGCCACTCTGCTGGCATTATTTCCTGTGTTCGCTAAGTCTTGCTGAGAGCAGCTTTTTCATATTTAAATAATGGCTTAAAAGTTAATTTCTGGTGTTTGCACAAAATCTTCTTGCTGGTTGTTGGCAATGCTGCCAACTTGCCACGCGAAATTTCAAAAAATCCCTGCAGCCAACGATCAGAAATCCCAGCGTGTCCTTATACACCGTTTCCATCTAGGTAAAGATGATAAACCGAGTTGCGCAGGTACAGTAACACTGTTTGAACAAAAAAATCTGGAGTTTCTCAACACTGTAGCCTCTGATTTATACCAAACTTCTAAAACACCCTTTATTTTGGCATCGATCTCTAAAAAAAGCATCACTTTTCACTACTTGTCAAATTTTCCTATTCTAAAAAAATTACGTTGCGATGGTGTAGTTCTACATAAAAAAAAGTCTTCAGTTTTCAAAATCGTCCAAACTTTCTCAGATCTCCTGAAATGTCGGGTTGTTACATCATTGACAAATATTTTCAGCTAGGCCTATTTAGAGGTGCGATGGCTTTGCCACTATCTTCAAATCTAAGCACAATTCATTTCTTGTCCAGGTTTTAATATATATCGTTTTGCCATCGGCTCCATTTTTTGTCCACTGTTGTTAAATTTTGTGTTTGTTTTATGCTGATTTGCGCAAAAATAAAATGATTGATTGATTGAGTTTCTCGACCAAAATTTTCCAAGTTTGAGGGTTTGATCTCTGGCCTTAGCTTTAAGCGTAAAATAATTTGTGTTCCTAAAACATGGATTCGACCTTTTTCTTCGGGTCAATACAAAAACCTGAGTGGTTTCAAGTTTGTATCTAACAGCAGAAAATTATGTAAAGGAGGAGTCACCATGGATGTAAAACGTTGCATACAATTTAATACAATCGATGAGGTGACCATCATACAAAGGAGAATATTTGAATCAACAGCAAACTTCGTTTGTAAGGGACAAATTAGGACCAGCGATATTTGTCCATTATATGCGAAATCCGTTTTTCATAAAATTGATCGGATGCTCGCCATACAAGTTCCTTATGCTCCAGATCAGATATACAGTGTTCCCTCGCTACTTCGCAGTTCAAGTTTCGCGGCTTCAGTGCATCGCGGTATTTAAAAAAAATTTTTTTTTGATTGGCTGTGTATCATATCGCTGATTGTCTGCGCTGATTACCTGCGCATAATCACGCCATTCTTGTTCACCTTGTTAAGTGTGTCTCGTGTATCTTAGGGTTGTAAGTGTTGTACGGTGCATTATTTGTGATTGCAGTACAGGTACTGAGCTGTTAAACCTTACAATGATACCTAAGCGCCATGCCCCAGCAAAAGATTCGTCTAGCAAGTATCGGATTGTGTTCAGAATAAACAAAACAGAAAACATTTCTAATTTTTACTGTTCTTTATCCCTCAGTTTTCAGAAGAATAAGCGTTCATGAATACTGATGTGCATGAATATGTGTTGAAAAGTAAGCGTTCATGTACTGTATACCTGTATTAGCCAAAAGGCACCGGGAATTCTCTAGTACCGCCACTTCGCGGTGGGGTCTGGAATGCATTTAACCGCGATAAATGAGGGTTTACTGTATTGCGTTTTGTGCTCCAGAGTTATTTGCAAGACCCACTCAACACAGAACAAATGTGCATGTATTTAGTCACTGTATTATTCACTATAGAAAGGCTATACACAAATATAACGGTAAGTTGTTCATGTGTTGTTGAGACTGAAAAATTTCGTGATTGTAGCTTGCTTAGCTTTCAATTCCTTCATTACTTTTTGTTGCGATATGGTGGTCAAACAAAGGGCTTCTTCAGTTGTACTAGTGTCATCCTTTAGAAGAGTGAATGGACTGATGCAGTCAATAGAACGGCTTCACTCATGTGATCAAACTGCGCTTTTGAAAAAGTGGTTGACCAGTTTCAGTATTTTTGCATTGAATTGAATTAGAGTGATATCATTTTTTGTGAATAAAATGAATAAACAGATAGTCTTTAAGCAAACGTTAATTATGTTTTTTACTGATGTTATGGAATGAATCTGAAGTCAAAGTAAGCTAAGAAGTGTAAAGGTTTACTTATTATTGCTACTCAGTTAGCCTAGTTTTGTGGGTTAAGCTTGCAGGCTTATTTGTAGCCAGCTTTTGTTAGGTTTTCATATTCGATTAATCAGCTAATTTGGGAATGCTGAGTTTAAGTTAATTGTAATGTGCAACTTATACAGCATAATAAATTGCGTAAGCATACTGAAAAGTTGTAAACCTAACTTATACTGTAACCTAAATGACAGTGCACACTTCTTTACGGTTTGCCATGTGTTTGATTAGATAAGAATGAAAGAAATTAGTAATCCTTCGAAATGTTTTGTCAATAATGCTTGCAAGCCAGTTACATTAATGTATGAGATGGAATTTTGTGACTTTAACTATTCCTTACACAATTTTTTAAGATATTTCCTAGGTTGCTGAACCAAGTAGGCCAAGGGTAATTCAAAAACTTACAGTACCGGTACCACAGAGGTGGGCAGTACCAAGTACAATTTTACCGCAGTACTTTTTGTGTACCGGCACTGGTACCGCTGTATTTTTTTAAATTTGTACCATTTTTTGTACCGCGATACTTTTTGCTGCCATTTACCGGGAACTTTGATCAGTACTTTTTTAGCAATTTGATCTCTATTCTTCATTCGCTCAAGCTTAAATCCGTTTTATATTGCATTGAATCGTTGATGCATGTCTTCTTTCTGTTTTCTTCACAACGCTCAACGTTACTTGCTGATGCGAGTGACGTCATAGCACGCCGATTTGGGAACAAAAATGGCGGCATTGCTTATCATCAGACATCGATGAAGATTCACTTGAAAAAAAGAGCATGTTGAGTTGCAAACGTTTTAAAGGAGAACATAGTTATGAACTGTCAGCCAAAGAGCTTGAAACAAGAAACTGGGTCTTTGGAATTTAAAACAAAATTGTAACCACAACTACATACAGTGGCTTCAACTTTGTTTAGGCATTTAATGATTATGGAGAGACGGCTGAAACTGTTGAAGAAGAAAGCTCTGATAAAGAAAGTTCTAGTTGTTCTGGCGGTAATGTTGACAAAGACACGATACAACCAGCACAACTGCTACCCATTCTTGAAGGAGATGAAGATGAGGAAGGTGGAATATTTTTTTCCAAAACATATGCTTTGTGCATCACACACTCTTAATCTTGTGGTCACTACTGATGCCGGCAAGACTCTAAACAAATGTGCTATTTACAAAAAGTATTATCGTTCGGCGTTTGCAGGAGACCCAAGAGATATGGAGTAAACAGTCCAGGAGTAGCAAGGCGTCAGATGTCGTAAAGGATAACATTGGTTTTCTGCTTCAAGTTTTAATTGAATCTAGGCAGGAAAGATTTCATAAGGTACCGGTATTGAATAATACTGAATATCAAGTGGCAATGGCATTGTGCCCGCATTTTCGATGCTCGTTAATGTCGGATGCAGATAACCAATTTTTATCAATTTACTTCTAAATCCACTGGTGACAAAATAAAGACCAATATGATCGGCATGGTTGAATCTTTGCTAAATGAGCAAGCTCTACGTGCTACCAGCAGCAGCCAGGAAACAGAAGAGGCTGCAAAGCAAGATGATTTTTTTTATTTAAGTGGCCGTCACTTGGTGGTGCGTCACAATCACTCAATGTTTACGCGAGATGTCACACTGCTATAAAAAGCGTCAGTCCTATCTTGGATTGCTATTCAGGAGCGTTGACAAGGGGATCCAGGGGATATGTTTGGTACCGGGCCGGGAAATTTTTAGGGGCCCGGATTTTTGAAAACGTCGCGCTCAATGTTAATAATGAATTTGGGCCTAAGATTTCTATATTTTCTGTTACCAAATGGATCTAACATAGAAAGCGCAATTTTGTCTCTCTGTTTCAACTCCTCCGAAACTACTAAAGGTACCGGTACCAGCATCAAACTTGGTACGATTGATCACCACCCCCCGGTGTCACGAGGGGGTTCGCGACGTCACGATGACGTCATAAAGAAAATTTTTTTAAATTCCATTTTTAAACCGAGGAACGCGGTTTGCGGTTTAAACAAAAGCCAGTACCCAACTTAACAAATTTTACTTCTTTACCATGTCACAAGACCTCATAATTAACAATAAATTGTAAATTTGTTTTCTTAATGTACTCAAAACATACTGATCGCAGAAACGAGATTAAAAGCTTTTTCGGGAGATCTTAGCAAGATGTCTTTGATAAAAGAAACTTTACAACAATTAAATGATGAATTGGCAATGCAACAACAGATTTTTTTTTAAGCATGCTTTTTTTTGCTCGCTTCAACTCCGTGTATTATGTCATAATGCTGCCTGGCAAGATTAACACAGCCTTTTTGCTATTAGAGATCATCGTTTCATAATTTTTCAAAAAATGCTACACTTTTACAAAACCAGCTTAGCTAATAACTGATTCGTGACCGTATTTCTCAACCGATTTTCAAATTTTGTAAAAAAATTAAAGGGCATTTCAAGACAATTCCAATAATGCTTGACATGTACATTTACTATTAGTCTTTGTGCTAAAAAAGTTGAACTTCAAGACCTGTAGTGTAACTTTATTTTCCCCCGAAATGTGGTAAAGTAAACAAAGAGTTTAGTTTTTTGTGTAATCTTGACGATAAGGTACTAACTCAATGTCGTTTGAAAGCTGAAAAAAATGTTTTTTCCAGTAATATGTTATTCTAATTAATCAAGGCCAAGGATTAGTTCATAATGGCTCATCGAAATCGTTTGCAATACGTCATGTTTCGATGTTAGTGGAACAATATTCCTACTGCACCTAAAAAACCTGCAATGTTTAGAAAAAGTTAGTTCTTTGGTACATTTTGACTACTTTTTCCCAGCAAGCATGGCTCTTTGGCATTACCTATCTGAATTTGCAAAAAGATTCATCAAAAAATGAAGATGTAAAAAATTTTCTGGTATAGCTTGGTGGTTGAAAAGCACTCAAAATTTTGGTGCCTGCACTTCACAAAATTGCAATTTCCAGAAAAAGTTAGTTGCTTGGTACAATTTCACTATTATTTCTCAAAAGCGTGCTTCTTTGGCATTAGCTATCTACAATTTCTAAAAGATTTATTTAAAAGTGAAGTCTTTAAACATTTTAAAATGCAGTCGCCTACTCCAAACAAACAAACTGGTGATCCCCCTACAAAAACATGGAGGCAAAGATGGTCGTGTTTTATTTTTTGCGACGAAATATTAATTTCGAGCTACACATCATCTAGATGTTGAAGCCATTGCCTTTGCGATTGGGTGAGGGCGACATAGTCGTCTGATTTGATATTCTTAATCTCATCATTAGTTCATCACTATTGGCTAGTATTGTAAAACTTAACTGTAGGTGCATCACTTCGGGTTACTTTGTTCTTTCCAGCTGCGTATATGCCGAGGCCAAGCACCATGCGCGCAGCCAAAGGCTTTAGGTCGCACAAATAAGCATTCAGCTACGAAAAAGTCGTTAAACTGGTCCTAATATTTAATAGGGTATTCCTGAAAATGGTAAATTACTTAGGCTCCGCTCCTACTCATAACTTTGATATTTTGCTTCCATGCGCTTCGTAAAATTGAGCAAATAAAACTTTTTGGAATCGCTGGCTGTTCCAATTGCGAGCAAGTTCAGTTCCTACGTAGAACACAAGCCAAGTAAGATGTAACCAGGAACTTCATAAACTTTTGAAAAACAATGGCGGCTATGCGCAACCCCAGTAATGGTTTTGAGGCTTAATCGATTCCCTTTAAAAAAACAATACTTTTGATTTCGGAAGGGAAATTGGCTGCGTCAATAGCACATTTACTTTTTATTGCTGTTGTCACAAATAACAGTTCGGTAAAGCTGGCTGAACCGATATTCTTATACTCGACAATACTGATGAGGGCGCTGCTTTTTTCACAACTTAACCGCAAGTGTTTGATTACGGGTTAGTTTGCTTTTTTGCCTGGCTGCGTTTATGCTAGGACCACGCAACATGCGCCCAGCCAGAGGCGTTAGCTCATACAATACCCAAACAGCTATGATAAAGTCGTAAGTAGTGAGCCTAGTCAGTGACGGCTCGTGCCTATGGGCTGCAGAACTGCAGCCCCCCCACGCGTTTTTGTGATCTGTTTTTTTTTCGAATTTTTTATAATGTTAATATTTTTTATAATGTCATAGTTCATACCTTATTTACCAATGCACCAGTTTATGTCGCTGAAAAGACAAATTTTCCTATATTGCTGGCACTAAACTAAGTGAATGTGCGACATAGGGATTCTATGTGACATCATAATGGTGCGTAGAACGGGCTGCACCAGCAGCGCCCGAGACTGTAATTTTGTAAAGCGATTTAGTTGCGTCATAAATGGTTTAAAGTTTTAGTTTCTGGGTGACATAGCAAAATGTTTTGCCCCTGCGAGTACTGTCAACATAACTAAGCCAAATTTTTTTGTATAACTGAATATCTCTAACTTTTGAACACCGCTCTTTAAGCTGCAGAAAATAGCAGCAGGAAGGGCAAAATCAATTGCGCCCAAACGCATGACGTATATGCGTTGCTTTCACGGTCGCTTGATTCTTGTCACCTTTCTTGCGACGTAACAATTCCCGCTAAGTTTGCTGATGTTGTAGCTCTAAAACAGGGCTAGTTGCCATAATTGGTTAGATTGTTTGTAGGTAAGCAAATTCAAATGTTGCTATTCAGTTGTATCATTTAATGAATTAGGCAAATAAATTGGAAGTAAGAAAACTTATCTAAAGACGAGAAAGTTGTTTAACTTATTTTTTCTAGCGTATCGGTCAAAAAAGTTGTAAAATTTTCGCTTTGTCATTTAAATATCAGAATACCGCAACTGCGTGGGGGAATATTGCTGCTGCACGCGACTAACCAAGGGTGGCTGAGCTCTTACGACTCCCCATAGATTGAACCCGCATAACCGGTGAAAATGAGGGATAGGAGGGCGAGGCATCTGACCCTCGTTTTCGAGTGGGGCAAAAGCATTGATTTCGTCCAGCTCCACCAACTCTTATTTAACATTATTGCGCATTCGCAACAAAAAATCAAACCAAAAACCTATTTGGCTCTTCGAGATCCTTTGCTCTAGCAATGTCATTTTTGTTTTAGGTTTTACGTTTTGTTAGATTGTCATGATTTATAATTGAGTAATAGATCAGGTAATATTTTTGACTTTTTTTATTTCTTTTTTCATATAAACTTGACTTTTTTTTTTAGTTTGGTGACGAAAGTTTTTCGTGGACTTCTGGAGAGCATTTTACAAAGATTTTTTTGATGTGTACTTGTATTTTGCCAATTCAAATTCACATTGGGAGGAGTAGGAAGTTGCTACCTTCCTGGGACTCATAGTTCCCGTCAGGACTGTAGTATACTCTGTCAGAAAATAATTTTCAAAATTTTGGCAGTTTTCTTGCATCAAAAAGCAACTAACTTTGACAATTTTTTGATAAGGGTAATATAATCGCGAATCGGTGTGATGTAATTTAGAGTTGCAGTTTAAACTTTGAAATCCAACTTGAAGTAGGCTACAATATTGTATTGTTAATGAGAAATAAAACACTTTAGTGCATAAGAGCTGGGGAAATAGGATAGGTTTTTCCAAGCCAAGTATCGTTAGACCTAGCTAGCCTAAGTAGTCTACCTTTTACATGCAGTTCACTCTTATGTCACTTACAGGTATATTACTTGTAGTCCAAGCAACAGTTCGTAGCACTTTTTCTTTTGAGTATAGATAAAGTGCATGGTAAGCGAGGTTAATTCTCCTGAGCTAGCCAGCTAGTCTAGTACGCAGTGTTGCTTTTAAACGCGAAAAACGTGCAAATTTGCGAAAACTTGTCCGGCAGATTCGCAGTTTAAATTCAACAATGCGCGAAAAAATCCGGCGATATTTAGTAAATTTGTTTCAGTTGGGTAAAACTTTTGCAATCTGCTAGCAAAATTTTCAACCAACCGTTTAATGTGTGGTAAACGGTGAATAGGAATCCAAGATTGGACCAACGCTTTTTTAGGGCAGTGCAACGCCTCACGTAATCAGCACGTGGCTGTGACTCAACAGTGAGCAATAGCGACTCAAATATCACTTGTATAACAATTTGTCTCTCAAGCAATTATGATAAAGTAAATGAAAAAGTTTTTTTTACTTTTCCCGGCTAATTTTAATCGTAGCTAAAGAGCAATAATGACAGTAAAAAGAGCTCTCGAACTTTAGCTTCACACAAAGAGACAAGACATCATTTTTCGAGGAAAGTTGGAAACCGGAAGTGGTTAAAATGTATATTTTTTTTTACCTTTCAACTCCAATTTCAATCGCGCTTGATAAAATAATAAAAAGCACATAGATCTCGGTTTCATTTTGGCACGAAAAACACCATTTTTTGAGTGAATGGTTTAGTTTTTATTAATTACAAATAAATAACCTTCTCACGCTTGCCAGTTATGAAAACTATAAGTAAAAAAAATACGACTTCTAAGTTCTAACCAATTTTAGTTTTAAATGCCACTCCAAAATGTTGTTTTTTGAATGAAATGTAGCTGACAGCTATGTGCGATGATAGCTTACCAATCATGATTGAAATAAGCTCTGAAAAGTAAAGAGAAAAATATGGATTCTAGTCTCGATCTCTTTGAAAACTTTTATATTAAAATGTAGCCTATTTATGTCAATTGCTTGAAAGGTAATGTGTAGTACAGTAAAATTTGCCTGTAACTATAGCGTATTGTAAAAAGTTATCGTTTGCAATTGACCATTCCAAAACTGCTCTATGATTCAACATTAAAGTGTATCATCTAATCACGTTTACCAGTGTAAGAAAAAATCACTAAATAGTCAAAACTCACAGAAAGTTGTGCACTGCTCAAATAAACCTTCCTTTAATGCGCGCGCGCGGCTATTGCAGTCTTTTAGATCTGCCTGTAGTCAGTGGCGCCGAGTAAAGTAGGCGGGGTCACTCCAAAAATTTTTTCGAGAAGGGCAGCCCCCTTGCAAATGCTGCAAAACTATGTAGTTTTTAAGGAAGAATAGAATAGTTTTTTGTACAAAGTGCCTACAAATGAGATCGTGTAGTTTTATGCGTAGCTACAAATATCAGCTTTTCAATGTTTTGCTCGATTTAAAAACTGCGTTAACCAAACTCGCGCATATTCAAGTTCATGAATTTCCCTGTTTCTGTTACTTCGGTCAAGTTTCGAATGTTTTTCAACAAAAACAAAACTTCAGGTCAGGTTTCCAATACTTTTCAACAAATATAGAAATGCGGTCAAGTTTCGAATGCTTTTCACAAAAATAGAGTTTCATCTATCAAATATTTGCGATCTCTTTTCTCACATTCTTTCAACGGTTAACTAAATCATAGAATTAAGTTAATTTTATTTACATGCACTGTTGATTTGACATTCTGAAATGTTTACGAATTACTGTTGCTCAGGTCGCAGAGTTTGAGTGATCAAATGTAACTTATTAAACAGAAATAACCAGGTATTTCGCCGCGGCGGATTAGTAACCAATAGGTTGCTTGTTTGTAAACCTTTTTTGGGGGCCGATGTAAGCACGCGAATTATTACATCAGCGAAGCGCATCGTCACAGTTTTGCCTCTTTTCTCCAGCAGAAATTTTGAAAACTGTCTTTACGCCCGTACAATTGTTGTTTGGACTTGTTTTTAGTTCATCTGTAAAGGCCTTGACACGCAGTTAACTCCAGTTCCTGATGCGAAAGAAGTGGCAGAGTAAACAAGCTA
This sequence comes from Trididemnum clinides, assembly GCA_963675345.1. Classification (NCBI taxonomy): domain Eukaryota; kingdom Metazoa; phylum Chordata; class Ascidiacea; order Aplousobranchia; family Didemnidae; genus Trididemnum; species Trididemnum clinides. The sequence goes on along the minus strand of OY776296.1, from coordinate 13,761,084 downwards.
CAACTCGCAAGCTGGCGTCTTTATCGAAATAAAAATAAAGATCATTAGTGAGAGATGATGATGGCCTAGATCAGGTATTTTTTGTACGCGGATCACAGTCTTCACGGGGCCACTACTTTATTTATCCTTCACATAGGGTGTAATTGGAAAATTTTCTTGACCATTTGTTTGTATATTTTCTTTGGACAACATTCTGAAATTTACTTTGACAACTTTTTTGAGGTCGCGTGTTAAATTAGAAAAAATATTTAATCGGGCCATGTGCCTCTGTGCGTTTTGAAAATGGGTCATGTACCTCTGTGCGTTCTGAAAATGGACCACATGCCAAAAATGGTTAAAAAACACTGAACTAGGTTAAAAATGTCATGATCAAAAAAATATGTTTGAGGAAAAACAAAGAGTGTGGTTATACGCAAACCAATGTCATAGGCAAACTTTACAGTATTTGAAATATTGGAATTCTGCCAGGACTGAGAGAACGTTACGTTGTTATAGGCAAGTTGACATCATAAATAAAGCCTTTGAACTACGGTATATCTACTGTACAATAAATGCGTGGAAATAGTACGTGCAAACTTGCAAATCGCTGTTACGTTGCTGTCACGTTACGTCAGACGCTTAGCTGCTTTCGAAGAAATTTTGGACGAAGGAGCCAAGATGTCAATCGGGATAAAACGAGATCTTTTTTAGCGCCTTTATATGGAAGACAGGTGGCCCAGACGCCTCGAAAATGTCCACTCCCGAGCGAGTGCGGACGTCCCGTCCAAAATTCGCTTTCTCGAGAATGGACAATAGGAAGATAAAGATCGACAATAAAAAAAAAAGCTTAGCGTATACGCTGAACTTAGTAGGCTACCAAAAACGACTTTGTTTACGACTTTACAATACGGTACTTAGGTTGGTGTAGCGGTTTGTTCAGCAATGTCCGCCAAAATTGTCCGGCGGTTTTTGTACATTTGCTAGCAATTTCGCACTTGCGCCAGGCGACTAAGCACTGATTGAAATCTAGAGGGAACACTGCATAGTAGTTTAGCAAACCTTGTCCCTATATACTTAGTCATAGTATACCATGTATTTGTATTGATGTAGATGAGAGGTTTGCGTGAAATAGTGTGCAGGCAGTAGTCAAATCTTCTCTTTTTTTGATATCTGTTTTGAATTCTGCACCTTGGCAAGCAATTGGTGTATAGGTTGTCTATTGGTACTACAAAGCTAATAGGGAATCGATAATTTACTAACTACAGCTGCATTGTATTGCAAGCAGCAGAAAAGCTCATTATACATGCATTTATTTTAACATGTCGCCAGGTTGTTGATTTTCATTAATTTTTGAAAATGTAAACAAAGCTACGTTTGAATAAATCTAATTTCCTGGCTTTGCTAGAAGAGATACCATGTGATTATGACTCTGATACCGATGTTGACGAAAATTTTCATAAAGACTTTGACATCACATAAAAAACAGATTCACTTTCATGTTCACAAGGTGATGATGAAATAAAAAGTCAATCATCTACAAACCACAATAGAGTCACTTTATGTACAGATGCTAATAATTGGTGATGATGCTACTAGGGCTAGGAATACCAATACACAAAGTCGATGCTGGAGAAAGAAATCATTAACAATCAATCCCTTTAATTTTACGTCGCATCGCACAAGTGAAACTTTTACAGCAGCCCCTATTCATGCATTTCAAATTTTTTTTGATGAGGAGATGATAGAAAGCTTGCATTTTCAAACAAACTTAAATTGCATCCAAAAAGGCAGATCGGAAAGCATTACAAAAGATGAACTTTATGCATTTTTTGAGATAAATATTTTGATGGCATACCATAAACTCTCAACGTTGAAGTGCTATTGGATGACAGCTAATGACATGGGTATTTCTCTCATCTAGGAAGTGATGAGTCGTGACTGCTTTTTTACACATTGAGCAATCTTCACCTCAACGACAACAGCAAAATTGATTCATCGCAAAGCGAGAAAATTTAAAAAATTCGTCCTCTGGTGCAGCGACTAAATCATCTTTTTGTACAAAAACATTCACCAAGTGAACATGCCAGTGCTGATGAATCGATGACTCGCTTCAAAGGAAGAACCTCATTGAAACAGTACAATCCTATGAAACCAATTTGGCGTGAATATAAACTGTGGTGGGTTCCAGACAATGATGGTTGTGTTTACATATTTGAAGTATATACAGGTAAAATATTTCGGAAGAGAGCTCTGCTCAAAATCTTGGTTTGACAGGCAATGTCGTTATCAGTTAACCGACTGGTTGCAAGAAAAATACCACAAAGTTGTATTTGATTTTTTCTTCTCATCAGTTCCTTTGTTAAAAGAACTGAAAAGAAAAAATATTTTGGCTTATGGTACTATACGACCAGATCGGAAAGATTTGCCGCTGATAGCTGATGAAAAGTCACTCGAAAGAGGTGACTTTGACTTTAAGTGCACTTCAGATGCACTCAGTCTCTATAAATGAAAAAACTGCAAACCAGTGCACCTGACATCAAATTATCACAAAATTGAAACTGCTACAGTGCAAAGAAAGCAAAAAGACGGGGCAAAGGTAACTATCACCTGCCCCCAGGTTGTTAAAGGCTACAATCAGAACATGGGTGGAGTGGACAAACACGACATGCACGCCAGCTTTATGAAATAAACAGGAAAAGCATGAAGTGGTGGCATAGACTTCTTTTTGGTTCGCTTGACATAGCAGTTGTTAATGCTTATGTTGTTCGCAACGCAAGCAAGGAGCAACAACTTTTGTTCCTAGAGTTTTGAAGAGACCTTACAATGGGACTGCTTACTCGTTCATTTGCTAGAGGCTGCCGACCTTTTGGTGTTCCAAAAAAGTGTAAAATAGCATAGAGTGTCTCACCTTCAGTAAGGCTGAGTAACGTTGAGGTTCGCCTGCCACAATGCATACACAAAAAAGGCAGATGTGAAGTGTGTTCGGAAAAAGGAGTTGAAGCTAGACCTTCTTGCATCTGTGCTAATTGAAACGTTCATCTTTGCTGCAACGCTTCAAAAAACTGCTTTGTTGAGTATCACTTGTGAGAGTTATTGTTGGAAGTAAAGTGTAACATTGTTGCATAAATTTATAATGCCTATTTGTTTTTGTAAAAGATTGTTATTAGATTAGCATGAAAAAATTTTAAAACAAAATTTATTTTTTGACCAGTGAGATTATCTACTACGGTCCTGATGGGATCTGAGGATCCTATCCCCCCAAAATCTACTCCCCTAAAGAGTACAAAAAATTTTTTGATATTTTTGTGATTACGGTAGTCTAATCAAACAAAACCTAGCACTAAAAATAATTTTTTGAAGAATTTTTTTAATTTAGGACTGAAAGGGTTAAACTTAGTTCTAAAAAATTGTTACGGCCCGCGTCGAAATTTAAAATTTCGTATTTGGTATACAGTATTTAATGTTACAGATGCCTACTATAAGTATAACGTTATAAACTGTTCGGCGGCGATCTATTGTTTGGTTTGATAGGTTACTAAAGTTCGCTGACCTTGCATGATTAAGCCAAGCGTAACTGAGCTAAGTGGTCGATTTGTCTTGCTGTCAAGAGTGGAGAAGTAAATGAGAAATATTTGTTTCTTTTAAATGAGAACCAACGGCAACTATCAAAATTTTACTTGCCTTCATATTAATTGTTTTCTCTTCTACAAGCAATAATTTCAGAAACATGTTAAACACAAATACAAAATAACATAAAATCTTCTTCCGTTTGCAGGTTTAATTGTTTTTCTACGTGGTGTAGTTCAAAAGATATAATGCTTTAAAATTTCGGGGCAAAAACTACCCCACGTTGGACTAAGCACGACGCGAATCTCTTGGGCCGAATAGGGTTAAGCCCCAAACTCCTAAATCTTGAACCGAGATATCGCATATGGACCGATCAATTTTGTTTATGGTCAAATTTTACAAAATCATTCACATTAGTCCTGTTATGTGTTGTTATCTTTATTAAACAGGAAGATTGCATTTTGCTTAACGATTACTGGTAACTGTGCTGACGCATTGCATGTTATTCTCATTTTGTTTTTTGACTTACTTTTAACCATACATTATTCCATAGACATGGTATTATAATTGTGCTTGATTTATTACCCTCACATACAGAAATTTGATTATTTGAATAGTAAAGTAGCCAGATAGCAATGTCTTTTTCGTATCGAGTGGAGCTAAAAAAGAAAAAAAAACGCAGAAAGATAAGCAATTTCTGAGCAATTATGCCAAACACTCATCCATTAGTAATTGGATAAAACCTGGCAACTCCAGTTTACCAGATCCTTGTTGAATGTGGCCTGGAATTAATGTTGGCCATGGGCCCGGACTATTCTTTCAACGGCCCTGTTCCTATTCACTGTCTCCCACGCATTAAACAGTTGATTGAAAATTTTGCTTGCAAAATTGCAAAAATTTAACAAACTGAAAAAAATTGCCAAATACTGCCGGACTTTTTGGCGCATCCTTAAATTCTAACAGCGAATCCACCGGACATGCTTTCGCAAATTCGGACTTTTTTCGAGTGTGCAGGGAAGACTGCTTATAGATAGCCAGAAAGGCGACCGACAGAGCTGCCAAAGCCCGTGTCTCAAAAGACAACAGCATTTGTCATACAATGCATGATGTATTTTCCAAACTGTTTAACAGAGTGTCTGTAAAAGAAAAAAAATTAGTAAAACCGAATGCAGTAAGATTGGGGAATGTATCTCAAGATATTGAAATCAAGGAAATTGTGTTGGTTTTAATCTTACACTAGATTTTGACGAGTGGTTAGACAGCAGCCGAAAGATTTACCTTTATAGTTTAAGATAGTATTATCATGGTTTTTGAGTTATGGATCTCTGTTGCTTTTTTGAAATAATCGAAGACCCCCGTCAGTTTGCCCGTCATCTATGATAAGGACATTTTTTGGAAATTAATGGTTGTGAAACCTGTTTATTTTTATTTTTCATGATGATGACCACTTTTTGGAGTGTGACTTGAGATGGGGCACTTTTGTTTATCTTGTGATAACTCCTCTTTGTGATTACCCTGTTTTGCAAAGTAACATGTGTAAACTGTTCTTTAATTTCTATTTTTATGATGAAAAACTTTTTGGAGAATAACGCACGGAGCGTGGCCTAAAGTTTACTACAACTTCGAAACTAAAGGCAATTTTGGACTTCTTGGAAAGTTCTCACAAAATGACAGTGGTTCGCAGACCTCAGTTTACGAACTGCTGGCCTAAAAAAATACCCATAAATAAACTTGAAAAAAATCCGCAAATGGAAGCCTATTCAGACTGGCATTTAAATCAGGTGATCTACAGCATCACGCAGCTAAGCCTTCGAAAGAGTGTATGGTTCTAAAAAATTTGGTAGCCTCTGATCCAATGCAACGATTTGCACATTCAATGTGATTAGGCATACTGCTTTTTTCTATGTTTTCATTATCTTGTCAATCGATTTAAAGCAATTTAATTTTCATCACTTTTTATCGCCTGATATGAAATAACATTTTCCAAAACTCGTGATTTTACTCGTGAAAGTGGAAAATTTTGGAACAAAAGCATGACATATCGTGATTTAATAATGCCAATTATTTATATAAGCATAGGTTTTTTTTTGTGAAATGGGTATTACAATAATTGAAATCGCGGAATATATAACCAGCTATTAAGTCCTTGTTTTGTGCTGGTGAAATCGTGTAAGCTGTGTTTATGGCATTCTGCTTAGCGGGTTTTTTAGACCTATTGCACATTTTCATTAAAGTTTAAGCGTAATTAGAAGAATATTTTTTTGTTTTTATGCTCAATATTTCAACTTTCGAGCGCTGGCTTCTATGTAATAAAACGAATAAAGCATGCTTTTAATTACGCTTAAGCATTATGCATGTGAAGCAGGCTTTTGTGATTCTTTGACCATTTTTATGTGGCCATTTTTTCAAAATCTTTCAGAAACGACCTTTACAATATCTCATCATTGCATCTACGTTGAAACCACTCGTTCACATTTGAAACGGAAGGGCTGCAAACATAATTTGATGTTTTACTTTGTTGATAATTTGATGTAGGCTGCCACTCACGTAAAGAGCTTAGTAGTTAATGAGGAGGACTCCGACGCTGGAGACTCAGGTTTAATTTTCGGCTCGGCCATATCTGACGTATTGTCTACGTTGACTTGCAACTGCTACAACAGTTTCAAGAAACTGGTTGTGTTGCCAACTATAATTTGTAACGCCTCAAAAGGTTAACTGCAAGCGAGTCTAAGGTGAGGTTTGGTTGACATTTTATTCCTCCGAATCAAGAGAAAATGCTTCAGAAGTACAAAGGTTGTTGACGTGCTTCATTTGCAAAATATTTTGACCACTGTGAAGAATCTTGATATTTTTGTGCTTGCCATAACTAGTAATCGTTACCGCTTACACTTACGACACCGTTATGCTTATATTGGTGTTTTGTATTTGCTCAGCAAACCGGAAAATTTAGAACTACTGAACAACAAAAAACTTTTGAAATATCAAACGTTTTATAGTCATTTAGGCGCGTATGACACACAATAACAAACACTGAGTTACCTATGAACCCGGGCTCGAAAATTTTCAAAAACTCGGATTTTGCTGTCGTGTATCCAGCAAAAAACAAAATTCGACTTCAAGAAGCTAATCTCCAAAAACAAAAGGGACAACAAGCCCCCTCCCAAAAAGTTTATAATTAACGCCCCTGGTCTTTAAAACTTTTGCACCAGGCCTCCGTCAGCCTCCTAACGGCCTTAGCAATACACACAGCTGTATCTATGTGTATAACGTCTTTTAATTTCCAAGATAAAAAGGATTGCTGGCGTTGCACACAGTTTTGTATGCGGAAGGGGGAGTAAAATCCTTTTTTTCATATCAACTTTTTAAAAAAATTTTTGCTATTTACGGTTTTATTAGTTATTTATAACTTAAAACAAGCGCGAAAACCCTTTTTTGGTGGTCAATTTTTTAAACATAAACTTTTTGACTGTTTCTTGAAATTTATAAAGCTTTACCACTCAAGTCCCCTCTACTTTTACTTCGGTTTAAAGAATAGGAATGTTGGGTCTGTTTTTGGTCAAAAATAGTGTGAAAACCATTTTTATTAAGGTCAATTTTATCGACGTGAACGTTATTTGAAATTCATGAAGCTGATTACCTCACGCCTCCTCTACTTTTAGATCTGTAAAAAAATGGCCATGTCTGATCTATTTTGGGCTCAAAACAGACGTGTAAACCATTTTGTGAAGGTCAATTTTTTAAACGTGACTAACTTGGCCATTTTTTAATTTGTGGAAGGCTGCATCGCCCATGCCCCCTTCTACACTTTTATGCTAACAAGAAGAATAGGCATGTTTGGCTTATTTTGAGGTCAAAAAAAAAGTGAAAACCTTGTTTCGACAATCAGTTTTTTCAATATAACAATTTCAGCCATTTTTTTGAACGTGTGGGGTTCTGCAGCACCCAAGTCTACCATTTTACGTCTGTAAAAATTAAAAGTAAAAAGCATCAGACAAATTAATGGTAGGAGGGGAATAAAACTCAATGAAGCCACATCAGGCTAGTCAGTTGCTTTACCAACTACCAAAATTTTCGGTCTATCCGGACAGTGAGTCTGGATGGCTCGACGGGCACTACCAGAAATGCCAGATAGGTGGCTACCGACGCTCGTAGACATCGTGTTTTGTCAGATGGACTGAGGCCTTGGACCAAGAATAACAAGTTTTCTTAATCCTGTTGTTAGAAACTTCAAATTTGGCTCTATTTAAATCACTTTTTCAGTTTCTATTTCAGTTTTGTTGTTTTGCGCCATATTGAGTGTCAAACCCGAGTCTTCAGTTCTGCAGTAATGCGTTTGTAGTGTTATGTAATTTTTGTTGCGTGCTAGCAATGTACGCGTTTTTCGCCCTGCACTTTGGCTCTGATTTGTACGAACACATTTTTCTCCTGGCACTCTGACTCTGCATGTGACAGAACTTTACAATTGTTTCACTCTGTTTTGGAAGTTGATGCAGCTAACATTTGAAGATGAAACTTATTTTGAAATTGAATTCTTTTGTCCATATTTGATCAATCAAATTGGTATGTTTATTTATTTGTATCGTTATTGTTATGTAGCGATTTATTGGTGTTGAAATTATTTAAAGTATAATTAAGAGTTTTACAAGGTTGCTGGTTTAAAATCTATTTTTTGGTCAAATTTAGTATTCGTCTTTGGAGCTCGTCTTTCACCACGGACATAGCGGAATACTACAAACCGTTTGTAATTTAAAATTTTTACACCTGTAAATAGTGTAAATGCATTGTACATATTGTTAACGACGGTTATTTTATTTTTTTTGCATTGCATGAGTATATTTGTGTTTTCCGGACTTTTTCATCATCCGGTCAGGTTCCTGCACCATCTCGTCTGGAACGAGGGTCGAGTGTAATAGTAAAACAAGTGTTTGTTGCTCACAACAGCGAATAGCATATCCGTCAAGCAAATGCTCCAAACTTATATCTTTTTGTTATTGACTGTCTATGACTACCTTCAATCAAATGTCACAAAAAAACTCTTTTTAAACCCCCTCACTCCGCATAAATTTGGCTATAGGGCACAACTATAACATTTGTTCATCTCTTCACATGTTTCCTGAGAGATATCTGTTACCTTATAGTTGAATGTTTGCAGTGTGTCGCGTGATTGGTTTGAGTTTGAAGGTCGAGACAACAAAAATTGTCAACTGTCTCTATATTCGGGGATCGCTTTCTTCGTCGTTACTATCAGAGGAAAATTGTCCAGAGAGGTAATGACTTGGATTCTTGTCGACTACTGTGGACAGTATTTTTTCTTTTTTTCTTGCCTAGAAAAGGCAAAGTAATTGAAATGCTAACATTGGTAAATATGCAGTGGCGATCAAAGGAAAGTAGTCATAGCTTACAGCGACAGATTATTTTATAAATTATGTTGCAAACTGTAATAATCTGGAGGAGCTGAAAACCCTTGGATGAGCCGTCGTTGGTTCTACTTAGTGCTTACCTCCATGATATTGTTCTATGACAATTCAACGCAATTACTGTAGGTGATGATGCAGGTTTCAATTTAATGAATTATGACTGTGAAACCGCTTGTCGTCGCAATGTACAGGGTGTCCCAAAAAGATGTACTCACTCTTTGACAGACAATTAATTACATACTGTTTGTTCGGGTGTCCCAAAAAGATGTGCTCACTCTTTGACAGACAATTAATTACATACTGTTTGTTCTATTTTAGATATAGATATAGGCAACCCTTCATAATGGCAAATGCTCAACTAACGTTTGAAGAAAAAAAATTTATTTTAAAGTGTTACTGGAAGCACGAGAATATCATGGAAGTCCAAAGACAATTTAACAGACAGTTTCAGAAGACTCCACCAACGCGACGTACCATCGCTCGCATCAAAGAGAAATTTGAAGTTCACGGAACTTTACACAATGTCAGTAAGCAATGCTCTGGAAGACCACGAACATCCACGAGCCCCAACAAGCTGTGTTTGGAAAATGAAGGAAGGCAATTCGAACATTTGCGTGTATAAAAATTCATCTACATAACAATAAATAATGGGTTCTATATTAATTTGTTTATCTTTATTATTACTTATATTAATTTGTTTATTTTTTATTATTTTCTTATTAATTTAACTTCTTAGGATTGTACATTTGTCAAGACACATCTACTTACACACAAAATGTATGATTACTAGAAGGTCAAACGGTGAGTACATCTTTTTGGGACACCCTGTATAATCAATTTCGTGATGTTGTTATGATTGTTGTCTACTATTAGGTTAAAAATACTGCTTAAAAATTAGTTACAGATTAAGCCTGTATCTACCGGTATTGTTGTAGTTGACGTGAAATGACTTGAACTCTCTTCTTTTTCTTTGTTGTTGGCAATAACTAAAGCCTATTCTCCATTTCATGGTTTTGATCAGTGGTTTCCAAACTTTTTGAGACGCGCCCCTTTGACAATATCAATAAAACCTGAGCCCCTTAATACTGAAGACCTTTTTGGTTAACAATGTTTTCAAAGCTTTTTTTCAGGTTATTTTCGCAATTTTGCTTTCTAGAACGACAAATAAACAAAAATAATTCTTTCGTCACAGTGTTTGTTTTGACAAATTTTCGAACAACTAGCACTTAAAAAAAGGCCCGTGGCCCCGCGCTCCCTTATGAATAAGAACCCTTGGGGTGGTTAAGTGTTCTTTTTTGTCAATATTCGTTATTGGGTGATAATATTCGTTTTTCGTTATTGGTTATTCTTATTCGTTAATCGCAAAGACGTACATCGGCGACGGCATTTGGTATCCCTGATGTTACGCATAACGCATGATATTTTTAGATACCGAATAAAAATATCGAAGGTATTCAATGTTTTTGTCGTTGTGGTTAATGAATTCGATAAATCGTTTAATATTAATTATGCCTTGTGATGTCACAATAGACGCAACAGTTTAACTTATTGGCGCATGAGATATTTTCCAGTTCTTTGCAACACACCAACGGCAAAAGTGTTTTGTTAAGGTAGCATTCTTTTTAACTTGTAAACCCAAGAATGAGTAAAAGGCGTACTTGGTCAAATGTTGAAACTCAGTTTCCAGTTAATTGCTTAGAAAAAAAAGATACGGCTTTTTCACTAGTGGGTTAAACCCAGCTAAATCTAATGTTATGGTTATGCAAATGCGATCAGAAATAGTTGATGCCATTAATGCTTTACAGCAGGTACAATTTCACTAACAGCAGAACAAGTTGAAAAATGGTTTGACCACAAATCTAGAATTAAAAGGCCATGAACCAGTGTAATATCAAGGAGTGGAAGTGGGGGAAGCATCATTTGAAGTCCGAACGCCCAACGAAATTCAATTTAAGATTACGTTATTCACTCGGAACACCTGTTCAGAAGGTGTTTGTAGAGCAGAAATTTGCGACCTCACTGTTACTGCAGTTAATCAATTGCTGCACGTTCTAAAAGGCCCCGTCTTTTTCTGCAGGGAAGCAGTAGGCTATAATTGCTGGACTTTTGAAATTTTGCTCTCTTTAAAAATACAGTTTTGTATGGCGCAAACCCTTGCTTTAGTTAGTAAATGCATTATGCTCGTCTTTTTTTTTATTTTAAGCTTTTATTTATCGTGAATTTCTTAAATTTCAGAAAACCGTTACCGCGCAAGAACGCGTGCATATTCAGCTAGGAGTCTAGACTCTAGATTGTGGCCTACTTCTAGATTTTAAATTTAGGCAGCAATAACCACTGAGCAGTTAACTTCAAAACAAGCATCATCATCCAGCAACACTTTACATGAAGCGACATTTGCTTCAGCAGGTGATCAAGGGCATCCCTTAAATGTATCGTTTATTTGTTGTGAAACTTCTACTCGCTTATCTTTTGGAAGTCGTGGCGAAATTGAAAGATGAAACTCGTGCTACCAACTCGTTGAATGCTGAAATGGTTGAAGAAATGAAAACTGAACAGAATTGCCGGAGTATTTTTTTAATGAACTCGCGCGACGCAAAGAAGATGGTGCTGAAGATTTACTTTTACGGCATTTAATGAATCTTTAATGCAGCTCCGTTGGATAAGTCCAGCTCGAACTGCGTCGGTGTAACGCTAGATGAATAACAAGCATACTAAGCGTGATGCGTGTTTTTGTTGCTTGTGGTGCTATGTCTCTATTCCTTCAATTTTTTGAATAAGCTCACCAATAAACGACCACAGATAATTTCGTTTTATTTATTTTTGTTGATTAGAAGCAATACTTAAAGCACGCATCCCGCCAGCAAGATGAACTATTGGCTTAAGCAAATCCAATCAACAAAATTGGTCTTTGCCGTTGTGCTATTGTCAAAGCTTTAGTAATTATCATGTTCTTCTACTTCGAGCGAGCGGTGTCATGAATGCATTGGAACCAACAAACGGAAGGTCAATGTTATTTCGCTGACAAATGCTGTGTAACACGCAACACGTCATCCCAATCTTTGCCATTCTTTGGTAAAAGTTATAAATTCCCAGTAAATAGCCGCTCGATAAAGCTAACGCATGGATTTTAAATTCGCTAATTTTATCAAATTCTGACTTGATTACCGAATACTAGTTGATTGAAATATAACGAAAGATGATCATGGAATACCAATTACGACAAATACAGCCAACTAATTATCGCATGAAAACTGTTGTCAGAATTGACGTCATTCGCTATTCGAAAATGTAGCGTGGAATATCAAATTCATAAAATTCGTGAAAAGTGACGATAAACGATCGTTCGATGAATAATGAAGAGCATGTAATGATCTCTAGTTTTAGGAATAGCTGGCTTGCCGATTGCCTTGTCTGCGTAGAGTAGGACTCAGATTGTGTATTGAACGACAACTCAGAGCATATTAAAGCGAGAGTTGCAGTCAGCATAAGTATTCCAACGCACCTTGGAACACTAGCCTAGACCTAGAGCAGTAAGCAAGGCTGCGGACTTGAGGGTTTTTTCCTAGGACTTGCAGTTTTTGCAGACAAGCCCACGTTCAAATTTAATTTAACTTAAATATAACATGAAATAGTAATTCTTGTACACAAGACATTAGAAGCTAAGAGTTGACAAAACCATTTACTCTTAATGGTGAGAGTGCATTTTCAGCATCACTGATTTGGGTTTTAAATTGATGTTCTAGAGTTACTGGTTTCTGTGTGAAATTTTGCGTCGCACTTGGTCTAGTGCAATCAAGTCGGTCTTGGGATTTTCTAGAAATATCTGCAAGTCCAATGTCATGATAGAAATTGACGTACATTTTATGGTTGGAAAAATTTTATGAAAGAGAAAGGAATAGAGATGTTTTGTTGAAAAATTCTCCCTTCATTTAGTTCAACTCTACAACCACTTTCAAAAATAAGCCTATACCGCTTTAATGAGTTTTTTTCCAATTTATTTCTCGCCTGCCAAAACTGTTTTGACTGGCATTTGACAAACGCTTTGCTTCGTGTCTATAAAAAGGCAATTTGTAGGAGGTGTGGAATTGAAATAATTGATTTTTCGTTGTGCTATTTTGGTCGTGAGGTTTTATTGGATTTGTTACCTTGCACAACCCATCAAAACTTTAGTTTTGTCACTACATGAAAATTTTGAAGGAGCTCGGTATTTAGTGTTCAAATGCAAACCACGTCGTAACTTAGTTTCCTTTTTCATGGCGTATTAAAAAGTAATTAGCCTATTAGAAGCGCAAAAGTCAAAAACGATTCCTTGAAAAGAACCGAACTGTAATACGACGGTGATTAAGCAAAAAATACGCTCAAGAATGTTTCCCATAAATGTCGCTGCAGCTATACAACGTAGCTGCGAAATCATGTGTTTAATCGCTATTTTTATTCATTAGAACTTCGACAATAAGCAGGCACGTTTTTGTTCAATTTTACAAAAAGCTTTTGATAGCGAGCAGCTTATTTAATATGCTAGGCAATAATGGGAAAATTACGTTCTAGCCATACTTTGTATGGACTTAAATGTAGACTTACGATCAATAGTGGAAATTTAGAGTAGGTCTGAAGCATATTTGCAGCTAATAGCGCAGAGAGTTAGACCAACCAACGATAACCTAAATTTTCAACGATACAGTAGAGTCAAATGCCCGGGTTTCTTTCTATTATCTAAAGTTCGATTTGTTTGCACTCTAATGCAGTGACGGTTACCACCAGTACTTAAGGGATTTGTTGTGACGTCACGGCACACGGCGCACCAGGCGTTTGGAGTTAAGTTGAAGCCCGAACATACTCGATTGCTAAATTCCATGAAATTTGATGAAAGCAGTAGTTTTCAAAGTGTAGTATATCAGTCTTTTCTAATAGGTAGGCTAGAGCCTAGCAAATTCTTGGTTACACGAAAAGTGCAGTGTCAAAAATTTATGCCGTTTATTGTTTTAATTGTCGCTTTACTGAGATACGACTACTAAATATCAAGTGCTACGGACTTCGCAGGCCAGTAAAAAAGATTTTTATAAGAGGAAAAAGAACTACTGCTGAAATTATTTAGAATTTTTAAAAAGATTTTTACATTATTTGTTATTAATTTTGGCGCTTTTTGTTCTCAATCAATAAGCTATACTTTAACATAATTTTAAGAGCCATATTTTATTGAGTTTCTCTAAAAACGTTTTAACTTGATTTTCTAGGCAGAGTTGTTGGGGGTATGGTTATAACAAAAAGGCCAAAAGTTAGGAGCAAGTTCAATCTCCTTTCTCCTGCATAGCCTTTGCTGGCTCACAGCGATAGCAAAACCAGGAGTAGGGAGAAAAAGATTGAGAACTACTAGTTTATGATCTTCAGCCTGCTATGCCACTCAATTTCTGTCGCAGGGCTGCAGCCAGTTGCCACACCTTGTAGGTGGGACGTCAAAACGACTCTATCCACAGTGTAAAGCAAAAAGTTGAAGACCACCGGTCTAAAACTATTGATAGCACATTTTGAGTTAGATTATAGTGACATCATCTATTTATTGACAAAAATTATGCTCAAAAGTTACATTACAAAGAGCAGCAAATTTCTTTTGTCCTTTAACACAATACTTCTCATAGTGGGGTTCCCGAAACAATGGGGTCCGTAAAAAATATTCTAGGCGTTCGCAACAACCTCTAGTTTTTGAGTTACATACCAACTTATAAGGCCTTTACCTGAAATAAATCTCCATAGGAAAAACTTATCATGGTAAAAAGAGAAGCAAATGCGCTCCATCAAAATAAAAATCTTCAATTTTCCGAAAAGTTGACCTGTGTAAAAACAAAACCAAACGACTCCTGCCACAAGTAAATTTTCTAAAAAATGATTTGTGTTTTAAAAAAGGGGGGAAAACGGACCCATCACAAATTAATCACCAGAGTAAAACAAACCTTGACAACACATCAAAATACTTTTTCTGCCTCTCTGTTTAAAATTCTTTAGCATACGCTGCCGATGGGGTTTGTATTATTTAAAACATAAATAGGGAACCAGCCTGTTTAAAAATTTGAGAAATAAAAAAACAAATTAAATTTTCCACATTGGACTGACATTAACCATAGTCAAATGTTTTGAAAATAAACTTTTTCTATGCTTTTGCATATTTTGGCGTCACACTGCTAGTCAAGCATGGCACGTTAGCAACACATTACGTAAGCTAAAGCTTATTACCGTGCACTTATTGAATGTAGTCAATCAAGCTTATTCATTATGTTACTTTGTTGGGTAAGAAATATCTAAGAATGCAAGGGGTTTATCAACCCGTAAAAACTTTGTGTTTTAGAGATATGAAGCTTCTCGGCGCCTGTTGACCTACGTTTGAAGCTTTTTCTTGAATTTGTCAGAATCAAAATCCACCCAACCGTATTTCCAAATCGCTTTAGCACGTGCGCTGCACTGGCAAGCACGTTGGATCAAAATGTTGTTATATGTAAAAAGCGACCTTTTAAAAGCTTGTGAAAGCTTGTTTGGTTTCATTCAGCAAGTGTTGTTGCTTTTCTGTATAGCGGATAATTGACACTACGAGCTGAATTAATTGGTAGGGTCTATAAAGTGTGTGATCTCAGTAGTGTAGTCAGAGGTGACTTTGAGTGTCAATACCGCAAATGTTGCTTATAGCATTAAGACAAATCAATATCTTTAAAAATAAGTTTATTTATCAAACGTTTTGGGGTTATAGTTCGCCCTCGTTGGGGTTTACAGATACGTATTTACATTGTTAAATTTTCATTGTGCGAAACTACGAAAATAAACAAAATAGAAACTGGAAAAGCATCCACAATCTCGGTAAATAGGCTACCAATAGGCTTGGTTGAAGGAAACGGCACCCTTCCGTTTCTGCGCCTAGTCTCACGTTTAGACAGCAAGGTGTCGCCAGGACCCAGTGGTAATGAAAAGAACTATCATTTTGAGGGAGCGAAAAGTTTGCCTTGACTAGAATTTTGTACAGTTGTATGGCTTTTGCCAAACAATCCTGACCGGTCCTTAAAAAGCGTTCAAACTGGAAAATTGTTCGATGATGATACTAAGAAGGCTTATGTAAGGGCATGTTTCGTGTCATCGCTTGTTACTGAAGTAGACTTATTCGTGTTTTCCTTAGTTATTACGTCATCAGAATTTTGCAATCTTTAAAGTGTTTCATGCGAAACTTCATATATAGTGATCATCATCTTAACAACTAGTCACGTAACTTATATCTACAAATGCCAGTTGTTATCACTAATTATTTTTATGGGCAGAATGTATGCTGTATGTATTGCCACAAAGACGAAACACCAATTAAGCCTCTGCGCGCAGCAGTTAAGCAGCGAGTTTCTAATGTACGCATCATAGAAGACAGTTAAATGTAGCTTCTACAGCTTGGAGATAGTAATACAAAATAAACGACCTACGAACTGTACACTTAAGAACCATAAATGAAAGTGCAACAGAAGGCGCAAAAGGTAAAACAACTTTTTTTGGAGGGAGAAGTGAGATTGATGACATGATCATCGGTAACGCATTTACTGTGAGCCATTGTGCCATATCTTCCTCCTTGTTGTTCTTGACATAACACAGAAAAGTAAATCAAACGGCCTTCACCACAAATTGATCTCCAAAATATCCATTATCTCAAAAAAATCGAAAAAGGCTTTTAACATAAGTTTTTCTCCCTAAAAAAAGTGATCACCATCCAACCTAGCAACAAATGTGGCGTTTCCCTTCCTACAAAAAATCACCTGGTCGCCACTGTTCATCATAAAGTCCCGTTTACAGCGATAATTAACAAATCGTATCCTTTGATTGTTTTACAATCTATTCATCGTTACGATTCGTTCAACTCACTTGCAAGTGCGCTTATAAGTGTAAACGCGCCGCTGCGTGCGAAATTGACCACATGTAAAGGCTGGTTTCCATTAGGCGTAGATTGCGGGCGTGGCGTGGAAAATTCTTTGTTTCTTTATTTAGTCGCTCCGAGCATAAAACTAAATAGAGAAACAAAGAATTTTTCGCGCCACCCCTGCAATCTACGCCTAATGGAAACCAGCCTGAAGTGACAAAAAATTTAATGGCTATCTGGCTTAATAAGAAATATAAACGAAGTTGTAAGTGGTCTTGACGAATCGAAACGTAACAAAACAGGCGTAGAATACGATTTGTTAACTATCGCTGTAAGCGGTGCTTTATATACAACTTATGTTGCTAGTCTAAACTATTGGGTGGGTTAGTGCGACATACATGTGTAGGCGATCAGTATTGAGCGATACTTTTGGATCGAGATCGGTTTGGCTTTCGCATTTCGCGAAAGCGTCGAGGGTTGGTATCACTTTTTCGTAATTTTTGTATCGCCAATACTGAACGAATGCGAGCTTGAAAGAAAAAGTTGAAGAATTTTTTCAAAAACAAATTTTTTGAATTTGAGTTATCGACCTCTGGGCTAGACTTTAACTAATCGATGTGTGGGTGGTTTTACTATTCTATTTCGTGCACGGCGCGAAGTATAAAGGATATATCCGTTTTATCCGTTATTTGTTTTGGCTCATATCGTTTTGCTCTGCCACAGTGATAAAACACGACTACGTGTTTTTCTAGGTTTTTCAACAGCTGCTATTGCGCTTCAGGAAAATGAATGCTGCATAGTAGACCTATCTTATAACGTTCGATTGATGTTTTTGCGGTAGTAGTTTATTAATATACTGTAGCTGTGAATAAACCCGTAGCCTACTGTAACATTTATTTCGTAATTTATCTTTGTGTTGCAATTTAATAATAATGATCTTGTTGTGATGTTCGCATGCAGCCTTTTGGTGATGAGTCCTTTTAATTAAAAATATTTTTTGAAACTCCCCATAACAAAATGTCCCGAACAAAAAATTGTGACAATTAAAAAAACACTGAAAAACGCAATGTGATTTGAAGTAGAGTATGAAGCAGTTCACAAATGTTCGATCGTAAAAGTACAAAGAAAGTTTTAATCAGCATTCATGTGGTAACTTTCAACCAGCAATCCAACAAAATGTTTTTTGGAGTTCAGATCGTCTTTTCTCTTTACGTAATATAGGCGTTCTCGTGTAGGCAGCTGGGCGTTCAAGTCAAGCGTGATATGAGAGAAAAAAATCAGCCTTTGTAGAACTTTAGCCATTATATGGTTGACTAGCTTCGTGTGTTTTGCGACAACTTGGTAAATAATGGCACAAGGATTTGTTTGCTATCTGGTAGATCACGACTTGAGTTTAACTGTTTAGTATCAATCAGCAGATTTAAATTTTTAGTCAGCATAAGCTGAAAGATATCGTTATGGCATCTGCATTAACCAAAACCGCTGCAGTAGGCAGTTCTAGAAAATTACTTGTAGTTTACCATGTTTGTGAGAAACAATATTGTTTGTTGGTAAGTTTTATCCGCTTCAGTCAGCTGTGGTTGCAAATGAAACAAAAAACTGAAGGTAAGAACTGCATTGCTGAAATAACAAAGCAGCCACCAAACCTACAGATGTACTTCGCATTCGCTTCTGTACAGGGTGTTGCAGGTTATATTAAAAAGTTTAGGCGGCAATAAAGACTAAAGGAACCGTAAAATTGAGATAAAATATGTTGAATATTTCTGACAATGTGTGCAAAGTATGCCGGGATACAGTTTATAAAATTTGTTAGAAAGTGACTGTAGAACATTTTGCTATCAACTTTTCGAACTGTATCCTTGTAATCAATCAGCCTGTTGTGAAAAACGTCTACGGATCTGTTTAGGAATTCGGCATTCGCAAGATTAAGAAGGATGTAAGAGCTTGAGCCCTTCCCCGGGGTTATATCGATCTTAAAGAAGGTTGATAATTTTATCAAAAGGCCAAAGTACGTCATTTCGTTTCGCCCAACATGTCGCTGCTATCACGTTTTTAAAAAGTTGTCAACTTTTGTTCATCCTTCGCTTTGTTGTGCGTGTATATTAGAGTGGAATGAGCTATGGTACTCTCCCACATGCCTCCGAATTAGGTAATTTGGAGACAAGCCGGCAGACGACAAATCTTTTTCAAGTTGTGCTGCCTCCTGAACTAATATTTAGTCTCGCCCATAATTGTAACTAAGGAAACTGGGAAATATCTCGTGATCCTGTCTAGTGTAAAAACCTTAACTTTTTAAGAGATATGCATCTGTGGCACCATATGACACTGCCCACCCCTTAACCATTTAACCAATTCCTAAATATGAACTTTGCTAAAAATATTGTGTGTAAAAGCCCTCGTTGTTTGATGATTATATACCTATATGTCATAGCATTACATCATCAAAAGTGTCTTTTGTCGCTAAAACTGTTTTTTTCAAATTATAAATTTATTAATTCACATAAAACGTGTTTATGACATTACTGTGCTTGCCAAAGCTAGATTGTGATGCTAAAGGTCCAATGTATCAATATTAACAGTGCTTATAAAAGGCAATGAGTGATGTGAAATAGAAAAGATCGTTGCGCCTTCTGAGCTTTGTAAAGCTGATTTGCCTACAAAGTTTGTAAAAACAAAAGTACCTTATCATTTATGTTTGGATTAGGTTATTGCTTTTAAAGGTGAAAGAAAACGAATGCAATGTTGTTTTGGCCTATTTTTGTATAGATCCATGATATGGCAATTTGTTTCTGAGTAATTTACTGCTGTTAAAATTAGGTCATTTCCAGTCTAATGTCTGTGATTATTTCATGACGTATTTTAAAGCAGTTTACATCACTTTAGGGGCTGTTTATAAATCGTATGTTTGAACGGCCCCTTACCCCTCCCCAAAGACGTTATACAACAAAATAAAACAAGCAATGCAATCTCCACCATACCACGTAATTGCTGTCTAGCCGTTGATAAATCTGTCTATAACACAAAAAGTTGCCGATTTTATTCTCAGTCATGTGTTGTGGTTCTAGCAGACTCAAGACGAGATCAATGGTTGTTTTTACTGTGTGAATGGAGCGCGACTGCTCTCCTTTGTAAAATTTTTGCAAAATAGCTCCTTCTTCGTGGTGAATAGGCGACTTGAAACAGCCTCTATTAACTTCTGACTCGGCAACCTTTCTTGATAATTGTACCAAGACGTTTGAAGTCTATTTTAGAGCACTCTCTCTCACCCCCTTTGCAATAAAATAAGCAAAATAACGTAATACAAAGGGCAAAGTTCAAGCTGCCAAAATTTATTTTGCTTCACTGGGTGTAATTATAAATGAAAATAGCCGGCGTCGCTTGGCAGGGGCCGTTCGTCAGTAATGTCGGGATTTAATATTTCGGTTCAACCGGCTGCTCCGGCTTCACCCTTCGGGCTCTTGTTTGAGTAGTAGCGGAAAGTTAATGAATTTTATGCACTTTCACAATTCCTGCACACAAAATTGTGATCATCATATTCTCTTGATCATGTCTGGTAATGCTCACAAAGAATCTTGCCGCAAATTGTCGTTAATACTTGTGAGGGAGCAGGGATTGAAACACAATCAAAACTGATGTTAGCGGCGAAACGGTGGTTGCTTTTACAATTACAGAATTAAACTATTTAGTGGTAAGCCGATTTTGGAATTTGGTGCTGCCCCTTTCCTATTTATATTTGTAGTATTATGTTGTTTTGGCTGCGCTATTGGTCTTGTTTCCGGCATAGCGATAAAAGCGGCAATGGCTTCCTCAAAATCATTCGCCATATTTTAGTAGCGCCCATCAAGCCGAGTTATTTTCAAACAAATGTTCTCTGTGAATTCAGTTTTACAAATTGTTAAGGTTTTAATTTATTGTTGATTTTTTCTAAAACTTGGGATTTTATTACAATGCTGTAGAGCAGGGGTGGGCAAACTGCGGCCAGCAACGAACTTTTTTTGCGGCCCGCGAAAGCCTCAAGCAAATAATTTTTACAAATTAATTAATGTAGAAGAACGTGATTGGGTGCATTTTTCTCATTGATAGACTTTAAAAATTCAATGTGCTTGCATTTTCAGTTGAATAAAACTACTTTGATTCATTTGTCTACTAATTGTTGGTTTTTAATGTCATACCAGATTTAGAATGCAAATCAATTAGAATAATATTCCAATGCGTTCGTTAAAAAGTGCGACCCTCAGCTAGCTTCCGTGACCGCGATGTGGCCTGCAAGCCAAAACAATTACCCAGACCTGCTGTAGAGTATAGACATCACTACCTCAGCATGCAGCACAGCAGCAAAAGAAAGAATCCTTGCTTCATAGTATTTACGACGGCGTCGCCCGACAGGGCCCCAATCAGTAACATCGGGATCGAGAATGTCGGTTCAGCGGGCCAAGCCGGCTTCATCTATCAGGCTCTTGTGTAGAGTTATCAAAAGTTTATGTGTTTTATGGACATAGGATTTTCACGACTTTTTGTGCTTTTCCTAATAGAATTTTTCATTTCAAGTTCCTGGCTATGGCTTAGGTCTATGTGCTCTGTTCATTGCTGACATGAACCCGAGGAGGCCTTGCGTTTTCCGTAGTTTGGAAGTAGGGATTACATTTCTGATATTAAGCTATTTTCAAGCAAAATAGCAAAAATGTCTTTCGTGTGATGCGATTTCACACATGGACGTTGTTTTCTTTTCATTTTTCCTTGAACGTTAAGTCCTCGCTGGCTACGCATTATGTAGCATCTCCTTTTCTCTCTGCTTGACGTACCCTGGAAAGTTTAAAGAGTCTTTGCTTTTCCACAAATGTTTGATTTGATCCCGGTAGCAATATAAAGCTATTGTAAAGCAAAATACCAATAATACTGAGTATTCCACGTGGTGCGATTTGACACAGTGATGTTGTGTTTTTTAAATTTCGCCTCAAACTTTCTCAAGTCTGGCTACGCGTTATGATTCATATTCGTTTTTCCTTGCTTAGGTATGCTCATAGAAGTTAAAAGATTCCTTGCTTTTCCTAAATTTCAAGTTTGTTACCGGTAGCTCTAATAAGCTATTACCAAACAAAATAGAAAACATTTTTTCCTACGTATGGTGCGATTTTACCCCGGCCGGCCGTACTATCACCCGTGCCGATTTATAACGTATCAATCAATGCAGCTGCGCCTGCTTCACCGTACAAACATTTGTGAGAGCAAGCGATAGTTCCTGTACATGTAATGGTAATCTTGTTGGTCTATTAATCAAGACTGGAAGTATTCAAAATGAAAGAATGATGACACAAACTATTATTCGTAATTTTTAAAAGTGTAAGGGGGTGTAACATAGTGAAAATTAATGGCGTTGCCTAAATGGTGGTCATTTTGACAATTAGAGAAATGAGCTATTTAGTGGTAGGCCTATATAACGATTTGGTGGCTCGCTTTCATGTTTATTTTTGTGACATTAAAATTTTTGCCAGCGCTGTTTGCTTTAATTCAACCATAGCATGAAAAAAGGCCATGCCTTTCCCCTAAGTCAGCGTTTCTCAACCTGGGGGTCGCGAAAGTCTTTTCAGGGGGTCACAAAGGTATTTATAAAATTCCTTGCAAATTGCAAAAAGTTTTGAAATTTTCAAAATCTTTGCAGCCATCGCTAGGCAGTAATGTCGTTATTAGTGATCAACCGGTTGTAGACCAACTATTGCGAATATTACGAGAGAATACGTAGCTTAGTCAGTAAGCCAACTAACTATATCGCTTGTTCAAGTGGAACGAATGAACTGAGTCAACTTATATGAGTTGTTAATAAGTCTAGCACGTCAAACTTGGGAGAAAGGCGCAGCGGAGATTCGGGAAAAATCTAGGTGACGCAAAATACTGTGACGTCACAATTAGAATTGTTTGTTGAACTGTAGAAACTGTTGTGAAAAAACGTGGTCGACGAAGCGAAGAAGTAAAGAAAAACATTGGTGGTCGGAAACTGTGTTGTAAGTCAGATATATAGTATATTGAAGTTGCGTTTAATATTCAAGGTTAACTTATTGCAGTGTTGTAAATATTTCAGTATTATACTTGTCATGGATAAGAAACGCAAATATTTGAAGAGTGTTTAAAGTTTGGCTTTACCTCCATTGTCAGCAATGGCATTGAGAAGCCACAGTGTGTTTTGTGGAATGTAGTTCTCAGTGCGGAATCGATGAAGCCATCGAAATTATAAAGGCATTTGGAGACAAAGCATCCCAATTACGTCGCCAGGGACTTTGAATTTTTTCGACGTCATGAAGTCGGTCTCAAATGTCAAAGACTTGATTTCATAGGAAGTATCCAGCAAGAAAACGCTGCTGTAAGTAATACAGGCATCTTACGAAGTTGGACTTGAGATTGCCAAGCAGAAAAAACCGCATACAATCGGAGAATCGCTCGTTAAACCCCGCTTGTTGAAAACAGTAAAATTACTTTTTGGAGAATCTGGTGAAGCGAAAATGAGACAAATATCTCTTTCTGATGATGCTATTCAGAGGCGCATTTCAGATACAGTCATACCTCATTTTACGAACTCCCGCTTTACGAAACCTCGGAATTACGAAATAGATTTTTAGAAGTAACAGCTTCAACAAAGAACCAACAAATTTTGTAATTTATCAAACAACTGAAGTATTATATTAATTACAATCGTTGTGCAATATTTTCTGCGGTCTTGTCTCACTGTCAGCAAGCTCTATCTGAAGAAAGTGTGGTTGGTTCTATTCAATCTTTTTGAATGTTAACAACAGAATACGTACGCAATTGAAAACAGAAACGCATTGACTTTGTCTTGAAACGTTCTGCAACGTTTTTGAGCGCAAATAGCAGCAACCCAAACCGTAGTGTAACGGTTACAAACGATTTTATTGTAACTCGGCGCTTGAAAGGGATACTGCTCAGTGCTCATTGGCTAGCTCTGCAGTAAGTTCTTGCATTCCTTCCAAGACAGAAGCTCTTGTGCATATGTACAGTAGTTGTTAACTTATTTTTATTATTGGTTACTTTACCCTTCATCATGTCATTGAAAAGTGTTCGTTTTCATTCCTTTAGAATAAAAAAGTGTTCTTTTCATTTATTAAAAGCTTGGATTAAGTAATACATGCATTTTACTGTTCCTTTTTTAAGTTTATAATGATTTTTTTTTCATAAGAACGTAACCCCAATTTATGCATTACTTTCTGTGTATAAAAGAACCTCAGTTTACGAACTCTCGTTTTACGAGCTACATTGAAGAACGAATTAATTCGTAAAGGTGAGGTATGACTGTATGTCAGAAGATATGAAGTAGCAAGTGATAAATGAAATGAAAACTTCTCCGATATATTCCTTGCGAAAGGATAAAACAACCGATGTTGCTTCATGTGCTCAGTTGCTGGTTTTCGTACGATACATTCATTTACGAGACGTCAAAGAAGAATTTTTTTTTTAGTGAACTGGAAGGCACCACAAGAAGTGCAGATATTATGAAAAAAATAGAAACTTTTTTTAATTCCGCAAAGCTGCAATGGAAAAGTGTTTGCGGAGTTTGCAATGATGGAGCTCCAGCTATGCTAGGTTCGCATTGAGGCTTTCAAAAAAATATTGAAGAACTTGCTCCTCAAGCATGAGGTACACATTGTGTTATTCACAGATATGCGCTTGCCAGTAAAACTTTGCCAACCTCTCTGTAAAATGTATTAAATTCGGTGATAAAAATTGTCAACTACATCAAATCCGGCAGCCTCAACACACCTCAGTTTAAACAACTCTGTAAAGGCTTGAACTCGTCACATGAGGTTCTTCTATTCTATACGTCTGTACGTTGGCTATCCAAAGGAAACGTTCTGAGCTATGTTTTTGAAATGAAGGACGAAATAAAATCATTTGCAGAAACTCAAAAAAAAACAAGTTTTTATCTTTTTCTGTGATGAGTAGTGGATGAAAAGTCTGGCTTACCTAACAGACATTTTCAAAAAATTGAATAGCTTCAACCTAAAGTTATAAGGGAGGGTACAAACAATATCTAACTTTGCAACAATCTGATTGCTTTTTACTCAAAATTGCAAAACTGGCGTCGAGAAATAGTGTGAGGAAACATCGCCATGTTTGAAAATTTCTCCAGCGTTATTAAACAAGATGAAGAACTCGATGAACTTTTGAAGACATCACTGCACCTCCAATCCCTTGAAACTGAGTTCAAACAATATTTTCCTGAACTTAAAGAACAACAAGCTGCATTGGTACGAAATCCATTCTCAACTGCCTTGGATTGATGAGGTTGCCGATGAATTGCAAGACCAATTTACGATCTTCGAAATGATTCGTCGGCACGTGATGTTTTTCAGGAAATGCCGCTCTCTCACTTTTGATGTGCTATGCGCAAATCCTACCCACAACTATCCAAACTAGCTTTTCGAATATTACTTTCATTTGCCACAACATAGCTCTACGAGAGTGGCTTTTCAGCTCTTGTTATATTATAACAAAGGCGCGAAATCGAAGGAAAGTTGAAGATGATATGAGATTGGCTTTATTTAGCACTCAACCACAAATTTCTAAGTTAGCTGTGCAGTTGCAAAGTCAACCGTCGCACTAACAGCTGTGAAATTTAGTAGTTCTTTAAAATTAAATGCCTTTGAAATGTTTTTTGTAGTAATTCTTATTTGAATAAAAATATAGCAGGTAGGGGGTTGCAAGCTGTATTGAACTCTGTAAAGGGGTCGTGAACCACAAAAGGTTGAGAAACACTGCCCTCAGTCATATAGCCTATTGCAATAGACGTCTATTAAGCTTTTTTCAAACAAAAATATTTTCTCTTTATCCAGTGCTACAAATTGATACTGTTATTGTTTAATTTTGATCTTTTCTTAAATTTGGAGTTTTATGACGTTTAACTTTGCTCCCAATCCATACCTCCCTACTTCTAAATGAAGATTAGTGTTTAGTATCGATACAAATATCTTTGTAATTACAAATATCAGTAATAGGTTTTACCATTTATGTTCGCTATCGAAATGATTGTGGATAATTTTGCTGCCTGCTGCTGTTCCAACCATATTGTGGCAAGCATTGTGATGTCATTTAAGATTATGACCTGAAAGTGCGTTTAAACCCTTTAAATATTTGGACCGCTACTTACCACTTTTTCGTTACTGTACGCGAGTTAATATGAACTAATGTCTCTGCGTGCATGATCCTTGGCCCTGGCATACACGCCGCCATGCAAAGACCAAACAAACCCGAAATAAAGCACTCACAGTTAAGTTATAGCAATAACCGGGGCCCCCATTAATAATGTCCAGGTTGAGAATATCAAATCAGCTGGCTGCGCCAGCCTCGCCAAATTGCAAAATAAATTGCTTCAATATTTAGATCATATGTAACTCGACACTTACATTTTGTTGTTGCAAACGATAAGTAAGGACCATCTTTACACCTTCGCCTTTTTTTTAGGTGATCACCAAGCGTCTTGCTTCGAGAAGGTTACGTATTAAAATTTGTAGAGACTTCATTTTTCGATGAATCTTCGTGAATATTTTCATGGATAATGCTAAAAATCCATGCTATCGAGAAAGAATAAACAAAATGTATTAAAAGATTTTTTCTTGAAATTGCAGTATTGTGAAGTGCAGGCACCAAAATTTTGTGTTTTTAACCGGTAGACTACATTTCATAAACATTTACAGACTTCAGTTTTTGATAGATCTTTTTGAAAACGTGGACAGATAATGCAAAAGAACTATGCTTGTGAGGAAAAATACTCAAAATGTACCAAAGAACTAACTTTGTCCAACAATTGCAAGTTTGTTAGGCCAGGTAGGATAATTGTACAAATAAAAATGAAACATCATGTATGGCAACCAATATATGATCAGCTACTATAAATTAATCCTTAGCCTCAAGTAATTGGAGTCACATATTGTTGGAAAGAAAATTTCCAAAGCTTTCAAAGGACAGTAATTTTTAGTTCCTAATTATAACGTTGTTGTATTAAAGTTACCTGTTTTTACTGAGCTCACAACTTTTTGGGAAGGGTAAAAGGTTACACCACAGGTCCTAAGTTCAATTTTTTTAGTATAAAAACAAATATTGACCTTGCATGTTACACACTATTAGAATTGCTTTGAAATAATCTTTAATTCGTTGAAAAAATATTGAAAATCGGTTGAGAAATGAGGTCACAAATCAGTTTTTTAGCAAAGTGATTTTGAAAAGAGGGTGCAATTTTTAAAAACATCTTGATTTTATGACCTGCGGTAGCGAAATATTTGTGTTAATCAGATGAGACATACCAGTATTAAGACATCATAGAGCAAATCAAAAGAAAAATGCTTAGAGGGCTTAAAGTGCTTAAATAAAGAAGTGCTCATAGAACGTCTAGTAAGCTTTAATTGCTGTAAAGTTGTTTTTATCGAAAGCACCTTATTAATATCTCCTTGAAAGAACGTTTAATTGCATTTCTGCGATGAGTACTTTTTTGAGAAAAAACAAAAAACAGATTGTGCAATGAAGTGTTGATTGTGACTTCATTTTAGACTCGAAACAAACGAAAGTTTTTGTAATGTGGTAAGTCGGAGGCTGGTTTTCGTTTGAGCTAAAAGCGGTTGTCCTCTGTTTAGTAATGCAAGTTAAAAAAAAATTGATTATGACGTCACCACTACCCAGATGACACTCACCAAGGGGTGGTGATTGATCGTACCACGTTTGATGCTTGTACCTCCAGCAGTTTCAGAGGAATTAAAACAGACATAGAATTGCGCTTTTTATATATGAGATTCCCAGTGAAAAAAGCTCCGTGCATTGCTTTCTGCGTAAATAAATGTAATGCTTTAGTTTCGGTTCCTCAATTTCGTGTGAGCTAGAGGTCTCGTATACTTTTATTATGCATGAAAGTTTGAGAGATGTAAAATTTTTATATAATTCTTACCTATTGGATATCATCAACCAACTAGGGATTTTCAAAAAGCAGCTGTTGTGTTACCGAACTAAACCCAATTTAAATACTTTTTATGGTACATAAAGTAGGCCTACATGCTACATTTCATATGTAATATTTGTTCATGTGCTCATTCCCAACCAAGGCACAAAATGGGCATGCATCAGAGCGTAAGGGTCCTTTGAAGCATGGTGATAAAGCCATTTATTTTAGAAAAATTTTACGTAACTGTGAAAGAGGGCCAGTGGCTGAAAAAGTAAAGCCTTTGGTCAAAAATAGCCGAGACTGTGTTGGAGATGAACGTTCAAATAGAGGAAGAAGAGATGTAGTACAGACCCTTCTCGTGATAGTGAAACCCTATTTTATTACAAAAATTTTGATCAACACGATATCCTTGCAAATTATGCTACTTCTGAAGGTGGCGTAAATACCAATCGTACCCATTCGTGATGCTGGTGTCTAAATCCGTTCAGTAACTGTTATTTTGTAATCACCCCACAGTCTAAACCATGCCTAAGTACTTCACGATTATTATAACACACACTGCTTATAATGTTGTGTATTTTGAGACTAAGGTGGTTTATCTCACCTCGTCGGTATAGTCACGCACGTCAAAACGTTGAGGTTTTGAGTTTGATAGCAAATAGAGCTGCAAAAAACATTTTTCAAATCAAAATTGACGCCAATGTGTTTGGTTTAGACTTGAGGTTACTGACGTTTATGTGGTTGGTGGATTTTCTTTGCGTTGAACTAAAGTTATGCATTGTTTGTTTCTCGACTCTGTTGTGCCGGTTCAGTGGTCTGTTCGACTAAAATATTTGTAAAATTTACGTTTTGTTGTCGTTAGCAGCAGGAGAGCGCCATCAAAAAACGGTAGGCTGTAGGATTAAAATGGTATGCGTGTTGCTAAATATAAGTATAAACTGCAGTTTAACATTTCGGTTCTACACTACATTTTTAAAGGGACGAACAAGAGCGAATATGAATTCGGTAAATATATTTGTCGAACAAGGATCTAGATCTGTTGATAAAGCAACTATTACTCCGTGGTGAAACCGCACGAAAGTGTGTTTCAATCACTGGCGTAACACTTTGTTTTGAATGAGTGACTGACGACATTTTGTGGGAAGTTAAATGTGAGGACCGTCTGTTTGGTGATTAACTTTTTGAAAATGATTAGTGAGTATTTTCGGGTCAAAACAAAGATAAAGATCAATATTTTTAAGGTCAACTTTTTAGAAGTGCCTATTTCGGCCCGTTTTTGGAAATTTTAGGGGCGAAGACTAAGCTTCCTTACAAGATGAAGCCCTAAGCTTCCCTACTTTTGCGCCTGTGGTTGCAATAGGTCCCAGTTGTATAATTGTTAGGCTCCCCAAGTCTTCGCTACACCACCGCATGTAGACATATTGTCTGAGATTTTGAAAAGTTTTCGAAAACTTTAAATCGATGTTGTGGCATACTGCTGTTTTAGCACAAGCGTGCTTCGTAATTACAGGCTACTGTACTGATTAGGCCTTCAGCTGATTACTGTCTAACATTATGACTTGGCAAACCTAACACCTTGTAGTAAGCACTGCAGTGTATATATTAATGCGCATCGATTATTTTATTTTACTATTTGCAGAATCATATTGGCTTCTTAGAGTTATTTTGAGATTAAAATGCATTTAAAATTACTGTCGTTGCTTTTTCTTCATTCGTGGATCGCACAGAATGCAGGTTTGTAGATTTATTTGGTTGTCGATTTGTCACTACCAATGCCAAAACTCAGAGTCTCCTTGCCAACTTGTTACAATCGAGTTCAAGTTTGCCAACCTAAAGTTTTCAATATTTTGTGTAAAGTTTTATTTTTTAAGATTCAAACAAGGTTGTACACATTCATCATGACTTCATCGTATGACCATATATAGTTGAATATATTCTTAAAACGCTGCGATGCCAGATCTATTTATAGCATCTCGGCCACTCAGGAAATAAATGTAAATCTTTGAAGAGTCTAAAATAGAGCTTGACCTTGTATTGTTAGTCACACTTGTATCGAAAATTCTTTGAAACCGGATACACTGTAGGAGACGTAACCCCTGCGTAAAAGAATAAGAAATACTAATGAACGTACTCTACTGTTGAACATGCAAAGACAGGATTGAATCGGGCAACCAGAATATTTGTGAAGACAAGGGAGCAACCAAAACTGCTGTAGTCTTTTTCTGACAAAGTTAATGGTTGTCTCTAAGAAAGATTTCCATCTTTTTTAAGGCAAACTGACATGATAAAGATGGAGAAATTTTGCTACATTAACCG
The DNA here is from genome assembly GCA_963675345.1 of Trididemnum clinides. NCBI lineage: Eukaryota > Metazoa > Chordata > Ascidiacea > Aplousobranchia > Didemnidae > Trididemnum > Trididemnum clinides. The sequence goes on along the minus strand of OY776296.1, from coordinate 13,730,993 downwards.
GTATGGTTTTGCCTTTGTGCTAGGATTTACTTCATGGGTTTTCCACCTAAAGCCAATACCTTCAAACTTTAAGACAAGAAAAGTGGAAAATTACTTTGTAAGGAACTCAAAACATATTGAAAAATATCTACTGATTGTACAGTAATTGTTTAAAGGCAAAGCAATTGCTGGTTTCTAAAACAGCTTGGACAAAACAGTGTGCTAATCGACAAAGTGGACCCGTTTCAACAAGTTCAAACCCACACTAAGGTGCAAAACTTATTTGATCTTTAAATAAAAGCCAGCAGCTGAGAACTAATTTTAACATTTCCTGAAACCTTATTTGACCTTAGTGACTACAGAACGATAGCTAAAACGTTCCAACTAACTACGTTTCCTGATATTCTTGTGAAAAAATTGCTCTCGAGCTACAACAAAGCCAAATTTTTCTTAAGCTTTTACTACTGTCACCGAAAGATCTAATCGAAATCAGTTTTTCAAGCTGTAAAATGATATCACTACCGGAGACTTATTTCAATCGCTTTGACCCAAACTTGGCAATATTTCTGAACTAAAAATTCCGGTAATAAAGTTTTTTGATTGTAAAATGAAAAATATGTCGAAATAACAATTTTATAAAAGTTCAATAGTGATTGTGTAAAATGTTGAATAACTGTAGAGTTCTACCAAGGAGCTTTAGCTTCAAAGAAGCTAAGTCGATCTTTAGCTTGAGAAAACTAGCCAAACTTTAGAAGTAATTTTTTTCTTTTTGAAAAACTGTAGGTTTACTTAACTAAAAGATATGCATACCATTATTTTGAAAGCAGTTGTTAGAAATTTGATTGCCATTTTATGAAAAGTGCAACAGTCAAACAAACGACTTGCCAAAAGCATATTGTTGCGTCCGATTTCGCTTTTATCTAGTGTTATTTTCAACGAAGCACGACAAAAAGGTAGATTGTCAACGTGACACAAAATAGAACCAGACGCCAAGAAGCGATTGTCACGTGCTATAAACCGGAGGGAAAAGATTTGGAAGTGCAAATTTAGACTGGGTTTAGTTGTTGACTATAAAAAGAATCAAGAATAGTCCGTTTGGGCCGAAACATACGCAACTGTATGTTTTGAAAAGTTTTTTGGTGGGTGTGCTTGTAATGAAGTTGTTACTATTTTCCCAGTTATACCGTGCGCCTAAATAGCCCTTATTTTGTCGTACAATTGTCTTTTTTTAATTAACGATCCTCTTGTCATGAAAAGCCTGTACGAATATAACTCGGGTTCAGGCCGTTTTTGTAGTTGTCAGTGGGGTCGGTGCGGTACATTTTTATCCTAAGCTCTGCAACCGAGCACGAAAATTTGCATTTCAAGGTTGCAAAAGCACATTGCTTATGGGGGATTAAACACGCCACCTTTCGATTGCAAGATCTGCTCGCTTTATTGCTGAGATATATTTGCCTACAAATTTCATTGTAGCTGGTCGATGATTGTTTTTTAGACGCTGTATTTTGCCTGTTATGTTCTGGGCGGAATACTCACGAAAATAAGAGTTGCTACAGCAATGCTACTGCGGATACTGTGCTCGTGAAGAAGTGCAATGGTCCACAATACTACTGCCTTACGTTAATGATTGTTCCTAATGGTAGGTATCTTCCCGAAGCGTTTAATATCAGTTTACTGAAATTTTAGATTCAATTGTGGCTGTTTTATGAGTTTTCGTAATGTTAGCAATAGCAATACCATGGCTACAGCCTTTAGCAATAACTCAATCAACCCACCTAGCGATAAGAATATATCGTATAAGAGTATATTCCTAGACATGTAAAAGTGAACTTGATGATCCATGTTGCAGATAGCTATGTCAAAAGTGCTAACCATTATATCTCACAAACACGCAACATACTATGAGCAATGCTGGGAGTTAGATAATATAAGTTTTATGATGTTATCACTTTTAAATTTATGGTCGTAGTTGTAGGAGGAGGTCACTGAGGTAAGCAAAAAACCGTTGGTTCAAGCCTTTAAAATATGCCCCTTTCCTGATTTTCGGCTGGTTAGGCACCCTGCTTGCAGCGATAATGACAACATGATCACTGTTTGCTTGTGGTTATAAAAAAGTCTGGTTTGTCTTCAACTAAAATATATGACCTAAAATTCCGAAAGAAAATCTAATCTTGTTCTGTCCTATCATCTCAAACCTGTTGTTAAATTTCGCTTACAAAACAGCTTGAACGACACCTTTGTCAGTTCATTATTTTCAATAAATTTTCAAGATGGAACAATCACGTTTCACCGGGCATGTGCAAACCCCCTTAAAGACGAGGATCACACTACTGATTCGGCTCCGACGTACAACCGATGCACGGTCAAGCTCCTCCCGGGCCTGGCAAAAGAAGTTCACTGCAGTTATCCATGTACAGAAGATAACTGCAACAACAAGACAGCAGGTAGTGATAGCTTTGTACTTAATGGTAGTCTACAAAAGAATTTGACGTAAACCTAAAGCGTAAGTTGTCTCTTCACTAAATGGTTCCTGCTACGCCTTTGCTAGCCCTTAACTCACAATGTTGCGATTTTGGACTTATTTCTTGTTAAATAAATAGAATATTTAATTCTAATGGCACACTGGCATTGTCATAAATGGTCAAAGAAATAGCACTGTGAGAATATTAGAGCATCTTGTTTCCATATGAATTTTTATTCCAAATTTGTAAAGATTTTGTCACCTTGGAAAAATTTACTAAAGCATAGTTCAGTTGATTGAAAAACTTTCAAGATATTTTGATGTTTACATTTTCCCACAAAGTGTCTCAAGTGAGCTATTCGGTCTATTTTCTGTAGCACTTCAGAGTAGGTTACAGATCACGATGAGTATGGGAGTTATTATGAGGGTCAAGCAGTTACTTTGTTTTTAATGCCAACTAAAATCATGTATAATGCCATGCAGTACGTACTATGACGTTGTGGTATGACTGTGTGCCATCACAACAAAAGCTAATCTACAAAATTGGTCATGGAAACGCAGTAGTTAAGGCTATAGCGTTCAGATCGCAGAACTCTATTGGTCTATTACACGCTAGGTGATATGCGCTCAAATATTTCAGAAGCGGTGAGAAGATTCTAATAATTCGCTCGATCTTCGATAAGCCGCTGACTTGTAAATAGGAATTGGGCTTCGATACCCGCATTGTTTCTGTGTTGTTAAGCACTTTTTTGCAGCAGCTTTCTGTGCTAGCAATGTAAACAACTTTAAAGTTGTCGGAATACTTTTTGTTTTTGATGTAATCATTTGGTTTGTGGCTGTAGGTTAACAGCATTACTTGATGTTTTAGATGCACTAATGAAGCCGTGTAAAGGGGGTTGTTCGGCAAATGGTTACTGCGATTACACTAAAAGTGAATGCGTTTGCAACGAAGGATATACAGGAAAAAATTGTGAACAAAGTAATGAAAGCATTTGTGCTTTGTTGGTTTTCTTTTCTGTACGAAGATAGGCGCTAAGAATTGGATTTTACTCTCGATTTTTATCTAATTAGTACCGGCCCTCAAGTAGAAAACTGCATATCTGTTTCAAGCGTTTATATTCCAGTTGCTTTATTGAAACGTATACTCTACCAACAACCGCTTTTTACTGTTTTGTATTGTAATTAACCTGTATTACATCAGTTGCCACGATAAAACCTTGTTTAGCTACCACTCCAATTATGCAATTACTTGAGCGCAGTTCGTGATATTTCGGTATTTGTTAAAATGATTTGTATTTGGTTTAACCAGGCAACCACATTGCTAACTAGTGGAGTCACTTGCTAGCTTATCGAGGTACTTTTATTGCTATAATGTTGTTTATTTTTAGCTTTTGCTCCGTCAAAGACGTTTAGAAAATGCGTCCAGTGCAATGGACTGACCGACTTTGGTTGTGACACTGCGACTAATGCGACGCTGTGCCCCAAGGACTTGTCGGAGTATCGTTACTGCGCCACCTCGCGAACAACAATGTTTGATAAAAGTAATATTTAATATTCCAAAAACTTGCCGTTTTGCTGTCTATTTAGATTGCATGTTTTAAGCAACTCCTAAGAATCACAAATCTAGGCGCTGTTTTTTTTTTCTTGAATACTTACGTCAAAGGACATCACTTTGTCCTGCGGCTTTGCAGGGTAGCGTAAGTGGCGTTAGCTATACGACTAATATTCGTAATCGCTTTTTAGTTTCAACTTTTTTACTTCAATTATTTGATATTAATTTTTAAAATTTACAGCTTATTCAGATCCTTCAAACTGAGAACATCATTGTAAATTGTTTTTTCCAAAAGCAACATCATGCGGTCATCATGAGATTTGATACTCAATCAAAAACAATACGAAGAACAACGTGTGTGTGTGTGTGTGTGTGTGTGTGTGTGTGTGTGTGTGTGTGCGTGCGTGTTGTAGAGAGATGGAGTCGAGAATAGATTGGAGAGCTGTACTCTACGCGTTGAGTAAAGAGCGGAATTAGTGTTGGGCGTGATTTTTACCGACAAGCGAAATACACGGAGTATCAGACAATGTACAAATAGATCAGACAAGCCACTTGATATCCAACTTCAACTTAGCGATACATTACTAAAGTACAGAACACAAGAAATTTGGTGTGTTCAATCCTGTGCTATTGTGGAGTGTCAATTTGTTATTTGAAATTGTAGATCAAAAAGAAATTCGATCATACATTACAAGAGGTTGTAGCCCTACTTATTATCACAATGATCGCTGCCATTTCATGCCGACTTCGACTGTGTTTGATCTTGTTGAATATAACTGCGTGTCTACTTGCGCACATGATGGCTGCAACACCAACAAACGTAAGTTTGCGACTTAAAATTCTTTCCTACCTTCAAGCTAGGGGTATCGAGGCGGTGATTTGGATGTGTCATTAGATCCAATATTGTTTGTGAGAGGCTGGAATAAAGTATCCTGGCGTTCTAACCTTCAGTAATTACCCTCACCTACAACAACTCTTAAAGGTCGTTTACTCATATTAGGATTGTTTTTGTCTTAACTCTTGACGATTTCCACTGTCAATAAAAGAGAATCTTCTTGTTATGAGACTGTGTCATGCAGCGTAAAGCTGCTGCTTGGACAGGCAGCCAAGCTGGCATATACCCTGGTTTTCGTCAATAGCATCCAACTAGACTGATTTAATGTAGAAATCATTACTCGGATAATTTTGACCTTTGAAACTCTCTAATGAACAGCTATTTCAATGACCGAGATTTTTGTGGACCGTTTCTTGTCCTGACAGCCAGAATTTTCGAAAGCTGAATAAAAAATCTTTGTTTTTGAGATGAGTAGTTTATTATTACCGGCCCCACTTGCAAACGGACCAGAGAAGGGCGATATCTAAGGTATCTTCTTCGTAAAGTCAAAGCTGACATTGCGATATCAGTATCACATCTAAATAAGCATAATAGTTTGATCTATATCACGTTGATATAATTTGAGTCACGTTAAAACAACAGTCTTATTTATTTTCATCAACCCGCAGCGATGGAAATAGCTCTTTCGCTCAAATTCGATTGTATCGGCTTTGTATTGTGGTTTTGAGATTGTAATAGTCGATGTATCTTTGCTCTCCTGTATGTTCTTTGCGTTTTATTTTTCCAATACTGGTTTCCCTTAGTTGATACATTTTTTTAGCTTTGACTTGTTAGTGCGGCTTTGGTAGCTGAATTGATGTGTAAGTAAATACGTTTAAACTTAGGCTGTGTAGTTCGTTGTCTGGCAGCAAAACAAAGACCGCAAATTCTCGAAATATTTGTATGCATAGATATATCCATTCTTGAAGGTATTATCTTGGCGATATCAGCTTTTAATGCGCTCTCAGCAAATATTTGTTCGCACATGCATTTAGCAAGCAGCACTACAGAAAAATAAGTTCAATGCAATGTGCTCGTATACTACCAATCTTTTAGCGTTAGAATGCGAAATAACTTCAAGAAAATCCATTCTCCTACAATTACGGAATGCTAAAGTTTTTAGATTTCATAGAAAGCGATTGAACATGTTGTTTGAGTAAAAATAGAAAAGTTTGGCCAACTCTATGTTTTAAATAAAGAAATATCTCCTTGGGGTTTTTGTCTGACTTCTTTGTCATGGTGTTAACAAAAACACGCCTAGTTTTTGCGGAGTTCTGGTAATTTTAAACCTGTTTCGTAAATAGCGTTACATTTACGTTTATTGATAGATTAACATTTAACTGTTGTTGCTGGACAAAATTTACGCAAACTAAGTAGTGTTTTGAGTCAAAATACAAAAAAGCAATTCTCATTTTTTATCTTTCTATACAAAATGAGATGAAAAACACTTTGTCTTGAGCAAGCTTGCGCCTTATCTTGCTGAACTAACTTAACCACTGTTGATTACATTGTCAGTTGCTGACTGGTATGGCTCTAAATGAACAAGCAAACCCAACAGTGATACAGTTATGAGACAGGCACTTTCCGGAAAATTTTGATGGAAGAAAAAGTAGTTAGGGATCTTTACAGGCTGTTAATACTCGAAAACTAAGACTGCATCACCTACGTGCATCAACTGTCTCGATTAGGGTAGCGTTTTAATTGTAAAACTACATGTAGTCCAGCATCACGTTTGAGGTGAACATAAGTAATTACGCTTTTATCAGTCGATCATGTTTACATGACGAGAACCACGAACCCAATTTGTCGTGTAGGCTAGACTGAAGCATACTCATAATGCCACAACTCTTCAGTTTTCCTTTCAAATAAATGCATTTTCTTTCAGCAACTGGAATTATTTCTAACCATGCTAAAAAGGATTTGTATTGCTTGGTGTGCACAAGTGCAAATGACATGTCAGATTGCGCCCGTGGAGATGTTGAAAGGCAGGTGTGTCCCCCTCACTTCAATTATTGCAAATCGACCGTTCAGTATTACTTCGCGGAAACAAAAGATGTTCGCTACAATGGTAACTTTTTGTGTTACTTAGGATATATACTTTTTGAAGGAGAGTAGTAGGACTAGAGGAACAACACAGGATAACTGTTCCACTTTCTTGGGATGAAAACATCAACAAAATAGTACTTTAATATTACTACTTATGCTATGATTATAAATGCTAATATTTTACTTGGTTCCATTAGGTGTTGCTAAATTTTTGATCACAATTAAGATTATATGAAAAAAATTTGTTAGTTTACCGGTTATCAAGAAAAAATAGTCTTTACCCTCAAATTTTCGAAAATTTGAAAAGGAGATGACGACCCGTTTCGCCCCTCATCTTCCTCGGCACTGTGCGTTTCTGTCGTCACTAATCTAGTTCTGTGTTGCATAACGTTGGCCGTAACTTCAACAAGCTTTTTCCTTAATTATGCCCTCGAAACAACACTTTACAGCAATTTTTCTGCGTGATTTCAATGCATTTGATAAAAGTGCGCTGTTCTAACAGCAATAGCATTTTCAGAACGATCTCAAATACATTACTGTAACGATTTTGTTTGATCTTCGTGGTTTATAGTTTCCTTTTTTTTCAGCTTCCCCGCAATACCGGTTTGGAAAGATAGTTCGTCGTTGCGCCAAGTCATATGTTAAACCAAAATGTCACTCTCACTTTCTTGGTGACTTTAAAGCGAAGAAAGTGATATGCGAAGAAACTTGTCAGGATGATGGATGTAATGTTGGATGGCGTAAGTTTGCGATTTGTTTATTCTTTAGCCAGAGCCTCATTGAACACAGGCTACGACTCTCGTTACTGATTTTCGATTCTGATAAGGCTGTAGCGGTTTTGAATTTGGTTTTTATGTTCCGGTACATTTTGGTATTAATTATTGTAATCACTTTATGCAACAGCGCACGTTTAGTTGTCTATTAGATTTGATTCTTTTAGTTTGCGCGCTGTGCAAGTAATTAGCTCACATTTTAAGTTTCTGATTTTACTTCAAGCATTTTACGCATTAGTTAAAATAGTTGACTTTATATCAATTGCGTTCAGTTGTATCAGTTCAGTTCAATTCAGATGTTTCCGTTGGCATTTTGTGTCAACTGAATTCAAGTTTGGTTCGGTTTAAATTTGTCTCCGTTTATCTCATTCGTGAAGTAAATGGATCCATACATTTTGTTCAATTAGTTTTGAACAACGAGCAAGCCAGTATCAACGTAAGATCGCCAGTTACCCAAACTGGTGATCGCTACAAGGCCTTAGCTTCTTTAAGAATTCAATTGCGGGGCGAGAAAAGCCGATTGAAAAAAAGAATAAAAGTGATTACTGCAGGTGACAAACAGGCGTAAGCCTGTAATACAGTAAAGTTGCTGCACAATGAACTTTTGTCTTAACCTTTAGGCCCTTGAATACTAATGTTTTGGTTGCAACTAAAAAGTTATTTCCATATGACATACGGGGGAGATGTAGATTAGAAAGATAACAGCTTTTTACGTTGTAATCCTGTAACGGAACAAGTTTACTAGTAAACGAAGTTTCTATTGCTGCCCTGCTTCACCGGCTTCGAATGAAAAAGCTGCTTGCGTAATGTGTCGTGAGACACAACTTTTGGATGTCCCTCAATGGCAGTCCGTTTTGTTGGTAGCACAGCTACCAGTCTGCAATTTGTATTCATTACTTGTTCGAAATGGACTGTCGCTTTCCGTTTGCCTGGTCTTAATGAGGTTTTGGGTCCTGAATTACCTTTTATGTCGCACTACCCATCATTAGAAAGAGAGGGGTAACTAAACACAACAATACATCTTTTGAGCTCAACTTTAAGCTTTGTAGTTAATGCTTTATGTGTGGGAGCCATTGTTAGCAGGATACCACAATGTAGCTTCTAAAAGCTGCCAAAGTGAAATAATTGTTTATGCTCTCTACAGCAAATCGGCCGTCGTGCAGTCAATGTAACAGCTCTTACTCTGCACTTGGATACGATTCATGTTGGAGCAGTCCGGAGTTACCGACGCAATGCCCGAAACCTTACGATACTCACTGCATTATAACGCAGTCACAGCAGATCCGAGGCGGGAAAGCAGTTTCCAATCAAGGTTTTAGGCGCACGGCTCATCGAGGGTGCAGCTACCGCGACATTGGTTCTAAATGTGAAGCTGTAACCTATGGTGACGTCACAGTACAGAATTGTAATCGTTCGTGCACAATAACGGGATGTAACTTGGGTGAGTAGACACACACGCATTGATTTAGTGATCCAAATTTACTGTACAAATACCCCTGCAGTCTGATCTCTGTTGAAAAGGGAGTTTTTGTTACCGGGTGAAAAAAAGTACTTTTTATACCCAAGCGTTTGGATGCAATTGCCCGTTTGTTCATGGATGCTTTATGATTATTGGTCCCTGCCAGTACAAAGTCTGGATTGGTGTGATCGCAGCCAAGCTGCTAATATTCTTGTCGTTAGTTTATTGTTTGTGGCTCTCGGCTAGCTCTTTAAACTTATGTAGAAATCATTTAGCAACATGAAGCATGTTTTGCGCTCTTTTGTACACATTCGCATGTAAGTTTAGGATTTTTTTTTGGCATTTATCCGATTGAAAAAGGTTGCAAAGCTGCCAGTAAATCTTTGCTGTTGGTTAACAATTTCTTGTTGAAAACTGACTTTTGAATTCTGGTCGGTAAACTGCGAAAGATATTTGAAATAAGGCGCCATCGTTTTTACAGCAATACAACTACGGTGCTGATGACTAATGCCGACTGGCCTGTTTCGATCAACATGTGTAAGAGCTCTTCAGGACAGTTACGTCAACAAACACCTAGCCATCAGTCGGGTGGGCGGGGTACGATATATTCACTATTTAAATTACTTGTGCTTTTCAGGAATTAATGGATCACCTGTAATTTCATCGACTTTGTGGCTTATCTCATTTCTTGTCCTCGCATGTACCTTTACGTTACGATAAACAATTTGTTTTCGGACGAATAAAGCAAGCGTCATAAAAACAAAAAATGCATCAACGTTATCTTTTGCAGCAATCTCAAACAGCAAGTGACTCTTCAAATTTAATTGAACTGTCATTAGCACGGTGTTCGAGGCTAATCAAAAGTGCTCTATTTGTTTCGCTTGCTGAAGCAACGAGCGTCTGTTTCCACGGAACAACAGACAAAGCATGCTTCGTATCACTTTCTAACTTTGTGCGAATGAAAACGGGTCTTACAATTTTGTTTGATTTAACACTTCCACTTGCTTTTAAGTGCCGAAATTCAAAATACTGCCATTTCTAACTTGTATATGCGAAGAAATGAATTGGTAATTATTCCCTTGTTTGAAGAGTACGTACCTTGGATCAATTTGATGCCTTTGTCTTTAAGTTGTATTATTTTTCTTTCGTATAAAAATTTTTTTGACCAAATCACATTCTGACTTCACAAAACAAGTTTATTCTTGTCATAGTCTTTTCAGTAACACATATCCCTAGTTTTCACTATTGATTAACCCATGGATTAAAAAGGCAAAGGGCAAATTTTAATACAAAAACTGAATTACGCCCATTAATTTATGCATTAGCCAATCTATCACGTTTATTTTAAAAATACCATTCTAAAGCTGTAAAACTGGCCATAGGTCTGTGTGACTTCTTTAGAGACCAAACCGAAATCTGCTCTATGCATATTTGTAAAATTGTACATTTAATTTTAACCACTGCTATAAAATTTTGTTCCTGGAAGAGAAGAAATTTTTTCATACAACATTAACATTCACATAACAATTTCTGCATTCTTTTGTTTGATTTTAATCGGAAGTTGTTACAGCATCTAACGATGTAGGCTCGGGCACTTTTTTAGCCGTTTTAAATCACCAGCTTTTAACTTACATTTGTGTATAACCAATTAAAAGCTTTTTGTTTACCTGAGCATACCCCAAAATATGTGATCGGAAAACGACATTGTCTTTGCATTTACTTAGTATTGAGGAAAACGATTTTATGCATTTTTTTGTAAAGCTTCTCTTTAGTTTTGTGATCCTTCAAGTTTTTGTTGTTTCAATTTACTTTTATTGCGTTCTTCCGTCGCCATTAATTCTTTATTTTTACATTTTTCCTGGTACAGTTATACGCTATATTTATTTATTAAATGTTATCTTCAATGTACAATTTATTTCTTCAACAAAAAAATCAGAGGCTACATGTCATTGTGAAAATTTGAGGTGATTTTATAGGATTTTTGGACTATTTTAACATTTGTTTGTTATGCTACATATGAATTTAGCGCTTTGATTTATATGGTGCTTGTAAGTCTATTAGAAAATAGCAAGGCTAAATTTTTGCGATTGTGGTAATCTGAGGGGATGAATCAACAGCCATGACACATTATAACACCTTGAAATATTTTCGTAATTACTGTCTTGGTGTGTTAGTGATTTATTCCGGATTGCGAAACAAAAGATCTGGATTTCGAAAGCTCATAAAACACCATAGGTCTTCGTCAGGAAGGGCATCCGGAATTTAAAGTGGTGCGTTGCTTCAGAAAAAGTCTGGTTGCAGAATGTGTTGTGGTAAACATACACCTAATCAGCACGTTTAATCCAGCGAAAGCGCCGGAAAAAAAGGCGTAAAATTGACTATTTTTTACAACTACTTTCATATAATTACGATTGTAATTGTTCATATACAAATTGTACTTAGCAATTTTATGTATAAAAAAGTATTTTTGCATTTATTTTTTTAACACAACTATTATACAAATCTTTAAGTGTTGTAGCCACACAAACAATTTTATATAGTAGTCCTGAAAACATTTTAAGTTTTTGATTTAAGGCTACGAAGTATGTCGTTTGTTTCATTGGAATAAATCCAATTGTGGTATTGTATTTATAAATGTTTTCTTGAAAAAGCAAGAAAAAATACAAAGTAAACTTTCATAAAATGGTCTTTCGTGCTGAAAGGCGTAATAGTTTCAGAAGAGTAACGTTTTCATGTGTTTCGGACGGGTGAATCCCTCGTGTATAACTAACTATTGCTTAATCGGAAATTTCTCTTGCTGTTTTTGTTATTTCTGTAATTTTTTTGCTTTGTGTGCCTACTGTATACTTTATTCAAAGCCGTTTTTTAATGCGACCTAATAATTTTGTGATGTGAAACAAGTAAAATACATGCTTACCACATTTAAGACCCCAGTAAATGAATTAAAATCAGATCTTTGCCAGACTTATATCTTACACATTAATTTTATATGTAAATGAATATTAAAGCTGACGAAACCTATCGCTTAAAGAAAGTGGCATCAAATTGCCGGAGCAAAAATTCTATGAAAGATGTTTACTTTAGGTTTTTCCGCACTGCTTTAGTATAAGTATGGAGTAGATAGGTCTGAAATGAAGAAAATAACCCAATGAGACTAAAACGCATCGGATCGATTTTGATTGACAGGCCGTACATTTCGCCAACGTAAAGCAACTTGCGCCAAGTTAATAGTGGCCGTGTGCAATATGCTTTTAAGAAGGAAAAGGCCGTTTGTTATCTCTAGAAAGATGATATCAGGAATGAAATATGCTTTTAACAACGGAAGCTTTTGTAAAATTGATATGCTATTATGATTTTACACGTCTAGGAAAGGGATTTAATTGGTAGTTAGTGTAAGTAATGTCAGCCAATCGTCAAATGTTGCCTTTGTAACTGTAAAGAAACGAAATTGAATTTGGATATTGCCTACTAGTCTCTAGGTTTAGAATTTGAGGCGTATCTTATAGCCTCTTTTATCCAGATGAAACTGAAGTGTAAATATTTAACAACAGGGACACTTAATTGCTCCGTAGACTTGGCCACACTTTTTTCAGTAATGCTGTTTGTGCTATCAAATTGACTCTTCGGGCTAAATCTATCTCTCAAAGCTGTCAATTCAGTTGTTGCCGAACGGCTGTACATGATCACCCATTGCACTCTTGTCCAATTGCGGTTATTCTTTAGTGGAAAAACAAACCAGCCTATTCAACTTTTAATTGCTTGCTACAACTAATGGCCAGGTAGAAACAAAGAACGGTTAGTTACATCAGGTGAATTACGGAAAGTTTTTTTTTTGATGGCTTAGTATTTAGTTTTCTTGATCTGATAAATATAGGTCACTGCTACATTTCCGTGTATACTTATGAAGACAAAACGTAATTAAAAATAAATTGTTCGCAAAAAGTTCTTTATTAAAACAAATTGCAGAAAAGAGTGCGGTTTTAGTTCTTTGTTTCAAAAAGACAATTCATTCTTCTCACACTGATGAAAAGTTTAACCCCTCAGGCTATCACGACTGTGTAGCTTGTAAAGTTTATTATTGTTCACATTCGCTTAGTTTTAGTTCAAGATAAACTAGCAGTTTCTCTTGTTTTTTCAAAGTTAAATTTAATGTCAGTAAAGCATTCGCAAATGAGGACAAATCGTTTTGAAGCTGTTAAACTTCGCTTTAACTAGAATTCATAGACAGCTATGAATGTTTTGCGCAATAAACTTGAAGGTAGTTTTCAGAAAGATGTTGCCGCGACACATTCAAGGGGCCTGAGGATGTCTTTCTGATGGGGGCACTAACAAGTGATTTACTAGTGGGTAGCGTTAGGTTTATTTTAAACGTCATTGAAAGAAGGGAATCTACAGAATACATGACGTCAGTAGATGATTACCAGCTAAAGAAGATTTTGAAGACTGATATAGAAGAATTAGGTGAAAAGTAAATGATCTGCCTTCTTTTCAATTGCTATTGAGTTATTGCTTTGACGAAAGCTCGAAAATATTTTAACCGCAGTGACGTTGTTGGAGGTTGTGTGTTCTGGGTGACGTTAAGGGGTGAACATATTGAAAAAAGTCATGTTTTTAAAGAAAGCTTTAGATGTTCAAAATAATAAGCTATTTATTTGATTTTTGTAAATTTAGAGGCGATCCCAGGTTTCACCAACCACACCAATACTAAACACCTAGCCATTGGGGTTTCGTATCCGCAAATAGTACTAGGACAGCTCTTTTTTTTCTCAAATATGTATGAAACAAGAATCAAAAACGAGAGGTTGAGTCTAGCTACAAGACTAGTAACAGTGCAGCAGTAGAGTGGTGACCGTTTTGTCTCTCCATTTTCGCCACAATGCCAAAAATTTGGATAAAACTGAAATTTTTAACACACCAAAGTATATAATTATGCGTAAAAAACATTATCATATAGTTTTTAAACCAAATATTTATCCTATATTTTAATTTTTAATTCCCATAAAATATTCAGTTTCGCGCGAATTTTCGACATTTTGGCGTTGTCAAACGTTTTTCAACCATTGTCAGGAATTTATATCTCGTCAAAGATCTTGGGCATAAGCGTGGATTCCAGGTATGAAGGAGACGCGGGAATCTGGTCCTCCCGAATAATTTTGCTTGGGGTACCAATGGATAATTGTTCCCCCTCCAATAATTGTGGTTGGGGAGTGGTGGAGCCCGATCTCACCAGATTGTTGGACTTTCATAAGTTTGAAAAGTTTTTCCCTTCTGCTTTTACAATGTAAAGGATCTATATTATAACTATGCTCTTAAATATTATAACTATGCTCTTATGTTTTTTTTTCATTTTCACTTGAGTAGTTGTGCAGTACCGATAATTTTTTTAACAGTGCCATGTGTTCTCATTTTGGTGTTTTGATGTAAATAAGCTGTTATAATTCGCTAACAGTTTGAGCGTGCTAGAATTGACTTACGTCTGGGGTGAATTTTTCCAGGACAAAGTCGAACCCCCGTAAAATTGTACACAAATCAACGTGCCTGATCTTGGGGCACCGACTTGTTTCCTCCCCCTGTTTTTTGGCATCAATGTGTGAAAACTAGCAGCCCGATCAAGCAGTAGCTAGGCCTAAAGGTTTGCAGTTTCTCCCCCGAATTTTTTAGCTTTCTATATTCCATGCAAATATATACATGCATTTGATAAATTGCCCGAAAACTGTTTAGTCTTGCTTGAAAATTTCCACACGTTGCTTAAAAGTCGTACCACCATGTACTGGTTCGCGAAAAAATGTATCAATGTGTTTATTTCACATCGTTTCGCGAGCGTCAAAATGATATTGTTTGCTCTGCTCTGCACAACCAGAGGATAAAATTAAGTTTGGTTAATTGCCTTAAAAAATACTATTTGTAACCATACCAGAAATATTTTTTTCGAGAAAGTGGGATTTTTGCGTGAGTGAAACTGTTGTTCACCACCCAGAGTCACTTAACAAATCATACTGACGCTAATTTTTAGTATCATATTGATAGCGGCAAAATTGAAAAAATTTTGGATCACCCCGAAAAATTTCTAGCAAATAAATTGCCTCCCAAAATTTTAGGTTCTCCTAACGCTCTTGGTCACTGCGATATGCTTGGAGGAAAAATCGATCATCCTAAAAAAAGAGTTTATGGTTCTAGATTTTATTTCTTTGCTTATTCAGAGAAATCTCCAATTTATTTGAAAAAACGAGAAAAGCGGTATTGGTCTCTTCAAACAGTCAAAGTTATTTTTTTTGCTCCCATAAACTTTCGAAATTAAGACACCGTGTAAAAATCTCCAAAGCTAATTTGGATGAGAGCAAGAGAATTATTGGCATAAGTTTCGTTCCAACTTTTTTAGCATTCTTACGTCATAGACTAGTGGTAGAATAATTGGAAGGCCCGAGACACATTCCGGGCAGAAATCTATGACAATGAACGGCAACGACGTTCGTCTGTCAGTTGCATCGCTATGACTAGGATGGTGATCTGGACTTCTCCTATTTGTCTTTTTTATATATTCAATCAAATTTGTCCACTATTTTGTGTCGACAACACTAAACTATGAGGAAATGGAAAAGAGCTTATAGCCATAAAATTTTTTGTGAAGTCAAACCGCAAATAGCCATCAAGAATGGCAAATTTGTTTCAATCTAAAAAGTAAACAGTGTTTCCAATTCATTCCAAACAAATTATTGGCGTCAGTTTGGTCTCATTTCTATTTTTCGATGCGTTGTGGGCAATAACAAAGGCAAGAGTAAAATTGATTTTTATCTTATCTAATTGAAATTTTGGTAAACAAAACAAAAATTTTTGTCGCTAGCAAATGTTTATAAAGCATGTCAAGATTATTCATAATTTTTCTAAATAAAGCAATGGCAATTGCTGTGCTTGGAACTGAGTGTTAGAGCCATTTAGATTTTTTGTCGTTCAACTACTGATTTGCAGCAATATTAGCTTTCAAATAGCTTTTTTTTAAATCGATAAGTGCCTCCAAAAAGCTTGCACAAGAGCAAAAATATTACTTTTCGCCGTGACTCATATAATCTATTGTTCTAACATGGTTATCAAGTTCATTAAGTATGACCAATAGTTGATAAAAACTAATCATTATACACGTCATATTTTAAAACAAAGCTTATTTCTGAGATAACACCTTCAGCTATTGTTTTGAGTATACGCTTGCCACTGGCGATATAAAATCATAAATTGGCGGTTAATCAACAAGACGAGCCTGGTACCAACATTTAACTACCTGACGTCTTTTGTGAGTAAAAAAATAGTCGCTTAGTGACTGAATGTGATTGATTATAAAGAATGTACTGACTTACTTCATGTTATTGTTTTAAGTTGTAACCTCAAACGAAACTGCTTTAAAGTTCACCATCAAAAGTGCTGTTTTTGAAATGTTATTCATGCTTTGCATTTTTTCGAATATAATGTTAATTGAGTTGGTTACATCTGTAACAACGTTTTGAAATGTTACTTACTGGAACTTTGTACTTTCAGATTGTTATGTCATGCTAGAGTCTTATTGCCTTAAAAGATAAAAAACGTAAATTTTCTACATATTTATTCTACGTCACACAAAAATGGGATGCGGTCATAGCCAAGTGCTACCCGCACCGGCGGAGGAAAATTATAAAGACAGTGTTTACATCAGATCCATTTGTGCTTTTATAAGACCTCCAAAGCCAAAATTAGCTTTTGAAGATGACAACCCCGAAAAAAGTAAACTTTTCTATTCATTGAGACCAAGAAACAAGTTCAGCACTGAAAAATTTGATCCTCGAGTTCTGTTCAAGTATGAAGTAAAAGCTCTTTTGAGACGTGGAAACTTCAGCAAGGTCTTTAGTGTAGAGAAGAAAGGCACCAAGGAACCTTTCGCTATAAAAGTTGTGAACACCAAAGAAAAGAAGACGAAAGAGCGATGCCAATCAGAACTTAGTGTTTTGGGCAGAGTGTGCCACAAGTACATTATCAGGCTAGTCGAAGTTTTCGAAGGAGTGGAAAAGTGTTACATGGTTATGCAGTTGGCGACAGGTGGAGAACTTTTTGATAGAATTGCTTCAAGAAACCGCTTTACTGAAAGAGACGCTGTCAAAATACTTCAGATGATTTTAGCTGCTGTGAAACATTTGCATGGCTTGGGGATCACACACCGAGACTTAAAGCCCCAAAACATCCTCTACCAAAACTCTAGCGAAGATTCGAAAATCTTACTTGCAAATTTCGAATTTGCATCCACTCGAAAGTCTGGCGATGACGTCACAATGACAGAGCTGGTTGGTACTCCTGAATATAACGCTCCGGAAGTTGTTTCAAGAAAACCTTATACATGTGCCATTGATAACTGGGCTATTGGTGTGATAACCTACTATATGCTAAGTGGAATAAGGCCTTTTTTTGATGAAAACGTTCCTGAGATCCACAAGAAAATCATTAACCAAGATTACACTTTTAATATCGACCCATGGCCAAGAGTTTCGGACTTGGCCAAACACTTTATTACTCTTTTTCTCTCCGGCGATCCAAGCGAAAGAATGACCGCGACGAAAGCGTTGAAGCATCCTTGGATGGCCAGCAACAGCAATCAATCGAGGCTAGATTTGCATCGATCTATCTCGCAAAACTTCCAGAGGCAAGCCTTATCTCGCAACAGTGTTAGTTCAGAAGAATCTACGTCCTATCGCTCTCTGAGATCGCAGCACAGAACATTCAATGTTGGGCAGTTTCAGGCAATTTACGAGAAGTATTACCCCAGTAATGCAGAGGACCAGTAAATTGCCATATTGTGGTCTCCAGTACCCAGCCGCACGATTCTCTGCCAACAATTGTATTGCGGTGTTCGCCAAGGAAGAAGTGACAGGCTTGCCTGATAAGATGAAAATCTTCGGACGAGATTTTCCAACAAATAGGCATGAAATAAGAAGAATTTTGCTGCCAATCTTGCGCAACTTTTTTAACGCGCCCATGAACTTTTGTTGCGACGTGGCAGTTGCCGCGTTACTTGCACCGCTACCGCCAGGCGGTAAACTGGCGCTGCATTAAACGATTTTTAGAAAATTTCAATCGTTTTTTAATTACTATTAAACGCTGCACATGAAGTTTCGTGTAGAAAGGACATGCTTTACCGTAAGGTCTAATTCCTTAATATTTTTGCCAATTATAAAATTGGCAAAAAATTTTATAATTTTATAAAATAATTATAAAACAATTATAAAATTGGCAAAAAATTTTTTATAAAACAATTATAAAATTGGCAAAAAATTTGGGCGTACTGTGAAGCGTACGCCCAAGGACAAATGTGGATTCACTATTATTTGTTAAATAATTCAAAACACCATGAGGTGGCTATCAGAGCATGATTTCAAATACAATGCGTTAACAAAGAGGAATTTACTAGAAAACGGTTCTCTTTGTCTGGGCATCGCATTTGCGAAATGAAAATCCTGCAAAAAACGAAACAAATTACATCAATACTACGCCAGTTCAAATATTGAAGCTGTGTAGAGAAAACCTCGTTTGTTTACTTTGCTTCCAGCGGAGCTTTGGACAAGATGGGTTGGACCGCACCATGCACAATTGCTCGAAGCATATTGAAAATAAAGCAAATGCTTTAAAATTTGATATTTTAACCAATAAACATTAGATAGTGTATTGTCAATTGATGTTGGCGTTTTTCTTTGAAGAATTTCTATTTTATGAGCGTTTGTTTTTTCTTTTATACCATTTTGATAGCTGCCTCTTGGTGCTATTTAGTGACTAGGGAAGATAGTCACACCGTCACATCTGTGTTATCTGTTAAGCTTTATAGGCTCTGCACTCCTACCAATAATTTAGCTTTTGAAATTTTTTGGAACTTAGTCTGTAGGCTACTTATCTTTTTCGCTGTACGCAATTGAATTGGTAAACAAAAATGAGGCACGTGTAAAGTTTAGAGGTGTTTTTGTACCCAAAAGCTCTTTTAATTTTTCATTCCGTTATGATTTTGCTTGAGAAAGAACTATTGTAATCCTTGGAAGAAATGTTCCAATATAATTTTTATTTGTGTTTGTAAAAATCGCCAAGGGTTTACTTGTGTTGTATTTTAACAGCATAAAAAATATTTTTCTTAGTTTTTGGTTGTACATTTCACAATGACACATCACTTTTTACGACAAGTAATAAAATACCTTTAATTTTTGTTCTAGCGTAAATCCATAACGGATTAAGGCAAACGTTTTCAAGCATTTGAAAAAATTTTATTTTTTGTTGTTGGATAACTTTTTATTTGTCGTTCCTAATAATTTAAGATTGCTATTATTTACTGCTTACCTGTTTATTGTCTTTTTGAGCTATTTTTCTAAGAAGTAATTTTTCAATCGCCCAAGGCTGATTTTTTGGTCTTTCGCAATAACTTATTGCTGAGCGACGACAAGTATAAAATAGCTTTCTGCTCGCACTTCACGAAAATTACGATTTACAAAAGCTGCCTTTTGCTAAATAAGGTGCGACACCTGTCAAATGTGTTTTCACTTGCTTATATTTAAGGATATTTCAAAGCGAGAAATTACTCAACTTTTGCGCAGTCGTACAAAAGTGGATTAAATTATGGCTTCATGTAAACCGACAAGCGTTCTCTCCCTTAAAATATTTGATATCTTTACTCATAATTTGCATGGATCTTGAGTATTTTGTTTAAACTTTAGAGGCATGGCACTTGTTAAGGTAGGCTACAAACACCACTTTTTTGTGACTTGCTATTTCACTAAATTGGTACTAACCCAAAAAATTCCAAATTTGGATACTGTATATCATCAAGTTAAAAGTACCTGTAAATCCCACAATTACTATTCTTAATTTGTGTGCAGAAATATCGATTATGGCAATGTGCAAAAGAAATTAATTACTTGAAATGTATGACGTAACCGCGATGTTAACACCAGGAACATATTCTATTTATACGCCACTGTCAAAACCATGATCACGTACAAACGACAGTACGTGCCAGGTATTAAATGTATCCAAACTACCATGACATTTTTGTTTGTTTTTGACATAACCACTGTAGGAATTAACCCGTTTATAAAACCAAACCTGCGCGGTGATTGCTTCCGCAAATTAGCCCAGCTAATTTTAATCAATTTTTAGGTTGCCATTAGTTAGAGTAAATGGTGTATCTTTGGAACAAACCTTTGGAATTTTTTTAAATAGCGGTTTTGCTTTAACGTTCCTCGATTTGACTCCGTGAGGATGCGTTTTAAAATCTATTGCATCTTGCGTATGCGACATAGCACGTGCGATGCCAAACAACATCACTATAAAATTTCTAGTTCGAAAAAGCTTATCGTTTTGTGCTGTGGCCCATGAAAACAGAGCGAAACCATCGCTGTTGGCCTACTACTGTAATTATTGCATGTGATGCACCGCTTTAAAGAGCACCGTAGTCAGTGGGGGAAGTAGGGTGTGATACTCTTTTAAGAAGCACACCTGATACTGAGAAGAAGTTGCTTCCATAGAGATTGTATTTGATTTTGTGCATTTTGTTGGGAATGGAAATCGATGCTGAAAAAAAAGAAAGAATTGTTGTAATATTTTGATCAATATACTTTGATTCTCCGGCCACCTTTGCCGTTACGCATAGAACATAACATTGCTGGTTTTCAGTTTTGCTATGGAATTGCCAGCACTGCCAGCAGTTACCATCACTGCTTGCACAGTGCATTCCTGCCGTAAACCTGCAACCAAGAGCACAATAACGCAAACCTAAGAGGTCATTACACTAGCGATTTCACGATAAAGCGCCAGGGCTTCATCGCTCTGAGCAAAGCTGCTGACTTTATGCAATTTCAAGATCAGTACTGTAATACAAAATTACCAAAATGTGGAAATTTTCACGGAAATAAGGAAAAACAACTAAATTACGGATATCGTTAAAGTGCAGGTATTTAAGTAAATGCAAAATTTAGCTCAGTTATGTATCTACTTATATCCAATTGCGATTGTATTTTTAGTTTTTATCGACTTTCATAAATTTTCATATTTCTGCGCTTTCGTACTTTTTTAGTGGACAGTTTCTCCACATTTTCGTTATTCAGTGGTTTTTTGTTTGAGAATGAGCTTTCGTAATGCCGTGTTTTAGTATAACATTTGCATTTTCATGATTTTATTAATAGCTTCATATTTCAATACAAATTTTTGTATTTCTATAAATTTGAATTTTCATATCTTAGGGAATGGTTAGAGCGTACGGTTCGCAGTTAGTAGACATGGGATTCATTTTCCTTGTCGAGTCATACCAAAAGACTTAAAAAAATGGTATCCACAACTTCCCTGCTTGACGCTTGGCATTTCAGGGATGTTGTAGAGAACAAGCCAGAAATTTTGCTTGTTGTGTCCTTGGCCCTTGGGCAAGGCACTTAACCGGACGCCCCCACCTTTATGTGGACGACAGATGGTCCAGACATTTCGGAAATGGCAATTCCCAAGCGAGTGCAGACATCCAGTCCGAAAGACAGCGACACAATTCGGTTTCTCATAAATAGAGGATAAACGTGAACTATAATATAAAAAATAGGACTAATAAATCATTTTTCAAAAGAGAGAATGATTGAAATCAAACTGCATTGTAATCAATTCTAATTTTGAGAAAAGAGGTAGGCTTAAGCAAAAAAAATCAGAAGACACATATCCAAATGATGTCTACCGCTTTTCAAAAGTATTTTTTTAAAGCCGTCTTTTAGCAACAAAAAACATGTGCTACAACACCTATTATTTGCAGACCCTGAGGCACTCATGTCATCGTGGCTTTTTAGCAAGTCCATGCAATTTGTTTGGGTTATTCTGTTAAAACCTGCGCAATTCTGTAAGCTATTGATCTGGGTAGCATCCATTACTAATCTCGGCCGTCTTTCATATTGGACAAGTTAAGATTACATGGTTTGACCACGCGGTCTGCTCAGTCTCATCACACTCGCAAATCGGTAAAGGAGAAAGTTGTCATTTGTGCATACAAGACAGAAGAAGTCCAACGCCGGTCCTGAGATATTTGAGTAGTACCCAGGCAAGTGTGGAATAGCTCAATCCCAAAGGCTTAGGTCCAGCTCTTGAAAAGAAAACACTAAACTTGGATAAGCTTTTCACCTTCTACTCTTGATATCCGCCGGCCATTGAAAAAGCAGCCGGGCGGATATCAAGAGTAGAGATAGTAACTAGTAATTTCCGTGGTATTCAATAATTTTGGTGAAGATAGTAGAGGCGGGTGAGTGGAGCAGAGGCGTCTTTGTCTCCTTAATAGCTGGTAACATTGTACTATTTCACTAAATTATAATGCAAAACCAATTCTGCTGCGAAGGAAAAGTATCCATCTAAGCCAATGTTCAGCGGTCCGGCAAAGCGCACTTTACATGACACTTCAATGAAGCTTCTATTACCCAGAAGCTGTCTTTTTGGGACATTGACGGATAAACATCTTGCATCTGAACATTAAAGCCTAACTTTCCCGAAGACCAGTGGCGTCAGAACAAGGGAGAGATAGCTCCTGCCTTTTTACTAGGCTGTACAAGGGGTGGGGTGGGGGCGAAGTGCACCTTCGGCGAAATGTTACCAACAAAACATTAGGGAAGTTCGAAACGAAAATCTTTCGAAATTTCTTTTTGTTTCGACGCAAAATTATTTTGTTTTGATTTCGTTTCGTTTCAAATTAACTTTCTTAGTAGAAAATTTCATTTCGTTTCAAAATCCAAGCAATTTCGTTTTCTTATGCGCTCGAAACCAAGCTGCAAAAGGTTGGACTTATCCGGTGTGACAAACATGCTGTACACGAAAGCCGCATTAAATACACCGGATTACCATTTACCATCGTCCCATGAATTTTCAAAGGACGATGGCACAGATAAGTAAGAATGAAAAAATTTCAAAATATTTTGTATCGCCCTAGTTAAATTTGCAGATATCACCATTGGCCCTCGATGACAAATCAAAGTACGCTTTCCAAAATCTTGCCCCTCCCTTCTTAGCTAACTTTTCGGTACCCCTAATAAGGACAAAAAGACATAGCCAGGTTTGAACTCACAACCATTGCCACTGCAAACGGCATTGAACGCACTTTACTATGTAGCTGACCTAGATTTAATATCATCAAACCCTGCAGCAGCCTACGAGTGACTTACCAGCACCTGCAGTTGTCGCGTAGTCCTTAGACATACAATTGGCTAGTTATTTTTACCATAAAAGATGAGCTCCACGGCAGTGTTTTTGAAACTGGTGAGGTATTTAAAAAAATTAGATGTTAACTCCATGCTAACCCCATAGCAAGGCAACTGATATCTTTAGAGTTCAAAAAACTAGATTGTATGAACTAAAGCAAACACTTGTCTAATTTCCTAAAGTTTTTTAATTTCTAGCTTTATTTCTGGATACCAGATTTTTTTTTGTTGTTATGGTTATCACACGCTGAGGTGCACAAAATGCCTGGCGAATAGCAACTTCTGGATTTGGAATGGTGGTCACGAAGTCGAATATGATAAAAATTATTAATATGGCTTGTTGCTCTATCGGTATTTAGTAGTAAGCTTATCCCTGCTAGTAAGTGTTAATGCAGTCATCTTAGTGCGGAACATTATTTAGGTATTTGCGCAAAGCGGCCATTATCAGCTAAATTGATCTCAAATGTCAGCAGGCTGCAGAAAGAAAGGAAGAATAGAGCCTAAGAAAATGGTGCGCTGTTGCATCATGTAGAGTTTTTGAACTTAATTTGAACATGCCAGATTTTTCAAATATTAAAACTTTCATAAATTGGTGTAGGCTATACCAGTAAAACACAAACAAAATGTATGAGGAAGAAATGGAAGAAGAGCCTAAGAGCTCTTTTGTTACCTATTTATCTGAAGGTGAGAAGCTCTGCAATGCAGGTGACTATGAAAAAGCTCTTGATAGCTACAATACGGTGAGTATATGATTTTTAGTTATTTCTATTTATCGCCCTCAGTTGCATCATGCATTTTTCGTAGAAAGAAATAAACACACATACTGGTATGAATTGATAGGCCTAAGCCAAGTCGGTTAATTAGGGCTGTGTTTGTATTAGTGAAATTTTGTTGATAAAACCCAATTCTGTTTACCAACACTAATAGCTCTAGTATTGTATTTCAGTTTAATGAATAAAGTCATTGCTATATCAAATAATAATAGCAAATTTCAACTAATGCTAATGTGGTACATAGTCTACAGTTTTTGTTGATTTAGACTGCTGTGCTTTTTTCAATATGGTAAAGTTTTGGTAAAATATAAGCGATTTAAAGTGTGGTAAATTTTTTTTGATTATGAAGGCAGTAGTGTAATAAAGTGAATTTCATAAATTTTGTGTTCAGGCGTTGCAAATTGAAGCCACAAACAGAACTGCTCTTGTAGCTCGATCACGTTGTCACCTGCTTGCTGGTGACAATCAAGCATCATTTCGAGATGCAGAAGCATCTTTGAAAGAAGATAAAAATTTCCACAAAGTTAGTTTTCTCTTTTACAATGGTATAGGTTTTTGAAAGACTAAAATAAAGAGCTATTCCCGTAAACCTGTTTTTTTACTTTTGAATGGCGCAGGGGCAAGGTGCAGCAATTGGAGTTTTTAAAAGCAAATATCACTGTAACTAGCTTGTCACGTTAAATTACTTATCTGACAGAAAGTCATGTAATTTAGCGTTTTGTGTTATTCCATTTATCGCAAACTTAGCAAAAGTTAACCTGATGCAGTTGTGTGAGATTAATTCTTTTTTTCCACGACAAGGTAAAGCACAATGTATAAATACAATTATCAAAAAGCAGTAAAAAGTAGAGGTAAAATGAAACACATTGCAACAAGAGAACATAAAGCATACAGAAAGTAAACATTGATCAAAATAGTGGACAAAATTGGACAGGATTGAGTCATTTGGATTACTGTATTGTTTTATGAAGAGAAATCTACCAATACTATGGATTTGTTGCAGGGCTTATATCAAAAAGCAGAAGCACTTTATCAAATGGGGGATTTTGAACAGGCGTTGGTATATTACCATCGTGGCTATCATCTTCGACCAGAATTACAAGAATTTCATTTTGGAATCCAAAAGTCAAAAGAAGCCATTGATAATTGTGTTGGAAGTATGCATAATAGTGTTGCACTACAAAAACATAATGTTCAAAATGCATTTAAATGTATGATCAGTTGACCATGCTCCTACATGTCGCATAATGATAAAAGTTTTGATTGTATTTGAAAGTAACCTAATAAAGTTAAAAAGGCATATTCTCATATTGGAAATTTTGTAACAAATGCAATTCTATAAGTTGATTAGCTTAGTTGTCATTTATTGTGTTCTGCACAATTCGTAAATGCTTTGCTGTAAACAATTTGGAGATTTGCAATTTTGGATAACATTATGAAACTGATATGTTGTAGGTCCATCATCTGTAAAACTTGAAAACAAAGGAGATTTGTCATTTTTTAATAAAATGGATGAAGCAAAGCTTAAAGCAAGAGGACAGTACAGGTCAGTTTCAGTAATAAAAATTATGTATTACTGTTTGGTATACTTGCATGTAAGATCTAGTAGAACCCAGGTACAAAAGATGGGTTGATAAGTTACGAGGTAATAAGGGTACTGAAGGTTGCTTTTTGTATCAGGTTGGCTGAAGGTTTGGCAGATACACGAAATGCACGCACATCGAACTCGAATACATCAGCTAACAATCGAGCAACAAAAACCTTGTTGGGTGAACTATATGCTGAAAAAAAGTTTCTCGAAAAACTGTTGCGAGATGAAGGTAGGAAGACCTTTTCGAATGATTGTAGTGGAATAACAAACATGATATTACATCAAAACACTTGCCATATCGTTATTTTCTAAAATACTTTCATCACACTTAGGCAACAGCATATGGCGGGCTAGTGGTCAATTTCGACAAATTAATCTTTTATAACTCTTGAAAATGTTTTGAAACACGCTGTACAAACTTTACCAAGTAACTCTGCTTACCATACTGTGTAAACATCCTTTTTTCAATGATTTCTGTCTTCCTACATAAATTTGCCTTTCTTAATTAGTACGTGCAAAAAGTGGAGTGAAAAAGGAAACGCTTTATGAAAGCATTACGCACTATACCCCTGCAACAGTGATTCTTAATTTTTTTATGTGCTTATACTCTTAGAGCATTCATAGAAATTTTACATACCCCCTGACCAAAATGATTTAAAGAAGAAAAGAAGATCGTTAGCATTGATATGAAACACAATTTAGTTGTATTAAATACGGTTACAAATACAACACTCAGAAGTAAATATATATGAATGATTTTGACGTCATAGTAGTGTGGTGAAATTTACTGGTCTCATCTTTCGAAAAAAAACTATTTAAGAAATTTGTAGTATTTTTATTGTTCATTGTAAATTGACCTCACACTAACACTATATTTTTATTAGAACGGGTCAATTCGGCATATAATTTTGCTTTGCACTTTCTTTTGGTGCATGTACCCAAGGTTAAAAACATTGGTTAAACTCCTTTAAAAGTCCTACAGGAATACCTGCTACCTGAAAAACTGCTACAAATTTATTTTGATATTATCAATTAATTGACGAAGTACAATATGTAAGTTTTTAAGCATTTTGCTCTTTTCATAATAATCAGTCTTGGTTATGACTAGGGCCATTTTTTTTTGACCTAAAAAAATATATTTTTGACTTTATTTTAGCAAAATTTTGACTTTGTTTTGACCTAACCGCTTTCTCCTATTGTTTATGTCTTGTTGCACTTTTTTGATTAAAAATGTTTTATAATCCGCAATTTACATAAGTTTTTAAAGAAGAAGGTAGCCTACTTTAAACATTTTCTCAATCACTCAGCCTTGAAGCTAATGCAGCAAAGCGACGCATGACGTCAAAACCTAGGATAACGAGCCATTGTGTGTTCCGGTATCAATTAGTGTGTAATACAAAAAATGCGTTGTTATCGCAACTCTACTGTACCTTTACAGTCTGTCTATGATGTTTTTAACGAAGCCACACAGTATATTTACCAGGACTTTTTATTGTAATACAGCATCATATATTTTTTTACGTTCTTAACATCAAAATTTCTGTCTTTTCTCAGTAATTTACTGAGCATAGAAAATGACCTCTCAACAGCAGCAGAGGTTGGCTGGGCTTTTTGCATTAATGCGTAGCTGGTTGGGTCAATTGTCAAGTTGGTACAGTTTATTATTGTTTCTACATCAGAGTTGGATAGTCGTTTTTTAATGTAATTTTTAATTGCCCACGGATCATCATCGAATTGCATATTCTTCAGCAGTCCGTATGCTTCGGTTATCGTGCAGGCACTTCCTTCTAAGAACTCTACGTTGGCTGCTAGAGTCCGGTATTGATTTATTTTGACCAAGTCCAACACCAAATCTTCTACATTGATAGCGTCTTTTGCTCTGCTGACTAAGAGGCCTGCACTTGTCCAATTGTTGACAATGGTACGAACAGCTGGAAGGTTCTCACTGTAATATAAGGCAGCCCTAAGTCAAGTTGCTCATCTTGTAATTACAGGGTCAGGAGGAGATGGCAGGCCAGCATCATGAAAATCTTTCTTGCGATCTGTGTTTTTAATTGTTACTGCCTTGATCGTTGCTATTATTTCATCAATATTTTTTAAATGTGCACGCACACGCACAGCGCAGTTATGTAGTAAGTGCGCAACGCAGGTGACATGCATCAAAGAAGGGTATAATTCCTTTAATGTCTTTCCAGCTAAAGACATGTACCGAGCAGCATCAGTCAAGAACAATGAAAAATTCTCGCGTTTTTTTCAAGGTATCGCAATATGTCATCCACAGTGTGCAGAATAATATTGCTATTAACATTGCTACCGCTGTCAAGTGGATGGCAATCAACGAGGAATGTCTGATTTGGGGCATCTAAGCTGCCCACAAGCACACTAACATACTTTTGTTTAGCAATCTCTGCTTCATCCACAATTAAAAAAATTTTTTTGTCACGAAGTAATTCTTGAATTTGTTCTTTTTGGGATGCTAATTTAGCAACACATGCCCGGGCTGCAGTCTCCGAATGCAATACTTTTCCCATTGTAGCAAACAGAGACTTTAAAGAAGGATGGTTCAGTTTATGAAGTGGGGTATCTGCAGCTAAGAATGAAGAGACAACCTGTTCCTTGAAGTTTACTTGATCGAGTTGTAAAAAGGTTTGCTTACTTTGGGATTTGCTTTTCGTCTCCAATTTTCTTTGGTGTTGCTTACTTTTTCGGTGGCTTTCCACAAAAAACTTTTTGCCGCATTTGATTAACACGTCGCAAAGGTTGCATCGCAAGTCGCGGGCAGGAGTTGCCTAAAATCCATCCGGATATTCCTGGCAAATTTGCCTAACTTTCGCTGTAGAAAATTTGGCTTGTTTAGGCATTCTTTGCTTTGCAAGCTACGACTTAAAAAGACCACGTGTAAAGAGCGCAAAGGTTTTATAGGAATAGATTAATTGTCCAACAATTATGTGTTTATGCACCAACAATGACGATTTCATGCATAATAAGTGCTATTGCCTTCTCAATTACCGCACGCATTTTTACCATTGCAACTATTTTAGAAGTTTAAAATCAAATAAAACTGAGCATAAAATTTTAATAGCAGCTCAAAAATTCAAAAAAATATAGAAAAAATATAAATTTGTTCGTTTTTGTAAGGAAATTTTTGATGAAGAGAATTTTGACAAGTTTTGACTTTATGCAAAATTTTGACATAAAATCTAGCGAAACAGACTCCTGAACACCTGAAACGAACGTTAGTACACGTTTGATCATGTAACAAGGTCCTGAAAAAATTTTGACTTTATTGACTTTAGTGGGCCCTAGTTATGACATAAAACTACTGACTGTGACAAAGCTCCAATTCTATCAGGAGGTCTAACGTTTTGCTGGATGTCGAGTTTCTCCATTGTTGTCATTACTTTTGTTAGATCTGCTCCAACTCATAGTAATAGCATCCTTAGGGTACCAACAATGGTTCAAATGAACTCTGTACGCAAAAGACGACATGGTATTGCACACGCTATGTCCCACATTGATCTCCATTGCGCAGGCTCATGGAGATTTACTTGTTTCTGACTCTTGTTTGCGAAGCCAGACCATGTTTTTCATGTACTGTAAACTTTTTCAGCACTTGTGAAAGAAAACCAAAAAGGAATTAATATTTATGATCTGGTGACTTCGGGCATTCAATATCTAGATACCAGGTATTCTGTTTGTCGTTAATCATGTTGACCTGGATGTCAATATTAAATAATGAATGATGGTGAAATTTTACAGATGAATGTTTGTCTCTATCTTATTATTACAATGCATAAACGTACACCTTGTTTGAGCAATTCATTTGCCTGAACCTTAAGTATTATCTATATACTGCCACACAAAACTTTTCGTGGTTTGATATTTACGTAAGGTCTATTCACCACAGCAACTGTCAAGTAGACAAAAAAAAGACCCGACAAGTTTGCTTGGTGTCCCTTGGTTAAAGCACTTCACGAGATTCCTCCATCTTGCTGTGACAGACAGGTAGCGAGGTGGAGCAGTTGAACCGTCATGGTGGTCCGCTCTGACTAAACACATGCAAGTAGAGTGTGAGCTGGAATGCATTAATAAAATCTTTGCAAGCATGCTAGGTAGTAGCTTTCGTTTAGTCGTTTTGTAATGAGTTTTTTTTGTAGAACTGAGTTTTGGAGACAGCAAAAACCATTGTACGCTCATAAGCGTGATCGTATGTTGCTTGAAAAACAGTGGAACAAGAGCAAGTCGAGATCAACGATGGACCCCACTTCATTTATTTTAAAAAATTTAGAAGAGATAGACTCGTGTAAGTATATTTATACAAAGTTGTGCTCTATTCATGACGCACACCAAAGTTCAATTGGTAAAGCTCTTTGTAATGAACAACTAGGTTTCAAGTGGTGTGTAATACCAATTTTATTTGAAGTACTCGGATTACCGATAAGGTCTAGCTGGAATGATTGAATGGTTAACGCAGCAAAGCTATGGTTTAAATCCCGTCGATCTATAGTATATTTAACCGTATCTATTCTTTACATTAGTAATAAAAACAGTTTGTCTGCTTCACCGTTTGCAAATTATAGGCGTAGACTTATTTTTTTTAATAGGACACTAAAGAAAGATCTCAGAATTTGGCCTAAACTCCGCGGCATTTGGGAGTAAAGTTAAGGTGAAGACATTTTAGAGGTTGCTCCGAATTTCTTCAAAAATAGGCGTTTCTGTGATGCAATAATTACCTTACATCAGAGGCCACTCAGGATGAAGCGCGCGCATAATGAACAACGATCTATACTGTAGACCAGGGGTTCTTAACCGGGGGATAAATTTGACCTAGGTTGCGGGTAAATTTTGTTAGCAACAAATTCACACTTTTATCTATTACAATAGGCATTTGTAGAGGAGAAAATATAAAAAAATGTGGTGGGTAAATTTTACTTTTGAAATTTGCCCAGAGGTAAATTAGAGAATAAAGGTTGAGAACCCTTGCCCTAGACTTTATTACTATTTGCTTTACTGCTCGGCGTGGGTTCAAATTCCCGTCTTTTTTCATTTCGAAAGTTGTAACGGTTAACGTGTTTCACTTAATTGATTCTTTTCATGCCCCAATAGTTAGATATATTTTTGCATGATAGAAGACAATACGTGTCTTCCCCACTTCTAAAAAAAAACGGCGCTTATGGAGAAGCGAAAAAGACTGTATTTGGACAAGAACAAGTCTTGATTATAGGCAAAGAAAATTGCCACAAACCAGCCACAATAGCAGATTTGAACCGACTTATCTTTTTATTCAATCGCAGCCCTTTTCTCTGCTGCTTGAGCGACGTTTTCTCTTATCATTTTAATCTCTGACAAAAATCTTTAAAAAATTTACGGATAAAATGTCAAAAATAAAACAATTTAATTAATCCATTAAATTATCAAGAGTATTTGATACGTGGGTCTTCCTGTACCTGCTATTGTTCTGAATCTGATAAACAAGGTTGTGGGTAGGATTCCATTTGCCTCTTTTTTAAACAGTCATACAATCATCATAAACTCGAAGGTATCAATCATCGGTAGGCATCTTGCGATTTGCGGAATGCTGTGACGTTTAAACATAGTGTCACGAGTTGGGTGAGTAGAATAGTAATTGAAGAAAACGTGATTCAACTCGTTGACCACAAGATGAACGAAGAGTTTGAGAGAATGCGAAATGACTTTACGCTCTTCAAATCAGCAGCTACTCGTGCATGTCTTTGCAGTCGATGCACGCCGCAGGTTGAACCAGAGACGTGAACTTTTTTGCAAATGCCGGTCACGCACGGTTGACGCCGCGTGGAACGTAACGCTGTGAGCGCTCAATCTGCAGTCTTTCGATAACAAGTCTGACGCTCAATTTATCACGCCACGCTGACGACAACAGTGTGGTCTTCAGCCAGTCTCAAATCTAAAATGAAAGCTACTTTTAAAGCTATTTCTTGAACTAATTAATCTGCAATAAAACGAATTCGTTTTCATAAAGCAGTTAGTAAGAAATGCCGGTATGGCCCGAGGTCCTCTGCGGTTAGGTGTATTTTGCCCGGCCATGCTAAAGGTTGTACACCAGTGGTAGAGGTTTTGATTGCACAGCCTAGTAAACAGCTTGGACACTACATAAGCTAGATGTAATAAGTCTAATCATTAGATTCATAGCACACATCCGTTCAGGTTTTGTTGAATATGTATTCTTTTAATTAGATTTGGCTGACGGTAAAGGTACCGAAAGTTTGTCGCTGGCTTTGTCAACTTTGCGAGCTGTGAGCAAGTTATCTGACAAAGAAATTCCAAACAAAGCAGATGTTCTCGGTAATTTGCACAGCTGCATTGGTAATGCCCATCTTGAGCTCGGCCAAACCGTCGATGCGTTGACACACCACCAGAAGGATTTGGATATCGCCAAACAACAGTAAGACCGCATAAATAAATTAATATTTTCAGAAAAGCTCGCGCTTTTTACGAACTTTTACAGCTTTTTATTATTCCGAGCTTTTACCATGGCCCTTCGAAAGCAGTTTTGGTGAAGAAGTTGCTGTTTATTCATGCGCGTAAGCTCGTGCTTTGCTTGCAAGTCTTTCATTGGACTGCACCAGCGCGACAAGTCGATTGTTCGGCTTCACCACTCGTTTGTCACATTAAAGATGGAGAAATCCCGCTAAACGCATTTTCCAAGAACGCAACAAGCGAACTTGCCAGCTTTTTCTCCGCACTATTCCTTTCGTGCTGAGCATCATGTAGAGAAGCTGTGGCTGCAGTTTTTGAAGTCTTATGCATGATTCGGCAAGGGAATTTGAACCCATGTCAACCGCTACACCACCGCGCTGGTATATCAATTAAATGCGTGCGATGCAACAGATCACAGCAATACAGCAACTATTCCATAACCAATTCATTTCTCCACGAACAAATTCATGCTTAAGGCTGGTTTCCATTAGGCGTAGATTGCAGGTATAGCGTGAAAAATTCTTTATTTCTCTATTTAGTTTTATGCGCGCAGCGCTTTCGCTGCGAGCATAAAACTAAACAGAGAAACAAAGAATTTTTCACACCACTGCTGCGATCTACATTTAATGGAAACCAGCCTTTAGCGTCAAGCTGGGAAGCTGGAAAATCATTTTTAAAGTGTTTGTCATGACTCGACGAGAGAACTGTAATTTATTGATTATAACCAGCATATTATTAGCCTATCATTTGTTGATAAGTTCGTGAAAAACCAATTAGATTCTAGACTAAGTAATGTAGTGGACTCCATTTGACAACTGGGCTTGTTGTTTCAATGTATCTGAAATTTGATTTACATTTAAACACTGGTGAAAGTAAGCCGGAACGCCGTTCCAGTTAAAGAATTTCGATACGGCGTACCGGTTGCTTTTGTGAAGAACGAATTACTTTCTATTTAGAAAAAAAAACGAGTTACAATACAAGAATGAATGCCCTCGAATATTGTTTTTGCACTCTCTAAATCGTAGACTCGAATTTGCTGTTGGTAAAGCACTAGATACTTGGCTTCTAGTGCTGGAAAGACTTCCAGGCATTTCTTGAAAATTGCTAAGTTATTATTTACACATTCTTTTCCGCCTTTGTGGCATCATACATTCAAGCAGTTTGTGTATCCAGTCACAGAACAAACGTGTCCATGCTTTGAATATCACCCTTAAAAATTGGAAATGTGTTTATCTTTCGCCGGGCGCCTTCGTCTTGTAAAGCAGTATCAGTAGTGTAGCGTTCTTTTTCGGCCAAAACGTAACATTTCTGTGACACTTCAAAAGATGAAAACGTAAGCAGTACAGAAAAAGCCATATTTCAAAAACTACTTTCTGAATTCTATTTACCGTACCCAGTTTTGTAAAAAAAATTGCTCTATTTGATGTTCTAAACGGGTTAAAAAATCTATCTGTCAACATGCTATCGGCAGAAATGCAATCATAAGCGAGGGCTCATTGCTGCAAACAATATCCAGTAGAGTTGTACGGAAGATCTAGAGAGTACCTACGGACCCAGTCCGAAAAGTTTTAAAGTGCCCGGGGATTTGTTGATGTGCAACTCTTTAAACGCACCTCTCTGAAGCCTCTATGTGAAAAATGTGATGCAGACCACACTTGAAAACATTACTGGAAAAAAAAGAACTGGTAACTCAACTAACAGCATGAGTCGCCATAATTCGACAAAGGATAATCACTTTAAGCCTTTGTGTAAAGTATTTTCATGAATTGCTTTGTGTTTGTTCTTGCTTAATTTCAAAATATGTTATGGATATGGGATACGTACGATATGCTATCTGGAAGTTTGGGGAGCCCCAATTTGCACTGTGGAAAGTATACGCTAGGATGTTGTTTTGGTAAGAAAATTAATCCACTTTTACCACTACTTCCAACAGTCGTTGAATTATATTTTCTTGTTTAGCAATTTGCAAGATGCTCGATCTCGCGCGCTGGATAATTTGGGAAGAGCGCATGCCAAGATCGGAAACTATCAGAAAGCAATTGACTGGTTAGTTATCCTACACCTAACTTGATTCTATTTGTAAGAAATGCATCTAATGAAGGAAACTGGATCTGGGGTTCCATTGTTTTCCCCATTTCTGGAAAGAGGTCGGGTAACAATAACAACAACAACAACAACAACAGAATACGAGATGATAAATGTAAATGTCACTTTGTTTTTCGACGAAGCATTGCCTTTACTTTATTTTTTCATTAATTATACTATTGTACCTGTGACCATTTGATTGACTTAATTGGATTGCTTATTCTCATTCCAGTATCAATTAGTGTATAGCCACAGCATCGGACCAACAAGTAATTTTGGCGAATGTGTTTGTTCTGCACCAATTAACAGCCGCCTCAACGTGGTGGTGCGATCTCCGACCCCGTTTGGGTTGGGTCAAAATGTCTGTTGGTCTTCCCGAGGGTCCCAGTTACCCCGGGCACTCCCCTTCATTTTTTCGCTATGCTGCCCCCTGAACGACCGCAGAAGGGCAGCACACAGCTTCTTTAAAATCGGTCGCTTGTTTTCTTTTTTTCATTTCTCCTGCCCCTATCTTGCCCTTCTTCGTCTCCTCATTCTCCTCCTTCTGTTGATGAGCGGTAACGTTCATCCCAACCCTGGCCCAATCTTTCCTTGCTCTGTGTGCGCTGGAAATGTGACCTGGCGGGGCAAGTCAGTGCAATGCTGCGCTTGCTCCAAATGGGTCCATCTAAGGTGCTCACAACTTTTCTTATCCAAATTCAGAGCTCTTGGCAGCTCTCACTCTTGGAGCTGCCCCCCCTGCCGAATCACTGTGACTCCCTCCTCCAACATGTATACCTCCACTGTGCAATCTAGTCCCACCTCTGCTAACGCTGCTCTCTCGCCCCACCCTCGTCTCCAAACCTCTTATCCCCCATCTGCCCATTTTATATCTCCTTCCTCTGCCCCCCCACCACCGTCCCTTGCTCCTGGCTTTCCTTCTGCGCCTCCTGCCTCCACTCCCCTCTGACTCTCTCAGGGTACTTCAATGGAATGCTGCAGGTCTTCGAACCAGGATTACTGAACTACTTCACTTTCTTTCGTCCCATCCTGTCGACCTTATCTGCATTCAGGAATCCAATCTTAACTCCTCTTCCTCTTTCCGGATTCCTGGATTCTCTACTCTGCGTTCTGATCGTACCCACTCCCGGTCTGGCATTCTCTCTCCTGATACCACGCACGCTAGCGGCGGCGTTGTCATTTTCGTCAGGCAGGGCCTATCCTTCTCTGAACTTTCCACCTCCTCTCTTTCTTCGCTTGATCCCTACTCTGATTATGTAGGGATCAAGATCTCTCTAAACAACTCCTCCTCGGTGTCATTTCTTAATGTGTACGCCCCCCTTATTTGCTCCTCCCCAACGGATGGCAGAACCGATTCCTTCTCTCCTTCCATTCTTCCCTCCTCCAGAAATCTCTTCATTCTGGGGAACTTTAATTGCCATCACCCCCTCTGGGACTCAAGAGTTACTTCCGACCCCCGCGGGGAAGAAGTATTCGACTGGGTCATCTCCTCTGACCTCCTCCCCCTCAATGACTCTGACACACCCACCCTTCTACATCGCTCCTCTCCTGACATTTCCTTTGCCCCCTCTTGTTTTGCCTTTTCTTGCTCATGGGAGGTGCTACAGGACCTGGGTTCTGAACCTACCAATTCTTCTATCTATCCCTCTCTCTCCGGTCTTTCGCCCCAACGAGCGCCCCCTTCCTTCAATTTTCAGAAAGCTCGCTGGGATGGGTTTGCCTCCTACATTGACTCTCACTGCCTTCAGCAGAGGAATACTCGTCTCTTCCTCTTTCCTCTACTGCTGCTCTCTTTACCTCTCTGGCACTGAATGTGGCCAAATCTTCCATTCCTTTCGGCCACATCAAACGCCCTCCTAAAGCCTGGTGATCTGCTGAGGTGGAAGAAGCGGTTAGTGAAAGACGCAAGGCTTTTGCTGCCGCTCATAGAAGTGATGAAGACCGACAGGCTTACATCTCCGCTTCTCGACGTGCCTCGTCAGTCATCGCCAAGACAAAGGCGGAGGCATGGCAGACGACTTGCTTTTCTCTTTCACCTAAATCTAACCCTAAATCTGTACACTCTCTTCTTCGCTCTATCGCTGGCTCATCTTCCTCGTCTTCTTCTTCCTCTTCGAACTTCCCCAACGGTTCTTCTCCCAGGGAATCGGCTTCGGTCTATGCGGCTTACCTGAGATCCCACTTTTCCGTTTCTCAGCCAAAGGCCCTGCGTAGCAGAGCCAGAGGCTACCTCACTGAGCTCCGCCGAGCCATGTGCCCTGTGGAGTCTCACTCGTCCTTTTGCTCTCCTTTCACTCTCGCGGAATTTCATGCGGCTGCCTCCAACCTTTCCTCCTCCACCGTCACTGGCCCAGACAAAGTTGCCTATCTCATGCTAAAGCGTCTTCCTCGCTCTGGCATGGATTTTCTTCTTCACATCTTCATTCTCTCCTGGTCTTCGAATTCCTTTTCTTCCATCTGGAAGACATCTTCCATTATTCCCATATACAAGATGGGAAAACCTCTCGACTCTCCTGCTTCCTTCCGGCCTATCTCTTTCACCTCCTGCGTATCAACTCTTCTTTGTGGAATCTAATTCCATTCTCTCTCCCCGTCAGGCAGGTTTCCGCCCTGGACGGTCTAGTCTAGATCAAACTCTGTATCTTTCTCAGTCCATTTCGGATGGGTTTAATAAACCCAGGCCGGGCTCTCGGACGATCCTGTCTACTATTGATTTCTCGAAAGCTTTCGACTCTGTCTGGTATCCCGCTCTTTTCCACAAACTTATTTCGGCTGGCCTCCCTCCTTGCTTTGCTCGTTGGGCTCAATCTTTCCTTTCTGATAGGTGCGCTTCTGTGGTCTATCAAAATCACAAAAGTCGTTCCTTTCGAGTCCGTCGAGGTCTTCCGCAAGGATCCGTTCTTGGCCCTGTACTTTTCTTTCTCTTCATTAATGATCTTCGGGCCTCTCTGCCTTCTTCCGTCAGCTGCTCTCTTTATTGTGACGATCTGGCCATTTGGTCCTCCTCCCCCTCGGTCCCCACTACGGTGGAGGTCACACAAGGAGGTTTGTTTCGATTGGAGCGCTGGTCTGAGTAGTGGTGTCATCCTCTCAATCCGAGCAAATGTGAGGCCTCGTTCTTCTCAGCGGATCCCCACCAAGCTAACCTCCAGCCCAACCTCTTCCTACTCGGCTCCCGCTTCCGTTTTAATCCCACTCCAACTTTTCTTTGGGTCACCTTCGACCGCACTCTTTCCTTTTCTCAACATATATCTTCGCTGAAGGCCAAGTTTTTCCCACGTCTCAAGGCCTTACGCTCTATCTCTGCTTCCTCATGGGGTCCATCTAAGGAGTCCCTTTCTGTTTTGTACAAATCTTTTCTTCGGTCCCTTTTCACCTACGCTTCACCCGGATGGTTTCCCTTCCTAAGCGCTACCAATTTTGCCAAATTGGAACGCTTCCACCGAGCGGCCAGTCGCGCCATCACCGGCTGCGATTGTCCTCCGCTATCCCTCTGCTTCCCTCCAAGGCTTCTTTACCTCCCCTACGAGTCACCCTGACTCATTTCACTCTTTTATCTTATAAGCGGGCTCTTTGTCTCCCAACCTCCTTTCCCATCTCAGGTTTGGCCAGACTAGGAGTGAAACCAAGACTCTGCAGATCGTCCTAAAGAGCTTTTGCGTCCACTCACCGACTCATGCTTCCTTCTACTTGTTCTAGGGAGGCTCTTCTTGCTTGCCATCCCTGTCCTCCTTGGAATCTGCCCTCGTTCACGGTGGAGTCCATCCTTTCCACTCCAAGCTCTCGCTCTGATCCCCCTCTTTCTCGCCAAGGTGCTGCTCTCGCCCACCTTGACTCTCTCCCCTCTCATGATCTGGTGCTTTGGACTGACGGCTCTGTTCCTTTTCCTTTTGGCAAGAGCGGCTCTGGCGTTCTTGCCAGTTGCTCTCTCTGTGGCACTGAGGCCACTCTTTCCTTTTCGACAGGCCCAGTATGCTCAAGTTTTTCCGCTGAAGCCTGCGCCATTTTGCACGCTCTTTGCTGGTTTCGGGAGCACCAACAAGTCTGCCATTTCTCTTCTCTTCTCCTACTATCTGACTCTCGTTCTGTCCTCGCCACTCTGTCCTCTCTTCCATCTTTTCTCTTTTCTCAAACTCTGTGGCAGATCTGGCAGGAACTGTCTTCTCTCTCCTTCTGTTCTATCAGACTACAATGGGTCCCCGGACATTCGTTTTTCCTGGGGAATGACGCGGCTGATGAGCTGGCCGGACGGGGTGCGCTACTTGCGCCCTCCACAATCCCTTGTAGTCTCTCTCCTCTTGCCTCTCGTATCCACTCTCGTCTTATCTCGGACTGGAGGCGTACTGTCTCATCTAAATTTTTTGACACTCAGGTTCCCTCGATTTCCACCGAGGAACTTGTGCTCCCTCGTCATGCTCGCTGTGTCCTCTCTCGTCTTCGCTGCAATGGACACAGCCTTCTTTTAGGTTCTTATCTCTCTAGGATTGGCGAAATCGAGAATCCTTCCTGCAGCGCATGTGGACACTCGTCCCAGGACACCTCTCATCTCATTCTGCACTGTCCAGCTACGGACTCTGTGCGCCGCTCACTCTTTGGCGACTCTCTGTCTCTTTACGACCTCTGGTCCAGACCCTGGGGAGTTTCCCGGCTTCTGGGGCTCCATGGTCTTCCGCCATGTTCCCATCCCTCGGAAGGGGTCGGGTAAACAACAACAACCTTCTACTTCCTTTAGGGAGGCTCTTCTTGCTTGCCCTCAGTCTCCTCTTTGGAACCTGGCTTCCTTCACTGTGTATTCCATCCTTTTTCTCTTCATGCTCCCGCTCTGGTCCTCCTCTCTCTTGCCAAGGTGCGGCTCTCGCCCTCCTTGACTCTCTTCCCCTGATGATCTGGTACTCTGGACTGAGGGCTCTGTTCCTTTTCCTTTTGGCAAGAGCGGCTCTGGCGTACTTGCCAACTGCTCTCTGTGTGGCACTGAGGCCACTCTTTCCTTTTGAGCAGGCCCAGTATATTCTAGTTTTTCCGCTGAAGCCTGCGCCATTCTGCACGCTCTTTGCTGGTCTCGGCAGCACCAACAAGTCTGCCTATTCTCTTCTCTTCTCGCTCTGTCTTCACCACCCTATCCTCTCCTCCATCTTCTTATTTTAAACTCTGTGGAAGATCTGGCAGGAACTGCCTTCTGTTTCCTCCAGTTCCATCAGACTACAATGGGTCCCTGGACACTCGTTTCTCCCGGGGAATGACGCGGCTGATGAGCTGGCCGGACGGGGTGCGCTACTTGCGCCCTCCACAATCCCTTGTAGTCTCTCTCCTCTTGCCTCTCGTATCCACTCTCGTCTTATCTCGGACTGGAGGCGTATTGTCTCTTCAAAGTATTTTGACACACAGGTTCCCTCGATTTCCACCGAGGAACTTGTGCTCCCTCGTCATGCTCGCTGTGTCCTCTCTCGTCTTCGCTGCAATGGACACAGCCTTCTTTTAGGTTCTTATCTCTCTAGGATTGGCGAAATCGAGAATCCTTCCTGCAGCGCATGTGGACACTCGTCCCAGGACACCTCTCATCTCATTCTGCACTGTCCAGCTACGGACTCTGTGCGCCGCTCACTCTTTGGCGACTCTCTGTCTCTTTACGACCTCTGGTCCAGACCCTGGGGAGTTTCCCGGCTTCTGGGGCTCCATGGTCTTCCGCCATGTTCCCATCCCTCGGAAGGGGTGGGGAAATCAACAACAACAACGTGTTTGTCTGTCTTTAAAATTTAGTGATTATTCTAGATCCGAATAGTGTCAACCGCTTACGCCAAATAGACCGACAACCATATGTCTGCTTTAATGATTCGATACCATGCTCTAGTTGCATATTTTTTAGTTGGGAAGAAAAGCTACCGTTAAGCAAGTCGGATATTGAGAACACGTGGCTATATCACGAGATTGGTCGGTGTCACTTGATGCTTGGTGCGTTTGACAAAGCAAGAGAATGCGGAAAAAAGTCTCTGGGAGAATCGAAAAAAGCCGAAGATGACGTATGGAAACTCAATGCTGGGGTTTTAATTGCTCAAGCGGAAGGTCAGACAAATATTTCTTTTCACATAGATCAACACCTAGCTTGACAAAAATGCCGACGTTGGGCCTCGTTACTCTAGCTGCAATTTATTACTTCAGTCTTGCTTACATTTGTTAGGGAAATCAACCTCAGCTGGCTGGCAATTACAAAAATCAACTGTTGATTGTTTTTCGTTGATTAAATTTGCATGAAAAAAGTGGCATGTATTCGAATATCCTGTATCTTTGATTTTTTTAACCTTAGAAGTGACGTGAGCGGCATCAGATCACTGTAAATACACCTGCTCGCCTACACGTTTCTGTTTTTTTTTCAGTGAAACTTGAAATGTTTGACGAGGCTCTGAGGTCGTTTACGAAATGCTTGGAAACAGCTAAACTTCAAGAAGATGCACCAGCCGAGGTTGCTATTACTAAAGCTATGGAAGAACTTCAAGAAAAGTAAGTTGCTCTTTTTTATATATTAGCTTACAACATAGTTAACTTAAATGCGAAAAATTCATTTTCATGAAAATTCTGTGAACCAAGAAACGAGTTTGAAAAGGGCATGAGTGTGATGGTGTTATAAGAAACATGAGGTGAGAGAGAGAGAGAGAACGAAATCCGATTTTGTCTTTATGAATGAAATTATGTGGATACGCTTCACGTTCCTGGCTATTTTAAAAACTGCATTTCGCTACTTCGCATTGTTTGTTCATATGTTTTTCTCGAGCTGGAATTGAATCCAGGAATGGAATGAATATGCATTGAATCCAGTCTTTGGTTAGGTAGTCTTATGGCATCCCAATAAAGATGCACTGTTCAATTGAAAATTCCGTCTTCTCTTCTCGACTTTCTTCTTGGGATTCGCACGTTTCTTGGTTTCGGTTTCTTTAACTTTGTTTGATTGGATGAAATTTTAAACGGAGAATTGGTTGGCACTTGTGATGTTTTTGCCTTCTTTTTCCGACTATTTTTGCATGTGGCACTGTGAAATGTCAGTCATAGAAACCATTTCACTGGTTGAGGAAGAGCAGTAATTACTGCGACTTGGTTTGTCTGAAGATGATTGAGGGTTGCTAACTTC
This sequence comes from Trididemnum clinides, assembly GCA_963675345.1. NCBI lineage: Eukaryota > Metazoa > Chordata > Ascidiacea > Aplousobranchia > Didemnidae > Trididemnum > Trididemnum clinides. Next base: position 13,689,617 of record OY776296.1, on the reverse strand, counting down.
TGAGCGAATTTCAGCTGGAACATTCCTGTCTTCATTGTCAATGTCAACAGTTTGTTCATCAAGAGCTGCTGATGTGTGATTGCAGTTTACCATATCATTTGCACGGTCTGTATCGTCTTGCGAGATTGCGTCTTCATTGGCGCTCTCTAAATCAACAGTTTCTGTTTCAGATGCAGCTGAAAAATCGTCTTCAGCCAAAACATCGTATCATACGGTGAGATGCCAATCGATTTAAAGCCATTGTCAGCTTTTTGAACGGTGGTAGCACGATTGTAGGCTTGACCTGTCAGTTCAACAGTATCAAAGTCTGTCAGGCATTTGCCGGGATAATTTGTTATTTATTTTTTGCTATGCTGACTATAGTCTGTTTTTAAGAGGCCAAAACAGGTCGGTCCAGTTGTGCCGTGATATGGCAAAACCTAACAACTGCAAAATCAAGTTTCCGAGCACACTGACTTTGTTGTCATTTATTTTTGCTCAACAAGGCAACGACTGCACCATTTTTTTTAGTTCTGCCTTGAAGCTGTTAACTGTACAAAGATTAATTATTTCTTCACGTTTGCTGGTCGATGGCTTCACGTAAACCAAAAAAAAATAAAAAATCAAGGTTGCTTATGAAATCTGAAATGTCGTTCCTTCGTTTTGCAGCATCAGGCCAGAATGGCAGCAGTCTGCATGTGGCGGTACAGAAAGCATAATGATACCATGCACTCTTGCGAATTCGGTGGCAGAAAGGGAGAGATAACTGCAGTGATTGTCTAAAATAGGATGTTTGTTTGCTCCAGATGAATTAATGTGCTTCTGAAAATGCTTCAGCCATTCCAGGAACAGGCCAGAGTCTATCCATCCATTTGCAGATGTTAACCCAATTGTACCTTGTGGGGCTTCTTTCATAAGTGCCTTTACCATTCTTTTTCTCGCAAAACGATTGCTGAAAGAATGTACCAACCAGTTGATTCTATTTGAATAAGAACACTGATGATGCTATTTTAGCGAAATCGATTTGTTAATAAAGTGTGAGTTCTACTATTGACTGATTCCAGCTACAACTTTACTCTATAAAGTTTCAGTCTGAAGGAATGTAGTTGTCAATTGCACTCATAGCACACAGCAGAGTAACAGTTTTACCAAGTTCTGCTCTGGTAATGTGGCCAACTTGTTTATTACCTTTCTGAACTAGCACTCTTCCTGATTTTTGAACAGAAGTAACTCGACTTTTATTTACATTGTAAATCTTTTCCAATGGAAAATCATGCTCAAGCAATAATTGTTTCAACAGATCCAAAAATCTTCCTGCTTGTACCGTGTTGAATTCAGGGGCATTTGAAAGACTTGTTACTTCTGCTTATTGAACACTTAAATCGAGATGACGCTTGAGAAAATTGTCCCACCAATCTTTTCCTGCTTTTTTTTTACTTGCATTAATTCGTACATTGATGTTATTGGCACCAGCAAGGTGGAAAGCAAGAGTACACATATTGTAACCAGTTAAACGGAAAACATTGTCTGCATTTTTTTTCATAATTTGCTAATTGTGTCGCCAAATCATTATTTAGTGCTTGCCGAAAACGATCGCGTTACGCTTGACCTGGTTGAGATACCTTCTCTTTCAAGTGATCATAAACGATGCTTTTTGGTGTGTTGTAAGTTTTAGCAGCCTTTCGCAGTGAGCATCGTTTGCTTTTAATGGCAGCCAGAGCTTGTTTGATGTCTTTTTCCAACCAATTACACTTTGTGTTTTTCTAATGTAGTTTCAAACCATGATTAGATATAGGCAATGAGACTTTTAAACTAGCAATTCAGTCTAGGCCTGGTACAACTGAAACACAATGCAATGAAAACTATGTTAAAATGCTTCTTGAACAGTGGTCCCATTCTGTGCTGGGTCAACGCCATGTCATGAAAAATGAAGGATAAGAAATGGTTTTGGCAGGTTTACTATTCGCAATACAAGGGCTAAATTGTTTCACAATAGAATGAGCATAATGACTGATGTAAGGCAAGCAAGCTGAAAAGGTAAGGCGTTCAGATTCTTCTGCCCCAAAGCAACGACATTGGTATTGTAATTTACATTTCGATAAGAAGTAACATCTCCTGGTACTTAAACTCATCTTAAAATGCTATTGCGTAAAAGACGGGCACTTGTCCGGCTCTGTCCTAGATGCAGTGTCTAGTTTTGCCATCAGTACACTAACTATGGAAACATAAGATATCTAAATATGCTGATGCTGTTCGAAAATTATGTTAGCATCATGAAATGCGCCATTACCGTCTACTTAATACCATACATTAAGAAATAGATCATCTCCAATCATTGTCCTTAACTAAACCTACTTTTCAAGAAAGTTTCTTTATAACATAGAGACCAAAAACAAAGAAATCGCTATCGTTTCTTAATGTTAACCGCTTTTCTCCCAACAATTGATCCGTAAAAGCTGGAAATACCTCCCACTACTTCTTCAAGTTAAAGAAGCTTAAAGTTAAAAATGCATGAGAAAATGCACAACTTTCTTTTACCTCTTGAACGAATCGATGAACTTTTTTGTAGCTCACTTTTTCACTTTTGGGGTTTAATCAAAATAAAGCATTTTAGTAAAAATGTGTTGATTTCTTATGTATTTCAAAATAATTTAACACAAATTTAGGTGCTCCATACTGTATCGTATGGGTCTCTTGTTGGATGGTAACCTCGTTTCGAATCAGAAGTTGGCGTCTCCAAATGATCTGGTTCCCTTAAAGCATCCCTAGTTCTTGAATAGGCCTATTTTCTAGACCCCTGTCAACGCTACTGTGTACCGGATTAGGCTACTGTTGGCTCGAGTATAGGTCATGCAATATGCTTTGGCGTAGCATATACATTTTGTTATCTTCAGGGCCGTTGAGAGAATAGTCCGGGCCCGGTACTAACATCGATTTCGGGCTCCGTTTGACAAGCATCTGGTAAAGTGGAGTTGCCGAATTTTATTCAATTACTAATGGATAAGTGTTTGACATAATTGCTCAGAAATTGCTTTTCTTTGCGTTTTTTCTTTTTTTTTAGCTCCACTCTGATACGAATAAGACATTGCTGTCTGGCTACTTGTCTCATATGGGATATCTGGGTTTAAGATTGTTTCATATGGGATATCTGCGTTTAAGATTTAGGGGTTCGGGGCTTAAAATTATGTTATGTTTAGGAAGTTATGTGCTTTAAGAGTTGGAGGAACCAGATTTTGTTTCTGGCCACGTGGTCAGGAAGTATTCTGGGGGTCCCAAATTTTTATAAAAAGGAGTATTCCACCAATTTTTTTGTGGCCAAAATAAAGAAAACATTATTCATGTCACAAAATTTATTTTATAGGTTATGCATTTGTTAACAGAAAAAACAGAGAGCTTTGACCAACTTTACTGTTAACATTGCGCGCGACGCTTTTAAAACTCCCGACCCCCCAAAAATTTCTGGGCCAGATACCAAAGGTACCCCCTTGTTAAAGCTCCTCATTATCTTTGCGCATTTGGCTTTATGGAGCAACTCAATGTCAACGTTGTCAAATATTACATCATATGTATATTTCTTTTTTTTTCACAGAGTGCAAATGTCTCAAATTCAAACGACTACCAGTAACAAAGAAGCTGAAGATGAAAATGCTGAGAACAACGAACAGCAAACGGTGATTGAATAGATTTGTCACAAAATAATTTTCTCCAAACTTTTCTTACCAAGTCTGATGTTGGTTTATTATTATTTTGTGACTAGGCTAATTCACTGTAAATGTTTTTGTGGTTTATGCTGGTTGAACTGAGTTACTACTTTGATCACTTTTGCGTAGGTCGGATGTCTTACACTTGTATTTGTAATCATGCAAATTTTGTACTATTTTTATCACCTTAGCTTTTATTGCACTTCGTATCGAAATTCAAACCGTTTCATCGTACGATTACTATTATTTAATGAAAGTGTCACTGTGATGGGATGTTCAATAAATAAATCTTTTCTGGAAATATAATGCTGTGGTGATTATATTTGATGAAGTTTTTCACCAGGCATTAAATAAAAATTAAATCTTTGCTTTCGCTCTGCCGGTGAGTAATGACTACCAAACAAATTTCTTTGGTGGTGCCTTTATTTAGGCTAACGTTTCGTCGGCCAGAACGGCCAACATCATCACAACAAACTGGCTACATATTTGCTACAGCAACATATTAAAATTTCAAAATGATTAGGCGCACAGAATTTACAAGTTAGGATTGTCCAGTAATTTATCATGTAGGAAGTACTGTAGTAAAAAAAAGTCTATGTGGTGACTGTGATGGATCAAGCGTAGCGTGACATTACCTTTTAAACAAAAAAAAAAACTGAAGTGGCGAGAAAGGTGAAGTTAAGATAAATTAATGGCGCCGACTCCGTTTAGGTCATTCACTTGCTTTCCTTGTATTCGTAGAACTTTGGAAAAAAATTAAACGTATTCTTAATGAAATTGGAGTAAAGGTAGCTATGAAATCCCATTTAACTACTGGCAAATTTCTTCCTTCCCCAAAAGACCTTCTCTAGGAAAGGGAAATATCAGGCATAGTATGCCAAGTTCCGTGTCATGACTGCAAGTTTACATACATTGGCCCAACGAAACGGGATTTGAAGTCACGATTAGACGAACACAAGAGAGCTATTAAATTCCAAAGACTTGAGAAATCTGCTCTCTGTGAACACTTCATTGCTTTGAATCACAGAATAGATTGGAATCGAACCACAATCTTAAAGATTGAGAAAGACTATTTGAAGCGATTTTTTGGAGAAAGTTGGCTAATCAACAAAAAGCTGCTCCAATATCGTTGTTGTGGCGTTTCCCATTACTTTTTTACATTTTTTTTACTTATGTTTTCTATTTTATTATTAGGTTATTGCTTGTTTTTATTCAAACCCGCGCCATTATTTTATCTCAATTTTACCGTTCTCGCCATTTCAAATAAAGATACGGCATAAATACATGTATGAAAGCAGCATAGACCTCAAATTTTTTCAATTAAGGCAAAATTACTGGAAAGAGAAGGTATCAAAAAAATTTTTTAAAGAAAACCAGAAAGCCTACCGTAAGTACGGAACACCAAAAAAGATATAAATGATGGCTAGCGTAATAAACAAACTACAAAGGAAAGACCCAAGGAAAACATATGACCCAGAAGGAAAAAAAACGAGAAAATAATAGGTAATCCTAATCCAAGACAACTAATGAAAACAAACAATCACTGTAAAAAATACCAGAAAAAACATCACCGGATTGAAAAAAAGAAATAAAATATCCAACAACAACAAAGTTGAACGTCGAAGATCGTTGCCAAAAATCAGGGATGTCTAGTTCTAGATATCCCTGCCAAGAATAAACCCGGATCTGCCCCAGTTTCTAGCAAAAAAAAAAGTAAAAAGTACTTACATGAAAAACTCAAACAAGTCTAATCATAAAACTAAAGACTCAGCCGAAAAAACGCCAACACAACTCAAAAACTCGAACTAAAGAAAAAAGGCTGTACTAAGGTAGGCCTACTAAAATCCTCAAAAGTCAAAACTTTACAAGAAGCAAAAATATTTATCAGTACGGGGTATACAATAACAAACAGCTATCATAACTACAGGTCAAAAAACTACCTCCGACTCCTCTCAAATTACATTCAAACTAATATGACAGGTAAAATTATTTAGAAATAGATATGAGATAAATAAGACGTCTTATTACTAAATAAACAACGAGCAGTATTACAAAATAATAAGTAAAAGGGCATAACCTATAGAAGCCGTGGCGTAAGTTTAAAATAACGCAATGGGATATGAGAGGAAAAAAACGAAAACAGTATTTCAAAACCAAAAATAGCTGCAAAATTACTTAATTGAGGGCAAGAGCATTTTATTTATATTAATGGTGGCATTTAATTTGTTTAGATCAATGGTTCTCAACCGGTGGGCCACGGACCTCCGTGTATTTTGAAAAAGAGTTTGCATGCCGAATAAGGTTGAAAAATACTGGTCCATATGAACAGTCAAATGGACCAGTACCTATGAAGTGGAGAGGTTATCCTGTGAACTGGAGACGCAATAACCTTTTTTTTTTTGGAGATCAACTTCACTGCCATGTTGTGAACTGGCCATCCTGTAAACTGGAGAGGCTGTAATATTTCAATACACAGTCTAATAAAGAGAAGTCTATTTACAGCTCAACATAACAAGAATAATGGACTAACGAATTCATAGCGCAAACTGAGTCTTGGTTATGACGTCATAGTAGCACATTACATAATGTTACAGAGGCAATGACTTTTTTTTTAGAGATCAGTTTCACTGCCATGCTATCTTATGCTTATCCCTGTGACATAATTATTACATTGAAGTTCTTATTAAAGTGGGCAACAAAAATTTGTGATCCTTTGAAGTGGGCCACGACACGAAAAAGGTTGAGAAACACTGGTCTAGCCATATGTTTTCCTAACTTGATAAAAGATGTTTGAGCGGTTGATCTACTGTGCAAACGTTACAAAAAAAAACAATCGGCAATGTCTGGTTTTGTCTGTAGTGCGTGTCTATGGAAGGTGTGGCATGGTGTAATAATGCTGCTTTATTACCAATATTGTCGTACTTAAATTGATTCCAAATAAATATGTGGTGGCATCAGCGTTTTGAAAATTTGTTTATGGTTTGACCAATATATTATTTGTGACATAAACGGCATACAGCCACGTACCGGTATATGCGTAGTTTGAACAAGGTTTGATTCAATGCTATTGATTACGTGCCACAATTAATGTAAATAAAATGCTCTTGCCCTCAAATATTTTCTTTGGGTCTTTACTTTGTAGTTTATTTATCATGCTGACCATCATTTAAATCTTTTTTGGTGTTTCGTACTTACAGCGGGCTTTCTGGTTCTCTTTAAAAAATTTTTTTGATACCTTCTCTTTCCAGTAATTTTGTCTTAAATTGAAAAAATTTGAGGCCTATGCTGCTTGCATACATGTGTTTATGTCATAAATAAGTTATCTATATTTGTCAGAAAAAATATTTTATACTTTTTGAACGATTTTTGTTTTATTTTTGCAGAAACTGAGAATGCATTAGCGAAATCGATTTTTCTTATAACAAATAAATGTCTCAGCTGACTTTATTGCTGTTTATTGATAGCGGACTCTTTTTAACACTTACTGATATGGAGTAAAGTCGCTTAGATAGATTATGCTACAAGGGTTTGATTACTGTTTTCCAATTTTAATTGTTATTGCGTCGCTGTAGCAAATAAGTAGCCAGTTTGCTCAGATGGTGTTGGCCGTCCTGCCCAACAAACGTTAGCCTAAATAAAGGCATCGCCAAAGAAATCTGTTTGGTAATCATTACTCACCGGCAGAACGAAGACCAAGATTTAACAGGAAGGTTGCATATGACGTCACATATTTTGCGCCAAAAAAGTGGCTGACCAAAACCTGTAATTTATGCTGGAAAGGTATAGGGCGAACACCAATTTTTGGGGTTATTTTGAAAACTAATGAGAAATTAATTGAAAATTGGAATGAATTATTGCTAGTTGGATCCTCGAAAACAAAAAAATTTAATCAAAAGCAATTTGGTTGAGATTAGGTCTTTCAGTTGGCTGGTCTAAACTTAGTACTGTGTGCCAATTAAAAAAAATTGCCCCTAAGAAAAGTGCCATCAAAATACCATTTGCTCCTCAGTTAAAAATAACTGTATACCAATTAGATACTTGTCGGTGCATTAGCAAAAACAACCATTATCTGATCATTACTACCGGTACGGTAAGCTTGCTTGTTGTGTCCATGGGCAAGGCATTTAACGGTACGCCTCCATCTTTATGTGGCAAACAGGTGGTGGGGCCAAGCAGTCTACCCGTCGTGGTGGCCCAGTCTGATGAAAGACATGCAAACAGAGCATGAGCTCATACGCATGAATAAACGAATCGGTATCGTAAGTTTTTAATTACCCTTGTTTCAGCAGCTTAGGTAATAGCCCAAAAATTGTTTAAGAAGTAGTTAAGGTCACAAAATTACTTCAAATATATCAATACAACCGGTCTGCCAAGCACTATTGACAAAAAATTTCAAAAAAATACTGATTTTATCCATCAATATCTAATCGAACATATGTCAAACGGTTGAGAAGTCTGCCCTGTCATTTAGGCTACAGTATGATTTAAGCTTACAACTTTTCAGAATGCTTAAGCAACTAAATATACTGTATAAGTTGCACATTACAATTAACTTAAACTCAGCATTCCCAAACACGCTGATTAATCGAATGTGAAACCCTCACAGAAGCTGGCTGCAAATAAGCCGGCATGTTTAGCTCATAAAATTAGCCCAACTATTAGCAATAACAAGAAAACCTTAGCACCTCTTATCTTACTTTGACTTCAGATTCATGCCTTAACATTAGTAAAACAACATGTTTAACGTTCATTCAACAACTGTCACGTTTATCGATTTGATTTGCAAAAAACGATACCGGTATCACTCCTATTCAATTTAATGCAAAAACACGGACACTGGTCAGTCACTTTTTTCAAAAGCGCATTTTGATGAAGTTTGATCACGTGCGTGCAACCTTCCTATTTTTGCTGTGGTGATTGTCCGAGGTAAATTTTGAAGTATAAATGCGGAACGCAATCCTCTAACTCCTAGTTTGAAACTTTTTTCCTACTCCGACTAGCTTTGTTACTTGTTTTGTGTTCGCGTTGAGGGCGCTGTTACCTAAGTGGTCACAGACGTGAGCGTGTTTTGTGTTGAAGCAATTACCAGCCCAGAATATGAGGCAATAGTGGTCATGTTATGCATAAAAATTTCAAAATATAAAACTTGAGTTGGTAACTGCTATGAATCTAAGTAGACATTGGGTTTTGTCACCTTTTCAAAAAACATTGGAAGCTTTTTCTACTAGTAAAAAGGAAAATTCCTGTCACGTTGTGTCAAAGTCTGTTGATGAAAAATTTGGAATCAAACCTGGCAAGAAAATTTCTTACAATCAAGTAGAAACATACATTGATGATTTCATAGAAGAGGTTGTTCCTTGTTTTGTAGATCATTTATATCAGTGAGTTGCTAACTTATGTACTACTGTAAACTACTACGTATATATTGAATTGTGGTGCTTGTGAATAACTGTTTCTACAGTTTGTATCTATATGTTTTTAGCTTTGCCACGCTACAGTATGTGGAATGTTACACACAATTTTGGTCTGATTTGCTGTCATCAGGAAGCTTCTAAATAAATAACCTACTAGTAATAGGTTTTCTGGTGCTTCCTGACCTTTGCGTTTCATTTTCTTTTGGTATTTTTGGTAAAATTGCATTTTAGGTGCGTAATTTATTAAGCTTTATTGATGCATCAAGTATTGTTGCCAGGTTTTAGATCTAAGATAGTAAATTATTTTATACCTATGTACTTCTGTTTCTGGTTGCTGTCAAGGCTGGTAAACCTTGTGCACCATCTGAGATTGTCCCACCACACACAGTGATTCCAATGCGAAATAAAAATAAAGTTTTCAACCTACTACATTGCTTCCAAGTATTATCGACACAGACATCTGTTTGGTATTGCTAGTGTACATTGGGTGTAATAATGTTTGCCACAAAAGCAAGTAATAGCATGTGATTGTTGCACATTAACCCTTTGCGGTCCAATTAATTTTACCAAAATTCGCCCTTCAGGTCCAATTTTTTTCTTCAACTAATTGTAGTACATTTTTACTTGTATTGGGGGTTTAGATCATGCGCTGTAATCATCCCTGAGATTGGTTTGGACTTGCTGTAGCATCTGCGTGCTATATATCATCCCAGAGATGAGGTTGGACTAAATTACATAAATTTTGTTTGTCATCCCAGGGATGACATTGGACCGCAAAGGGTTAAATCTAATAACCTATGAACCTAAACAATTGAGCTTAGTAATTTACGCACTTAAAATGCACTTCTACGGTATTTTTTTTATTGTGCTGCTGTAATAATGCAAAGGTGAAATAAAAATAACAACTGGTTTCTATTTGTCTATGTGATTCTAACCATAGCATTATTGAGCAAATCACACAGAAATAGTATAAATAATTATTGAAAATCTAAACATTTGCAGCAATACATGTCACTCCCTTCAGGAATTATTTCTGATGTTGACTGTATCAGAAAATTTTACAAATGAAAAGCAGTGTTCCAATTTCAACATGAAAACATTTTTTTACTCACAAAGCAACTAGCAGGCCTACTATGCACCAAAAATTGATAAAAGTAAATGATAACAAAGTAATGATAAAAGTAAAGTACTGTTGCAAATACATTTGCATAAACACTCATTTGCTCATGAAATATTAAATTTATGTTAGCTGAACAAACTAAAAAACATTAAACAAAAAAAAACAGCAGTTTGCAGGGGAATTTAATCAAGGATTGTCCTATTGTAAGTATCACTTGTTGAGCTTTCGCTTTATACTTGGTATTGCACTGTCCAATTGTTTTAAAAGAATTAACATTAAGTTAAGTCACTTTGAAGTCTTGACATGAACTCATGTGCTGGCTCATTGCTTGATGTTAAAACACGAATAAAACAGCACAACCCCTGCACATAATTTTTGGTCAGTGCTGCGAAGCTAAATAACTTACTGTTAATTCTTTTAAAATAATTAAATGGGGCAATACTGACTATGAAGTCAAAGTTCAAGAAGCATTATTCATTGAAAAACACATAACTTAATCATATTCTTAGTTATATGCAAATAACTGTTCTTATTTGCTCAATGTTTTCTAGTTTGTTTAGTTTACATAAACTTAATGCTTCATGTGTTTTTATGTAAACATGTTTCATCATTACTTTTGTCATCACTTTGTCAACAGTTACTTCTGTCAACTTTTGGTGTGCAATACAAGTTACTTAAAAGAGTAAAAAATTTCTTAACTTTGAGATTTATATATTGCTTTTTATTTATAAAATTTTCTGATACGGTCAAGTTCAAAAACTATTTCACTAAAGACGGCAAAATGAATGGCTAAAAACGTTTAGATTTTCATTGAGCATTTTTACTATTTTACATATAATTTGCTTTGCAGTGCTTAGGTTTAGAAAGTAATCTTTTTGCCCAGGCTTTGTGTGGGTGGTCCTCAACCTTTTTTGGTTTCAGAGACAAATTTCAAACCTCTAGGTTGTAAGGAGTTTCATGCAAACAATGCAACTTAAAATAGCAACAAAACAAAGTTCAAGCATGTATTGTAAAATAACAACAACAACAAAACTCTGGCAAAATATGAAAACCAATTCAATACAACCATGATATTGGCTTTGACTTTTAATAAGTTTGTCAAAGTGGAGCGCAATTGGGTAGGATGCAGTGCGCAGAAGCTGCTTAAGTTGATCATCAGTCAATCGGTTGTGATATTGGTTCTTGATTCTGACCATTTTGCCGATAAGTGCTTTACATACGTAAGTTGATCCCAATACAAAGGCATTTTTCAGTGCCTTGGCTATCAGGCTGGGATATTTTCCCACTGGAACTTGACTCCAAAAGCCAAGTAGACCTTCACTTTAAAATGCTTGTCTCAACTCAACACCTGACTGCATATCTAGCAGCTTCAATTGAAAATTCTCAGGAGTGGTTATTGCATCTATTGACATAGGATTTGCAAACATTTTCATCAAAGGCAAGAAAGAATTCATTTTGCTAATGTGGCACTAGAATTCATCAATCAAATTGCTAATAGGTCTGTTGTATGCATCAAAAGATTCATTGGTTTTATGGTTTGAAAGTGTTAAAAAATATGTTGTTACACCACTTGCAAGCTTTGCTTTTTTAATCAAGGGAGATGCTGTGAAGTACAAATCATGGCAAAGCTTACTGTTTCCTTGTAATGTATGATTTAAAGATGAAAAGTGTGTGGTGATATTGATCATGAATGCTAAATCAGCAACCCATTCTTCATTTCCAAGCTGAGGAAGGTCCTTTCCTTTGACAAATGTTTTAATCTCCAGAATAAGGTCATAAAATCTTTTGAGGCATGTAGCTCGGTTTAAGCATTATACTGCAGTGAACATGACCAGGTCAGCATCAACATGAGGAAGAAACTTTTTGAGTTTATGATGATTATCCTATTTATTCGAGTATAAGTCACATGCATGTATAAGTTGCATGCATGTTTAAGTCGCACCCCCATATTTAACATGAAAAACAGTACAAAATTTTTTTTTAACATTATTCATTGCAATCACATAACAAAAAATTAAAAACCATCAAAAGTCATCACTGCTATCACTGTCCTTAAATAGTCTGTGCCAGTCTTCCTCTAGAACATCCTCATCAACATCCTATGAGGGTGGCAAGATCTCCTCAACTTCATCACTTTCCTCATCAGAGCTGTCATCCCATACTTTATCATCCCCACTTCCATCCAGAGGATTGGTAATTCCAGTTTTTAAAAAACTTTTTGATCATGAGAAAGGCAATAGCATAGAAAACGTAATGTGACTTGCATGGAAGGCAATAACTAACGTGCTTGTGTGAAAGGCGATAGCATAGAAAGCAATGGCAGAGAAATACCTTGGAAAAAATTTTGTATTGCATTCGATGCACTTCATGTATTTGTGTATAAGTTGCACCTGACTTTTTGGGCAATATTTTGGTACAAAAAAAATGCGACTTATACTTGAATAAATACGATAAGTGCATTTGCTCAAATCCAATTTACTGTTGAAATTACAACTCGTCACATTAGACATGTCAAAAGATTTAGCAACAAGACTTTCTTCATGCAAAATGCTATGATTCTAAATCACAGGAGCAAGATCATTTTCTTCATGCCACTTGTTAATGAGTCCTTGAAGTCCTTGATTTGCCACAAGCGTAGAAGGACACCCATTGGTTACCACTGCAAACAACTTTGATGGGCCCAATTGTGTTTCCAATAAAGTAACCTGAAATTCTCAATATGTATCCTTGAAGTCCTTGATTTGCCCCAAGCGTAGAAGGACACCCATTGGTTACCACTGCAAAAAACTTTTATGGGTCCAATTGTTTTTCCAATAAAGTAACCTGAAATTCTCAATATGTATCTGTTCCTTTTGTTGAGCCATGAATGGATTGCAAAGTGAGATATTCCTCATAAATCTTAGTCTGGTATGACTCCCTGGATAAATGCTGCCAATTGCTTTGTATGGGTATAGTCTTTTGAGGTATCAAGTGCAACCAAGTAGTAAACAAAATTGTTTGACTTGTGAAGAAGCTGATTGCGTTGGTGGTTGGATATGCATTCAATGTGCTGAGTTACCGTATTATTACTAAGCTGTAATTTTTAGCTTCAAGTTGAATGCTTGCAGCACAACGTTCTTCAGCAAATATAACAATAGCTTGATTCATAATTTCACCATCTGAATACAGTTTCGTATTACAGGCAAGTAGATTGCTCACCTTGTAAGATGTCTTACTTATTTTCTCAGATTCATTTCACTTAAACATACTCGTTTGCTGCTTGCATGCTGACTTAAGCAACTCCAACTTTCTCTTCCTTGATTGTCCTCCATAGCAATCATACTTTGCTGAATGAATTTTGTAGTGCCTTTCACATTAATAGATTTAACACCACTCATTACTGCAGGGCACAAAAAGCAATGTACTTTGTTGTCTATTTCAATTTGAAAATATTTCTCTTCCCAATCACTTTGAAATGCCCAATTTTCCTACTGAAGAGTGTAAGCTTTTTTTGAAGGTTTCCTTAACATTTTGTTTGACAAACTAACAAGCTAAATATTTTTTATGAAACTACAGTAGAATTGGTCTATAACGGCTTCGCCTATAACGTCAATTCGCCTACAATGTCACATTTTGCTTGGTCCCAGCAAAATTCCTATCTTTTGTGTACATTTCGATTCGCCTATAAATGGCATTGCTTGTAACGTCAATTCGAATATAACGGCACCCTTTTTTATCATCCAGACCTATTTTGTTTGCTTACAGTGGCACTCAAGCCATTCATCTCTCACAGGAATGGTTGAATGCAGTTAACACTTTCGCTCCTGCACCGGTATTATATTTTTTTGAATTTTTGATGGAAGCTCTGTTTACATGTGTGCCAGTGTTACAAAATGGCGCAAAAAACTTTGCAAATTAACTCATTAGCGCATCACATGTGTGTGATAACTATTGGAAGCTGCAGTGTTAGTTTGATCACGAAATCAAGAAAGCAAAATGCCAAACAAACAAAGGCATTTTCCTCTTTGGAAAAAATATGAAATTTTTAGCTGATTCAACAGCGGTAAGGCTACAAATGTATCCCAACTTGCAAAAGAATATGATGTTCCAAGATCATCGTTGCAGACAATCCTAAGCAAGAAAGATGAAGTAATTTTAGAATTTGAAGCAGGGCGAAATGCAGAAGCAAAAAGAAAGCGAAAGCATAACTTCGATAACTTGGATGAGCCTCTAATAAAATGGTTCAAGTGTGCAAGGGATCAAAAGATACCAGTGAGCAGGGAAATGTTGTTGTTAAAAGCACAAGAGTTTGCCCGTGCAAGTGGATATGAAAACTCAGAGAAGTTGGATATAAACTGGGTGAACAGATGGAAAGCAAGAGAGGAAATCATGTGCAAAAAGCTTCATGGAGAGGCAGAATCTGTCAATCAAGATGGTGTCAATGAATGGCAAAACCATAGACTTCCCACACTTTTAAAAGAATTCGAACCAGAGCAAATATTCAACACAGATGAAACAGGACTTTTTTATAGGTGTTTGCCTGACAAGACACATGTTTTCAAAAACGAAAAATGCGCAGGTGGTAAATTGTCTAAAGAAAGGTTAGCCATATTGGTGACAGCCAGTATGACTGGAGAAAAATTGCCACCTCTTGTCATTGGAAAATCAGCAAACCCAAGATGTTTCAAAAACGTGAAGAACCTACCAGTTCCTTATGAAGCTAACTCAAAAGCTTGGATGACCTCTACCCTTTTTGAAAAATGGCTAAGAAAGCTAGATTTTCAAATGAGAAAAAGCAATAGGAAAATTGCCATGGTTCTGGACAACTGTACTGCCCATCCTAACATCAGTGGCCTAACCAACATTAAGCTAGTGTTCTTGCCTCCAAACACCACTGCAAAAACACAACCAATTGACGCTGGTGTAATACGCTGTTTAAAAGCGCATTACAGAAACAGCCTTGCAAAACTGCGACTCTTAGCATTTGAAGAAAAGAGAGACTTTAAAGTCAATGTCCTAGAAGCAATGAGGCTTCTCAGACGAGCATGGAATAGTGTCTCTGAGGTGACAATTCAGAGTTGTTTTAAAAAGGCCAACTTTGTTCGATTGGAAGATGAAGACAACATAGAAGAAACTGAAAACAATGGCGACAGGGATGTTGAACGAATTTGGGAAAGACTCCAAGCATGTGGATTGATTCCACTGTAAACCTAACTGGATAACAAGCCTGTGGCTCTTCTTTTGTGTGGGAGGATTTTTCAGCCACGTAACCCTGTTTTGTTGAGCTAAAAATGCAGTTTTAGGACGATATGCGGCAGTTTGGCTATAACGTTAATTTGTCTATAAAGGCAGTTTTTTGAAATCCCCTTGAGGTGCCGTTATAGGCCAATTCTACTGTACCTGAACTGGATGCAGTGTACGGGCTAGTTAGCTTGTGATTACTGGAAAACAATGAAATTAGTGTTATTTAGCATTGAAAAAAGCTGTTTGAGCCATAAGCTTATGGCTTATAGCTTAAGTTATAGCTCAAACGGCTTTTTTTGCTATATTAAAATTCTGTATCACCAACAAGATTTTTGTAAAATTAGTGTAGTGAAATGTAACCATTGTGGAAAAAACAATGGAAAGGGCAGTATGACATTGTTAAAAAAAAGCTCAAAAAGTTACACTCAAAAGAACCTAGCTCTAGCCTAACTCGCTACCATGACATCAATTCAACCACTGGTTTTGCATTGTTTTTATGTTACTTAAGTCTTTGAATTTCGAGTCATTGATTAATTTTCAATGAAAATGATTAATTTTTAAAAGGTTAATGAAGTCCACTGGAAGGATACCATAGTTAAGAGCTGCGGTTGAGAATCACTACTTTATGTTATGTTGTATACTGCCAATGTACAGTCATTTACAAAAGTTTAAGACCAACCATTCAGATTTAAGGCATTTGTAGCTTTTATCATTGTGATAGTGTAATACAATTTTATATGGCACAATATCCTACTGAAATTGCATCAGCCACCTGTCCATTACCAAGATATGGTTTGCTTTCACTAAAAACCTGTTAAAGTTCATTTCAATTGATTTTACAGCAGAAGTAGTTGTGTATAAGCTGTTGTTTCAGATCTTGAAAATGTGCAAAAAATCATTATATTCCGAGACAAAAAAGGTCCCAAATTGTGGTTTTAGTTATGGAAGGCTATTCAGAACAAGAAAAACAGTGCGACGATTTGTTGCAGCAAGACTGCTGTGCAAACAGCGATCGCAAATTTCAAAAATTATGGTAGTTCCAAAGACTTAAATAGAAGTGGGAGGCCAATGAAAACATATTCTGAGATGATTTAATGATGAAGCAAATTGCTGTATGCTCCCTAACAGGTTTGCGAGCTGCTTTGGATGATTTAAAACCAAACTGAAATCTCAAATGCTGAGTAACTGTAGTAATGTGAACATCTGTTCCCTTTTGAAGCAGCACTGCATGAATTCTCCAAAGAATTTGTTAGGGAGCAAACAGCAAGTCAATTCATCATTTGCTCATCTCAGGAGATATTTTCATTGGCCTCCCACTTCTATTTAAGTCTTTGCAACTACCATAATTTTTGAAATTTGCAATCGCTGTTTGCACAGCAGTCTTGCTGCAGTGAAACTTTGTACTGATTTCTCGTTTTGAGTTGCCTTTGTTACTCAAAGCCACAATTGGGACCTTTGTTGTCTCGGAAAGTGATGATTTTTGCACATTTTCAAGACCTGAAACAACAGCTTATACACAACTACTTCTGCTGTGAAATCAATTGAAATGAACTTTAACAGGTTCTTAGTGAAAGCAAACCATATCTTGGTGATGGACAGGTGGCTGATGCAATTTCAGTAGGATATTGTGCCATATAAAACTACATTATACAATCACAATGATAAAAGCTACAAAAGCCTTAGATCTGAATGGTTGGTCTTAAACTTTTGTAAATGACTGCAATAACATGATCATTGAGCTTTCCACCTGCGTTAATGTGGGCTATAATGCTGCTACCAATTGTCCTCCTTTCGGAAGACTTGTCCTTCATTTGCAAGAAAAAAGTATTTGTTCTTCAATTACATCAAAAAATGTTCAAGCGTTCTCTATTTTGCAATTTATCATTGCAAAATAAATTATAGGACAATTAAAAATAAAATTCTTTGAAATGGTTCTCAAATTTTGATTGATGAAGAAAATTTGATAAGTTGATTTCCTCCAAAAAGGTAATTAACTTGACAAAAACAAAGAGGCCTGCAAATCAAAATTGGACTAAAAATTGCTTTGAATAATTTTATCACAAGAAAAAATATAGTGCTCAGAT
Organism: Trididemnum clinides; assembly: GCA_963675345.1. NCBI lineage: Eukaryota > Metazoa > Chordata > Ascidiacea > Aplousobranchia > Didemnidae > Trididemnum > Trididemnum clinides. The sequence continues at coordinate 13,672,096 of OY776296.1, read as the reverse complement.
GACGATCTCAAAATGTTTTCCTTCTTTCACAAGTTGAAATTATGGTAGCCCTAAGATGTGGTGTAAATCATTGTTCGACCTAGTGTTATTTTAATCAGTTACTGGTAGTGAGGTTTAGGGTTCTGCTTTGTTGTTTGTTTATTGACTGGTCAATCCCTTATTATTTTATTGAATTAGCTTGGCATATGCAAATATAGTTTTTTGAGGGTAAGAATTTTGTGGCACAGTGATATGATTTATTTTGGGTTGCTTTTAGAACTACAGTTGATTATTGTAATAAATTGATTTAGACTGACCAACAAACTTCATACTGGTACTTTATCAGATTTGCAACAAAATTTTAACGAAATTTTGCAGGTAAGATTGTAGCCTTGCTAAACTAACAGTATCAATAACTATGGCCCATTTCGTTTGCTGCAGTTGGCAAAATTACTTGAACCTTTTTCTGCCTATAATAGAGTACAGCAGATTCACGCCAGATCTGGAAAAGAACTATACTGCTTGAAAAATCATTTGTTTACCTACCACTTAAAAGTTGTGTAGGTAATAAGTTTACATCATCTGGTGGAAATCAGTTTTAAGTCCAGTTAAAAAGCGGCCATATGGTTCTATTTTTGTCAGATCTAGGCCTACTCTGAGTAAGTGTTTGCGTAAGAGGTTTTGAGAGTTTGATATGTACCAAAAAATCTTTAGTGTAACTAAAAGTTAAATACTCCCAATTTCAAAATTCTTTTGTGTTTTCTAGGGACTGGAAGATAAACTTATTGAAGTTAACAATTTACGATCTGCTATTACTGATGCAGATGTAGACGATTTTGATTTGCGTATTTGTCCTGCAAAAGCTAAAATTAAAGCTGCAGTGGAGCATTTTTTTGAAATCAGTTGTACAAATTATGAAATTTGTTTTGGTGAAAGAAGCTCACACAGATCGCATCAAGCCAGGGATTTAATCAGTTTTATATATTTGGACAATGAAAGTGAAGTTGAAATTGAAGCAGATGAAATGGATTCAAAGAAAGGTTAATGAGTGATTGAAAATCGACGTGATTGCAAATTGTTAATCAAACTGCATTGTGAATAATAACCTTGTTTTTTTTCTTTTAATAGAAAGCCAAATCGCATATAACAATTGTTGTGTGAAATTAAAGTAAATAATGTATTCTATATATGTTAAATCATGATATTTTTTAGAACCAGCTCTGTTGTATAACTTCGGTATCTGGTTGCAGGTGTTTCTAAGCAGTCACACAAGAAACAAATCGCTCATACTGTTAAAGAAAGGAATTGTGAAATATCTGAAGAGTCGTTGGAGCTATTGAACAAGGTAGAAAGATTTAACTTGACAGGTTCATTGAGATATTTGGAGTGACAGCTTATGGTTTCTGTGTAGCTGGTCAAATTGCAAGCATTAATAAATAATATCTGGTGATTTTTGGTATGCAATAGCCTCAATATAATCTTGCCATTCTAGCAGAATTTTGTAGTCTATTGCAGTTCAGTAAATAAGCTTTTAAACTAGTGTCATAACTATTTTCGTTGCCTATTAGCAACATTTTTTGGCTCTTCCCGTTTTGTCGATTTTATTGAAATAACCTTCCAATCACTGGTCAACAAAAAATAGTTTTTTTTTAAATGAGAACCAGAACACTCATTTCTGGGTAACATCGAGGCGCTGATTCCGAATCTGGCATTAGTTTTCTTCTAGCACATCAGGATTTTGAGATATGAGGGGCATGGTGTGTGAGATTGTGTGTATTTTGTATCCCTTAAATGACAATATCTCTGCCATTATCATGGCTGTTGTTCAGGTTTTAACATAGGCTACTAACCACATTAGCGTGCTGTTATACCTAATTCAACAAATTTGAAACAAAGATCTAACAAAAAAGATTAAACAAGTTTAATGTACCGGTGTGGTTGTTTACCAACAGAATGAAGATCAGACAATGGGCAATCTCTTTTTTGTTAATTGTAGTCTTGAAAAAGACTGTTTATTGGCAGCCTTTAAACAGCTGAATTTGGGTGATTTTCAAATAGTCTTTTCAGGGTAGCTTCTACAAAACTGTTTTTCAGAATAACACATGTGGAAAATGTTGATCGCAATCTGGGTACCACTTAATACTGCAATCAAATACTAGTTCAAATGAGGAAAACTTAAAAATGTTTGACTATGATTTCCATTTGTATGGATGGTTTGCATTATCACGATACAACATCCAGCAATAATCACCCATCATACCCTCATTCCAAACTCCTTTATACCTTTCTTCCATAGTTTGGATATCTTGGTGAAATCTTTCACCTTGCTCATCACTAACTGCTCTAAGATTTTCAGGAAAAAAGTTGAGGTGTGAAGGAAGAAAATGCATCTTTAAGGACATCCGACACCCCATCTCTTTGTATGGCGCAAGCAACTCTGCAACGCCTTCTTGATACAAATTTGACTTGACATTTCCCAAAAAATTAGAGCAAATCCGTTTAAATGCATGCCAAGCTCGTAGTTCCAATGTATTTAATGTTTTTTCAAACTCTGGGTCTTCAAAAACTTTCTGAATCTGTGGACCAACAAAGATTCCTTCTTTCAACTTGGCTAGGCTTAGCTTGGAAAACTTTTTACAGAGAAATTCAAAACCATTCAAATTTTGTTTTGCCATAGCTTTCACAAAGTTCTTCATTAATCCTAGCTTGATATGCAATGGTGACATTAAAACTTTATCGGGATTTACTAAAGGGATGTGTTGGAAATTTTTCACTTCAGGTGCATATGAATTCCTTTTCGGCCATTCTTTTGTTTCATAGTGCTGTGCAGTGGCACGACTATCCCACAAACATAAAAAGCAACAGTGTTTTGTAAAACCTCCTTGCAATCCCATCAAAATTCCAATTACTCTAAGGTTCCCACATAAGCTGCACTGGTAGTCAGAATAGTGAATCGCATTCAACAAAATTCCAACGCTGTCATAGGATTCTTTTAACTGGGCAGAGTGTGCAATAGGGATGGAGGGTTTTTTATTTCCAATGTGTAGAAGAACTGCCTTCAAGCTTCTCTTTGAGGAATCAATAAAAAGCCTCCATTTGTTCACAATGTGAACTATACCCAGAGTTTGAAACAGCTCTTCAATATCATGGCAGTAACAAAGAGGTCCCTCAACTTTGAGGGCCGAAGGTAATTCCCGATTGCGCTTCCTGTAGTAACTTACTTTGACATCTTTTTCAACCATATTTCGTTCTTTTAACCTTGATGCAAGGAGCTCCGCCTTTTCCTTAGAAAAACGTAAATCTCTAATTAAGTCATTTAGATGTTTTTGTGAAAATAAGATTGGATCTTCTGTGGTATCAGAATCTGTGTGTAATTGGAAGAAATTAATCCGTCAGAGTTGTGTTCATCAGTACTGCTATCAGTAGTATCAAGTCCATGTAGCGGAGGTACTGGTGGTGGCATTGAATCATCATGAGGAACTGGGATCCTTGCTGAATCCAAACTGGGATATGTTATTTTGTCTCTCTGTTTAAAGGAAAAACCCTTTGTTTTGGTAAGACAAAAATAGCAATCTTGACAGTGATCTTTAGGTTCACGCCAAATCATTGGGACGGAAAACGGCATAGAAGAAGACCGTTTATTTAGCCAGTTGTGCAAGCCTAAGCAGCATATCTTGCATATTTTATGGGGTGCCCAGGTCTTATCTTGGTCGCCTAATGGGCAACCAAAATATGCCGCATACATCTTGATATCATGAGTGATATTTCTTTGCTGTTTTTTGCTTGTAAACTTTCCACAGACAAAGCAAAATCGATCTGGATGGTTTAAGCAGTTTCTAGGCATTATGAATAGGCCTATATTTAGAAATTACTTGTAGAAATACTTTAATGTATATTACTATTTTACACCTGCAGAAATAACTAATTTATTTGATACAACATATTGCCATATACTGTTAATATAATTCCCTCAGTTCCGCCTGTTGTGTTCCTACATTTTTCACTCTCTGCACTTACTGTAGACTACTTAAATAAAGTTGCAAAAATATCCTTCCATCCTTTCCTTATCATTTAGAGCTTGCACTTAGGTTGTTTTACCGCTTAAGAATGTTATTCTGTGACGTCATAATGCAATGTTTTATTGTATTTGGACTGTAAAATGCTTAACAACAAAAGTTGATTTAAAATTATATAAACCGAAACATCTCAAAAACCAAATGTGCTAGAGAAAAAGTAAAATCTTTTTTGGAATCTGCATCAAAAATACTTTAAGATAGGCTCATCAGAATCTTCGTTTAAAATTTGCTGTTGACCAGTGATATTCATTTGCCATTTTTAGGATGCTTATATTGCGCAATCTAACATTACAAAATATGCCTACTTCTGAGTAAAAAGTGTTAGGTATACACCAGGGGTAATGCCATCGAGTACTGGTGGGTGCTGCCCCCCAAAATTTTTACTGGGGAGGTTTATCCCCCAACCCTCTGTTGATTAAGGGAATCTATTTGGTTACAATTAAAATCTGTTTTGTTACCCAGGCCCACTATTCTAATACAAAATTAATTGAAATCGTGGTAAAACATCGATTGGAATTTTCAAAAATAGCTCGATCTTTCACCTCTGCCGATCTAAATCGGTGGCAGCTAGTTTCTTGAGTCGGTTATGCAAATTATTACGTCACCAAATCGTGACGTCACAGTTGCACTCGCCCACAACCCGTAAGCAACTTTTAAAATGCAGGATGCCCGTTTACGAATTATTGATTGACTATACGAGGCCCAAATAATTTTGGTTTTGTACCCTTTGATTGGAATAGCATGTGATGTGATTACATCGGGAAAATTGTGGGAGCAGTTAAGTACGCCATGCTGAGGGGGGATTTTTCCAATTGTAGGTCGGTTGTAAGCAGGCGTCGAAAATTTTCTTGAAGTAAATACACTAAAAAGCAGCAAACTGCAAAAAAATGCCATCTTACATTCATTTTGTGCCAAAGAGGTACTTCCAACCCCTGCAGATAGGAAGTATTTGACTGGGTCATCTCCTTTGACCTCCTCCCCCTCAATGACCCTGACTCACTCACCCTTCCTCATCGCTCCTCTGCTGACATCTCCTTTGTGCCCTCCTCTCTTGCCCTTTCTTACTCCTGGGAGGTGCTTCATGACCTGGATTCTGACCACCTACCAATTCTTCTATCTGTCCCTCTCTCTCCAGTCTTTCGCCCCAATGAGCATCCTCCTCCTTCAACTTTGGAAAGCTTGCTAAGATGACTTTGTCTCCTGCTTTGACTCCCATTGTTCTTTTGCAGAGGAATACTCATCTCTTTCCTTTGCTGCTGCTCTCTTTACCTTTCTTGCACTGAATGTGGCCAAATCTTCCATTCCTTTCGGCTGCATCAAGCACCCTTCTAAAGCCTTTTGGTCTGCTGAGGTGGAAGGTGCGGTTAGTGAAGGACGCAAGGCTTTTGCTGCCGCTCAGAAAAGTGATGAAGATTGCCAGGCTTACATCTCTGCTTTTCAATGTGCCTCGTTAGTCATTGCTAAGGCTGTGGCATGGCAGAAGACTTGCTCTTCTCTTTCACCTAAATCAAACCTAAAAACTGTACACTCTCTTCTCCACTCTATTCCCTGGCTCTCCTTCCTCGTCTTCTTCCTCTCCTGATTTCTCAAACTGTTCTTTTCCCAGGGAATCGGCTTCGGTCTATGCCACTTACCTGAGATCTCACTTTTCCGTTTCTCAGCCAAAGACCCTGCGTAGGAGAGCCAGAGGCTATCTCTCTGAACTCTGCTGAGCCACGTGCCCTGTGGAATCTCACTTGTCCTGCTCTCTTTTCTCTCCCTCTGAATTTCTTGCGGGTGCCTCCAATCTTTCCACTGCCACTGGCCCAAACAAAGTTGCCTATCCCATGCTAAAGCATCTTCCTCGCTCTGGCATGGATTTTCTTCTTCACATCTTCATTCTCTCCTGGTCTTCGCATTCCTTTCCTTCCATCTGGAAGACATCTTCTATGCCCATCCACAAGATGGGAAAGCCTCTCGAGTCTCCTCCTTCCTTCTGGCCTATCTCTTTCACCTCCTGCGTATCAAAGCTTTTTGAACCCATCATTCTATCCCGTCTACTCTTCTTTCTGGAATCTAATTCCATTCTCTCTCCCCATTAGGCCAGTTTTCGCCCTGGACGGTCTACACTTGATCAAATTCTGTACCTTTCTCAGTCCATTTCGAATGGGTTTAACAAACCCAGGCCAGGCTCTCAGAAGATCCTCTCTACTATTGGTTTCTCGAAAGCTTTCGCCTCTGTTTGGCATCTTGCCCTTTTCCACAAACTCATTTTGGCTGGCCTCCCTCCTTGCTTTGCTTGTTGGGCTCAATCTTTCCTTTCTGATTAGCGTGCTTGCGTGATTCATCAAAATTACAAAAGTCGCTCCTTTCCAGTTCATTGAGGTGTTCCGCAAGGATCCGTTCTTGGCCCTGTACTTTTCTCTCTCTTTATTAGTGGTCTTCCGGCTTCTTTGCCTTCTTCCGTCAGCTGCTCTCTTTACACTGACGATCTGGCCATTTGGTCCTCCTCCCCCTCGGTCTCCACTGCAGTAGAGGCCACACAAGGAGCTCTTTTTTGATTGGAGCACTGGTCTGAGCACTGGTGTCATCTTCTCAATCCAAGCAAATGTGAGGCCTTCTTCTTAATGGATTCCCATCAAGCTAACCTCCAGCCCAGCCTCCTCCTACTCCGCTCCCGCCTCCATTTCAACCCAATTCCAACCTTTCATGGGGTCACCTTTGACCGCACTCTTTCCTTTTCTAGACATGTATCTTTGCTGAAGACCAAGTTTTTTCCACGTCTGAAAGCCTTACGCTGTATCTCTGCATCCTCATGGGGCCCCTTTAAGGATCCCCTCTCTGTTCTGTATAAAGGTTTACTTTGGTCCTTTTCACTTATGCTTCACTCTGATGGTTTCCGTTCTTAAGCGTTACCAATTTCACCAAATTGGAACACCTCCACCGAGTGGCTAGTTGCGCCATCACTGGCTGCCTCTCGTCCTCCTCTATCCCACTTCTCCTCTCCGAGGCTTCTTTTCCTCCCCTACGAGTCATCCTGACTCATTTCACTCTTTCATTTTATGAGCGGGCTCTTTGTCTCCCAGCCTCCTTTTCTATTTCAGGTTTGGCCAGACTAGGAGTGAAACCAAGACTTTGCAGATCGTCCTGAAGAGCTTTTGCGTCCACTTACCCCCTCATGCTACCTTCTACTTCCCCTAGGGAGGTTCTTCTTGCTTGCCCTCTCTCTCCTCCTTGGAATCTGCCTTTCTTCACTGCGGAGTCCACCCTTTCCCCTTTATGCTCCCGCTGTGATCCCCCTCTCTCTCACCAAGGTGCGGCTCTTGCCCACCTTGACTCTCTCCTCCCGCATGATCTGGTACTTTGGACTGACGGCTCTGTTTCTTTTCCTCTTGCCAAGGGCGGCTCCGGCGTACTTGCCAACTGCTTTCTCTGTGGCACTGAGGCCACTCTTTCCTTTTCGGCAGGCCCAGTATGCTCAAGTTTTTCCGCTGAAGCCTGCGCCATTCTGCACGCTCTTTGCTGGTCTCGGCAGCACCAACAAGTCCGCCACTTCTCTTTTCGTCCTATCTGACTCTCGTTCTGTCCTCTCCTCCGTCTTTCCTTTTACCTGAAACCCTGTGGCAGATCTGACAGAAACTGTCTTCTCTCCCCTGTTCTATCAGGTTACAATGGATCCTCGGACACTCGTTTCTCCCGGGGAATGATGCGGCTGACGAGCTGGCCAGACGAGGAGCACTACTGTCGCTCTCCGCAATTCCTTGTAGTCTCTCTCGTTTTATCTCTCGTATCCACTCTTGTCTTTTCTCGGACTGGAAGCGCACTGTCTCTAAATTCTTTGGCATGCAGGTTTCCTCGATTTCCACCGAGGAACTTGTGCTCCCTAGTCATGCTCGCTGTGTTCTCTCTCATCTGTGCTGCAACGGACACAGCCTACTGTTAAGTTCTTATCTCTCTAGGATTGGCAGAATCGAGAATCTTTCCTGCAGCGCCTGCGAACACTCGTCCCAGGACACCTCTCATCTCATTCTGCACTGTCCAGCTACAGATTTTTTGCGCCGCTCGCTCTTTCTCTCTCTACGACCTCTGGTCCAGACCCTGGAGAGTTTCCCGGCTCCATGGTCATTCGCCATGCCCTCATCCCTCGGAAAGGGTCGGGCAAACAACAACATTTTTCCTTGAAAATATTCTCGCCTTGCTGGTTTACCAATGTGAAATAGTAAATGATTTGAAAAAGCATATTCCTTGTCAGACCATTGGGGAGGTTTATCCTCCAAGCTCTTGTGCCAACGTCAATCATTGTACACTTACATGGTATCCATAAACGATCGCTACAATTTCAAAAATTTAACAAAGTTTTAATTTTTGAGATATTTTCATGCGGTTTGTTTGATAGTAACGGTTTGTTTAGGTTTGTTAGTTCATCTCTAGTTGTGCGCCATCAGTCGTACTTAAAGGATATTCAGTTGGTGCTCCGATTTTTGTCATGTTCTTGCTAACATACCTACTGTAACTGTGATAGTTGGTGCAGTTAATCGGTGCTGTACATCAATAATAACGTCTCGGACTAAAGTCGCAAACTTCTATGGAAAACTATGTGAATAGTGAAGCTTGGTATCTGTAGCTGCGTAGAAACCCTGCGAATGGACTTTCTAGGGTTACTGGTATACGCCGCGCGCATAGATTCAAGTTCTTCTGATGTTTTAGTTCTGCCAGCTCCCTTTTTTTGTAGCTCACTCCCAATATCATAAACTTTCTATTTCAGGATTGAATGGTAGATTTTGCAGGTGGCTTCCTTCCGTATTAGCGTTCGCTGGGCTTAGATATTTGGCTTAGTCTCTGTATACTAGGAAACGCAATAGGCAATTTCCTGACGAGTGCTCCTTTTTCATAGACTCCACTTTGCTGTTAAATTCAAAGATTCTGCTTTATCACTAACTAAATAATATTAGGTTGTAGGGAAAGTTCTCGCGGTTGGTAGAATTGCATTTTATTAGCTACACACTTCCTTCCAGCTAGTACGTTGTTTCCAGTATTATAGAGTAAGTATTATAGAGGAAGTGTGTCTATGTTTATCAATACTCTATTTTGGTTTAAATGCTGCATACCTTATTCAGCATGATGGAGCTTTCAAAACAATATTTTCGTGGTCTTCTTCTTTATGACTTTAAATCTGGCGAATCAGCAACAGTATCCAGCCGTCGCATTAATGCTGCATGCGGGGACGGTACGATGTCTGAACGCACTGCACACGATTGGTTTAGACACTTCCATAATGGGAACTTCAACCTGGAAGATTCCCCGCGGTCAGGACGTCCAGCCCAAGTCGACAATGATCGATTGCGCTAGTTGATGAGGCAGATTCTCGGCAAACTACGCGTGACCTGGCACAAATTGGCACAGTGGGTTCCCTATGCCTTAACTGATTTCGATCGTCAGCGACGTGCGGAGGTGGCAACTGCATTGCTTTCATACAGACGAACAGACAATTGGCTGGATTCGATTATCACTGGTGATGAGAAGTGGTGTCTGTATGTGAATATCAAGCGGAAACGACACTGGGTTGGCAAGGATAAGCAGCTAGAACCTCAGCCAAAGGCAGGTCTCCACCCACTAAAAGTTATGGTTAGTGTTTGGTGGGATTGCAAAGGCGTCATTCATTATGAGTTGTTGCCACGCAACACTAACCTTACGGCAGCCTTGTATTGTCAGCAGTTGGATAGATTAGCCACCAAAATTGCAGAAAAGCGACCAAATCACGGCACGATTCGATTCTTGCATGACAACGCTCGGCCTCACACTGCAAGAATGACTCACCAAAAGCTACTCGACTTGGGATGGGAAGTAATGCCCCACCCACCATATAGCCCAGACTTGGCACCAACAGACTATCATCTTTTCTTGTCGCTCTCCAACGCTATGCAAAGTAAAACGTTTGACAGTCCAGATGACATTGATTGCTGGTTGATCAACTTTTTTGCTATGAAGGAAGAACAGTTTTATGTTAAAAGGATTAAAAGCCTACCCGATAGTTGGCGAAAAGTGCTGGAAAATGATGGTAATTATTTCATATCTTGAAATGTTTTTTTTGGAAATATGTCAATAAAATGCAGCGTTCCAAAAACCGCGATAACTTTCCCTACAACCTTATAATTTCAAATCTGATTGTTTTAAGATGTAAGTATAATCCTTTAATATAATACTAACCAAATGAAATATCTTAGGGGTGGGCAACCTTTTACGCTTAGATGGCCGTATTAAAAATTATTTTTAATCATATGGCCGCAAAATTAAAAACATTTAAAAAAAGAATGCTAGAGCAGGTTCTTTTACTTTGTCAAAATCTAACACGAATTAACAAATTTTGTTGTGCTAGATTTTGACAAATACGAATGTTACAACTTACCCAGTCATACTACTTGCCCTGTTCTCTATTTTGTTTATTTAATTCATTAGTTGATACAAGATGCGTTATATATATAGAAGTTAAAACAATGTATTTATTTACGAAGCCACATATGGCCACACATTAACTATAAAATGGCCGTATGGGCGCTGTGTGCCCACCCCTGAAATATCTCAAAACATACAATTTTTTGAATTGTTGAAATTGTAGCGATAATTTATTTCTATACGCTATGTAAGTGCCCTGTTGAATGTGTTTTTTGTTTAGGATTTGACTGATTTGCACAAACTAATGATCAATCTTCATTCTCTAGTGACTGAGCAAGGTGAAGTAACTGATAGTATTTTGGACAATGTTGAAAATGCAGAAAATCATGTTGAAGAAGGCAATAAACACTTGAAGAAAGCTGCAATAATTAAGGTATGTCACCTGCTTTCGTCAATGACTAAGTAAGAAATTACTTAATATATTTTTTCTTTTGCATTGAATATCAGTATGAAAAAGAAAACATATTTTTTAAATTGATAAAGAAATACTCATAGCCTTTATTATATACTAGGGGGGTTTCGGCTGGTCAATGGAGACATTTGCCGTAACAACTAAAATTTTATGATGACAGATGCCGATAGGCCTGTTTTGATCTATAAGATCTCTTCACGGCCCCTACGTCAACGAGAATCGTCGTTTGCTTAGCGTAATTAAGTAGCGAAAATTTGGCTCAAATGAGCTACCTGGCTGATAAAAACATCTTGCTTGCCTAAACAAGGCCTTATCGAGGATAAAGGGTTAGGTAATTCTCGTTTTCCAAAAATTTCGTAAAAGCTACTTTTTGACTACTTGCGAAAATCATTCGGTCCTAAACAAGTACAAGGTGTTGAAAACAGTTAAGTTTTCTGTGATCAAGCTAGCGTATCTCCTTTGGTAATATTGCCTTGGGCAGTGCACCCACTTTTGCTGACGGACCACTATATGTCATTTCTCAACATAAGACAGTGATCATTTTACCAATGTTACAAAGATTATTTAAACTAGGGATTTGTAGTAATTGGTTTACTTTGTTATATGTTAGGCCGCCATGTTTCCTGTTGTTGGTGCAGTTGTTGGCGGAGTGATAGGAGGGCCAATTGGTTTAATGGCCGGCATGAAAGTTGGTAGTTTGGCTGGCGGAGTGGCGATGGCCGGTGTAGCTGGAACTGTGGTTGGATATCAGGTAGATGTTATTTCATTGCCTTCACAGCGATTTGGGCCCGAAACTATCTTTTTTCTGAGCTCGATATTAAAAAGAATAACATTTTTGTTCTGTGAAGAAAAAACTTTCACAGCCGTCCTGGTCTGCTCTACATTGTTTTGCAGTTAATAAATTCAAGTTTTGTCTTGGCGGTATGATTAAGCCTAACTAATTTTGTTCAATGTATTGGATATTATACTTAATACGATGTAGTGCAAAAAGCCTACAGCGCTTCCTGTGATATTCAAACCCCCAGCCTTTTAATTACCGATCGACCGACACTATAGATAATGTAAGGAGTACTCCCCGATACATTTGTGTATGTAGAAAAATTTGACTTTGGCAGGGTTTTGCCATTAAAGACTATAATGTTACAAAATCGCCAAGGGTAGTGATTAAATGACTTTTCATCATCACCCGTACAATTTAGTCGTGCACGTATTAATTTTTTATTTTTGCTACATGTCATTTTCGAACTTATGCGAGCGTGCATGTAAATTACTGTACTATTCTGCCTGTTGTGTAACTTAACAAGTTTGATTACAAAATCTTATGGGTTTAGGGTGGAAAGATGCTTAAGAAGAAAACTTTGGAAAAACCTGCGGATTGTGAATGACTTTCTGTTGGCAATTTAAGCTTTTCGACTTCGCGCTCTATTTTTATAACTCTTTAAAATAACTTTGCACCTAACTGTAAATGTTCTGCGACAATGTTTTAAGAAAGCAAGTTCAAACTTTTAACGGTTTAAATGACGTATTTATGATTTGATTGAGTTTTGACCACGCTTCCCGATAAATATTCACTGGTAACAATACATTGTCGCTTTTCTTTCTAAGAAATTGGGAGCAGATTGACTAGAGCAGTGGTTCTCAATGTTTTTGCCTTACAGACGCCTTGATTTAAGTCTTTTCCTCCCTACCACAAATTTTTTTTTAGATTGACGTTTTTCGACGTCCCTGTTGTTGTTGTGATTACCCCTTCTCTTCCTCGGGATGGAGGTACGGCATGAACGGCAATTCAGGTTCATGCCGTCAACCTAATTGAACTTAAGCCAGGGAAAAAATGGCAGCCCATTTCGAACCCGTCATGAGTGACTGGTAGCCCCATCACCAACAACGCAGACTGCCACTGGTGGGTACCCAAGAGCCACTTTTTACGATATGCTGGGTTAGCAACTTCACAATTGTAACCCGGTTAAGTACTGGTCGGCCACCTGTCTTCCACATAAAGATGGAGGCGTCCCGTTAAATCCTTGCTTGAGGACATAACAAGCAAGCTTGCCGGCTTGTTCTCCACACTATCTCTCTTATGCTGAGCGCCAAGCAGGGAAGCTGTGAATGCCATTTTTAAAGTCTTTTGGTATGACTCGACTTAGAAAATAAACCCCAGGTCTACCTACTACGAAGCGGAAGCTCTAACCACTACACTATCGCGCCGGTTTTTCGTAGTCCCTCGTGAAAAAAATGTAGTCTCAAAACTAGGGATTGTGTAACTTCGGGATTGGTAACTGGTTTTCACCACCGGCGATAGTAGAGCTAAACTTCAGTTTTTCATTTTCTGTTGGAAAATGCGAATATCAAAGTGACACTTAGCAAATTAAAGAGCTATATCCCTCAAGTACGTTGCACTGCAAATGCTGAGCACAAAAAAAGGACTCAAAAGCATGCAAATAACACCAAAACTTCATTGAACTAGGGTTATTTTGAAAAGTATGCACTGCCTTTCAACGCCAACTTCCTTGCAGTACGCATAAATTTGAGTGCTAGTTCGTTTAAACACACTTCAAAATAGCTTCACAGTTGGGAGTGCTGGTTTGCGCAATTTGCTTTTAGCAAACATTGAAAACATGTTAAAAGCGCGGATTCCCGTTTCATAAACTGCAGCATGATGGTGGTCCGATTATTTGCTATTGCAGTATAGTATTAAGTGGTAAGTGCAAAGCAATAAACTCAGGAGGTGAAAGTCCACCGCGTTTATCCGTTTCAAATATATCCTAGTGTTCATGCAGGATTTCATGTCAAAAGCATCAGTGAGGATATCCTTGCAGGATACACGTTTTCTGCGGCCTAAAATGCTCCGTGCGATATCGCCGCTAATTTAGTAGGCCACAGCAAATTCCGCATCTGAAACAAAGATCGAAGAAATTCAACCTACCACAGGTGATTGGTGGCACTGATGCTCGCAAAGCTTGAATCCAAGGCTGGTAATTCATCGTTACTCGAGTTGGCTGCCGCCAACAAAGCATGTTGTTGTGACAGGTTAAGACAACGTATTTCCCTCTCTGCTAGCAGCAGCTGCAAAACAGAATTAAAAAATTTCCCCATGTACTTGTCTATACTACCCAAAACCCCCTTCAATTGAATCAGCGAGAAGTTTTCCAGGGGGCAATAACTCAAATCCATGTTTCCTTAGCAAGTTTAGGAATTGCTCCTGTTGCAGTGAGAAACAGCACCGTTTCACCGCCGCTTCTATTTGGGAGATCTATTCTCTAAATATCTTGCTCAGCAGAGATTTTCTACCGGTACATCTATTTATGGCAAATAAATGTCGAAGCTGACTTTATTACTGTTTATTAATAGCAGGCCCTTTTTCAACATTTACTGATATGGAGCAAAGTCGCTTGATAGACTATACTGCCAGGGTTTGGTTACTGTTTTCCAATTGTAACTGTTATTATGGATAGAGGTCAAGTAATCCCCAAGAACCAATTGAATAGTGAGCAACAAAAGATCTGTTGCAAAAAAATCGCACTTCAAGAGAAATTGGTGTTTTTAAAACGTTGCGCCAGTCATAACTTGCTGCTACATTCAAACCGACACAAAAAATGTTGATTTTGATCTTCTAGTCCTACAACAATCGCGAAAAATTTCAAAAGATTTGCGTAGTATTGAAGAGCAAATTGAGAATCTACACCCCAATCTCGTTCCCGGCAGTGCTTTTTCTGTTATTGAAAAAAGAAACAAAGCTTAAGTGCGTTGTATTAAACGATTTAACTGGCTGGGGGAAAAACAAAAGTCGATGAATAACACAGGTTTGAAAAAGAATAAAACCCTTAAAAACAAAAAAGACAGGTTAAGCTAAAAGAAAAGAAAAAAATTTAAATAAAAAAATTCAAAGAGCTAATGAAGTGATCCTAAATAAGTCGACAATAACTCTATCTGACGATGATAAATTATTTTTAATTCAGGGCTTAAATTTTGCTCAGACTCCCTCGTGGAACTCTAAAAGTAAAACTACAGAGTGGCTTAATTTGCAATTTCACGTTCGCAAAGTAGAGTGGAATTACGTCTTGAGTAATGAAAATTATCAGAACAAAAAGCAAGAGTGGCATAATTTACCCACCAAACTGAAAGTACCCAAGATGTCCAGACCTCATCTTGATCTAGTAGACGACAAAACTAAAGCATATTGCGAAGCAGTCACGTCTTAACTTAGAAACTTAAACCCATTAGTTGAATTTTCCTTCAAATATAGAAGCATTATGATCCAAGATCTAAGAAGCAGTTTTAAATACTGTACCTTAAGAAACTAGTAAAGGATAGAAAGATAGCTATTAGTCGTGCAAATAAAGATGGAAAACTTTTAGTCCTTGACTTTAAACATTACAACTTAATTATGGAAAGGGAATTTGCGAATCAATTTCAAGAATTGACACATGTTGATTTGACCACATCATCTGGAGTTACAACAGATAAAGGATAAATGTGATAATTTCTTGAAAAACTTGCACGGAGCTGGTGAGACTGATGATGGTATGCTATTTCATGTGACTGGTTTAAAAGAAGGAGAACAAAAATATCACAAGTGCTCTGGAAATTCAGCTAAATAATTTTCTGATTTAGTTACTGCGTACGCTTACCCGCTCTTCAAAACACATAAACTAGACCAAGAAAGTCTTCTGTCTGCTAATATATATCACCGACATTCCTGTTTGATTATTACAATCTGCTGGTCACATCACCACTTCACGATTCAAGGGCGTAGCCAGAAAAAAATTGAGAGGGGGGCCAAATTTTGCAACTTTTAATGTGACGTCATTTACTTATAACGGCATTTTGCCTTTCGTAAACTACGCTCGTCGCTACTATAAAAATTGCTGTACAAAACTGAGAAAGTGCGAATGCGATTTCACTGATCTAATGTAGTTTTATCAAGAACGGCTTTAACCACTTTCAGTCAGAAATTTTATTATAGGTTCAAAACCCAGCATCAGCATTTGTTTTGCAAAATTTTAAAATTGCTTTTTTTTAAGCTTTACAAAATTGCAATTTGTAGAAAAACTAATTCTTTTGGTACATTTTGGCTATTTTTCCTGATATCCATGGTTATTTAGCTGTCTGTATCTAAGTTTTCAGAAAGATTGATCAAAAAATGAAGTCTGTGGAATTTTTGATAGATACCCGACACCAAGCAAAAAAATTGGTAATTTCTACCCCCAAAAAGGGGGGATCAACATGGTCCTGTATCATCTTTACCAACAAAATTTTTATCCCAAACTACATATTATCAAAATGTTCAAGAAATTTCCTTTCCAAAAATATATATTGTTGCATGGTTCAGGTTAAGAGTTGTTCTATAATAACTGATGAAATTGGAAAATTTTGTATGAAATTGGAAAATTTTGTAGGCCTAATCTGTTTACAGTACCGGCGAAAAACATTGAAAATTTGGATTCTTAAGCTTCACAAAAGTGCAATTTGTAGAAAAACTAATTTTTTTAGTACATTTTGGCTATTTTTTCTGATATCCATGGTTATTTAGCTGTCTGTATCTAAGTTTTCAGAAAGATTGATCAAAAAATGAAGTCTGTGGAATTATCGATATGTAGCCGACTCTAAAAACATTGAAAGCAAAAAAATTGGCGAGTCCCCCACAAAAAAGTTAGGGAAATCAACATAGTCCTGTATCATCTTTAGCAACAAAATTTTCCTCTCAAACTACATATCATCTGAAAGTTTAAAAAATTTCCTTTCCAAAAATATATATTGTTGCAAGGTTTAGGCTAAGAGTTATTCTATAATGATTGATGAAGCATGGTATCTATAGTTATCTTTAGTACCGGCCCAAAACACTCAAAATTTGATAGCTGGACCTCAGAAAATGCAAATCACACAAAAAGTACTCTCTTTTCAAATTTGAAATCATGTTTATGCGTTTACATAACTCATTTTTGCGCCCTGTATCAAGTTTCCACGGAGCTGGTGTACATCAAACACTTTTTATAGATTTTGCAAGGTAGGGTACTCCGGGTGATAATCCGGTTCCTCCAACAAAAAAGGGGGGTGTAAAAATGGTCCTGTTTCATCTTTATGAATAAGATATTAGTTTTAAGTTTTATATTATCTGAAAGTTGAAGAAATTTCCTTTTTAAAAATATATTATAATACATATTTTAGGCTAAGTTTTGATTGGTAAAAAGACTAGCCTACATGATAAACCCTAAATTATCTTCGGTACCGGCCAAAAACCCCCCCAATTTTGGTGCTAGACCTCCTAAAATTGCAAATTGTGAAGAAACCACCCCTTTTAAAAACCTTAAAACATTTTTATAAAATAGCACAGTTCTTTTATCACGTGGTATCAAGTTACCAAGGAGAAAATGCCAACAAAACACTTTTTATTGCCTTTGACAGGCGTGCTATAATCAATCAAAATTAGCTTTCTCCCAGCAAAAAGGTAGAGGGAAAGAGAAGCTTATGTTTCACCTTAAGCAACAAAATAATCTTTTTAGACTGCATATTATTTGAATCAGGAAGAACCTGTCTTTTCAAAGATAAGCAATATTAGGTGGTATAAGCAAAGAGTTATTATGTAACGACTGATGAAAAGAATAGTTGCAGTAGATTCCAGGATCCCCCAAAAAGGCCAAAAATTTGGCTTCTGGGCTTCAAAAAAATTGAAAATAGTTCAAAAAATTTGTCGTTTGGTAATTTTTGACATTTTACATTAAAAGTATAATTCTTTTACATCATTTAGCGGCCATTTTCAAAAAAATTCATCCACACGCGAGGCCTGTAATATCTTTTGAACTTGGGGTAACATTGGTTTCCCTCACCAAAAAATGAAGGGGGTAAAGATGTTTTTGTCTCATTTTGAGTCACAAGGCATTGTTTTTAGAATGCACATCACGCTAACTGGGATGAAATTTCCTTTTCAGCGATATAACATAATCTATATAATAGCCAATGGCTTAAAACCAGTGAATGATAAAAGTAAACATGATTAATGGTTTTTTATGCAAATTAGCCGTTTTTTTGCATCTGTTACAAAGAATTTCAAGACTGCTTCGCGGGTGCAAAAGAGTTAAACTAAGAGCTTTCCCAACCTTTAACTGCAGTAAATATCATTGCTGTTTACATACGTTTCCGCACTGACCGCAAAAACATTCGCGTGATATCACGCTTTCCATTGAAGCGGCAGTAAAATTTTGCGTGATATCACGCCTTGCCACAACAGCGAAGCGCGTGATATCACGCGCTTCGATGCTGTGCCAAAGCTGCCAAGCGCGGCATATGCCGCTCTCGGACGCAAAGTGGTTAATAGTTCAACTTCAATTGTGACGTGTAACACACTATTGAAGGAATTTCAAGGAAACCACTCCCACTGGTTGGTTGAACGTTCTGATAAAAGAAGCGACGTCTTTTTAGTAGTCCGCATCGCAATAAAACAAGAAAGCGCTCAGCGAGATGCTTATTTCTTGCAACTACCATAACTTGGATTATCAATTCATCACTCGACTGCGACATAGAAGAAAACACATCTTGTTTGATAACATTTGACAGTTTAAAAACTTAAAAAGTCATGCCCGACCCACCCCCTTGCTAAAAGTCAACAATAGACTTTAATGGACCTGCAAAGGCGCAAAAAAATTTATGTTTTTTTTTTATACTGTTTTGTAATTTGACTTAAAATTCAGGGGGCCATGGCCCCTATGGCCCTGCCCCCCCCTGAATTCTATGCAAAAGGAAATTCTATAGCTGAATTTAGAAAAAAATAGTGCCGTAATCAGAACTTTGATTCACACCGTCATTGACATTAAAGGCTGATGAAAACAAATGGGACACAATTGTGCAAAAACAAAAGTTGCATAGCTCTAACACCAAGATGTCGTCATAGAATAGTATAGAGGTTCTTACCAGTTGCAAACATGGTTGTCCACAGATATAGCCACGATTAAAAACAAATCATTAATGCCATCCAATACACAATCAAACCAGTCACGAAGCAGTGCTGTGTTCAATTTGTTTACTGGTGTTAAACTCACATCTTTGTATTTTCCGGTTGCTGCCTGAATCACGAAAGCAAGTACTGTTTTTGCTGGCGTGCCATCTTCTGTTAAGCCAACAAGAGCCATTGCTATACTCCACGCATTGAGCAGTGTACACTTCATCAACTAGCTACGTTACGATTCGTTCTCGTGGAGTTAAATCAGCTGCACTTTGTTACCAAATATTAAAAATTCAATTACCTGGTTGTACCGTCATCCCAGAAGACAGCTGTCGAAGGTGACTGTGGGATGGCAATATGAAAAGATCACGTAATTTTGAGTAGAGACGTGCTAGTCAGTTGCCACAAAAAAAAACAAGTTGTCAGCATGGAAACTGAGTAACGTCTGCCATTTTTGGAGGCATGCCGCAATTGCTCCGAAATAAACTTTACTAAAGATAAAGTTTGCTCAACACGAACACTTTCACTTGATTGCATTTCAAGGTAAAGTTCTAGCAAGTGTGCTGGAATGCCAATTAAATGGCTTGAGTCATTAGAAGTTGGGGTTTCTGCAAGAGACTTGCACAAAGCCAGAATATTGGTCAGTTCTGATGTAGCGGACAAAACTTTGTGTAGTAGTAATTGAGAAAAAAACTGATTGAGGTACAGGAGCAGCTAGCACAAAAGCCTTAACTTTCAGATTATCTGTCACAACTACAGATGATAGAGCTCTGATAGTTGCACAATCCACAAACAATATTTTCCATGCTAGATAAAACCTGGACTGAAATTCACAGATGGTCAAAAAGACAGGGAGAAATCGCTTTCAAAGAGTGACTTCTGCAAATTAATTCCTTAATTGGCGTTACTAAGCAGATTACTCGACACCTTTAAACGCCTTTGCAGCGGATCATCAAGTAGACACAGTTAATTTACTGACTGTATTTGCATAACAAAACAATAAAGGTATTGAAAAAACACTAAGACATTATTTACCAAATAATTCATTTTGTACAAAAAGCATAATACACGATAATTTGGCTAGAAATCACCGACAATGCTAATTATGTACAGTACAATTTTGTTTACATAGATTTCAACAGTCAATAAATGCAAAGTGGCCCTGGTGATTTACAATTCTCGCTATGAAGATTGTAAGTCATTAACAAGTACGATATATTTACCGTAGAGTTATGCCAATGATTTCAGTAAATTATTGAAAAAAATGAAACTTCATTGGATTGGCCTTCGACAAATCATTGGGTCAAAAAAAGAAAGTAAAACAATTGACCTCGGCCTACCCAGCATATTATAGCTATGTAGCTGTCCAGGCCTATTTTACAAAGTTCACTTACAACACAATGTAATTAACATTGCCGGTACCGGTTAAACACTGGTTTTACTTAACCTTGGACCACCGCTCTGTGCATGAGCACAAAGGTAGAGCACGGATTAATGCCTATTTTGACGTGGAATGATGGAAAATATGTCAGTCGCGATTATCAGTGGTAACTGCAACTGCTTGCAAGTTAAGCATGTCTAAAAAAGATCTTCCGATCTTGTAAATTTTTGGTGAGAGAAATGTTAAACAAAGCTACCAGTAGATTTTTGTAGGTGTCTGGGAAATCTGAGACGCAGAATTTCACTCGTCAAATTGAGATAAAAACAGTGATTTCATCCAAACTTTGAAAATGGCGCTTAGATAAACACAAAAAGGTTAAAAAATTTCACTGACGTCACAACCATCAAAAATTTGGAGTGATAAAAAGTTTAGGCTTCTCGTTAAATTTTACAAGTCCTTCTATATCATCGAATCGCTCAAAATTGAGGTAACAATGCTATCACCCGCCCCATACACCCCCGTTTCGTCCAACAAAATTCACCTCGCAAATAGTCGCGAACGCGAAGCAATAAATATTAACTACAGAACAAACGACGTGGGTAGTAATATAGCAAGCGGCACCGGGTGACAATCCTTTCAATGTGGCGGAGACCGGAACTGTTGATCGCACAAAGACGCTCATGTAAACTCTTAGCCAAATTGGAAAGAAAATCCAGGAAATCCTCCTTGGAAGTCGCGAGAGCTGGATTGGTCTGAAAAGTAAGTTAATTACAAGTCACATAAAGCAGATACTGCATGTTTGTTAAATTAGGTCGTGCCATTAAATTGAAACGCTATTTTGACAAATTTCATCATATCAACTCCTTTTTTCTTAGAAATCTAGGAGCACTACGGGCTCGAAAAAACTAGAATAAAATTATTAGTTACACCGAATATAGATTGCACCTCGTTACGACCAAAAAATAATTTGATATTAGCATCTGTCGAAAGAGCATTTGAATATATTTTATCTCCTTTTGGTCAAGGATAAACCTTTGTGATACGACCTAAAACTCAGGGCCAAAACAATGTTATCGTTGCCGATGCAGCAGGTGCAGTGCATTTCGGTCGAAATCAGAGAAGAAATGGTAAAATGGAATTTCCAGTCTAACATCACAAATCGCACTACGGCTCTAATTCGCTGTTTCTCAACTGTGAAATTAACGCTGATCTATATCACTCATTATGGTGCCACCCATATCTGGGAAGCTCTTGCGCCTCATTTTGGTGTTATCCATAATTGGGGATCTCTTGCGCCTCACTATGATGCCATCCATAATCTGGAAGTTCTCTCGTCTCATTACGCTGCCATGCGTAAATGGGAACCTCTCGCGTCTCATTACGGTGCCATGTCTAACTGGAGAGTTTTCACGTCTTATTATAATGCCACCCATACCCAGGGAGTCCTTGCCTCTCATTGTGGTGCCTTCCACAACCAGAAGGTCTTTGTTTGTTTGTTTGTTTACCCCTCCTCTTCCTCGGGATGGAGATACGGCATGAACGGCAATTCGGATTCATGCCGTCAACCTAATTGGAATTAGGCTAGGGAAAAGATGGCAGCCCATTTCGAACCAGTCTTGAGTGACTGCTAGCCTCACCACCAACAAGGCGGACTGCCACTGGTGGGTACCCAAGAGTCGTCTGACATGCTGGGTTAGCAGAAAAAGTCCTCGTATACTACTATGGTACCATCCATAACTGGTTAGCCCTCACGTCTCATTATGGTGCCATGCGTAATCGAAGAGCCCTCGCGTGCTATCACGGTGGCATCCATAACTGGGGAAGCCTTTCTTCTCATTGTGGTGCCATCGATAACCGGGTAGTCCTCGCGTCTCACTATGGTGCCATCCATAATCGAGAACTCTCACGTCTCATTTACAGGTTTGCATGTAAAACAGATGATATATTGGTTTATGACCATTGGAAAACTCGATTAGATGCCAAATACTCTGATATGCCTTCCTCTTCACCAACCAAAGTTACCTCTGACCAACATAAACTTACGTGCAAATGATGGGCCACCACTTCCGAAAAACATTTGAAAAATATTATTCGCATCAAAATCGGGCATTGAAGGTCCGTCAAGATCTTCGCCTCTGTCATACCGGCCTCTGAAACAATACAGAACTCATCAAAAATATATTCTTAAATATTCAATAATAATCGAGACACTTGCTATCGAAAATTTATTTTTATAAAACCTGAATATTTTCCATTAGTTACAGGGCAAAACAACCTGTTATGATCAAAAGAATTTCAACCACTTCTACTTGCTGTTCAAACTTTCACCGATTACTTGCAATTTTAACGTAACTGTACTACTTACAATAAAATGTCAAAAAGCATCAAAATTACAAGCCAACAGCTTAGCAAAGACAAGTCTAAGATTAAGTCTACCAACACCTTTTTGATACACATAAAGTGACATAATATTACAGAAGCACATCCTACGTTAACTATGGTATCCATTTGTCAATAAACTTGCATTTTCCAACGCTTTGTAAATAATTTTTTAGCGCATAACAAGTCCATATAGGAGTAATACTGTATGAATAAAAAAGATACTTGTATCCCACTTTACTTTGTGTTATGATAGTCATAGCTCACAAACCTTTTATTCGAATCCGACAAGACTGCGTATGCTTCTCCAACTTCCTTAAACTTAACTTCAGTCGCTTTTTTCTCTTCGTCTGTGGCGTGGGCGTGACGATCTGTTACAAGTGCAAAGAAAATTGTAACTTACATTCACTAACCAATAGGATCAGCAGGAGGCATCACCAAAAAGCGCATGCAGAAGATGGCCTCTTTAACAAATTATTTTTCGGGATTCAGTTTGAAATTTTTCGGTAGCAAATGGCCTGCGAGTCGCCTAGTGCCACCAGGATATGCTAGTAACAGCAACACATGTTTTGTGTCATATCCATGATAGTTTTAGAAGTGTTTCAACTGTTTGTTAATTTCTTTTTAAAAATAGTATAGTAACTAAAAGAATGTCAGCAAGTTGCTGTGATCAATCCACCAAGCTTTTTACCAATGGAACGCTATATACAGCAATTTATTACGCATGGTGTCAAACTAAGGTTTTTGGAAAAAATTGTTTGTTACTGGTTACGGAACCCTTCACTTAATAAATTTTAAGTCTCAAAAAGATATTGGGCGAGCACAAATCTTAAGAGATTTCCAAGAAGACACAAACCACCATAAACCAATTATCCTTAAACACGGTTGAAAACAAAAATACATAATACCAGCTACCGGTACTGAAAATGTTTGCCCACAGCAACGATCAACCATCATCGGCATAAAAAAAAAGCAGAACAATAAGAACCAAAATAACAGCCAGTATTATAGATTCAAATTGCTATTGACATATGAGTTTGCTTTATCAATAAGAAAAAGGGCGAATCACGGAAAATTGTTCATGTCTGCGAATCCAAGGTCAAAGTATTACAAAGCTGGCATAAATGACATGTTTCCTCACCAGGATGGTACTTCAGTGCTTGCTTTTTATAAGCTTTCTTTATTTCATCATCGGTTGCGTTTTTCGACACTCCCAGTATCTTGTAATAATCTTTCCTTTTACTTCGTTTCTGGGCAACTTCGGCTTCGCGCAATAACTGTCGGTTTTCTGTTGATACAAAATCCACTCACAGAACGGAACTAGAGTAATAAGATCAAACAGTCACAACTAGATAATAAGTTACCGGGACATTTTATGCTAAAACATTACCAGCCATGAAAGGGAACAGTAGACCGAATTGGCTGTGACAAAGTAGGCAAAAAGTTGAAAATGCCACTTCATTTTAAAGTATACGATTTTTTCAAACGGCAGCTTTACCTCGTGTTTTGTCCATTTGATAAACTTTTTGACAATCATAAACCGCTTCGTCATACATTTCCAGTTCCAGGTAACTGCATATAATCATAAAAATAAGAAAATTTTGAACTTTTAAATCGGGAATTGAATGTTTTCTGGATAATCTGGGAAAATTCTTTAGGGATAGGAAAGTGGTATTATTGTGCGACTCAAAAGTTTTTCCGATAAAGAACTTTCGAGAAACAAGTTTAGCTTAAAAATATTAATTTTGTCGGTGGGTAATCCCCAAGCGTACTTTTATGACGTCGAACAATGAAGGTCATAAGTATGTGTGAAAACTGCCTATTGAGACACAGAGCAACTTACTTATTTAGTACAGTACTTTTGAAAGATAAAATGCTGTTTTTTTTTATCCGATACGAAGACCCTAAGATCATCCTACAAACTTTTGGACTCTCCACTTCCTCGCGTTTGATAATTTGACAACTTCCCAACATCTATCGCATTAGTATTTTCAAAGCAACATATATCATCCTCAGCCTTACCATTTTGCTCTTCGTTGATAAGCTTTGATGTAATGTTCATCTAATTCAATTGCTTTCGTACAATCCTCTGCAGCTTCTTTATATTTAGAAAGCTAAAAAAATTTGAACAATCTTAGTCTCTGTGGCTTCTGTCAAGAAAAATGGCACAACAAACCGTAATTTAAAAAGACCCCACCAAAAAAAAAACTGCTCAACTCAAAGTTGCATGCTTGAACTTTATGAAAGTTAGACCTAAGTCTCGAACGGAGCTAGACCGTTCCTCGACAGTGCTATGGCAGATTGCAGAGACTCGTCTTCAACTGAATTTAAGGCTACATTTAGCTTTTATGTGAACTGCCTTACAATTAATTCTAGCTTCGACACACAAAAAAGGCAGTTCTATACTGGAATATTTCACGCCAAGCTCTTGCATAACATAACATTTACTAGCAAATGCTTTTAAAATACTGGCTTTGAGCCCATCATGTTACTACAGCAATTTCCAAAATTTTCAATGCTAAGAATCTTCTGTAGACTAGGCTAATGCCGTGGACCTCTCAACTGAAAACCAACAGTTTTGCTTGGAATTAAACTTTTGAAAACCATTATTTTTGTCCATTCTCAAGGTGAAAACTTTTTTAAAAGATCAACTTTTCGACAGCACTCCTTTATTCTAACTTAGGGCGTTTTTACAAAATTTTTGAGAAATCTTTTGTTGAAACCGTTTTTGCGCTTTCTCAAGTTGAAGAATTTTATTCTGAGATCAACTTTATAAAATCGAACTACACCTGCGGATGTCTTTGGTGTTTACCCCCGACTGCAACTGCAACTTAGTGTAGATCTTAACTTGCCACGACTGCAAAGCTCATACATACAGCGTACTTTCATATATACAGCGTACTTTCACGGAATCTTTTATACAATCTCAGAAAGGTCTTTTGTGAAATCCTGGGGGTCGATATTGGGAGCCACATCTATAAGGTTAAAAAGAAGTGTACAGAATGGAAACGTAATATATCGCTAAATGCAGTGGTCTTTGGCAAACTTACCATTATGTTAAGAATACAGTAGCTTCTATAAAAGTTGAGGTAAAAAACAACACTAGAGCAATGTGAAATAACTAAAAACGTGGTACCCTAGCGAAAAAAAAAATAGCAACTACCTTGCTACCAACAAGAGCTCTGTTACAGAACAGCTTCGCATTCGTTCGTCGATTGTTGGGATCAATGCCTAACGCTTCCGAGTATAAATCGTAAGCCTTTTGTGCATGATTTTGTTTAAAAGCATCGTTTCCCTCTGCCTTTTTGCTTGCCAATAACTTTGCTTTCTGAAACAAGTTACAAGTTGCATATACACATCTTCTACAGACCACATGACGTAGAGGTAATTGTTTTAGACTTTAGAACAAAGTAACAAAATTGAAAACTGCATCAATACATTATTATTGTCAGGAAGAGCATCCAAATTTGAAGTGATGAGTTGCTTCAGTAAAAGGTTGGGTTGAAATCGAGTTGATAGTTGCAGTCCACACTGGACCGACACGTCTGAAACTGCGATAATGGACGTACAATCACGCTATTGTCAAGACCTAGTATTACTATTTGGACAATATTTCACCACAACCAAATACTAATGAAATTTCTCGCAATAAAAGAGCAAACTTACTTTCAGAGTTATTCTGGCGTTGTGATGGTCAGGTGACATTTTAAGAGCGTGAGTGAAGTAAGTGATTGCTTTGTCAATGTGATCGTCATAATACAAACATATTCCTCGAATGTATATCGCATCAGCGTTAGTTTTTTCCACTCGAAGAATGTCCCTGAAAAAAAAAAAACTTTTCATGACGTTTGCCCGATTTCTCTGTGATATGAATGGCATGAACGTTTGTAACCAAGTTTGGTTATTTGCCACAGCAATTGTTATTTAAGATTCTAACAGTAAAAATTCTTGACTGTTATGACTTTATTCATATTTTCCAACACAAGACGAGTGGAGAGTTTGGGAAATTAAAAATATACCTTACAGCCTTGGAACCAGCAGTTGCCCATAGATGCCATTGCGGTCAGTGTAGACCATAGTTGGAACCTGAAGCGTAAATAAATGAAACAGTAATAGCGCTTGATTATACCGCAAGCAAAGTAACATTCAACCCCAGCA
This sequence comes from Trididemnum clinides, assembly GCA_963675345.1. Classification (NCBI taxonomy): domain Eukaryota; kingdom Metazoa; phylum Chordata; class Ascidiacea; order Aplousobranchia; family Didemnidae; genus Trididemnum; species Trididemnum clinides. The sequence continues at coordinate 13,645,343 of OY776296.1, read as the reverse complement.
CTTTCAACTCCATGTTTGACCTCAGCTCGGTGGGCCACAAATGGCCCTTGGCAAGCCCTGCTGATGAGTCCAAAAGGACGAAATGCGTCCAGGGATGGCTTTGTAAATTTGATAATATCTTTCAATAGCATTGCTCGCTTCGGAAACCTCGCGCCTTCAGCACTCGTTTTGTTGTTTTGTCTCTCGCTTATAAGACGCTCTTCATCGATCGTAACCACTTGGAACTAGCAATGTAAATAACCCTAGGCCAAAAAATAGTAAAATTTATGTCTTTTTCCCGCGCTTTCGCAGGCTTAGACGCGCTGATTGCATATATGTACACCGTCACACACTCGGCTTTCGAACCAGAAAAAATATGCAACCATCAACTAAAAGCAATCAGACAAAAAATTGTGGAGCAAAATATATATCCACTTCAAAAAGCAAATGTTTGCTGTTTCTGCTGTGAGAAAGTAGTCATATTATAGCACTTGAAATTTCGCAATCATGTTACTACTCACGATGCAATGTCTTGGGCTTCACCATATTTTCCCAGGAGTGCCAAATACTCTGCTTTCTTCAATTTGTAATTGTTACAAGCTGGAGCAATTTCAGACGCACGTCGCATGCAATACACAACCTAAACATTGAAAAGCAAAATATCAACTCGATAAAACGACCAGGCACTATAGGGATTCCAGTCAAGTGATCGAGCTATTGAAACAAAATACTTTATGTATCAAAATGTGAGGAAGAAGTATTTGACACTGCATTAAAGCGGTCTTTAGTAGCAGTAGTAGTAGTAATAGTGATAAAGGGGGAGTTATCCACAAGAACGTCATTATGCGTTATCCAAAAGCCAAAACATAGGTCTAACGCCAATGTTGCTTTTACCAAAATTATAAAAAGAAGTCTTGCCACGTACTTCTCTGTAGTCTTTCTTTTCAACTGCATCATTTGCCTTTCGTTCGAACTCACACAGGGTACTGGCAGTATGAACCTAAAACACCGACGGTTAAAAGCACTTATTGAAGGAAGCAATCAAGAAAACTGAGCAAAAAAAAGTATTTCGTGAAGTCAATTTACCTCAGCCATTATGGCTTTAAGAGCAGTAGTATCAAGTTCTTTTGCTTTTTGTAATGACAACAAGGCAGCTGTTGAATTTCCAAGTGCAATGTGACATTTTGCTTCACGCAAATGCGCCTGAAATAATTCGAAATAGAGTTCTGCTTTAAAAACCGATATTTAAATAAAACTTGTACAAATACTGACCTAAATTTATTAATTGTTCTAGACCAGCGAAAGATATTCACTATGGGTATCTTTGTTACTTTAACAGCTTGTACACTTACTTTAGCAAATGTGGGATCCAGTCGAAGAGAAATTTGTGCGTCTTCAAGTGCTGCTTTATACTTGTTTAACATCATTTTTGCAGCGCTTCGATTGCTATAAAAACTAGCATTGGTTGGCCACAATCCTATCAAATATATTATTCAGTAAAAAAAAACTAAAAATAACAAAGTAATCACCAGCTAGTTGCCTTTTCCACTCTGGGCTACAAGAAAACGAAATTAGGTAACTCACCAAGAACATGATATAAACAAAAAGACCCAGCGGTAACATCTTCACTGTAATCTAACAACCTGGCAGTATAGAATGTAGCACTGACCTTTCCCAAGAGATTTACTGGACACAATGTAACTTAATCCCAGAACACACAGCAGTAAATGCAATTCATTTTGACGTTTTAGAGATAGACGGATAAAAATTTGCACTTTTTACAAGAAATTACAGCTAAAATTTGACCTTGTGAGTTTCCAACTTAGAACGTGGTTTAAATGCTTATTCCTTGTTGTCTAGAAGTACTTGCTTGTACTGCTCAACACATACCACAAGTAGTTTTGACAAGAATGATATTTTACAGACTTACAGCTTTAAAATATTGACTTCATTTTAGCAAGACATTGGGCTTTATAAAAAAGAAATTAAAAACCATAAAATTACATAGTCAATTTAATTTGCAATAGTAGTTTTTGTAATGTAGTCACATACAAAATTTTGGTTAATTTTATTCTTTATCGCCAAAAATAAAAAAAAAAGATTTCCACTCATAAAAAAAATAAAATCACTCACTTACTAAATTGAAAAGGTCAACTGAACTATCGATTTCAGCTTGAGTGTTTTGGGGGTACACCCTGTAGATTGAAATTTGAAATGAGGGAATTAGTAGAAAAAAGGTTAAAAACAAGTCTCCACCTTAATTGAGTGAAGTAGGTCAGTGGTCTGCAACCTTTCTAGACGTGCAGAACCCTTGTTGCACTTTTTATGTGTCATGAAATTCCAATTACAAAAAATTCATAACTGCGTTGGCTATGGTTTTTCTGCATAAAAACTAGTGATGGGATGAATATTCGGAATTGAAAATTGGAATATTAGAACTTTTTCTGGCATCGCAATCGGAGAATTTTTATCGAATTTCCAATTATGAAAACGATTTTTAAGAATTCGTATGTTTGCAACTTAAATTTTTATTACAGGGAATAATAAAAAGTAAATATTTGTTTCACGCTTTAGAAGAATCAGTATAATATGTAATCTTAATATCTAAAGTATCATTATTTTTAAAGAAGAAGTTGAGAACATTTACAGAAGAAATTGAAACACTAAATGGTCGTGCAAAGAATGAATAAGAACAGTACCTGTTTGACACTTGACTAACAGACTTTAGTCTCGTGTAGAGTTGCCAACTTTTCTGTTGTCCTGCTCAATTTTTTGTTTTTATAATTTCTTAGCCAGTAAACCTTTGTAATTTTAACGTGATGCATGAAGATTAGTTTCTACAAACTATAACATGAAAAAAATATCTTTTCAACATTTACTGCATCCTTCGTCAAAAATAGATATGCCAATTCTTATAAATGCGACCGTTGGCGGCTCTCTCCTCATCTCATCCTAACTGGCAACCCCTGTCAGTAGCAAGTGACAAGTGTTCTTCTGTGCAAGCTCTATGACTGGCAGGTGTTTTTTACAGTTGTTACTGCTAATAGGTAAGCTTTAACCCTTATTACATTTTGCAATACCAGGAACCAATCGCTAGTGCAAATATAGGATAGATATCTCAGCCAAACAGTTTTTATCAGAAAAGTATAGCACTTGTTTGTAATTAGAAATTATATTGTTCTTATTCGTAATCATGAGATTATGATTTTGAGCCTATGACATTTTAGTGGATAAGTGAAGGCAAGCTTGTCAGTATTGCTAGGTATTTATAATACTGTAGTTCCTTGGTTTTAGTTCTACTTTAACTGCTTTCACACATACATGTATGGATTTAAAGATCAAATTAATGGATGCCTAGGCCTATATATATATTCATACATGCATAGGTCTGTATAATATCTACATTCATACATGGATTCTTAGGCCCATGTGTAAAATCTGCTAAAAAGTATGTAAAGTAAATACAAGAACTTTGATAAACGCATATTTTTGTAGGGTATGGTAAAACCTTTCTAGGGTGTTGTAAAAACTATACATACATGCAAACACATACATTACATTACAATCTAAGAATATTGGGACTTGAATATGATTGAATACCTTCAAGGAATTTACTTGAATATTTTTTTTAAGCAATTACCCTTTTCATTTCATTTTGCTAGATAAGTAACTTTTTTCTTTTTTGCTATAACAAAACCATTTATGTTCCTTCTGAATGCGTAATTAAAGAAGTACTTTGTCCAAAAAGTATTTGTTTCTTAAACCAGCTTTAGGGTCTGAAAATAATTATAAATTCATTGCATGGATTGAACGGGACTCATATCAAAATCAGAATTTTAATGAAGTATTAGGACTCATATCGGAATTGTTAAAAAAATTGGTATCATCCAATCACTAATTAAAACTTTAGTTCAGTGGTTAATTGGAGAAAATTTTGGGTTAAATGCCGTTCAGATACATTAAACATTTTCAACAATACTTTATACATTATTAGCTTCTGCCCATTCTCTACTTTAAAATTTATTTGGATATCAACTTTATAAAGCAGTCATTTTGCCTGTTTTGTCACTCAAAGCCATTCATTTTTAAACGTTTAAGACCTTTTTTTTGGCAATCAACTATACAAAATCAAGTTCTTCTTATGCTATATTATTTTTCAAGGATGTGCCACACCTCTAGATTCAACTCAAGGGTTTGTAGCAAGAAAAAGTTTGAAAACTCTTGCCTTTGCTTGATACCAATTTTAAGTTGTAACACATGTATCACAACTTGTTGCACAATTGAACAACTAGTTGCACTGTATCATTTGGTCATGAAACCACTGCTATTTTCAGTCCTTCAGGAAAAATTACTTTTTTCTTTGTTGTGTATTTGTGACACAATAATATATAAAATTAAATTGTTGTGCTAAAAATCAAATATAATCCACAGTTAAGATGATTACATCATGCATTTACACTGGATTTGTCAAGTTTTGCCAAATATTCTCTATAAATATAAAAATATAGGTTTTGTCAAACAAAACGAAAGGAGGAACCTTTGCAGAGCCCTTAGTACCAACAGATTCCATCTAAATGTTTCTTGAAATCCTGGTTGAAGAGCCTTGAAGTAGGTTCATAAAATAACTATTTGCAGCTTCCACAACAGATGGCGTAGTGGTTAGAGCATCCGCTTTGCAGTCGGTAGACCTGGGGTTCATTCCCCTTGTCGAGTCATACCGAAAGACTTTAAAAAATGGCATCCACAGCTTCCCTGCTTGGCGCTCGGCATTTAGGGGAGGTTGTGGAGAACAAGCCGGCAAGTTCGCTTGTTGTGTCCTTGGGCAAGGCACTTAATGGGACGCCCCACCTTTATGTGGAAGACAGGTGGCCCATAAACCTCAAAAAAGGCAACTCCCAAGCGAGTGCGGACTTCCCGTCCAAAGTATAGCAATACAATTTGCTTTCTCGTGAATGGAGGATAAATATGGCAAATAAAACAAAAATAAAACAAAAAACAAAAACAGGTTCCACTCAAAACTTCTCAAAACTATGCATTCACTTTCGTTCTCCTAAGAACTCTGAATCATCTCTTTAATAAAACAAGTTGCATCACTAGTGCATTACACTGATGATAAAAATGATGAGAGTGATGTTGATGCAGATCCTTCAAATTTTTTTAACACAACTGATTGCAATATAAAACCTATTATAGTTTTACTCAACTTTTAAAAAGATGAAAATAATAATATGAAACAAAACGTGGGTAAGCTGGTGGGTAACAAAAAGTTGACCAACAAAAAAATATAGTTTTGTTGACTACAACTTGGCTAACTAGTATCAATGCTATGACTGTCAAACTAAGTTTCAAGGGTTTTCTTATTACCCTCCACAGCCCAAAACATTTGAATTTATTGACCACATTTATTATTTACTTTTTCAAGAAAAACTTTGGCTCACAGGGGTAGCTCACAGGGATATCAGAGATCTAGCCATTAATTAAATAGCAACACTGCCTTGTGAATCACCATTGAAGATGTGGCAGTCAAGTAATGTTCTCTGCAGTTATACCAGATATTAAAAATCATTTGAAATTTTGAACCACTAAACAACTGTTCTAATAATTATGACAGTGGTACGAAAAACAGTAGTCATACAAGAAACTGCAATACCCAACTACTTCAGCGCTTTTGGTCTTTGAACACTGAACTGCTGAGGAAGAGTTTGATCTCAACAGTAGCCTCAGGTGCAAATTTTAAAACTTTGAGTGCAACGTGTAAATTGCACGTGTATACTTGTTGGTGCTGGGCAGTTTTTCACCATTTTGTTTCAAAGCTTGAAAATGAATGAAAAATCATCTTAACACACAAGATCACATATCAAAAATCAGCTACACATTCGCAGTTGTGCATGCTCACATATGCAAACATGCTCTGACAATTGTGGAAAAACTGTCAGCAATCATAAACAATGTAAATCTACATCAAATCCAGCGATTTGACAGTCAACCAATGGGTTTTAACAATTGACGTAATATTATGTCATAAAGTACTCTGTGCAAAAAAACAAATGATGTAATGTTACGTCATAAAGCACTCAAAGTGTTAACATGTTCAAATCAAGTCACAAAGAATTACAGGAAATTTTACCCACATAATGTTCACAAAAATTTCTTAAAATATATGATCGTTAATATCATAATAGAACATCAAGCCATCATGGCATCATACTCACTAATTGCATCATCATAATGTTCAATAGCTTTATGGTATTCTTTAGTTTTATAGAATTGATTTCCAAGATCTTTTTCTTTTTCGGCTTTTCTAAAAGAATTTTAGTCGTGGAAAACAACATTTAATTTGAACTGTTATGTTATTTAGTCACAACATGGCAAAGTACAATGAGTGTTAAGGCTCATCATTGAAAGACAGGAAGTTGATTGATCGAGTGCTCAGAGCATTACACTTCATGTGGTATTGGTGGTAAGTGGAACTAACATTACCATTAACACTCACATTTTGGGTTCAAACTATAGCTTGTCACAACTTCAAACAACATGTGCAAGTGACTGCAAAGTAAAAGAGCCAATTGCCACTTTGCAGTCTTTAAACCTCAACAGACAGTGAAAGATTGAAATGGTCAAGATGGCAAGAAATGGCTGCACACACACAATTATGCTTTAAAGTAATGCTTCTTTAACTAAAGTTTTCAGATCCCTAAAGCCTGTGAAAAATTTTTGAGGGGTCTGCTACAACCTTAAGTTTTTGTATCATAGTGTAAATGTTAGGACCACTGCCACCACAAGCTACCCTGCAAAAAGAAGAGAGACAAATTGACAGGGTATTAATTTACACAAAAGAGTGGTCTAAAAATGTATAATGCTTTAAGGATCACTGATTAAGTTTTGTAAATATTTAGGCTTTTTATTCACATGTATACTGCGCTGCACACTTATTCAAAGTTATTTGTTTGGTAGAACCTATTGTACTGGATTACAATAATTACTATTTACTAATAATACATTGCTGTGCATTCAGTGCCATCACTCTTACAAAATTAGCAACCTTGACATACTATTTTAATTGTTGGAGAGTGGTGCATAAATCTGCATGTGTGAAATCTAAGTTTAAGCAATCATTTTCTCTGAAGCCTAACTGTGACTGAGTGGCTACCTTCAGTCATTTTAGTCTTTTTAAACTCTGTTTTTCTGGCATATGATGAGTTAAACAAGTTCTCTCACCATTTCATTTCACAGGTTTTATTGCTAAATGAATACAAAGCCAAAAGCAATTTTATATAAAATGTACAGGCAGCTAAAATTGAAGATTGTAGAATCGTCTAGCAGCTAGGCCTTTGAAAAGCATATAACAAACATTAAAATACTAACTTTTCATTTAATATTGAATCAGTTTCATCCACCTCCATTGGTTCAGCTTTGGTATCAGTAGCAGTATCTAATTTATCAGTTTCAGCGTGAAAAACTTTGCAAGACATAATTGTGATATGAATCTACAAAAACTTCTAGGCCTTGCTGAAACACTAACAAAATGAATAACACAATCGATTGGTCTAGTTCATGCAGCATAAAAAAAGCAGAAATCTTTAGATGTTATGTAATGGTGTACCAGTAATTCTATTCTCCCAAATGGTGTACACTGTACAGCATGAACGTCCATTTATAATAAATACAACAAGTACAACGCTATCTGAATAAACAATTTTAAAACTTTAGCCTTAATATAGAACAACTTTTCAGATAACTCTTTCATTAAAAAATATCGACCTCAAAGTTGAAGAAACTACTTGCTATCAAATTCAATGGAAACTTGGTTAAAAAAACTAGAAGTTTCTATTTTTAATCTTCGAACTTTTCAAATAGCGGATTATTTTTTAAAGATTTGTTCCGTGCAGATCCGTTATTTATTTTTCAAGTGTGCTTTGATAAAATATAACGCAGCCTCTAAGGTTGTTCAAATCAGAGCAGCCTTGGTGCCGGTCCCAAGCCCGGATAAATGGGGAGGGTTGCGACAGGAAGGGCATCCGGCGTAAAACCTAGCGAAATGTTTTCAATGCGCATCGTATCTGACTTTATACCGGATCGGTCAAGGCCCGGGATAACAACGACCGTTACCAGTGACTGGGCACCAAGAGCCACTGGCGGACATGCTACTTGGATGCAAAAAAGAGGTGGAAAGCAATGGAGAAGAAAGAAGGAGAGAAATGAAGAGAGGAAGAAAGCTAAGAAGATCAAGCTGAAGGTTGCAACATTAAACGTTGGATCCATGACTGGTAAAGGAAGAAAAGTGGCGGACCTTATGGAGCGAAGAGGGGTGGACATACTGTGTGTGCAGGAAACTCGCTGGAAGGGGGAGAAAGCAAGATGCATAGATGGAGGATATAAAATGTGGTACTGCGGAAGCGAAAACAAAAAGAATGGCGAGGGAATCATATTGAAAAAGGAGCATGTGGACAGGGTAATGGAACTGTGGAGAGTAACAGACAGGATAATATGCTTGGAGATGGAAGTTGATGGTGTTATGTTGAATGTTATCAGTGCGTATGCGCCGCAGGTTGGGTGCATATGTGAAGAAAAGGAAGCATTTTGAATGGATCTAGATAAGTCAATGGGAAAGATACCAAAGAATGAAAGAATTGTAATGGGAGCAGACCTGAATGGGCATGTAGGAGAAGGAAATAACGGTGGTGAAGAATACATGGGCAGACATGGATTGGGGAAGAGAAATAACGAAGGACAAGCAGTGGTGGATTTTGTTAAGAGAATGGAACTAGCGATCACTAACACCTACTTTGTAAAGAAACCAGCTCACAGAGTCACCTACAACAGTGGCGGACGCAGTTCGCAGGTGGATTACGTTATGGTGAAAAGACGAAGAATCAAAGAGGCGGTGGATACAAAGGTTATGGTCGATAAAAGTGTAGCAAAACAGCACAGAATAGTAGTAAGTGCGATAATCATCTGGACGAAGTGGAGGAAAGCACCAAAACCAGTGAAGAGAATAAAATGGTGGAAGCTGAAAGACTTGAAAGTGAAAAACAAATTCCAAATGGAAGTGATTAAAAGTGGAATATTTGGTGGAAAGAAAGACTGGCAAAGAGTAGCTGAGATGATACGGAGCATTGCCAGAATGAAATTGGGTGAAACATTGGGAAAAATTAGCACGGTAGGTAGACGGGAGACGTGGTGGTGGAACCAAGAAGTTCAGGAGAAACTGAAGGATAAGAGAAATGCTAAAAAGGTATGGGATACCATCAGAGATGATGCAAGCAAGTTGGCCTATAAAACTGCAAGAAAACAAGCTAAGAGAGAAGTGGCAAAGGCAAGAAACAAGGCATACGAGGAACTGTACGAGAAATCGGAAACAAAGGAAGGAGAAAATGAGTTGTTTAAGATAGCAAAGCAGAGAAACAGACAAAGCAAGGGTGTACAACAAGTAAGAGTAATCAAGAGTAAAACTGGGGAGATGCTGATGGAAGAAGAGAAAGTGAAACAGAGATGGAAGAAGTATTTTGACAACTTACTCAACCAGGAAAACCCTAGAGAGAGAAGATAAATGAGAGCAGAAGAGACAAAAAGGGACGTGTAAGATATCTCTGGAGAAGAAATCAGGACTGGGTTGAGGAAGATGAAGAAGGGAAAGGCTCAAGGACCTGATGACATACCACTAGAAGTATGGATCGCTCTAGGGAATAAAGGTGTGGAGTTTCTAGTGAACTTCTTCAATAGACTCCTACAAGGGGAAAAGATGCCAGATGAATGGAGGAGGAGCGTGCTTGTACCTTTGTACAAAGGCAAAGGAGACATTAAAGAATGTGGAAATTACTGTGGGATTAAGTTGATGAGTCACTCTATGAAACTGTGGGAGAGGGTAATAGAAGCAAAGATAAGGAAGGAGGTGACGATCGCTGAGCAACAATTTGGGTTCATGCCAGGAAGGAGTACCACCGACGCAATATTCTGTTTGAGGATGGTGTTGGAAAAGTGGACTGAAGGGCAGAAGGCGGTGCACTGTGCCTTTGTTGACTTGGAGAAGGCATACGACAGAGTACCCAGAGAGGAACTGTGGGAATGCTTGCGGTTAGCTAAAACATCAAAGTGCTATATAAGGATTATTAAGGACATGTATGACGGAGCGACAACAACTGTGAGATATGCAGCAGGGTTGACTGAGGAATTCAAAGTAGGTGTTGGACTTCACCAAGGCTCAGCACTCAGCCCATTCCTTTTTGCCATCATCATGGACAAGCTGATGGAGGACATCAGGAAGGACGCACCATGGGATATGCTGTTTGCCGATGACACAGTGCTGTCTAGGCAAAATCAGAGGGAGCTAGAGGACGATCTAGAGATGTGGAGAAATGCACTGGAGACAAGAGGCCTGAAAGTGAGCCGGAGCAAGACCGAGTATTTGATGGCTGGGGATGATGGAAAAGAGTTGAAGCTGCATGGAGAAAAGCTAGAGAGCAAAAAACTTCAAATATCTGGGCTCGACAGTTAATAGCGATGGAAGATGTGAAGAAGTGAGGAGTAGGATCCAAGCAGGCTGGATGAGCTGGAAGAAAGAGTCTGGAGTTCTGTGCGACAGGAAGTTATCAGCAAGGATTAAGGGTAAAATGTACAAGAGTGTTGTCAGACCAGCCATGCTTTATGGAATGGAAACAGTGGCAGTGACGGAAAGACCGGTGGGAAAAATGGAAGTCGCAGAGTTGAAAATGATGAGATGGGCACTGGGAGTGACAAGAAAAAACAAGATAAGAAACGAATACGTGAGAGGGACTGCGAAAATCGCAAAGCTAGGAGACAAATTTCGGAATGCAAGGCTACGTTGGTATGGCCACGTGAAAAGGAGAGAAGAAGGCAACGTGGGAAAAACGATGATGGAGATGGGGGTGCCAGGTAGAAGGAAAAAAGGAAGGCAAAGAAGAAGGTGGATAGATTTAGCAAAAGAAGACATGAAAAGGGTTGGAGCTAAGGAAAGAGACAAAGTCGATCGCGAGAAATGGAAAATACTTTCGCATTGAAGCGACCCTGAATAGGGAGAAGCCGAAAGAAGAAGCTTTGATAAAATATAACCTAGCCATCTTTGGAAAACATTTGGGGTAAATTACTACTTTTTAAATAATTTTTTAACAAGTGGCAACTATTATTGTTTGCCGCTATCCGCTATTTCCAACTAATTTACAGAATATTCCTAGACCATTTTTTCGTTATCACAACGGAATAACGCAGTACCATTAGAATAAATTATTCTTAGTTAGTTAGGAAACATGTATTTTCAGCGAGCATCAATGCATAAAACAACAAAAACCACAATCAAAAATAGAGAGCAAAAACAAACGCTTTACGTTGAAACATATTGTTGTTATAGCCTAGCAAGGTTCGCAGGAAAGGGGGAAAGGTGGACAGAAGGGACATGCCCCCTTTGAGATACTGAATCTGTCCTCCTAATATTGTTATAATTAGTGGTGTCGGAAGGTAAGATTTCTGTGAATTCGTGGAAATTTGGACGGTTGTGACGAGTGAAAACTTTTTTAGGGATCTTCGTTGAAGCAACTCTTTTCTGGAGATTCTTATTCTATTGCTGCACAAACGTAAGTCGAATTCTAAGTGCATAAGATCTGTAGCGATGTGTCCGACCAATATTCAAATGCCTCTTGCGCCTCTGTAGCCTAGCCACCAAAACACTCCTTCATAAAAAATTCGTTCATGCCATCGGTCTCTTTTTTTAATTATTTTTACAGTTGTTGCTTGGTAATGCAGAAACTTTAAAAGCTCGAGCTGTTGCTTACTTAATACTTTATCTTCTAAATTAGCAAGCTTAGCCGAACGATTTTAATGCACTGCAGTGATCTCGTAATTAGAACCTAATTCTAACACTCATTGATTACAACTACGCTTGCGGTACATAGGCTTCTTGACTCCTGCTAAGAGTCGAGGCAGCGCAGCATCAACTACTAGCACTACAGCTGCACGCTTGATTTGATGAGTTTTGCGATTATGTTTTGCTAAAATCGACTTAAACATGCGTTTCTTATAAACCTACCACTCTAAAATTAACCAAGATTCATAAAAACGATATTTTCGTTAGAGTTTAAGTTATGTTTGTAAAATTTTACTTCTGTTAAAAACCACGCCCTGATGCGCAATATTGCTCATATAAAATATAAAGCGCGATTCCGTACATACTTACGTGCGCTTTAACTCCTCGAAAACTATTGGGCGTACAGAGATCAAATTTGGTACAATTAATCATCACCCCGGGATGAATGTCATCATAATGTTATGATTAAAGACAAGCTTTCAAAATTTACAATTTCTTGACAGAGCAAAACCGTTTTTGTTCAAATGAGAGCTAGCACACCACCTATCACTTAGCAACAAATTTCATTTTTTTTGGGTCTAAGATGGCGTCACAATCAACGTTTCATTGTGCAACTTGTTATCTCTATTTTCTCAAAAACTACTGGTTGTAGAAACGCGATTTAAAAGCATTTTCAAAACATACTAAAAACGTGTCTCGATAGAGGCAACTATGCAACAATTAAATCTCATTTGACAATGAAATAAGCAATTCTTTATTCAAGCATTTTAAACCTTCTAACCATGCTTCTTCTCTTTCTCTCGCACACTTAAAACTCGGTCTATGATGTCATAATGCCCTGGTACAATTAAGGTAATCTTTTGCCAACAGATATTATAATAAGATGATTTTCTAAAAAATGGCAAACATTTTTGCAAAATCAGTTTATTTAAACACAGATTTGTGACTTCATTTATCAATCGATTTCGGAGGCTGTTTCTCCAAATTAAAGTTTATTTCAAGGCGATTCTGATAGTAGGGGAAGTGTGGTACCCATGGAATGGTGAAACCTTTGGAACACCGGATTTATTTGCCAACCGCAAACGGATTTGCAGAAATTTTTGCATTTGGAAGCACAGTTAGGTAAAATTTTCAGATACCCAGAGACGTAGCAGCCGCCCCCCAAACCCCCCAATTGGGGGGGCCCAGGCCAACTTTGGGGGCCCAAGTTAGTCTGAAATTGCTTTTTGGCTACGTGACTATTTTCAGTTTAGCAGACTTGTTTACAACCGATTTAAACTGTAGGAAGAAATTGGCTTGTGACATCATAAGTGAATGCAACGTCATTTTATCTCGCAGAATCTAAAATATTTCGATTGATTTTCTGGTAGAATCTTGAATATTCGATTGACGTAACAATGCTGTTGTTACGCAACAATCATAGAATGGTCTGGAATTCTGTTTGGCTATAAATACCGGGACAATATATATACACTGCAGAGTGCAGATAAAGTATTTTATTGACATTGTATAGAATGAAACGTTCAAAAAGTGGTGCTCAAAAGAGAAAAGAAGCAGCCACTGCTCAAGATGCTGTAGCGAAATTGCCCAAGATGACAGATTTTTTCAAGATTACTGAGCAGAGTAGACCTGGCACTAGTACCGAGAGGGATGAAGAAAACTATAGTGTACAAGAAAAAGAAGACTATGACGATCAGCATCAAAGTGATTGTGAATTTCCAGAAAATGTAAGTTGTGATTTACCTGCCAATACGCAACCTTCAATATCAAAAATAACTGAATCTCAATTTACCCCTATCCCTGATGACCCATGTAAATGGCCTGAAAGTATTTCTGATGCTCAACGATGTGATATAGTAAAGCGTGGACCACATCAACTAATAATGAATTTTCCATATAATAACACAACTCCAAGGCGACGTTTTTCCTCCAACCATTATAAATGTGTGTTACCTAATGGTGAAAGTGTTTCACGGTCGTGGCTAGTTTATTGTGGGGAATCAGATCAAGTTTTTTGCTTTTGTTGTAAGCTATTTGGAAAAACACTAAGCCCCTTTTGTAGTGGTATAAATACATGGGAGGGTTTTTCGAAAAAACTAAAAGACCATGAAAACGGCATTTCCCACCAAGAATGCTGCAGTCAATGGATGTTGCTAGCTGAAGGGATAAGAAATTCATCCACTATCGACAAACGCGAGATGAATATTTTTTTCAATGAAAGACGTTTTTGGAGAAATGTTTTAGAGAGACTTATCGACATTGCCTTGTTTCTATCGGAAAGGAATCTTGCTTTTAGAGGATCTGAAGAAGTTTTAGGATCTCCTCACAATGGAAATTTTCTGGGTATATTTGAGCTTTTGGCAAGAAGAGATCCGATCCTAAAAGAGCTTCAAGACAGAATCAAGAATAAAAACACTAAAGATCACTATTTGAGTCCTACCATACAAAATGAACTAATTGAATTGCTAGCGACAGAAGTTGAAAAAGAAAATTTACAGCAATTGAAATTGGCAAAATATTTTTCTATAATTTTGGACTGCACTCCAGATACGTCACATCATGAACAAATGTCTCTCATTCTCCGTTATGTACTATGTAATGAAGAAGCTGCTGTTGTTAAAGAAACATTTTTTGGCTACTTGAGAATAAGTGACAGTACTGGGAAAGGCTTGTTGGACGCTTTCTTAGAAAAAGCGATCAAACTGCAACTCGAATTGTCTGATTGTCGAGGTCAGTCATATGATAATGGTGCTAACATGAAAGGAAAACATTCTGGCGTCCAAGCAAGAATGCTAGACATCAATCCCAAAGCTGTTTACGTGCCCTGTGCAAACCATACCCTTAACTTAGTTGTTGTTGACAGTGCTAATTCATCGACGGAAGCATTGACATTTTTTGGAGTACTTACAAGGTTGTATGTGCTGTTTTCTTCCTCTGCTCAGCGTTGGGAAATTTTGAAGAAACATGTGGAGCTGTCCATAAAGTCACAATCTGATACTCGTTGGGAAAGCAGAATTAAATGCATCAAACCTCTTCGATACAATTTAAAAGAGGTGTTGCTGGCACTGAAAGACTTGGAAGCCATTTCCATAGAAAGAAAAGACGGAAGAGCTGCGGCCTCAGAAACAAAATCGTTGATAGCTCATTTATCAAAATGGAGTTTTCTTTTGTCGGTGTTTATTTGGTATGATATCCTATTCCAAGTCAATAAAGCAAGCAAGATTCTTCAATCGTATGGAGTCTCCCTTCATACAATGGAAACGGAAATCCAGGCAACTGAAAAGTTTTTGCAAAACTATCGCACAACGGGTTATGACAGAGCCGCAACATCTGCTGTTGAAATAGCACAGGAATTGGATATTGATCCTTCTTTTCCTCCGTCAAGAAGTGGAAAGAAAAGAAGATTGTTTGATTACCAAGGTGAAAAGGAACAACGAGCTACTCCTGAACTGAAATTTAAAAGCAACTTTTTCTATCCATTAGTAGACCAGGCTATTATGTCAATAAAGGATCGCTTTAATTTGTTACGTGAGGTTTCTTCCGCCTTTTCGTTTTTGTACACACGAGACAAACTTTTGCTTGTGCAACAAGAAAATGCTCTTCTTACTTGCTGTAAAGAGTTCCAAAAAAAGTTCGGTGACATTGATTCTGATGAAATGAGCGCTGAGCTACAGTGGTTTGTTTTAATTTTACAAAAAAAACGCAATCTCAATACGGCTCAAGACTTTCTGAACTATCTTCTAAAGACTCATTTATTTGAATTGTATCCGAATGTGTACATCGCACTTCGAATCTTACTAACTTGCCCCGTGACTGTTGCCAGCGCTGAAAGAAGCTTCAGCAAATTGAAACTGATCAAAACTTTTAATAGAACGTCTATGACAGACAGTAGACTATCTTCATTAGCCATGTTGTCAATCGAAAATGACTGCGCCCGATCTCTTGATTATGACAATGTCATAACAGCATTTGCGAACAAAAAGGTTCGCTCCAGACTATTTAAATGATACTGTGTTTTTATAACTTTTTCATGTTTTTCAGTGTCATTGCTTTCGTTTCGCAGTGTCTGCATAAATGTCCTACTGAACTCTGGCATCGGTGCCGAATTTTTTATGACTTGCACCTTCGGTATCGGCATGCTTTATTCTGACATTAGCCTGTTTACTTATGTACAAATTGTGGTGTATTTTCTTAATGCAGCTTTTCAATTTTACACCTCTAAAGTGATATGACCTGTGCGCAGGGGCTCTTGCGCTTACTTTGGGGGGGGGGGGCCGAAGTTGGAGTGCTACGGGACTGCAGATACCATAATTGAAATGCGGGAAATTGCTGGATTAGAAGGTTGTAGAGCTGTAACATGTTTTTGGCGTAAAAAATGTACTTTTTTTGGGTCAACTTTGTAAGAATTTTTCAATAGCTTGTAGTTAACAGAACTTACTAGTTTGGTTTCTGTAAAAATACTGCTTATTTAGCTGACATTTGAGCGAAAGTGCTTCTTGTCAAATTGTAGCGTGAAAAGAATAGAAGCTATTTTTCACAAGTCGTAACTGTGTGGTACCTTTGAAACGCGGTGTTCTATAAGTCTCTTGGGTTTGAGGTCATGCCTACATTTAAGTCAAGAAAATCAAATAAGGGTTTATTTTCTGAACAAAATCTAAATACAGCTTTGGATGATGTTTTTTCAAATAGAATTAGCTTCAGAAAAGCTTCCAAAGTTCATGGAATTCCCATCGGCACCCTGCTTCGTTATAAGAAAAAGATGCGTCCTGGAAACACTGAAGTTAAAAAATTGCCATCATCTCACACCTGTGAAGAAAAAACTTTTTCCTCAGCAAGTAGTGTGCAGTGAGTCATCAATAGATAAAGAAGTATTTGTTAATTCAGAAAGTGATGCTATTCTGTCTGATCGCAATGCCAGCGTAGGTCCACGTCCTGTTGAACTTGTTATGTTCAGGTGCGGTGATTTTGTCAACGCTAATGTGCACCCTGCGGCTGGAAAGTTTAAAAATTGTTGATTAGTGGACTGGATGAAGATCAGGACTTTGAAACCAGTTTTTTGGAAAGGTCAAAAAATTTTTAAATCGATTTGTCTTGCCAAAAGTGGAAGACCTAGCATCCATTGCTAGAAAAGATATTTGACGTTGATTTATCTTTGTGTGATTTTTGTGCATTTGCGTATTATGTCTTTGCATCGTTTTTCTCATTAATTTCTGTTTACCAAACCTATGGGTGCTGCAGTCATGTATGTGAAGTTTGTGTGGCAGATAGCAACCTTTTTGGCTGTTTTTTAAAAGTGTTCTATTGGTCTCATAGGAGTGGGACCTAACTAGACATCCAATTATCCAATTTTAAACATTTTTGTCCTTAGATAGAACTGCCCAATTGCAACATGCGGACCAAGTTTTAAGCAATTTTTAGTTAAAATAAAAAAGTTATGACCAATTAGCGAAAATTGTTCCGTAAGACCCACACTTCCCCAATGTGATATGTACCTTTTGTATTTGTTTTTATACGAAAAAAGCTGATCGTTATTACATATGATGTAACGTTTTAATCCTCCCAAAAACTGATAAGCTGAGCAATACCAGGTAAGTTTAACACATAAAATTTATAACAAGGCACTAACAGTTACTGTCCTACGAAAGTTAAGGAAATTTGCTTTCCAGCAATATTTGACTCTAATCAGCTAAGGCTAACGATTAGTTTATAACAGCTGATCAACTATTGGTTGGCATACATCATGTTCCATTTTTAGTTAAAAAATTATTGTGCTTGATTCAACCAACTAGCAATTGCTTTGACAATGTTAGTTTTTTGGTGCATTTTGACTACTTTTCCTCACAAGCATGGTTCTTTGGTATTATCTGTCTACATTTGTCAAAAAATGAAGTTTCTAAACGTTTATGAAATGTAGTCTACTGGTTAAAAACACTCATAACTTTGGTGCCTGCATTTTACAACATTGTAGTTTTTACAAAACCTAAATCTTTTGGTATATTTTGTCTATCCTTTCTCGATTGCATGAATCTTTAGCATTATCTATCAAAATATTCAAAGAGAATCATCGAAAAAAGAGTCTCCAAAAATTTTGAAACATAGCTAACTCCAAGCAAAATACTTAATGATCCCCCAAGAAAAAGAAAAGGGATAACAAAGATGGTCTTGTTTAATCTGTTGCAACAAAATATTGCTGTCGAGCTATATATCATCTAAATGTTGAAGCAATTTACTTTGCTGTTGGGGGAGGATGGCGCAGCCACCAGTTTGATGTAGTAAACTTCGATATTATTTATGGGGGCTCTGCTATTGCAATAACGCGACGACGACTGACGCGATGGCGTAGTGGTTAGAGCGTCCGCTTCGCAGTCGGTAGACCTGGGGTTCATTCCCCTTGTCGAGTCATACCAAAAGACTAAAAAATGGTATCTATAGCTTCCCTGCTTGGCGCTTGGCATTTATCGGAGATTGTGGAGAACAAGCCGGAAAATTCGCTTGTTGTGTCCTTGGGCAAGGCACTTAAGGGGACGCCCCACCTTTATGTGGAAGACAGGTGACCCGGAAATAGCAACTCCCAAGCGAGTGAGGACTTACCGTCCAAAACATAGCGACACAATTCGCTTTCTCGTGAATGGAGGATAAACATGGTAAATGGATGACAATAACTTAACTAACAGTGCTTCATTTCGAGTTGGTTTGCTTTTTCCATGGCTGCATTTATGCGTAGACCAAGCAAGATGCGTGCAGTCATAAACGTTAGCTCATGCAAATTCACCTACACTTACAAAAAAGCGGTAAGTAGTGGTTCTAATATTTAATGCCTTAATCCTGAAAATACATATCAATTACCTTGGCGACCTCCCACAACTTTGATATACTTTCGAGCACTTTTTGAATTTAAGGGATAAAATTCTGCTTACTTTAAAAAAGGGATGCGGAAGCGCAAAAATTCCACCGCTTGCACATAGGTGGGAAGAATGGAGGGAGAAAAGAAATTGGTTCTGCTATCCTTTGGAGAAGAGCGAATAGGGGGGGGGGGGGGCATAGACATTAAGAAATGAGAGCGAGGAGAAGTCGTTTAGAGAGATGTTAATCCCTACATAATCAGAGTAGGGGTCAAGCGAAGAAAGAGAGGAGGTTGAAAGCTCATAGAAGGATAAGCCCTGCCTGACGATAATGATGACGCCGCCGCTAGCGTCTGTGTCATCAATAGAAAAAGTACCAGATCGGGAGTGGGTGCCATCGGATCGCAGAGTAGAGGATCTAGGGATCCGAAAAGAGGACGATAAATTAAGGTTAGATTCCTGGATACAAATAAGGTCAACGGGATGAGGCTAAATAAAGTGTAGCAGTTCAGTGCTCCTGGCTTGGAGACCCCCAGCATTCCATGGAAGAACCCTGAGTGAGTTAGGGAGAAGAGGAAGTAGGAGGTAAAGAGAAACTGCCAGGAGCATGAGGCGGTGGTGAGGGTGCAGAGGGAGAAGATACATAGTGGGCGGAAAAAGGATAAGAGATTTGAAAGCGAGGGTGGGGTGCGAGTGATGTATTAGTAGAAGGGGGCCAGATTGAGCAGTGGAGGTATATCAGCTGGAGGAGGAAGGTACAGTGCTGGTAGGTGTGGAGTCTCTGAAAAAAGCAGGGAGAGCAGCTCCAGGAGTGAGAGCTGCCAAGAGTTTTGAATTTAGAAAAGGAGAGTAGTGAGCACTTTAAATAAACTCAATTACAGCATGTGCAGCATTGTACTGACCTACCCCGCCAGGTCACTTTTCAAGCGCACACTGAACAGGGAAAGTCAGGAAAAGGGTTAGGATGAACATGGCGGCTTATCAGGAGAATGGGAAGACGAGCAAGAGAAATGCAGGAGAAGAAAGAAAACAGGCCAATTTTAAAGAGGCTGCGTGCTACCCTTCTGTGGTCGTTCAGGGGGCTTCACGGTGAAAAAATGGTTTGTGTGAGGGGATTGCCCGAGGTAACTGGGACCCTCGGGAAAGCCAACAGCCATTTTAACCCAACTCAAACGGGGTTGGGGACCGCACCACCACGTTGAGGCGGCTGTTGATTGGTGCAGTTTAATTTTGCTCTCTTTACATGTATATACTATATATACGACAGAAATTTCGCACTTCACTATCCAAAAAAGAACCGAGTCAATACGTGTTCTGGGGACGGAAAGAAGGTCTGTAATGATGATTAGAGTTAAAGTTAACTCAAAGTCAGAGTCAGTTGAGGATAGAGAGGGAAAATCAGCGCTATACGGTGTAATTTGTTGTTGTGACGACAGGTTATTGTCGAGAGCTGTAGTATGTGTCATACGGTTTAGGTCTGAGAAGCATTAAGTTAACAGTTGTAAAAGTGGTTGTAGTAGTGAAGCAACTTGTAATAACTGTTTATTTGTTGAAGTGTTTAATTGGTTTTTGAATTGTAGTAACGAAATATTTGATTTTCTTGCAAGCCATTTGTGATTTTTAAATTTTTGTTGGTGCGGGGTTCCGTGATAAACGCGAAAGTACATTAGGGGTTCCGCGATGACAAAAAGATTGAAAAGCACTGTTCTACATTCAACACGAGTTCTAATATCTAAGAAAAAGAAACACAGAGTAGTTCGGAACAATAAGCTCAAGCGAAGTAGGTAAAGTAATAGCAATAAATGAAGGTTTTTGTTTTCTCAAAATGATGAAGTGTGGAAGAAGGCAGGCTACAGACCCACAAAAGTTAAAAAAAATTGTCAACGGTCGTTTTTTCGTTTTTTGTTAGTGGAAGCGAAAGCAATTGGTGTGGAAGCGGAAGCGTTTGAAAAATAACCGCTTCCACATCCCAGCTTTAAGAGCACCTATGGTGAAAACAGGTCAAATAAGACGAGGCCCGCACGCGATAAACTTGATAGACATGTAGTGGCTGTGCAAAACCACTCAAAATGTTGTTTTTAATGGACTGCGTTTAAACAAACGTTAATTTTTACTTCAAGTATTTCTATGACTTCTTACGCTGTATCACAGTACAGCAAGCAATTATTTATTTAAGTGTTTTTTGAGCATGCTTTTTTCCGGGGAGTAGAACCGTTTGATTTTTCCGGTTAAGATTCGGTTGGGGTTCAACAGCTGTTTTAAATATCGGTTTAGTTCCGGTTAGGGTCCAGGTTCGCTCCAGTAAAAATGACCTCAAAACCGGTTTGTAAAGTTCCGGTTCGGGTTCGCAGTATCATTAGGAAAAATATTAAAATGTGGCATAATTATAGCCACACGATTTTAATAATGAAATGCCAAAAGAAATTTTTCTTCATACACTGACAGGCCAATGCTGCGAAAAATATTGGTGACAAAGCCAATTTCAAGATAATTGGATTGTTTCCTTGTTTAGAAGCCGTGGTCTATATTTTGTTACCGTTATACGCTAAATGCCGTTTAATTTCATTTTTTTTCAAATGAACTGCTTTATTTCTACTAGTATAAATCTTTGCATAATTTCCCTTAAATGTGACTTTGCGCAGGCCTATCAAGCAGGGATTCCTTTAAATTTCCATTAATTTTTAAGCATTCTGCTTAAACCAAGCATACCCATGCAATTGTGCGCACGAAGCCAGACTTTCGGTTCTTCGCAGAAACTCATTCTGGTGACTCCATTTTTGAAAGCTACAACATACAATAGCTTAAACGTTTTGATGACTTCCACGTATGTCAGCCATGGCTCGGAAAATAGCTCGGCTTTCAAGTAGGTCAGTCACGGCAATCAGTGTGTTGACAAAATTATAAAGAACGTGAAGTTAATAGCCCACAGTAACAATTCCAGAAATGTACGGATTTATTGCTGAAATAATGACTGCTAAGTATCAGGAGAATATCCTTCATAGTTGATCCGATATGTTCGTTCGTAGTGGCGACAAAACGTATTTCAAGCCTGAAAAAGCTCTTTCTACGCTTACTTGAGTCGCTGGAACCGCCAATACTACTTGAGAAAGTTCATATATCTCCTGCTTACCTTCTTTAAATTGTTCCCAGTATCGCAAAACATTTCGTTTTTTCCCAGTCTGGGTTTATTTGCAAAGGAGTTAAGCAGCACCATAATCGAATTTCTTTTTTTGCGTTGTTAGAAGTAGAAATTACTCAAGTGAAAGATTGTCGATATTGCTGAGCTGCCTTCTTTCTTGCTTTAATGGTTTAAGAAATTGTTTGAGTAATGTTATAAGTATTTAAGCTGTATTTTAAATTAATTTACGACTTGCTGAGTGTTCTTGACTGTAATTTAAGAGCTTGGAAAATAATATCGAATTTCGAGGAAAGGAAATTTGGTGGTCACTCGAGATTAGGACGGCAAGCCGAGATATAACCATTAGAAGCAGGTCGGTAATCTTCAGATAGAATCTTGTCTCGCGGGTGAGCACATGCTGTAAGTTATACGATACCTTTAGGACAGATTCATCACAAATTTAGGATTTACCCATTTAGATTGCCACAAGATGAGTCTAAAAAAAAAAATATGGCGAAGATTATCTAAAGTTCGGCTTCACCGAAACCATAGATAAAGGACAGTTGCTCTAAATTTGGAATATTTCTGCAAAATTTGAGTAACAATGCTTTAAGACCAAGTCGCTTACAGCGCCATTTACGAGCAACTTATCCTGACCTACAGGACAAGAACTCAAAATTTTTTGAATCAGAGAAGTAGTCGTTTAAACGAAGAAACATTTTGAGTAGTGACGCATTTCGGAAATATTTATCTGATAAAGCAGTAGAAGCATCGTTTGAAATAGCTTACTTGATTGTTCTGGCAAAGAAACCGCACGATATCAGGAAAACGTTTATAAAACCATGCATGGTAAAAGCAACGAGTCTTGGTTTTGGGGAGGCTAACAGGAAAGAGCTGAAGAAGATTCTTTTCTCTGACTCTACAGTAAAAACACGCATTGATGAAATTGCAGAGGATATTGATCTTCAAGTACTCGAAAAAATAAAGAAACCATGCTGTGAGACAACTGATATTGCTCAAAATGTCTAAGTTGCTGGTTTACATCCGATTTAGTGGATCTACTTCAACTTTAGAAGAAATGCTATATCGCAAACTCTTGCAAAAGATTATTGAAGCGAAAGATGTGCTTGAAGCTGTTTCCTCTTACTTCGACCATGATTTAATTAAATGGGAGAACCTTGTGGATGTCTGCCCGAATGGTGCTCCTGAAATGCTTGGATCACGAAGCGGATTTGTTTCCAGGATAAAGCAGAGAAGTCCAAACCAGTAGGAGCTCACTCCGTTATCCATAGCGAGGCTCTTTCCTTTACCTCCAACAATGAATGACAACCTGGTAATTTCCATTTGTTTTGTCAACTTTGTCAAAACAAGTTCTGTCAAATCGAGGCTCTTTACCGCTCTTTGCAAGAATATGGACGCTGATCACGAGACTCTATTATTTCACAGGGCTGTTTGATGGCTATCAACAGGCAACATGCTTGCTCGGGTTTAAGAGCTGAGGAAGAAATCGGAGCTATTATTCAAAGCTTAAGGAAATCAAAATTTTTTGCATTTTTTTACGGCAGATGGGTTTCTACTGAGATTCGCAGACCTTGCTGACATTTTCGAAGCCCTTAACCTTCTCAACCGACATTTGCAAGGCAGCCGTACTAGCTACATAGATCTTTCCTTACGTGCATTCATAAAAAAATTAGAATTGTGGTTTCAAAGAGTTCAAAGGGGAAACGTTGCATAAATCACAAAAGTGGCCTTCAAAATGCTGGTGCCTTTCTGCGTAGATTTGTGTAAATTATTTTGAAGGATGTAATAATGATAATGTAATAATGTATAATGAAATATTGTGTTTAAGTTGCTAAATTAGGTCTGTAAATAACTTTATTTCTTCCTACTGTTTGAAAAATTACATACTGTTTGAGATAACATTCAATTGTAAAGACATGCTAAAAACAGATTACCTTTTCTTTATTGTAAAATTATCTTGTTATTTGTGTTGGTCTAACAGTTTTTGGACGGCAGACCATTTGTTATAAGTGCTAAATTATTTCATCAACAGTTTGAGTGCCGCACGCTTTTCGCACATGTATGTTCGCTGGTGCCGAGCACTTCTGCGTTTTTTGTCACGTCTTGTCTCAAAGCATATAACGGATACTTTGTCATTTTATGACGTATTTGTTTCGTTTTGGCTTCTACGTGCAGCTATTGCTGAGAAAAAAGCACTCATTCAAAATAGTTTACTGAGAAAAACGCTTAATAACATCTATTGGAACTCAACTCATAGTGGACGTAGATTACGTCATAAAGCACTTTAATGCCAATTGTTTGCTTTCATTTTAAACAGCTTGTTGTTATCGTGTAAAGAAACTCTCCCTTTTTCTTTGAAAGCGGTCTCGAGGATTGATTGTTAAAAACTGCTGGTGGCCAAGATCATCAGTTAGTCGTAGATAGCTGTGGCAAAGTAAAGGTGTTTTTGAGGGGTGCGGCTTCGCATTTAACTTGGGTAAATCTCGTTTTCGCAGTCTTTTCTACTCTCTCCTTTATAGATCTCGTATTCATTGAATTGGACTTAAATGATTTGGCTGGTGCACCCCAATATTTTGCTCCTGGATCTTTTTTAAATCGTTTTTCGGTAATTTCTTGATATAATTTCTAATAATTCTACTGATTCTGGTGAGAGGAGAAGATTGGAGAAAGTTAGAAACAGCTTCTCTACAAGAAAATAAGCTTAAATCGTAGTTGATTCATAATGTTGTTTGAGGATGTTATCCCATAAGACAAAGTCTTGCTGAAGGTAACATCTTGAGAAAATCATGGTTTATCTGGATGCAAAACTAAAAGCCAAAATAGAAGCCCATCTGCAATCGTTAAAACAAGAACTCGCGAGGTATTTTCCAGATTTGGCTGTCACTGACCTTACGTAAGGAAACTCGCTAAAAATCTCTTTCGTGTTGAGGTGGGCCTTCTTCCAGAGAAAATGCAAGAAGAATTCTTGAAATTAAAATGCAACTTTTTTGCCTTTGACGAATGACTTTATGACAGTGCCTCCTAATGATATATGGGATAAATAGGTGCGTTTGTACCGGAATATTGATAATGTTGCTATACGTACTCTATTACTATTTTCAGCCACATATACGTAAGAAAGCGGCTTTTCTACGCTTCTAAGTGTGAAGACAAAAGCTTGAAACAAACTTGATTGTGAAGCCGATAAGCGATGTGCATTGTCTTCAATTAAGCCAATGAAACGCTAGTTTCGAAAAACCAGCTGCATCCTTCACATTAATGCTTGTGAAAACAAATTGTGTTCTACTTATTTCTTTTGATTTATGCATGATAACAAATTGAAAATAAACTCTGTTCGTTTTACAATTGATTCAAAACTTTTTAAGAGAAGGGCAGGGGGAAGGGCAGAGCCGTAACTACCACCGGTGCAGGCGGTGCGGCGCACCGGGGCCCCGGAGTAAAGGGGCCCCTTACTGCAATAAAAATATTACGTCGAAAAAGTAAAACTTATTTTTTTCATCTATTTTTTTTGTTTAAGTAAAACTTATTTTTTCATTTAATTTGCACGTGTAATTTTTTCGCCCAGCATTTGAGTTTATTGCGTCTTGCGTAATGCCATTAGTCGACTCGTTGCCTTCTTACGGGGCCCCTTGGAACGTTAGATTGTTTGCCATTACTGTAATACGTACTTTGTATTGTTTGCGATTAATACTTTGTGACGAAATAAACGATTCACAAGAACCAGTTGCAACACGCGTACGTTTTCATTTCGAGTTAGTACAGGTGGCAGAGTATAGACCAACAAAGTGACGCTGAATGAATAAAGTTCATGAAGTTTCAAGACTTTACTAATTTATTGACTAAATTTCATTAAACTTTTTAGATTTTGAGTAACATAAAATACTGTATTAGAAAACTCTAGTTATGAAAAGAACTTACAAAAGTGGCGCACAAAAACAGCGTGATAAGAAGAAGAAATTAGCTGAGGCTGCCAGAAGTTCTCGGAGCTTGAGCTCGTGGTTGGGACATCAGAGTCGCCGCATTCAATCAGAAACATCCGAAAAAGCTGCGCGTAATAGAGATAGTTCGACAACAGCGGAGGCCGATTGGGTTAGTTCGGCAACAGCAGAGGCCGAGCAGGTTAGTTCGGCAACAGCGGAGGCCGAGCCGGTTAACGAAGATGTAAGCACAAGAGCAACGCAAAGCACAGAATCAGAAACTGTTCCACAAAAAAGTTGTAATCCTGAAGCTTTAGTGAGTCTTAATGATAGTGACTTTCCCACCACTATTACAAACCCGGAAATCAAAAGAGCGATAATTGCGGCAGGTCCGACGCAACCTGAAGGACCTTTCCCAAAAGATCCACCCCAGACCGGTCGTTCATTTTCTAATTCTTACTACAGCTTTATAACGCAACCCGGTGCAACATTACGGAGATTTTGGTTGTGTTATTCACGAAGCATCAACCGTGTTTATTGTCAGCCCTGTTGGTTATTTTCGTGTAAAAATGCCCCTCCATGCCGTCCAGGGACTTCTTTTTCTCACTAAAACCCATGGGGTACAACGGGTTTGAATGACTGGGGTCATTTATCGCAGCGGATTCGAAGTCACGAAACCTCCGCAAGTCATGCGGAGGCATGTGTCGAATACGAGCAATGGCGAAACAACAAGACAATCGAAGAAACATTGCACGTGTCCTTACTAGAAAAAACAAATTTTTGGCAAAAGGTTTTGGAAAGATTATTAAATGTTACTTTGATGCTGGCAATGTGTAATTTACCCTTTCGTGGGTCCACTGAAGAAGTGTCGAACGAAAACAAGGGCAACTTTCTCTGTATCATTCAGCTAATCGCCAAATATGACAGTGTATTAGACAAACTTTTACAATTTCCTAAAGGTTCTCCAAAATATCTAAGTCCGTCGATACAAAACAAACTAATCTCATTACTGGCTGGACAAGTCCTCCAGGATATTAAAATCGAACTCCAAAACGCTCCGTTTTTTGCCATCATTCTTGATACCACGCAGGATGTCAGCAAAAAAGACCAATTAAGTGAAGTATTTCGTTACGTCAAGATCGCTTACCATGATGATGGAACGCCACGCGAATTGCAAGTTATTGAAGCGTTTACCTCATTTACCGAAGTCGAAGATTCATCTGCGATTGGATTGCACAAACTAATAACTAATTCCATTCAGGAAAAAGGGCTTAATATAAAAAACTGCCGCGGACAAGGATATGACGGCGCTGCAGTGATGAGCGGGAAGTACTCCGGCATGCAAAAGAAGATTCAAGATGTTGCTCCACATGCTTACTATGTGCATTGTGCTTCGCACAATTTAAATTTGTTGTTAAAAGATGCCATGGAAGGGGTGACTGAGACCCGTCAATTTTACGACACGATTGAGTCAGTATATACTTTTTTCGGACATAGCATTGTGCGGTGGCAAAAGCTTCAGAATATCCATGATCGTTCTTTCTCAAATCCTACATTGAAAGTCTTAAATCCAACTCGGTGGTCCGGTCGATATGATGCTGTCTATGCGTTGAAGGAAAGATTTTCTGACATTATGAAATGCTTGACTCACATAATACTTACCAGCACGAAACCTAAAGAAAGAGATGAAGCTATGGCAATAAAGAAGCACATAGAAAACTTTGACTTTGTGTTTATGCTGGTTGTCCAGTGTAAGATTTTGGAGATCGTCAATATTCCTTCAAAAGCTATGCAATGTAAAACAATTGACTTAATTTCTGCGCATAAACTTTTGCGAAAAGCTGCTCAGAACATTGCTGAACTCAGAACGAGTTTTGACGCGGTAATGAACGAAGCTTCCAGTATTTCGTCACAATGGGGTTTGCCAAGACAGTTTTCAAACAAGAGAACAAAGAAAACAAAAACATTTTTTGATGAACTATCCGAAGGAATAGCATTAAGTGATCCTGCGAAGCGATTTCGCGTAACTGTCTTTCTTCCATTGATGGACATAATTTCTCGTCAACTTATTAATCGCTTTGAAGGAATGAATGCATTGGTGATGGCATATCAAGTTTTAGAGCCAAGTTTTCTATCAAGTGCTTCTCATTTTAATTTTAAGGAGGAAGCAAAAAAGTTTTCTTACAAATTTGCTGATAACGTCTCTCCCTTGTTTCCTAGCCAAATGCTTTCCATTAAAACGTCGTTTAAAGAAAAGATTGCACATTCAAAATCTGCTAAGGAAATGGCTTCTTTTTTGATTATAGAGAATGCATCGCTTGCAACATCTTATCCTGACGTCTGTACAGCTTATATGATTTATCTGACAGTACCTGTAACAGTTGCTACAGCGGAGAGATCTTTTTCAAAACTGAAACTCATTAAGAACTTTCTTCGAAGCTCCATGTCACAAGAGCGACTTAGTGGTTTGTCTCTGTTATCGATAGAACACGAACGAGCTAAAACTTTGGATTTTAGAAAAGCCATCAAGCAGTTTGCTAGTGCAAAAGCGAGACGGAAGAATTTTTAGTCTGTATAACCACCGCGACTGCTGCTGCAAGTAAATTGCTCAATTTTCGTCAAAGTGCTGTAGTTTTTATTATTTTATGTCTTACTCTTACGGGCAATTGTCAGGGCACTTTTTATTGAGCTAAACTTGACTGAAATATCGTTTATGCTTAGCAGCTTGCCCCAATAGGTTGCACATGCTTATTTGACTCGTCATTCATCGATCGTTACACATTTACGGTAGCCTATCAGATTTTCACTGCTGAATTTCGTTTTGTATAGGCATAAAGATTGCGTGCGACTTTGATTTCTATGCCACAGATTTACTTAGTAATTACTGTAACTCCTTGCTATGTTGCAAAATATCAAATGACTCGATTGAAATGTTTCTATAGCACCGAGTCGTCGAAAAACCCCAAAGAAACGCAATGATTCCTGTACTGCAAAAAGTAGCCCAGTTGAACGTTTTGTACTAAAAAATGGGGCCCCGTAATGGATGTTTGCACCGGGGCCCCAAATGACGAAGTTACGGCACTGGGGAAGGGCGTTACATTCCTTCATTAAAACCAAGGGAGCGCAACCAAAAAAGTTTGGGAACCCCCAACTCAGAAATTAAAACTGCCAGTTGCTTAGAAAATTTTATTTAAGGTATTTTAGATTCAATTGCTTCAAAACGCCCATAATTTCCACACAAGGCAACAAACAAATTTGAGGCATAGGCTAAATTTGAAAAAATTGGGGATAAAAAAACAATGTTTAAAAATGTGATCTTACAAAATTGGCAAATACAAAGACCAAAAATTGTACTTTTTCCTCCCCTCCCCCTCTCTTGCTTCTAGTAATGCTAATATCAAGTTCATCTGCTAACTTCCTCTTGAATCCGACTGGAGCAGTGGTTCCCAACATGGGATCCCAAAAGACTTTTTTGGGCCAACCAAAGACTTTTGTAAAAGTTTACAAAAAGCTCTTTAATTGCGTTGCAAGATGAAAATAACGTCAGCTCTCGCATAGAAAACGTAATGTTAAGTTTGCGATTAAGTTGGGGGCGTACAGCATGTCAGTAAAGCTTTTAAAAAGGTCCATGGCATCCAAAAGACTGAAAACCACAGGATGAGAGAGTCAGTGCTTGCAACTAAAGGCAGAAATTGACGCATACCTGTGTCGTGACAAAGTGTAAAAAAGCATTGCTACGCCACACATTAGTTATGTATCGACCTGCACTTTGATGTTGTGCAGCTTACTTAGGGCATTTGTTATTGCAATGTATCTATGGAAAATGTAAGTGTGTTATAACTCCCAAGGTTTTTGCACAAAAATACGTGTATACAAAGTGTTTGCAGGCCACACAAAAGCTGTCCGGGGGCCACATGCGGCACGCGTGCCAGGGGTTGGACCATTCTGACTTATTTATTTGCAAAATTACTCGTACTTACAAGCCAGTGGTTATCAAACTGGGGTACGCGTATCACTAGTGGCGCGCCAGAGCTTTTTATGTGGTACACGAACAGTTTTGCCGTTATCGTAATACTTAGTCTAATCTACACATGCTGTCATTTGCAATTCCAAACAATCACTGTAAATGCATGATGCAACAATTTCTTCATTGGGCATTTTGTTTTTGAATATAGGCCTAACTATTGCGTGATAAATACACAAAAAAGAAAACAAACTGCTGATATTTGCTACACTCAAGTAACGATGTAAAGCTAAAAGTTAGCAGGATAAATTTTTGAAAGGTTAAAATGAAGTATAATCCAGAGTACATAACGTATGGTTTTATTGCTGTCGATCACAGAGGAGAATGCTTGCCACAGTGGTTCGTCTTCATAAAAACTCTCCAATGCGTCCATGACACCCAGCTTATTAATACGGTACCTTGAATCTAACCATGCAGAAAAAAAGAACCGAGATCAAGGGTATTTCGAGCGACTTGAGAAAAAAAGTAAAAAGACAGTGTCTGGTCCAAACGAGCTGATTTTACCAAAAGAAAGTAGGGATTGTAAAAGTTTCATATGAACGCTCAAAACAGATATGAAATCTCATACGATTGCGCAGTCACTTGTTTTGCCAACAGCAAAGATACTACCGTAGTCAGGAGCCTGACTGGAGAGAAGGAAGCGGCGAAATGGGATAGTGTGTTTCTTTCTAATGACGTTGTAAAGCGCCGTATCCAAAAAATATCTATTGATAGTGCTGAACAAGTGATTGCTAAAGTAAAAGACCCAAAGTTTGGGTTTGCCATTCAACTCAATGAATCAACAGATGTCGCCAAGTCCGCTTCACAAAAAATAATACAGTAAATACGTAGCTACGGTTGAGCCAGGAAGTGGTTGCAACAAAAAAAGGAAAAGATGTGTTCAACGTTTTGGCCGATTTCTTTGAACAGAATAAACTGGATTGGAAAATGCTAGTTGGATGCTTGACAGATAAAACTCCAGCGATGCTTGGGGGGAAAATCAAGGTTTCAAGCATATGTGAAATATGTATCATCAAAGGCCAGTTTATAGATTTGCTCTCTGCGCCAAAGTGGTCCCTCCTAATTTAATGTCGTGCTTGAACAAAATAACTGAAATAGTGAATTTTGTCAAAACGTCAGCTCTGAATACTCGGCTTCCATAGTGTAGCGGTTCACTATCTTATAACTCCGTGCTTAAGACAAAAAAAAAAACATGAAAGGTTTGAAACAAATTTATTATATAAAACTCTTTTGCCAACTATGAACTTTAAAACTCGAATGTCCAATCTTCACCGACGAAAATCGTGAAATAATTAAAAAAATGCAAAACTAAACCACCTCACCTACAAATTTGCCAAAGGGTGCGCAAGAAACAAGTTATTGAAAAGGGCAAAAATAATCAATAAAGTAAATTAAGATGAGGTGATGTTACGCAACTTAAAGATAAAGTACCGGTACAAATTTAACGCATGAATAAAATTAAACAAAACACGCAATAAATTAACGTACAAATAGTTCTAAAAAAATTCAAAGAAAGTGATTCTGACAATAGTAAGGTTCTGTGAAGATGTTGGTTCTAATCAGAAGTCCTCCTTTTTCACACAGAGGTCCACTGGCTCTCCCACGGGAGCATGATTAAGAGAGCCTTTGAACTTAGGCATGAGCTACTTACGTTTTCAAATAGGAAGGTTGCAAGCACGTGATCAAACGTCATCAAAATGCGCTCTCGAAAAATCTGGCTGACCATTTTGAGTAATTTTGAATTGAATTGAATAGGAGTGATATCGTTTTATGCAAAGTAAATCGATAAACGTGACAGTTATTGAATGAACGTTAAATATGTTATTTTTGCTGATTTTAAGGAATGAATCTAAGGTCAAAGTAAGATAAGAGGTGCTAAGGTTTGCTTGTTATTGCTAATAGCTGGGCTACTTTTATGGGCTAAACATGCAGGCTTATTTGCAGCCAGCTTCTGCGAGGGTTTCATATTCAATTAATCAGCGTGTTTGGGAATGCTGAGTTTAAGTTAATTATAATGTGTAACTTCTACAGTATATTTAATGGCATAAGCATTCTGAAAAGTTGAAAACTTCAGTTATAGCCTACTGTAGCCTAAATGACTGGGCAGACTTCTGTACCG
This sequence comes from Trididemnum clinides, assembly GCA_963675345.1. NCBI lineage: Eukaryota > Metazoa > Chordata > Ascidiacea > Aplousobranchia > Didemnidae > Trididemnum > Trididemnum clinides. Next base: position 13,613,505 of record OY776296.1, on the reverse strand, counting down.
TTTGTCATATGCTGGATTAGTTATTGTTGGATAAAATCAGTAAGATTTTGAAATTTTTTATCAATAGTAATTGCAGGCCAGTCATATTGATATGTCAGATGTAATTGTGTGACCTTAACTACTCCTTAAACAATTGTTTGTGCTATTACCTAGGCTGCTGGACCAAGGGTAATGTAAAAATTACGGTACCGATTTATTCATTCATGCTTATGAGCTCATGCTCTGTTTGCATGTCTTTCGTCACACTGGGTCACCACGACGGGTAGACTGCTTGGCCCCACCACCTGTGGTTCGAACGCAGGGGTTTCGGAACCGGCTTTTCTTAATTTCTTTGCTCGTGATGTCTGGTGAGCACTGTCTGTTCTGAGTATCACCATTGTAGCGTGTCGCGCCTCCCACTTCATCGAGCTGCCATGCCAAACATCTTTTTGTCTTTCTTTACATTTTTTTTATTAGTTTGCTTTCAGTGGCTTAGCACCTTGCTCCCACTGATGTGTGTGATTCTAGTTGTTTACTGTAAGAGCTGTGTTTGCTAATTTGCAACTTCGTGCGTCCCCAGTTTGACGCCCAGCTCGCGCACCTTTGCTGTTTTACCCTATGATTTTACTGTAATATTAACTGACGAAGTATCTACCGTCAGGTTTGTTGCCGCTCGGCTATCTCCGTTTAAAGTACATCGTGCTCCTATAGTTCGCACGCCTGGCGATGTAACCTAACGCCAGGAATCTAGCCTGCATGGCTTTCCGGCAACCTAGCCGTGATATTGTAACGCGTATTGTTTATTATTATTGTATGCGTCTAAAATCACACACATTTATTTTTCTTTTTTATTAGGGCTAGATTATGTATATTTTTGTCTTCTCTTGGTAGCTCGGTGATCGGCTTGCCTTTCCCGCCATTAGGTTGTTTATCCGTTATTTTTGTTGGTGTGACGTGTGCAGCGTCCTGTTTACATAGACGTGTGCAGCGACCCAATTCCTGGTGTCGCGTGCAGATTTTGTTACCGACCATGTGGTCGGAGATATTGTGTTCTCTTTCTTCGTCGATCGCCGTGGCGGACGGACGTGTTCTGGTTGTCTGTCATGTTTCTCGTTCGTTGTTGATCGTCGTGACAGAAGGACGTGATTTTTGATTATCTGCCACAGCTTGCGCGAATTGATGGAATAAAATATTGCTGTAGTGCTTTCTTCCTTGTGACTGCCATATAGTTCCCAGCGATTGGGATTCAGTCAGCACGTTATTGCTCGAAGGAACTTATTTCCTACAACCATGAAACGATGATCTCACTTCACGCAATCAGGAAGAGTAGCTTGGCGATTTTATTTAACAATTGAAGCTCAAGCACTTACTTCTAAGTGATTTACGCAAAAAAGTACTCTAAATCGCCGCGGTTTCCAAATTTAGCAACTAACAAAGCTCGGCCTTCCAGCACACTGCTTGTTTTCGAAGCAATGATCAAAAGAAACATGTGTCAAACGCTACGTGTACACAATAGAAAAAGTTATATTATGACGCATAGCTTACGAATGTCTCGATGTCTGGAAGCGGATACCAAACCACAGAATATCGAGTCAGACAGGTTTGCGTCTGGAACAACCTGTTTGCGACATAAAGATGGAGGCATACCGGTACCGTTAAATGCTTTGCTCATGGACACAACAAGTAAGCTTGCCGGCAAGCTTACCGTACCGGTAGTAATGATCAAATAAAGGTTGTTTTTGCTAATGTACCGACTGGTATCTAATTGGTATAGTTTATTTTTAAGTGAGGACTAAATGGTAGTTAGATGGCACTTCTCTTAGGGGCATTTTTTAAAAATTAGTACACTGTGCTAGGCTTATACTAGCCAACTGAAAGACCAAATCTCAACCAAATTGCTTTTTGTCAAATTTATTTGTTTCCGAGAATCCAACTAGCAATAATTCATTCCAAATTTTAATTAATTTTTCATTAGTTTTCAAAAGAACCCCAAAAGTTGGTGTTTGCCCTATACCTCTCCAGCATAAATTACAGCTTTTGGTCAGCCGGTTTTTTTGTCGCGAAATGTGTGACGTCATATGCAACCTTCCCATAGAAAAACCACTATTTTGAAGATGATTTAAAGAACAAGGAGTTTATCTCACCGCTAGCTTACTTGTCAGACATTTTCTAGTCTCTCAACCTTTATTGTCAACCTTTTGTTCCAAGGATGAAACTTCAATATTATAGTTTTTATTTCAAAATTGGAAGCATTTATTCGCAAGCCAGATACCTGTACGAAAAACTTGGAGAGCAAACACTGCGGAATGTTAAAATTCCTTACTACTCTTTCAAGTGAAGGCAATCGATCAATTGTCTCAAGAAATTGTTGGTCAGGTGAAGTTGCTCCAAACGAGATGGATGCATTATTTTGCAGGTCTAACATGTTGCACCACGCTGTTGATCGATTCTGCTTTGATCCAGCTATTCTGCCCACAGGTACGGGAGAACAAGAGAAGATAATTGATATTTAAGTTGACGAGACTGCAAAAGCAAGGCAAAAAGAATGCTCTTTTGTAGGTTTCTGGCTAAGTATGGGTTCCAGCTACCCAACATTGACACAGAATACTGTTGCTCAGCTACCCGTTTTCCCATCTACATGGGAATGTGGGCAGAGATTCTTGGCCTTGATGGCTGTCCAGTCCAAGAGTTGGAATCGTCTGACGAGCCTGGATATGATTTCCGATGTGCTGTGAGTGAGGTTGTACCCAGGGTTGACTAGCTAGTGGAAAAGAAACAGTTGCATTTCTTGCATTAAATTGTGTTTTTTTGTTATTCATTGGTGTTGTTGTAATAAATACTGCTATATTTGAGCAAAGTAGGTCTTTCAGGAGCCAGTAGGTAAGCAGTGTAGTAAAAAACAATTAGGTGGTTTGTGAACAGGGAAGTTTGAGGAACTATGTTACAAGCTATAACTTACCTATATGCAAAATCACTTACCTATATGCAACAAACATTAGCAATGCCTCTCCTTGGCTTTACTCCATGATGAGTTACACCTTTCTGCTCATGGAATGCATTAAATCTGTAGAAATGTGCAAAAATTGTAATTTTACTGTGGTAGAATCATGTGATTGGGGTCTGGTTGGCGTGAAGTGTTGTGAGCAAAGTTCCTAATTGGAATGAGCACTTTTATGTTACAGGCAAGTCGTTAAAATTTGAAAAGTGGTGAAAAAGTGCTAGTAACTAATAGCATGGCTGCAAGGATTGGAGGATTATCTGAGGAAAAGCATGATGTGAGAGAGTTGCAAGAGATATGTAATCAGGTATGGAATCTAAATTATGATAGCTAAACAATACTTGCTAAAAGTTATCCAATCACATGACATGGAGTACTGGTATTTGTCAAAAAAGTTTATACTTTTAGCATTTTTTATGAGATATAGGTTTTTCAATCTAAAGAAAGAATAGCAAGATGTTTAATTCTTTTCAAAAAGGCAGTGGCTATTTTGCTGTCAACTGCATTTTACCCTCAGAGACTATTTTGCCGTGAGTTATTTGTGATTGGTCAATCTCAATGACGTACTAAACATGTGACTTTTGGTCTTCTCTGATTGGTCAGTTTTAAAAACAAATTAAAAAAATTTTGCACCCCCAGTGTATACCCTCACCCCATACACTCCCTTTCAGTGTACCCTTCCCCTTACATTTACATACCGGGCCTGGCCCTACAGTGTACACTGCCTTTCTTGTAATGCCCTACCAGCTGAGATTTGAACTCGCATCCATGGTATCTCAAGACCAGCGCACTAACCACTACACCACAGTGTCACTGGCTGAAACGCAGCAAATATAGCAGTATAAACACATGCAAATGATTACGGCAAAATAGTGTCCAAGGGTAAAATGCCGTTGATGGCAAAATAGCCACTACCTTTCAAAAATGTGAAAGATTTTCTTTAATGCACCAAAAAAAATTAAGTAAATTATTTGTAGAAATACTAGCTCTAAGCAATGTTGGTAGAATGCCACATGTTTTTCATCAGTTCTAATTGATTATTTAGCTAAGGCAATGGTTAGCACATTATTTTTTCATTTGAAAAAAATAGTAATTTTTCCTAAAATTTGTCAGTCTTAATGCTGAGCAGCAGGCAAAGGTTGCTATAGCTCTTGTTCAAATATTTTGTAACTGTCTAATAACACAAGTTGTTGAGAAAAACACAAATACTTCAATATTAATCAGCTTTTCAGGAAAATTCTCGGGAGCATTAACCCTAGGAATTTTCCATAAACCTCATAATTTTTTGCTATACCATTATATGCCCACAAAAAAATAGAATTTCATGTGTGTTCTGGAGAGTTAGATGCTATTAATGCATGAAAATTCTGCCGAATTGCAGATCAGTGTTACAGTTGGAGTTAACATTAGGAAGTGGTTGTTTTGCTATCAACATCATTTTACCCTGGGATTCTATTTTGCTGTACATGATTAGTGTATATTTTAGTGATGTTTTTTTGCATTGCATCAAGTGATGCTGTTGTAAAGTGGATAGTACTGCTGCTTTTGAATATCATGGCTATGTGTTTAATTCTTTGCAGGCAAGGTACTTCAACAAAGGCAGTGTACACTGGGAAGTGCATGGGTATGCAAATGTAAGGAGAAGTGTACACTGGGGCCAAAATGTTTTTCAGGTCTCCTGTTTATTTGTTACAAAATTGACCAATCACAAATGTCTATTGGCAATATAGATTCCAAGGGAAAATGTTGACTGTAAAGCAGCCACTGCTTTAAAGTTAAGGATATGGTTCAGGGTAAAATGAGGGTTTAGTCTGTGAACCTTTGCATTTTAGTGGTATCCTTCAACTAGTTGCACTTGCTAGCCTTGACGTAGCCAAATCGTTTAGTAACTTACCTACCTAGTGGTTGAATAGTTCAGCAGCTTCTTTCCATTTGGTATGGTTTACAAGCAAATCTTGGTTAGGATCATTCTGCTTACATGGCCTAACCAATGTGACTAAAACTCCCCAATTTGAAAAAGCAGCAAGTCAATAACAAAAAGGTTTCAAACTTTGTTGCTAAAAAGTATGTTCCTTTGTCATGCATAACACAACTTTTATTTGTTTGGATAAAGATTATCATCTCACAACAGCAGCAAAAATTACTCAATTTACAATGTACATGTATTATTCAGCGATTGGCAGCAAAAGGCATAGTCTTGAGACTGATGCAAACAGGCGCATTCATCAAGTCTGTAGCTGCTGCTGCTGCTGCTCACTTTTAATGTTTTGCTGCAGTTAATTAAAGCAAGATGAAGACAAAATTATAGACACAAACAGCATTAAAGAACAATATAAAAAAAATTCATTTTGATGGGAAGATTTTAGGAAAATTAATTTTATAAATATTTGATTGTCAGACAAAGCATGTTGTGTAGTGATATCTGAAGTTGTAATTTTGGGCTAGAAGGTGTGTTTATAGAGCCTTGAAAAACGTTTTTATCCCAAAAAATGGTTTTTCTTTTCAATTTTTACACAATTGTTTAGTAGTACAAATTTAAAAATGGCTTTAGAAAAAGTTTTTGAAACAGATTGATAACTCTTTTTAATAATAAGTTAAAATCTGAAACACTTTCGTCTGGCTCTCATTAGAAATTATCACCAGAATGAGGCAGAGAAGAAAATGTTGCCATTTATAGTTGGCATGGCTATCTAAGAGTTGCATTTTGCCATTGTACAAAATCCAAACGTTAGTGGACCAATTGCTGTACACAGATACATTCTTTTTGGCAGCAAAGAGCAGGTTGCATGTTTTTGATAAAAGCAGCTTCTAGAGTCGCAAAATGGAATGAAGATGTAATGAGAGGCAACACTGTGAATTGATTGTCATTGTAAGCAATGGTGCAGTCCTGGTTTTCAAGTAAATGTCCAATTGCCAAGTTTCATTTGGGAAGAGAAGAAGTAACCCTACAATATTGCGTAAGTACTCGTCTTTCTTTCTTCATGCAGAGACTGTTTGATTTAGGTACATGTTGGTAGCTTTTGTACTGCACTTTTGGGGATGTGCAGCTGATGTACCAGCAGTCACAGCAGCCTATGTGTCGCATTCAATAGAATTTCGGTTCTATCTCAACTTAAATTTTTTCTTAAAATTGAGGCAACTAATAGTCACGCTCGAATAATTAGTTCTGACTGCAACTCAACAGCTAGGAAAAGATTGGCTTCTACTAAGAATTTAACCACAATACTTGAACCACGTACTTTTTGATTAAGAACAGAACAGATATATTCACAAAATACTTTAAATTCTTTTGCTTGCTGATCACACAAACTAAATGCACTTAAATATATCAATCAGAAACTAACCAAAACTAAATCTACCAATTAACTGCTTGATTCTTGTCACAACAATCTCCACAGAATAACACGCTTTTTCTTTTCAGTTTTTATACACTCTTTACTCTCTTACTACTACTCTCTGAATGCACAAGCATCTCGCTACCTTATATATGAATGAGACTTGATTTTAGAAAATGTGAGAACAGCATCACGTGATACAGAAAAAAGCATCACTAATAATTACATAGTTAGCAATCAAAAATTTTTGACAAGAAACAAAATTCACTCGATTGCTCTGGAACTTAAACATGCAATCAACCATTATGACGTCAGAAGAGGCATGTGTGCTACAAGTCTAAGTGTGAAAGAAAAAAGGTCTTTTGTGAAAAACAGCCAAGTTATAAAATCAAATTTGGAATCGAGACAATTCAGATATATGCATAAAATAAATCACTGCAGAACAAAAGTAACAGATTGCAGAAACTATACATACCGTAAATTTTCAAGTATAAGTCGCATTTTTTTTACTAAAAATTTACCCAAAAAATCAGGTGCGACTTATAAAGAGTTTTGTATCATTTCAACAGATCGAATATGGGGTTGCGACCTATACATGCTTGCAACTTGTACTTGAATATTTACGGTATATAAAAACTATTCCTACAACACAAATTTACTTATTCATGACTAAATGTATTTGTATACAAAATAGCTTTGTTGAAAGGAAGGCATGATATCCTTGTGAACTGCAGGAAGAATGTATTTGGTAAAGAATACCAATTGAAGTTTGGTTGCTCTGTAGCAATTACTCATTACACCTTTGATCTGTTTCTGGAAAAGAAAAGCATTACCGATTCAAGAAAGTTCTAAGTTAATTGGGCATTTTGGGGGACCTTCTTTCTTGAAGGCAATAATATGTGATACCTTTGGATACAAACTCTTCACTTGGTTCAGCCCTTGCCAATATACTTCTTGGATACTACAAGAAGGAATTGTTTTGGCAAAACAACAAATCAGTCCTATATTTCTACTCCATTGAGGAATCTGACAGTAAGCACCAAATTTACATCCTTGCTTGACTTTCACTTTTGAAAGAAAAGCTGCTGGCAAACTTCCCTTCCTAGACATCCTGGTAAAGAAAGCTGAATCAAAATTCTTCACATCCATTTATGGTAAACCAACTAATACTGGACCATAATCACATTAAAATTCTTTTGGCTCCCCCAAAATCAAAGACAAACCTTATTGACACTCTATTGCATTGGGCTCTATCTGCTACAAACCCAAACTACCACAAGAACTAAACAACACAAAAATTATCCTTTGCCAAATAGGTTACCCAGACAGTATTATTCCGGCAGGTGGGTCCAAGGGTATCACCAATTTCAGTGCCTTCAAGAAAGAAGGTCCCCCAAAATGCCCAATTAACGTAAAACTTTCTTGGGTTGGTAATGCTTTTCTTTTCTAGAAACAGATTAAAGGTGTAGTGAGTAATTGCTACAGAGCACTAAACTTCAATTGATATTCTTCACCAAATCCATTCTTCCTGCAGTCCACAAGGATGTCATACCTTCCTTTCAACAAAGCAATGTTGTATACATATACATGTGCTGCTGTGACTGCTTGTACATTGGCTGCAGTTCACAGTGTTGCCTCTCATTACATCTTCATTCCATTTTGCGACTCTAGAAGCTGCTTTTATCAAAAACATGCAACCTGCTCTTTGCTGCCAAAAAGAATGTATCTGTGTACAGCAATTGGTCCACTAACGTTTGGATTTTGTACAATGGCAAAATGCAACTCTTAGATAGCCATGCCAACTATAAATGGCAACATTTTCTTCTCTGCCTCATTCTGGTGATAATTTCTGATGAGAGCCAGACGAAAATGTTTTAACCTATTACTGAAACAAAGCATTGACAAAATAGTAAGCATATTTATTAAAAATCAAAACGTTTTTGGCAATTCATTTTGGCCTCAGAGAAATTGTTTTGATCTTTACTGTATTTGCAAATTTTACAAATGAAAAACAGTGTACAAATTTCATAGTTGAGACGCTTTTTTGACTCACAAAGTAACTGGTATCACACAACAAAAGTTTACAAAAATAGATGACAAAACAAGCTAAATGGTGACAGACTGAGGCACTGATGCAAATATAGTCACAATAACACATGTGAAACCGCAGGTTTATATAGTAACTAAACAAAATTGCTGATACAGTAAAGATTAAAAGAATTTTTTGAGGAGGACAAAATGAATTGCTAAAAACGTTTAGATTTTTGATAAATATGCTTACTGTTTTATCTGTGCGTTGCTACGCTATAGTTTAGAAAAACAACTTCTGCCAAAATTTTATTACTGAAAAGAGATATGAATTTGTCTCAAAAGCTTTTTTAAAAATGTTTCAAATTTTGCCCAAGTTTTTTCCTCTTTGGATCTCCAGTATGTTTTACTGGTTTTGGAAAGCGTTTGTTGCTTACTCTAGGCAAATAGAAATTTTCTTGATAAGCTAATTTGATTTTATGATTGTGAGCTGAAAATAATGTAATAAAATAGTTTTCAAAAATTTCTGGTAAATTTTCTATATTAGCTCTATACATGAATTTGAGTAATTCCAGATAGTATAACTTGTTTAGAGTAAGTAATTTTAGGCAATACATTTTCAAATCTTTTCAAAAATGCCATGTCTTCAACTGGTTGCCATTGATGTATATAACAGATCATACCCAAAACAAAAATTGTCCTAATAAAAAAAGTTATTTGTATTTTGGCAAACTTTTACAAAACCTCTTAATCTTTTGTGAACATATTGCATTTTGGATTAGATCTGGCAGAAAAAAAGGGTGCTACAGTACTATCTTATTTTGGCCAACATTTTTTCAATGGAAACTTGGCGTTGTGCTTAATTGTCACATGTCCAGGACATCTACTCTTTAAGCAAGGGTTAAAGTTTAGGATTTTGGAGAATACAGTATTAGTAATACAACTCCTACTTCTCTCAATTTCTTGACAATTCACACGATTTTTCATTGTAATGTAATCCTATCTTTGTTAGTTAAATGATAATACTTATGACCTCTTGTCGTAGTTACATGTGTTTAGGTATGACACCTAAAGTTGGTCTAGAATAAGGGCCATCACCACTATAGGAGTATTGTATTAAATAACCGTTTCTGTATTTTAAACATAGCTTGGATTAAACTTAAGTTGTTGGCAATCACAGGATTTGCAATACCCCTCTAAATTGTCCAACTCGTGTGACAATTCATGCAATAGTCTGTTGTAGCACAACCTTAACTTCTGTAAGTCTCAACAATTTATGCAACCTCTTGTCATAGTTGCTGGTGTTCAAATACGACGCTTTTGATTGGCTTCAAGAAATGGCTGTCAAAACTAGAGGAGCATCAAAAACCATCTCAGTTGTTTACAGATGTCATACTCAGTGTTTTGGGTATAACTTGCTCAATAAATAACATCAAAGGTAGCATCTTGGGCCTCAATTCTTTTTCTCTTTTTTGATGCAATTGTTGATTTTTCTGTACTTTAATTGTATTCATAATTGCACACCATTAAGTTAAACAAACCACTACATATGATATTGGAGCAAAATCACAAAATTTGAACGTCTGTGTACCACCTCTATATTTTTGGTTTGAAAAATATCTTTTCAATTGTTTGATGAGCCAGACTAATGTCTTAAATCTTTTTTGTTTTTTATTCTGTTTTGTTGCAACCTAGTGAGGGAGCAGGGCAGTTGTTGCCATGCAAGATTTGACATTGCCAGAGAGCATGATTACACTTGAGATCTTTACTTTAGCGGTTGCTGAAACATCACTCAACTTTCACGCTTTAAACATACAAATTGTATTTAAGTAAAGAATTGTGCTGTATGTCATGTTTAATGATAAATACTTCTAGAAATCAACCCTCTCAAAGTTTTGACATTGTTGTATTTGCCAAATATTTCATGTAAGTGCAATAATTATAATTTGAATGTGCTAATGTTCTTAATGTCAGTCCATTTTATTGCTACAGATTAAATTCTTCATCTGTTTTGTTCAAGTAATTTCCATTCATTCTAAGTAGGAAATGATCAACTACAGTGATGTAACACAGCATTGTATCACAACATAATTACTTACTGCCAATCAAAGCAATTTTTGCAGAAAAATATGTGCTTGTGGTCTTATGAGCTCACTGTACATGACGTCGTGTTAGAAGACTCTTTTATTTAGCAGCGCATGAAGCATAAAATGACTTTGCAAAAATTATTGCATCATTACGTCTATTTTCGCCAGAAACAGTAAAAAATAAGTTTTATGTTCTGGAAAGATTTAAATTTAAGCATTGGAAGCAGTGGTTTTCTTGAAAGTCAATAGGCTGGTAATAATTTCGGTCCAATTTGAAAAACAAGTTTATCTATATCATTGTTAGGTCACATATGCGTGCTAATTGGCGATATCGAGTCAAATTTCAAAAATTTACTTAAATATTTTTTGCAGTAAATTACTAGCCTGCACTCTTCTTTGGTAAGACTCATGAACACTACCTCCAATCAACTGGAGTATAATATGGTTAGAGCAGTGTATATGCAGTTATAAAGAGTATACTTATGTAGAGTTCATGTTTACCACTGCACGTGTTCAATACAAACCTGATTTTTTAGCAAATATAGCAATTGCTAATCATCAATTATATTACTTTTTGGTGTAGATGTTGTTACCGGTTGGTTATTTCCTGTCAGTTATGTTTTTTTGATACAGCTGTGGCTGCAATCATTTTAAGTTTACGCCTAGTGTGCGCTGCCTGCTGCTCATAAATTGAAATTTTATGGCTTGCAGAAGGAGTAGTTTTTAGCCCATGCCATCGTGTAGAAAAAGTCTACTGCAAGTGGGCATGAAATCCTTGAAGAAAAGGTCTTCAGCTTTATATGGCTCCCCGTTTCAAACTGATCTACTAAAAATAAGTGTGAGAAGGCTCCTAATTTACACTTTAACTTGTGTCTTAATGGCCCAGCTCTACAATAGGCTGCTCAGCTTTGGCTTTGGCTATCATCATTTTATTCTATCGACAACTGTTTGTGAAGTATATTACTTATAAGGCTACTTTTAATTTTTAGTTGAAATCTGACATTGAAAAAAAATCAGGAAAAGCATATTCTACATTTCAAGTTATTTCTTATAAATCTCAAGTTGTTGCTGGAACAGTGTATTATGTGAAGGTAAGTTAAAAATTTGTGCTTATAGCGTCAGTGTCGGATCAACATTCCACCAGTGGGGCATCAAAAATTTTTGAGTAGGTTGTCAGGGTTAAAGTTCATTAATTAAATTAATCGTCATGTAGCTTATAAAGTGTGATCTTAAATGATGTGATAAATTAGGTGGAAAGTATGCAGCATTTTTCTGAGCAAATATGAGGTGTGAGCTATAGGTAAGTATGCTGGGCCAATTCCTTGTCAGTTGATTCAAAAAATGGCAAAATGAAACCCACAATCTCAGTTATTTGTGAAACCTGGCAGCATTATAGATTTTTTGTTTCTTATCACAAAAAACTAAACTTTGTAAATCAAATAAAAATAGGTCAAGTTATTACTATTCAAAATTTGCTACTTTGTGTTCACTCAAACAGAAAATAATTTGTCATATTTTAAAGGAATAACTTTGATGCATCATAACTTTGTGATCTCAAGTCTGTTTGACGTGGTTTTTGCGCACATGGTAGCCTATTTCGAAAATCACTTTATCTCATGGACATAAAATAACCTCTGGAAGTTTTCTTTGACATTTGCTTCCACAATTCTTGGTCTTTAAAATCACCAGAGCATAACACCTTCTTTGATTGCTAGTATCTGAGGTGTCCAGGATGTATTATCACTTGGGATGCCTCATATCAGAGGTCTAGACGTGTAGAAGAGAAATCATGCATAAAAATATTGGCTTATTGAGAATTACGTACACAAAATCTTCAATATGTAAAATGTGTATGAAAAATTTTTTTAAACTGATAACCAATAAAATTGGACCAGCGCAACACAAAAGATTTCAGTACACTGATAGTCTACCAGCAGAACAGACGCAAGAAACATCTAAAAACGTAGCTTTCAATGAAAATGGTAGTAAAGGACCACGTATTGGAAAAAAAACAATATGTAGTAAAAAAAAATTTTAGAGCCTTAATTGTTATCTCTAAAAACATTGTGAGATATTTTTAATAAGCTATTATTTTTATGCTTGAGTTTTCTTTTACATGTCAAGACCTTTTATATGAGGTATCATATGTGACGATATAACGTGGACACCTTCAGATATTAGCAATCAAAGAAGGCGTTATGCTCAAGTGATTAGGCTACCATGTGCGCAAAAACCAAGTTAAACAGATTTGAGACCACAAAGTTTTAATGCATTAAAGTTATTCGTTAAAAATATGACAAATTATTTCCTGCTTGAGTAAACACAAAAATAGCAAGTTTTTAATGGCCATAATTTAACTTATTCTTATCCGATTTTGAAAGAGTTTGATTCTTTTGTGATCAGGAGCAAAAGATTTATAATGTTGCCAAGTTCCATAAAAATCCCAAGATTGTGGGTTTCATTTTTTTGAATCAACTGACGTGGAATGACCCTGTAGTAAAATGATCATCTCAAGCAAATTTTCATCTTGTTCAAATTTTTCTTAACAGTGCGCAATATTGTCTACATAAAATCTGCAGATTTTTTCAACAGAGTTCTCATACAAAAGAGAGGCAGCTGTTAAAAGTTAAAGGAAAGCCGATTTTTGAAGGAATTTGCTACTCTGATTTTGGGTGAAGTCTTAAGAGGAGCACCGGAGGTTCTACAATAAATGTGGCAACTAAAGTCATAAAGAAGAAGTTACTGAATGTCTATTACGGATTTTTGAGTTGAGTATGAGCAAGAAAAGAGCAACAAAAGGAAACGTTTCCCCAAAAAGCCTTTGTTTTTTATTCTGAAGTGAAAACACTGCTAGACAGATTTTGTGATTGTGATGAAATATGAAGAAAACTAGGATACTTGGTGCAGTGTCAAAATGAAACAGGAAGAAAGGAACTTTTTCGGCCTCCATCATCGAGAGAGGAACATGGTATGTGAGAGCCTTGTAGATTAGAAACGGGTGAAAACGATGTGACGTGAAAAACATGAAATTAGAAGTTTAAAATTACGGTGAGGAGAGCAGAAAAGATTATAAAAGGAACTGCAAGTAATGAAGAACTAAGTGTTCAATTCGAAAAAGGCAAATTCACCGGTATGGGGAATATGCAAATCTGATCTAGATGCCTTTATTATGCTAAGCATCGTTGTATTGACTGGAAGCAACTCAATTTCAAAGATGATTTGCCAAAAAATATCAGCTTAACAGAAAAAGCGTTCACACGTGAAGATCAGATGTATCCTAAGCCGTAGACAAGCACAAAGTATGCCCGAAAATCAAGCTAAAGGAGCAATAGTGACTGTTGCAAACAAACTTTTTAGTTCAAGTTACAACCCAGTATTCAAAACATAAATTTTCGAGACCCACATAATTTGTTATATAGATCGAAGTATCAAGGAAAAGTGCAGTGGAAACATATCAGATGTTGCAAACGTCAATTTTGTTCCAAATTACTTGAGACAAAGCATGCAGTAATTTCGATTTTGAATGACTTTCGTGACCCACAGAAATTCCGTACACGACACACCAGTGGGTCGTGACCCATAGTTTGGGAGCCGCTGATCTTTTCAGTAGATTTGGACACTTTATCACACGAAAGGAACGTTTGTCGAACCCAAAAGAGCATAGCAGCATCGATTTTAAATGAAGTATGATCTCGACGATGTGTCACATTAATTCGAGGTAGTGATTGATAAGTTTCTGCCGAAAGTATTTGCAGCTGATAAGGCCCGCTAATTTTTAAATCACCTGATCTCAATTATCAATCAATATAATTAAACTCAATTTGTCTGCTGGACGGAATATGGTGGAAAACTATAATTGAACTTATTTTCAGCTACTTTGGTAAACCATTTTTTAATATTTTACAGCTAGAAAACTTTGTGAGCCTCATCACGTGCATATGCAACAAATAAGGCCCAATGGAGCATTTTATATAAAAAAAGCATTCAAGTTGTTAAGTTTTTAAGGATTATAGTAAAACAATACTAAAATTGATACTTCAGTTAAACGTTTGGTCAAAAGCTCGTAATTTTCATTCAACTTTTGATGATCCAAGAACAACTTTTCCTCAGAGGAGCATCTGTCTATTTTGATCAGTACAGAAAAAAGAACGATATGCAGTTTACTTGTGTTATTTTCCGTTTACGACAAATCGGCATTTTTTGTCGCAAAAAAAACAACTTGAATACTATATCTCTCTGAATGTTTCTAAGCCACTTTGCCAGGTACAAGGTCTCGATTCAGCTCTGCTTCATGGGTCAATCAAAGCAAAGGCATTAGACGCGTGCCTTATTACCAGCCTTGAGCATTTTGTGCATTTCATGTAGGAGAATGTAATTTTATTAAGAAGAAAAATGTGGTTTAATCATACAATTTTTTTACATTTTAACACCATTAAAAGTGTTAACGAGGAACAGTGATAACCAGCAATTTATGGCCAGCAAAATATTTCTTAAATAGTAAAAAGCTCAGTTTGCAAGATGCACCAGCTTCATATGCTTTTACCTTCCATTATGGGGTAAATACGGTAATGACTGTGTCAACATATTGATTATGACAATATGTTGCGATTGTAAACGGATTGGGATTTAAACGTTTATCCATTTAGGAGACCCGGCTGCTGGACTTTTTTACATTCAGGTCCTCATTTGCTGCACGTACCTTAGATCAGTAGTACAGGTGGTTTCAAATAGCGAAACGGCAACATTTTTCAGCCGAGAGGATGTCAGCTTGTGATGGGGCAAGTCCACACTGTTAGATATTTATTCAATATGCATGTGGAGAAGGTAGAAAATGTACCTATATTTTAGTTCGATGTCGAGAGAAGTTTGGGTTTCGCTTGCTACGAACTTGAAAAGAGAGTTGGCACTCAACTCTTTGTGTACATTGTCAGTACCAGTGGAGGTACGGTCATCGGATTTGATGGAATCCTTGCCCAATGGATTTATTCTGATTACAGCAAGCAGGTGGAAGAGGAAGAAGCAGAAGAAGAAGCAGGTGGAAGAGGAGACAGAGAAGATTGGTTTGAAGAAAGAGGATGCCCTGAGACGAGACAAGTGGAGGGACGGATTGCGAGCAATTGTAGAAGGAATGGGGTAAATCCGGCCATCTCTGCTAAAGGGACAACACCGGATAAAAACTGAATCACTACTACTACTACTACAGCAGATAAATTGTAAGTACAGCTAGTAATTAGAGTGCCAATTAGACACAAATTAGGAAAGAGATCTTAAAGTGAAAGAGATGTACGTTACTTGTGACCCACGCAAAAACAAAAGATTTAGAGACTGAAATCACTGGGAAGTGCATTTACCAACAGCATCGAAGCAAACAATTACGTGAAAACACTAGCGTCAGACCTTGAAAAGATTAAAGAATTTTACCGTGAAATCAGATACGCTGAAATACCGAAATATCGGTTCTACTGCACAGTATAGCGATATTTTTTTGTTTAAATGAAGGTTACTAATATCTGCTAACTAAAATATGGTTTAGAAGCTTAAAAATTTACCTAGACACTTTATCAGTAAATTTGATGTTATTATGTACGGCATCAAACTTGCAATCAACAAATTGCAATTTTTTGCATCTTACTGGTTGTGTACTTCATTGTCGTATTGACAGTCGATTCGGAAGCGAGCTCATTTGCTTCTTCCATCCAAAATCATCGCTTTGGTATCCCGGCTTTAAATACTGGTTATAGGCTTGGCTCATGTTTTCTGTACTGATCGTGTTTGACTTTTATCGGGCAAAAAGATGAAATCTGCTTACTACAACCTATATTTTGAATATATTTCAAGCATGGGCAGAATGTTACTCGGCTCTTTCCGACAATGTGGTAGATTTTGAGGTCGTCTTGAATTTTCAAAAAGGGTGACATTAGCATATTTACAATTGTTGGATGGAACTCTTCCGAATTTTGAAAGTATTGCTGAAATTAAATGCCTTATGGTAAGGTTTTAGTTTGCAAAGACCAAATTTCAACATTTTGGATAACTTACCCAATAGCTGTTTTCAAGCGTTAGGAATATCAAAGCATGAATATAGGAGGAATATCAAAAGAAGGACAACAAGTTGTACATGTGTTTTGTTGACATGGAAAAAGCTTTTAATGGGGTGCCAAGAAAAGTGATGGAGTGAGCCTTGAGAAAGAAGGGTCTATCAGAAGTAATGGTTTGGGCAGTTATGAGCTTGTATGATGGTGCAAAGACAAGAGTAAGGGTGGGGTCTGCATATTCAGAGGAATTTGAAGTGAAGGTTGGTGTACATCAAGGATCTGTGCTGTCGCCGTTATTGTTTGCAATAGTTCTGGATGTTATTACAGAAAATGCAATAAGGGGTGTGGTTAATGAGTTACTGTATGAAAATGGCCTTGTTCTCATGAAAGATTTTGGGATTGGAAGAATGCACTGGAAAGTAAAGGCTCGAAACAAGAAAAACAAAAGTGATGGTAAGCGAATTGGAAGGAGAACTGTTCAAAAGCAAGATAGATCCATGTGGAGTTTGTGGGAGGAGAGTAATAGCCAATTCAGTGTTGTGCACAAAATGTGGAAACTGGGTTCGTGGTAGATGTGCAAAAATAAAGAGTGTTGCCGCTAGGTTGGCAATGCATTTTACTTGCTCGAGATGTAGAGGAGTAATGGAAGGAACGGTGGATTCGATCGAGAAGTTGTGCAATGAAGTGCAGATGGTGAATGGATTTTGTTATTTGGAAGGCAGACTAAATGCTAGCGGTGGTTGTGAAGCGGCAGTCACAGCAGGAGTAAGAATTGGTTGGGTAAAATTCAGGGAATGTAGAGAGTTATTGCTTGGAAATAGGTTTCCTCGGAGGATGAAAGTTTATCGATGTTGCGTAAGATCGGCAATACTATATGGAAGCGAGGCATGGTGTTTAAAAAGAAAGTGAAAAAGCAATTTTAAGGAGAACGGAGAGAGCTATGGTGAGAGCCATGTGCGGTCAGAAAGTTGCTGACAGAAAGACAACTGAAGAACAGATGACATCTTGAAGTTGAAGGAAATCATAGATCGGTTAGCAACAGCAAATGGAGTTAGATAATATGGACATGTGCTGAGGAGGGATGACGATAGCGTTTTGAGGGTTGTTCTGGATCTTGAAGTAAGTGGCAAGAGAAAGAAAGGACGACCAAAGAAGACCTGGAAGAAGCAAGTGGAGGAAGAGACACAAGATTGGTTTGAAGAAGGAGGATGCCCTGAATCGAGCAAAGTGGAGAGACGGAGTGCGAGCAATTGCTGAAGCAATGCGGTGAATCCGGCCATTTCTGCTAAGGGGACAACACCGGATAAAAACTGAACTACTACTACTAGGCTTATGTACAGGGAGTTAAAGTGTACCGAAATCGGACTCTTCGTTTAGTTTGCTGTCCTTGTGTTTTTAGATGTTTTGGAGAAAAATTTAGGTTATCTTGTATTCAAAGACGCTCCACAGCTCTGTGGGAAAAACAAGTCAAAATATGCAAGACCTTTTCTTCTGGAGCATCCAACACCTTCACTCGTTTCGATTACCCCTCGTCTTACAAAACTTGCATGTTTGCCCAAAGCCAAGCTTGATTGAAAGCAAATTTTTAATAAATATTTTTAGATTGAAGTTGACAACGGCGAGTATATCCACGTCAAAATATTTCGAAACTTACCGTATAGGGTTGCCGCTGGAGAAAAAGAATACGACGTTCTCGGTGTTTTAACCAATAAATCAGCTGATGATCCGCTTGCATATTTTAATGATAATTAAGCTATGCTAATTGAGAAAAAGAATTTGTCATTCTTAGCGTTTTAAGCAATAAATCAGCTGATCATCTGCTGCATATTTTGGTAATAATAAATCTACAATGTTGCATATTTTCGATGTAACAATACAAACAAATATTGATTATTGAAAGTCACAAGAGTTTTGTAACCGTGTGCTGACGATTGCTGACTATGTTGTTGTGGTTTTCTTTGTGTGTCGTGCAGAAATGGTCCAATTGCAGATTTTTTAGTCTTTTTTTCTTTAGTGTTTTGCATTTGTAATCTAGAAATATATTCTCATTTGTACATCGTTGTATTATCAATAATTACAAACCAAATTTAGTGGCTGTGTTATGCATATTTTCAAAATTTCAGGTGATTGGCACTGACTGCCCAATATAGCTGAACATCACTGATATCGCCAGCGACGAAAATCACTTCTGGTGTACTAAAGCAAAAAAAGTTATGTGTATCTCTGGTAAAGATCAGAAAAAACCCGTTCGCCATAAAGCTAAAGTACTTATAGGGGTTGCATTTGGTACACAGTACGTAATATTTACATGTCTTGCTAGTATCACAGTATTTGTGCTTTATTGTAGCTAAATTTCATACTCATACATTCTTTTGAAAACAAGAACAAGACCCCTCATAATGCTCTGATATAGTATCTGTGCATCGTCGCACTGAAATCACTGAACTTGCAGCAAAAATATTACATTTAAATGAAAATTTATTCGCGCATGTAACGTTTGCTTCGTACTGAAACGGAATTGTGAGCACGAATAAGTTAAAAATATTTTGCTATACGCACTTGATTTCATAACATGCAGTTAGGTCTGATAGCACTGCAGCGTAGTTCTCGTACCCTACTACAAAAGATTTTCAAATCAGTTGTAGACTAATGCATTTCTTGTCTGTAGATCACGCGAAGTTTGTAAAAATAACTGCACCAATCAACAGCCGCCTTAACGTGATGGTGCGGCCCCCGGCCCCGTTTGGGTTGGGTCGAAATGGCTGTTGGCCTTCCCGAGGGTCCCAGTTACACCGAGCACTTTCCTCCCACAAACCGTTTTTTCGCCGATCTGCCCTATGAACAACCATTGGTCGCCTGTCTTTTTTCCTTCTACTTTCTCTTGCTCGTCTTTGTCTCCTCATTCTTCTTCTCTGGATGAGCGGCAACGTTCATCCCGACCCTGGCCCCGTTTTCCCTGCTCAGTGTGCTCTGGAAATGTGACCTGGCGGGGTTGGCAATTGCAATGCTGCACCTGCTCCAAATTGGTCCATTTAAGATGCTCGCTACTCTCCTAAATTCAGAACTCTGTCAGCTCTCACTCCTGGAGCTGCCCCCTTGCTGCGTCTCTGCTTCTTCTGAAGATAACACTGTGACTTCCTCCTTGGACTCCTCCAGCTTGTATGCCTCCACTGTTCAATCTGGCTCCCCTCTGCTAATGCAGCACTTTCGCCCCACCCTTGTCTACTAACCTTTTATTCCCCTTCCACCCACTTGGTATTTTCTCCTCTTGCACCCTCATCACCGCCTCATGCTCCTGGCTGTCTCTCTACATCTCCTGCTTCCCCCTGTCTCACTCAAGGTTCTGCATGGGAATGCTGCGGGTCTCTGAGTCAGAAGCACTGGACTTCTACACTGTTTTTGTCTCATCCCGATGACCTTATTTGTATCCAGGAATCTAACCTTAAGTCATCTTCCTCTTTCCGGATCCCTAGATTCTTCGCTCTGCGATCAAATCGCACCCACTCCCCGTCTGGCATTCTCTCCTCTGATGATACGCATGCTAGCGGCGGCGGCGGCATCATTTTCGTCAGGCAGGGCTTATCCTTCTTTGAACCTTCTACCTCCTCTCTTTCTTTGCTTGACCCCTACTCTAATTATGTAGGGATCAACATCTCTCTAAACTTGGATTACCATATCTGATGAGGCAAAATTCCGGACACAACCGTTCACTCTTGTAAGTAATAACAGCAGGGCTGTAACTTTCGGTGAAAAAGTGGTCAACATTACTCAAAAGTTTAAAATCTCTTTCATATTCTGTATCGTTAACGGACGGAATCATGTTTTGTTTCCCCAAATAGAGGTGTTCTCCAAAAATAAAGGTCATCGCCTCTCCCGCTACCGTTTCTTCCTCTCACGACGTTGAAAAACTAATGTTCACTGCCTATCCTGTTGCTTAAAGTTTCCGGAATTTCGAGCTCAATTCAGCACATTTGACCAAAATTCCAGCCGCTTAAGCAAATTCCGGACAGACCACCTGAATTCCGGACGAATCGCAACCCTACTCTATAAACAACTCCTCGCTCTCTTTCCTTAATGTTTATGCTTCTTCTATTTGCTCTTCGACGGAAAGCAGAACCGATTCCTTCCTCCGTTTTTCTCCAAATATCTCTTCATTCTGCGGGACTTCAATTGCCATCATCCTCTCTGGGACTCTAAAGATACTTCCGACCCCCGCTGGGAGGAAGACCATGACATGACATACCTACTCTTCTCTATTGCTACGCCCCTGATATCTCCTTTGCTCCCTCCTCTCTCGCCCTATGTTGCTTCTGGGAAATGCTTCAGGACTTTGGTTCTGATCACATACCAATTCTTTTAACTGTCCCTCTCTCTCTGGTCTTTCGCCCTAACAAACGTTCCCATCCTTCAATAGAGAGCTCCCTGGGATAACTTTGCCTTTTAATTTGACTCTCACTCAGTGATAGGATTCAGGGGGTTCGTGCGAACCCGTTCTTGGCGTGTCGTGATAATCGGCGAACCCGTTCTTGTTTTTTGTTATAGACCTTAGACAACCGCAGCAAATGAACTTTCTAAAATGACGGAACCTGTTGTTAGTGAGTTTGATACAAAAGAGAACCTGTTCATAAAATTTTTAATCCCATCACTGCTCTCACTGTTCTACAGTAGAGGGTTTCCTTTCCTTTGCTGCTGGTCTCTTTGCCTCTCTGACACTGAATGCAGCCAAATTTTCTATTCCTTTCAGCCGCATCAAATGCCCTCCTAAAGCCTGGTGGTCCGCTGAAGTGGAAGAAGCGGTTAGTGAAAGACATAACGCTTTCGCTGCCGCTCACAGAAGTGATGAAGATCGCCAGGCTTACATCTCCGCTTCCCGACGTGCCTCGTCTGTCATCGCCAAGGCTGAGGCATGGCAGGCGACTTAATCTTCTCTCTCACCTAAATCTATGTACTCTCTCCTTCATTCTATCGCTGGCTCATCTTCCTCGTCTTCTTCCTCTCCTAACTTTCCCATTTGTTCCTCTCTCAGGGAATCGGCTTCGGTCTATGCCGCTTACCTGAGATCCAACTTTTCCATTGCTCAGCCAAAGGCTCTGCGTAGCAGAGCCAGAGGCTACCTTTCTGAGCTCCGCCGAGCCATGTGCCCTGTGGAGTCTCACTCGTCCTTTTGCTCTCCCTTCTCCCCCGCTGAATTTCTTGCGGCTGCCTCCAACCTCTCCTCATCCACTGCCACTGGCCCAGACAAAGTTGCCTATTCCATGCTAAAGCACCTTCCTCGCTCTGGCATGGATTTTCTTCTTCACATTTTCAATCTTTCCTGGTCTTCGCATTCCTTTCCTTCCATCTGGAAGACATCTTCTATTATTCCCATACATAAGATGGGAAAGCCTCTCGACACTCCTGCTTCCTTCCGGCTTATCTCTCTCACCTCCTGCGTATCAAAGCTGTTTGAACGCATCATTCTATCCCGTCTACTCTTCTTTCTGGAGTCTAATTTCATTCTCTCTCCCCGCCAGACCGCTTTCCACCCTGCACGGTCTACTCTAGATCAAATTCTGTACCTTACTCCGTCCTTTTTGTATGGATTTAACACACCCAGGCCGGTCTCTCGTACGATCCTGTACTATTGATTTGTCGAAAGCTTTTGGCTCTGTCTGGCATCCCGCCCTTTTCCACAAACTTATTTCGGCTGGCCTCCCTCCTTGCTTTGCTCGTTGGACTCAATCTTTTCTTTCTGGTAGGCGCGCTAGTGTGGTTTTTCAAAATCACAAAAGTCGCTCCTTTCGAGTCCGTCGAGGTATTCCGCAAGGAATCGTTCTTGGCCCTGTACTTTTCTCTCTCTTCATTATTGAATTTTTTGTTCCGTCAGCTGCTCTCTTCACGCTGCCGATCTGGCCATTTGGTCCTCTTCCCCCTCGGTTCCTACTGCTATGGAGGCCACACAAGAAGCTCTATTTCGATTGGAACACTTGTCTGAGTACTGGTATTTTCCACTCAATTCGAGCAAATGTGAGGCCTCCTTCTTTTCAGTGGATCCCCACCAGGCTAACCTCCAGCCCAACTTCCCCTTATTCAACTCTCGCTCCGCATCAACCCCATTAAAACTTTTCTTGGGGTCACCTTCGACCGCACTCTTTCCTTTTCTAAACATGTATCTTCGCTGAAAGGCAAGTTTTTCCCACGTCTCAAGGCCTTACGCTGTATCTGTGCTTCATCATGGGGCCCCTATAAAGAGTCCCTCCCTCTTCTATGCAAATCTTTTCTTCAGCCCCTTCCCACAAATGCTTCACTTGGATGGTTTCCTTTCCTAAGCGTTATCAATATCACCAAATTGGAACCCCTTCACCGAGCGACTAGTCGCACCGTCTCCGTCTGCCTTTCGTTCTCTCCTATCCCACTTCACCTCTCCTAGGCTTCTTTACCTCCCCTACGAATCACCCTGACTCATTTTGCTCAGTCATCTTATGAGCGGGCTCTTCGTCTCCCAACCTCCTTTCCTATTTCAGGTTTGGCCAGACTTGAAGTGAAACCAAGACTCTGCAGATCCTCCTGGAGAACTTTTTCGTCCACTCACCCGCTCATGCTTTCTCCAACTTCCCCTAGGGAGGCTCTTCTTGCTTGCTCTCCCTCACCTCCTTGGAATCTGCCTTCATTCACTCTAAAGCCTCCTCTTTCCTCTCCATGCTCCCGCCCTGATCCCCCTCTCTCTCACCAAGATGCGGCTCTCGCTCATCTTTGCTCTTTCCCAAATAATGATCTGGTACTCTGGACAAACGGCTCTGTTTCTTTTCCTTTTGGCAAAGGGGCTCTGGCGTACTTGCCAAGTGCTCTCTTTGTCGTACCAAGGCCACTTTTTTATTTTCAGCAGGCCCAGTATGCTCAAGTTTTTCTGCTGAAGCCTGCGCCATTCTGCAAGCTTTCCGTTGATCTCGGCAGCACCAACAACTCTACCACTTCTCTCCTTGTTTTTTTTGACTCTCGTTCTGCCCTCACCACCCTGTCCTCTGCTCCATCTTTTCTTTTACCTCAATCTCTCTAGCAGATCTGGCAGGAACTGTCTTCTCTCTTTTGTACTATCAGGCTACAATGGGTCCACCGACACTGGTTTCTCGCGGGAAGCCAAGCGGCTGATGAGCTGGGCAGACGAGGAGCGCTACTCGTGCCCTTTGTAATCTCTTGTAGTCACTCTCGTCTTATCTCTCGTATTTACTCTTCTTTTTTCTCGGACTGGAGGCGTATTGTCTAATCGAAATCCTTTGACACACAGGTTTCCTCGATTTCCACCGAGGAACTTGTGCTCCCTCGTCACGCTCGTTGTGTCCTCTCTCGTCTACGCTGCAACGGTCACAGCCTTCTGTTAAGCTCTTATCTTTTCAGGATTGGCAGAATCGAGAATCCTTCCTGCAGCACTTGCGGACACTCGACCCAGGACACCTCTCATCTCATTCTCCACTGTCCAGCTACGGACTCTGCACCACTTACTCTTTGGCGACTCTCTGTCTCTTTACGACCTCTGTTCCAGACCTTGGGGAGTTGGCCGGCTTCTGGGGCTTTATGGTCATTCGCTACACCTATATTTAATCGTTAAAGGTCGGTTAACAATTAAATATAGCGCGAAATTTCACTCTCTATCCTCAACTAAGTATGACTTTGAGTTATCTTTAACTTTAATTATCATAATGGATCTTCTATCCGTTTTCAAGACATCTATTGACTCTAATCTTTCTAAATAGTGAAGAGCAAAATTTCGGTCGAATACATACATATAAAACGAGCAAAACTGAACTGCACCAATCAACAGCCGCCTCATCGTGGTGGTGCGGTCCCCGGCCCCATTTGGGTTGGGTCAAAATGGCTGTTGGCCTTCCCGAGGGTCCCAGTTACCCCGGGCACTCCCCTTCATTTTTTCGCTATGCTGCCCCCTGAACGACCGCAGAAGGGCAGCATACAGCTTCTTTAAAATTGGTCGCCTGTTTTCTCTTTTTCATTTCTCCTGCCCCTCTCTTGCCCTTCTTTGTCTCCTCATTCTCCTCCTTCTGTTGATGAGCGGTAACGTTCATTCCAACCCTGGCCCCATCTTTCCTTGCTCTGTGTGCACTGGAAATGTGACCTGGCGGGGCAAGTCAGTGCAATGCTGCGCTTGCTCCAAATGGGTCCATCTAAGGTGCTCACAACTTTCCTTATCCAAATTCAGAGCTCTTGGCAGCTCTCACTCTTGGAGCTGTCCCCCTGCCGAATCACTGTGACTCCCTCTTTGGACTCCTCCGACATGTATACCTCCACTGTGGAATCTAGCCCCTCCTCTGCTAACGCTGCTCTCTCGCCCCACCCTCGTCTCCAAACCTCTTATCCCCCATCTGCCCATTCTATATCTTCTTCCTCTGCCCCTCCATCACCGTCCCTTGCTCCTGGCTTTCCTTCTGCACCTCCTTCCCCCACTCCCCCCTGACTCTATCAGGGTTCTTCAATGGAATGCTGGAGGTCTTCAAGCCAGGAGCACTGAATTACTCCACTTTCTTTCTTCCTATCCTGTCGACCTTATCTGCATTCAGGAATCCAATCTTAGCTCCTCTTTCTCTTTCCAGATTCCTGGATTCTCTGCTCTGCGTTCTGATCGCACCCACTCCCGGTCTGGCATTCTCTCTTCTGATGCCGCGCTCGCTGGCGGCGGCGTTGTCATTTTCGTCAGGCAGAGCCTATCCTTCTCTGAACTTTCCACCTCCTCTCTTTCTTCGCTTGATCCCTACTCTGATTATGTAGGGGTCAACATCTCTCTAAACAACTCCTCCTCGGTGTCATTTCTTAATGTGTATGCCCCCCCTATTCGCTCCTCCCCAACGGATGGCAGAACCGATTCCTTTTCTCCCTCCATTCTTTCCTCCTCTAGAAATCTCTTCATTCTGGGGAACTTCAATTGCCATCACCCCTTTTGGGACTCAAGAGTCACTCCCAATCTCCGCGGGGAGGAAGTATTCGACTGGGTCATCTCCTCTGACCTCCTCCCCCTCAATGACCCTGACACACCCACCCTTCTCCATCATTACTCTGGCAGTCACTTCTCTCCTGACATCTCCTTTGCCCCCTCTACTCTTGCTTTTTCTTGCTCCTGGGAGGTGGTTCAGGACCTGGGTTCTGACCATCTACCAATTCTTCTATCTATCCCTCTCTCTCCGGTCTTTCGCCCTAACGAGCGTCCCCCTTCTTTCAATTTTCAGAAAGCTCGCTGGGATGGCTTTGTCTCCTACATTGACTCTCACTGTCCTTTAGTAGAGGAATAATCGTCTCTTTCCTCTGCTGCTGCTCTCTTTACCTCTCTGACACTGAATGCGGCCAAATTTTCCATTCCTTTTGGCCGCATCAAACGCCTTCCTAAAGCCTGGTGGTCTGCTGAAATGGAAGAAAATTGTAAACCTTGCAACTAATTGGCAAAGCAGCATAAGGGCGTAAGGGGCATTGACAATTTATTAAAATGAATATGCCAGGAAACAATAATGAGTATACCACCCAACCAATTTTGACGAGACCATCCCTGGACGCGTTTCGTCCTTTTGGACTCATCAGCAGGGCCCGTCCCGTCACAAGCAAAAGTAACCCACTCATTAACGTTATCCTTAAAAAAAGAAAAAAACAAATCCAACACATGTAGAAGCACTGAGACTTCAACCGACGAACTATTGCTTTGCTTAGCAGGGCAGGTTGACAAATTGGTTGATTGGTTGCATATCCATTGGGAGATCAGTTTACACACTGATCTGAAAAAGCAGATTAAACGCTGCATTTATAGCCTAGCGCCTTGTCTTTGCAATGCCATCACGCTCGAGGCGAGTGCGTTGACAATTCACAAGGTGGGAGCCGGGCGACCTTTGATAGACGTGTCGAGCAAATCCATGCCAACGAATTTTCACTCTATCTCACTTCGCAGTAAACCGGGCCTCCTACAGTGAAACGGGCAAATCCATGCCAACTATTTTCAAGTAGGGAAAAAAAAACTATAGATTTGAAAGTTATTAGGCGAAGATTTCTTCGCCTAATAACTTTCAAATCTGAAATGGAAGAAGCGGTTAGTGAAAGACGCAAGGCTTTTGCTACCGCTCACAGAAGTGATGAAGATCGCCAGGCTTACATCTCCGCTTCTCGACGTGCCTCGTCGGTCATCGCCAAGGCCAAGGCTGAGGCATGGCAGGCGACTTAATCTTCTCTCTCACCTAAATCTATGTACTCTCTCCTTCATTCTATCGCTGGCTCATCTTCCTCGTCTTCTTCCTCTCCTAACTTTCCCAACTGTTCTTCTCCCAGGGAATCGGCTTCGGTCTATGCCGCTTACCTGAGATCCAACTTTTCCATTGCTCAGCCAAAGGCTCTGCGTAGCAGAGCCAGAGGCTACCTTTCTGAGCTCCGCCGAGCCATGTGCCCTGTGGAGTCTCACTCGTCCTTTTGCTCTCCCTTCTCCCCCGCTGAATTTCTTGCGGCTGCCTCCAACCTCTCCTCATCCACTGCCACTGGCCCAGACAAAGTTGCCTATTCCATGCTAAAGCACCTTCCTCGCTCTGGCATGAATTTTCTTCTTCACATTTTCAATCTTTCCTGGTCTTCGCATTCCTTTCCTTCCATCTGGAAGACATCTTCTATTATTCCCATACATAAGATGGGAAAGCCTCTCGACACTCCTGCTTCCTTCCGGCTTATCTCTCTCACCTCCTGCGTATCAAAGCTGTTTGAACGCATCATTCTATCCCGTCTACTCTTCTTTCTGGAATCTAATTCCATTCTCTCTCCCCGCCAGACCGGTTTCCGCCCTGCACGGTCTACACTAGATCAAATTCTGTACCTTTCTCAGTCCATTTCGGATGGGTTTAACAACTGGGTTTCAAAAGGCCGGGCTCTCGGACGATCCTGTCTACTATCGATTTGTCGAAAGCTTTTGGCTCTGTCTGGCATCCCGCCCTTTTCCACAAACTTATTTCGGCTGGCCTCCCTCCTTGCTTTGCTCGTTGGACTCAATCTTTTCTTTCTGGTAGGCGCGCTAGTGTGGTTTTTCAAAATCACAAAAGTCGCTCCTTTCGAGTCCGTCGAGGTATTCCGCAAGGAATCGTTCTTGGCCCTGTACTTTTCTCTCTCTTCATTAATGATCTTCCGGCATCTCTGCCTTCTTCCGTCAGCTGTTCTCTTTACGCTGACGATCTGGCCATTTGTTCCTCCTCCCCCTCGGTCCCCACTGCGGTGGAGGCCACACAAGGAGCTTTGTTTCGATTGGAACGCTTGTCTGAGTATTGGTGTCTTCCTTTCAATTCGAGCAAATGTGAGGCCTCCTTCTTTTCAGTGGATCCCCACCAGGCTAATCTCCAGCCCAACCTCCTCCTACTCGGCTCCCGCCTCCGTTTTAATCCAACTCCTACTTTTCTCGGGGTCACCTTCGATCGCACTCTTTCCTTTTCTAAACATGTATCTTCGCTGAAGGCCAAGTTTTTCCCACGTCTCAAGGCCTTACGCTGTATCTGTGCTTCCTCATGGGGCTCCTCTAAGGAGTCCCTCTCTCTTCTATACAAATCTTTTCTTCGGTCCCTTCCCACAAACGCTTCACCCGGATGGTTTCCCTTCCTAAGCGCTACCAATATCACCAAATTGGAACGCCTCCACCGAGTGGCCAGTCGCACCATCACCGGCTGCCTCTCGTCCTCCCCTATCCCACTTCTCCTCACCAAGGCTTCTTCATTTCTCCTACGATTCACCCTGACTCATTTCACCCTTTTATCTTATGAGCAGGCTCTTCGTCTCCCAACTTCCTTTCCTATTTCAGGTTTGGCCAGACTTGAAGTGAAACCAAGACTCTGCAGATCGTCCTGGAGAGCTCTTGCGTCCACTCACCCGCTCATGCTTCCTTCTACTTGTTCTAGGGAGGCTCTTCTTGCTTGCTCTCCCTCACCTCCTTGGAATCTGCCTTCGTTCACGGTGTAGTCCACCCTTCCCACTCCATGCTCTCGCTCTGATCCCCCTCTCACTCGCCAAGGTGCGGCTCTCGCCCATCTTGACTCTCTCCCACCTCATGATCTGGTGCTTTGGACTGACGGCTCTGTTCCTTTTCCTCTTGGTAAAGGCGGCTCCGGCGTTCTTGCCAACTGCTCTCTCTGTGGTGCTGAGACCACTCTTTCCTTTTTGGCAGGCCCAGTATGCTCAAGTTTCTCCGCTGAAGC
Organism: Trididemnum clinides; assembly: GCA_963675345.1. Taxonomy (NCBI): domain Eukaryota; kingdom Metazoa; phylum Chordata; class Ascidiacea; order Aplousobranchia; family Didemnidae; genus Trididemnum; species Trididemnum clinides. The sequence goes on along the minus strand of OY776296.1, from coordinate 13,584,855 downwards.
TTGCGCCACTCCGCACGCTCTTTGCTGGTCTCGGCAGCACCAACAAGTCAGCCATTTCTCTTCTCTTCTCCTACTTTCTGACTCTCGTTCTGTTCTCGCCGCCTTATCCTCTGCTCCATCTTTCCTCTTATCCCAAACTCTGTGGCAGATCTGGCAGGAACTGTCTTCTCTCTCCTTCTGTTCTATCAGGCTACAATGGGTCCCCGGACACTCATTTCTCCCGGGGAACGACACGGCCGATGAGCTTGCCAGACGGGGAGCGCTACTTGCACCCTCCGCAATCCCTTGTAGTCTCTCTTCTCTTACCTCTCGTATCCACTGTTGTCTTATCTCGGACTGGAGGCGTACTGTCTCATCGAAGTTCTCTGACACACAGGTTCCCTCGATTTCCACCGATGAACTTGTGCTCCCTCGTCATGCTCGCTGTGTCCTCTCTCGTCTTCGCTGCAAAGGACACAGCCTTCTGTTAGGTTCTTAGCTTTCTAGGATTGGCAGAATCGAGAATCCTTCCTGCAGCGCCTGTGGACACTCGACCCAGGACACCTCTCATCTCATTCAGCACTGTCCAGCCACGGACTCTGTGCGCCGCTTACTGTTTGGCGACTCTCTGTCTCTTTACGACCTCTGGTCCAGACCTTGGGGAGTTGGCCGGCTTCTGGGGCTTTATGGTCATCCGCCATGCCCTCATCGCTTGGAAGGGGTCGGGTAACCAACAAGAACAACAACAACAGCAAAACTGAAATTACAGACGCACTATTTCGTAACAAACGGAGTTAGCAAATTCAGACGGTCATAAAGTTGTAAACAGGATTACCTCACAATCTGTAACTTGCTATCACAATATTCCATTTCTAACTATTTATATACACCGAACACCACTACATATAAAAAATCAATGTACTGAAATAAGAACTGAATACTATTAATAAACAAAGAACTTTCGCGGTCCCCACACGGAACCCTGAAAACACCCAAAACACAACTGCATGCATTGCGAAACCCCAGTTGAAGAGCACTGATGTGGAATGATCAAAATACCGCCGTGAGTAATTTTTTTTCAACGTTTTTAACCCCCTAACCAAGGTCAGTTAACTTTAATCAAATCATCATTTTATTGGCTACGTTTCACTGTCCAAACTATCTTTATCTTCTTTTTTTTTATTTGCCATATTACCCGTAATCCAATTAATCGCAATGATGGTGCAAATTTTCCGGCTGTTTATAGTGTGTTTGTCTCCAATAAATAATGTCTTACTTATCTTTTGGTGATGGTGCAAATGATGGAAATGCAAATGCAAATGATGGTGCAAATGGTGGTGCAAATTTTCCGGCTGTTTATGGTGTGTTTGTCTCCTATAAATAATGTCTTATGTATCTCACAACACTTTTTACTTGCCCACTCCTGTATCTGTGACGTAACAATGTTTTCGTTATTACGTGATTGCCTGCCCTGTTGGTAAATAATTTTTAGTGTTTAGTAATACAGGTTGTCTTTATATTTTTATATGTAGGGTTACCATATTTTGAAAAGCAACAATCGGGACATTGGATGACGAATTTTGTCGAGACGAAATTAATGGCCCCTCCAACGTTTTTTTAACAAAAGCGGGACGGTGGGTTGCGGTTACAAACGTGGTTGTCACTTCAGACGGAAATTGGGGTGATCTCCAAAAAAAAAAAAAAAAAAAAAAGGTCATCGTCTGTCAGTTCCACGTTTTGTGTCATTCTGAAGCCCATAAGTGAATAAATTTCGTGACCGTGAGGACGTTGACCTTTTTTTTTTTGGAGACCACCCTAATTTTCGTCATTTGCTTCAGATCCGCACCCTTGGCTCAATAATTATGCCTTCAAACGCACTTCACCGTCCCGCTATTGTTAGAGATACAATTGAAGTGTCCATAAATTTGGTAAACTCCGTTCTCTTCCACAGAGGCAAAAAGCGGGATTTTCGATCAAAAAAGCGGGACAAGGCCTCATAAAGCGGGGCGTATGGTAACCCTATTTATATGGTACAGTTTATATGTTACACTAGTAACATCTACCGTTTTCTGAAGAAGTTCCCCGGTAACTTAAGGGGAGCGAAACGTTAATTTTGAAGAATAAATTTGTCGAAAGAACGAATTGATCTGGTTGTAATATTTATGATTAGCCTGATCGGAAATGTATCGGCAGTTTTTGCTGCCGCACAGCGGGGCCACGGCCAACCCAGGGCACTGCAGCGGAGGTATAATCTTTTTGATTCCCTTTTTCTAATTACCTCTCTGTCTGGGCCAGCCACAAATAGTGTAACCCAAAAATGCAGGTAAATGCCGAAAAGACGATTTCTCTCCATTGAAGTAAAGACCTGGTGCGAAACTAAACTTTTTATTCCGCACACAACAGACTCAATAAGCAAGCATGGTTAGGTTTACCATATTTGGAAAAGCAAAAATCGGGACAATGAACGGCCACTTTTCACGAGACCAAATATATGGGCTTATCATATTTTTTTGATCAAAAACGGGACGCTCAAATTCAGTTTGAGACCATTTTTTTGGGAGGGGGAGGAGATCAGCTTCACCTAGGTTGCAATTAGGCGCGGTCACGCCTACAGTGGGGGTGAACTCCAAAAAAAAAAGTCATCACCTGTTTGGCTGCACGTTTTGTGTCATTTTCGGCCGGAATCGTCATTTAGGTAGGGTTCGCTGTCATAATGCCTTAGCTTATCGGGACTAGCGTTTGCATACCCTAGTTCAAGCTGCGCTGGCTGTCTAAAGGAAAAAGCATGACTTTCGATGATTTGAGCGGGACAAGGCCTGAAAAAGCGGGACTATCCCGCCTAAATCGGGACGTATGGTAACCCTAGGCATGGTAATGGGGTGAAGTCAAAGTGGCAGCCATTTCATTTTATCCATAAATGCAGACTTGGTAGCTCTACGACATAAAAGGCAAAGAGCCTTTGGTAGGCTACTCAATATTCGCCTTTTGCTTCGTGAGTAGCTTCACTGTACAAACCAGGTAAAGTACGAGTAGTCGGGCAACTGCACGCTAATCGTGAGCATAGTTCACCTTCCGGTGATACCAATTTACCGGCATTTACAAACTATCTTAATGAAAATATTTGTAGCAAACATGTATTTATATTAAAGTCATTTAAATCATGACTATGTATTAGTTCATATTGATGAAACAGATCACGAAAGATTATTTGTATCAGGAATATAAGATCTGCTAGAAAAATAATTCAATAGACTTAGTCATTTGTCGGAAAGCACTGTTTAGTGTTTTAAGTGTCTCATCGCTTCTTCGCATTATTCATTTACGATTAACATGCAAAAATGAAGTCACTACAGATGACACAGCTAAGGAATAGTCACATATTGCCAACGTCTTTGTGTGTTGTAAGGTTTAAATTGCCAACCTTGATAGTATAGGCCTGCCAGAATTAAATAGAAACCTTCTGTAAGAAGTGATAACTCTTAGCAAGAATGTTATTAAGTAGCTCAGAGGTTTAATGTACAACTTAGGCTACAGAAGTTTAAATTGGTCACCACGCAGGAAATATTCTGAGTGGATTTTCTGTGATCGAAAGTTTTATGAAAATATAGTTTCCTCGTTCCATCGCCTTTTTTTAATCGACTGCTGTAAAAGTAAATGACACACATCTTGTGAAATACTTCAGTAACTTAAACACAATAAACTAAGTTAAAGTTAAAGATAAGTTTCATCGTACTCCACTATAAAACAGTGTTAGCATTTTATGGTTTGCTATAGGCATTACTGAAGAAGGAAACACCGGTTTAGCCTCCATACAGTATGCATAAGAATAGAGGTAATCTAATTTACAGAGAGTTAAACACATCCTAAATCAAAATAGCCTAGCATTGCTATTGGGCATAATCTTGAATCACCACCGTGGCTGGATATATAGATGTTTTACCACGTCACAAAACATCTGGAAAGCATTAATTTTTAAGAGTACGGCATTCCAGACGCTCTTCTTGATTGCCTGAGTTCTATTGACCGAAAATTCTGCAGTAATTGGTTATTATTTTTATAAATATAGGAAAACGATTTCATAACTGCTGATGTCTACGAAGGGTTTTAATGCTTCGGAATGTTGAGTGTACCAAACCCATAACCAGCATGATGTCTTGAGGATGGAATGGTATTTAAAAGAGCCCCACTTTTTCTGAATGCCACAACGAAGGTGGTCTCCACAATATTTGAGTGCTGAAAAACTAACCTGCTATGTATGCTTTTACAGAAAAGCCGTATCGCTTGTACAATCTGCATCTAAACGAAGTTTCGGTGGATTCCAACACTAGCGTTTTTATTGTGGGAGTGGGACGTATACTAAACCCTCTTTCTTCAACCTTGATAAATGATCAGTTGAAGAAAAATTTTCATCACAAGTAGATCTGCAAATAAAGCTTATTTTGCGTTTACAGTATGTTTAGTTTGTCCACTGGTAGCCTATTTCCTTTCAAAATTTCTCAAAATGCTATTGCTTATATAGCTCACTTTCAAAACAAGTTAGCACCTTCCTTTACTCGAAAATTTAAAATTTCGTTATTGATTTCTAAAAAATGTCTTTACATAACTATAACTCCAAAAATACCAATACTTGACAAATTTCGAAGTGACCTCGAAAAAAGGTTTTTACTGAGGAAATAATTATGCCTCCGTATTTCAAAAATCATTTGTTCGCTAATTTTCCTCATGAGGCCCTACCTAATCATTTTGCTGCCGGAAAGCTTTCAGCTTAATATGTTCCATGGTCGTTCTAAAGAGTCTCCAAACAAGAATCCCCCTGTTCACTAGTATCTTTGAGTGCCCTTAAAGAAAAATCCTTGATCGGGAATTTTCTCAGGATTACTAACTTATCATTCAACGCGACTGTAAACTGCGCACGCAGAGCGTCACATTGAAATCTTTGGTTGCCCTCCGAAAAACGAGAGAGAGAGAGAGAGAGCTATATATTTTTGTTTTCCCGTCATGGGAAAATTTGTTGTTGGTTATGCTGAAACAGTAGTTGGGAAACGTGTTTTACGGCCCAATTGTAAGTTCATGGATACCTTTTAATTTGCCACACACCGATTACAATTGTGGGTCACGTGATTTTTGGGAGCATTACCGTGTTGAAACTTGCTTCAGATCTATATATCACAACTGCTAGCTAAGCGTATTTCACCACAAACATCGCAATCATACAGGGGATATTTCCGTAAATTTTCAAGGACACAACAACATAGCCATCATCAGGTTTACGTGCACGACCACTAACTACATTTCAATTTTTTGGACAAAGCTGCCAACGATCATTTGTAGACCAATCGCTTGTGGGCTGAAGTAGGAAACTACAGATGTTTTTACTTATTACTTACAAACTTAATTGTTGTTGTTCTAAAATTTCTCCTCAATTTTGTGGACGCTACGTTTTAAAACTCTGATAATTATGTCTATAGCCTAACTTTCCTGTTCCTTGCTATAGGCGATAGCATCTCAAGTGTGAAATAGTATATTGTTTAAGGTTTAAGAACTTAGCTATTCAGCATGGCCAACTCAATACCACGAGCAGGAGTAGCAACAACTGCAGCGCATGGAGTTGCTGGGTCTCAACCGTCGACGCATGCAGAAGGAAATGCTTCAGTTCATGGTGGTTTTGTAGCAGATCTAATGATCGATGATGCTCCACGTGTGGGGGATTTGGGAGTGTTGCAAAGTGGTACAAAAATAATGCAGGAAAGACTAGATTTGGTATGTTCATTTTTTTCTGTTTCTTTTTCCTGTCGCCTAATTTCCATTGATCTCTAGTAAGTTATTAATCATTGCTCGTTGGCTTAAGGAACGAAAAAATACAAAAACTACGCTCGTCTTAAAATAATGCTTACATTTTAAATATCTCAACGAGTAACTTTTTTTTACGTTGTGATGTCGTATATGATCTTTTAATTCTTTTGATTCCAACTTTGTGCGGCCTAATATGTAACAAACTTGTTGATTTAGGTAGAACCCAAGAAAATGTTTGGTATTTTGTTTCCAGCTGCTGCAAAGACTCTTTCCTCGTATGCTAATCTTGTGTCCAAATCCTGGAAGCAGCTTTTCCACTGTTCTTGCTTTGATATGAGTGGAAACTTAGAGCCACTCAAATAAATTAAACCGCTTCTCAGTATACCTGTTAAGCTTTTCCTTGGGATAACCAAGGTTCCAAAATAAATTTCCTAATTTTGCTTTACATTCTTTTCCTTTGGTACATAAATTAATGTCAACTCAAAAAATTACTTGACACTTGTTCTCGACCACTTAATGAATTGAATTGATTAAACCAGTACCATGAAATCCGCTGAAAACCTCTTTTAAACCATAAAGTTTATTGAGATTTGACCTTGGCTACATTTTGCACTCTACTTTAAAATGTATACATTGCTTTGGCAAGTGCTTGATAGATGCAGCAAAATGTCTTTACAACTAAGCGTCTACAAAATAATAACCTCAAAAACAGGAAAATATGAAATTAATCTACAACACTTGATAGCACATGATGCATAAGCTTTTTTGTGGACACACAGGCGGAGATAACTAAAAGTTTAGGGAATTTAGGTGGCTAATGCCATTGCAAGGGTGGATCTAACATTTTGGTTTGAGGAAAATCAACCTGAAGTCCTTTTTTCGAAGACCTACTATCAAAGAGCGACTGCTTTGTACATTTTTGCCACGCACACATTAACTTAAAGGCTTTTTCTTGGAGATCAACTACTCGAAATTGCTCATTTTGGTCACACGGACCTTTTTGTGTTTGCCAGAATGATAATCTATTTTCTGGAGATCAACTATTCGAAAGCAATTGCTTCAATAATCTGAATATTTTTTTTGTCCATGTTTATTCTCCATTCACCAGAAAGCAAGCTGTATCGCTTTCTTTTGGACGGGATGTCCGCACTTGCTGGGAGTGACCATTACCAGTGACCATTCTGGACCACCTGTCTTACACATAAAGCCAGGGGCGTCCTGTAAGTGCCTTGCCTATAACACAAAAAAGTAATACCTTATTTACTTTATCATGACAAACCAATATTCTCTTCCATCAAAAAATGTTACAGTTGAAAAGCGTCAATAAATTGCATGATATTATAATAGCTTTATCATTATTTTATCTCGTACTATCTGAAAAAGTGTATTCGCAGGTCAAGCAACAAGTTGAAGCTGCTAATTCGGCAACTTATTCTACTTACAAGATTGTAACGTTCAAAGAACAAGTCGTGGAAGGAAAAAACTTTTTTGTAAAAGTAAGTTTGATACTAGACTTACCGCATTTTTACCCTACCTAAAGTTACCTTGAGCCGTCAAAATGACCGTTCGTACAACAATTGAAAAGAGATTTTATTATCATGCACTGTTTTGTGTTAGCCAAAAAGTTTCCGTTAACTTTTGCTGTAAACCTATGATTGTGACTTGAATCTTTGCAGGCGTCAGTTTGATACGTTGCACGCTTCATCATGTTCTGGAATAAGCTGCGTTGCCAAACGGCATTGTAGGTCTTCAACTTGGTTTTTGTCTGAGTTTCTGTTTATACGTTCTGAGCTTGTAGCCAACCTCTACACGCATTTTGATTTCGTTCCGTTCTTAGCAATCAATATCAATTAATTTCCACTGTGTTTGGTGTAAAATGTATCACCTAGCGGTTGTGCTGTAGTCATAGAGAGCGGAAACGATGGGGAGGGGGCCACTAAATTTACTGGTATGACAAAATAGCTAATAAGAACTGTTTAATATTAATCCAAATAGCTATACCTCAAAATTAATCCAAGCATAGCTCAATATTAATCTATTTGTAGCTTAATATCCCAGAGCATACCAGAGACGACCAAACTGATTCTTAGGCTTGATTATTATTTTTGATACCATTACAAACCAACCTCATTGTTTGCAATGCTAATGTGGCTACAAAGTGCCATCGTAGGGTAAGAGGTTAATATCAATATTAACTACTATTAATCTCATATCCTACAATGGCCCTTCATGACCACACTTGATTGATGCCAAAATATTTGCGCAGCAGGCTTGGGTAAAACTGGCCTCTGCTTTTGGGTTCCCACACTTTGTAAATGGTTCCGCTATGGATGGCTGTAGGATCTTGCTTGAAACATTGTTGTTTCCGGTTTACTGTCAAAGGTGACAAGTTGGTAAGGTGCAGAATCAGTTTGCTCCAGATGATCAATATCAGTTATTGAATTTCATTCATTAAAAAAAATTAAATCCCTTGTAGGTCGAACTTGGTCTGTATATGCTGACCCCTTCACAAACATAGGCATAGTTTGTGAAGTGTGGGGAGCTGAAAGCATTTGTGTCTTTCTTTTCCATAGTAAAGTTTAAGCCCCTCTTTTTTTTTGAAAGTTAGGTTTTTCAGAGTGACATTTTTGCTAACTTCAACTCCAAACAAAGGTATGATGAATACCTCTTTTTTGAAACATTACTTTTCTGTAGCGAGTGTTTTGCTCAGTTTTGAAATCCCTGTGAGAAGGAGCAAACAGAGAGCATTTCTGTTTCCAAACAAAGTTGACGAACATTTTTTTGAGATCAACTTTTAGAAATTGGATATTTTGTCAATTTTTGAAATTTCAGAGAGGGGGCTGAAAGCAGTAGGTATGAGAGTTTTGCCACCATACCCCCTACTTTTACGCCATGTTCATGACTATATTCCGCTTTCACAACTCTTGTACATAACTATAACCAGTTACTGCAGTCACTGTTACAAGGTTGTTTGAAGCGATATCACCTCAAAAGATTTTGAGGTAAATACAATTTTAATGCTGGAGAGTTCTGAAAATTGCTGTGTGGTCAAAATGCCCGTTTGCGATAATTTCAGGTAATTTGCTTTTTATCCCTCTCTGGGCTTACTCCAATACATTAAAAATTAACATGCTGAAAGTTGACCAAACTTAGGAAAGTCAGGAAGTTGCAATATCGTATTACTTACCTTAGCAGAGACATTGTATCAGCGATTAAAAATAAAACGGTCTAAATGAACCTTCCGCTAATTTTAATGTTAGGCAAAATAAAAATCAACAAAAAAATGATTACCAGTAGCTAAATTAAACAACGTATTGTATATTACCCCAAATTTGGCAAAACGTTACCTTGCAGAGACAGCCTGCTTACCAAACTCGCTTTATTTTCGAACGTTATGGAGTTACAAACAATCTTGAAGTCATGCACTATTTCTTAAAGTATTAACTACATCCACAAAAAAATTTTACAAAGGCTTGTTACTTTTTACTGATAGACCACACAAATGAATTGAAAAATGGCAAAAGAGATCGCTTAAATCTTTGATGGCACTGCCACCGACGATAGAAAAGTAAAAATTCATTAACTGCATTACACAGTATGCAGCCTAATTTATCCAATTTCAGTGCTAGCAATCGCCACATTGCAGTTATGTTTAAAGCGTCCGCTTCGCTGTCGGTAGAAAGGAATTCTATTCCTTAGTAGAATTGAACCAAAACTTGAAAAAGGAACATTCACAGTTTCTCTTCTCGGCGTTCAGCAACAGAAATAATTTGGAAAGTGAAAGATTAAACTGAGTTTACTCAGTTATGATTAAAAAGAGTGAAATAAATCTCAATGGCTTGAGCACGCAGCCGCTGTAGGCGCCCCAACACCAACAGCATACTACTAGGATACTCTCTTTTCTGCCAGCTACCACGTAGTAAAAATTTCTGTAGAGTAAGAGAAACGGTAGCTTTAGCCTTTTTAGAATTGCTAAAAAGTGCTTTCCCACTACCAGAAAACTTCAAATACTGCAAATGTTTCCATAGGCAAGCTGTTACAACTGTCTGGTTAAATACCATGCTCCAACTACCCCTAGTTTCCACCCCTCTTGCGTTAGAACCTGCTCTGGTACAAATTAGTAGTTTGCGGAGGTTTTGCCATTATTTGGAAACCATTGGCACTGACCAAGTATTTAGCAAGCATTAAAAGAGTTTGTAAAGATATTTTTTGTAATCACAAGACTCTTTTGTATGGTGCAATTTAGAATTACTGTAAAACTTTATAGGCTCTTGCCGCGTTTTAGTAGAGTTTTTTTGATTCTATTTCAATCTTAATTTACTTCTTAAAATTGAAGCGACTTGCAGTATTGATCGAATAATTACACTCTCTGAATGGATAAAAAAATCTCGCTGCCTTATATATACTGCTGGAAAATAATCTAGAAATTGCTAGAACATCACGTGACACAGGAAAAACGCTGTCAATAAATTACGTAATCGGTAATAATAATAAAAAACAAAAATCTTTGAGAAGAAACAAGAATCACTAGAATATGATGGAAAGTCACGTAGACAGCCATTGTGACGTCAGAAAGGCGTGTGAGTTACAATTCTATTTATAAATTCGAAAGAAAAAAGGTCTTTTTTGAAAACAGCTTTGCAAGTTAGGGCTACAAACAATTCAGATTTACAAATAAAATAATCACCGCAAAACAAACAGATTACAACTCTATACATGTGTAAAACTATTTTTTAACGCAAATTTACGTATTTGTGACAGTTTCACAAAACAGATGATGATAATTGATTGGTTGCTCATCATATTCTTTGGAATAAAGGCAGGACGCTAAACAAAGGATCCAAGGCTAATACCACAAACTTAAGACAAATTGATCAGGTTGAGGGAAAAATGGCTGGCATCTAGAAGAGCGACAACTGTAAACCAGTAGAGCTATAGCTTAACTATGAGCTAGTCGGTAATCATTTTGTGGGTATCCACTAGCTGCATCTCAAATTCTGTTGGTAAGCAGATTTGCTATATTTACTTGAAGCAGAGATGTTAGTGGTCATAGGCCTGCTCATTGAGATTTTTACCACACAATAAATTTTTTTGGCGACAAAAAAGTTGCGCTCAAAGAGAAGCTGAACCTCATTTCACTGCAATCTTTTAAGATACACTTTTCAAGAAATCTGTATGTAAACTGTATTTCAAATATACCAGTAGCTTTCTGGTTGTCTCTTCTTTCAATTCTTAATTTTGTTTTCAGGTTTTCGTTGGGGGAGATGACAAGTGCATTCATGTAAAAATTGTAAAGCCGATAAGGCAACTTGAATATGTTGGCGGCGTTCAAGGAAAGAAAACCTTCCTGAGTCCCATAGAATTTTTCTAATTGGTTTTGGTATTGAAAGGTTTTTACCGACTACCGTAAGGTATAGTTACCAGCAGTCATTATATTCGGAGTATAAGTCAATACGAAAAATCAATTGTCCTACGTAATTGATGCTTTGCTCTGTCGTTGTGCAAATAACTTATCAACTGTAAATAAAAATTAAGTAAATGACAATGAGATTGCAACTGACTTTTCATTCAATCCCGTGAGCTCATACTCTGCAAGTTTTTTGTCAGATTGGGCCACCACGATGGGTAGATTGCTTGGCTTCGCCACGTGACTGCCGCACAAAGATAGAAGCAAACCGTAAAGTGTCGCACCCAAAAACGCAATACGCGAACTTGCCGGGTTTTTTACTCTCTCTTCCCTTGGTGCTGAGCGTCAAGCAGGGAAGCTTTGATTAACGTATTTGCAGTCTTCAATATGACACGACAAGAAAACTGAATCCACATCCACCGAGTGTAAGCGGAAGCTACATCCCTTCACCGATAAGCCAGTCGATCCCGAAGATCGTAAGCAAATTTCGCAGCCTCCAAAATTCTCCGTTTCTGAAACAGTCAGAGGAAAAAACAAAGTCAAACGCATGACTTTTTAAGGCAAAAGCGTTGGCTGGAGAGTTTAGTTGAGTTGCGCGACTTTGGCGTCGTTAGCAGTATTTGCGAGATATCATCAAATGAACAAAAACACGACTTTCGCCGACACTTAAAATATTTCTAGTGCAAACTTTTCGTAACAATACTCAAAATAAGTTGTATGCTGACAAACTTCCAACAGTAAAAAGTATAGTGTATTTATGATTTCCAGATCGTTGATGTTGCAAATTATAGAAAAGTGTACCTACCACTGCGCAAGGAACAACGGTTGCCTACTGATCCAATCAGCAGTTGACAAAACTCAAAATCCATTGCTAATTAACAAACTTGCAAGTGAAAAAAGCAGAATGACCCTGTGATTTCCCAAACGTTGGTGTCACCAGTTGTAGCGGTAGCGTAGCGACATCTGCATCAGAGATGAGCGAATCTAGGTTTTTTCAGAACCTGATCCGATCCTAATCAGAAACATCAAATCTTGATCCTGAATTTGGAAAATGTTAAATCCAAATCCCAAATCCCAATCCTGAAAATGCAAATTTTGAAATTTATTTTAAGGTTACTTCATTTGATCACAAAGAAGTTAAATCCTAATCCTAATCCTAAACCGGATTTTTCAAAAACTCTAAATCCTAATCCGACTCAAATCTTCAAATCCGGTTGGATCTAGATCTTAATCCTAATCCGTGCTCATCTCTGATCTGCTCATATAATAATAACTGCTGCCTACTGATCGAATCACCAGTTAGCTCGTCAGCATAAGAAAAACTGATAAAGTTCAAAATGTGTAGTTAGCTGACAGTTGACAAACTTAGAAATAAAATTTTTCTCCTACTTGTGTAAAAATATAAATCGCCGCACGCCGAAATGCACGTGGAACAGCAATTCCCCACCGGCTGTCCACGCGGCTTCTGAAGTGGTCCACCAAGAGGACTTTTCATAAAAACCAATTATTTATAAAAAAATAGTTATTCTGAAGATTCTAGGTGAGTTTCTGTCAATTTTCCTCATTAGGTATTGCTGCGTTCGTTTTTGTTGCAAGACTGTCGCACAGTCAAAGCTTGCTGCTAATTAGCCTCAGAGCTTGTGAAAAGGTTACTTGTAATGGTTGTCAGAATCAACTGACTTAGAATTCTAGAAGTGGTAAGTGCTTAACCCTACCCCGCTTTTTAAAAAATAGCATGTTTTGACCAAAACTTAATGCTTTTAAAAATTTTTTATGACATTTAAATTTGATCTATTCTCATTTAAATTTAGTCTATTCTCATTTAAATTTGATCTATTCTCAGGTAATTGGAAATAAAATGTACGATGTATAGCTTTTACTTTTTCGCAGTAATGTAATAAAAACTCTGAGTCAAATTGGGACATTGTTGGTCACGATGTCCTAATGTACCCTACCATCATTTCAACACTGCCCATGCACTGTCGTTTACTGATTGGTTGGCTGTCTTTTTAGCGCTTACTATACGCAATAGCTATTTTGAAAACTTGAAAATTTGATCAAATGAAAAACTGCACAATAGTTCAGCTTTTTTACATGAAGTAATTGGTTCATTGACCAATCATCTAAAGATGTCGCGGGCTAGGACATCGATAACTCGGCCAGTGCAGATACAATAGGCTATATACCAGAGCTACTCAACTAATTTTAACGAAGGTCCAGTTGGACAAGCTCAACATTTTAAGGGGCCCAGTAGAATTTTTGACTTGCAATGATAAAAAAGAATTTATCATTGCCAATAAATGCAGAAAAATACTTGGATTTTCTCTTAATCTACCCTTTCTTCACTAAACATCGAAATCAAAAATAAAATTCTATTCTACTAATTTTGTGAAAAAAACGCAATTCTTGCTTTTTCCCAGTTCTTGAAACTTGGTCTGTAGAAGTAACGGCAAATCAAGGCAGTGGCGGGGTATTTCGTCCTGGTACTTCACAGTAAGCTATCGTGTGCTGCAGTATGATCTGCCAATACAGTGCCTGATTTATTTTCTTCAAAGCGGTGCTCAACGTCATAGGTTTGTTTGAGCACTTGGTCGGTTATGCATTGACAATGCCTGAAGCCAGCTTGTTTGTCAGGAAGTTGGGGGGTTAAAAACAGGTTCTAGGCGCCTCGAGAGTAATCGCTCAAAAAGCTTGTAAGACTCACTCTGCAGCGATATGACCTGAAAGCTCTTTCAGTCATCAGCTATTTTGACGGGATTTGGTACCAAAACAACTGTGGCCAGTCGCCATATTGTGAGGACTGTTTGGTAGGTCACGCAGCTGTGTAAAATTTTTGAAGCCTTGTAACACGTTTGGTGCCGCAGTGCTTCAGAATATATCTGGCGAGACATTGTCTGGGCTTTGAGCTTCACCACACCTGATCAGTTTAATTGCAGAAGCAAATTTAGCGGACGAGAGAGGCATGGATAACAGATCTTCAGTACTGGGAAATAGGTTTTTTCCTGTTTTTCCTGCTGATCATGCTGCTAGTTAGTTCTTTTGAAGGTGGCATTGGTTAGTGCTAAGAATGTGCAGCTGCGCCAAAGGCGTGAAAACTTTTTGCTATTTTGTTTGAAAACAACTTAGTACTGAGAACAAGTCAACAGAGTTTGGAAAAAGGGAGATGGGTTTTTTTGCGACCCGTGGCTGCACCAGCTCTTACTCATCCTGGAGCTTGAGGTCCAGTTTCAACACTCGAAAGGCCCGGATTCGGACCGCGGTCCGCCATTTGAGTAGCCCTGCTATATGTAAACAAGAGCCTTGAAATTTTAGAAAACTACACCCTTTTTCCGTTCGTTATAAAAGTGTTATAAAAATGTTTTATAAAAGTTCATTATAAAAGTGTTTTTTGCTGTTTTTTCATTCTAAAAGATAAACCAATGCTGCACCAAGCCTCATAAGCAAATTATTCAGGCTTTGTATCACAGGGGCAGGGTAGAAAATTTGAAAGAGAGAACTGTGGGCATTACGGGCAAGTCAGACGTCATGGTTGTCTACCATCTTAATCACTGTCGTAAATACAGAAATGTTGAGCTGGCAACGTTGCTTAATACCTCTGTAAACAAAAAACAAGTTCCAACATGTTTCAAAAGTTTTACCCTAAGCTTTAATCACCAGGGGATCAACTGTGCTGATTTTTTAATCTTTTATCCTGATACTGGAAGTTCATTTCTACATAAATAATGACAGCCGCTCCTTGACTTTTCAACCTTGCTGTTTCTGTTCCTTTTAGTTTACTGCTCATGCTAGCGACCAAGCGGTAAGGTATATTAAAATGCACCGTAGTAAATTAAAGGTGGCGCACTGTTGGGCACTCTCCCTTACCTCTTGCTCAATTCTTGTTCAAGCTCGAAGTCAGTGTAGGCATGGCAGACCAATTAAAATCAATAATTCAAGTGTCGTTGATTTTTTTAAAGTGCTGCAGCTTAAATCAGATGAAATTGGAGATTGTGGTCTCAGGCGGAGTAGATTATCTTTTAGTGGTCCAGGGGCTTAAAAAGGTTGGAATCACTGACTTAGAACAATGAGAGGTTTGGTAACAAGACATGTAGTTGTTTGTTTACTTTTGACTATGACGTGAACAAACTTTCCTGTTGTTCGGCAAAAAATAAATACCCTCTCGTGAGCTACGCAGTAGTTCACCGCAACAAGTGAAGCGTCGTTGGGGTACGAAATCTTCTAATTACTCTTAACGGTGCAATGACAAGAAAAGAAAAGCTTTAAAAGAGAAAAAGAAGCAAAATTATGTTTTTTAGCGCTTTTGATAAACTTTTCTCTCCGGGTTTCGAGCCCATGTTGCTGAAGACTGTCAAGATCCAGCTCTGGCAAAGACCAAGGTTTTTAGGGTTTGGTACTAACACCAAGACATTGAATAAAAGTACGATACCAATACCAAATTCAAGACTTCAAAAAGCAGTTTCAAGAGTAACACTAATCTTTAGGACATTATTTTTCAATATTGTGAACGTCTTTGAGCGACATTCCATTGTGTCAAACGACAGTGGCGTAAATCCACAACAAGTAATTGGGGAAGAATAAACGGTAAAAATATAACTCAACACTTTTTGAGACATTCAACTTTAAGAAGTTTTCATTGTAAAAATCATAAATAATTCTCTTTTTAAAATAACTTGAAAGACAATCCTGTCGAGAAAATTGTTAAGGGATGCATTCCCCTTTCCTCGGAATTTACGCCGTTGTTAAAATGGAGGTAAGTGTTTAGTTGTTGTTTTGATGTTGAATAAAAATCCAGTTTCAGAGTGTGCTTAAAGTTTAAACAAGATGGGCGTTTTCAGTGACCTAATAACTGTTTTAGAGAGCTTTTTCCATGCCATTCCTTTCTTTGAAAAAATTCCTGAAACCGTTTTGATGCTCTACTGAAGTCATTCACAATAGCAGTCTTTTCATTTTCATTCATGTTTTTAGATCAGTAAAGTTTTAAGAATTAAATTTTTTTATGTAATTTTGCTCTTTATATTGTCCAAATAATTAAAGATTTTTCTTCCAGGCTTCAAGATTTAAATAACAATCGATTAAGTCGTAGAAAACAACAATGGTAAAGACAGCAACATATCGCTGTAGATGCCATGATCATTACAGCAGTTGATTTAGGACCGCTGCACCGAGGCAACAGAGAAACACAAACAAGATTAGATAAGTCGGAGCCATTCCTTATTTTAACTTAAAAGCCAGATTATGTTTAGCTTTCTCTTGCAGTTGATGAGAACACAGAGCAAATGGAATTAGCTCTTCGGTCAAATACCAAAGATATCTTTTTAATGTTGAGAGAGCATCATCAGACAGGCCTATGTCTCTAAATACTGGTATTTGTTTATGAACCAGCAGAAACTTGTACAACTGTAAATCATTAGCAGCAGCTGCAGCACCTACAGCCCCAAAAATGGATTCACACGAACAGTGCTTAACAGAGAGAGCTCAAACTTTCTTGCGGGGTCTTTTGTCATGAATTAAAACCAATCCAGGGTTGTGACCACCAAGTTTTGAAAAATAAGTGTATTTTTGAACAGTCCTACTGCTCATGTGACGGATAATGAAGTTGACACAGCCATCAAGATGTTGCCCAAGTTCGCTTCCGACAGAAGTGGATGTCGGCATTACAGATAATCCTATCATTGAATAGCTGACTTTCTCTGGAAAATCAAAAATTCGAACTGTGGGCACCGCTCACCAAGGCTTAGTTTGGATTTGGCTGAGCTAGCAGTTTTTAGTACTATTGTATAATGAGTGATCTTTGCGGTGGTCTTTTGATAATATACCTTATGTTGTCGTCTGACCTAATAAATTTTGAAGTGTTTTTTCGTTTGTTAGATTTTAACCGGTTATAAATTGACGTTTTGCTTTTAAAAAACTGCGTAAAATAGTGCGAGAGGATGCATATATGTAGAAAGCAATTAACTGGCCGACGTCGCACATATGACGTTAATTTGTGGTCGAGCCGACGTCGCCGTCGGTAGTTTGCTGACCTACTCCCGACGTTGGGTCGACGAGCGGGCTGTCGTTAAAACGACGTCAAATTGAAACGTTGGCCCGATCACTTGAAGACGACGCGCTGACGTTTTTTCGACGCTTTATTGCTTGCTAGGAACTGCATCTGTCAATGCAAACTACAACGCTTTTTTTCGGATCCACCAATCGTCTGCGATGCCATGACGTTGGTGCATAGTTTACAATCGCAGTCAGTATCGAACGCTTTAAGGATACGATTGGTACTTTATCTCCTGCTTAATGCTGAATATTTAGATATAAAAACAAACTCTGAGTTTTGAGTAATGATAACTTTTTGAGTAAACTTTAACGCTTTGCGTTAAAAAGTGATAAGGTATAAGATTGGCTTAGTTGTCACAATTCTAATCGGATTTTGTATTTATTAAAGCACATACATAAAAGCGTTGTACCTACACAAATAATTTTGTGTCTACATAGAAGACTACGTTTATTGATAGATACTTCATATTGTGGAGAAATGCAAGACATACTCGTATGCTCAAAACTTACTGCAATTGAAATTAATGATCAGCCTTTTCAGGCCACAGAGATTTTATTGATAGAATAAAAGCGTGCTGTAGGGCAGTAACAGATGTAACTATAATTTAATAATAACTTTATTGCCAATATTAAATAAGCAAACAACTAAAAACTTGACCTGATAGAAGAAAACTTTTTTTACAGATTTGATCTCTGCACAATTGATATTGCTAAAAAAAAGTTATTTTTCTTATTCAAAAAAAAAATTGAATAATATCAAATGTTATGACCTATAGAATAATGTGATTGTTTGTTGGTCAACTCCAGCATCAAACCTAAAAAATTAAAGTATTAGGTTATGTTAATTAACTTTAAATTTGAGCTAAATATTCATATGATTGTAAAAATAATTGTCAAAATTTGAAAATGCGTTTCAATTCTTTAAACATACTTTAACCGAAAAAGACTTCAAATTCACAAAAAATTTTATCATAACATAGTATTATGTCACCCTTGGCGAACAGTAACTTTTTTTGCGTATATGGCTACTATAGTGAAGAGCATCCGCACGTCACGAGAGTTCTTGGGATTTTCCTCACCGGTTTATAGTGCGCACTGTTTAGGGAGAAGAGTATTAAGTTGGTGATTGCAGGCTTACGGTCACAATTTTGTTAAACGTAGATTCAATTATTTTCAGCCTATATTTGTTTTCACCTAGGTGTATTAAGTAAAATACAAAAATGGAAAATAATTTTAAAACAGAAACTTTGCCAGGTATCGAACTTAAGATTTCATGCTTTCACAACGACATAAATACAACGATTCTGCTTGACTCTCAACTGATACCAAGCAATATAATGTCTTAAAAATGAATAGGGTAATAAGTCTATACGACAACAAAATTAATCACAAGGTCTGTTTGAATGATAAGTCTATACAACAGCGGCAGCATTAATTACAAAAGCTTTTGAGTGTCAAATAAAAACACTGTCAAGTAGAATCTAACTCAAGTAAAATTAAAAAAAAAGATTTTAAAAATGCAAATTTTCACCAGGAATAGATCTAAAAATTTTATGCTTTCACAACGACACACATACAACAATTCTGTTTGACTCTTTACTGATACCTATCAATATGACGTCTTAAAAGTGAATAATAGGTCTAAACAACAACAAAATAAATCACAAGAACTGTTTGAATGAGAAATCAAAAAAACAATAACAGCATTAATTGCATCAGGCTTTGAGTATCAAACAAAAACACTGTCTAATAGAATAGAACTTTAGACCATTCAAGTAACAAATAAAACATTTTAATTTTAAAGTAGAACTTGCAGCTGGTTCTTGTTACCGGTTTGAAGCTGAGTATAAAAAACATCAGCTTTTCATGGTGCAGATCAATTGATTTTGTCTCGTTTTGAGACAGTGTTTAGACTCATGGCGTCATTCAAATAAACAAAGCTAATTCTCACGATTGATGTACGGTCTCGTAAATCGATATTGTACGAAACGAGGTTGTCTGTTTGAAACGCTGACAGCTGAATTACGTCAGGCAGAAATCTCAAGAATAGCTTTATAACGGTTGAATTGATAAATCTTTTTGTTTTAAAATCCAGTGAATATGTTTTGGAAATAAATATGTTACAGAATTTGCAAGCTCTTAACAAGGAAATGTAAAAAACTGCATAATAAGGGGGCAACATTTTTATCATAATTGCACAAATATTATGTGACCATTGTTAAGTAAATCTGGACAAGTATCACCAACATTGACTCCTTACGGACTTCTAGTAGCATAGACAGCTCCATACAACGCCAAACATTTAACTCCTTAGCAACCTCAGGTTTAGGGTTAGAATTAGGTTTAGGATTAGACCTATGTTTAGCTCCTTTGCATAGATCTAGGGTAAGAAATCTTAATAATTATTACCTTCCCACAAACAACGCACTCAGTACCTAACCAACAAAAAAGCCATAAAAACTTATCACGTCATAACCAAATGACATGATTTGCAAAACATTTTTAACTCTCTACCGACCCCTAGTGGCACTACTTACAAAACAAAAACAGTTTTAACTCTCTGCCGACCTCTAATGAAACTTCTCCTAATAGATCTTCCTAAAACGTTGCCGAATGGATCATCTTATACTACTTGTGCCTTCCACAGAAATTTGAATATTCAACTGTTTAGGGCCCTCGTTCTTTTATATTGATTACCTTAGTAATTAAGTTCAAGGCGTTCTTCACTCTAGCGGTACAGTTCTGAATGCTAAGGCTATACAATGAAGTATGCAATGTGTACCTGCAACGAATGGATTTTTTTCTTGCACTTTTTCAATGAAGCCGGACAACAAACCAAACAGCCTCACTAGCGCGCACTACGCAACTCTACCAGTGATCATCACAAAAGTTGTTTTTCTTATAAAAAGCTTGACACTACAATAAAGAAAAGCTATTGTTACATAACTTTTGATAAGGTGGCAGAATATCGTTTCCTTTTTAATGACCAGCACTAGTAGCTACAAACAATTGCCAAAGTCAGTCACTTTTTCACGCTGAATAGCAAGAAGGGAAACCTTTTGCATGATCAGGCATTTATATCTGATGTTGTACGACAGATTATCAATCCTTCCTTTATTGCTTGAGATTAAAAGATGGGAAAGCCTACTTACATTATCCTTGCCAAAAGCTAATCAACATTCTAGTCCTGTCGCAGGGAGCACAGTTGGCTTTTTGAAAGTTTACTCTAAGCTATGGTTCTCATTACTGTTTACAATTAAACTGGTAATCTCGAAGAAGTCTTGACAACCTTTGAAGATTGCAGTCAAAATGCCGCGAAACTGACAAAAGAATAAATAACGAGCGTTATGCGTTGTTGCAATGCTTGCATTACGTGAGAATGTGCTTTCTGTAAAAAAACAATCTTAAATCATCACTTTTTAGCAAAAATTGTATAAGGTACGGGAAGTGTTACATTTATCAGTTTTATGCAGAGCTCACACCTCCCCCAAAAGTTACTGATGCCCCGAGGGAAGGCGCGCCCTTCCCCTCCCCCGGTTAAAAAGCACTGTTGTAGTGTGTTGATTCTGAAAGTTTGGCTTTTGATTTTCTCTAAGATACATCTTTGTCTTCAATGTGGTTGTTGAGCAGTTTTTGCTTACACTGTATTCGAAATGTCTTTTTGGTATGCTGCTCTTCTGAAGAGTTTAATTTTTGCTTGAGTGAGCTGTCATCACCACTGGCCTTAAATTATTATTGCTGTAAAGCGTTTCCGCAATCTCGCTTTAGCGCGACTGCTGCTTGAAGGAACTTAGGATGACGTTTTTTGTTCTGCTATCTCTGCCCTACTTTACAGTTTTCTCTGCAAGAGTATTCCGGCTAAATGTAATGAACTTTGCATCAGTGTTTATTTCTATGATAGGCATTTGTGGAATCGGATGCCAGAGCGAATGTAACTGTTGCATGCATCCATTGCTCTTAGCTCCAATGCTACTCGCTATTGGCTTGGTGTAAGTCGTTCACCCGTTCGTTTTGGTGAGGTTGCTTGTTTGACATTTATAGAAAGTGGGGCATCTTCATGCGCAATATCTAATAGCACAGAGTAAATTTAATTGTGCTAGGATACAGCGGTTCGGTGCACGCACACACACACACACACACACACACACACACACACACACACACACACACACACACACACACACACACACACACACACACACACACACTTCTTTTCAGGAACGCATGGATTTGTTATGGGAGATGGTTTAGCGTTTGCGCTTGTAAATATATATTTTGCAGTGACTTGATACTTCTTGCGATCATTTTTCTTGTTGCTAACCCAGCATGTCGTAAAAGGTGACTCTTGGGTACCCACCAGTGGCAGTCCGCCTTGTTGGTGGTGGGGCTACCAGTCACTCATGACTGGTTCGAAATGGGCTGCCATCTATCCCCTAGCCTAATTTCAATTAGGTAGACGGCGTGAACCTGAATTACCGTTCGTGTAGTACCTCCATTCCGAGGAAGAGGAGAGTACTAATCACAACAACAACAACAACATCATTTTTCTTAGTTTGCAAACTACCTACAACTGCGTGATACAGAAGGTAACGTCGGCAGCGAGGCGCGATGGATTGAATTCATGACGTAAAACCTCGGGTTGAATTCTCAATGTCATTCGTTGCATGTGGCACGGCCAAGCGGAACTGGCTTTTGCATTAAAAAGCATAAGCTTTTAGTTCTAACTGGCTTACTTCAACCGCAACGACGCGTGTGGTGGTTGTCTGACAGTTTCTCAAACTGTCCGTTGCCCTTGCGACGACTTGAATAAGAAACGGATAGCGATTGAATGCAATGGTGGTAAACTATTGTTCTCACTTATTTCATTATATTAATGAACCAGGTTATGAAGACATTCTAAAGTTGTGGAAATCAAAGTTTGAAAGAACGAATAGATCAAAAGGAATGCATACAGTATGTTGCCGGAAAGCAATGAGTTTGGTGTTATTTGTTTTAAATGTGTAGGAGTTCATCACATGATCGTTTCCCGTAGTAAATCACATCGGAAAATATTATCATCATAGATTATAAATCTAGGGAACAAACAATGAGCATAAGTATACTGTAATAAATATCTTTCTGTATCGAAAGGTTTAAATTGAGAATTTATAGCTCAATCTGCTCATAAGTATACTGTTTTAAGTGGAAATGATAGTGTGGCCAGTGATACTCCATGCAGGAACGATGTTGAATTAAGCGTTGGATTTGCTTTTTTTATTTAAGAGTTGCTTGTTTTTTACTGATATATTTGACTGTTCTATTTTTTTATTCGAAATTTATCTTGAACTATTAACTGGGAATTCTTTTTTTCTTATTGATATTTGAAGCGTGAATTAAATTTATGTATCACTGGCAAAGCATTTTAGTGTCATAAAAACCGAAGTAGCTCGCAATCGTGAAAAAGTGATTGACAGCTGGTGAGCCTATGCGTTGTGGAGCTTTTGAATGAGGCAATTTACAACTTTCGTGCTTGATTGTATTGCTTATGATAAAAATTAGATGTGGTCGCATTTTAGCTGCTAATCCCGAAGCCGGTCTAGACGCAGGTGCTGTTCTATGTACAGTATAACCGTAAAATTTTCCTTTTTCTTTTGTAAAAGACAGACGTTCTCTTCGGAGCAAGAAACTTAAACCCACAGGAAAAAAACTTGATCATTTTGTCCCCTTAAACTGTCATATCATTGTCCTTTGCATCGAAAAATAGGTTAATTGTGCATATGTCGTCTGCGACCTTTTTCATTTCACCCTACTTGCGAATATTGCCACTTCTAAAAGGCATTATTCAATATCATGACTACAAAAGACCCAATTGGATGAGAGCTTATTATTAGGATACTTAAAACAGCTTTGTTGATGTCACCTTCTGGTTTTACTGACACAACATAGCAAAAAAAGAAGTAAAGACCGATGTTTTCTTTCCAATTTTGTGATTCAGTGCTGGCTAGCTGATAATTAGACAGAAAAGTTTATGCTTGAACAATAAATATGGGTTTTGATTTCAAGCGTTTTGTAGTTGCTGGTCCTCATGGTGTACGTCATGTATGGAGACATCGTCTTAAACACCTACGGGGAAAGGAAAGTGTGGTAGTTTTTAAAGGTTTCAGCTCTTTACAACCAGTTCTATGATTTGAAAATTTTCTTTGTGGGTTACAACTCCTTCGCTCATTTTTTTACACAATGATAATCGTATTCAAACACAGTCGCAGTCGGCAGCCTAGCTCAACGTAGCAAAATGCTGACTTGTAATCGTGAATTTGCAATTTCAATGCCGGAATGAGCTAAGCGTTGCTTTTCTCTTGAACGACCACTTTACGGCATTTCCTCTGTTTGGTTTCAAGCTTTCGATAAAAATACATTTTTCTAGCAATGGTGCATCTCCAAAGTATTTCTGTACCAAACATTGATCTAAGCATTACTACAACGCTATTTCTGTTGCAGACAAATATATGATGGCAACAACAACTTGTAACCCTTGACTCTAAATATTTGGTGCAGTGCAGTTTTCTGAATATTTTGCTTTCAGTGATAGATCTCTATTATTAACTGTCTAATTTTGTCAAAAATTTTTTGCTAGGTTTTAAGAATTAAATAAAATTGATTATGTCGGAGGCCGTTGAAGAAGTAGGAAATTTGTCAAAACTGAAAAAGGCCACCGAAGAAACACAAGAAAAATTAAATCTGGTGTGATAAATATTATTCTGATCTACCGGCTAATTACTTAATACACAAAGTATATTTCAATTTTGTAATTTATGAGTTGGTCGACCTTGGTCTGTAAACCAATAAAATAATTGATATTTTGAATATTTTTCCCCGGTAGCGGCTTGCGTTCCTTGCTTTGAAGGTTTCGGAATAAATTTAAAACTTCTTTGCTGATAAAGTCAAAAATTTTCAGAAAAACAATTTTAGAAGGGTGAAGATGAATTTATTGCCTAAAGAGCAACCTGTTTATGAAATGCTCAATTTCCTGTTTTAAGATATTTAATCGATCCTGGTTCTTGATAATGAGAATTTACTGTATACAATTGTCAATCCCAGCCAAATTAAGTTCGTAAATACATGTACTTGGTTTCTAACTTTTTGGATGTGTGAAGATGGTGTGTGCAGTTATGCACAGTGGTCTTGAAGAAAGCATTTTTACCACGGAGACCCACAGGATTTTGTCGGCCGCAAATAGACAAAAAACATCAATCTAATTTTTTGAAAAACTGAAGACACTGCAAGCTTGCTTTAAAAACATACAAATAGCGTGATCTTATCGCTATAAAAATTACTAATATTTTTTCATAGGTGAAAGAACAAGTTGAAAAAGCTGTCTCGCAAACTCTTTCTACATACCAGGCTGTGACTTTCAGATTGCAAGTGGTGAAAGGAAAAATCTTCTTTGTAAAAGTAGGTTTTATTGAAGCATCTAGCCGGTTCTGCCGGCTTCTCCCGCAGATTCCTCATCCGTAACGTCGGGGCAAAGAATATCTGTTTTGGCGGCTTCATCCAATGGATAGTCATGACAACAGTAATGAAAAATTAATGGTTTCTCAGCAGATTCTATTCTGGTTCTTTTGTTCTCATAATACCGATCTCTTTGCTTCTTTGAATGTTACTTATACGTGATTTTACTTAAAACTTCAAGATTTTGACATTTTTCGGAGCTACTTTCCAAGATTCGTAGGCTAAATCCGAAACTCCAAGATCTTTGGAAAAATGCCAAACACTGGGATATCTGGTCATGCGTGAGACAGCTACACGAAGAGATTCTACACTAACATGGAGTCTTCTGCTGTTCAGCTATTTTATTTTTCGCGCTTGCCATTGCGTAGTTAAAAAAGCAGATTTATACCGGTGTGTTTGCACGCTAATACATAATTCTGCTTTAACAGACATCCAGCAATTAATGTCTTCGCGATAAAAACGAATAATAAGTACAGATGTTGCCTACTGCTGTTTTCACTCAAATTATAGCAGATAGCATGATGACATCACAGAGAGTTTTTAAGCATTCCAGTAAAATCGAGAAAAGAATGCTTACAATTAGAAAAACCTAGAAAGAATTACTTGTGGCGTTGTGAAAAAAGGTCAAATTTATGTAAATTTTTTTTTCATCACAAGTAGCTAGCTAAAATTTCCTAAATGAGTTTGTAACCACGTTTCTACCGCTATAGTTTTTTGAAAAAATGCAAAAAAACAAAATCTTTTATAAAGCGTTGGTTGTGATATCACCTTAATTCCCAAAGAGGTGAAATTTTTGAGAGTTGGTTAGTTAGACCTGGCTTTTATTTGGGAAAAAAACCGTTTTCCACCGCCAAGAATGCAAATTAAGAAAAATTATCTTTTATTGTGACGTCATCACAGCGTCACTAATCTTTTTTGGACGTTCAGCTCAAGGCAGGGTCAATCGTGACGAGTTTCAGAATTGTACCTCCTGTAGTTTTGGAGGAGTTAAAACGAAGAACTTACTTACGCACTTAGGCACGTACCCACAGCAAGAACTCTGCTTTATAGCATAGATATTGCAGCCAAAATGAAACTCAAAATCGAAAAATAAACAAAAAATGAGCGGCTCACCATTATGGTTCTTCGATCTGTCGTCAATCAGGCATTGACAAAGGTGTACTGTCAGCGGTGTGGAAGTGCAAGGTGTAAAATTGCCTTTTCCAAAAAACAAAAATCTCCATAAATTAGTTTCGTATCTCTGGGGAAGGCTCCCATTATGATCAAATGCCTCTGAAATTTGTTGGACTTTTTATATTTTTGATCAAAATTTTCAGCAAGCTTTAGAAAGTCTTGCCTTAAACGCATTTGAATCTGGCATAGGTGAATTTATCCACATAATCCCCTCCGGAAAGTGTTGGCTAGCTATGCCTTTATTTGTGAGGTAGCTGACCCCGTGTAAAGAACGAAAATTGCGCACTGGCCGGGAGAGCAAATAGGCTATTTACTAAAGATTTTGCTATTCTAATAACCACATGACCTTCTCGCTTTAAATGTTTCGTATACAAGCTGCTTTGCTCTTTCCTTAATTACGATTTTGCACTTGCTAAACACAGTTTTTCCAAATATTGTTTGTGGTATTTTTCCGAATGTTGTTTGTGTAAATACAAAAGAAGACTCTTTGCTCTTAATGTTTTTCAGGTTTTCATTGGGCTTGAAAACAAATGCATTCACGTGAAAATCATTCAGCCTCTTCCGGGGCAAGTTGAATATGTCGATGGCGTTCAACAAGACAAAACCTTCCTGAGTCCCATAGAACCTTTCTAACAGTTTCTGATTTTCAATCATAATCTCATCCTATTCGCTATTGTAGAGTATAATCGAAAAAGTTGCTGATTCGCCAAGCAAGCTGTAAATGATTCTGCCATGGTATTCGTCCTCTGCATCAGACGCTATATTCTGTCTGTTTGTAAATACTGTAGCTCATCATCTACAAAATAAATATCAAGCAAATAATAACTCGAATGCTTTTCCTAGCGTTTCGTAGTAAGCTTAAAATAGAGATGGTCAAAATATTTTCGTTTGTGGTACAGTAGAATTCGTCTAATTCGTCTTCGTTTAATTGGTCAGTTTGCTTAATTCGTCACATTTTCGTCAGCACCGGCAGAATTCTTATCTTTTACGCGCATTCCAGTCGTCTAATTCGCCATCGTCTAATTCGTCACTTCGCTGAATTCGTCACCTATTTATATCCCCGAAAAACCTTTTGTTCGTCTTATTCGTCATTTGCAGATTCGATTCAATGTTAAAGCGGTATTCACAGCTTTGTTGGTTACTACAGGATAGATGATTTCACGCGGTCTCAGTGGTTATTTCAACACGCGTGATATCTCAAACAAACAAACAGTCCTTATCGGAGTAGATCTCATTATTTTCTTTGTACTGCATGATTTGTGTTCCGTGTAAGTGCGTTGTATTCAATAATAAACGTTACAAACTGCGTTAACAACAAAACAAGCCATAAACGTTACAAACTGCGTTAACAACAAAACAAGCCCCTTGTATACAAACCATTATAGAGTTTTTACCTGTTTGCATAATTAGTCAGTTCGCCTAATTCGTCACTTTTTTCCAATCCCCTTGAGGTGACGAATTAGGCGAATTCTACTGTAATTGCTACAACCAAACTTAGGCTTTAATTCGCTTTAAAAACGTAGTAAGCATCATAACAAATGACATCAGCTAAAAAAACGCAAATCCTGAAATATACGCCGTTGTGGCATATGCTCAGCTACAACACATGCGACACAGCACAATGAGTGCACAGCTACTAATGCATTGCGTTGGATTAGCGAACTACATAAAGTCAATTGCGCAGTTCCAGGCAATGATTACGAGCACAGATAGTTTAAAGCACAGAATGCACGCGGCGCGTAACAATTGATTACCTTGGTATAGTGGCTCTGCAGGTCATGTCAATGTCAATTTATTAAATTACCTTTAATAATAATCTCTTAGATTTAGATTTACCCAAAATGAGTTAAAATTTTGACTTCTTTCGTCGCAACCAAAATATTAAGAATAAATTGATAGCGAAGCTTTGGCAACCCCATTTACGAAACTGAAGTAAAACAACTAAATTTGCAAAAAGTATCATCTTACCGCTATTTGAAAAATTTCGATCAGCATTTAATTTGCATAGGGACACAGTAATTTATATGTTTTATAGTTAGAGCTACAATTAAGAACGCGACACAAAGTCATCTGCAAACATGGGCAATTTTAGGCTCAGAACATCTCCAATTGAGATAGGCAAGCGCCTTGATTAAAATCTGGTTCTTGAATATTATGATCTAGGCACAATTTTTTTATCCACCTACACCTAAATTGCTCTAGAGTGGCCCTGAAAATTGACTGTGACAAGCTACCAACAACTTTGAATTACCAAAATTAAAACAAAACGAAGCTTATGCACTTACAGCACTTCTGATTTTATTAAAACTAAAGTTGCGTTGTGATACCTTTAACTTGACTTGTGTGGCTAATGTCATGCGATGCATTCCTACGATTAATGCTGTCTATTACCGGTACAAAACTAGTCGTAAGTCAAACTATTTACAATCTCTAACTGATACAATTACCAATGCAGCTTGAAAAATCCAGAAATAAGTGAAGTTGCGTGATGATTAACAGTGATGACCGAGTTTGTACTAGCGTTCTTTTATCGGCGTTGAGCTGTGCATTGCAGTTACACGTTGTCAAGGTTTGGACTTTGAGATCGCCATGATTACAACAAGTTACTTCAACTCAGAAGTGGGCAAACGTTTTTGCCGGAAAGCCGCATTGACCATTCCAGAGTTGGCCGAGGGCCAGTGCTTAAAATCTTGCAATAGCTGTACACAATGTATAGGAAATAGGTTCCTAGGGTAAGAGCGTGCTGACTAAACCCCAATTGCTGGGAACTATGGCAGTCACAAAGAAGAAAGCACGACAGTAATATTTTATTCCATCAATTACGCAGCTGTTACAGATTGTCGCGTTTATAATATATGATAATATTATTAATAGTACTTTCGGTTCTATCTCAATCTCAAATTTCTTTTAAAATTGAGGCGACGTGTGATAATCGCTCGGATAATTAGGTCTGGCTACAACTTAATAAAAACTTGGAAAAGATTGGCTTCCACTAAAACACCTCAACCACTTTAATAACAGAATAATGTATTCACAGAAATGGTACTTCACGACTTCAAAACTTCTTTGCTCAACGATCTCAAAAGTAATCACTTTACCACACAATCAGGGAAGACCGCAAAATAAGTCCACCAATAACTGTTCAATAACTCTCCACGTCAACGAAATCCACAATAAATTATCGCAAAAAACACAACGGCCCTTCCTTAATCCGCCAAACCAATCTTTTTTCTCTCTCCCGCTCTCTCGGGCTCTCTCTCTGGCCCTCGCTGGCCAAAGAAAATCCCGTCGCCTTATATGTAAATTTGACGAAACAATCTAGCCAACGCTAGAACGAAATCACGTGAACAAAAGAAAAAAAGCATTTCAAGTTATGTTAATCGTTTATCGAAATTCTTCGAAGAAGGTAGAATGACTAGACCGATCTGGAATTTTACTATGTCGTAATAACGAGTTTGACGTAATAAAAAACGTACACAGCAATCGACTTGCGAGGAAAAAAGGGTCTTTTCTCAGTCAGTAGTCGAGCGAACAAATGACGCAGCGCTATACACAAATATGAAAACAACTCTTATACGGCAAATTTCCTTATTCGTGACACAGATAATCAAAATTCACATCCTTCTGCCAAGACGATCAACAACGAAAGAGAGCACAATATCTCCGACCACATGGTCGGTAACGAAATCTGCACGCGTCACCACGAACTAGGTCGCTGCACACGTTTAAGTAAATCAGAACACTGCACACGTCACATGGACGCAAACAACGCACAAACAACATGATGGCGGGAAAGGCAAGCCGATCAACGAGCTATCATGAGAAAAGAATAAACATTATCGGGCCCTAATAACAAAATAAAAATATGTGTGTGTGATTTTAGACGCATACAATAATAACACATGAATACACATAGTAAAAACTAGAATCACACACAACGGCGGGAGTGAGGTGCTGAGCCACTGAAAGCAAACTAACAAAAAAATAAAAAAAAAGATAAAAAGATGTTTGGCATGGCAGCTCGATGAAGTGCGAGGCGCGACACGCTACAGCCCTTGTGGTTCCTAGCAATTGGGGTTTAGTCAGCACGCTCTTGCCCTAGGAACCTATTTCCTACAATGGTGACCCCGACAAAGAAGCTACATCTTCTACGATGTAGTTGGACGGCAGCATCTTCAGTCAAGCAGCTCAAGCCATCGTCGAGTCGCCGAGCCCTAACGTCAAGACCGCCTTCCAATTGAAGTCTTGGCGAGAATCTCACTGAACTCACTTACTTCGGCCGACAGACCTCACTCTCTCAACGTTGGCAGGGAAGGCATGTTGCGACCTCAGCAACTTCCTCCGTCCTTACGCACGTCTCCGCTAGCTGCGCGTGCTTGAAGGGGGGAGTGGTGTAGCAACCTCAACTACTACAAACCACAAACAGAAAGTCACCAACAGCAATGTTAAGTTATAAACCGAATGGAATCTACGAAAAGTAGCTATCATAATAAAAGTGACCAGTCGCCACATGGAGTGCACTCATTTTAAGTTGGACTGTAGTCTGATGCCTGCCGTTGTGCTACACTATCGCTACACTTGCGCTACACCTTGCAATAGCTTAAAATCTTGCTATAGCTGCATACAATCAAATAGCTTAAAATCTTGCAAAGGCCCCTTGCAATGTCATATTGCATTATATGCAGTACATGGAAGTTTTTTTGAGTGTTGGAGGGCCACACAAAATGATCTGGCGAGCCGTAGTTTGCCCAACCGCGTTCTAACTCATTGTCGTTCAAAAGCCGTTCAACACGTATGGTGTTGCAAAGTCGCAGAGACATTTGTCTAATGTCAACTTTTTGCTACAAGAATTCGAAATTGAAAACAAATATACTCCAGAGCAGTGGTTCTCAATACGTCGATCGCGATCCACTAGTCGTTCGCAAAGGTAGTATAGGTAGATCGCATGACATTAAAAAAATAGACCTTAGCCCAGTGGTTCTCAAACTTTTTTCGATGCGACGCATTTAAAAAAGCTTGCGAGACTTTGCGACGCACCAGACAGCATCCTAAGGCTTATTTTGCCATACTGCAAGATAAATGCAACCCATAATCTACAAAAATAACTGTCTTTATGCTCCCGAGATTTTGGATTGGTTTGTCATCTTCTATTGCAAAATTACTCTCTTTGTAACCTCTCAAAGTTAATAACTCATCTTTCCTGTTTTCGTCCAACATACAACTAAATGCTTTATTCTTTATATATTTTTCGCCAGTTAGTTAAACTTCTGCAATTTGATTCTTGAATAAGAAGTCAACAACTACAACAATGCATTAAAAACACTATTGTGAAAATGCTACTGATTATAAATGTCAGAAGAAAGTAAAAATGGAATTTACAATCAAAGTTCTTTTGACGCAATAAAACGTACTTATTGGCACAAAACCAAAATATCCCGCGACGCCCTTGGAGAATTGAAACGACGCACCGGGGCGTCGCGACGCACAGTTTGAGAACCACTGCCTTAGCCTATCATCCATCCTGTCACTTGATTAATTTACAAGGCAGCCAGTCAGATGACAACTGATTTTTCGTGACATTTATATCAACGTGCATGCAAAAACAACTGCGATAAGTGCAGCAGAACTAAGCTACTCAAGTAGTTACCTCCAATTTTAAGCCCTCACTTTTTTTCTTTTAAACTAAAGAAAGCTTATGGTTATCAAAAATGAGTGAGGGAGCTGGACCAAGTATGAAGACAAAAACTTATCACTTTCATACGGAATGGGAGGTGGACCTTTTTTTCACGATGTCATTTTCGAAGTGCGTATGCCTCACCTGCCTGTCTACCACGCAATACCAAAGAAGAGTAGCCTAATATGGAGCGGCATTTTCGAGCTGTTCAAGGAAAATATGACACCGATTTCCCGCTGAAAAAGAAAAAGGTGAAGGAGCTAAAATCCCACTTGTCCGGACAGCAGTCACTTATAACAAAATCCCAAATTTAAAAAAATCAAAATTAAACAGTAATAAAAGCAATCTGTTGCACTGGATTAAGAGGGAATGTTTTTGTTTGAACTTAATAGAGCTTAATAGGCGTCTATTGCAATAGGTTGTATGACTTAAAAAAAGGAAGGTCCCCTTTTCATGCTATGGCCGAATTAAAGCAAACAGCGCTGGCAAAAATCTTAATGTCATTAATATTAATACAAAAGCGGGCCCACCAAATCGTCGAACATGCCTATTACCAAATCGCTCATTTCTTTATGAATTAAAACGACCACCATTTGGGCGACACCATCAATTTTGACTATGTTTTACCTCCGCCCCCCCCTTACTCTTTTCAAAATTACGAATGGTAGTTTGTGTCATCATTCTTTCTTTTTGAATACTTCCAGTCTTGATTAATACACCAACATGATCCCCATTACATGTACAGGAGCTATGGCTTATATTTACTAAAACATTTCGTTGTTGTTCTAACAAATGTTTGCACGGTAAAGCTGGCGCAGCTGCATTAATTGATACGTTTTAAGTCGACACAGTGATAGTATGCCTGCCGGGGTTCGATTGCACCACACCTAGGAGGAACATTTTTTTCTATTTTGCTTGATAATAGCTTTATAGAGATACCGGAATCAAATCTAAAAACTTGGGAAAAGCAAAAAATTTAACTTCTATGAGCATACCTAAGCAAGGAAAAACAAATATAAATCATAATGCGTAGCCAGCAGGGATTTAAAAAAGTTTGAGGCGAAATCAAAATTAACAACGTCACTGTGTTAAATCGCGCCACATGGAATATATCATTGGTATTTTGCTTTATAATAGCTTTGTAGAGCTACCGGGTCAAACCAAACATTTGAGGAAAAGCAAGGGCATCTTAAACTCCCCAGGGCACGTCAAGCAGAAAGAAAAGAACATGCAACATAATGTGAAGCCAGCGAGGACTTGAGAAAGTGTAAGAAGAAATCAAAAGAAAATAGCGTCACTGTGTGAAATCGCACGACACGAAAAACATTTTTGCCTTTTTGCTTTAGAATAGCTTAATATCAGAAATGTGTTCCGTACTTCCAAACTACTGGAAACGCAAGGCTCCCTTGGGTTCGTGTCAGCAATGAACAGAGCACATAGACCTAAGGCATAGCCAGAATCTTGAAATATATTCTATTGGGAAAAGGAGCACAAAAAGTCGTGAACATCGTATGTGCAGAAAATACATGAACGTTTGGTAACTCTTCATACAAGAACCGGACAGGTAAAGCCGGCTTGGCCGGCTGGACTGACACTCTCAATCCCTACCTTACTTTAAGGGGGCTCTTCGGGTGACGCCGTCCTATGTACTATGAAGCAAGGATTTTTTCTTATGCTGATATGCTGCCTGTAATGATATTTATATCTGCACTCTACATCATTGTAATAAAATCTTGAGTTTAAGAAAAAATCAACATAAAACCATAACCATAACAATTTGAAAAACTGAATATAGAGAGAACAATAGCCGCTTTTGTCTCTATGCCGGAAACAAGACCAATAGCGCAGCCAAATTAGGAACTTACGGTAATACCACAGATATAAATAGGAAAGCGGCAGCACCAATTGGCAAAATAGGCTTACCATTAAATTGTTTTTTCTTTAATTGTAAAAGCAATCACTATTTTGCCGCTACAATCAATTTTGATTATGTACAATCCCTGCACCCTTACAAGTATTAACGATAATTTGTGACAAGATTCTTTGTGAGCATTGCCAGTCATGATTAACCCATTAATTCATGAATTAATTTTTTTTCAAATTCCAATTTGCACCCAAGGAACTGTTGATGTATGAGGTCAAACCTTGCAAAATGCTTTTTTGTTTATTTTTTTGTGAAAACTGACTGATTTAGGGCTAAAAAACGTCTATGGTCTATGTGACCATATGATCACGCTAGGACATGGCGAAGTCATTTTTTGTTATACTCACATCCGTTTTAGGACAATTATTGCAAGCTATAAAGATTTATATTAGTGTGAATTTGCTGCACCTTGGCATAAATATTATTTAACGGACACATACATCTCTATTACGTCATAATGACGTCATTCTATTAAAAGGTCATCAGGAAACCGATATTATATTGCGCTGTCTGTGCTGTATTTTTAGGATTTTTCTGAACTGCGCTTGCACTTTTCTTTTTTAATGCTCTGGAACTTGCAGGCACTTTTACCCTTTTTATTTTAGAGGACCTGCACTATTCTGTAATTACGATTCATAAACATGCAATTCGGAAAACGAAATTCTCATTAAAAGCTGTGAAGTCACAAACAACAATTCACCAGCTTTTCATTGATCACAAATTTTTCAGTTTACTGTTCCGTATGATAAATTTCAAACAGCAATCCATGCATAATCCAACTTTGCACTTGTTACACATGGTTTGACCAACTGAATTGCAGGTCTCTCCAGCACACCGTTTTTGCTTTTTGAAAGGTACAGCTTTGACAAAATGGTCAATTCTACCATATTTAGTCATATGAAAGATTACGAGTTGGCTTGAAGTGATTGAAGAATCATTGCTTCAACATATCCAAAAAAGGGCAAATTTGCTTAATTTCTCATTAGATTCCCATTGGTTGTTATCAGCACATTGAAAGCTTTGCATTAGTTACACAAAACAATCTTTTGCATTGCTTCATACACCATATAGTTACGCACAGCGTCACCTTGATCCCTTTAAAGCTTTCTTTGTGGATTTGCATCATAACCTAAATTTACAAGGACTCCTAAAAAACATTTCATCTCCTTAGCAGACAATTTTAGCTCTGGATAATTCTTAAAGAGAGCATATTGGTTTGATTGCTTAACCAAAAAATTGACAACATCGTTGTCTATAAAGAGTTCAAAAAAGTCAACTGTAGTAAACTCTTGGTAGTCTTAAAAAGATGAATCCAGAAACAAGGAATCTTTTGTGAACAGAACGTCATCACTCCATTGATCTTAATTGATGGATCGATTGGGATGATTTAATATTGGCGCAAGGTTTGCAGCTGCTTTAAGTTCTTCTTTGGAAATTCTCTGCCCGTCAGTTAAAGCAATTTCTGCGTCAGCATGCAGTTGTCGTCCTGTCAAGTTGTGAATCGTTCCTCCTTCATCTTCACTGGCGGAGTCCTCATCCAAATCCATGTTTGCTGGTGAAAGAGTTATATATACTCCACTAACATCAAGATCTTCCTTTTCATTGTTTGTCAAAATATCGACAACATCAATCAGACAAAACCTAAAAACATATATTACTGTAAAAAACGTATAGCAAATTACAATTTTTTGACTCCCTTATATCCTAGCGTAACCATATGGTCACACCAAAATACATTTTGTGCTCTGCAATAAAGTTCAAAGGTCAAATGGAAAACCAATATATATCTAAAAAGTAGATGTAGTATTGCACCATAGCACTATGAGGTAAGACGATTTTGAAAATAACAAATGCAGGAAATGCTCTAACAAAAATTAGCGCTTTCTTCTACTAGAAATTTTCCTTGTTTTTTGACATTGCTGTAGTTTTGGTTTTGAATTGCTGCAAACGCAGCGGTTAATTACCATAAGTAAAAAGTATTTTTGTTTTAGCAACTCCTACACTACTTTGTACATATAGCATTTCAAAAAACAAATAAGCATGGTTGAATCTGGAGCACTACCAGCTAGGCCAGAAAAACGTGACCAAATGGTCACGCTAGTAATGAATGGGCTAAGAGAATAATATGATGATCACAATTTCGTGAAGAAGAATTGTGAAAGTGCATAAAATTCATTTACTTTTTGCTAATGCTCACACAAGAACCGAATGAGTGAAGCCGGCTTTGCTAATTGAACCGAAATACTAAACCCGGACATTACTGACGGAGAGCCTCTGCCGGGCGACGCCGACTAGTTACAAATAATTTCGAAAAGAAAACTGCTCGTACATGTAATTTAATAATCGAAAGTTTGCTGGCTCTCTGCAGACCAACGCTGAGCAAACTATGGATAAAGAAAAGACGAACCAAGTTGATAATCTGACAATAGATAGCATGATTTACTTTAATCTATCACAGGCCTGCCCAACCTTTTTGGTGTTGCGGGCCACTTTCAGATGTGGAAGTTTATTGCGGGCCACAAACGTTTTTACCAAACTTAAATACTAATCAGGTTCTAGTTTACGTAAGAATTTACAAATTTACATATTACATAAAAAGCAAATTTATTTACATAAAATCAATCAAGTCAATAATTACTGGTTAATGAGCCACTTGACTTTGTTTTTCTCGCACTAAAAAATCTATTTCGGGATCCAACGATGTAGTGGCCAAGCACATGCATTGCTCCAGATGACTATCAGTGATAGAAGATCTAATCCTGTTCTTTACGTGTTTCATTCGAGAAAACATCTGTTCGCAAACATATGTGCTACCAAATAGAAAAATTATTCGTGCTGCATTCTTTTTCAACTTGGGAAACTTTTCAGAATGCACGTACGAGTATTTGCGATAGAATTCATCTACTGAAATTTCACCAAACTTCTTCTTGATAAATTCGTCGCATTGCAAGTCGATTAGTTCCAGCTGAAACTCTGTTGGTGCATCTTCAGCTTCAACAAAAAAAGGTTGTGTAACAAAATTAATATTTCTCTCCTGTAAACGGAAATCAAAAAAGGGCTCACTAAATGTGTTTTGCAATTCAGAAATGCACTTTACAAAATTCGGTGCGTACTCTTTGCAATTCATGTGAGCTATTATTGGGAAATGGCTCAGATCTTTCTTGCCAAGCTGCTGTTCGAAAAGTTTCAGTTTAGCTTGAAGTGCTCTCACATGACTGAAAAGAGCATTGACCAGTTGTCCTCTTTGTTGCAGTTTGAGGTTGAGAGTCGCCAGGTGAGAAGATATATCAGTGAGAAATGCAAAATCTGACATAAATTGCGGATCGCCAAATTCCAAAATTGGTTTATTTTTCAAGGTCATGAATTCTTGGATTGGATCTTTTAACTCAGCAATTCTTTTGAGCACGTTTGCACGACTCAACCAGCGTATATCGCAATAGTAAATCACGTCGCCATGATCTGCTTCCCATTCGGATGTTAAAAAGTTTTGAAACTGACGGTGGTTCAAAGTCTTTGCCCAAATAAATTTTACAACGGTATTACCCATCTTCATAACGGCATCAAATTGTAACGTTTTCGCACACAAGTTTTCTTGATGGATAATGCAGTGGTAATCGATAAATGTGTTTTTATCGATTCCCTCCTGCTTTTTTAAAAAGGCTGCCAAACCACTATGTTTACCGATCATGGAAGGGGCTCCGTCTGTAGCCACGCCTGCAAGATTTTTGAAACGCAAATCGTAGAACTCCATCACATTCTTAAATGCTTTAAACATATATTCACCTGTAGTGCGATTTTTTAACGAAGCTATGCTTAAAAGTTCTTCAAATACATTAAAATTGCTATCAACCCCTCGAACAAAAATAGCTAGCTGAGCAGTGTCAATTTGATCGGTACTTTTGTCTAAGGCTAATGAGTATAACACAGATGTGCGCAATTTTTCCTTCAAAACGCTTTCAACGTTGCGAGAAAGGTCTTCTACCCTTCTGGTGATTGTGTTTCTTGAAAGACTGATTTTTTAAAAATCATTAACAGTTTTAGGAGAGACGCATTGCGCTGCATGTATGATGCAGTCTTTTATGAAATTTCCATCGCTAAATGATTTCATATTTTTAGCAATGTCTAGAGCAATCATGTAACTTACTTTGACAGAGTCATCAACCCCTCCAAGTCTGGTGATAGCGGTTTGTTGCCGACTCACCGACTTTGTCAACTGCTGAATTTTATCTTCACGTTGTTGGCCTCTGATGTTGTCATACTTGGCTTCATGTCGGCTTTTATAATGGCGTTTGAGGTTATATTCCTTCACAACAGATATTTTTTCTTGACAGATCAGGCATAGGGGCTTACCATTACTTTCAATAAACAAATATTGCATAGTCCATTGCTCATTAAAAACTCTGTTTTCGTTGCAGTATTTACGTTTTCGTCTTACAGGTATGCTCATTTTTGCTTAATCACTAGTTAAATTCTGCAATTATTCGTACAGTACCGTACTAAAAACTATAACTCGCCTAGCTAACGCTAGCAGTAACTGCAAGTAAAGTCCGATTACTAGAACATAAACAGTTAAGCTTTTGTGACGTGATAAATCCCTTGATTTTGATGTTTCATGCGATACACGAGGTGATAATGAGTCGCTATGATTGCATGTAGTGTTGCCAGGTTGTATGGATGTAAACCAAATCTAAAAAATTGACATATTTTTGAAGCGTTTATTACACAAGTGTTCGGGGTTGTAGGCCCATGACATAAACAACAGGTATAATTTTGGTGTGTTTTGATATCAAATATACTTGAGCCTGTAAAAACTATTAAAAATTTTAAAAAGTCTGCTTACGAACCTATTACATGCGGGCCACTTAAAACAACCTCGGGGGCCGTATGCGGCCCGCGGGTTGGACACCCTTGGACCAGACACTGTTGAAAAAAATTTAAGCAGGCAAAACTGTATATCAGTGGTCCCCAAACTTTTTTCTCTGCCGGCACAGAAAACCAACTGATCAAATTTCGCAGCACACCAGCCACGGCATTATTTGTGGGTCACCACTTCTTCGGGCAACAATTTCCGGAAATCGTGTAATGTAGCCCGAAATTGTGTTGATTATTTTCTTGTAATTTCAACCTATAAGATTTTTTTCTTTGGGAGAACAATTTTTTGAAGACTAAATTCGGAAGCCAGGCATTCGCACTGTGCCACAAAATCCTTATGCGGGCCATGTTTGGCCGGTGGACCACCAGTTTGACACCCCTGGTGTACAGGAACAATGGCTTATATTTGCTACCACGTGGTGGTTGCCGTTGGGGCACTGCGGATGACCTATGAACCAGTTTTCTCTATTTCTCTCTGTCTTCCGCATGTCTGATCGCCTTGCTCAGTTTCAGTCCAGTCCATTCTGCGATGTTGTCTTCCCATCTCTTGTTTCACCTTCCTCATCACTACTGTGATTAAGTGTCGGGTGATTAAATGTCTGGTGATGAAATGTCTGTACACCACTGTTACACTGATCTAAAAGAAAAAATAATTCATATTCGCGATGGGACGAGTACTCTGAATCGGAATCGAGAATCGAAAATATCGGAAGTTTTTCTGGTATTAAAATAGGAGAATTTTAATCAAATTTTCGATTTTGAAAACGATTCTTTGGAATTCGTATGTTTGCAACTTAAATTACAATTAAGAATATTGGGACTTAAATCTGAATAAATGCCTTTAAGGAATTTTCTTGAATATTTTTTTTCTAAATAATGACCCCTTTCATTTCATTTTATTATATAAGAAACTTTTTTCTTTTTTGCTGTTACAAAGCCATTTGTGCTCCTTCTGAATGCATAATTAAAAAAGTACTTTGTCCAAAAAGTATTTGTTTCTTAAACCTGCTTCAGGGTCTGAAAATTATCATGAATTCATTGCATGCATCGGAATCGGAATTTTGATGAGGTATCGGGACTCGTATTGGAATCGTTATAAAATTTAGTATCGTCCCATCACTAGTTCATACTGTGCCCAAAAACATTCTTTTTATTGTTTTTAGTGTCCAGTAGTTTACGATTGTATCATATGCCTGTGCGAGCAGTATAAGAAGTAAAGGAAAGAAGCTCAAATTGTATTAATTTTGAGACATTGTTCAGCAGACGAAAAGTTTTGTATAAACTCAGATAAAAGCATGCCATTCTAATGCATCTTTGAAAACTACTTATACTTGCATTTCACCAACAAGTGTACGCTAAAATTGTTTATCGTATTTTGGCAAAAAATCCATGCGTGTTAAGAGAAGTGTCAATCATAATGCGAACAGTATACCCAAAGTCCAGAATTAGCTTCTAGAATGAGCCAGAGGTAAGTTTTAGGTTAGTTTAGGAATAAGTTCCAAGGTGAACTTGTTGGATTTTTCTGGAAGAATTCCCACGACTTCAGTAAAATGATTAACAGGGCTACTGTTTCATTGGATCACACTCTTGGCTGCGCTCCTGTCAACAATGGTACATTTCGATATCACAGAAGAGGTCACCAAAAGCATTCACACATCGTTTAGGCCAGGGCTTTTCAAACTTTTTTTGTTCACGACCCCATTATGATTGTGAGTTTTTTTCGCGACCCCAGACAAATATTAAATAAAAATATGTAACTATTTTGAAATGATTTGGATTGGATTGGATTTAAGAATTAGATTAGATAACCATATACCTACATATGAAAAAATATAGTTTTAAAATTTGTTTAGAAAGATACAAAAATGTAAAATTAAAAATTGCATAAAAAGTTTTAAAATTGTATTTATTACAGCTACAAAAGCGCATTTGTTTACTGGTTATGGTTACAAATCGTCTGCTAATGAGAGGGAAGTGCTTGTTTTTTACTGCATAACAAATTTAATCTTGGTGCAATATTTGGCACTGCTGCACTTAAAATCTCTTCAACACTTTTTAGCGATGAACGATATTGGAATTTAATATGTGCTGAAGCTTAAAAAGTAATTTTACATAAATACGTGGTGTTGAATGGCAGAAGAACATGTAATGCCATATCAGAAAATGTGGGAAATTCAGTTCTAGTTCCGATTCAGAATTCAGTTAAGAACTTTTTCCGGAAAATCCTATTTTAAGTTTGAGTCACTAGAAAGCTCAGCAAATTCCTCTTGAGCTTTATATGGCAGGTGATCAATCTCATTCAAGCCAATCAAAAATGGTTTTCGAAACCAAGATAACATTTAAAAATCAATATTTGATATTAAAAATTTCTGAAACTGTGTTTCTAGCGCTTTAAAGTGACGTATAGTAATTTTTGCTATAAAAGTTTTACAATGATTTTTCACAATTACAAAATTACCGATACTAAAAAACATTTCGTACGAATCTACCATATTTTCGAAATGATTTTTTAATAAGACTTTCAATTTTATCATTCGAAGTAAATATATTGCAATTTCTTCCTTAAAGAGACAAGTTGAGACCTTATAATTTCTCAAAAACATTTGACAGATAACACAGCTTGGATAGCCATTGGTCATCTTGAAAAAAAGCAGCAACATCACATCTTTGTTCGGTTAAAAATATTTTGATTTCATCCTTCAAT
The DNA here is from genome assembly GCA_963675345.1 of Trididemnum clinides. Lineage (NCBI taxonomy): Eukaryota > Metazoa > Chordata > Ascidiacea > Aplousobranchia > Didemnidae > Trididemnum > Trididemnum clinides. Next base: position 13,543,796 of record OY776296.1, on the reverse strand, counting down.
AACAATAATCTTCTTAACTTTGTTCTCTTGATATCCAGCTTACTTCGGCAGGTAATAATAAATTTTTATAGTGGTAATCCGTATCCTTACAGAGATTTGAAAAATAAGCGGTTGTTAAAAGCATGGTTCTTAACAAAATTTATAATCTTAACAGCATCCTGATGCACATTGTTCAATTTTGATGCTAATTTTTTTACTGCGAGGGCCTTCCAATAAATAAGGGAGTGAGTAAAAGTTATATGACCATAATTAGCAGCTTGAAAAAATGATAGAAAACCAATATTTTTGCCCGCCATTGCTTTTGCAGCATCTGCGCATAATCCACAGCAATTTTCCATTTTAAACCTTCAGTTTTTAAAAGTTCGTCAACTTTGCAATATATGTCTTTCCCTCTAGTTTGGTCTTTCAAAAGAATGACAAAATAACAATTCTTCCTCGACGTTTTCTTTATAAACGTGCCAGGCATATACCAACAACTGAGCTAATTCAGTAATATCCATTGTTTCGTCCAATTGAATTGAAAGCTGTGGGCCTTCTTTAATTCTTGTAATTAGTTGCACTAATTGATCCTTGTCAATTTCAGAAATTCTATTCGTGGCAGTGTCGTTTGACAATGGAATTTTCGAATATCCCAGCCATATTTACTTTCTTTTATTTTTAGCAATAAAACATGAAACTTCATATGATGCGAGTAAATATTTTTCAATAAGGATCATAAATTTTTCAAAAGAATTTTTTCTTGTTTAAAGATTCTAACAGTCTTTCAAAATATTCTTTTGGTTTATTGGCACAAGAAGTATGATTTGGTTCAAGATTTCTTTTCAATTTTAATGATTTCATACTCTCCGTAGCTAATAATTCTTGCAGATCAAACAAAGAGGTTTTTCATAACCATTAAAATTTTTAAATGTGAAACCAAATCGAAGAAAAGACTCATCATATTTTCTTTTTCGCACATTAGATTCCTGTTTGTTAATATTAAGTCATGGTTGAGGAAACTTGGTGGCATTGTCATCTGCGTCATGACCTTTCTTACCTAAGTTCAGCCATTTATTCATGGTTAAAAAAGATTTTAATCCTAAAAAGACCAATAAATGTATATAGATAATATATTGCATACAATAATTAATTAATTACCGAATAAATAAAAACTATATTATTCTTGCGATGTCCACTCACGCGTTGCGATGGAACAGGGACAACTGATTTCACTGGCACAAATATCAAATTCACAAACACATGTTGGTGCGCGCGTACATTCAAACATTTGTTTGTGTGCGTATGAGTGTTATTTTGCGCAAATACACATCTAGATTTAAAAAATTCATGTATTTAAATACTTTGCATATATCGATCAATCAGGTTTATTTCATCTAGCTTAAATTTTTATCAGTTGGTTAAGTTTTTATCAGTAACGAATTGATTATGATGCAAAAAAGAAAAAAATGGCTGAAGAAGTAAGCCAGTCTTTTTGCATTGCTGTATTGATCTTTTTCGTATTTCTATGTACGATAATTTTTGCAGAAGTTTCAAATTCCTCAAATTCAAATAGTCCTCAAATTCAAATAATAAGTTCATGTTTATAATCTTGATCACATTTCTCAAATAATATCCCTTTAAAACTGAATTTATCACTCTTGTTTCTTGCTAAATCAGTTGATTAGTAATTAACTTAGGCTATTTTCATTTTCAAATTAGCCTAGGCTCTAGGCCATGACAGCAGTTTCCAGTTTTATGATTACTTTTAATGCAAATATAATATAACTTAGAATATTTATTTTTTACTTTGCACAAGAACTAATTCAAATATCCTTTCTGTTCAAATTTTTTGATAAAACTTAACAGGACATATCATATCTACTTTGTCCAGCAACACAGCAAATGGACGACAGCAACTCTGTTCTGCAGGCTATTAAAATCTCGCGACCCCAAGATTTCGCTAAGCGACCCCATTAGGGGTCGCGACCCATAGTTTAAGAAGCCCTGGTTTACGCCAATTTCTAAACCTGCTTTTAGTACAATGAGGCAGCCAAGTTTTCAGTAGAAATTTTGTTTAAGCCCAGTAGATTACGCGCAAGTGAAATTCTTTATTTTAATGATTAATGGCCTTTGGCAGCGTAATAAATGTGCAAATAAAGAAATTCTTCAGCATAAAAGAATTTCTCAAACAAACCTGAAGGCTAAAGTCAGCAGTTCATCAAAGTTGGTAAAGCAATAAAAGCATTAATTCGAAGCATTTCAGTGTTGCTCGTAATGATAGTGCATAAAATTGAAACCAATGTCTTATTTAGAAAATTTGAATTGGAGGAAAATCGCGACCAAGATAAAGATTGTAATTAAGAATTCGTTTGTTTTTGGTGGGGGAAAAGATTTGACCTGATGCAAAACCGTAAATCTAAAAATATAAACTTTCAAGTGGCAAGAAAACGGAAAGTCCTGAAACAAAAACGCTTATTTACAAAGTTTGGGAGAAGGAGAGAAATTTGATTTTACTCCCAAGCTGGTAACTTAAATACAGTTTGCATAATTTCGCCATTTTATGAAAACATCAATTCTCAAAGTGGTTAAAGAAAAAATGCACTTTTTTCCTCAAAAAATTTAGACTTTTAGGGGCGTAGACAGAATTTTAATTCGGGAGGAAAAAATAATGCTAACTAAAATTTTGAGATAGATGCAAAATTTTTTATACATTGGGTGCTCTCGGAAAAAATCTTCGCGTTTCAAAAGCTCAATTTCCCAATAATTTGATGAGGCACGATATTTTGGAGGTGGGTATGCCTCTTGTCTCTCCCTCCTTCTCTACGTCCCTTCAGTTTCTTCAATATTGATATGGCCAAGATTTTGGTTTATTAGCTCATCTTTACCAAGCACGATACCGCAATAAAATTATAAATACATGTCGTATAGTTACGTATTAAGGTAGATTCAAAACATGAAAGATGAGGTTGATACTTGAGCTTGCGATGCTTATACAAGGCCAGCAAGTCAGTTAACAGTGTTTACACACTTCTTGACGAATTAAACCATAGTAGCTCATTCAAGAGTTTGTGGTCGCCACTTCCAAAGCTTTGAAATTGTTCACTAAAAATACGAATTGGAAATTTACTTCATACAAATACGAACTGGAAATTTTTCAGTGAAAATACAAATTGGAAATTTACTTCATACACAAAACATACCATAAGAACCCACGTTTGAAATTAGCTTACAAAAGCTTAAACTGCCGTAGACCCTTTAAAAAAAGCAATGAGAAGATTTAAAAAATAATTTTATATTTTAGATAGAGATGGTTTAGCTAATTTTGTTGTACTTGCTAGCTAATTGTAAGCTAATTTTGTTGCTCAAGTAGAAGCTATTATGTTTCCAAGTACAGGCAGATCAAGCAAGTTAAAAGTTTATCATAATTCGCTGTCGTATATTCACAGTGGACTAGAAAGAAAAGAATTCATACCTGTTGGTGGTTTATGTTAGACACAAAGCTAGGCTGACCATATTTCATTGCCACAAAAACGGGAAAATGTATGGCAAAAACAGTGCAACCGATGTTCATCTTGTAACTGTGTTGTCTTTTAAAAAATGTAAACAAAATAGTTTTGTAACGTATTTCTTCAATGTTAATCAAACCATCAATCATATTTCAGCAAATTAGGAAAAAGAAATCTCGTGCAGCAAATTTCCGTCTTTCTAGACTTAAATATAGAACTTGCCACACTCCATCATATCGTAATTTTATCTACCAATTAGCATTGCTTTCAATATCGCTACGAGTAGTCTGAAATTCTCATTTGGCCATATAGCGTTTCCAATAGAAAATGTTCTTTCAACAGAAGCTGTATTTCCACGGAAGCAAAAAATAAATCGTACAATATAACAAAAAGATGTATTTATAGCAAGCTGTAGAAAAAGCGCAACTTAATAGCAAATATACCGTGCTTTTGTTTTTAGTAATTATGACAATTTTTGTTAAAAAAATGGGACAATATTAAGAACGACGTGACAGCAGAAAAATACGAAAAAAATGGGATTGTTCTTTTCAAAACGGTACGTCTGGTCAGCCTACAAAAAACTTTCACAAAGCTTAATGTCGTTCTTTTCTCTTTTGAAAGTAAAGTGTAAGTGGCTTATCCTTGTTTGAATGGGCCACACATTTTCTTTTTCACAATATCTAAAGCTGTTTTATTGCTAAGAAGCAGGGTATTATAGCGTGTGAGCATTACCACATGTGCATTAGGTTTTTCTAACTTTAAGCTGCTGCTTGGTTGTATAAAACATCTTTACGCCATGTGACCAACAACGACGAATAAACATGGGTCGAGAATTGGAATTAAAAAATTTATCAGATAAAGAACAAGCCCAAATACTTAAAGTCATTCAAAGAGATTTCGCACTTCGAAGAAAAGAAAGCCAGCGCTTAGAGTAAGTTGTTTGCTTATGGTACCAGCCTTAAAAGTAAATTCTATCTTTTATGTACAAACGCTTGAGACTAATAAAACACAAATGCTTGTTTAATGTCAACGTTTTTTAATACTTTAGCGGCTTGCAAAAAATCGTGGTCAAAAAGGAACAGCGCGATGACGCAACTAAATGCATCGTATGTGGGTCCACCTTTATTTGGATATTTAACCCCAAGGTAAGTTGCCATTTGATTCGTTTATAATTATGAGCTAATGCATTATTTGTTTTTATTTTAAGCAGTCTGAGCCATTGTGACAGTCAGGCAGCTCATTAAATCTTCGGTGCGACCTAATCGAGGCTTGTACCAGTAGCCTTCAGCATTCAAGGGGACATTGCAATCACTGCACCATGGAGGCATTTACTACAAGTGATGCCTCGAATAATTTAACATTTGGTTATGTCACAGATGGAGTGCTTCATTTGTCGTGGATTCTTTTGCAAATCCAAAGCAAAGTGTGGTTACAAGGAGGAAGAAAGAAACGAGATGTGGCTTTGTGTCCCATGTGGAACAAAAAAGTAAGCTGCAGCACTTGAGATCACGATAAGGAGAAACACTTTAAACAAGATGCCTCGCCCCCCCCTTTAATTAGAAAATATAATTTCTATTCAAGAACGAATAAAGGTTTGTAGGAGAAGATCATTAAACAAGCGAGTGGTCAGAAAAAACGGAGATTTTATTCTTAACTTTTCGTTATGTCGTCGTTATTTAGCAATTTTTTCTCATTCAAAATTTGTGTGTATTTCTTTTAGTTTAGAGCGGTGATTCTCATAGTGGGTTCCGAGAAGCAAGGTCAGGGGTACTGTAAAGCTACATACAAAAGAAAGAGTAAGGATTTTTCATTTTCGTCAGTTTACGCCTTGAACCACATAACTTTTGTTTAGCTCAATTGCAAACATAGCTGCCAATCTTGGGAATCAATTATAATACAAATAATGTAAACGGGTTCCATTGCAAAAAAGTTTGAGAAACTGGCTTAGAGAAACCAAAGAAAATAGAAGTAAAAAAAATTACATGAGATCACTAATCTCTTTAGTCATAGTTCTGCAAATGGATAAAGACAATTACATCTTTTTGAAGTTTATAATGAAAGCTTACAAAGATAAAAATAAAGAGTATAACTTTGGTTATGTTTTAAGTGCTTGGACATAAACTTGGGCAATATTTTTCGTTAGTGAATTTTCATAGGAATTATTTGATCACGCTTTGTGGCTAAAAGCCGTTCGACCAGTTGGTGTGGATGTGGGTTCAAACTGTATTTTCTGATTTGCTTTCAATAGTTTGGGAGTTAATACAACAAGTTTTTTGAGATAGCAATAACTTGATATCTTATCTTGCTTTTATTAAAATTAATTTTGACGGGCATTTTGGTTTAAAGATTTCGATGCTTAAGAACACAAATGACAAAATGAGCTTTATATATCATTGTTTTCCAATAACATTAAGTTGTGACGCTTCAGGAAAGTTCAACTGATGACACTGGACTGGTATTATGGAAACATAAAGACCAAGTTTCGCAGGCACGGAGGCGCCAAAGTGCTCCGAGAGTTTTATAAAAAGAAAAAAGGACAAAAAAGTAGGCGTTGCTTTTGTATTGAATTTGCAATTGGTATCGTTTTAGTTGACGAAGCAGGTATTTATTCCGGAATGGTTGTAAGTATTACCCTGTCCCTATCGCCTTCAGGCCTATCGCTGTGATCTGTTGCATCGTACGCATTTAATTGAAATACCAGCGCGGTGGTGTAGCGGTTGACATGGGTTCAAATTCCCTTGCCGAATCTTGCCTAAGACTTCAAAAACTGTAGCCACAGCTTCTTTGCATGATGCTCAGCACGAAAGGAATAGTGCGGAGAAAAAGCTGGCAAGTTCGCTTGTTGCGTTCTTGGAAAAGGCGCTCAACGGGATTTCTCCATCTTTAATGTCACAAACGAGTGGGACCGAACAGCCAACTTGTTGCAATGGTGCAGTCTAACTATAGACTTGAAAGAGAGCGCGAGTTCACGCGCATAAATAAATGAATCGATATAAATGTTTGAACCGATCTCAAAATGGAAAGCTAATGAAACGAAATTGTTTAAATCAATGACAATGATTTTAGGTAAGGATCTATTTTGAGTAAATATCTAGATGTAGCCATTGCGATCAGCTTTCCAGTGTTCAAATTCAATTCTTATTAAAGTTTTACGCTTTGTAATTGATGCACTAAAAATACTGCGAAGAACTTCATATCTGGAAACTGCAAAGTGGCATTTACCAGTATGCAGGAATCTTGCTTTACGGGGGGAAATGAGCACCTCAACTTTTTGACATTTTGCACTTATTTTACTTGTTTGGTGGTACTCTTATTCTGTAACTGCTAGCAAATATGGTTATAACATAAGTTTGTCCCTTGCAAAGTTTCTTAGCAAACAAGGTCTGTGCAGTATGCATCTTAGCGATTACACTCTTTATCTGTGTTTAGAAAAATAAAAGAAAAAGGGTTGCAATGTGTGAAAAGCTGAGTATCATCAAAGTTTTTATAAGAAAATTAAAAATGGGAATCATTACTTTATATCATTTGTAGCCGACGTCAAGAAACTAGGAATAACATCAAACGACCGTGACAAAGAAATCGAAAGAGTGATTGCAACCATTCTGTTGCCCAAGATCGAGGAAAGTAAGTTTGTTACGATTTCTAAAACTGAATAGCGACCGAAAAAGGAGAGAAACGGGAAACAAAACCGAACTCTAAATCTTTTAACTACGCGAAGCGGGAAACAAAACCGAACTCTAAATCTTCTAATTACGCGCAGTGCACATGCACATAGCCAGAAAGAAATTGTAAATGGGATGGCTATGCAACACTATACTGGCCGTGACTGCTTCATCAATAAGAATTAGTACTGACCCAAGATTAAAATTTTATAAAAGTGAACGTCGATTCCTGCGTAGTCAACTATGCCAATGTACTACACGTAGAAATTAATCTTTTTCTTAAAACTTTTGCCCACCTTCCATTTTGCCAAAAAAGTTTGCAGTATGTTAGTGACACACTACTTTCCTCGCTACCGGGTGATTTCCATACTTTTTGCAGTAAAACCAGTTCAAGATACTTCATGTAGCAACGAGTCAGCAAAAGCTGTTGAAAAAATGCTAGAAAATTTTCTGAAAGAAGTTACTGAACTGCAACGCCAGGTATACTAGCCTACGCTGCATTAACGGACATAGTTTAGTGAGTAACTAAAAACCATCCATTGGTTTAACCGGATACTGACAACTTCCGTTTCGATAAATACCACCTTATTTTTTGATCCCCCACCCTACAAAAGGGATTTTTTTATTCAACCTTGATATTAACCTGTAATCAGTGGTTTAGCTCAGGGGTGCAAAAACACGGCCGCGCGGTGGTGCCACGCGAAAAAAAGTTTATGTGCACAACCAAAAGGTTTACATACGCAACCAAAAGGTTTACGTGCGCAACCAAAAGGTTTACATACGCAACCAAAAGGTTTACGTGCGCAACCAAAAGGTTTACACGCGCAACCAAAAGGTTTACGTGCGCAACCAAAAGGTTTAAGTGCGCGACCAGAAAAGTTTACGTTCGCGACCAGAAAGTTTACGCGCACCTGATGAGGAAATTTTCCAACAATATGAAGACCAAAGGTAGCAGGTTGAATCGCCGCTGCTTTTCTTGCCTCTCGCTTTGGGTAAATTCAGGCATCTCCTTGAGGTTGATCTCCAAAAAAAAAGTAATTGCTCCGTCTTGTTGATTGCTCCGTCAATGAAACTTTTGTCTCTGGAGGATCTTTAGACTTCTTGGGGGAAAAGCACCAGCAACCATCAGGCAATGCCGATTTATGCATGTGTGTGCGACCAACAATTTCTCCGCGCGACTAAATTCCAAAAAACTTTTGCACCCCTGGTCTAGCTAAAGCATAATTCTTCTTCCCTGCCTGAAGGTTACTTGAAACATGGAAGTTTACTCAATTTGACACTGCTGTTAGATGATTTTGTATAGGCTACGCGTAGCTGCATGGAGGAGCAATTGTACTGCAACACAATAAAATACATTGTATATGCTTCTGATTAAAGCAATATTACATGTATAAATAAGTTGCACAATTTATTTCATTTAATTGCCCAACTAAAATTTTTTCAGAATTCGCTTTACCACACAGACGATGACTTACTATGTAGATACTTGAAAGACCACAAGCAATACCTGATGATGAGATTATTGAAAGAATTAACTCAGGTATTGCATGTTTTCCTCCAACCTCGCAAGAAAGCAAATAGTGTGGGTTGGGCTAAGCACAGGACAATTATCCAACATTGCTTTCATAGAGTTGCTGTTTTATGAAATCTGGCAAACAGAGCAAATTATCGTGAAATATCTGGCCCAGCAGTACAAAGCACTCAGAGTAAAGATTAAATTAGCAATTGCACAATCATTTCCGCCATAGTTAAACTTTCCAAGTTATACTCGATCTCGCATTATATATGAATGCTTCTGCAATCGAGCATTCAAGATTGACCTCACAGAAAAAATTGATTTCGAGGGATATAATATGGATAATAAGATATAATATGGTCTTTTACAGAAAGATTTTTATATCTATAAAATCAGGCCGTATATAAAAATTAGTTTCGCAGCAGATCGACCCAATTAAAGGAAAAGCTCACCAAAAAAATGTTCTCTCCTATTCATACTCTTCTTTTACAAACTACCACAGCAATTTAATCCAAAACGTTGTACATATAATAATTTGTTGTTTAGTTGAAAAAGGCGACCTCTAGTGGCAGTAATGATAATTCTCTTTCACCGGTACGCAACGCTGAGACAATGACTGAATTTTCTGACAGCGAGTATGATTCCTTGCCGTCATGCTCAGGTAAACACAATACGTACGCTCAGGCATAATAACAGCTATATCTTGAACTTATAGTATGGTGATTCTGCAGTTGCAGGCGATATTTACTTTACGTATTTCGTGAAGTTTATGACTTCTTGCTTTACGTTGAATGTTTATCGTGCAAATCAAGAGTGATGTTAACTGTTTCCAAGTTTCAACACTCTGTTCAAGCTTTTGTAATAAATTTACTGCTTGTTAGAATCCAAAAAGCGATGAAAACTATCGTATCATGTTTCTCGCCAAAAAGGAAAATAAGTGAGTCTGGCTTCACAGTGAGATTTGATTACGCGACCGACACTACCGTACAAACATGGAAGCTGTAATACGGCTATTCAATCTACTTAACCGACTAAAAATTTGGTCTATAAAAAACGATATGGAACTCTATTCTCATTCTCTTTAAGAACGTATACGCGGAGAAAAACAAAGCTACGGATGGCTTTGAACTTGAAATGTTTTTCGTTTTAAATTTTGTTGTTTGGGCTAGTGCTTGCTGATGGTCCTACAGTTTTTCACAAATTGAAAACAAGTGCTTTTTTCTACCACAGGTTCAATGCGATCTCTTTCGAGTTTCAACACTCTGCCAGATAAATTTCATTCCTTTAACCACTTTTCCTTAACGAACAGCTCACGTTCTCATCAACAAGTTTGTTTTCATCAACGTTTTGCTGTTATTATGTGTATAATGTTTAACTCGCGCATCTTTATTCGCAGAAATTTAGCTCAGTACGAAACTATGCGAACTTGCACCTATGCTTTTATCTTTCAATGCCTTTCAGTGATATACTAATTAGCTCGCTTTCTGTGTTATTGTGTCTTGGGGAAGACATTACAGCAAAAAGCCTAGTCAGTGAGTGCAAAAGCCTTTTTCCGAAACATTTACTAAAGCCTTCAATTCATAATTAAAAAACTTTCCGGTTTTTATAAAATTTTTAAGTAATCTAAAAACAAGTTTACCTTTTTATTGCTAGCTTCATTAGATTTGTCCTACTTTAAGCCTACTTTTAATTATTACCCTGAAACGTCATGCGAGTTCAAAAATTATTATCAACAAATAAAACAATCTGCTGCCTTCTCTCGAAATTTTTTAACGGGCTAAACTTCTGATTACTGCTATTGCTATGCCTGATTGCATTCTGGTGTCAGCTAAACAGAGATAAACATTTGCTTTTTCTTGTTTTATGTTTACCTGTACGTATTTTTCTGTGAGCAGAAGTCAACACATAGCTTGTTTTCAGTTTGAAGAAAGTCGTCCTCGAATAATACAAGGGATTTTAAACAAAGAGGACACGGTCGTGAGCTCACAAGTTAATGCGGCTCTTTCTGAAGTTTTTGGTAAGTTGTAGCCTAAATTTTGCAGCAATGTTTTGTCGTTTGAGCTATTCTTCAATTTCAGATTCCTCTTGCCTAATGGGTGAGCTGACGAACCAGTGTATTTTTATATTTGGCTAAACATATTATGCTGTGGATGCCATTTCAACAGCATTGTAAAAAATAAATCATTTTCCTTGTCTTGCTGAGTAGGCGAGTTGAAACTGGGTTTCAGCCTTCTATCTTAAACAAAAGAACTACTGTCGTATTGCGTTTAACGACTGACGATGATAAAAATGATTTTTTGCCTTGAACTTTTGCTGATTCTTGTCGCTCGTCTACAGAATTAGAATATGTTTAGATATCACATAACTTTTTGCTGCTACACCAAAGACGTTCCTCACTTTTTGTTATTTTTGTATAACATTAGATGAATCGTATGGAAACGAAAAAGCAAACTCTTTTAGCACTGAACTAAAGTTTACAGCAGTTGACGCAAGCACAGACAAAATAGGAATGTCAAGAAGATCATCAGATTCCAGCAAGAGTCAAGATCAACATGAAGAAAGTAACAACTGGATTATTACTCTCCCAAAGCCGAAATCAACCACCTTTTTCCAGGTACGCTACCGCTACAGGCTGTATGACGTCACTTGATACGGGTAAACGGTGGATTCTGATCTCACCCAAGCGTGGTGAAATCAAAGCTAAAAATGTTGCATGACCCATTCAAAGGTGACCGTGCGATATTTACACCAAAATATTGGCTGGCCGTTTCTTCATAGCTACTTTTTGCGATATTTTCCGGAAACCACTGCATTGTGTGGTTGACTGCAATATTCAGCAAGATATTTTTCTTTCAGAAACGAAATTACTTTCCATCAGGAGACGCTCCGTCCGCTTACGAGCATTATGCAACCAATCTTGATGATGACGTGATTCGTTATCACGCAACCGAAGAGGAGGTTTTACCAATTGCAGTCAAGTAAGCCTACGTTATGTAAACTCAAAAGAACTATTTTTTCCTTTTTTTTACACTTAACAATAGTCTATATTTTCTCAAAATTATTCACCTCTTATCTCTGTTTTAATAAGAAATAGCTACTGCGATCGACAGATGAAATCGAAATATATAACTGGGGTTCCACTTATTGTAGTTCAATTTAGTAGGGCTGCTGAAAAATTGATATATAATGTCGCCCGCAATCTGATGCTGTTTTTTTTCGAATGGTATTGGAGGGAGGGTGTTCTAAGCCCCTTCACAAACGTCTTCATCAAATCATTTTTTGAGGCTTCATAATCGACAAGCCAATTATGATTGCCTTAGTATTTTTAATAAATTTTAGAAAAGAATTGACAGACGTTTCTGCACGAAGCTTAGGTAGGAGTCAAAAAGAAGTCGTAATACCTGAAAATCGAAAATTCCCAACAATGAAATTGGACAACTTGGATGACATAGCTGAGCTGCTCTTTGAGGACATTCAATGCCCCAAGCAATACCAACTTGAGGTTTGCCAAATTTTGGATGTGTATACCAAGTGAAATGGTTTATATGGCATTAAAGTAATTTCGGACGCTGATCCATACAAATCACGAAGCGACACGGAAAGACAGAAGCGAAAATTTCATTTAATAGGCTAAAACTAATGGATTTTTTCCCAAAATATATTTTCGTGTTTGTCCGCCAGTAATGTACTCGTAAATCCAGTTTATACAGTAGCTTGCTTGTTTGTTTCTTGAAAGGTTATTATCGATGGAAGTTGGTCGAGCCAGGTTATGACGATTCAACATTAGATCACTTGCAAATTATTATTTATGTTTTTTACAGTAGCGCTGTGCTATTCAACCTTTGCACAGGCGCTCGCAGTATGTTTTTTCACACTAGCTTTTATTGCGCAACCAACTAAAGTTGCAGAAAAAAAGTGGCTGAATTAACAAAGCCTTTGAAAAATGCAATAAAAATTATGTCCAATCAAACAACGTAAACCAGAAAATTAATTACATACCACAGATATTGGTAACCGGAAAGTAATTTTAAAGTGAAAAAAATTAACGCTGAGCTGCAATTGTTACAAAATGACTGGCAATTCTCATCAACATTTCATACCTACTGTGTTACCAATGCCATCGTCGCTGCGAAGTTTCTAATACGCGTCAATGCGTTTCCTCTCACAGATCGAAAGTATTACGCTGTTCGGAGTATTTTTCAGTAGCTTTATTTTGTTGATTCGCTTATCGCAGGTCAGCCATTTTTGCAAAACAAAGGTAAAAAACCGCTTTGCTTGAAATCGCTTGTGGAAACGACGTCAACGCTCGCTCTAGTAATGGACAAATGGATGCCGACTATTACACGTCATCTCGTTTTTTTGTTTGGATGTTGGCCATCATGAATATTCTAATGATATAGGATAGTGATTATGTTTCCATATTTCAGCAATTTCAAACCGTTCATGATGTAACATTGCATGTGTGTGAAGAAGTAGTAGCAACGGAACGAAAACCGAATCATCAAGAAAATGATAGCCTCGCTAAAGAAGCAGAAAAAGTGCTATTACAGCAAAGGTAAACACTTTTTCCCAACTTGGTTCCAAAATTTTAAATAGTATTCATTTACTTTTCACATATTTCTCTTCGGGAAGCAACCTAAACTCATTTTATTTATGAAGGAAGAAGTGGACGCAGCCATCAACTATCGTTAGTAATCACCATAGGGGTATAAAAGAGGGGTGGGGGCCGAATTTTTTAAAGCTGATTAAAGTAAGAAACTATTTTTAAGCGTAATGGCATCAAAACATTGACTTCCAGAAAAAAGTCATCTACCAAAAATAAGGGACAAAACGCCCAACTAAAAATATATTTTGGGCTCCTCTCCATATTTGTTTCTGGCAGCACTATTGGTAGCATTGAGATGATTTAAAGTAACCTTGGGCTGGATTATATGCCATAAGTTTTCTTTTAGCAATTAGAAAAGTTTGTCAGTTCCAGTTTTTCAGTACTGCCGTTAAATTTTTTGTTGTACATTTACGTTGGGATCGCTTCTCTGTTGTCGCAAAAATAAGATTTTAAAAAGATAAGCAATAAGCTTATATATTCATAGTAAATCGAAACAGAATGGAATAAATGCCTTTATTTTTTTTGTTAGAAAAAGTTGCACAAAGGATTCACTGGCTGACTCTGACTACCAATCTGCTAGCAGTGTTTCCGATTTTACATCTAACAGCATTTCAATTGAAAACAGTGATATTAATTCGACCAAGTGAGTTCTTTTCTTAAAAAAATTTATACTTTCACGGTTTGCTTGCACCATTGAATAACTGACAAGTGTATGCTATTCACGTGATATGGAGCCTACAGTGTGATTATCAACTTCTGAAGCTTCATTTAAATCTGATTTTTTATGCTTAATTCAGTTTAGCAAAGCGTTCAACTGGAAGTCGCTCTCTGCTAGCGAGTTCTCACACAATTTTCGCAAGAAGAACGAATGCGATTCGACTTTCAAAAAACGTGAGTGAAATTAAATGCAAAAATACAGTTTTGGAGCTTGATTACAAATTTTAATGAAAAAATAACGAAAAGTTTAGGCGTATTCAACACCAAAGCTCAAAGCATTTTCAATGCTTGAATCAAACTGTTTAAGGAATAAATCAAAATGATTCCATATTTTTACAGAAGTATGATTAGCTCTCGTTTCTTTTTAATAAACCTACAGTTTAGAGCCTGACTGCAGTTAAAGTACTCTGTTTCGATTTATCATGCCCTCTCAGTGCAACTGGTGACCGACAATTTGCCAGAGGTTTTAAAACAAAGTGTTGTCTGCATTTTCACACTTGTGGAACCTAAACTAATCGATGATGGTGAAAGTTTTAGGTTCTAAGGTGAATCGCTGGTCTTCTACATGGAATTACAGTTTAATTGGTTAATTGGAACCCACAATCTTGTTATTGCTGTAACACATCATTTTGTCATCAGGTGCCAGTTTCAGAAGACAACGACCCTTCTGAGAAGTATTTACCTAAAAGGCAATTGCAAGTTGATTTAATTGTGGAGCACGAACATTTGGACAAAGCTTTTGAAGAAGCATACGGTCGCAGGAAAATGGAAAAATGTTCCACATCTTCAACTTCATCTACAAGTGAAACCGATGATAGTGATACCAACCCATCAAGTGTCCAAAAAAATACCAGTATAGTGGATCTGAAAAAAATTGCAAGCAACTTCGCAGAACCAGCTATGAAACCATCTGAGAGTGATTGCATTGAAACTGCAGCCGCGTGCGCTGTATCTTCTGAAAGTGTTGATGTAATCGATAAATCGGTCAGTAAGACGATGCATAAGAATTATTCAAATGACTTGCATTGTAAAACCGAAAACGAGCTACACTGCCATCATACGACTGGACAGTCTTTACTACGATCTTCGTCTTTTTCAAATTCTTCTTCCACTTCTTCTTCTTCTTCATCCTATCACTATGACTCTGCCAGTAAAATCGAGAGTGATCAAAATCAGACTAATGCAACTTGTGAAACTCCATCATTGTTTGAAAATGAATTGGATCAAAAATCTGTGGGCAATGAAGGAAACATTGATATTATGTCTGTAAGTAGTTTGTACATGTTATAACTTAAGAAGTCATGTTTCAAGATATGTGTACTTTTTATATTTACTTAACATTTTCGCTTTCATGTAACATGGTTGCGGGTTTCCACCTCATTACTCAGGATGATAGTTTTAAATAAAAGCTCTCAAATTTGTGATATAGTTCACTGCATTTGCCCAAATTCAAGAAATCCGTATGGGCTTAAAAGACCAGTACAGTTGCCAAAACCAACTTATATATTTACGGTAAAATGAAGTCTGACATTGTTTCGATTTTTATTTTAGACAAGTTTTTAATTTTTCAGGGAAAGTCAATTGACGAAATAGTGAAAGACCTACGAACTGCCGGGCTGACAGCAAGAAAGACAAAGTTCAATCGGTCGTCGCTAAATTCCAAGCCAGTCAAGGTTAGATTTTGTAAGAATTGCTGCTTTTTATACCTATACAGCGGCGTAGTCAGAATTGAGTTAGAATTTGGGGCCTTTTTCTTCGTTGGTACGTAACTGGTGCTCATTTCTGTTGAAATACAATTTGATGCAAGGCGGCTGAAAAACGATATTGATGAAAATTGCTACGCTAAATGCGGAATCCCTAAAATTTCCCCCAATATGCTGCTAATATTGCAGGGATGGAGGTTTTACGCTGCGCTGAAACCAGTACTAGCAGGCAGTTTAATTCATAGTGTTTTTAGAGTCAAGCTTTTTCCCACTCACAAATAAGCAAGAAAACCAGTGATTCTAATTCAGTTAATAAAGTTGGAGATGACATCGATTGGGATTTGTACGGTTTCAAAGTAGATCCAGGTATAAAATAAAAAAATTCCGTGAAATGATTTTGGCTTTACTAATTACATCTTTTTCAGCAAATTTTAAAAAGAAAGAAAAAATAGCTCGAGGAACATCTTTAATTTCTTTGGTTTACTCAGGTAAAAATATTTTATGAGCCTCGCTAGTTAACATTAGCTTGCTGGATTGAAAGATGCACAAGTGCGGTTTCTCTTAACACGTTAAAATGATACATTTGTCCGGTTGACCTCTAACAAACACTAATGATGATGTGAGGCATCCACCTTGTGCCGCTGGGTATGGTAAGACTTTGACAATGAAGATGCTTGCTCGACGTCTTTTTGTCCTTTCCCTGCTGACCTTATCTCATACTAGCCATTTTTTCCCTAACAAGGCATCATAGTAAAAAATCTGAGTGAGACCTGATCATTCTATCACAAATGACGTTGAAAAGTCAAATCTCAAACGAAACAAACGTACTGCCCTCACTGGAATCGACCTCGGACCCCAAAACGACTCCAGTAAGTCAAACTACAATTTTAAGAGAATGTCCCTAAAATTTTTTTAATGCTTCAGAATACCCCATGAGTTTCTTTTTTAGCCGAGCTGCCGTTACTAATATACACATCAACATACAATTTGCCGCGTTATTCTGAATTACTAGTTTTACAATTAGTATTCACATTCTAGGCTGCGTATGTGTCTAATGAAGTGTGGTATTCTAAAGAAATGCTGCTTTCACAGCTTTTTAGAAACGCTGCAAAATTAAGTGGACAGTTTATTAGCAGTTGTGATTTTCATTATAGAAGTTTATTTACTTAGATAACGAATCCAAGGTATCTGGAACCAACGGAACATTGTCATCGAGAGCAAGTGACCAAAAATCTAGGTTAGATAATAGCGCTTTAATTGTTTTTTGTAAGCAATGCTAATAGCGTAAAGCCAAAAAATTTGGCCCAATTTGTAAATGTAATGTATTATTCGTTTTACATGTAGCTTTTATTACTTTACTCACACCGATTGAAATGTTTATAATGCTATTATGAAAATGTAATTTACCTATGTAGCCTTCTTATTTGAAAGTATGCAATTAAATGTAAAATTAATTGATCTGCGTGTCGGAGCACCGAGCAGCAACAGGGCATTTGGCTATTTATGAGTTGATATAGGCTCCAAGTATATTTTTCTGCTTTCTTTTAGCCGAAAAGAAAATAGGAAAAAAAGGGGCAAACTCTACTTGTAATTTAAATAGCTTAATTAAAAAAATGCCCTCAATCCCTCATGTCCTATAGTCAGCAATTTTGAATTATTGTGGTGATCTCAAAGTAGTTTCAACATCTTTAGATTTGATTTGGGACGTGGAGCATGTCTCCCTGCTTCCCTTAGACTAGGTCTTTACTCCGTAGTAGCTTAACGTATCTTAATTGTGATTGATGTTGCTTTAGTTTTGATACTACTGAGTTGTTGCCTTCGGTAGCAAAAAGAAGATTTTTGTTTGACAAATTCCAAAATCAACCATTTGTCAGCGATTGGCGATCAGCTAAATCCGTAGAAGATAATGCTACATTACAGTTTGCTCTTCCCAACATGAAAATCATTGAAAAGGCTTTAAACCCAGATGTAAAATCTGAAATTTGTCATACAAGTTCAAACCCAGGTCTTGCTTCATCGGAAAACATCAATTCGGAAAACAATTTTCAGGTTAGTTGCTCTGTGTTTTCTAAACTGCTACTGTTGTTTATGCACTTCACCCACCACATTTTTGTTTTTAAAATTGAGACAAGTCGGGATTTCAAGAAACTCCAGAAACCACGCAACTACCCACATCTTCGATTAGTCCAAGAAAAACATGCTGGTACTAAAACCTTGATAGCGAAGGATGAAAGTGACAAATTCTCCTAAAAATGATAACAAATTATTGAACTAGAAATTCTCATTCTTTTTTTGCTATGAGCTTAGATGTGTGCCGTACTCCTATAAAAGAATTTTTTTCCGTCTCAACTCAAAGGCTTTTTTTGAGATCAAGTTGATGAAAATGATTGTTTTGTTATTTTGGGCTGTTTTGCAAATCCTTTGTTATAGCCTTTGTTTTTGCCTTTTCTCGACTTAAAGATCTTTTTTTTATCAAAAATCTTTGAAGTGACTCTAAGAGAAACTTGCTCGCGTAGCCCCAAACTTTCTCTCGCGTACCACTATGGGGTGCGCGTACCCCAGTTTGAGAGCCCATGTTTTAAACGCTTAAGTCTATCAAAGTTAAAAGAATAAAAGAAGTGACTTTGAAATTCAAAATGTTCAAACTTTAATTTGTTTTGGCTTTTTTGTCATTTCCAGGACATTACAACAAGATCAAAGATAACACATCTGTTTGTAAACTGCCATATTTTTGGTAGTTTCCCATTGTAAAGATTCAATGTCGCCCATCGTCAAGCATACAGATAGCCTACTAATCAATTTTGTACTTGCACCCAATACAATTATTTTTTCGAGGAAAATTACATCAATGCCGTTTTTGTAGATTCCATATTCTACCAAAATAAAGGACATAAAGTTAAAATTTGAATGCGGAAGCAATGCTTTCACTGAAGAAGAGTGCGAATTTTCCAGGCCAAGATCAAGCTCATCTACTAATGAAAATCAAAATTTTGTGAAAGGCAAAACAACTTTGGAGCAACTGCTGCCCGACACAAACATCGAAATTAAAGAGAATTTGTTTTCTGAAAGCGCTACTGGTACCGAAGAAATCAAACTAGATCACTCTGAAAAGGAAAATTTGATCAACGATGTAGAAATAAAATCTTTACCACCAACAGAGCAGTCTAATTTAGCTCAAATAATGTTCAATCGGTCTTCTCCTATTCGGGGATCCCTTACAATGAGAGGATCAAGAGCAGCTCAAGGGTCAAACAACAAACAGTTGAAGGTCAGTACTTAAGTAGCAGCAATTGTACAAACTTCATTAAACATTTACAAGAAGCGCACAAACATAAATCTAAAGCCTTACTTCGTGAAGGTTAGCCGTCAAAACGTCGGGGTAAACATATCATTGCCCAGAAAAGCACGATATGCTTTAGCTGATGAATTGTGGTTTACAAACGAATACTTACGGATGATAAGTAACGAAGTAGATAGGTGCATAACCAAAGGAAAAAAAATGTTACGGCAGTTTAAATTTTAGTGTGCATTAGCTCAGCTCGAAGTAAAGCCTTATATGCGTTAACTGTTTCCCGAAAGTTGTGATTTCTAAATCCAATAGTGCTTAAACGTAGTTTATATGGAATAGGCTTCATAATTTCCAGATTTTGCGTACAAAATGATTTGTAGTTTAAATTAATTTAAATCTTACTTTGTGGTTCAAAGTTATATAAACATTTATTGTTCGGAGAAAATTTCTACAACTCTGGTTATTTTGTATTAAATGGAAAACAATAATTTCATGTGCTCGTGCACATGATTTGATGCTCTCTTTGGTTGTCTTTTGATCAGCGTTTATCCGCCAGGGTTCCCAGAACCCATAGGTTTCGAAAAAGATTTCCTTGGGTTTCGCAAGAACAATTGAGACTAGCTATTGCACTTTTGCCTGTTTATTTAATTTCATATACGGAATATTATCAAACACTCACTGCATATTTTTGGTGATTGTAACATTATAAAGGGCGTTTGGAAAGTAATGCAACCAGGTTTGTTTTTACAAGATTTATTTTTATAAATACACAAATTGTATGTCAAAAGAACATTTCATAGTCACTTTTCAATGTAATCTCATGGTTTCGAACTGCTTTTAACAAATGCACATATTCCCTCATTGTAAAATTCTACTGACCGCGTTTTTAACCAGTTTCTGACTGCAGTTTTGACCTTTTACCGCTTGACTCACTTTGTCACTGTACTGTAGGCTACCGCATCGTCACCATACACTTGCTTTTGCCTTTTTCTTGTGTTAACACCTGTTTCTCCTTCCGACAGTAAAAATTCTGCAACAATTTCTTGATTTGCCGAGATTGCTTTGGGGTAGTCATGCCGGTTTGGCTTCCAACGAAGAAGACACAGAGGTGTTCCCTATACTTTGAATGGCAGGTTGCAGTAATTCAAACTCGTACTAATTATGTAAAAGAATCAGATGTTAGTAAATTGAATGGTGTGAGAAATTAAATTTGTTGGATTACTTTCTGAACGCCCCTCGTATAATATAGACATCATCCTATTTAACCTATTATGGCTAGTGATTACTTAAGTTTATCTTTGTGTGAATGAAAACTCCCTGATGAAGCATTATTTACGATCACTATGAATTTTATTTAGTATACCAAAAAACTTGACTTAGAAGTATTGATTTTTCCTTAAACCAGTTATTCAAAAATACATGCTACGATATTTGCCTAGTAAACTAAGACAAAAATGAAAAGAGAAAGATGTTGTATATTGCTTCGTTTTTAGCACAGGAGCTCCTTGAGGCATGTCATTTATTTTAAGGGTTACGCAAGAGTAAAAAGGTTAAAACATGCTACTTTAAATCAATTGGGCCATTGGGGCGGAAAGACTGCTCGGTCCCACCTCCTGTTGGTCACGTAAAGATCGTGGATTTGGTTACGTGCCTTTCCCGAGGGCACAGCAAACAAACTTGCCAACTCTTTCTCCACACAATTCTTTTCGTGCTGAGCACTAAGCAGGGAGGCTGTGAATATCATTGCGAAGCCGACGCTCCAATCACTACATCTCTGCGCGGGCAATTTTTGGTTTTGTAAATGCATCTTTTCACAAATATGTTGGCGTCAAAAGTTTGCGTAGTTCAACTTTTTGCTTTATTTATTCTTTACCGATAACCTAGGCTGCTTGTACGACTACAGTTCCGGATACTTTTACAAATATGACGTCCTTGCCACAACAATTAATTGTTTGTTAAGAACTGTCTACTGATTGCTTTCGATCGCAATGGACAGTTGTTAGTTACCGTAAGTAAATGCATTGAAATCCCTCCTACACGTAGAGGAATACAACCAGAATATTTGTTAGATAGGGGGTCGTTGGCTATTTCGTGGAAAATGTTGGGTGTCTCAAAAATCTTCCTGACATTATTTTGAGGCAAGTGCGCTATATAAGGATGCATTAGCTTCCTTAAGCTCTTTTTTTGATTGTGCCCTTGAGTCACAACACGTCACACAATTTTGCTCCCTTTTTTAACTTGTATTATTTAAACCTTACCAATGTCTACTCTGTTTGCAATCCAGGGAGATCGAAAACAACAAGAATTAAAATTTCTTTTGAAAAAATATGTAATGCTTGAACGAGAAATATTCTCTCACATAAATCAATTGTTACGTTACAGCTTAAAAGTTTTGCAACGCCTTTAAATACTCACTTATAGGTAAGGTCAAACGAGGGAAATTTCAGTCCTTTCCATTTAAAAACGTAAAAATCTATGACACGGAAAAATGAATTTTCGGTACATTTGAAAAACTCTTCTAAAAAATCTTACTTTTTTACAAAAGCTGCCTTGATTATTTATTTTTAGACTATATTTTTTACAATCAACGCTGAAAATTTATGTTTGCTAATTTTTGTTTAGAAAAAACTCAGCTCAAACGTAAGTGAGGAATAATGGACGAATGAAATATTGCAGAAAATACGTTAATCGTTGTTGTGAATTCAGTCAGGGGCGAAATTAAAGGAGTTTACAGGAATGAATTCCTCGTCAGCCACGTCTCTTTGCTTCGAAAATGGTGAAGTCTATTTTTTAAGACACTCACCTACTTTTCCATAATATTGACCGTTATTGTTCTTGTGAGCCTCCTTTTCTTCCCTTACAAAAATTGGCTGTGCACCTACGTACAGATATCGTATTATAGAGTTAGTTCTCATATTCACTTATTTCTTCGGTCACAGCAGCATCTGCGAGTATTATTAAGGCTGTTATCAAACACGTTGCGTTCAGGCCAGTTGCAGAGTTGTCAAACATCAATAGGCGCCGTGACTTTACAAAACGAACACCAACACCACGCAACGGAGGAAAAGTGCTTTTCTCAAACGCTCAACAAACAATAAACTGCAAGCTCTCAACCGAGAAAAAGTTGAATTTTGTTTGTTGTGCTTCATTGAAAAAAACGTTCAATTTAGGATAAGCTTTTGAAAACCTTTTGTGCGCAACCGTGGTCTACAGGTACGCAAGCAAATTTTTCGTAGCTTTTTTTGGTTCCTAAATAGTTGTGTATTTACAAATTAAATCAACGCCATATACGCACCGTCCCATCCCGTCTGCAATAAACTTTTTTATGTTTTATGAAAATCTCTCATGCAGTGATTTTTGTGATTGTTAACATATTGATTAAAAATGATGAGCGTGTACTCGCTAGAGACGTAAGCAGCCAAAATTTTTTAATTTACTCTTATGACGACGATCTTTGCTTTTATTTTGAGTCCCTAAATGATTTTAACTTAAAAACTGGGAGTATTCATAAAAAGTTAGCAGCAGACCGGAAGTGATTCTTTTTTTGTAGATCCACTAAAAAAATCGGTCAAAATCAAGGAAGGAGTTTACAAAATTCGGCGTGGGTAAATGTTTTGACAGAAAAGGGCCAATATCCCGTTTGCTCCACATGGCTATATTCAATAAACTGCGCACTGTCATTTAATTATAATACTAATTGTCATGAGCGTCCGCTGGGGGCGTAATGGGCACTTGCTCTGAATTTTTGGTTGAAACACAAGTGAACTAAATAATGACTAATTTTTGCTGAGTAAAAATTGTATTTATTACAATAACTTGCTCCTCTGGCTTTTTGGTTTATGCAACAATTTCTCACGGTTTCAATCCTCCTATCTTTGCTTTCATTTCTTATTGTTAGGAAGATTATCATTGATTATGCAATAATTTTTCAAGTTGTCCCCCTTCCTTTCCTGGAAAAATCTCAGCGGACGCCCATGCCTGAGTTGTATTTATATTAAACCAAATTTGCAGGAAACATGATTACGCGATTAATAGGTCTTCAATTAAGTTTATTCTTCAGCAATCAAATTGTTACATTTTTACGGGTAAAAAAGTGAATCTGATTACCCTTCACAAGCAATAGTTCAGAAGACTACTACATACAGTAGGCATATTATAAGTTTTCAAGTCGGCAAACTTAATGCATAGTGTTTGTTTTAAGACCGCCACGCTGAAGTAGATTTCCTAGATTACATGCACTCAACTGTGATTGATAGACTCGATGATAGTGCCCAGAAGTACAAATATTATTTAACATGAAATTGTGTGTCAGCTTTTGTTTTCTGCGATGTAATGTGCTTTGTTGTTACACTGTAAGCCGTTATCTTGAAGTCAAGTAAACACATGTTGCACACTTTGCTTGTATATGGCTGAGTGGGTAAGCTCTGTCGTAGCAATGTCGAGCCATATCAAGGACTTAAACAGCGGATTTGCTCTAAGATTAGAGGAAGAGGGCAGCCCGCCAGATATATCTGAGAAGGATACCTTTTCAACTTTCGGTGGAAGTTACAAATAATGCGGTTAAAAACAGAAGAGTTAGAAAAGAGCGACCTTTTTTTAAGAGGTGTAGCTAGGCCTACCCAATACGTACCTTCTTCGGCCATACCTGTTGTGAGTTTGGGCGAAAATTATTTTGGAAAAAGGATACTTATTGCCATCTTTGACCCTCTCCCCTGGCTAAAGCTACTGCTGTATTAGACAAAATTGGGTATGTGCCGGTCAATGTTTTGTTAATAAATATAATAAACTATCTAAAAAAAGGTCTAAACAAATCTATATCAACGTTAACGTGAAAAATTTGAAATATAGTTTTGCACGGAGCAGTTTTATGGATTGCGTTGATGAGAGGGGACCTAAGGAAATTTTAAGGGCTGCAGGTTTGTTATAAAAGGAACCCGGAAGTCTGCTACTACGAAAATTAAAGGCACAAAATTTGATTTCATAAAATTGATCTCCAAAAACACTTTTCAGCTGAGAAAAGGGAAAAACTCATTGATTTCCGCAAGCGCTTTTCATATTACCAAAAAAGGCTCTGCGTCACGCAATTGCGTGAAACAATTATTTAAAAATAAGTATGCAACTTGACAAAAAAAAAACAAATTAAAAACGGCACAAAAGGTACACAACAATCTTCCCAACTTTGGTATCGTTCAAGGTCAGCCTTTCAACTCTCCTAAGGGTTTCTTGAACCAGTTGAAATTGGAAAACGGACCACAGGCAAACCACTAATTTATTTGCTTTACACAATTTGCTTTTTATGTTCAGCTTTTAAAGTTACGTTAAAATTTTACTTTTAGCTGAAAAACGCAATAAGGATCCCAATACCTTATGTCATTTATTCTTTATTTACTAAACAAATCGGAATACATACAAGCCCGCAGAATTGTTTATTTCCTAATTTATGCCACCTATCGAGGATTAATGTTTTGTTGAAATTGTAACCTAATTGTAGATTAGTCAAACACGCCTTTCTTTTTCAAGCACCTTTACTGCCTTGCTTGTTCAAATCAGTTCCTCTTCTTCAACAACCTATATTTACAAGGCAAATAAGTAAAATAAGCTGCTCGTTTTAAAGTTTAGTTTCAAGCGTAGTATGCCATGCTATGATTATCTCGCTTCAAATAAACACTTCGGGACCAAGTATATGTGAAGCAGAGTGGCAAGTCTATTCAGAATGTTTGACCTCATTCGAATAATAGCAAGTTCGGCTAATACAGTTCCCCTTTTTGTATGGAAGTTAAAGAAAAGCAGTGAAAGGTAGCAGCGTGGAAGACAAATATTTTCAAAGTGGGCTTAGAAAGGTTGGCACCAAGTAAACTCAATTTGTATGCATCACGCGCGCTGACTGCGTACATTTTGCTGGTAGTTGAGTCGATTAGTGCAGACCAATCATGTAAAAGAAAGCATAGGCCCAACGTCCGAGTGAAAGCAAATTTTTCCGGTTTCGAAGGTAGCTGGTAAGCCCAGTAGCTGCAGCAGAGAGGCGTCACTAGGAGATGGGATCTAAATGGGTGATGCTAAGGTAGTGCTTAATATTAAGCAAAAGTTGTTTCTAAAACGGTCTTCAACTCTTCGCCTTTGACTTTGTTAAAGGTATGGGATTTCGGTGTGACACTTTTCGAGATGCCACAATTGTGAACTGAGTAAACACATTATTACTCGAATCAGGTATAGATACTTCAAATAACCTCATATTTCATGGCATGTTTTGAGTAAAAGCCTTGCGGCAGCATATTTGTAAAAATATACAAAATAAAAACCAAGATTTCTTTTAAAGCCGTGTTTGAAAAAGCCAAGCAAAACAAGTGATAAAATCTACTCAAATCTAAGAGACAGACTCTCTGTAGTTTGTGCCACTGTTTTAGCAGTGTTTTTCGGTTCCTTTTTTTACTTTCGCTCAATGCAGCTTTAGACACGCTCAATACTAAATTGTATAAACTGCGAGCGCACGTACGACTTAGCGGGAACCCCCCAGAAGTATATTCAAGTCTTTCTCAAAATATCAAGTTTCAGAGCATTTAGCGAACAATAACCAGTTGTTATGTTTAAATACTGCGGTTGCTAAAGCTAAGTCAATCATTTGCTCGCACAGCCTGGAAGATTTTTCAATGGCTGCATTTTAAAATGACTAATAGAGTTGAATGTACCTCTTCCAGCCTCTTGGATATTTTTACATCTGTTAGATTGTCAATAAGCGTCTAGATTAAGCATCAAGTTTTAATTTATTACTGGCGATTGTAGACAGTGCTCCGTTTTTTTTCCCCAGCGATTACAGTTTTACAAGTCAAACAAGCAACAAATATTGATTTAATTGGTAGGCTATATATACCAAGCTTTGCGATATTATAAATTGACCTTGATAGCAATGGCAAAAGTGGTCAATAGAGGTATTTATTTTGAATTTAAAATTATTCACGCAACAGCTGTTTCGCCCGAAATCTCGTCGGTTGTCTACAATACCTTATTCAAATAAAGTATTCAAATTTATTAAAAATGAATACGAAAAACGGTGTGTGATCTTTTGTAACAATAGATCAAACTTTAAATAAGTCAAACGGTTGTTTATTCTTTTAACTATTTTTAACCAACAGCTGAAGGAATTTTGCTGCAACTTTCAATTACAGAGTTGGTGTAGTCCATACGCCTCACTTCATTCACTCGAGTTCATCTGTAAGCGAGGCAAGCCGAAAAAACTTGATGTTAATTTTTATCATCTTCTGGATAACTTCTGCAAACAAAATGAATTGACAAGAAGTAGAAAAATTACGATATGAGAAAAGTCATATTGGTTGTATTTGCTATTTGTGGTAGCTGCACAGGCTTGGCATCCCATTTTTGGGACACCAAGGGATCTAGTTATCCGCTTACCGAGGACAGTTGTGATGTTGCAGCACCGAAACATTTAGCTTCGAGTGAATACTGCAGCTTTGAGAACCAGAATCTAAAAATTGTTCCAAAATCTTGCAAACATGATACGCCTTTTATAATCATGTTCTCTTGCTGCTTGGAAAATCTGGATGCAGGTACAGTAAAGTAAATTTTTTGCTATTTGCTGCAACAAAGCATGCTTTCAGTAAGGAAAAAATGATATATGGTATTATTAATATCAAAAAAATGGAATTACTATAATTTATTAGCATGAAGTCAAAGCTGTATTAAAAAACATTTCATGCAACTTAAGACCCAAAAATTATCGGAAAAACTGAAAAATTGTTGATTAAAACATCTTGATTTTAGTCAAATTTCTTTTCTGTAGACAAATTTGTTTTGAAAAATATTTCAAAAAATTTCAAAAAAAGATTTGTCCACATTCTGTTTTTCTAACTAATCCATTGGATTAGCAATCCAAAATCGTGTTTCTTTGTGTTAGTTTCCTTGTTTTTGTCGGGTTTAATCGTTATTTCGCCTTCATGTAAATTACCTAATTCCAAAAATAGAGAGTCCATTGTAGGAATTACGTCATGAAACCTGACCCGACATTGAAATTGACGTCACATAAAAACTCACAACAATAACTCACCGCGATAAAACACTATTTTTTTCAATCACAAGGTCGCGAGTTCAGATACGCCATGAGTTCCACATTACAGTTGCCTTGGAAAAAGGAACTTGCATAGGCACATTCTTTGCTGTGATATTTATGCTTGCGATTGAACGCATAGTGTCGGCGAAGGGTTTTACCGGCGACCTATAAACCGTTTTGACAACTACTAGCAAAAACTTGTCGTAAACCAAGTCAGTGGCACAGACCAAATCAGCTCTTTCCAAAGGGGCAGCCAGAGAAAAATTTAGAGGCCGGGGGGTCGGAAGCTAAATGTTTCTATGATGAATATTTTTTGTAATAATTTTTCTTTAACTTTTGCGCTCCCGCAAAGCAGTCCACAGATCTTTTGTATTAAATGCAAAACAAGGCTAATTTGTATAAAAAAAAAAATTAAAAAAACCATTGGCTACTATATCGATCATGTTATATCGCTGAAAAAGAAATATCACCGTGAATTAGTTTACGCTGACCTCCAAAAAAATTGTTTTTCCAAGAATATGATTTACGCAAATTAACCCCTTCCTTTTTGGGGAAGTAAATTACTTTCTAAATGAGGTACGGTAGCTTTGAAAAATTCTAGTGATTTCAATTTTGGTTGTATCTTTTCGAAAATTTAAACACATCATGCTAAGGAACCATGCTTTTGAGGACAAATAGTCAAAATGTACCAAATTTCTTGGTTTTTCTACAATTTTTACTTTTCTGGAACTCAGAGCGACAACTATTTTAAGATTTTTTGAGCTAGAGCAAAAAGACGTGTATTGGAAATGCGGTTTTGATCGATCAAAAGGAAATAAAAATCCAATCAAACTACTTAGTGTAATATGTTTTTGAAAACGAAATTTCATATCAATTCGGGTGATGTGTATTCTAAAAACAACATTTTCTAACTTAAAATAAAACAAAAACATCCTTATCCCTTTTTTTGTTAGGGAAAATCAATGCTACTCCAAGTTCAAAAGGTATTACAGACCTTGGGTGTGGATGGATTTTTTGAAAATGGCCGCTAGATAATGTAAAAAAATCATACTTTTGAGTAAAACAGTTAAAAGTCACCAAAGAACAAACTTTTGTACAATTTTCAATTTTTTGAAGTCCAGCTGCCAAATTTGTGGCGTTTTGGGCATCCTGGAAGCTAATGCATCTACCTTTTTTTTATCAATCGTTATAAAATAACTCTTGCCTACACCACCCAATATTGCCTATCTTTGAAAAGGCTGGTTCTTCCTGAGTCAAATGATATTTAGTTTAAATAGATTATTTTGTTGCTTAAAAGGAAACATAAGCTACTCTTTCCCACCGCCTTTTTGTTGGGAAAAAGCTAATTTTGTTCAATTATAGCCCGCTTGTCAAAGTCAATAAAAAGTGCTTTGTTTGCATTTTCTCCTTGGCAGCTCCATGCAACAGGAGAAGAGAGGGCTGCAATTGTATGAAATTGTTTTAAGGTTTTTTTAAAGGGTGTGCTTTTTTACAGTTTGGAATTTTGTGAAGTTTAGCAATAAAATTTGGGGAGGCTTTGGCCGGCATCGAAATTTAAAGTTTATCATGTAGCTTAGCCTTTTAATTAATCAAAGCCTAGCCTAAAATATGAATATGATATATTTTTGAAAAAAATTTCTTTAACTTTTAGACGATATAAAGCTTAAAACTAATATTTTATTGCTAAAGATGAAAAGATGACCATTTTACACCCTTCCCTTTTTTTGGAAGTACGAGATTCTCACCGGGAGTACCCTAGTTTACAAAATCTGTAAAAAGTGTTTATTATACACCAGCTTCGTAAAACTTGATATAGGGCGAGGAAAGAATTGTGTAAACGCATAAAAATAATTTCAAATTTGGAAAGGGAGTACTTTTTCTGTAATTTACATTTTTTGAGGTCTAGCTTTCAAGTCTAGCTCAATATATATTTTAAAAAGAATATTTTGTGGCTAAAGATGATATAGGACCATGTTGACCCCCGTTTTCTGATAAAGAAATTACCAATTTTTTGCTTGGTGTCGACTATTTTTCAAAAATTCTAGAGACTGTTTTTTAATCAATCCTTTTGAAAATTTAAATACAGACAGTTAAATAACCATGCTTTTGAGGAAAACAGTCCAAAGGCACCAAAGAATTTAATTTTGTCGCAAAATGTAATTTTTTGAGCTACAGTCGGAAAATTTTTCATCAAAACATGAAATGAAAAATTGTGTATGCTTACCAATTCTTTGTCAGCCATTACAAAGTAATCCTAAGCTTCAAATACTTAGAACTATGTTGCTAGAAAGCTAATTTCCTGAGATTTGTAAATACATTGACAGTTGGTAGGTAATTACATTGCCTATGTATCAAATTTACCTATTTTTACTAGGTTACCACATTTTAAGGAGCATGAAAAATTCGACCAAAAGTAAAAAAGTTTAATTTTTTCAGTGTAAAAACAAACAGTTGAGACACAAATAAAATATTATCAAAATTGCCTTGAAATAACCTTTACTTTAAAACAAAATTGTAAAATCGGTTGAGAAATAAAATCACAATTCAATTTTTAATAAACTAATTTTTTAAACTTTTGAAAAAAAATGATCATATGGTCATCTCCCAAAAGCGAGAGGATGTAAGCGCAAAAATTATCATATGATGATCGCAAAAGCGAAAGAGTTTGCAATTTTGAGAAAAATCAGAGGTAGTAAATAATGATGACTTTTTATTTAGAGGAAACCTTCTCTACCAAAAATTTTTTTTGCCCAAGGCCTACACACGAGATCCAAGAATAGCCAATGTTATTGTTGCTACTATTATCAACTTACAGTAATTTTATCCTTCGGCCGCTGGAAAATCTTTACGGTTATGAATAATACTTTGATGTGCTTACTCCACTTCATAGCTACCAGTGCTGCTGGCACAACGCATTTTTAGCACGAGCCACAAACAAAACTATATCACTAAATAACATTTATTGCTTTCTTTCAGAACAACTGGATATCTACAGGCAAATTGAATGCGTGGATTTTGCATACAACAAACTGATTCTCATACCTAATCGTGTGTTTCAAAGTAATTCTCTATTAAAACGGATTTGGATGGCGAACAACCAGATTGTAGAAGTTGAACGCGAAGCATTTTACGGTGGGTTGCTGCAATTCTAGATTAAGAGCTTTGCTTAGCAATGACCAAGTTTTGCCGTATTCTTGCAGCTCTTAATTTCGACTTTGTTTTTTTTTGCACCAATTAACAGTCGCCTCAACTTGTTGGCGCTGTTCTCAACCCAGTTTGGGGTGGGTGAAAATGACTGTTGGCTTTCCGAGAGTCCCAGCTACTTGGGTACTGACCTCACCCATTCATTTTTTTGGCCGTGCTGCCTTCTCAACGACCGTAGAAAATTAATCTCTTCAAGATCGGTCGCCTGTCTCTTCTCTTCTCCTGTCTTTTTCTTACCAATATTCTTATTTTCCTTTTCCTTATTATGAGTGGCAACCTTCACCCTGACCCTGGCTCCGTTTTCCGTGCTCAGTGTTTGGTGGAAATGTGACGTGGAGTGGTAGGTCGGTGCAATGCTGCTCCGGCTCTAAATGGATCCATTTAAGGTTCTCACCACTCTCGTTCTCAAAGTTCGATGCTCGAGGCAGCTCTCACTCCTGGAGCTGTCCTCCTTGCTGCCTCTGCCATTCTCCTGTAGGTACTTAACTTTTCAAAACTGTGACTTTATCTTCTTGTGGGCCCCCAGCACTTATACATTTACTCTTTAATCTGGCCCTCTCTTCCAATGCAGTTCCAGCCCCACACCTCCCTTTCCTGCAAACCTTTTGTCCTCCTACCTCCCACGTCGTAACTCCTCTTTCTGTACGCCGTAACTCCATCCTTCTATGTTTCAGGCTGTTCTTCTACACCTACTGATTCTTCTTTCTCTCCTGACTCACTCAGGGTTCTTAAGTGAAATGTCGGAGGTCTTCAAGCCAAATGTATTAAACTTCTCCACTTTATCTCGCTCAACCCTGTATACCTTGTCTGTATCGAAGAATCCAACCTAAACTTGTCCTCCTCTATACGGATATCTGAATACTCTGCGATCTGATTGCACTTACTCCTGGTCTGGCGTTCTTTGTCCTGATGACCCACATACCAGCGGTGGTGGGTCATTTTTGTAAGGCAAGACCTATCCTTCTGAGAACTCCCTACCTCCTCTCTCTCTCTTCCCTTGATTTCTACTCTAAATATGTAGGAATCAACATCTCACTAAATAACTCTTCCGTGTTCCCTTTCCTTTACGATTCCTTAAGACAATTCCTTAATTGTTTGATAACAAAAAAATTACAAAGACTTTTAGAAAAATGGCTATTACGTCATAATCGCATAACAATAACAATCATGTAACATATGTGTCCCTCAACGGGTTAACTTCCATTCAGCTTCAATCCCACTCAAACGTTTCTTGGGGTCACTTTTGACCGCACTCTTTCCTTTTCTAAACATGCATTTTTGTTGAGGCCAAGTTCTTCCTTTCTTTTAAGGCTGTAGTTCTATTTCTGCTCCCTCATGGGGACCTCTAAAAAGTCTATCTCTCTGTTGTTCAAAACCTTTTTTCGTTTTCTTCACGCGTATGCTTCACCCCGATGGTTATATTTCTTTATCGTTATAAACTTTACCAAATTGGAACGCCTTCTTCGAGCAGGTAGTCGCGCGATCACCGGCTGCCTCTTGTCCTCCCATATCCCACTTCTTCTCTCTGACGCGTCTCTACCTCCCCCACCAGTCACCCTGATTCATTTCGATCTGTTACCTTATGAACGAGCCCTCCGTCTATCATTTTAGATTTAACCAGACTTGGAGTGAAACCAAGACTCTTCAAATCCTTCTGGAGAGTCTCTTGCGTCTAGTTACCCGCTCATGTTTCCTCATTCTTCTCCCAGGAAGGTTCTTTTTGCTTTCCCTTTCTCTCCTCCTTGAAACTCACTTTCCTTCACTGTGGAGCTAACTCTTTCCTCCCCATGCTCCCGCTCTGCTCCGCCTTTCTCTAGCCAAGCTTTCGCCCACCTTGACTTTTTCCCATCTAACAATCTGGTGATCTGGACTCATGACTCTGGCCTTTTGTGTTTGGCAAAATGGCTCTGGCGTCAATGGGTCCCTGGAAACTCATCTCTTCCGGGCAATGACATGTGTGCTGAGTTGGCCTGGCGGGGTGCGCTACTCCTGCTTTCTGCCGTCCCCTGTAGTCTCTCTCCTCTTACCTCTCGTATCCACTCTTCACTTTTCTCGGACTGGAGGCGTATTGTCTCATCTAAATTCTTCGATGCACAAGTCCCATCGGTGTGCACTGAAGAACTTGTGCTCCCTCGTCACGTCGTTGTGTCCTTTCTCATCTTCGCTGTAACGGTCACAGCCTTCGCTTAAACTCTTTACCTCCCTAGATATGTCAGAATAGAAAATCTTTCATGCCGCGCCTGTGGTTATTCTAATTAAGACACCTCTCAATGCACTTTCCACTGACCAGCTACGGACTCTTTGCGATGCTTGCTCGTTGACAACTCTTTGTCTCTCTACGACCTCTGGTCCAGGCCCAGGTGAGTTGCCAAGCTTCTGGGGCTACACGATCACCTGCCATGTCCCATTCTTTGGAACGGGTTGGTTAATAACAACAACCACATAGCTTTTTGTTGAGAACTTGAGAACATGCAAAGTATACTTCAAACATGTGCATCATCGCTTCCCGATTGAGGTTGCCACTGGCTGTTGCTGTAATTAGTCACCGGCGCGATGGTGTAGTGGTGAGAGCGTCTGCATTGCAGTCGGTATACCTGGGGTTCATTTTCTAAGTCGAGTCATACCAAAAGACTTAAAAAAATGCTATCCACAGCTTCCCTGTTTGGCGCTCAGCATAAAAAGAGATAGTGTGGAGAACAAGCCAGCAAGCTTGCTTGTTGTGTCCTTGAGCAAGGCACTAAACGGGACGCCTCCACCTTTATGTGGCAGACAGGTGGCGTTTCCGTACTTCACCGGATTACAATTGTGAACCTGCTAACCCAGCATGTCAGACGACTCTTGGTTACCCACCAGTGGCAGTCCGCCTTGTTGGTGGTGGAGCTACCAGTCACTCAAGACTGGCTCAAAATGGGCTGCCATCTTTCCCCTAGCCTGATTTAAATTAGGTTGACGGCATAAACCTGGTTTACCGTTCATGTCGTACCTCGACTCCAAGGGAGAGGAGGGGTAACCACAAACAAACAAACAACTAGCTGTTGCTGTAGTTGCGAAATCCAGCTTGGATGTAAACTATATCAAAGAGATTTAGTTGATCATGTGAGGTGGTAATCATCTCTCAGAGTATTTTATATATAGGGGTATACAGCACAATGCATGACAACAAGAAAATAGTATCTGACAAATTATTGATTGCTGAAAGGCTGTTTGTTGTTCATAATGGGCATTGCTTCTTTCTCGGTTTTCCTGTCAATTTGGGCTGAGTGAACTTTTATTTGGCGAAAAAAAATGAGGTCGCTGGTTGGCGCTTTGTGGTGAGCCTTTGGCAGAGACAGAAGGCAGGCAGTGTACGCAAGCTAAGAATTGGTTATAAGTGTAACTGGATCACCTCAAGAATCGTCACACTAGATTTAAAATAGAAACAGCGACTCATATATAGATATTGGATCAGTTAAGAATTATCACCCCAAGACAATCTGAGGTGACGATTCTTCAGGAGATCCGTGCAATTCTTCCTAATTACTGAAAAATCAGCTGACATGTGCTTTAGGATTCTTAATTTAGTATTAAGTTGAGACTAGCATCGGCATTCGTCTTTCTTACTAACTAATTACTCATGCCTGTAACTTTTAGAATAGCCTTACATTAGCCTAGCCCCAAGTAAGTGTGTTTC
Source organism: Trididemnum clinides (assembly GCA_963675345.1). Taxonomy (NCBI): domain Eukaryota; kingdom Metazoa; phylum Chordata; class Ascidiacea; order Aplousobranchia; family Didemnidae; genus Trididemnum; species Trididemnum clinides. The sequence continues at coordinate 13,509,882 of OY776296.1, read as the reverse complement.
ATTACTTATTTCATTATGACTCGCAAAAAAGTTCGAAAATGGAAAGAAGATTACACCGAGTATGGTTTTACTAAAACAATTGTTGATGGAAAGGACAAACCACAATGCATGTTCTGCTATGCAGTATTTTTTATTTCTAACTTAAAGCCATTAATTATTTTTTTTAGTATTTTTTTCAATTCCTTGAAGGCTAAACGGGCGCGCTATGGCATAAAAGGAACGGCTCCAAAGTTAGGGTTTGGCCCCGAGGATAAGATTCTACTTTTTGCGTTGTACAAAGTTGTATACCAAGTGACAAAAGTGAAAAAGCCGCACATTATAGCGGAGACTCGTATCATTATCAAGCCCTGTGGTTTGGAAATGGTAAAGGCTGTCCACGGGTCAAGGACGCAAAAAACTGCAACGGATTCCTCCCTTAGACAATATCATCAAGAGTAGAATTGATGATGCTGGCGCAAATATTTTTGATCAAGTTGTGTCCAAAGCTTCTTTCGCGAAGATCTCAGTTCGACTAGATGAGTCGACAGATATCAGTAATTGCAGCCAACTTATGGATTTTGCTCCTTGTGTAAATACGAATGCTATCGACGGGCAATTCGTTTTTTTCAAACCACTCAAAACAACTACACTAGCAAGGTCCATTCTGATTAAAAGCTTTTTTAACACATTGACATTCCGCTGCAACGTATCAGATCTATTTGCCCAGACGGTGCTCCAGCTATGCTAGGAAACCGTCCGAATTTGTTACTCTGAAAAATGAAATTCCAGAGGTAATGGCTGCTCATTGTATTCTTCATCGACAGGCTCTCGCATCAAAAACTTTCCCTGTTTTTCTGAAAAATGAGATGAATTCATGGTTAATTTTAAATTGTAAATTGTATTCGATGAAGAGCTTTGAATTACAGTTTGTTTAAAGCATTTTGCAATGACCTTAATGACGATGCTTCTGTTCTGCTGTTTCAAAGAGACTTCAGGTAACTCTTGAGAGATTGGGCATTGACAAGGTTTTTGAGGGCAGAATAAATATTGATCTTCGAGAACAAAAAAATTCTCTCGTGCATACATATTTTCGAATCTCTCCACTTTGCTCGAATGTTGGCAAATCTGACGGATGTTTTCCAACATATGAATGACCTAAACATTTCAAGAGAGGAAGGAAAATGAATGCTGTGACCGCTTGTGACTTGCTGCATGGTTTTAAACAAAAACTCTTGTTGTTTGGTCGGCGTATGCCGCAGAAGAATGTCGCAAACTTTTCCTTTCTAAACAAAGTTATTCTAGACTACAGCAACTTGGATTTGGTAGGAAATGCCAAGGCAGGAATTAGTCAACATTTGGAATAGCTGAGAGAGTGATTTCACGGATATTTCTCTCTGGGAAATCTAGAATAATCGAAAACACTGATCATCAACCCCTTAGCCTTTAAATTGAAAAATATGGGAGACGAGGGTGAAGATAAAGAACATTTGATAGAGATGCGAGGATGCCAATCGACGAAGCTGCTTTATGAATCCAGTTCACGCCAAATTTTTTGGTGTATTGTTAAAACTGGTATCCAACTGTGGCAAAAAGAGCATTACAATTTTTTGTTCCATTCGTTACGACTTGGCTCTGTGATTCGGGATTTTCATCTCTCTTTAAAATCAAGAATAAATACTGGAACGCCCTGGACCCCAAAAATGATCTATGCATCGCATTTTCTCATAAGATTCAACGTTTCGAACTGATAATCTTACAAAGCGAAGTCAGGGAAAAAGTCAAGAAGGCTGATGAACAATGCATTCTCAAATTTTTTAGCTATCTATTCACTTTGTTTTTTTTGTGATTGCGTCGTTGAGGGCTGCCATTTTCCCATTTGTTGGCCGTACAAAGACCGTTAATCTGCTTTTCTGCATTTTTTTCATACGTGTTTTGAATTTTTTCTCAAAACCACTCCGGTGTACATAGGGGATGCAAGATTGGCTTCATCAATCGCAAGGGGTGCAGGGTAACACGCAAATCGCGAAGCGATGATATGCAGTATACATGTAGAGAAAAACGATTAGCCTATTCCTTTTAGCACGAAGCGAAAACTTGTTTGCAATTTTGTATCACCGAAAACTTTTATTGACGAAAACTTTTTCTTCCATCATCAACTCACCAACCACAAAAAACAATTTCTGTCTGAGATGTTGACACAACTTTATCGCCTATATATATAGTGTATATATCGTACATAAGCGCTTTCCGATTATCGCTTATTCTCCTTGACATGGTTAGGTGGTGGTAAAAAAGCTGAGGAAAGCACCCCAAATTTCAGAATTACAGCACTAAATATTGATGACATCATTATGACTAGCGATAAGCCAAATCTCACCGCCTCCCAATAAGTTTTTTGGGCTATGCACTTTCTTATTCCCCAAAATTTGCAGGTTTGTTTCATTTAGAGGAAGTGGATCTTAGCAACAACAAATTGAGGACAATACAAAGATCAACTTTCCTGTATCTACCAATGCTTAAAATTCTACGGTTGGACGGAAATTTACTTGAACGTGTTGACTTTATTAATCCATCACTAGAATACCTAAGCTTGTCAAACAATAATATCAGACAATGGTCTTCTAAGACTCTGTCAAACTTGACTCTGCTGATATTAAGTCATAATAGATTGAGAACCTGGAATTCGGACAACTCAAATCCCAATCTAAAGTAAATTACGTAAATATGAATAAAAGTGCAACTTGTGGTATTGTGAAGCTTTTGATGCTGCATGAGTGTGAGTGTTTTATAGCCTAATCAATTTTCATCTCATTGGTTTCAGTCAACAGTATTGTCTTAATCATAACAAGTGTTGTATTAATTGATTTGCAATAAGCTGCCCCTCGATGATATACGCTATTTAAGTTTGTTCTTTTAGATTGCTGGACTTGTCATGCAACAGTATAACCGTAATTGAAGAAGATGCTTTTATATCAAATCAAAAACTTGTTAGTCTAAATCTAGGAAATAACCTAATTGAAACACTGGATAAAGATACTTTCAAGCACTTGTGGTAAGCATGGCATTATGGAAAATTTGTTAAAAACCTGTAATTTTACTCACAATTTAGGGAAGGTTAGATACGCCTTACAGGCAGAAAAATAATTTTAGAGTTTGAAAAGCCTTTATTCAATATGAACGTAATTGAAAAAACTGAAATTGACATTTGTAGGTTTGGCGTAATGACTGCCGTCCATTGGTTATGTTTAAAACTGTATTGAAGAGAAAAAAACAAGACGAGAAAAGAAGTGAACCACTGATTAGAGTAAATTTGATTAGTTTCGGAATATTTTAATATTTTTTTTTCTAAATGACAGATGAAGATAGCGTTGAGCATATTGGTAATTTAAGCGTATTGCAACTAAAACCTTTTTCTGGAAAGATTAATATATCTTTGGGGAATTCATCTCTCTTAGCTCCTCTCTGGTTGCAACTAAAGCCGTAGGCTCATACTTGAAAGAAAGAAATCCATGCAGGATTTTAAAACCAGCATATATTTTATAGCATTTTATTTTCCGTCTCTCCAGCGTTTCTGTTTTGGATAAAATTTTTTTTCCATCAAGTAAACCCTTTCCACAAACTGCAGTGTATAAATATGCCTTTAATTAAATCAGCAAGAGCAGGGGTGTCCAAAGTAGGGCCAGAAATTAGTTTTGTAAAAGTTGTAAAAGTTTTGTAAAAAAAAGTTTTAGAATGCTGATTTCCGACAAAAAAATGGTCTTCCGTATGAAAACGAAAAAAGAGGACATTTCGATTCAAAATACCGATAACACATGCTTTTAAAAAAATGATCTCCAAAAAATGTCTATGTCCGAAAAAAGATAGTCAAAATCGGTATGCACCTCGTTGAAATTGAAAACAATTGCCATCAATGACTTAATCTCCGAAAAAAATTGTCTTAGTCTGGTAACAATCAATTAACATCAACTTACCAGTTGAATTGGGCTGAAACAAATGGTCGTTGTGGAACATATCAAAACGTCCGTTAAGTAAAATGTGGTTCTTAACGTGAAAACTTTTGGCAACCCTGATCCACCAATTTCATTTTTGCAGTCATCTACGTATCTTGAACCTGAGCAGCAACAAACTTGCAGTTGCCCATTCTCAATGGTTTGCGGTCGTCATTGAAAATCTTTATTCCGGGACGGATTTGAAGCACATCGGCATCGAAAACAATTTATGGATTTGCGACTGTGAACTTGCAGCATTGCTGGTTAGTTGAATTTTTAATCTGACAGCCTGATCAACAGCTAGAGTTTCGCTCGGCAGTGACGTTGCCTGAAGGAGGATGGCTGCGTAAAATGCCTTTAGCTCCCTAGTCAACTCAAATTTTGTGCTTGCAACAGTACCAATCAAGGCTGGGATTCTCAAAGTGGGGTCTGCAGAAAAAGTATTGCGGTCCGCAGCTAGTTTCGTAAAAATTGTCTGCGACAATATTCGACTTCAGAATGTTGATCCCCAACAAAAAAAGAATTTTATTCTGAAAAACGGTCACGTATGCTTTCAAAACAATTGCTTTTACAAAAAAAGAAAAAGCAAAAGAAAGAAAAGATTGTCACTCTGTAACGATAAATAAACATTGACTTAGATCATAAGACCTAAAACTCCAAAAAAATAGCGTTTTTGCTGCCCATCAAGACTTTACATTACTGAAGTCTGACCCACGTTGTGAAAACTTTAGGCACTCCCGAAATAAGGCATATAGTATGATGACTTTATCTTGACAGGTCTGGTCCCAAACATTTATGGCCACTTTCCCGCCGGAGAGCCAAGTTTACTAGCAATTTTAGAAACCTGGGGCCTGCTTTTTCAACAAAAGTTTGGGTATTTTAAGACCTATTTGTTGCTTCCAAAACGAGTGAGTAACAACACAGTGTTTGTCATTGTTGCGACCCCGTCGATAAATAAGAGGATCTTTCGTCTACGTTGCTAAGCCTATTTACTTTGGTTTGACCTAAATATACAAACCCTAGTCTTTCATTGTCTAAATATTTCAATTGCAGGACAGAGTGCAACATAAAATTTTACACGATAGTCTTCAAAGAGCCCGGTCTTCAAAATTATTTTGCTTGAAAGATGAAAAGAAATTTAATGTTATGCAAATCGACTTTGAGGACTGCCCAAAAAACAACTACACTACATTTCCCACCGGAATCTGCAGAAGAAAACTATCGCCAATAAGTTCGATCAACTCTGCTATACCGGTATCGCTATATGTTTTCGTAGTTCCTATTGCTGTTGTCATGTTTTTTGTTGTTATAATCCTGATTTGCAAAACGTCATCAAAGCAAAAATCAGGGCAAAACCAAAGACCTCAAACTATGGCTACATCTAATAACGGGCCTTGTAGATTGATGAACGATGAACATGAATACATGAATAGAGAAGAATAAAAGAAATACTCAACTCTTTGAATAGAATTTTAAAATGCATGCAGCAGTGGCGTTTTTAGAAAGAGATTTTTTTTTGGGGGGGGGTTTAAGCATTAAGTAAGCTCAATATTATTATCAAGTGATCCAACAAAATAATGGAACATAATTCAAGAGGGGGCTGAGCATTAACTAAGCTCAACCTTATTATTAAGTGATCTAGCAAAATAAGTGAGCTTAATCTTTCCTTAAAAAGGGGTCTAACCTCTGAAAAAGAAAAACTTTTTAAAAACAATAATTATACTCATTTTGGTCTTCAAAGCAACATATAAACTTTTTTAAAGACTTTTCCATTACCTTTTTGCTTTTATCATTACTATCACATTTATTTTCGCCTATACCCCTTCTTGAAATACACCGCTGGAAAGAAGACTACAAAATGATGTCGTGCAATCTGCAGTTTCCAAAGCATGTCTCGGCAGCCGGTGGCGCAAACCGTCGTACCACGGCCATATTTGACGACATTGTAGGCTATGTAGACTAAAGTTTTGAGTGTTCAACTTACAGTGTTTATGTTGCAAAAAAATGTTTTATTTTGTCTCAAAACCTGGCCTACAAAAAAGCTAACACAAAAAAATTTTCGCATTTCGAAATAATGTTTTCCTTGTTTCTACAAACATTTCTACCAACTTGCCCAAGAGTTTTTCCCCAATGACAGCCAATAAATTATATAAACAAACAATGTCGTTTACTACTTCGTCTGCTCAAAATCAACGGCTTTCTCAAGGTAATCGCCCTAAGAAAATAAACAAAAAATTATTTGCTTATAGCTGCCATCAGATGATTTGCTTTAGTAATAATAATCAAAATTAGCGTTTATATCAAGGTGATCTGTTAGAACAGTGTGATCCAACTTAATTTTATAACGGGCCATCAGAAACTCAAAATTTATTACGCGGGCCGTGGTTTAAACTAGGGTTGTTTTACCTCAAATAAAGATGTTCTAAAAAAAAGGGTCATCCCCTACATTTGAGCAAATTTTTTCGAACATTTATTGTCTCCGAACAGAAAATCTGAATTCCGGACATGTCCAGAATTTTCGAAACGCATGGCAACCCTACTGTAATCACGCTAATCACCGTAATTATTCGCGGGCCAAAATTGGCCCGCGGGCCTGCAGTTGGACCACGCTGTGTTAGAACAATTGCCTGGCTCACATCGCATCTCTTTGTGTTATTAAATGATGAAGACCGCGAATCTCACCGAGGACCGAACACTTGACACTCTTCGTAATACGATCATAGGGCAGTGCAAGTACAAAAACCAATCTTTAAACTACTTTTGCTTTTTTATTGCTGTTTTAGTAACTCAATTGTTTTTCTTTCGCTTGCTTCTTGATAGATTCGGCTATCATGCCAACTGGTCCCAGTATATTTGCATTATTTTATGAGTAGTTGGGCGTGCTTTTAACGTATCAATTGAAGTAAATTTTGTTGCATGTGTTTCTCTTCTTGAAAAACTGTAAAAATGTTTATCTCGTCGCGCTTTATTTGACCAAAATAAATTACCCAAGCCCAATTTGCATGAAAGGGCGTCATTATTGATCCTCTATTATGGAATTTTTTAAAGTTTGAAAGAAAATTTAATTACTGCAAAAAGCAAAAAATTTATGCAGGAAAATGGTTCAATGTAATTGGGTCACAAAATTTTTTGAGAATTTATAACTCCCACCATCTCCCACCTAAGTTGCGTCTAAGTCTACGTTCGCAATAGCGGTTTTAGCAATCAGCAACAAAACTTCTTATTGATTCGAAAAAATCAATTTTTTGCTCTGTTGTGTATTTGTGATGCAATATTAATTGAAATGAAATTGCTGCCTTTAAAATCAAACATAATGAACAATTCTAATAATTGTTACACCGTGCATTTACATTAAAGTTGTCAAGTTTTGCCAAACTATTCTCGAAAAATTGAAAAACGTTTTGTTTTGCCAATATATGTAGGAGAAAGGAAGAGGAATCCTAGCGCAATCCTTAAAACTCACGGAAACCCTTCAACTGTTTTGCGGAATGCCAGGGTTCAGTGGAACGCTGGTAGAAGAGCACTGATCTAATCTTATATTGGAATAACTCCGGCTTATACTGTTGTCAAACTATACGAGGGGTTGCAAAGAAACACTGATCTTAAGAAATTGCGAAGCAATTTGTTTATAATATCCAGCGACAAAATACTCGTCTTCTAACAAAAAAAATGATTGATAGAAATTTTACCAATGACTTAATATCTTTTGCAAGTTTACTTGAACGTATTGGCAATTCGTACAGCTGCTCCTTGTTGAAATAAACGATTGGTTAGAGAACAGCTACTGGTAAATATTTACCTCGAAACAATCTAAATTCCAACACCACAGCAATTACAAATTAATGCTTCGTAAAATTATCATATTGCGTTAGCTGCTTATCCATCTCCACCAAGCTTGAGAGTGATGACGAAAGCGTCGATGTTTCGAAAAGAGGGCTTTTACGATATAGTAATTTGTACAGCTTAATTATGACTAAAGCATTAGGTATAAAGGAGTGCCAAACGAAACGAAGAGAATCTTGGCAAAACAATTGATAGTAGCATTAAAGTAAAGTGTTGTGCAAGATCGGATATGCGTGTCTAACTTGAATTTAGAGTTCAATTCTGATGCCGAGATCAATACTAAAAACCCGATTCGATTCAAGTTCCAGATTCTGAATTGGAATCTTCAATTTCCAACTTGGTTTTGATTTCAATTTGGTCCAAAAGCAATTGTAATAAAACTGAAGTAGATTGAACTGAACTTAAATTAAAAAGCTTCGTAACAAAAAGGCACAAACAATATTTTACAGCTTAGTGATCAAGCTTGCCTTAAGAATATTAAATTGACTACCAACGGCCAAATTAAAAGTGCTCCAACGTCTGCAAACACCCTTGTTTTCTACGAAAGCTGCGACTAATGTGCTCCTCAATTTTGTGGTTTTTTTGCTATAGTCGGGCTTTTGATCTGAAAAGTGAAAAATCGAAATTTATCAGGATTTTGAACAGGATGCTAACATTTTTGCTAATTTTAAGGGTGCTCACTAAAAAAAAAAAAATCCTTGAGAAGAGGTCTATTTCCTTTTTCATTGCATTCTCTTTTGCCATCGGTCACAGCAGCCAAAAAGCGTTGAACCGATTAAAAATATCGCTCTAGTTCGGGTTCAACGCTTTATAAAAATTGAGGTTAGGTTCGGATCAAATTCATGGTGTCAAATTATAGAGGTTTGAATTAAAAAATAAAAATAATATAAAAATAGTTTTTAGTTCGATATTTTTCGCCTGCTTTTGTGGAATGTTATAACAATTTTCTTTTTTGTTGCATTTTCTTTTTTTGTGCCTTGTATTTAAAAAAGAATTTTACTTTGAATTTCGTAGATTGCAAAAATGCACAGTAACCATACTAAACTGAAGTTTAGCTGGATTGATGACCGTCAAAATTATAATACCAATTAGAAACATTTTGTAAGACCTGAAAAATTAAAAAAAGGGATTCTATTTTTAAAAATATATAACAACAGATGACTCAATTTTTGGTGCATCAAATTTGTGCTGATCTCTGTAACTGACAACTCGAATGTAAGCTTTTACGCATATTTTAAACTATAACACTCTCGAACAACAAACAAAACAATTCTGTTTCATAAGGTAAAACAACAAGCAAGCGATGAACGTTGAGCGAACTGCAGACAGTAACACTGCTTCGACCTGTCGGGTTTGCTCAGTGCAGTTGAAAACCGACAAGTAGCCAGAGGCTTCAAATAGCGCATAGCTTAAAACGTCACACTTGTGAGGCCTAAACTAAGTTCACTGTAGTGGAAGTTCTGTCAGTACTCTGCAAAGCTCTTTCATTCGTAAGCGGGTGGCAGTGGTCGCAGGTGCACTATGTCCAACAAAATCTGCGCAATTGATATTAAACTGCAAGCGCTGTTTGGCAACAGAAAATATTGATATACTTACTTTTGATGCTTTGTGTAACTCGGCATGACAACTCTTACTGCCTCCTTCATTCACAACTTACAAATCGTAATGACCATGGAAGCTGCTTGAACTCTATCTACGAAGGTACTAGAGTTGAACCAAACAAAAACGAAACGTTTTGTTTCATAACATGAAACAGAAGCTATAATTTTTTATAACTTTAAAACTTCTTAAAAATAAAACCTGTAACTACAGTTTTTTCACTGTTGTCGGTTTGATAACTTTGAGTACAGAATTGTACGATTCGAAATTTGGCAAAGTCAGTACAACCGCATATGCAATTAAGATTGCCTGTCTTCTGAATGGATCGGCGAGCGTTTGACATATTGACAGCCAAACCCGAATTCATGACTACTCCTAAGAGCCAAATTTCTTCTCTGAAATTTTTAAGGGTTAGAGAGTGTATTGGCATGGTATAAGTTATTGGGCGCACAAATCCCAAGTTTGGTACGGTATATATAAATGTTATGCTATTTATGACACCTGCCCCAATAAACCATTCAAGTGTTTGCCTGGCTTTGCTGCGATCCATTAGAAGGAATAAAATTAGAAATACAAATCATTTATGTCGCGTTTTAATATAATATAATATTAATAATAGAACATTCGGTTCTATCTCAATCTTAAATTTCTTTTAAAATTGAGGCGACGTATGACAATCGCTCGGATAATTAGGTGTGACTGCAACTTAATAAAACTTGGAAAAGATCGGCTTCCACTAAAAACACCTTAAACCACTTTGATAACAGAATAATGTATTCGCAGAAATAATACTTCACGACTTCAAGCTTCTTCGCTCAACTATCTCAGAATTAATCACTTTACCACACAATCAGGAAACCGCCAAAACTAATTTCACCAATAACTACTCAATACTCGCCACGTCCACAGAATCCACAGTAAATTAACACAAAAAAAACAATAGCCCTTCTTTATTCCGTCAATCAATCTCCTTTTTCCCACAACAATGTTTTTCTACATTCTAACTACTACTACTACTACTACTGCTACTGCTACTACTACTACTGCTACTGCTACTGCTACTGCTACTGCTACGACTACCACCACCACCACCACCACCACCACCACCACCACCACCACCACTGCCACCAACAAATTCAAAGGCACAGTTTTGTTTGCGCAAATTGATCTTGGCATGCGCATTATAATTATTAATGGCAGGGTCGATCACTAAGGACTCTGACACAATTCTTGTCTCTTGAGACGTGGATGGTAACGCTAATTGTTCACTTAATCCTTCTGCAGGTATGTATCCCCCTCTGTTCCATTTCTCTTCCAAGATCTGGCGTTCCAGTGAAGCCTCCGGTAGTTCGTGTGCTCAGTTCACGATTTCTTGCTGGTCTTTCATTTCACGTTTCATTTCTTCTTGCTTACCCTCCGGCTCGTGTTTTTCTTGCAGCTGCTTTAGCCGTGAGCGCGCAACCTCTCCTTCGGCAACAGCCTTCGCAGCGCTAAAACTAGAAGTGCTAGTAGAGTTAGATCGCGTACCTTTTGATTTCAATTGAGAACTCGAACGCGCAATATTTGAACGAAGTGTACCTGGGTAGAGACGATACTCGCAGCTTTCTCGATTTCGGTGCTTTGAAGCCGCACTGTCGCACGTTCATCAAAAACAGTTTTCGCAGCATGTTGTTTCTGCATCGCTCCCATCAAACCCTTTCTTATCTTCTCATCTCGTTCTTGAAACGACAATCGCTCTAACTCCGAATATACGCTGTTGAGAGAAGAAATAACACTTTTAAGCACGCCAGGCATTCGCTTTTCCGAAGTCAGGATAACTTGTCCTTCTGGAAGTAATTCATGATGCCTTGCAACTAGGTCGTCAAACCGCTTACAGGAATCCATAGTAAGCCTATATGCTCACACTACCGACGACAACACAGAGAGGTTTTTCGAACAGTCAATTTTCTCATAAACAGTTGAATCTTTGTAGCGCTCTTCTGTCTGCCGAACACGCATCGAATTCCCCAACAGATTGTATTTAAACACTTCAATTCATACAAAGCAAAACGGTTTCTGTAATTTAACACAAGCTAAGCTAACATATTCCCGTACTCAAACAAATGCAAGCTGACTTATCAACTGTTTGTTGACGCAAGACAAGACACCGTGAATGCCGCAAAATTCGCACAAGTTTATAAAAAGATAGCAAATGCGTGGAAAAAGAGAAAAGTTCTAAGAAATGCAAGTTTAAATCTGAGACAGGGTCAGCAAATGATTGGCCGAAACAACATAAAGCGAAATTGCTCCTAAACCACGGTAGCTTTCGGTCGTAAAATAAAAGCAAGCATTGCAGAGTTAAATCCAGCTGCAATAGCTACCGATCTTAGGTTTAGGAAACACGGAAATGGAAATCATGTAGAAGTTGAGAAATCCAGAAATGCAAGCCATATTATAGTAAGGAAATACTCAAATGCAAGCAACCTTTGAGGTACGAAATGCTTGAGCTATCTTTCGTTTCAAAAATACGGAAATGCAAGCGATCTTTGAATTAGAAAATATGGAAATGCAAGCAATATTTCAGTTAGAAAATGGAGCTATCTTTCAATTAAAAAATAAGGAAATTTATGCCATGTTTTGAGTGAAGAAACGCAGAAACGCAAGCTATACTTCAGTTAAAAAATCGACCTGTTTTTCGGTAAGGAAATGCAAAAATACAAGCCATCTTAGAGTTGGGAAATGTAGAAATGCAAGCCATCTTAAAGAAATACGAAAATTCAAGCCATCTTAAGAGTTAGAAGATACGAAGAAGCAAGATATATTTCAGTTTAGAATAGAAATACGGAATTGCAAGCCATGTTTGAGATAGGAAACGCAGGATTGCAAGTCACGTGTGCGTTAGAAAATGCATACTTCAGGAAATCGAGCTATCTATTAGTTAAGAAATATTAAAGTGCATGCTATCTCAAAGTTAGGAAATGCGGAAATCCAAGGTATGTTTGAATTAGGAATTATGGAAATTCAAGCCATGTTTGAATTAGGAAATGCAAAAATGCAAGCCATTTTTCAGTTAGGTCATCACGCTCTCTTGGAATTAGGAAATGCGAAAATACAAGCAATGTTTGAGTGACTAAATTAAGCTATCTTTTAGTTAGAAAAACGGAAATGCAAATCATGTTTGGGTTAGGAAGTGCTGGAATACAGTATATGCTTGAGTTCGGAAATCGAGCTATCTTTTAGTTAGGAAATGCAAAACGCAAGCCATGTTTCAGTTAGGACATCGAACTATCTTTGAATTAGGAAATGCGAAATTCCAAGCTATGTTTAAGTGACTAAATTGAGCTATCTTTCAGTTAGAAAATACGGAAATGCAAATCATGTTTGGATTAGGAAATGAAGAAATGCAATTTATGCCTTACTTCGAAAATCGAGCTATCTTTCATCTGGAAAAAGCAAGCTATGTTTATGTTAGGAAATGCACAAATGCAAGCCATATTTCAGTTAGGACATCGAGCTACCATTCAGTTAAGAATTACACAAATGCAAGCCATATTTGAGTCAAAAAATTGAGCTATCTTTTAGTTAGGAAATACGGGAATGCAAACCATGTTTGAGTTAGGAAATGGAGAAATGCGAGTCATATTTGAGTTATAAAATACAAAAAAACTGGCTATATATCAATTACGGTACAAAATCGAGCTATCTTTCAGTTTGGAAATATGGAAATGCAAACCATGTTTGAGTTGGGAAATGCGGAAGTGCAGGCGATGTTTAAGCGAGGAAATTCGGAAGTGCAAGCTATACTTCAATTAGGAAACGAAGCTATCTTCATTTAGGAATTATCGAAATGCAAGCCATATTTGAATTACGAAATGCAGAAATGCAAGCCATGTATGAGTTAGGAAATACGCGAATGCAAGCCGTATTTTACTTGGGAAATACCCAGGTGCATCCTAAAATTTTTTTGTGACCTACGGAAATTCAAGTCATTTAAACTACGTAATGAGATGCAATCCAAGTTTCATTTGAAATATACCTCTTAGATGATAGATTTTGTTCATAAATAGAGATGATGCGATCCATACAGAATTTTGAAAATTTTCAAATGCATCAATGCCAGAGATGCACGTGAATTTTATGCAAGTAATGCAAAAATGCATGAATTTTCTGTTTAGGAAAGAAATAAATGCAATTGTCGATTCTTATATCGATTGGTCGCAGGATGTATGCCACAAGTTGAATTTTATGTGGCCTGGAGCTTTAGGCTTGGAATAAAGGTCATTGGGCAAGTGCCATGAGATAATGGTCATGAGGCATTACTTACATGGGCCAATTGTTTTAGGGCTTGCAACAATGATCCTCATCCAATGTCATGAGCCAATGGTTGTTGGGAAATGATGATTACGTAATTGTCATCGGGCAAAATGGACATGGTGTATAATGGGCATAACGCGTAATGGGTAAGGACAATATTGGTTTGGGGCAAAGTAGCAATGGGATAACACAGTCCTGGGACAGCATAGGCAAGGAAAACTTGGGCATGATGCTGTGTGGCCATGGGGAATTGATGGGACTTTGATAAAGGGCATGGCGTAATATAGGCTCACAGCAACATGTTCATGGAGCATAATGGGCTTAAGGCAATAGGTGCGGAGTAGCTTTTAGGTATCGGATATGGGAATGGGTTAATAGGCATGAAACAATAATCATGAGTCAAAAAACATTAGCCCCGCAGGTAAAAAAGTGTGTGGGGAAGAAAGTGTGCTGTATAAATCTCATTTAGGAAATGCTTATAGACATGTTAAACTTTATGTAAAAAATACGGAGGTGCATATAAACTTCAGGTGGAAAAGACGTAGATGCATAAATTTTCATTAGGAGATGCGGAAATCCATGGTATACATTTCTCTTCGGGTAATCAGAAAAGTAATCCTTAATTTTTAATCAATTGTTTTGACAAGGCAATGCTCAGTCGTATTCCTGATTTTTTTCTAATCATATTTGATCAAGCTCTTAACTATTTTTGATCAACAGCCAATTAAGCTATACACCAAACTGTATGCCCTGTTCCTTTTTTCGATCTATTTTGGAACCCATCTTCCGCTTATCTGACTGACTTCTTCCAATCTGACAGCGAACAATTTTCAATACCTGAATGAATTCTCCATCTTTTTCTCACCTCTGCTGATTGATATGCTATGCTCGTCAAATTTTTATATCTTTCTCTAAACGACTAATCTTCGTACTAACTCATTAACAAAATAGAGAGATGCATCATTAACTCAACCTTTTATTTTGATTCATTTGGATCTATATCTTTTATTTTCATCATCTTCCGTAAATTTCCCTATTTCTGCAATTCATTTACAAGGTGGGCATACATAGTTTCACTCGATTTAAATATCTAATTTGATTTATTTTTATGTTTTATTTTTATAATCTTCCGTAAATTTTCGTGTTTTTGAGTTTTCCGTAGTTTTGTAGGCAGTTTTTTCCTGTATTTCCATAGTTTAGTAATAATTTCTGTATTGCCGTACTTTAGTGTTTCCCAAATTAGCAGGAAATCAAAAAATATAAAAATAGGCAAAGTGCAAAAGATTCCGGCTTGTTATTGTAGCGCAACGACAGGCATCCGACTGTATTCCAAGATAAAATGAGTGCACTCCATTGGTGACTAGTCACTTCTATTATGATAGGTACTTTCGTGGATTTTATTTGGTTTATAAGTTAAGATTGCTGCAGGTGACTTTCTGTTTGTGGTTTGTAGTAGTTGAGGTTGCTACACAACTCCTTCCTTCAAACAATCGCAGCTAGCGGAAACGTGCATAAGGACCGAGGAAGTTGCTGAGGTCGCAACATACCTTCCCCGCCAACGTTGAGAGAGTGAGGTTTGCCGGCCGAGGTAAGTGAGATTCCCGCCAAGGCTACAATTGGAAGGCGGTCTTGACGTTAGGGCACAGCGACTTGACGATGGCTTGTGCTGCTTGACTGAAGATGCTGCCGTTCAATTACATCGAAGAAGATGTAGCTTCGTCACGTCGGGGTCACCATTGAAGCGCAACGACAGGCATCCAACTGTATTCCAAAATAAAATGAGTGCACTCCTTTGGCGAATAGTCACTTTTGTTATTGATTTGAGTACAACGAAAATTTGTAGCTTGAAGCGGAAGCAGAATGCGCAGCAAAGCTGACAAGGATCGCAACGTGAACGCTTCTGCTATGATCCCAAAAATAGCACAAGTCAGCAGTGGGATTCGAACCCACTCCTCCCTCCAGTTGGAGACCAGAACACCCAAGCACTGCATCGCAGCGAAGAATAATTGTTCTTGAGTCTGGCGTCTTCGACCGCTCGGCCATCGTGACGATTTGAGCATTTTTAACGACACCGCAAAGAAATGCGTGAAATTGTGGCAATCAACTATCTGAAGATACGATACAGACTGACAGACTTCTATCATGATAGCTACTTTCGTAGATTTCGTTCGGTTTATTACTAAACATTGCTGTGGGTGACTTTCTGTTTGTGGTTTGTAGTAGTTGAGGTTGCTACATTATGTTAAAAATTAAAATACAGGAATTCTGTAGAAGAAAAAGCTCATTTTCTACTATCCTTACTTTTTGTCAAGAAAAAAAGTATTTTACTGCGTTGCCATACCAGTAATTTAACCATTTTAAGACCGCATTTGCTTTATTGTTGCACACCACGTATAGAAAAGCTGTCAACTTCTTTCAATAGGAAGGTTGCACGCACGTGATCAAACGTCATCAAAATGCGCTTTTGAAAAAAGTGGCTGACCAGTGTCCGTGTTTTTGCATTGAATTGAATAGGAGTGATATCGTTTTTTGCGAATCAAATCGATAAACGTAACAGCTGTTCAATGAATGTTAAATGTGTGGTTTTACTGATGTTAAGGCATGAATCTGAAGTCAAACTAAGATAAGAGGTGCTAAGGTTTTCTTGTTATTGCTAATAGTTGGGCTAATACAATAGGTGCGATGGTGTAATGGTTAGAGCGTCCGCTTCGCAGTCGGTAGACCCAGGGTTTGATCCCCTTGTCGAGTCATACCAAAAGACTTTTAATCCTTTGAACCCTAAAGGCCGAATTTCCGGCCAAACATTGTCGGTTTTTATTCCCGAAAGGCCTGAAAAACGGCCTTTAACACAAAACAATCTTATTGGTGTTAAATTGATTAGCGTATATACCCCAAAGGCCCAAAACTTGAATAAAATCGTTTGAATTCTTTCTACTTGAAATAATTTTGCAACAGTGGTTCCTGTATCTGTTGCTAGAGTTGCAAGTTGGCTTTCCATCCAAGCTTTCCATCCAAGCAAATGGTGTTAGTTAGGAATGTGTTTGTATTCATATTAGTTCAGTGAGGCTACTTTACACTTGTGCTGTTTTTAGTCTGCAGTCAGACTAATGTGTCCAGTTACTCTGAGGTAGCAAGATAGGCTACTTCTGCTTTTGCCTGTGGTTTTCTTTTTGGTAAGTTTCGTTAGTTAGATTTGTGCAAAACAGGTCTACCGCGTTAAAGGCAGACGCTCTAACCACTACACCAAACCGCGGTGCTGTTGTAGGTGAAAATGTACAATAAGGATCATATCTGCACCTGCAAAGGCTATTTCAATTTTATTACACTGATTTTGAAGTTGGTTTGAGTGCTGCAGGCGATTCATAATCCCAAAACAAAAAAAAAAAGAAAATGATTTTTTTTGAACATTTTTGGCTGGGAATTTCGGGTCGGAGAGCTTCTAAATGTGGGAACGTCGGGTTCAAAGGGTTAACCCTTTCACTACAATTGGGACAATACGTCCCAAAAAATTTTTTGAAGTTACCATTGGGATAAAAACTGATTTAAATTTAATGGTTTAGTATCCCAGCGGTATAACTAGGCACTACAAATTTCGTTTTAGACGTTATAAGAAATAAAATCAACTTTTTTTTATTTGTCTGTCTGTTTTGCGAGGGACAAAGATGAAATAAACCCAATTTCTCAAAAAAAAAACTTTTGGTAGTGAAAGGGTTAAAAATGGTATTCACAGCTTCCCTGCTTGGTGTTCGGCATTTAGAGGAGGACCGGCAAGTTTGTTTGTTGTGTCTTTGGGCAAGGCACTTAACGGGACGCCCCCGCCTTTATGTGGAATACAGGTGGCCGAGACACCGAAATGGCAACTCCCAAGCGAGTGCAGATCTCCCGTCCAAAATATAGCGATGCAATTCGCTTTCTCGTGAATGGAGGATAAATATGGCAAATAAATAAATAAAAAAAAATTTTATGGGCTAAACATGCAGGCTTATTTGTAGCCAGCTTCTGTGAGGGTTTCGTATTCGATTAATCAGTGTGTTTGGGAATGCTGAGTTTAAGTCAATTGTAATGTGAAACTTATACAGTATATTTAGTTGCATAAGCACACTGAAAAGTTGTAAACTTAAATTATGCTGTGGCCTAAATGACAGGGCAGACTTCTCAACCGTTTGACATATGTTCGATTAGATATTGAGGGATAAAATTAATACTTCTTTGAAATTTTTTGTCAATGGTGCTTGGCAGAGCAGTCGTATTGATATATCAGATGTAATTTTGTGACCTTAACTACTTCTTAAACAATTTTGCGGCTATTGCCTAGGCTGCTGGACCAAGGGTAATTAAAAACTTACGAGACCGATTCGTTAATTCAGGCGTATGAGGTCATGCTCTGTTTGCATGTCTTTCGTCAGACTGGGTCACCACGACGGGTAAACTGCTTGCCCCCACCACCTGTTTGCTACATAAAGATGGAGGCATACCGTTAAATGCCTTGCCCATGATGACAACAAGCAAGCTTGCCCGCAAGCTTACGATACCGGTAGTAATGATCAGATAATGGTTATTTTTGCTAATGTACCGACAAGTATCTAATTGGTATGGAGTTATATTCAACTGAGGAGCAAATGGTATTTAGATGGCACTTCTCTTAGGGGCAATTTTTATAAATCGTCACAGTACTAAGTTTAGACCAGCCAACTGAAAGACCTAATCTCAACCAAAATGCTTTTGATTAAATTTGTTTGTTTTCGAGGATCCAACTAGTAATAATGCATTCCAATTTTCAATTAATTTCTCATTAGTTTTCGAAATAACCCCAAAAGTTGGTGTTTGCCGTATACCTTTCCAGCATAAATTACAGGTTTTGGTCAGCCACTTTTTTGGCGCGAAATATGTGACGTCATATGCAACCTTCGTATAAACACTCATAGAAAAACTGAAATCGATGAAGCATGATCTCACGTAAACAAAAAGCCATCTGAAGTTGTAGAAAGCCGGAACGGTCAATGTGGCAAGCGTTTTAGAGACAAGTTTAACGGAACAGTATGCGCAAGCAGGCCAGCAGGACATACATGTCCCGGGAGTCTCGAAAGTATTAAAACTTTTTTTTCATGCCTACCAAATAAGGCACCTTTGGTCAAGATAGTTGGTTTCCATAGCCTGAGTTGTTGATATTTTTAAGTAGAGCCAAGCTGAAGCCAACCAAATAGTGCATAGGCTGAGCAAGTTGTGCATTTCACTTAACCATGAGACTATCTGTCAGTGAAAGCAGAAAGCTTTAACTTAGGTACCGTTATTTTGAAATACACCTATGATACCATGCAGCATGTGCATGGTCTTTTTTGGTGGTGGATATTTTGTTTCTAATTTTTTAATTTACGTGATAGCACCATGCTGAGTTATTTCACTGTTTAGTTTTGATTGCAATGTTTTTGTAAGTGTTTTGAGTTGTTGAACAGTAGAGAACACTAGATCAACTAGTAGAAATTACCCTTATCGAAAGTAATGGCCCCGATCGGGAACATTAGTCACGTGTTCATGACGTCAACTCAGTATTGTTCCCCGATCGGGGCATTTTACATCGCATCTTCACTGCTATTTATTATTGGGATAGGTTGCGTTATACATTTGGGCCTTTCTCTATGTGCGAACTTGGGGAGGTGGATTAGTAGTCATGACAACAAAGATCAAAGCCGATAGAAACAGCATGATCCCGACCATGCACTGCACGAAGAGTTGGTTGGGCAGCAGGATGCGCGAAGACTTAGATCAAGACGCCCATTTGTACCTGCTGCGTGGAAACTATGAGGTAGGCTGTCTAAACTGGACATCCGCGTGAAGCAGTTAACGGAACATAAATGGAACGCGGACTACGTGGAGAGTACTTCAGGTAGTCCATGTTTTCATTCTCAGGGTCAGTTATTGGCCACTTCGAATGAGTCTGCCCAGAACAACTTCGGCAACGCTCAATTCGACGGTGGAATGGTGTAGGACCTTTTCAAAATGGGGTCTCACTCCATCACCGAATTGCATATGTGGCCCAACTGAGCAAACTTTGGTATTTGATGGTCTACTTCACCTGATCTATATGGCTATTAGGAACATCAATGATCTCCCTGCTTCTATGCCTTCTTCGGTAAGCTGCTCTCTTTATTGCTGACTATCTGTCCATTTGGTTCTTCTTCCTTTCGGTCCCTACTGCGTTGGAGGCCACGCAAGGAGCTTTGATTCGATTGGAGCGGTGGTCTAAGTACTGGTGTCTTCTTCTCAGTCTGAGAAAATGTGAGGCCTCCTTCTCAGTAAATTCCCACCAAGCTATCCTCCAGCTCAACCTCCTCTTATTCAACTCCCTCCTTTGTTTCAATCCCACTCCAACTTTTCTTGGGGTCACCTTCGACTGCACTCTTTTCTTTTCTAAACATGTATCTTCACTGAAGGCCAAGTTCTTTGCCGGTCTCACAGCTTTACGCTGTCTCTCTGCTTCTTCATGGGCCCCTCTAACGAGGTGCCCTCTCTCTCTTCTGTATAAAGCTTTTATTTGGCCCCTTCACACTTATGTTTCACCCGGATGGTTTTCTTTCGTAAGCCTTACCAATATTACCAAATTGGAACGCCTTCACCGGGTGGCTAGTCGCGCCATCACCAGCTGCCTCTTGTCTTCTCCCATCTTATTTCTTCTTTTTGAGGATTCTCTTCTTCTCTTATGAGTCACACTGACTCATTTCCCCTTGTCATTTTATGAGTGGGCTCTTTGTCTCCCAACCTTCTTCTTCATTTCAGGTTTGGCCAGACATGGAGTGAAACCAAGGCTCTGCAGATCGTCCTGAAGACCTTTTACGTCCACTCATTCTCTCATGCTTCCTTCTACTTCTCCTAGGGAGGCTCTTCTTGCTTGCCCTCTCTTTCCTCCTTGGAACCTGCTTTCCTTCACTGTGAAGGCCACTCTTTCTTTCCCATGCTCCGGCTCCGATCCTCTCTTTCTCACCAAGGTGCGGCTCTCGCCCACCTTTATTCTATCCCACCTTAGAACCTGGTACTCTGGACAGACAGCTCTGTTCCTTTTCCTTTTGACAATGGCGGCTCTGGCGTTCTTGCCAACTGCTCTCTCTGTGGCACTGAAGCCACTCTTTTTTTTTAGCAGGCCCAGTATGCTCAAGTTTTTCTGCTGAAGCCTGCGCCATTAAGCAAGCTCTTTGCTGGTCTCGGCAGCATCAACAAGTCTGCCATTTTTCTTCTCTTCTCCTCCTATCTGATTCTCGTTCTGTCCTCATCATCATGTTCTCTCCTCCGTCTTTCCTGTTACCTTTGTAGGAAATAAGATCCTTAGAGCAATAACGTTCTGACTGAACCCAATCGCTGGGAACTAGCAGTCACAAGGAAGAAGGCACGACAGCAAAACTTTATTCCATCAATTCGCGCAAGCTGTGGCAGATAATCAAAAATCACCGGCGCGGTGGTGTAGTGGTTAGAGCGTCCGCTTTGCAGTCGGTAGACTAGGGGTTCATTCCCCTTGTTGAGTCATAGCAAAAGACTTTAAAAAATGGTATCCACAGCTTCCCTGCTTGGCGCTCGGCATTTATGGGAGGTTGTAGAGAACAAGCCGGCAAGTTCGCTTGTTGGGTCCTTGGGCAAGGCACTTAACGGGACGCCTCCGCCTTTATGTGGAAGACAGGTGGCCCAGACACCTCAAAAAAAATGGCAACTCCCAAGCGAGTGCGGACGTCCCGTCCAAAATATAGCGATACAATTCGCTTTCTCGTGAATGGAGGATAAATATGAAACAAACAAACAAACAATCACGTCCTTCTGCCACGACGATCAACAACCGACGAGAAACATGACAGACAACCAGAACACGTCCGTCCGCCACGGCGATCGACGAAGAAAGAGAGCACAATATCTCCGACCACATGGTCGGTAACAAAATCTGCACGCGACACCAGGAATTAGGTCGCTGCACACGTCTATGTAAACAGGACACTGCACACGTCACATTAACAAAAAAATAACGGATAAACAACCTAATGGCGGGAAAGGCAAGCCGATCACCGAGCTAATAAGAGAAGATAAAAATAAACATAATCTAGCCCTAATAAAAAAAGAAAAATAAATGAGTGTTATTTTAGACGCATACAATAATAATAAACAATACGCGTTGCAATATCACGGCTAGGTTGCCGGAAAGCCATGCAGGCTAGATTCTTGGCGTGAGGTTACATCGCCAGGCGTGCAGACTTCAGGAGCACGATATACTTGAAACGGAGATAGGCGAGCGGCTACAAACCTGACGGTAGATACTTCGTCAGTTAACATTACTTCATCAGCAAAATCATAGGGTAAAGCAGCAAAGGTGCGCAAGCTGGGCGTCAAACTGGGGACGCACGAAGTTGCAAATTAGCAAACCCAGCTCTTACAGTAAACAACTAGAATCACACACATCAATGGGAGCAAGATGCTAAGCCACTGAAAGCAAACTAATAAAAAAAAAATGTAAAAAAAGACAAAAAGATGTTTGGCATGGCAGCTCGATGAAGTGCGAGGCGCGACACGCTACACCTCAATTTTTCTGGCAGGAACTGTCTTCTCTCTCCTCCTGTTCTATCAGGCTACAATGGGTCCCTGGACACTTGTTTCTTCAGGGACACGGCGCAGCTGATAAGCTGGCCAGACGGGGAACGCTACTCGTGTCCTTTGCAATTTCTCGTAGTCTTTTTCCTCTTATCTCTTGTATTCACTCATCATTTTTCTCTGACTGGAGGCGTACTGTCTCATCAAAATTCTTTGACACACAGGTTCCCTCGATTACCACCGAAGAACTTGTGCTCCCTCATCATGCTTGCTGTGTGCTTTTTCGCCTTCGCTTTAACAGCCTACTGTTGATCTCTTATCTCTCTAGGATTGGCAGAATCGAGAATTCTTCCTGCAGCACCTGCGGACACTTGTCCCAGGGCACCACTCATGTCGTTCTGCACTGTCCAGCTACGGACTCTTAGCGCCGCTCGTTTTTTAGCGACTCTTTGTCTCTCTACGACCTCTGGTCCAGACCCTGGAGGGTTTCGCGGTTTCTAGTGCTCCATGGTCTTCCGCCATGCCCCCATCCCTCGGAAGGAATCGAGTATCAACAACATCGAACAAAAACAGGATTAACAAACGCCCCATTTGCCCTTTGCTTTGCGTAATGTGGATTGTTATCAATCTGAAATTCTGCCTCAACATACTCTAAGTTTTCATTTAAATTAAACCATAGATCTTATGACATTACAGCTCCAATTCTTGCAAATTCTTCATAATTATCTAAATCATAAATAAAATAAGTCATTTTAAAACAAAATGCCTGGAAAGATTTTTGAAAATGTTTCTCTACCATGAAAACCGTATTACACAGAGCAGATGATAGCCTTCGCCAAAAATGAGCGCAGAAAAAACTTAGGGGTACTTGAACTTCCTTGTATCCTTAGTTGGTGTAGGCCAGTGAAATTATTTACCAAACTGAAAATTCAACCACTTAATCAGCTAAAAGCTTAGCTAATAAAATATAGATTAGCTTGCATGTGAAAAAAATAAAAGACAAATAATAAGCTATTTAATTAATATCCTAGGTTGCTACACGGTTAAACTTAAAACTTCTAACGTTTTTGAAAAATCACAACGGTAAATTTTTTTTCCTCTTCCATAACTTAATGTTTTTTGGGTGAGCAACACGATGGAAGTGTTAAAACATCCCGATTTTGCTCCGTTTTTGGCGCACTTTAATTTTGTTAAATTCTTGAGTCTTAAGCGGGTCATTTCCCTAATGTGAGTATTTTCCACCAGTTGCTCTAGTGATCTTTACTGTTGAATCTTTGTAATTTAGGCCGTGGTATTTCGGGACAAGTTGATAAACGATAATTTGAGTCATTCTTCACATGATTCAAACTACGATGTTAACTCTAATCTTGTGTGATTCTGAACAAGGTTTTGCTGCTCCAACTGGGCTAGTTAGTTTTGCTTGAGCATACATGCAGTGATGCTTGGCTGACATAAATGCAACGTAATGATATGCTACCAATCTAGCAACGCTTTTATCATTTGTGAAATATAACCAATAACTAAACAAGAATGGCTGTGAATTGGGCTGTGGATTATGATTGGATTTTACATTGAATCAATTTGTAAATTAAGTCGTAATGTTATCAAATCATTATTCTCAACTAACACGATTACATTTTTCTTTATTTTCCTCAATGTGATTAAAGCTTTTTAACCTTGCCCTGAATTACCACATGGGACATGATAACTTGTGATCAGCAAATAAGCTCTATTTAAGATTCCATAATTTCAGATTCTAGAAATTGCTAAAACCTGCAGCATTGCTAAGTTGTAAATAAATACCCAAGTGTTAAAAGAAAGAGTTGATCAAAGTCGCAAGTACTAAAGTGGTAGATAAAAGTCGAAATGTAATTTGTTCCTAGTTACCCCAGTTTACCACAACCTTTTTAGGCTGTTTTAGATGCCATACAAAGTTTGTAGAAAAGTGAAAAATATTCCATTTCTAAATGATTCTTTAAAAAAAAATAATGGCTATTTTTTCTTAAACAGCATTTTTCCCCTTGGAGGCAATTTTGTTGTCAGACATTTGTGATTGATCAATTTGAATAAGTTATTAAACATGTCAATTTTGTTTGGTTCTGATTGGTTGATTTTTATGATCAGTTCAAAAAAGGCAGTAGCTATTTTGCCATCAACAGTATTTTACTCTTGGAGGCTGTTTTGCCATGAGACATTTGTGATTTGTCAATTTTAATGACATTAAGCATGTGAACTATGGTCGTTTTTGATTGGTAATTTTTTATGATGAATTAAAAAATTTGCACCCCTAGTGCTCACTCTGACACAGTGCACTTCCTCCCATGGATCACTAACCTGTCCATTGTCATACTGGGCCCCCCTCCAGTGTACACTGCCTTTGTATAAGTTTCCTACCAGCCAAGATTCCCATGCATAATCATTGTATTTCATGGTAGCTGAACTATCCACATGCTACAGCATTACTGCCAGAATTGCAGCAATTATGGCTATTTAAACATGCACAAACGATGACATGGTCAACAGCACAACAGTCACTTCTATAAAAAAAAGTGATAAAGTAAATTAATGAAGAAATTTGGTTTTGAAATGAGGAAATTATTTCCTGAAGTGGAGGAAATAGAAAAATTATTTGTAGAAACACTGCCTGCACTGCTGTTAGACTTGTTTGATCATAAGTTGCTGACACTAGTCTGTGCAGAATCATTTAAAGTTAAAGAGTAGAATTTACCTATAACCACACTCAAGGAATTGTAAAAAATTGATCTTATAGACAAATTACTACCACAAACAATTTGTATACTGTCTATTGATTTAACAAACAGGAGTGTTAACCAGTAGTAGTAGTTATTCAGTTTTTTATCCGGTGTTTTCCCTTTAGCAGAGATGGCCGGATTTACCCCATTCCTTCTGCAATTTCTTGCACTCCGTCCCTCCACTTATCTCGTCTCAGAGCATCCTCCTTCTTCAAACCAACTTTCTCTGTCTCCTCTTCCACTTGCTTCTTCCAGGTCTTCTTCGGTCGTCCTCGCTTTCTCTTGCCAGTCACTTCAAGATTCAGAGCAACCCTCAAAACACTATCGTCATCCCTCCTCAGTACATGTCCATACCATCTAACTCCATTTGCTGTTGCTAACCGGTCTATCGTTTTCTTCAACCCTAACATATCCATCTGTTCTTCAGTCGTCTTTCTGTCTACAATTTTCTGACCACACATGGTTCTCACCATAGCTCTCTCCATTCTCCTTAAAATTGCTTTTTCATTTTCTTTTAGACACCATGTCTCACTTCCATACAGTATTGCTGATCTTACGCAACAACAATAAACTTTACCTTTCATCTTCAGAGGAAACCTATTTCCAAGCAACAACTCTCCACATTTCCTGAATCTTACACAACCAATTCTTACTCTTGCTGTGACTGCCGCTTCACAACCACCACTAGCATTTAGTCTGTCTCCCAAATAACAAAATCCATTCACTGTCTCCACTTCATCGCACAACTTCTTGTTTGAGTCCATTGTCCCTTCCATTATTCCTTTACATTTCAAGCAAACAAAATGCATTGCCAACCTGTTCCCTTTAAATGCAAAAAAAGTGCAAATTTGCAAAATTATGTCCAGCGGAATTGCAGTTAAAATTCAACAGTGCATAAAAAATGTCTGGCAGATTTTTATTAACTTTTTCACTTTGTTAAAATTTTTGCAATTTTGTTAGCAAAATCTTAACCAACTGTTAAATGCATGGGAGACAGTGAAAAGAAATCCAAGTTAGGACAGATGCTTTTTTGGAGCAGTGCAACGTCTCACAAAAACAATTATGCTGCAGTGATGCAAGAGCTAGTTACAGCAACCTAAAATATCGTGCATGCTGTTGCCACATTTTTTTGTATAACAAATTATCTCTCCAGCAATTGACCAAAAGTATAATCAATTTTTTTTGTTTACTTTTTCCCAGCTGATTTCAGTTGCAGCTAAAGAGCAGTAATAGAAAACAGCTCACAAACTTAAGTTTTAACACAAGACATCATTTTTCAAGGAAAGTTTGAAACTAAACTTGCTTAAAATTTTTATGTTTTCTTTATGTTTCAATGCTAATTTCAATTATGCTTGTTAAGATAAAAAAGCACATAGTTCTTGCTTTCAGTTAAGCACAAAAAACACTATTTTTTTAGGGAATGGTTCAGTTTTTGTATATTACAAAAACATACCTTTACCTGACATTTATCACCACTAAAAATATAAAAGAATATGACTTCTAACCAATTTTAGTTTTGAATTTCCTTCAAATACTTTCCGATTTGAGATTGAAAGTTTGCCTGCAATTGCAAAAACCTGTTGTTTAATTGATAATGATAGAAAAATGTAAGTTGTATATTTACCGTAATCAAGTAACAATTAAAGTTTGCAAGTAATTTTTGTTGTGTCATGGTCATAATAACCTACCTCACATCACATTACTTCATAAAAGTCCTATTTCTGAAGCTTGTGTCGGGCATCGGTAAAGGATTAATTTTAGGCAGTGGCTATTTCGCCGTCGAGGCAATTTGCCCTTGGAATATATTTTGCCGCAATCATTCATGGGTGTTTATAATTTTATATAGCCGTATTAGCTATTATTACGTCAGTGACACTGTGGTGTAGTGGATAGTGCGCTGGTCTTGAGATACCATGGTTGCGGGTTCGAATCTCAGCTGGCAGGGCATTAGAAGAAAGGCAGTGTACACCGAAGGGGCAGGCCCGGTATGTAAATGTATGGGGCAGTGTACACTGGAAGGGAGTGTACAAGGTGGGGGATAGAGACCTGGGGGTGCAAAATTTTTTTAATTGGTTTTTAAAATTGACCAATCAGAAACGACCAAAAGTCACATGTTTAGTACATCATTTAGATTGACCAATCACAAATAACTCACAGCAAAATAGTCTCTGAGGGTAAATTGCCGTCGACGGCAAAATAGCCACTGCCTTAATTTTATTTATGTGCATTGTTAACCTGTCATTCCGAAGTGCTTACGAATATCACTGTTGCAAAGGCTGTAAAGTTTGAGACCAAATTTAACCACGATTAACTTACTGAAGAAAAATAGCCAGGTATTTTGCTGCTGCCTTATAGTAAGTGATAGGCTATCTGTTTGTGAACATTTGAGAGGTAACATGGTCATGCTAATTATTACGTCACTGAAGCGCATTGTCACAGTTTTGACTTTCCTTTTCCTGCAAATTTATCTGGCAGCTTTTTTACATTTTCTAGCAATGTTGCAGTTGCGCTGGTGGTTACACACTTACTAAAATCTTAGAGGGAACACTGGTTTTAACCAGTGAAATTTAACAAAGTAGTAAAAAAACCCCAAGTTTGCTCACTTGCATAGAATGATATAGTAAGCTATCACTATATCATTCACAAAGAAATTTTTTGTAGTTGACTGCAGCAAAATGTAATTTGTGCTGTACACCTATTCAAAACTTGATTATTTGTCAGCATAAAAGGTATTGAACTTCCATGGTTTTGATTTTGAGATAGATTTTCTTTTTTTTTAATTGCAAGTTTTGATTCATTCTTAGCTTTACCATCATGAAATTGGCCAACAACTCCATTTTTTTCTACGGAAAAAATGGCTTGGTTTGACGTTTTACTGGAGTGATCTCTTTGAACCTCTGTACTCCTACCACTGAAACTCTCAGTTGGCACTATTTTTGGATTTTGTTTTTGATCATTGGTGAATTCCTGTGATGTACAATTAATTTCTAATCTATCTGCCTTTAAGGACATATTGTACTTTAGCAAAATAAGCATAAAGACAAGTTGCAAACAGAATTTGCTTTTGGAATGATAAATAGTTATCATTCATGCATGAGAGGATAGCCTAGAATGCCATTGTAAACAAACTAATATTTCTGGGAAACAAATTAGTGTGCCGTTGCATGCAAATGGACATTGTAAGCAAACCTTGATGTATGCAAAAGATATGAATTTTGCAGGGATTGAGCAAAATGTGATGTTATCTGTGATTTAGGTTACAGCCAAAGCCATTACAGACGAATTATACTGTAATAGGTACATCAACTTTTAAATCAGTTAACACATTGGCCACGGCGAGATTTTCTAGCCACACACTAAGCGTCTCGTCATAGTTTTGCGTAATTCGCATTTTTTCATCGACAAGCAATTTCTCCCAACGCTGTTGTTTACTATGAACTGAAAGGGCTGGCAAACCGACCTGACCTCAAAACAGACTCCAAAGTAGGGAAAAATAAAGAAAAAAGTTGAAATATTTCCTTTGTAAAAGATAGGGCGTTTATCTGACACGCTGAAATGACCGAATTTAAACTTTGCTGAAAGCCGAGTATATACGTCTACCGCGTACAGAAAGGAAAATGAAAGACGTAATATTACGTCCCTCGTGGTCAATGTGTTAAACAGAATTGCTCTGTCTTAGTGTAGTTGTTCTTCTGTATCTTTTGCTTGTCTAAGTACCAGTATTATTTTTGATTCAGATCAGAGTATAAAAAATGAAACCAGTTGCAGATGAAATGTTTTCGGATGGAAATTATGATGGAGATGAAGCTTCAATTGGTACATCATCATCTGCTCAAATGATGGATATCAGCTCAAATGAAAAAGCAGTTCATGTGGATTTTTATAACAGTGAGTTTGGTATCTGTTTTGTAACTTGAGTAGACCTTGTGACATAAAAGTTTATTACTTTTTTTTTGATCACCAATCCAGCACAAATGTTAACACTGGTCGACCCAGAATTTTTTTCATTCAAGTAAATAGCTGATTTAAAATTATTTAAGATACAAATTTTTTTTCTACCAACTCCGGATTTCCAGTGATTTACAGTTTTAATTTTGCTAGTTTAGCTGCTAACATGATTGGCTAGCATATCTGCAAATGCATATTACAATGTTTTTTTGAATAGTTCATAAACATAAAACTATTTTGCTCACAAATACTTTATGAGCAAACTATACCATTTCTTTCTACACCTGATAGAACCTAACGTTGGTACCGTTGAAGCAATCCTCATCAGTTTTTGCATTTATTCAAGTGCAGACACCGAAACATTGCAGTTATACTAAGCAAATATGCTTACACAAAAGTCTGTGCTTGTAGCTAAATATTTCTTATTGATTGTAAATAGCTAGTGTATATGTTCACATAATCAAAACTGCTCTGAATTATTTTTGAAATAACTGCAATTATGAATAAATATTCAACTGTTGATGTAACACAAGTTTGATTGATTGAAAAGAAAACGTTGTGTTATCTATTACAGAAAGTAGAGTATTCATATTCTTGAAGCTTTTCGTCTGACACTTTTCAAAATAATCCGTCAGAAATAGAGTGAAAAAGATAAAGTGAGCCATTTATATAGAGAGTCAATTGACGAAAAAGAAAAAAGATTTCATTGTGATTGGTAAAAGAAGCGACCAATAGAAGGAGCAGAAACTAATGTGCGATTTTTAGGCCATACACAAAATTCTTTTGTTTTCATATATTTGGTTTGGTTGTTTTGATATAAGTGGATTCAAGGGTGGAGAGGTAAAAAGAAGTACGGCCAATGGTAAGAATGGAAAATTTGCCATCGTTATATTCAAGTTCACATGTTGGGTTTTGTAAGAGATGTTGCCCTATCGCAGAGAAAGAAGTTTCAGCTTTAAGGCTTCTAATTGGCTTGCAAGAGCAGGTTAATGCGCTTCAGTCTTGAGAAGTAAGTCCCTGAAGAATGGTTTTAGGTACGTGCTGCTCAATCCTCTGTTGTAGCCTTTAAGAAGTACGACCCATGTACTGGGCATCACAGTAGCACAGAAATTGATAAACAATATTGCTTTGATGTGAAGCAAGTAGTACATCCTTTTGGACTGCAAGCAGAAGTTGTCTGGTGGTGTAGACAATGCATGGCTCAACTGCAAAGTAACAACCTTTAACAGCTGTTTTAATTTGCATTTCATACCTCATCGAAACATTGCCCAGCCATGGCAAGTGAAGATAAACTGGGCATTTCTTTGGACCTAATTGTGTTAGTGTGTGAAACTGATTTATTTTCTTGGTTATAGCAGTGTTGATTACAGCTTCAGGGTAACTGTTGTTGATCAGGATTGTACAAATGTTGGAAAGTTCATTTTGAAGAGTAGATTTCGAGCAGATGACTAGAGCTCTGTGGATAAGAGTCTAAATCAGATTGATCTTTGATTTCATGGGGCAAAAAGAATTCCACAAATGTATTGGCGAAATGCAAATTAAAACAGCTGTTAAAGGTTGTTACTTTGCAGTTGAGCCATGCATTGTCTACACCACCAGACAACTTCTGCTTGCAGTCCAAAAGGATGTACTACTTGCTTCACATCAAAGCAATATTGTTTATCAATTTCTGTGCTACTGTGATGCCCAGTACATGGGTCGTACTTCTTAAAGGCTACAACAGAGGATTGAGCAGCACGTACCTAAAACCATTCTTCAGGGACTTACTTCTCAAGACTGAAGCGCATTAACCTGCTCTTGCAAGCCAATCAGAAGCCTTAAAGCTGAAACTTCTTTCTCTGCGATAGGGCAACATCTCTTACAAAACCCAACATGTGAACTTGAATATAACGATGGCAAATTTTCCATTCTTGCCATTGGCCGTACTTCTTTTTACCTCTCCACCCTTGAATCCACTTATATCAAAACAACCAAACCAAATATATGAAAACAAAAGGATTTTGTGTATGGCCTAAAAATCGCACATTAGTTTCTGCTCCTTCTATTGGTCGCTTCTTTTACCAATCACAATGAAATCTTTTTCTTTTTCGTCAATTGACTCTCTATATAAATGGCTCACTTCATCTTTTTCACTCTATTTCTGACGGATTATTTTGAAAAGTGTCAGACGAAAAGCTTCAAGAATATGAATACTCTACTTTCTGCAATTTTCAAATTGTGTACTGCGAATCAACTCTTCAAATATTGTCTATTAACAGCTGTGTCTTAATAATGGCGGTATTACCATTGATAATAATTTAAATAACTGAAAAACGTAAAATAATCAAGGAAAAATTGGTTTAGATTTGAACTTGGTACATCTGTTGTTGCTGCTAACAAGTAGTCCTGCTTATTAAACAATTAGCCCATTGCAATAATAGGTTTCAACAAGAATCGATACTTTTATATTTTGGTACCATAGGCCAGTGATACCCAAACTGTGTGTCACTGAAACTCCAAATAAGATTGTATGATTTTGCATAGGTTATCTGTTATTTTCTAAATTGATAATTTTTCTACTTGTCTTGTATACTTGATTGATTTCCAGTTTTTATTGCAAGCTAGAGTCTCAATGTGGGGTCTGCAGATGACTTTTTGTGGGGTTTGCAATAACCTCACAGTTTGGGTCACAAAAATGAGCGAAACAACTATATAAAAGCTATTAATAATCTGAACTTGTGCAGGGTTGCAAGTACTCGCAGATATCAAACGTTTTAAACTAGGATCACCTACAAAATTGGGAGCCATGGCCCTTGACAACTCTTGGTCAGCATGAATGTGAGAGTCAATTCATGTCACAATTTCAGATCAAAATGGTCAAGGAGGTGGAAGAGGACAGATGTCATAGGTAGTGATCATGCATTTACATTTAACTACAGTATTACTGCACTATTGTTGCATCCATAGAAAAAACACAAGAGATTTTTTTAGATTTTTCAAAATTCTTTGTGTCTGCTACATCCATCAACAAACTCACTGTATACATCCACAAAACATGTGTGTTGTGCTTAAAAATGAAATACGATTGAAGCAGGAATGGAAAATCACATGCTTGAATGCAATGCATTGCTGTTGCATCAGCAGTAATCACACTGCAAATGTAACGTCATGGGGAAACTTGATCTGAAGCATGTTGGTATCCGTTTGAAATACTCAAAGGGGGCATCATTGTTTTATAATAGCTGCAGTGATTTTATTCTAAGCTGGCTGGCGTCGCTCAGCAGAGCCCCCAGCTGTAATGTCGAGGTTAACAATATCAGATCAGCCGGCCAAGCCGGCTTTATGCAATAGATAGCTGTGAAAACAGTAATAAAACGATTGTGTTTTTTCTCTTAGTCAAATCTCGTTTCAAAATGAAATTATCGTTTTTAAATGCAATTGATAAAAAAACATTTGCATGGGATTGCGTATAGCCACTACATGTTTCCAAGTTTCTGGAACCCCTGACAATGTCTTATTTGCGGTGTTTTCACCATAAGCGCTCTTAAACCTAACAAACTTTTATTCGTTAAAATGAGCTAGTGCTTTAATTGAAAGTATATCAAAGGTGTGGAAGGGTGCTAAAGTAAGTGATATGTATTTTCGGGATTAAGCTATTAAATATTAGGCCCACTACTTACTACTTTGTGATAGTTGTTTGGGCATTTGTATGAGCTAGCGCCTCTGGCTGAGCGCATGTTGCATGGTCCTAGCATAAATGCAGCCGGGTAAAAAGCAAACTAACCCAAAATTAAATACTCATGGTTAAGTTGTGAAAATAGCATTGCCCTCATCAGTATTGTCGAGTACAAGAACATTGGTTTAGGCAGCTTCACCATATTGATATAAATTTGTGAGAACAGCAACAAAAAGTTTATGTGCTGTTGACGCAGTCAATTGTTGTTACAAATTAAAGGTACCATTTTTTAAAAGAAAATTGATTAAGCTTTAAAAAATCATTACAAGCTGCCATTATTTTCCAAAAGTTTCTGGAATTCTTGGCTACATCTCATTAGGCTTGTGCTCTACGTAGGAACTGAACTGGCTTGCGATTGGAACAGCCAGTGCTTCCAAAAAGTTATGGGTAGAAGAGGTGCCAAAGTAATTTACGGTACTTAACTATTTTCAGAAATACCCTATTAAAAATAGGACCAGTTTTAACAACTTTTTCGTAGCTGATTGCCTATTTCTGCGAGCTAAAGCCTTTGGCTGCGCACATGTTTCTTGGTCTTGGCATATACACAAGCAGCAAAAGAACAAAGTAACCCGAAGTGATGCATCAACAATTAAGTTGTTACAATAGTAGCCATTAGTAATGATGAGGTTAAGAATATCAAATCAGACGGCTGCATCGGCCTCACCCAATTGCAAAGAAAATTGCTTCATAATTTAGATGATGTGTAGCTCGAAACTGATATTTCCTTGCAAAAGATAAAACAGGACCATCTTTACCGTTTGTAGGGGAAATCACCAATTTGTTTGTATGGAGTTGGCGGCTACATTTTAAAATGTTTAGAGCCTTATTTTTAGATAAATCTTTTAGAAAATGCAGATATTTATGCGAAAGAAGCAGGCTTTTGAGAAAAAATAGTGAAAATGTACCAAATAACTAACTTTTTCTCGAAATCGAAATTTTGTGAAGTGCAGACACCAAAATTTTGAGTACTTTTAATCGGCAGGCTATACCAGAAAATTTTTAAAATCATTTTTTGTTGAATCTTTTGGAAAATTTTTATAGACAATGCCAAAGAACCGTGCTTGCTTAGAAAAAGTAGTCAAAATGTACCAAAGAACTATTTTTAAAAATTGCTCGTTTCTTAGGTCTCGTTGGAAAATTGTTCAACCAACAATTAAACATACGTATGGCAACCAATTTCGATCAGCCGTTATGAACTAATCCTAGGCCTTAACTAATTAAAATAATATGTTACTGGAAAACAAATTTCTTCAGCTTTCAAACGACACTGAGTTAGTACTTTATCGTAACGTTTACACATAAAACAACTCTTTTTACTCAGCTTACCACATTTTTGAGAAAATAAAGTTACAGTACAGGTCTTACAGTTCAGATTTTTAATATAAAAACTAATAGTAAATGTACATGTCATATATTATCGGAATTGCCTTGAGACATCCTTTAATTTTTTTAAAAAAAGTTAGAAAATCAGTTCAGATATGAGGCCACAAATTAGTTTTTAACTCTTTTGCTCCCGCGTGAAAAGCGAAAAAAAATGTCCGTAAGGTGGCAGCGCGAAAAACTGTCATAATGAATCATAATTATGTACCTCAAGTTTGTTTGTAAATCATTACTCAGCTGTCTACTTCTACATTAAGTGTGATATATCGTTGAAATCTACATTTCTTGAGGATTTCAAATAGAAAAAAAAATTTTTTTTGAATATGCAAATTTTATGCAAATGAACCCCCCCAACTGGGGGGTAGTTGTCTTCGAAATTAAAGAGGTACCCTCACCTCAAAGATCACTACAGATTTAATTTTCTACCAATTTTTTTTAGAAATGGTCGCAAAAGGAATCAAAACTTACCTAAAAGCCTAGGTTTTCTACAATTTGCAACTTTCTGAGGCACATGACCTTTTTTTTGACTGGTACCAAATTTTGGGAGTTAAATTCAGTACCTAAAATATGATCAGTCATTATCTGCTAGAGGTTAGCCTAAACCATGTAACATTATGTATTTTTGTTCAGGGAATTTCTTCAAGATTCAGAAAATATTAAGTTTAAATAGAATATGCTGTCACTGACAATGAAACAGCCGCCTGTTTGCACCCTTCCCATTTCTTGAGAAACAAGGGCGATACAGCAAACTTTGATTTAGAGAAGCCAAACTTCTGCTAGCTTTTAAACTTGTATTTCAGTCTTTGTCTCCTTGGAAACTTGATACAAAATGACGACTTTATTGGTGAAACATTTGCAATTTATTTTATGTTTTTATAGGGTGTAGTTTTTCTAAAAATTATAATTTAGTGAAGGTAAGTCAAATTTTTTGGGGTTTTGAACTGACATGATGTACAGTACTCATTTTTGATCAGTAAATATCATATACCACTTAGTCTAAACTATTTAAAGTTATATATTGCTGGAAAGCAAATTTCCTAAGCTTTCAAATGAGACCGGTATATAGCAACATATGATATTTTTTACGCACTAAATTTACTTTTATCTGCTTACCATTCAAATTTGTTTGGGAGGTTTTGAGACCCCTAAAAACTTTGAAAATTTAAAAAAGTAAAATTTATTATTATCGCTTGAAATTTTGTCAAATGATGCCCCAAAAGAGTAGTTTTCAGACTGTGTTAATGAAGGGTTTGGGTTTGTGGTAAAGATGTAATCTCAATTTGATTTTAGTGTAGTTGGCACGTGCTGAGAATTTGGCCGATTTTGTCGTCTGCAACTGGGGTCTTGGTCATTTTAACCGTTTTTGGGTATAAAAATCCAAGAATTAGGGCACAAATTGTACATCTTCCGATGCGTGAGGTAATAAGTGTGATCTTTTGAAAATTTTATGAAAATCGGATGAAAAATAAAGTCACAAATCAATTTTTTAGTAAACTAATTTTGTAACTCAATTTAGCAAAATTTGAGGAAAACACTGAAAACACGAGATCATCAATCGATGATCGCAGGAGCGAAAGAGTTAACTATACTGATTTTGTAAAAGTGTTACAAATTTTGAAAAAATCATAAAATGATGATCTCTGGTGGCAAAAGACTGCGTTAATCGTGCCAGGCAGCCTTATGACATCATAGAGCGAGTTGAAGCGTACAGAAAAAAAGCAGAAAAAGCATGCTTAGAAAGCTTTAAAGAATCTGTAGTTGCATTGATACTTCATCATTGATTGTTTTATCGTGGGCACCTTGCTAAGATCTCCTGAAAAAGCTATTAATTATGTTTCTACAATCAGTATTTTTTAAATAAATTAAAAAAACAAATTTTACAATTAATTGTTAATAGTGACGTCATGTGGCATTGTAAAGAAGTAAAATTTGTGGAAGTTGGTAAGTCAGGTGCTGACTTTCCTTTTATCCTAAGGACTAGTTTACAGTCGTAATCTGTTTGTTTTGCCATGATTATTATATTTGTAAATCTGAATTGTTTGTAGCCCTAACTTGCTAAACTGTTTTTAAAAAAAGACTTTTTTCTTTCGGATTTATAAATAGATTTGTAATTCACACGCCTTTCTGACGTCACAATCGGTGTCTACGTGACTAATTTTCCAGCGTATTTTAGTAATTCTTGCTTCTCGAAGATTTTCCTTTATATTTTTATTATTATTATTGCCAATTAGTAATTTATTATTGGTGTTTTTCCTGTGTCACGTGATGTTCTAGCAATTTCTAGATTATTTTCTAGCCGTATATATAACGCGGCGAGATTTTTTTCATTTATTCAGAGATTGAGTTGTAGATCAGAGTAGGGTAGAAATTAGTGTTGGAAAAGGCGTTGCTGCGTGATGATTGCTGTGACAGGAATCAAGCGATTATTTTGGTGGCTTAGTTTTAGTTAGTCTCTGATATTTAATTGTGTTGAAGTGCTTTAGTTCTGTGTTGTGTTAAGCAAAAGAATTCGAAGTTATAAAGTGATTTGTGAATATATTGTTCTGTTCTTGATCGAGAAGTGCACGGGTTAAAGTATCTTTGTGGAAGCCAATCTTTTCCTAGCTATTAAGTTGCAACCAAACTTAATTATTCGATCGACACTGCAAGTCGCTTCAATTTAAGAAGTAAATTGAAATTCAAATAGAAAAAAAAACTCTGTTTAAAACGGGACACGGGCCTACTACTTGAAGAAATACCTGCCATTAAAATTACAATAATTTAAAACAGTTGTTAAGGATACACTTTAATAGCAATGTTCGATTTAAGGTACATAGACAGCAAAAAAGTTAAAAAGGGATGATCACCATTAGAGATCCAGGGACTATGGTCCCCATTTACAACAGATTTTTGATTACAACTCCTTCAATCTTTTTCAATAAAGCTGGCGCAGCCAATATTTTTTGACTTGGCTAAGCTAATAATAATAGGCAGTCCTGTCCGGTGACGCCGGCTAGTAACTGAATAGAGTGTTGCTTGTGCCTGGTAAACAAAATATATTCAGTTCAACCTTAGCAAACACCAACTGGAAAAATTGCGTAGTTAATTTATAATTTTTTTCGGCTAAAGCTAAATACTTTTGGTATATAGCTTATAAGTGCAAACTTTTGTATTTTTAATATAGCTTTGAAAAAAGCGGTTTGAGCCATAAGCTTTTCGTGATGCTCTCATCAGTGGCGGTATCGCGTCAAAAGGGAAAATCTAGAGTGAATAAGTGTTTTATGTGAATAATTTGGACGTTACGTAATCAAGACAAGCCAATGGTAGCGCTAGTATTGCAAAGCGCGCCAAAGAAAGATTTCGCAATTGCGAAAGTTAGAGAAGGCGCAGCAGGAGGTCAAATGCCACGATTATCGAAAGAGTTTGAGAGTGTAAACAAACTCTTTCTGTCTGCATAACACCGGGCGTTGGGTCTTGATATAAGTAGCTTCTAAAAGATTAAGATGGAAAGAGCTGCGCGCTGCGGCGAGGATTGAAAACCGCTTATCATCATAGTTTAATGCGCATCGATCATTATCTAAAAGATGCTGACCAATGGCGGAGTCACAATCCGGTTTGGTGTCGGTTCGTTTGCACGATCTGTGTGGTTGAGATCGGCGTGGACGAGTCAATTGCTGTCTTAACCATTGCGGAACATGTTGCTTGATGCGATCCTGTAGTCGTTGAGATGTTCGCCCTACGTACCGACTATCACAGTGGCACTTGTATTCATATATGACAAAACTTTTCTGAATGTCAGGTAGAACATCCTTGCGGGCCACAGGCAGCATGCGCTTAGACGTAAAGACCAAGCGGGTGCTGACGGAACCATAGCAGCTTTCCACGGCGGTTTTGACTTCTTTTTCTAAGTTTGTATATGGCTTACCTATCCAAGGGACCCTCAAGTACACAGGACACTTTGCAGGGCCAAATCGCTTAAGGGTGGAGAACTGAGCAA
Organism: Trididemnum clinides; assembly: GCA_963675345.1. Classification (NCBI taxonomy): domain Eukaryota; kingdom Metazoa; phylum Chordata; class Ascidiacea; order Aplousobranchia; family Didemnidae; genus Trididemnum; species Trididemnum clinides. The sequence goes on along the minus strand of OY776296.1, from coordinate 13,471,845 downwards.
TTTTCTTGGTGATCTGAGTGTTGATGATGTTTTTAGGATAGCCATTGTCCAGTAATATCTTCTTGATCCGTTCTATTTCTTCATTGAGTCTACGCTTGGTGCAAATCATTAGAGCTCGATGCACCAATGTAGATATCAGACTTATTTTGCGTTTGAGAGGACTAAAGGAATTCCAACGCAAATACTGGCCAGTGAAAGTGGGTTTCCGGTATATACTGGTCTCCAAGCCAAATCGTCAACATGTCTTAAGTATCTTGGAGGCTTTTGCGTTTGAGAAAATAACTTTTCTTTATAATATCCAACGAAGATGTTGGCCAAAATAACACCATGTACAAGCAAACAGACGGAGTAGCTATAGGATCACCACTTGGTCCGGCTTTGGCCAACATCTTCGGTGGATATTATGAAGAAAAGTTATTTTCTCAAACGCCGAAGCCTCCAACATACTTCAGATATGTTGACGACACGTTTGCCATCTTCGATCACGAAGCTGAAGCAGATGAATTTCTGACCAAACTTAACTGCCTTCATCCATCCCTCAAGTTCACCTTTGAAAAAGAGAAAGGGAAATGTCTACCGTTTCTTGATGTCTACGTCGAAAGAACAGAAGTTGGCTTGGAGACCAGTATATACCGGAAACCCACTTTCACTGGCCAGTATTTGCGTTGGAATTCCTTTAGTCCTCTCAAACGCAAAATAAGTCTGATATCTACATTGGTGCATCGAGCTCTAATGATTTGCACCAAGCGTAGACTCAATGAAGAAATAGAACGGATCAAGAAGATATTACTGGACAATGGCTATCCTAAAAACATCATCAACACTCAGATCACCAAGAAAATTGCTCAGTTCTCCACCCTTAAGCGATTTGGCCCTGCAAAGTGTCCTGTGTACTTGAGGGTCCCTTGGATAGGTAAGCCATATACAAACTTAGAAAAAGAAGTCAAAACCGCCGTGGAAAGCTGCTATGGTTCCGTCAGCACCCGCTTGGTCTTTTCGTCTAAGCGCATGCTGCCTGTGGCCCGCAAGGATGTTCTACCTGACATTCAGAAAAGTTTTGTCATATATGAATACAAGTGCCACTGTGATAGTCGGTACGTAGGGCGAACATCTCAACGACTACAGGATCGCATCAAGCAACATGTTCCGCAATGGTTAAGACAGCAATTGACTCGTCCACGCCGATCTCAACCACACAGATCGTGCAAACGAACCGACACCAAACTGGATTGTGACTCCGCCATTGGTCAGCATCTTTTAGATAATGATCGATGCGCATTAAACTATGATGATAAGCGGTTTTCAATCCTCGCCGCAGCGCGCAGCTCTTTCCATCTTAATCTTTTAGAGGCTACTTATATCAAGACCCGACGCCCGGTGTTTTGCAGACAGAAAGAGTTTGTTTACACTCTCAAACTCTTTCGATAATCGTGGCATTTGACCTCCTGCTGCGCCTTCTCTAACTTTCGCAATTGCGAAATCTTTCTTTGGCGCGCTTTGCAATACTAGCGCTACCATTGGCTTGTCTTGATTACGTAACGTCCAAATTATTCACATAAAACACTTATTCACTCTAGATTTTCCCTTTTGACGCGATACCGCCACTGATGAGAGCATCACGAAAAGCTTATGGCTCAAACCGCTTTTTTCAAAGCTATATTAAAATTCTGTACCACCAACAAGATTTTCTTGTGTTTTTTCCTAATTTACTTGTAGAAGGATTTCGATGTCATTTATTAACAATATTTCGTCTGTAAACGCAAACCTCATTAAAACTGGCAAAGCAGTAAATTTAATGGCAATTGATTCTTTATAATTTGATGACATTTGTTTTCTAGACATTTATTTTTGAAAGCCCCGGCTTATAAGCATTAGGATTATTTTATGTTTCCATTGTCACAAATTTGTGAAGTTATACGTAATGTAAGTGCTAGATCCCGATTAAGCCCTGTAGGCTCTCTTTGCCTTTTCATTAAAAATGGCCTTGATTGGGAAAAGCGTTCTTCATTTTTTCAAATTTTAAGTTGAGGGCAGTAATGCGCATGTACCCAGTTTCCTTAATACAACACAAAGCTGAAATCTATCATAGCGAAGCACAGATAATAGTAAGCATGTTTATTAAAAATCTAAACGTTTTCGGCAATTCATTTTGCCCTCAGAGAAATTGTTTTTATCATTACTGTATCAGCAAATTTTACAAATGAAAAGCAGTGTGCGTTTACATTTAGAATTAGACTGGTAATTAATACAGTATACTTATTATTTTATCTGTGGTTTGCTACGCTATGGTTTAGAAAAACAACCGCTGCGCCGAAATTTTATTTAAGCTGAAACAATTTAATGTAGAAGTATTTTTTGTTTTGAAAATCACCCATTATCAATGATTGTTTTTTAGATTTTGAAGATTTATTTGATGATGAAAATCTTGATTAATCCATCTCCTTAAAGCTATTACAAGAAGAAGCACTTACATAACAACTATTAAGGCTGGTTTCCATTAGGCGTAGATTGCAGGCGTAGCATGAAACAAAGAATTTTTCGCGCTACGCCTGCAATCTACGCCTAATGGAAACCAGCCTTTACTGTCGAGCTCTTTGCATGTTGTTTTTTGCTGAATAACTTACTTTTGTCTTGTCCTTATTTCTTTAGTGTCCGGTTAAAGTTACAGTATTGATCTCGAAAAGGTTATATCTTTGCTTTTAGAAGAATACGTGTCTTTGTGCATGAAGTTTGCAACACTGATTGTATTGAATAGAAATTTTGGTTATGTGCAACAACTATGCTATGAGAAGTGATACTAAAATAAAGTTTGGATCCATGATAGTTTTGACGAAGGTTTAAGGCGTGATGCAAAGAATAACAGGATACATCTGCCTTGTTTCAAATGAAGCAGTGCCTTTGTTATTTGGTATACATGAATTCATCAAAAAGAGCTCACATTAGTTTTTTACATAAATGCCAAGTACCGTACTCAATTTCATTAGCAAAATAGCAGTGTCAGTTGCAGGAATATGTTGGAAACGAAAATAGCAGAGAAACGCTTTTGTTGCTAACTATATTAAAAACGCGATTCTGTGTACGTGGATAAACGTGCACTTTAACTACTCCGAAACTACTGAACATACAGACATCATACTTCGCATGATTGATTGCCTCCCCGGAGTGAATATCAAATGGGGGTTCGTACCTTTGTAATTAGTCGATGACGAAATAATGAGGTTGTTGGTTGCTAGATAGCAATTTTCAAGGCGATCTCTTATTAAAGAGTGATCTGCCATCAGCATCTCATTAAGATAAAAAAGAAAACTTTGCTAAAAAATTTAAGTTATATGAGATGCAAGGTAATGCGATAATAATACAGGATGAAGCAATATAAATTATAAGCAGGCTAGGATTTTTAGATTGCAAAATTTTATTGAAGAGCACTTTGAAAAACTTGTTGCGCAGCTGCAGCGTATCCGTTGTACGTTTAAAAACGCAAGAAGTCAATAATTTCTTAGGTGTAGCAGTGTCAAAGCAAACCGATTTCAAACAAAAATTGTCTTAAAAGTGGTTCTAGAAAGCATTAAAATTGAGCATATTTAAGTATAATATTGCAAATTTTTCTTCCTGGGACATGCCCCTAGACCCCCTACAATAATCCTGCCTTCGGCACATTTTTTGTCCCCTTAAAATTTTGTGTTCCCGTCCCTGCTGGCAGCTCTGATATTGCGTCAAAATCTTGCAAATCATTTTCATTGTTTTATACCGCAAGCCGGTTGGGTTTCTCTTGCATGAGGTTTTGCATTTAGCACGTTGTATCTGTTCGCAGATAAATGCGATCCTTTTTTTGAAATTATTTTTAAACTGCAAACCATAAGCTCAATTTCCTACTCAGCTGCAGTTAGTAAAGCAGTAGACTTATTGTTAGTAATACCGTAGTACCGGTATAGTATTGAAAGAAAGCTTTAAACTGTCGATACCAGAGCTTAGGAAAGCCTAATTTAGGAGCTCAAAATTTTAACATCCCGAATAATAGTAAACGTATCGATTGCAATTATTGAAAAAATCGCAGGAAACTAAACACTGGCAATAAAGTGTTGGAAAGACTCTAGTCGTGGAAAAAAACTTAATTTGAGTTCACGCGTTCGAATAAAATAACTCGACACTAGAATTCAAGCAAATCGTTTCCAACGCTGAGGAAAAGTCTTAAGTGGAATGACTAATATTTAAAAGCTTATTCCTAAAAATACACCTTAATCACTTTGACATCCTACCACAAATATGTTTATGCCTCCATGAAAGTGAAAATATTACTCATTGAGTGAAGCCGGTGCAGCCTCCTCAACCAAAAGTTCTAATTCCAAAATTACTGCTGGGGGCCATGCGGGCGAAGCCAGCTAGTCTTTACTTTGAAACGTATTTCTTTGTCTTGTGTATTTTGTATTTGTTCATTTTTATCCTCCATTCACGAGAAAGCGAATTGTATCGCTATATTTTGGACGGCAAGTCCGCACTCGCTTGGGAGTTGCCATTTTTGAGGTTTCTGGGCCACCTGTCTTCCACATAAAGGCGGAGGCGTCCCGTTAAGTGCCTTGCCCAAGGACACAACAAACGAACTTGCCGGCTTGTTCTCCACAACCTCCCATGAATGCCGAGCGCCAAGCAGGGATCCACAGCCTGTGGATACCATTTTTTAAAGTCTTTTGCTATGACTCAACAAGGGGAATGAACCCCTAGTCTACCGACTGCAAAGCGGACGCTCTAACCACTACACCACTGTGTGTTTTAGCTCCTCCGAAGCTGCGACACTTACAAGGATGAACCTGGCATGTTTGATCACCTCCCCAGAGTGACCTCACAATCAAAGATAATGTTTCAAAAATTGTATTTTTTGACGAAGGAAAGCTATTATGTGCTCAAACAAAGGCATCACTAGACTTACCAATTTCATCATTTCAGGAAGTTAGATGACGTCAGCTCAGGTCTAGATCAGGACTAAACATTTAAGACAATGCATAGCTTCTTAGGCATCCTTTGCTACGTTTTGCAAGAAATCGGCCAAATGAAAATTTTCCGTGAAATTATAATCCTGTGCGAAATCATTTTGCGTGCGGGAATACGTTTTTACTATCTTGGTTGAAAATAACTAAATAGATCTATCGGGATTGAGGCTAAACATTTGGGACAAGGCACGGCTTCTGTAGCGTCCCTGGCTACATTTATGCAGAAAACAGATCAGCGATCAGACCGACACGATGGTGTAGTGGGTAGAGCGTCTGCTTTGCAGTCTGTAGACATGGGGCCCATTCCTCTTGTTGAGTCATACCAAACGATTTGGTATGTCCGAAAGACTTCAAAAAATACTCCCTTCCACCCCAGTTAAAAATCCCTGCTCTAGTGCATATTCAGTGACAGTCAACTGTAATATATTCGGTGATTTTTAGAGGATTTGCTAACACTCATTGATAAACTTGCTACAATACCGATTTGTAACCATGCCGAAACAGAGCACCTGATACCCATCCAAACACCTGAGTTACAGATATAAATAGGCCTCTCAAATGGAGCGCACCAAGTAATGAAACAGACCCACCGTTAAATATGTTAAATCGTTAACTACTTTGGCGCTCTTTTAACTCTTTCGATCCCCCACCGTAATTTTTCCGGCAAAATAAAATAAGAGTTTCCCTCAAATTTTTTCAAAATGAGTTACAAAATTAGTTTACTAAAAAAACAATTTGTGACTTTATTTCTTATCCGATTTTTATAAAATTTTCAAAAGATCACGCTTAATTCCTCACGCATCGAAAGATGTATAATTTGTGCCTTAGTTCTTGGATTTTTATACCGAAAAAGGATTAAAAAGACCAACAACCCAGTTGCAGACGACAAAAATTGCCAAATTCTCAACAGACACGTGCAAGAGCCAACTATCTTGAATTCAAATCAAGATATCATATTTACCACGAAACCAAATCCTTTATTACTAACACAGTCTGAAAACTACTCTTTTGGGGCATCATTTGACAAAATTTCAAGCAATAATGATAAATTTTACCTATTCAAATTTTCAAATTTTTTAGGGGTCTCAAAACCCCCAAATAAATTTGTATGGTTAGTAGATAAAAGTAAATTTAGTGCGTAAAGTATATGACATGTTGCTAAATACCGGTCTCATTTGAAAGCTTAGGAAATTTGCTTTCCAGCAATATATAACTTTGAATAGTTTAGGCTAAGTGGTATATGATATTTACTGATCAAATGTACTGTACATCATGTCAGTTCAAAACCTCCAAAATTTTTGACTTACTTTCACTAAATTATGATTTTTAGAAAAACTACACCCTTTGAAAAGATAAAATAAATTGCAAATATTTCACCACTAAAGTCGTCATTTTGTATCAAGTTTTCAAGGCGACAAAAAGCGAAATACAAGTTTAAAAGCTAGCAGAAATTTGGCTTTCGTAAATCAAAGTTTGTTGTATCCCCCTTGTTTCTCAACACATGGAAAGGGTGTAAATAAGTTGCTGTTTCATTGTCAGTGACAGCATATTCTATTTAAACTTGATATTTTCTGAATCTTGAAGAAATTCCCTGAACAAAAATACCTAATGTTACATGGTTTAGGCTAACCAGTAGCAGATAATAACTGATCATATTTTAGATACTACATTTGACTAACAAAATTTGGTACCGGTCGGTACCGGTTAACAAAAAGGTCATGTGCCTCAGCAAGTAGCAAACTGTAGAAAACCTAGGCTTTATGGTAAGTTTTGAGTGATGTATCTTGAAAGCTTATTTCCTTAGCATCATCTAGCGACCATTTTTAAAGAAATTGGTAGAAAAATGAAATCTGTAGTTATCTTTGAGGTAAGGGTACTTTAACTTCGAAGACAACGCAGCACCTATTTGGGGGGACTAATTTGCATATTCAAACAAAAAAATTTTTTGTTTTTATTGTATTTGAAATCCTCAAGAAATAGAGATTTCAACGATATATCACACTTGATGTAGAAGTAAACAGATGAGTAATGATTTACAAACAAACTTGGGTATTTTATGATGATTAATTATAATTGATTATGACAAATTATGACAGTTTTTCGCTCTGCCACCTTACGGACATTTTTCTCACAATGCTTCTCACAATGCACGCGGGATCGAAAGAGTTAAGTCAATTTCTCTGCTTCCTTACTGATTTAAAAGAACATGAAGAAATCGCGATGTGGGAACAGGAGCTATACTTTCCTCCCAGGTTTTTCGCTCTGTTTCATGGTAGAAAATTTTTGGTTTCGAAACAATAATTTAAGCCAAAACATAAACTTTTCATTGCGGTGTAATTCTCGCAACTGAAGTCGGTGCAGCCTGATAAACCTAAGTTCTTACCGCTTGCACCAATAAACAGCCACCTCAGCGTGGTGGTACAATCAACGACCCCGCTTGAGTGGGGTCGAAATAGCTGTTGGCCTTCCCTAGGGTTCCAGTTATCCCGCCACTCCCCTCACCCAACAATTTTTTTGCTGTGCTGCCCCCTGAACGACCGCAGAAGGACATCTCGCAGCTTCTTTAAAATCGGTTGCCAGTCTTCTTCCTTTTCCTGCCTTTCTCTTGCTAGTCATTGTACCCTCATTTTCCTCCTTCTCCTGATGAGCGAAAACGTTCATCCAAACCCTTCCCGCCTTTCCCTGTTTAGTGTGCCCTGGAAATGTGACCTGGAGGGGTAGTTCGGTGCAATGCTGCACCTGCTCCAAATGAGTTTATTTAATGTGCTCACTTTCCTCTTTTTCTAGATTTAAAACTTTAAGCAGCTTTTTATCCTGGAGCTGTTCTCCCTGCTTCTTCTGGAGATCCCACACCCACCAACACTGTGACTTCCTCCTCGGAATCCTCAGCTTGTATATCTCCACTGAGCTACTTGGCCCATTTGGCCCCTCTCTGCAAATGCAGCACTCCTGCCCCACCCTTGTCTTCAAATCTTTATTCCCTTTCCGTCTACTTCGTATCTTCTCCCTCTGCACCCTCACCACCGCCTCATGTTCCTGGCTGTTTTTTTATGCCTCCTGCTTCCTCTTTCCCTCCCCAACTCCATCAGGTTCTTCAATCGAATGCTAAAGGTCTTTGAGCCAGGAGCACTGAGCTTCTACACTTTATTTCGTCTCATTCCGTTGGCTTTATTTGTATCCAGGAGTCCTACCTTAATTTATCTTTCTCTTTCCGGATCCCTGGATTCTCTGTTCTTTGATCTGATCGCACCATTCCGGGTTTGGCATTCTTTTTCGCGATGCCACACGACGCTTGCAGCGGCGTCATCTTTTTGTCAGGCAGGGCTTTTCCTTCTCTGAACTTTCTACCTCCTCTCTTTCTTTGCTTGACCCCTACATGTAGGGGTCAACATCTCACTAAACGTCTCGTCGTCACTCTCATTTTTTGATGTTTATGCTCCCCCAATTCGCTCTTCTCCGACGGATAGCAAAATGGACTCTTTTTCTCCCTCCATCCTTTCCTCCTCCAAGAATCTTTTCATTTTGGGGGACTTCAACTGTCATTACCCCTCTGGGATTTAGAAGGTACATCTGATCCCCGCGGGAAGGAAGTGTTCGAATGGATCATCTTCTATGACCTCCTTCCCCTCAATGACTCTGACATACCTACTTGTCGCGTTTTGATAATAATAGAATTTTCGGTTCTATCTCAATCTTAAATTTCTTTTAAAATTGAGGCGACGAATGATAATCGCTTGGTTAATTAGGTCTGACTGCAACTTAATAAAACTTGGAAAAGATTGGCTTCCACTAAAAAAAACACCTCAAACCACGTTCAGAACAGAATAATGTATTCACAGAAATAATACTTCACCACTTCATGCTTCTTCGCTTGACGATCTCAGAACTAATCACTTTACTACACAATCAGGAAGAACTGCCAAAACTAATTTCACCAATAACTGTTCAATACTCGCCAAGTCCACAGAATCCACAATAAATTATCACAAAAAACAATGTCCCTTCTTTACTCCGTCGATCAATCTCTCTCTCTCCCCCGCTACAACGCTTCTCTATTCTCCAACTAAAAAATCCCGTCGCCTTATATATAAATTGAAAAAACAATCCAAAAATTTCTAGAACAAAATCACGTGAAAAAGAAAAAAGCCCTATTGGTTTTGTAATCGGCCAACGAAATTCTTCGAAGAAGCTAGAATCACTAGATCAATCTGGAATTTTATTATGCCATAAACGATTGTGACGTAATAAAGGCGTACTTACAGCAAATCCAATTGCGAGGAAAAAAGGTCTGTTTTTTTCAATCAGTAGCCGAGTGAACGAATGATACAGCACCATACACATATATGAAAACAATTCTTACAAGGCAAATTTCCTTATTCGTGACACTACTCTTCTCCATCGCTCTTCTCCTGACTCCTGACATCTCCTTTGCTCCCTCCTCTCTTGCTCCTTGGACGTGCTTCAAGACCTGGGTTCCTCCTTGCTTTCCTTGACTCTCTCCCACTTCACGATCAGGTGGTCTAGACAGACGGCTCTTTTCCTTTTCCTTTTGGCAAAAGCGGCTCTGGCGTACTTGCCAACTGCTCTTTTTGTGGCACTGAGACCAATCTCTTCTTTTAGCAGGCCCAGTATGCTCAGTTTTTCCGCTGAAGCCTACAAATTTGCCGCCTCTCTTCTCTTTTCCTCCTTTTGCCATCCTGTTCCCTTCTCCGGCTTTCCTTTTACCTCAATCTCTTTGGCAGGAACTGTCTTTTCTTTCCTCTTGTTCTATCTGGCTACAATGGGTTCCCGGACACTTGTTTCTCCCGGGGAACGACGTGGCTGATGAGCTGGCCAGACGGGGAGCGCTACTCGTGCCGTCTGCAAGCCCTTGTACTTTCTCTCCTCTCAAATCCACTCTTCTAGGACTGGAGGCGTACTGTCTCATTTAAATTCTACGACACACAGGAACTTGTGCTCTCTCGTCTTCGCCAACTGTTCAGCTCTTATCTCTCTAGGATTGGCAGAATCGACAATCCTTCATGCAGCGCCTGCGGACACCTCTTATCTCATTCTGCACTGTCCAGCTACGAACTCTTTGCACCGCTTGATCTTTGTTAACTCTGTCTCTCTACGACCTCTGGTCCAGACCCTGGAGAATTGCCCAAATTTTGGGCTCCATGGTCTTCTGCCATGCCCCCATTCCTCGGAAGGGGTCGGGTAGCAACAACAACAATAATGTATTCTTAACATTGACGGCACTGATGGAGGCCCTGCGGGCGACGCTGGCTAGCGTGTTATAACGGAATCAGCAACAAAAAAGCAATCGCGTTTATTTTGCAAAAATGGCAGTATCAAAATCAGAAAAACAACAGAATATTTAACTTAGTAGCAGCTGCACCATCAAGCAGTGGACTCTTATGCCTTAAGCATCTTCAAACTGCCCAGCATCATTAGCATCGTCATCTTCTTGATCTTCCATATGTAAGCCATTTACTCCAGTAATAAGATCTAAAAATGTAAACGAAGTTAAAACTGCAAAACTTCAAAGAAGTTGTTATAAAACTGACAGTTGTAAAAGGTTTGCCCCTACCTCAACACAAAAGTTCTAAATGTACCTCTAATTAGACAACTGTGGGCATAGACGCCTGGTTTTCAAACGTTTTGATGGGCGAAACTGTGACGTCACGCTTTGATGTACCGGTAATAATTTGCATAACCAACGCAGCAAACAAACTGTCTCCGATTCAGATCAGCAGAGGTGAAAGACTGAGGAATTTTGGAAATTGCAAATTATTTCATAAAGCGATTTCAATTCCTACTATATTAAAACTGTGGGCCAGGATAATAAAACAGACTTCATTTATATATTAGGAAAACAAAATTTGTTACTGCTCCCGGTTAAATAATTTCGGATGCTCAGCACCAGTGACTGTAGGATAGCCTAATCGACAATGGTAAATTTTGGTGGTACTGGTACATAGTCCAGCAAACCAAAATACTTACTATCGCCTGAACCGGCTTCATTTCTACTTAGCATCTCTTCCAATCTTTGCATTGTTGCTCTACCTACAAAACAGTTCGTCATAACAGTACGGCGCGATGACGTAGTGGTTAGAGCGTCCGCTTCGCAGTAGTTAGACCCAGGGTTCATTCCCCAAGTCGAGTCATACCAAAAGACTTTTAAAAATGGTATTTACAGCTTCCCTGCTTCGTGCTATGCACATAGGGAGTGTGGAGAACCAGCCGGCAAGCTTGCTTGATGTGTCCTTGGGCAAGGCACTTAACGGGATGCCTCCATCTTCATGTGGCAAACAGATGACAAGGCCAAGCAGTCTATCCGTCGTGGTGGCACAGTCTGACGAAAGACATGCAAACCGAGCATGAGCTCATACGCATAAAAAATAAAATCATAACAATAAAGTCTACTGCACATCACCTTACTATCATTCCGATTAAACAATTAACACCAAACGAAATTACATGTGTTCTTAATATAAATTCTTGTGCGGTATTTGGGAAATTTAACCCCTAAACTTTATCACCTACTGTAAGATAATTATTTGATTATTAGCCAAGATTTGTAGTTCTTTTTTTGTTAAGCGGTTTACTCTTAAAGGGCGGCTTACATTTCTTAAAAAATTTACGGTTAAACCTGGCTCACAATACAGGTCAGCAAATGTCCCAGCGTGCCATGGCATACCACCATTGCCAACAGCAATGAATGCGCCCGAACACTCGCCGAATGTCATTTTGTACTAATGACTGTACTTACCACAATTTTCATTTTATTACCACTACGTGCGCGGTTTACTCACATAAGCTTCTTGGCATCAACACTTGCAGTTTACAATCAAGCAACACGATATTGCCTCAGTACAACTTGCATTTTAAAACTATAAAATGAAATACAACTCATATATTTTTGTAACCAACTATTTTTTTATCATTTGATACCTTGAGGGGTTAAACTATTTAAACCCTCTTCACCAACAAAAAAGCCTTCACCAGCAGCTCCATCTTCAAAATCATGAGGGGAATAATCACTATCTTCTTCATCAGGATGTAAACATTGGCAATCACTCATTGCATTAAACATGTCTTTTACTGTAGAAAGCAACAGGTGTATTGTTAAGAACATTTTTAGCAATGAAGTTGAAAGTTATGCAGGGTAGTGTCATGCAATTCCCTAGATCAACTTTAATAATTTTAGGAGTCAAGGTGATTCTCAGCTAAATTTATCATGTGCTCAAAGAGCGGGTTATAGCATAACAATTGCTACATACAGCATGGTCTACACCAGGGGTGTCAAACTCATTCAGTGCTGTGAGCCACATTTACATACCTGCATTTAAGCGGGCCAGACTACGTTGTAAAAAAATTTAAGCTGGTCAGACTATGTATTTTTTTGGAAATCAATGTTTTCAATAAGGATTTTCTTGCATTTTTCACGCAATAGCTACTTGAACTTTTTTTTAATGTTATCATGGCGATTGTCGCTATTTTCAATTAATCACAACTTGAAGATATTTTTTTAAGAGAAAAACGTTTTGAAGACCAATTTGGAAGAAAGGTATTTGCACTGTGCCACAAAATCCTTGCACAAGCCACAGAATATGAAGTTGCAGGCCAAATTCAGCCTACGGACTGCCAGTTTGACACCCCTGGTCCAGACCCACCAAAAGATTTTACCAATCAAAGCCATATTTAGGCATGAGAAAGGTCATCATCCATTATTTAACACCATCAACAGGCGTGCACATTGCTGAAAAACTTAGACTCTTCAATCACAATTGATATACCGGTACAGAAAATAAAAATGCAGCAAATCTTTACTAATTACAGAAAAAAAAACAAAGCAATCAAATGTTCAAAGTCTGGTGTAAACTGAGTTTAAGATACCTACAATGACCAGAATCTAAAGGAACAAATCGAAATTCAGATACAGGAGAATCATCCTCATCACTGGAATCTACTGATTCAGACATATTTTGGTTGTACATCACATAAAGACATTCCTCTGGAAAAGCCTATTCACAACAGAAGTTACATTTAGTCTCGTATCATACTGGACATGAAACTAAATATTGGTGTCTTAAATATCCTCCTAATGAAGATAGGTTTGCACTACCGGTACTAAAAAATAACTATACATGAAATCAAAAAGGTAATGTAAAATCTTAGGTATAGCCAAGGTGAGCAAATAAAGACAAATCCTCCAAAATTTTTAAACCAGAAGCATTTCAATATACATATTAAAAAGTTTACTTGCAGGGATGTTATTTGCATTCTAAACTCTTCTCTAACCATGCATAACATTAATTTTTCCTTCATCAGATGAAAGATTATTTCATCAAACTTAGGATGCACAGCTCATTTTAGAAAAAACAAAAGCAACGTATTCAATCATAATTTCTACTAAACCTTACTTAAAATGTTGAAAATCTCAAAAAAATCAAATACTGTACCTTTTCTGGCTATACTCTTATCATATAACTTAGCCTTCACAACTTTGTTATTTGTGATTAGATAAATAAAGCAATGAATAAAAAATTTCAAACAAACTACAATAAAAAGTAGATTACCTGACGATCAGTTGAAATTGCATGTACAGCAATGTCACGATACTGTAGTCGAAGACCTGTTCCCTCCACAGTAGCCCATGTCACATCACTAAAAAAAATTGTGACTAGTCCTAGTACCAAAGTATTTCTCAAACATAACTTACACAGGTCTCAAAATGAATAATAATTTTTAGGCAGTAGTAGCTATGCCAGCAATGGCATTCTACCCTTGGCATGTATTTTGCCGGGGTGGTTATAAATAGGCATAGTAGACATAGTGCCAGTACAAAGATAGTAGAGGAGGTGTGCGACCGAAAACCAGTCGCACCAATATTAAGAAGCCTTACCTCTTACCTTTCAAAAAAATCAATTTTATGAGTTTAGATTTAAGCATGAGGGGGTGCAATGAGATTTCACATTAAAAGCTCAAGTTATCATCACTATGCCTGTACTATGCCTATTTACAACTACTGTATTTTGCTGTTGAAAGTATGTGACTGGTCAATTTTAATAACCAATACAAAACGCGACTTTTACTTGTATGTAATTGGTCAATTTTTATGACAATTAAACACATGATAAGACAAAGTTTTAAACCTCAGTGTACACTCTCTCTTGTTTGCATACTGGGCAACCCTAGGTGTACACTACCTGTTAAAGAATTGAACCCATAACCATCACGTTCAAAAGCACCAGCACTATTCACTGTGCCATAGCATCACTTCATAAACTACAGCAAATGCGATTATTTTATATCGTTGATATATGCTATATTGTACCTAGCTGCAATGGCCTTCAAAAGCTGCAAGATGTCTGCTATGAATACACATAAAGCCATGATATTTCTTTTAACTGCTCTAAAACCATAATAATGGTGCCTCAAACTAAATTTTTGAGATTGAATTTTGTTCCCAAAATACAATTAGGTTATTGTGTAACTGATTACACAAAGAAAGTGAAATATTCAGTTTTCTTTTAACATGTGATTTGCGGGATGATGTTAAAATGTACCAGCAGCTTTGCTATGTTCATGGTACAGCAAATAAACTTTGTAGTAAATTTCTCATCTGTTCTAAAAACGTAAAAATTATTGGTTTTGCACATTTATGTATAGTTTCTATGGCAATAGTATTTGGTCTTCTTATCGATAATCTACCTTTTACCGTCTCCGGGTAAGCTACAATATTGCTCACAGGATGTTGTTTAACTTGCATCGTTGAGTAAATATATCGACTCTTGTGCAGAACAGTACATGTACTTTTTGTGCATTGATTTGAAAATGTGTTGCTTGCTTTGTGATTCGATATGCAAATTTTTTTAATATCTGGATTTCTTCATTGGTAAGTTCTGATGATTTCTTAACCAGCCAGTGTTATAAACACTTTCTCCTCCTTCATGACCATTAGGTCTTTGCCTTAGGAGTTCTAGACATCTGTGTTTATGCTGTGTTTGTTTTTTGTGCTATTCCTAGTGTGATTTATGCTGGACTAATGTTGACTTTGCTGAGAATTAACAGGTCTGTTAAATGAATAAATGTTTATTTGAAGACACTAACTGCTGATGGAAAAATAAAGTCCTAGGGTAAAATGCCATCAATGACAAAATAGCCACTTCCTAATTTTTATTAATAAACTGAAGTACTAAAAAAGTATTACAACTATACTACAACCTGCAGATCAAACTGTAGACATAATTAGTTGATTCAGTAAAAGTTGATTAAGAAAAGAAAATCCACTCAAAACAAAGACCTAATTTCAGCAAACAGCACCACCATCAGTTTAATGTTGATTAACTATTATACAGGGTGCGGCAGAAGTAGCGCCCTTTTTGTAACCTGAGTTTTCTAGTTTCTGTTTGATTTTCTCTTTATTTTAAAAATACACCTTTTTTGTATCTGAGTTTTCTAATTAATAATTGTTTCTTTTTTAATTTAGAAATTGTTTATTCATAAATAAACCATTTCATACTGAAGAAATACAAAAATGGCTTTACCTTTGCAACACTCTGTATAACTTAAAACCTCTGACTGGTTACGCGTATGGTCCTTGGTAGCGGCATAAAACTCGGTATTTTGTTAGTCTTTGCTACACGTTATAAAAATGTCTTTGTATTTAAGAGTATTCAGGCCTGCCACATGACTGTACTACCAAGGTATTATAAAGAGAATTCATCTGCAGATCAGTTATTAAAGCTTTCCTAGTTGCCATTATGATACAGGGTGCGGCAAAAGTAACACCATTTTCGTATTTCTTAAATATAAAATTGTTTATTTATGAATAAACTATTTCTAAACTAAAAAGAAACAATTATTAGTTAGAAAACTCAGATACAAAAGCGGTGTGTTTCTAAATTAAAGAGTAAGTCAAGCAGAAACTAGAAAATTCAAGTAACAAAAAGGGCATTACTTCTGCCGCACCCTGTAGGTCTAGTTGACCACTAAGCTACTATTACTGTGAAAAGGTATGTACATACGGTAAACATCTTGTAGAGACACAAAACATGTCATAATACGAGTGGGAAAAAGGTTTTGTAACTGAAAAACATGTCACATCACCAAATGTAATACAAAATAGCATTCTTGATATCAACAAATCTTGAAATAATGTGATTATCTGGCTATACAGTGTGAACTAGAGTCACATCAGCTAGTCCAAAATAGTCCACCAAGAATATACATTTGGTGAATGCATCCAGATCTAAACAATGTTTTGTAAAAAACAATATAACACCCTAGGCAAACTACTTACTCTTCTGTTATATACAATGTGCCACTTCCCAACAAAGATCTATCAAGAAAAGCCTGGCAACTGTTCTCTGCATGTTGTATGCCTTGAGTAGGAATTCTAACAGCATGCATTAAGATTAAAACAATTATAGAATAGAAGACAGTACATCAAAGGTAAAACTGCAAAAAATAAATGAACTGTTCAACACTTCATTTTCATAATAAAACTTTGAATAAATCCACAACTATCATTTACAAAACCATTTAAAATAGGTTTGGCTCAAGACGACAAGTCTATGCATACCACAGCACAGTCTAATAGTCAATCAAATCTGTGCTAATGCTGAGCTTCCAAACGGCTAAAATTGAAATATTAGCAAATATAGCCTGTGTTTTTTTCTATCAGTTTACTTACTTTGTAATCAAGTCATCACACTTAGCTGCAGCAAAAACGATGACATAACCTATGCATTCGTCTATAGACCTAGATAAGTTTTTTGTTTTATTTTATTTGCCATATTTATCCTCCATTCACGAGAAAGCGAATTGTATCGCTATACTTTGGACGGTAAGTCTGCACTCGCTTGGGAGTTTCCTTTTTCGAGGTTTTTATGGGCCACCTGTCTTCCACATAAAGGTGGGGCGTCCCGTTAAGTGCCTTGCCCAAGGACACAACAAGCGAACTTGCCGGCTTGTTCTCCACAACCTTCCCGAAATGCCAAGCGCCAAGCAGGGAAGCGGCGGATACCATTTTTTAAAGTCTTTTGGTATGACTCGACAAGGGAAATGAACCCCAGGTCTACCGACTACAAAGCGGACGCTCTAACCACTATGCCATTGCGTCGGTCGCCAAGCAGAGCTAAAAGAGTTGTTACAAAATAAAAAATAATACAAGGGCTTTTTAAACAATGCAATCATCACTGAAACTTGTTTTACTTTAGACAGTGACACTGTTTTGATCTATCAGGTCTTTCTAGTGCAGTTGGTTGCATTACTAGCATGTGAAACCGGATCCAATTAAAACACAAAGTGCAGATTGGTGTTTCAATGTAGAATTAAGGTTAGGGTTAGAATTAGGAAATGGCTATTTTACCATCAATGACATCTTACCCTTGGAGTTATTTTGCTGTCACCATTCATGTGTTAAAATTGCCATATTTGCTAAATTCTGGCAGTCATGCTGTGGTGTGTGGATAGTGCAGCTGCATTCAAATGCAATGTTTTCAAGTTTGAATCTCTACTGGTAGGGTACTTTAAGGCAGTGGATACTGGAGGGAAGCCCCAATGTGAATGTATGGGGAAGTGTACACTGGGGGTACAATTTTTTAGGAAAGTGGCTATTTTACCATCTACCACAGTTTATCCTTGTAAGCTATTTTGCCATCATCGTTTATGTGTGTTTAGATAGCCATAATTGCTACAATTCTGGCAGTGACGCTGTGGTCTGTGGATAGTGCAGCTGCCTCAAAATGCAATGGTTATGAGTTGACATCTTTGACGGACAGGGCACTTAGACAAAAGCAGTGTACACTGAAGAGGGGAGCCCAGTATGTGAATGTGTGGAGTGGTGTGCATTGGAGGTGCAATTTTTTAAATTTGTCCTTAAAATTGACCAATCAGATATGACCAAAAGTCACATTTAATATGTCATTTAAATTGACCAGTCACCAATGTCCAACAGCAAAAGAGCTTCCCAAGGTAAAATGCCTTTGATGGAAAAATAGCGGTCATCCTGTACTTTAGCACGGTAAATTATTTAAGCTGAAAGGGCAGTGTACATTGTAGGGCCAGGCCCGGTATGTAAATGTATGGGGCAGTGTACACTGGAAGGGAGTGTACAGGGTGGGTTCCAGTGTACACTGCCCCATACATTTACATACCGGGCCTGGCCCTACAGTGTACACTGCCCTTTCAGCTTAAATAATTTACCGCGCTAAAGTACAGGATTACCAAAATAGCTACTGCCATTGTTTAATTTATGATTAAAATTGACCCATCATAAACGACCACAAGTCACAAGTTTGACAAGTCATTAAAATTGACCAATCACAAATGTTTGACCGCAAAATAGCTTCCAAGTTTAACTGCCATTGACAGTAAAATAGCCACTGCCTTAAAATTAAGATTTAAGTTACTCCAAGATCAAAGTTATTACTAATATTTTAGTAAACCCAAATGTAAACTCTCACATAAATACCAAAGTTAGAAAATTTTCTTTGAAAACATCATATGAATTTAATAATTTTTCAGATCAGCGTTAGGGATTTGGTTAGGGCTAGGGTTAGTTTGTGGGATGTTAGTTGTTTCTGCGTTTCAGCAACGTCTATTTTACTCTACACATTTTTTTTTAAAGACAAATATGCTAACTTAAGCTGTTAAGTTACATATAATTCCCGCTACGATGTGCAGCACGAGATAAAAACAAACTACCCTAGAGTGTCTGTTCTAGAATAGTACTACCCTTGATTAATCCCTTCCACCCGTCATCAGCTCGTTTGGAATCGTCCACCTTTCCACACCAGTGCCAAATGCCAACTGACCCCGAGCAACATTTGCATTTTCTAGGCTTCGCGCATTTTGCTAAACTTACTGGGACATTGGAATCGGAACATGCTTTTTCAAGAAATTTGCAAGTGCGCTCCTGCATGGAAACAATGAGGTGAAAGAGTATTTGTGAAGACCCGTTTCCTAAAAACTTCATTGTACCATCAAAAGATGGTGACGTATCAAATATATTTTTTCCGGGCTGAAAGGAGACACTGCGTGATTAGGCAGGTATTCTTGTACACCAGGCATTGTAGAAACTGTAAGGAATATTTTAGTTGGTAAACCTATGAGAGATGTCGACTGGCCAATTGCCAACGAGTGAACGTAACGCGAAAAACCATTGTTGCTTACCTCAATTTACGTTGACGCTGGTGTCCTGAAGAAATTTCATAGATCGAAAAAGGCCTGTGAGCATTTGTCACGCGTTTCTGACTATAGCTTTATACCACCCGTTTTATTACAAGACACAGGTTTTGGCAACTCTGTCGACGGCCATTCACGGAGGTAATCTGTCTCTTACCTTTAGTCGGCTAGGCAGGACAAGTTGTATTCACAATTCATTTAATTTTAATTTTAGTTTTTCGTTTACTCAGACCAAATCAATTTGTTCCATATTGAACCAAAGCAAATATATATAGGCCTATATATATAGCCCAGGGATACACAAAATATTTCCAGCTAACATTTTTCGTCTTACCAACGTTGGTGCAATGCAGTTTTGCCATCAGAGAAACGCTGGCTAACAGTTCGCATCCAACATTGTGGCCAGAGGCTAAATGCACCAAAGTTACATCGCTTACCAGCATCGACGAGTTACTGCTTGCAAGCGTTGGCATGCAACAGCTTGCCAACATCGGCTTACTAATGTGTGCCGGCTTCGGCACGCTGCTGCTTGCCAGCTTCAGCTACTCATTCCCAGCATCGGTTTACTGCAAGTCCGTTTATTAAAAAAATGAAAAAGCCAAAATTGAAAAAAACTGAATATCAAAGCAATTACAATTCAACAGGAAGCTTATAGATGAGTTTCCTGAAGTGGTTATATTATCAACTAATGCTTGTTTTATCTGTTTCTTTTGTTGGCTTGATCTCCAATTATTTCAGCAAATCAACAACTATAGTTTGTACATCATCAAAACATGACGCACTCGCTAGTGTAAATTGAAATATTTTATTTTAATTTCATCACTCAATATACACAGTCAAAATTGCTTCTATTAACATTGCAGGTTTCCTAATTCTTTTAACATAGCTGAAAAAGTGTTCTTGAAATATGTTCACTTCCTTTTTATTTAAATCAAGTGATTTCGAAAAAGTAATTTATGAAATAAAATGAAACCTAACACTTTGCACTGCACACAAGGATAGGTTAAACTCGCTTCTTGCATTTTTTGTTAATTTTTCACAGCTCTGTTAGAGTTTTCAGTGTACATGCATGCACCTAATGCTACGCCAATCATCATGTAACATCACAAATGTTTAAATAAATTAAGATGTAACTAAAGTTGACAGCAAAAAATCACAACATAAGACAGCGAGTGTGCATACAATGTCTTTCTCTCAAACACCAATCAATTATCGAGCTTAATCCTGAAGTAAGTATTTTGTAGATGGGGCACAAGTGATGTTTTGTCCTAAAAAGTTAATTGTTACACTATTTCTCACATTGCAGATTTGGAAGAAATACGGTACTTCAGTGTGTGTCTGAGCTATACACTTGCTTTTAAACAAGACTTTTCTGAAGCAGCCCAGCACCTTTAAATTCTTCATGCTTTTCGTAATGAATACTACAGGTGTCATAATGGAGTTTCAAGATCCAGGTTTTTGTTTCCAAGTCAGAAATAATCAATGCAGCCTATTATTTATCCCTTCCTTCAGCGCAAAAAACACTCAACATGTTTGCAATAAAATTAAAGCGAGAAAAATTATTGCAAATACATCGTTAGCAACAAACTGGTTCAATATTCTTAAATGCAGCATCTTCCACCTTAAACTCATGTATTCTAATAGTTTCTCTGGCTTAAATTAAAGGTAGATTTTCATTTGATTTAAAAGCACCTTTCTATCTTACTGTTCTACTCAACAGCTAAAAAAGATCAAGTTGGCAATTACAAGTATTTGTAAGCCTGACAATGGCAATGAGTTGGTTCAATATCGGCAAATGTAACATCTGCCCATTTGAAGTAGTTTGTCAAAATATTAACACTTGCACCGTCAAAAAACAGTCTCTTTTTAAACTGAAGACGTGTTTTTGATTTTATGTTTTATTCAACAGTTCAAAAGATTGACGCAGGCAATTGTTGTCAAAACAAGGTTCGCAATATATTGGTACAATATTGGTAAATGTAATATTTTCCAACTTGAAATTGTTTGTGCAAATATCAACAGTCGCATGGTGTTTATGTAGTTTGTTTTGTATAATTGAAAGCACATTTTTGAGATAATATTTTATTCTACATTTGAAAAAATCAATGATGGCAATTGTTTCAAAACCGGTATTGGTAATAAGTTGATTCAGTGGTGGCAAAGGTTCAACGGCCACCTAAAATTCATATACTGAAATATTAGAATTAACATAGTTTTCAGATAGTTTTCCTCTTTACAAAAAACATATTGGGTGTACCAGAAAAAGTGAACCGCTTTTGTTAAGGATTTTCTCGGCCATAATAAAACCGAATTGATTGAAATTTTACTCACAGTAACCTTAAATTAGGATTTTATCAACACTTTTACAAAGTATTTAAAAGATTAGGTGCAAATTATGTGTCACGAATAAGGAAATTTGCCTTGTAAGAGTAGTTTTCATTTATGTGTATGGTGCTGCATTATTTGTTCGCTCGGCTACTGATTGAGGAAAAAAAGACCTTTTTTCCTCGCAATTGGATTTGCGGTAAGTACGCCTTTATTGCGTCACAATCGTTTATGACATAATAAAATTCCAGATTGATCTCGTGCAGGGATCGGCAAACTGCGGCCCGCGAACAAATTTATTGTGGCCCTCGAACGACCTCACTTTAAATGCATAAAAAGAAAAATTGCTAATAAACTAATTACGATACAAGTTTGCGTTCATGCCGGTTAATTTAGGGACGTCAGAACAACATCTACAAGTCTTATAAAATCATAAATGACTTTAGGTCGTCTCATTGGCATAAGTTAAAATGAATTAATTATTATCTGCACACGAATTTATGTCGTAACAATATCTTTTGTATAGCGTTTATTTTGTAGTAAGTAGTCTAAGCGAAAGCACATGTCTGCTATAGCTTAGGTCGTTTACTAGTCAAAAACACTGCGGTTAGTTGTATTATCAGTTTTGTTTTAGGGTTAAGGTTTCAAATTTAGCATTAAAATGTCTGGGAAACGTAGAAAAGTTTACGATGAGGGTCGAACATTCCAAAGTGCTTGGACGGAAAATTATTTCTTTGTTGAGCATTATTCAAAACCTGTTTGCTTGATATGCCAAACTAGCATCGCAGTTATGAAGGAATTTAATGTGAAACGTCATTACGAAACCTGTCATAGCAAATACCAAGAATATGTTGGAGAAAGTAAAAAGTTAAAGATAAAAAATTTGAAAAGTAAATTTGAACAGCAAACTATTTTTTTATGAAAAAACAAGAAGAACGGCTTTAATGGTTCAACTTCAATTGTGACCTGTAACGCACTATTTAACGAATTTCAAGGAAACCATTCCAACTGGTAGGTTGAACGTTCTGATAAAAGAAGCGACGTCTTTGTAGTAGTGCGCATCGCAATAAAACAAGAAAGCGCTCAGCGAGACGCTTATTTCTTGCAATTACCATAACTTGGAATATCAATTCATCACTCGACTGCAACATAGAAGAATAACTTTGGCGATATTTAGTGTGTAAAACGTACACATCTTGTTTGATAACAGTTAAAAGTTTAAAAACTCAAAAAGTCACGCCCGACCCACCCCCTTGCTAAAAGTCAACAATAAACTCTAATGTACCTGCAGAGGCGCAAAAATATTTATGCTTTTATTTTTTTGATACTGTTTTGTAATTTGACTTAAAATTCAGGGGGGGCCATGGCCCCTTTGCCCCCCCTGGCTACGCCTATGGAAAGCGAATCAGTCACCAAGGCAGCATTAGTTGTTAGTTCGCTGATCGCTAAACGAATATAACCATTTACTGATGCCGAGTTTACTAAAGAATGCATATTAGCCATTGTTAAGGAAGTTTGTCCTGAGAAGAAAGTCCTGTTTGACAGTATTCCGTTATCTGCCAGAACAGTTACTCGCAAAGTGGAAATTATCTCTGAACATCTCAAATTGCAACTTAAAAATAAAGGTAATGATTTCAATTATTTTTCCCTCGCATTTGATGAAAGTACGGTTGCAAACGATACTGCGTAGCTAGCCATTTTTATTCGAGGCATCACGGACAATTTTGACATAATTGAAGAGTTATGTAGCTTCATTGGGATTTTCCAAAACCATTATAAAACTTCAGTGCATAATTCATCAGGAAGTTTTGGCATCAAAGGTGACACATTTGGATATGACAGGTGTAATGTCTACTGTTGTTAAAATCATCAACTTTATTTTGGCAAGAGGCCTTAACCACCGCCAATTCAAAAGTTTACTAGAAGAAATGAATGCTCAGTATCAAGATGTGATGTATTTTTGCGAGGTTAGATGGCTTAGCCGCGGTGCTATGTTGGAACGGTTTTATGATTTGTGAAACAAAATAACGACATTCTTGAAACAAAAAAATGCAAGTTTCGGTATCAATGAACTTGGTGATCCAGATTAGTTGACAGATTCAGCCTTTCTCACTGATTTCACGTTGCATATGAACAAGCTTAACTTGCAACTGCAAGGAAAAGAGCAATCTATTAATCGGATGTACGATTATATTACTGCCTTTGTAAACAAGCTACGTCTTTGGGAAACTCAAGTAGTCAATTCCAACTTTGCTCATTTTCCCAATTTAGGCCCCTGTAAACCTGCCAACTCTGATAAGTACGTATCAGTAATCGTTTCCACTAAAACTCAATTTGAATCTTGACTTGGTGATATGAAAAACAAAAAGATTAATTCGATTTATTTGCCACGCCATTTTCAGTTGATGTCAATCTGCGCCACATGAACTGCAAATGGAAATAATTGAACTTCAATCATCCGATATGTTAAAGGCCAAATTTGATTCAGTTCCAATTGCCAACTTTTATAAAGAATATGTCCCGAAATCCACCTATCCTCATCTGCATGACAATGCAAAACGTGTAATGTGCATGTTTGGAAGCACATATTGCTGAGAGCAAATTTTTTCAAAAATGAATTACACTAAGAATAAACTTCGTAATCGCTCGTCAGATTGTCATTTGAACGACGTACTGCAGATATCATCAACAAAGTTGCCAGTTGATTTTAATGCTTTGGCGATCACACAGAAACAACATCATCCTTCACATTGATGATAAGTAAATAAATCAATGTATTGTGTTTTAATATGTGTTTGATAACAAACGGACACACGCCTCATTATTGTGATATCTATTGCGGTTATTGGCGGAAAGTATTGCTGCCCGCATGCTACTGGATATATGAAGATTTGGCCCAGTAGTACAAAAAGTTTGCAGACTCCTGATCTAGTGATTCTAGCTTCTTCAAAGAATTTCGTTAACCCATTACATAACCAATAAGGCTTTTTTCTTTTTTCACGTGATTTCGTTCTAGCGTTTTCTGGATTGTTTTTTTCGATTTATAGATAAGGCGACGGGATTTTTTTTAGTTAGAGTAGTAGAAAAGTGTGTAGTGGGGAGAGAGAGAGATTGATTGACAGAGTAAAGAAGGGATATTGTTTTTTTGTAATAGTGTATTGTGGATTCTGTGGACGTGGCGAGTATTAAGCAGTTATTGGTGAAATTAGTTTTGGCGGTTTCCTGATTGTGTAGTAAAGTGATTAATTCTGAGATCGTTGAGCGAAGAAGCTTGAAGTCGTGAAGTAATATTTCTGTGATTACAATATTCTGTTATTAAAGTGGTTTAAGATTGTAGCAGTCAATGTTACGTCACATCAAAGCCTGTATATAAGCGCCTCACCGCCACGTTTTGTTCTCTTTTTGCTACGTAATTTTCGTGTAAGCTAGTTGCTACTGCTTGTATGGGAATTGTTGACCAGCAATAAAACCAGATAACAAACCACGTGGTGAGGATCAACAGCACGCAGCCCATAAGAAGCGCTACACTGGTGACCCCGACTGAAAAGAGGAAAAACAAAGGAAGAAAGAATATCCAACAGCGATACCAGAACAAGCCCATCAGTTTTCCTTCGACTAAGCCCACCCGCATTCATGTCTGCTAGTTGTGAAAGCAATCAATTTCGACGAACAAGAAAGTCATTCAAGAACAAGGTTTGAACATTAACATTTCCTAATACAACCGGTATTAGTACCGTTAGGCCTTACCTTCTAGTCAAAAGTTGTGCTTTCATTATTACCTCAATGTGGTTTGTTTTGTTATATTTTTCTTTATATTGGAGGGAGTTTTTGCTAGTTGGGTTATTCTCTGTTATTCCTGCCGGGCTAATCGGCGCGTTAAGTAAAAATAGAGCATCAGAAGTTCACGACGTTAACTCTCAACCTCAACGACACCAAACTTATTGTAGCACCCCTGCTCCTAGAAGTCAGTCGCCTTTACCTTCGCCAAACTTCAATAACACCTTTACATCCATTTTTGAGCCACATCATTCACAGGCCCAAGGTCTTGTCGAAAGACTAAACGGCTCTTTAAAGGCGAGCCTTCGAAAAACCATCTCAGTGGTATCACAATCTGCCTCGGCTCCTCCTTGCTTTACGCAACAGTCCCAAACAGGATCTACATTTTCTCTCACCTGCCAACTTTGTTTTTGGTGGCCCTGCTCGCCTACCATGAAAATTTTTTGAACCCGAGACAGACTCTCCTACACCAACACATGATTACATTAGCAACTTTTCCAAATATGTAGCCAACCTCACTATCAGCCTAGAGCCACACACCTCCATTCACACCTAGATCCCACTCTTTTCTCGTCCCAGTGCTCCCACGTGCACATTCGCACAGATGCATACAAGCCACCCTTGGCCCCCCATTACAAAGGGCCATTTCTTGTCATATCCAAAAACGACAAATACTTTGTCATTGACTTCAGGACTCACAACGATGTGGCATCGATAGACAGATTGCAGGCAGCCAACCTCTCTTTTGAAGCCTTGAACAGCCAAGTGGCTGCTGATCACTCTACGTCGCTCCTAGAAAACCTCTCAATGCCAGCGACTCTACCACCTCCACCGTCAACTGAACAATCTCACCTCATTCAAACTGGCTACAAACCAGATTCACCTCACAACTACACAAGCCCCCTATACACTCTTCAACCTTCCTCCGACGGGACTTGTGTCTCCACATATCCGCAACATGGACTACAAACCAGAAGGGGACGTCCGGTGAAGCCCCCAGAACGGTTCCGTGATTTCGTTTAATTATGTAAATAACGCAATGGCGTTTCGTTCATTTTTGTTTGTATGTATGTTTGTTAATTTCATCGCTGTATATCGTGCCGTTTTGTATTGATAGTGATTCGATTCGTTGCGTGAGGGGCCCACTTACGTAGAACATCGGACACTCCTTTTTTTGTAAGTCAAACAGTGGGGGATTCCATGTAGCAGTCAATGTTACGTCACACCAAAGCCTGTATATAAACGCCTCGCCGCCACGTTTTGTTCTCTTTTCGCTACGTAATTTTCGTGTAAGCTAGTTGCTACTGTTTGTATAGGAATTGTTGACCAGCAATAAAACCAGATAACGAACCACGTGATAAGGATCAACAGCACGCAGCCCATAAGAAGCGCTACAAGATGTTTTTTGGTGAAAGCCAACCTTTTCCAAGTTTTATTAAGTTGCAGTCAGACCTAATTATCGGAGCGATTATCATACGTCGCCTCAATTTTAAAAGAAATTTAAGATTGAGATAGAACCGAAAATTCTATATTTTTATTAAAACGCGACATTATGTGAATATTGTCAAATTCAAAACAACGTCTCAAAAAATTCAATATCAGAATAACATTCATTTATTTCATTCGATGCTGAATGTGACCTTCATTCTTCTCCAAGACTACATGGAGCCGTTTCTTCCACGCAGAAATTCTTTTGCTTATTTCTTCTAGCAATATCTCCTTTCATGATGCTATCATTCTGTTGATTAACGCCTACTCGGACATTTTGTCTTGTACTCTCCACAAAACTTTTTCCTTCAAAGCGTCCCCAATCCATCTGGTTGCAGTCAAAACTTTGCGGAGCCCATTCATCCTTCTCGATGAATTCTGGTGTAGTCTCCTCCAAATGAGCCGAGGTTGCTCTACTTGTGTCGGAAGAAGTCCCAATCTGAAAGAAGCCTAATTATCCTACATTTATGACGTCACAAAGCGCTTATTCAAAAATTACTCACATAATTTTACTCTAATATTGCATTTTTTGAGACGTTGTTTTGAATTTGACAATACTCACATAATTTGCACCTAATCTTTTGAATATATTGTAAAAGTTTTAATGATATCCCAAGGTTACTGTGTGTAAAATTTCAATAAATTTGGTTTTATTATCGCCAAGAAAAAACTTTTTGTTAAGACAAAAAGCGGTTTACTTTTTTTGGTACACCCGATGTTTCTGCCTTTTTTGTTGTTATTAACAGTTGAACAGATCAATGTTGGCAATGTTGAACAGATCAAAGCAGTGTAAGCTTCGACTTCACTAGCACACGGTGTTGATCCATAAAAGTAAATACACTTGCATTATTTATATGTTATTTTAAATCTTTTTGTTCCCCTTTCTACTGTGAATATATGGGCCACCTAGTATTGCGGTTTTGCTAACAAGACAACGAACTTGCAAGCCTGTCCATGATTATAAACAGAGTGGTTTAAAGCTTTCGAAATGCTAGAATGCTTTTCTATTTTTTGAATATCATAGAAATTGAGTGACAGTCGTGGCTATGAGAATCTCAAAACTTTCTAGGAGTCTAGTAAGTTTTCCTCCACAAAATCGAAATCTTTTTTAAGTAAGAGCTGGGAGTCTGAAAACATGCAAACAAATATTGGTCTAAAATATCACACATCATGAAATTATCATCTGAAGTTAATTTCAAGTCACCCTCTAAGCAATTTACATTTTTAATGATGACGTTGCCAATATTTATTGTAAAATATGAAGCATCACAAAATGGTAAAAACAAATCTGGCAGATTCGATTTCGCGCAGTAAATAAAGTATTTTTGTTTAATATCTGTTTTATTATTAATCTGCAGGCTTGCAACAGTGGCGACAGTGGCGCTAGGCGTCATCGATGGAAATATGATGAGCTCTTCGTACCAACAACAATGTTCGTTGCATTGACGGAGAAAAAGTTTGTGCCACGTTTCTTATGCTTTGCTTCTTTTATGCGCATAAAATTTGCGAACGTTCTCGATAACAACTGTGTCAGTCAAAAGTGTTCGTAAATTTTGACAAAGTATTCGTGAAAATCTGGTTGAGCGGTAGCAGTGAACATAATTATTGTGGGTTAAGGTTCCTCACTGATAAAAAATCTAAAATTTGAGCAATGCTATGCAGGGAAATGTTTCTATTAGTGTCGGAACACCCTTGAAGTGTTAATTTAATTTTTTGAAAAATTTGCATAAATTATGCTAATTAGCATTCAAAATGGCCGACTTTGTCCAAAAAATAGAGCAAATACAAATTTTTGATAACTTTGTCATATAACAACGGAATTTATTGAAATTTACAGAATCGATAGACAACAGACTAATGAATATTTCCTAGTCACAGAATTTGAAAGGATTTTACAGAAAAAAAATAGTGGCACTTTTTCGAAAAATCACGGTTTAAACACCTAATTAATTATGCAAATCTTCAATAACTTTGTAATTATCACCTATTTTCCAAATTCGTGACTAGCGTTTCAAGATAATCCATTGGAGAATATACAGCCGAAATTTCATGAAGCTCCTACCACTACTAAGAAAGTTATCAGCATTTTAGTATAGAAATTTCGTGAAAATTCTGAAATTGAGAAAAATGGCAAAAAGGGAGAAACTGTCATTCCTCAATCACCAAAAATCTATAAATAATGACTGCGAAAAATCGAAATTATTTCACGAAAACTCAACATTTCTTTTTTTCTGGTCGCTCAGGTGATATCCTGGTCAGGTACAAAACGCGAAATTTTATAGAAATGACAGCAGACTTAGTCCTGAGAGGTTGTGAAAGGCGTTGCTAAGGCCCGTTGCTATGGAACAGATAATAGTACATGGCAACTTTGACCTATCATTTCGGGCAGTTATAGGCTATTTTCACAAATTCTGTTTACTCAGCCCGATTGGCATTATCTCAAAATACCTAAAACCGTGGTTAGTGAAAAAACGAAAAAAAATAAGATCATTCCATTGTTTTCATCAGTGAGGAACCTTACAGCGAAAAGGTTAGAGCAGAATCGTGCAACTTTGTTTGCAAACAGGTCAATTTCGCAATAGTTGAAGATTTCGGGGGCCACTCAGGGTTTCAAATTGTCGGAGTGGAAATTTTTTTTGGACATCAGTGTTTTGAAAGTTTGAATTCACATCGGCCTCATGTAAGAAAATTTTTCCACGGCCTGCAATATTTCAGGTCGCTGGTTGCACACTTCTGGGTTAGAGGAAATTACAAATATTGATTAAGGTTGCAAGGAGACAACACCTACTGTAATTAAAGGTATATTTGATGTGCTAGGGCAATTTTTAAATCATATCTGAGAAAGTCTCTGTTATTTTTTTACTCAAAGTGGTCAAGTTACATGCTTCGTACCAAATGTCGACCAAACAGACAGCCTACCGCGCTCTCTCACATCCCACTATCTTCGCTAGGTGTAGAAGATGATGCTCACATTCACAGAACACCGTGACTTAAAGAAAAAAAATTGCACCAACGCTTGACTAGCAATGCAATTGTAATTCAATGTACTTTCGGTGCGAAAACATTTTTTGCTTCTCTCCTTCTGAAGGCTTTATGGTAGAAGGCACGGCAGAGGTTCAGTGCGCAAAACAAAAATCTACTTTGAAGACAAATTACGCTTTGCGTGGATGCAAGCAATTTTATTAAACAATCACTATTGAAGGTATATATTAAGTCAGGCTAGAGTTATATGAACTGCTGCGGGCCTATTGGGAACGATTTGTCAATATCGTCTAAGCTTGAGATTTGAGATCTCATAAAAAACGCCCATAGCATGCTGTTAGTTCTTTGGTTTGAAACCTTAAATTGCTAAATAAAAAGTTCTCAAATACGCTTTGTGATAAATATTGTGGGTTGTTTAGTGTAGTGTTATCGTTATGCAAAAAATTTTCATCAAATGGACGAATACGAGTACCAAAATACGAACAAACGATAGCATACCATTTGCGATCGTTTTTCTTCGCGATCCTATCCGTAAAATCACAAACATTTTTGAGAAAGTTGCGAATATGGTTGAAGAACACGAACATGCAAGAACACGAATTATCTTGTTCGTACAAAGAGCATAGCATATCCCCCAGACCTTCTACGGAACTTCATTGCTAAAACATTTTGCCTAAATTACTTGGTAGTAAATTATTTTTAATAAACTTATTACTCCTTACAGCATATGCTACCTTGCAGAAGAAATCACAGCAAAGTTTGTTTGCAGCCTAAGGGCTCAACTGCGCGATGATCTGAAAGCATAACCCTTGAATCTTTGTCAATGTGAAACGACGGTTTGATTCACCTATGATGCCAACATGCAGCTACACATTCAGGCTTCATAGCAAGGGTGTTATAGGAAGACGCAAGAAAGAGCCATGCGTTCCTGGATTAAAAAAAATCAAAATTGCCAAATGTATGTTAAACACGCTTGTACTAAAAGTACTTCAGCAAAAATTATATCAAAGTACTGCAGCCTACTTTGTTATACCCCGTGAAAAGTTGTGCCGACGTCCTTGGTTCAAAGGCTTTAAAATTATGACATTAGGTTTTTGAGGTTTCGTAGATTTCATTGGCATTTCTAATTCTGTACCTCGTGTTCTGCAAATGTGTCTTTAATGGCTCACGAAAAGGTCAAACATATGCAGATATTGATTTCTATACTTTCCAAATAACGTTTCGCTATTTACATCAGCAATGCAGGCATTGTGATCTTATTTCTGCTGCATCAAAACAAATCAAAGAATGTTTTTCTCAATATTACAAACATAATTTTTTCCCTCAAATTTTCTTCATATATAAGATAGTTATTATAGTTTTAAGGGTTGTCGTAGCAAGTATGTCAGAGTTTTTTCACAGAAAGCACTCCTTACGGAGGCTGACTATTCTGTGATCCCAGCAGCTAGATAGAGTTATCTTGCTTTGTACCTGAGATTACAAATATCTTGGGTTAAACTTTGTTTGCGATTTCTAGTTGCATTTTTCATTTTCTCGTACTAAGACAACTACCACCTCACCTTAATTGTGGTCGTGTGACCAAATGTAAGTCGCACGGTGGTGAAAATGCACAACTCTTACCTTTAGCTTTTTTCCAGTGAGCAGGAAACTTTGTTGTAAACATACAATAAGCAAGGTACGTGTTCAGACCACCTTTGCATTACTTATTTTATAGTTGGTAAAGCGCATTTCTATCACAAGCTGTATAATCTAGCAGGAAAAGGTATCGCAAAGTGCCTTCGTAAGAGCCGAGAACAATGCAGACATTACTAGATTAGAACTCACAACCCCACAATTGCAAGCCGGCTTTTTTCGCTAAAAATAGTATAACTTTCGTTGCAGGAAAAACGACTAAACGTCAGTTTTACGTCTTCTCTTTTTCCGATTTCGCAGGCTTAGACGTGCTGACTCCGAGAATATCTACCTTTACTCATCCACTTTCGAATCAGACTTTTTGTTGGAGAAATAAAGACCTAGCGCTTCAAGTTCCGAAATCTTGACTTTCGTAATCAGTGAAGTTTTTTAAATCGATTTTCAAGCGTAAGTGGCTGGCCATCTCCGCCGATTCGAGAAAATGAAAACATTGGCATACGTACAAGCGACATCTGTTTTTAGCTTCAGCAATGTCAAGCGACGATGCTCTAGTAACTAGTTTAAATCATTTGGCGGTATGAAAATTGTAAAAGAGGACACAACAATTACGGCCTGTAGTTTCTCAACATGAGATAGACAGAAAAGCTTGTTGATTGTTTGAGTATTTAATCGCTGATTGTCTAAAAGACGCAGCAAAATTTTTTAGTTAAAACTGTAAATGTCAAATTCAGGAAAAGAACGTGTTTCGTGATGCAGGTACAAAATAAAAAGTTTTACTGAAGTTTAATAGCTAATATATTTGTTTGGAGACTATTTAGCCTTTTAAAATTTCACAATACCTGCCAGTTTTAGCCGTGGAGCTTGCGACTTCAAGTCAATATAGGCCAGGCATAACTTTTGCGAGTTTTGCCAAATGTGAGTGCGTATGACCCAGTAGGACAGTTGTTACACCGTTGAGTTTCGAATTCGATCAACCGTTTAGCCGCACCCGAAGCCACAAGACATTAGAAGGTTAGGTGGCACTGACTAGCGAAAGCAATTTTGTACGTAAGATGGGTGGTAGCCGGTTTAGAGCCTCTTCTTTACTTGCAATGTTTGCGATGTGAACTCTTTTTCTTGAGGTGTTACACAGGCAGTCTTCAAACAACGCTCCTAAAAGTTTGGTATGTCAGTCTTCTTAGCATTGTTCCCTACTGCCTCTTCCCGAGAATATCTTTCAGTTTTGGCGTTAGAATCATCTCTTGGCATAGATGGTTGTTGACTCAATAGAACTAGCGCTGTTTTCCGGCTACAGCAGTTCTCTTATTATATATTGTAATAAAACGCAGCTGTAAACCTACTCATTTCCATGATACAAAACACACAACACTGTTTCAATTTTTTTACCAGGTTAGACATATGAACTACTTTAAATTTTATTTATGATTTTAAAAAATGAGATATTTTCTTCAAAAAATGATTGTGCACTCTCTTGCTACGTTTATGTTAGTTTTATTTTCGTACATCTACCGCACGAATGCGAATACTCGAATTTGTACACATTGTTGCGACGAAATATATCCGGGTAATGGCACGCCGGTTTATTACTTGACAAAAGGCCCAAAAGGCAAGTAGATTTCAAGTATCTTTATAGTTATCTATGACACTTAAATTGTTAAACAAAATTTTTGTAGTGCATTATGATTTTAAAAACATTCTGGCTGACCAATAACTATCTCAACCGGGAGCATAACCAATGTGGTTGGAGGGTGAGTGCGCTGAGCACTTGCATATGACAGTGAGACATGTCACCCTACCCTTTGGTCTTAAATAGAAAAAAAATCAAGATAAATTTTCTGTTGTGAGTGACCTTCAAAATAGATCTTTTTTTTTTTTATTTGAAATATTTACCCTCCATTCACGAGAAAGCGATGTATCGCTATGTTTTGCACGGTAAGTCCGCACTCGCTTGGGAGTTGCCATTTCCGGGTCATCTGTCTTCCACATAAAGGTGGGGCGTCCGGTTAAGTGCCTTGCCCAAGGGCACAACAAGCGAACTTGCCGGCTTGCTCTCCACAACCTCCTAAAAATGCCGAGCGCCAAGCAGGGAAGCTATGGATACCATTTTAAAAGTTTTTCGGTATGACTCGACAAGGGGAAAGAACCTCAGGTCTACCGACTGCGAAGCGGACGCTCTAACCACTACGCCATCGCGTCGCTTATCGAAACTTTAATCCATAAAAAGTCATAGGATATTACAATTTTGGAATAGATTTTGCTGGCCAAGTAGACTGATCATCTCGTCATGGTGCGCAACCAATGGGGTTGATGGGGCTAGTTTAATCTTTCCTTGCAATGAAACTTTGTTTAAAAAAGCGTAACGACTTTATTACGGATACCCAACAATTTTGCAGCAAAATGACCGTCGCAGTTTTGATGAGGTCCCAGGCCTTTTTTCTCTTTATAAAAATTTAGTGGCTCGCCTGATCTCGCCTGGATACTCAAAAACGATCCCACAGACCCAAACATAATAAGATAGTTGACTGCCGTCTTGCTTCTGCATAATGAATTTCGCATTTAGAAAGGTGCTGCATGACGGTTGCAGTTTGGTTGTAGTCCTTGTTGTAGAAATGCATAGCAAGTAAAAATGATTTTTTGGGAGGGTACATTTTTCCCAAAATTTTTGATATTCCAAAAGTGAAGGGAGATCAAAATTACCGTACTTTATCAAAGTTGCATGAAGTTATTTACTGTTGTACAAATATATTAGATATCGAAATTTTTTTTGGTGACATAACAAAGAGGAAGTTATCGATACAACTGGAATCAGTTTGAAGATCTTGGGGAGGAAAAACTATGGTCTTTTTTGTACTCCTTCTTTAGCTACGTTTACAAGCAATACTGTTACTTACAATCGAAGAGGATCGTACTTACAAGTTGTTTTGTATTTAACGAAAGTATTTACTCATTTACGACCGTGGGGGAATAAAGATATACAGGGTGTCTCAAAAGTAAGTATACACTTTAAAATTTGAATAACAATCTAATGGCTTATTCAAATTTGTCAAAAGTTTACAAAAATATTCTATAAACTACTAGAAACAGATTACCGTCCTAATATCTCGTTGAATTTATTTATTGACAGAATGTTAGACCTCAACGTGGAAACCACCAATTTCGAGACATTTCAGCCACCTTTTGGCGCATTCTTGCCCGATACCCTGCAATAAATCTTGTGTAACTAGTCCACATGATGCTCTAATGTTTTGTTCCAACTCTAAAAGGTTTTGAGGCCGTGTGGAGTAAAGTTGACAAAAAATGCTTCGGTTGAAAAACTGTTACTTTCAGCAAGATGGAGCTCCTGCACATTACACCAGGAAAGTCAGAGATTACTTAAATCAGCTTTTTCTCGGTAGGTGGATCGGGTGCAGAGGTCCTCTAGAATGGGCCGCTCGTTCACCTGACTTAACCCCATGCGACTTTTTTCTTTGAGGTTTCCTTAAGAGCAAAGTTTACTCCACACGGTCTCAAAACCTTTTAGAGTTGGAACAAAACATTAGAGCATCATGTGGACTAGTTACACAAGATTTATTGCAAAGTGTCAAACAAGAATGCATCAAAAGGTGGCTGAAATCTCCCGAAATTGGTGGTTTTCACGTTGAGGTCTAACATTCTGTCAATAAATAAATTCAACAAGATATTAGGACGGTAATCTGTTTCTAGTAGTTTATAGAATATTTTTGTAAACTTTTGACAAATTTGAATAAGCCATTAGATTGTTATTCAAATTTTAAAGTGTATACTTACTTTTGAGACACCCTGTAAAAATCAACTTTTACCAATATAGGTAGAATCATAAACCAAGTCATATTTGAGATATAACCAATAAAACCAAAAAATTATCTAAAACAAGTTCAGGGGGTTTTGTGGGGATTGATCTTTCGCTAAAAATACCCCTTGAAACGCTTCAGGGGGCTGTTAAGACTAAATTTCAGGAAGTAACGTCAGTGCACAATGGCTGACCCAGAAAGTTTTGGTGGGGAGGGGTGAAATGTCTGAATTGACGTATTTCAATTGAAATTGAAATTGAACATCTTTTTGCAAGGATCAACATTTTCAAAATCTCAATTGACAAACTTTCATTCTACATGTAAATGAAATAAGATCTTTTTACTATTTTTGAAAATTACCGTTTTAAAGCTCAAAATGACGTTATTTCATAAAAAATTGGCTAAGATAAGCACAATGTGTTTAATGTTGCACTGAAGTACATCATAGGTTAACATTGATAGTTAGTTTGGTTATAAAGGCTATTCAAACCATAACAATCCTAGGTGATATAGGTATTTGATTGCTTTTTGGGTGAAAAATCTGAACTTTCTTGACTTGCGATTCCAATTTTGAATATGCTACTGTGACACAGTTTTGAAAGACTGGAATTTATTCGCAATTACTACTTATAAAAAGTACAAGGCAAAGCAGTAATAACTAGTGATGGGACGAGTACTCGGAATTGGAATCGAAAATCGAAAATATCGGAAGTTTTTTTGGTATCGGAATCGGAGAATTTTAATCAAATTTCCGATTCTGAAAACGATTCTTTGGAATTCGTATATTTGCTACTTAAATTACAATCTAAGAATATTGGGACTTGAATATGAATAAATACTTTCAAGGAGTTTACTTGTATATATATTTTTTCTGAACAATTACCCTTCTCATTTTACTTTATTATATAAGAAACTTTTTTTTTGCTTTAACAAAACCATTTATGTTCCTTCTGAATGCATAATCAATAAAAGTACTCTGTCCAAAAAGTATTTGTTCCTTAATTGAGCTTCAAGGTCTGAAAATTATCTTGAAATCATTGCATGCATCGGAATCGGGACTCGTATCGGAATCGAAATCGGAATTTTAATGAGGTATTGGGACTCGTATCAGAAACGTTATGAAATTTGGTATCGTCCCATCATTGGTAATGACCAAATCAAAGTTAACGATAGAAATTGAATTTTCGAATAGTTGCTTGCTTCAGTCCTGTCAACCACGTTTTCTGAAATCTGGCGCGTTGGTGTGTGACAGATGCAGCAATCAGAGAAATACGCAAAAGATTACAGATTTTAAAGGGGCATAAAATCATAACAGTAAGCTTAAATCAATTAAGTTGCAGTTTACTTGTTGGGATTAAATTCGCCTAGTTGCTGGTTTGCTGTTGCAGACTGATACAGTTGTTGGGATGATAGCTTTGACCCTCTTAACAGAATTCATCTAAACTGAAAGCGATTTGTCGCTTGTCCCAAAAGTAGCTGATAACCCCCAGCAATTAAACAATTATTCCTTCATTGCTTGGATTAAATTTGCCTATTAGCTGGTTTGCGGCTGAAAACTGGTACAGATGTTAGAATGGTAGCTCTGGCCCTCTTAAATGAACCCATTTAAACCAGAAGAGATTTGTTGTTTGACAACTGAACAAAAACTTTATGAACCCCAAAAGCAGCCGATAGTCTTTAGTAATTAAACATTTATTCCGTCATTGTTTATCTTCTATTTTCTGCGCAGGAGATAAAGGCGATGTGGGTCCAACTGGTCCTCAAGGTTCAAGGGGTGATAAAGGTCCAGAAGGCGAAAAAGGCAAAGAGGGCGAAAGAGGACCAATGGGAGAAAAAGGTGAAAAAGGGGATCCTGCTCCTGTTATGCCTCACTCCGGTTTTTCGGTAGCAAGAAGCAAGCCTTTAATAGGAAATGAATCATCACCACTGCCAGTCACTTTTGATAAAGTAAGCATACAAGTAATTTACGTAAATTCAAAACTGGAAGAAGTCAAGGGCGGATTCTACAATTAATTGTTACTTTTTCCCTCTTCTGTCTTTGCAGCAAGATTTGTTGGCATATTCTTCAGTTCGTTTAGTTTTGGTCTTATCTTTTAGGTATGTTTTCACCTCTCTTGAATTGTATAGTTCAGGTGCTACTTCTATTACTAAAAAAATTTGTTGAATCAAGGTCGTATTACAGAAACACATGTGAAATTTATACGGAAACGTATAGCTTGAAAATCTTGAATATGTCGTGCCATGAAGCTGAGGGTCTACATCAAAGAATACCTTCAAATGGAATTCTAAATAGACTACATTCTAACCTACTTTATGCAACTCTAAATACAACCTACTCAAGGGTGTACAAAATCTTATTTAATGAAGATTTAACATCTCTCTCCTCCAAAAAATGCTTTCATACCTGCCTTTGAAATTTGTTTGAATATTATTAAATGTTTTGCACAGATATTTGTCAATCTGGGAAATCAGTTTGATGAGGAGAACAGCCGTTTTATTTGCAAATACCCTGGAGTTTATCATTTTACATACACAGTTCAGTCTTATCTTGACAAATACTTGGGAATACATCTGATGAAAAACAATGAACCTCAGGTTAGAAACGGGGCTTAGAGAATTGATGTGCGTGTCTTTGGTTATACATAAAATTAATAAAAGGAAAGCAAAAATTATGTTCTTTCAGGAGAGCTTGGCCTCAGTCTTCTAAATTGTTTACTTACAGGTTCGTCTGACAAAACTATGTTGAAGAAGCAAATGTAATAAAACGTTTAAATCATAATAGTAGTTCTTTTAAAATAATTGTCAACTAATATTTTGTGTTTGCTAACTAATTTTTTAGATTGTAGTTGCTAACTAATTTTTTATAGAATCGTAAGACATTTCGGATAGAGAACTGACCTTAACTTTGACCATGCTCTTCATAAAAATACGTTCTTTAACTTGAAATAAAGTCATACTCGTAGATTTTTTTTCAACCAATGACTTTTTTTTAAACAAGAGTTTAGTATAATTAAACAGAGGTCGTATTAGCCGTGTAACTGCATAAAATTGTCTAGCTGAAATCAGCAGCTTATAAATTGACTTCTTACTTTTTGTTTATTCGTAACACTATAACAAAGCTGGTTAGAAATTCACAAAATATGCCTAGTAGCTTCAAGAAGATGTTATGTTACATTTCATACTCTCATGACCTCACTTTTGAGCTCATTTTAGCCTAACGTATATGCGAATTCTATTAATTACAAGTTTTAGACAGTAACAACTAAAATGCCCCAAATTCAGCGCTTTTTCCTGCATGGATGTTTCGAGCCAGGACATTTTATGAATCATAACTAAGTAAATTTAGTTTGATATCTCATTCTTCACATCTTTTTTATTGGTGGGGTTAAGCAGGAGATCTGGAAGTATCATTTCTAAAGTCTTGGAGATACAGCATTTCAAAGCGAGAATAAAACCCGGGTCAACCACCTGTTTTAGAGCAAATGGTTTAATTACTATACCATCGCGTCGCACTTTGACTATGCTGACCGATTGACATTCTCGTTCAATATTGCTTTTTCAGGTAATTCTTTACGCAAACGCCATACCCAGAAGAATTATGCAATCCCAAACGATAATGCTGCCATTGCTCAATGGTGACATCGTTTGGCTGAGACAAGCAACAGGATCTCGCTTTGCCATATATGGAAATACTGATTTACAAATAACTTTCAATGGTTTTCTCTTGTTTTCTAATTGACGGTTTATTCGTGAATAACTGTCTTTGGGTTTAATTCCGTCTCTGCAAAGAATATAATTTGTTTCTTTTAGTATTTGACTGCCGCTGATTACAGTAAGCGTATGCTGAGGTTTAGTAATGCTTCCTTAGCTGAGCTTTTTTATTAAAACTTTAAAAAAAAATTTTGAGGAGAAACTTGGAGAGCAAAAACTTAAAATATGCTTGTTTATTGTTTAGTTGAGCTTTCGAAAAAGGCAACAGCAGATGGTCGTGCTCGGCGGTAGTGCTTTGGTACAAATATATTGTTCCCACAATACAGGCTTTCTGGCTACTTGGAAGCGGGCCCGGCTATATTGTTCAATATAAGGTTATTGATGCAACTGTTTTCTAGTTTGCTGGAAAAAAGACCGCATCATGCAAGAGTTATTTTAGATTAGGCAAACTATAGAGATTGCTCTTTCACACATGCTACGCGCTTCTAACTGGTTGGAAGTGCAATTCTTTACCACAGGGCTTCTCAAATTTTTTGTTTTGCAGCACCATTTTAAAAAAGAAATTTCTACGCAGCCCCTAGATGAGTAGCCTACACGTTAATGATGTCAAAGCAATAAACCATTAGAGGCATTGGCGTATTTACAAACAATTTTGTTGGGGGGTGAGAAAGTAAGCTTAGTCTTATCATCGAGCAATCATATAAAAGACTAGAGCTCAATCTTCTTTTGAAGGGCAGAGCATTAAACAAAGGAAACCTTGCTAAGGCAAGAATTTTTCACATTTTGGTCTCAAAAAATGTTCTTCTTAAATATTTTTTGTTTCTATTACATAGTTCGGGGGCCATCTCCCGTGTTACTCCTATACCCCTGATCCCAAATCTCAAGTGGTGTCTTCTTCGGAGGCGAAATCATGCAAATAAAAATCTTTCTGTACAGTTTTTGCTTATATAATATCGTTTGAAAGCCATTTCCCATGTTATCCTCATAATTGCACCACTGATCGCAAACCTCAAATGGTGTCTTTTTCTGAGGAAAAATCATGCAAATAAAAACACGCATGATGCAAACAGCGAAGCAAAAAAATCTAACAAAACAATGAATTCATTTTTATAAAACTTATCAAGCACATCTGACGGGATGGATGTTTTGCTTGATGATTTATGAATAAAATGAACTGATAGGTAAGTACTACTTGCTCTTGAAATAATGTCTTTAAACATATACTGAAAAAAGATCAAGACTAAACGTAAATGTAACTAACACCATTAATTTTTGAATTTTTGAGTAAATGCCAAAGCCAGAGAGCCTGACACTTTTTCGAAATACGCTACTGATGAGGTAAACAACTTATATAGCTTACACACTTTTTCATTGTCTTTCGTTTGGCTCTACTTACACAAATCAACCATCGCCAGCTATCGTACATTAATAGTCGAAGGCTATCTTATCAGGTTTCAAAAAATACGATTTTAAATTACAGATACGACGATATAAACATCTTGCTATTCCTCAGCAGTGTTTGGACCACGGAATATAGAGTTTAGCGTTTTTTCTCCGCAATTTCTCTAATTCTACATAGCATGTTAGAACTTATATTTTTCATTATGTTTTTTGCAAACATATATTTTTGCAAATTTTCTTATTTCCTCCCGATTTTTTTATCTTGATCATTTCCGCTCAATTTTCCTTTTCCTGACATTTAGAGTCAAATTTTATCAAAAACGGATATTTTCTTCAATACGAAAATTTTCTTCCTTGTGGAAGCCATAGCAACAAGGTCAATATTGGTCAGTATGTTACAACAATCAGGAGATCACAATGCATAAATTAAATACAGCAGGCATTCCTGGTATGTCGAGTGTAACGATATTTCAATCAGATCACTTCGTTCTTTCGACAAATTTATTATTTAAATTTAACGTTTCTTCGATTCCCTACGTGCAAGGTGTCTCCGAACCTATTAGCGGAATTTTGACTCAAGTTGGTATCGGAGTGGCTTTAAAACCGCATCACACGTTGTCTTCGTTGTTTCGCAAACCTAAAGATGTTATTAATTTTGAATAAAAGCGTGGTTTGGTGTATCAAATTTCTTGCCGGGATTGCAATGCTGTGTATGTAGGTGAAACAGGACGTAGTGTTAGAACCAGAAAATGGGAACATGTTGATGCGGTCAAGACTGTTAACACTAAAAAGTCAGCGCTGAGTCAACATGTTGTGGAATTCGATCATAGAATAGATTGGAATAATGTCAAAATATTGAAGTCTGAATCACATGCATACAGACGTCGCGTTGCGGAAAGTTTTTTGATAAATCAAAAGGCTTGTTCATGTAATGTTATTAATCGCAATGATGGTGCAAATTTTCCGACTGTTTATGGTGTGTTTGTCTCCAATAAATAATGTCTTATGTTTCTCACAACACTTGTCACTTGGCCACTCCTGTATCTGTGATGTAACAATGTTTTTGTTATTACGTGATTGCCTGCCCTGTTGATAAATAATTTTTAGTGTTTAGTAATACAGGTAGTCTTCACATTTTTATGTTGTACAGTTTGTATGTCACATTATTAACATCTACCGTGTTCTGAAGAAGCTCCCCGGTAACTAAGGGGAGCGAAACGTTAAATTTGAATAATAAATTTGTCGAAAGAACGAAGTGATCTGATTGAAATAATGCATAAATTGTTACGATTTTTTGATTATTTTTGCTTGATAACTCAGACAGACATTGCAGTCAACACCTGACAGCGTAAAATATGAAATTATTCCTAAAAATGCAACACAAAATAATTATACTACAGATCTACTTTTAATTTTCTTGTGAGGGTCACAAAAAACTTTTAATTCTTATGTATCTATCTAATTTGCTTTAAATTATTTTCGCAATTCTAAAATTACATCGTGCGACCCCAAACGTGGTCACGAACCGTAGTTTGAGAAAGCCCCACTCAAACAAAGAGTTGAAGTTCTTTCGCATCTTAAACCTAAGAGCGAGATTCGGGCATCATCTCTTAAAATAACTAATCTCATCTATTAGCGTTTGGATAAAATTTGCTTTTACTCTTACCAGCTGCAATCCCACAATGACAATATTGATTGAGATTAAGTTTTTTGATACCCGTTATGGCCCGTGTCTGAACAATCAGCAAATATGGATTGTTAGAATTGTTGCAACTTCGAGCAGGCTTGGGATAATCAAATGCATATTGATACAGATTGAAAGTCATCTGGGATGCGTGTTCTGATCATCGAGCAGAACGTTGCATTGCAATTCGTATTGCCAAGTGGAAGTGCTGCTTGATTTTAATATCACATTTCGAGTCTAAACTACAGCTTGTGCTAACCACAGTGACATGTAGGCTTGCCAATAAAAGCGATTGCCACCTTGAACAGTGCAGGCTTGCTGTGCAGTTTTCTCAAACACGGACGTAAGATGCGGAGGGTTACGTTCTTCATTTCCCTTCTATGTTTTTATTGTAGTCTACAGTCAGCTGACTGCACTACGGAGTAGCTTATCGGTAGCCTGTACATCTTCAAACAAAGATTAAAAAAGGTTCTACAATAAATGACATATTACTTATGCCTACACATTGTACAATCAGATTAGGTTTTAATAGACAATTTTGCCCCAATTTCATTTAGAATCATGCGATTAGTTTAGTTAGCAACTTATTTCTACAGGCAATCAGCACCTGATGTCAGCAAAGATATATCGGGTTGGTCTACGACTGGAGGGATTTTGAAAGCGATCCTGGTCGTCATGCCAAAACTGGCATAAAGCTTTGCGCATAATAACTTTTTGTGTAGTAAACCCATTAGTTTTAGAGCAGGGTTCTTCGAGAACGGATAGAAGAGAAATAAAACCCAATGAAAAAATTTATATTTTGAAAGAATAAAAAATTTAAGCCCTGAAATAAATCTAAATTCCACTAAAAGGCGGACACTTTCTTTGAATGCGAGCACCCATCCTACCATACAATTATTTATTAGCGTTGCACTTCGTTTGCTTGGGTTCAAGCTAATTCAGTCAAATTCGCTCTCACAAAAGTAGATTGCCATAACAGTTTTTTATTAAATTTAAGGATTTCTTTAACTTTTCCTCGATTCGTTTTCATCAGTGA
Organism: Trididemnum clinides; assembly: GCA_963675345.1. NCBI lineage: Eukaryota > Metazoa > Chordata > Ascidiacea > Aplousobranchia > Didemnidae > Trididemnum > Trididemnum clinides. The sequence goes on along the minus strand of OY776296.1, from coordinate 13,428,837 downwards.
GCGGAACCAGGTTACTCAATTTAAAATATCTTTTAAAGTAACCATGAAAGCCATTCAGTGCAATTTAAATGCGATAAATCGATCAAAATATCATAATTTTGGCCGAAATTCTCTTTCAAACAACAAAATTAAAAACAAAATTTTTTCACTTTCAGTTTTTTTTGAACTGCGCCCTTCTTTCCCACGCATGAAGTCCCGTTCTTGTTTCAATTCGTTTGCTTGAGGCGCTCTCAAACTCTCTGTCATTCTCGCATGCATTAAGCTTTGACTAGATTTTGCAGTAGACTAACTGATTTCATGATTTTGTTGTTACTTGTTAGTAGCGTTTATTTATTGGATCGGGATTTCAGGTTGTCACGCAGTAGAATTTTGGTTCAATCTTGACAAAGAATAATATAATCAAGACCACGTAACGTATTGTATCGCTCAAACAATTTGGCTGACCGCAAATCATACTGAGACCTTGCTATATTCAATAGAAATTACATAATCTACCTACTGTAGATCAACACCACTTCTTGTTCAAAACAACTACAAACAAATTCGCAAACGAATTTAACTTCAACTGCTCCACCAACCGCAATAACTAGCAGTTGCACTTAGCCAATACGCCTTTCCACAACTACCAATTATTTACCGAATAAACTAAAGCAAATGCATATCAACACTACCGATATATTTTTCCTCTCCAAAAATTTTCTTCCTTAACACCAAGTGTGTAATATGCTAGATGAGTAAGAAGTTTGCCATAAAAGCAACAAAATGAATTTTTATGATGTTGTAAGTACGAATTTGCTCAATTTTTTGTTGCCAATCTTACGTCACAGAAACAATATAAGGTCGAAATGTTGTAAACAAATTGCAGTAAACAGATTCAAAGTAAACAACTGTAAAATATTTTTCAAAGCTATTTTCAATTGTTATTCGAGACACAGAAAACTAAACAGTTTTTACACGTTTTAGAAGGGTAAGCTCCCTAAGCATGGCGTTAAAGAGCTCACCTCGGCAATTACAAAAGTGTTTGAGAGTCCGACCGATGAACCTTTGGAGATTAGCCTTTTAGGAACATTTCAGTGCGATTTTTTAAGTTGAAGATCCTTTTTGTCGTGGTCAATACCTCGAAAGCAGTTTTAGTGTTGTATTACGAGTTACACAGTATGGCTCGTTTTCTGATTTTTTATAGACTGATCTTCCTATTGTTCCTACGTTTTTGTTGACAATATCATTATAATTTATTTTAAGAAATTAGTCCAGTGGTTCTAAAACTTGTCTCGATGAGACATGTTTGAAGAAACTTGCAAGACTTAGCGACGTACCAGAGGGCATCCCAAGGTTTTTATTCACCGTAATGCAAGATATACGTGACCCAAACTCTAAATAGCTGTCGTCACGCTACAGAGATTTTGTTTTTGGTCAGTCATCTTCAATAGTAGAATTACGCTTTTGTAAGGTTATAGCCCTAACTCATTTTTCCTGTTTTCGTCCAATTTACAACTAGCTGCATTAGTTTTCATTTATTTTGCCCAAATCAGTTAAAATTGTTCAACTTCATTCTTGAGTAACTAGTCAATAACAAGTATTATTACAAAAGTGTACAATGGTGAATGTTGAAAGAAAGTAAACAAGGAATTCAAATTTGCAGTCCTTTTGATCGAATAAAAGCTAGATTTACAGGCCCAATAACAAATTTGTTATGCGACGCCCTTGAAAAATTACAAAGGCCCACCAAGATGGCGCGACGCACAGTTTGAGAACCACTGACTGCAAGCAATCCAGGAATTCTTAAAAGATTTATGTAAAAGACTGATTGAAGGGTTTGTCAGCGAAGTCTGTCTAATCGACCACTGACCAAACGGTTCCTAAAGCAATTTTTAAGTCCGCTGCAGTATAGTTACTTTTCCTATAGGCTGACAAAGCAAAGGAAAATTATCATATTCGATTATCGTACAACTTGCCGAAGGTTTTCGTGTATGTACGATTATTTCTCTCTAAGCATGAAATGTTGCTGAAAGATTTTCCTTTATGAAAGGTTATTTCACTACGTGTAACAAGCGCTATCAAGTCTGTTGGAAAAATTGTAAACAATGGTCAGTCCACGAAACGTTTTCATTTTTTGCTCAAAAAACAACATTATCATAAAATTGGATTGAAGATATTTTGGCAATCCATAGCACTGACTTATCTTTGACAACATCTGTGATCTGTGAAAGCATTCTGTTAAAGTAGTTATTACTTTGTTGTGCTGACAGAAACAAATGCCATGATTTTCTAAGCTTGGCCAACTCTCACAAGCCTTAAATCAATCGAAATCAATTTTGTACAATAATGCTGATCATTGTGCTCGACAGTACGCAGTCATCAGCATAAAGATCTAGCCACCAGAGTCGAAAAGGTCTATGCCTCCACTAAATTTTATGGACTAAATCCCAGAATCAAACAAGTGAAACAGCAAATTTTTCCTCATAGAAGTATCTATCTTTTTTAAGTTTTATTTGCTTTTCTTAAATTTTGATCAACAAAGAACAAATTACTTAGTTTATTTGTATAAAATCAAACGTAATTTGTAGTCGATTGTAATTCAGTTATTTCATGCAAAGTAGAACGAAAAATTTAGGCAAAAACTAAAAAACAGTGAATTATTCTTAACAGAGATTTTTCGTTTAAACAAACGTAAAAACCTAGCACAACACAAAATACACAATTGACTGTTTTTACAATATTTTAATGAAGCCTACTCTTTAGAACGAAGAATTAGAGGTGAAGTATGTTTCCATTTACTAAAAAAACAATATGTGTTTTGTGTCTTTCACGACATCTGGAAAGCGGAATAGAGCTGAAACTGATCTTTAGGTCTGACTAAAATGAGAGCTCTTCTCAGTTTGATAGCAGCTTTTGTGTAGCATGCAGTGTTCATCATGTGTCTGTTTCTGAAACTGATTTTTATTCTCGCAGCAATTGCATGGATTTCACCGAAAACGTCTGCGCAAAGTGAGTTGAAGTTGAAGTTACTTTTTGCTTAAACCTGTACTTATACGCTATCACAGCCATTGCTTGGCAGAGGCGTAATAATCTCTACCACACGACAACCACGAAGAAGGATTTCCACTTTTAGGGTGACAGCTACGATCAAGCATTACTGCGGAACACAATTAAATTGTGGCTCAAGATGAGGAGCTCCCAAATTTATACTCGCGGCCACTGACGTACTTAGAAACAAATTTTTTGGAGAGCAAAACATTATGTAGGCTCAATTCTATTATTACAAAATTTTACAAAAATTTAAGCTCAATATTCTTTTGCGAAAGCCGCAGCATTAACGAAGAGAAACCTTTCGAAATCGAAATTTTTGTCCAATGTAGTCTTCAAAGCAGCATGTCTTTTTTTAGATTGTTTAAAACCGAAAATTTTGTCTCTTAAACGACATTTTTTTGCACTTTTTGCTTCTGCCATACCGTTTGGGGTAGTATCGTTCTTTATTCCTCCCTAAATAAGCCACTGTTCGCGGTTGAGAAGAGCCGCTTGCACCTCTTAGTCTTCAAGTTAATTTTGAAAACGGATAAACACTTCTTTCTCAAAAAATGTTCAGAAATTCAGTTGCCATTAAAGTGCATTTCTCACAAAAAGATTTTTGCTCATTTTGAAGCGGGAAGTAATCCTTCCCTATCAATTAATGCGGCCTGGACATATACGGGTAAGCAATCTAACTTCAGCAACAAGATCGTTATTTCACCATTCTAGAGTGTAATTTTGATGAGAATGATCGTTCCTCATGCCCGTCAAGTGATAACGAGCATCGACGCAAGTCGATTTGTGAAGAAAAAGGTTGCTGTTGGAATGCAAGCGTCGGCGGCGTACCAAGTTGTTTTTTTCCAAAAAACGGTAAGCATGCTATCAAACAATCATTTGCGGGTAGAGGGACAGCAACAAGTTACTAAACTACCTCTTACCGTTTATAGCGCTCAAATGTTGGTGGCGTCATTTCGCATCTTTCAAAAGTCTCTAAAATTTATTATCAAGCTGAATGATATCCCCTCTGTAAACAATAGCTGCCAAAGTAGTTTGCTGAGCCTATACATTGGCCCTTTAAGTAAAATTGATTCGATTTGCTTCATAGGTTTTGTCAAACCACGCTCAGTTGTTCAGAACCGATTTCACAAAAACAGATGTAAAAAAGTTGCTTAAAAAGTTCTCATGCGCCCTAAGAGTATATGTTTCACTGAAGAAAAATGCTGGCTTGTTTCGGATACGTACTCTACTTTTTTTAGATAAATGCGAGGACTATGCTTGCATGTCAAAATTCAAAATTGACACACTGGACTTATTGTGAGTGAGCGCCAGCAAGCCAATACTGTTTTGTTCTTGGTTAATTCAGATCCTTTTTTATCTTTGCAGAAACCAGCAGCAGCTTCACGGCTAACCAGACTGTATCAGTAACTGTTTCTATCTGTATCAACTGTCCTTCAAATACTACCGATAAAGATAACTCCGAAGTTGTTGATACGTCAATAGAAGAAACTAAAACTATTTTGTCCGGATCTCAGCAAGTTACAGATAGTCTGCAGGTAAAGTGGTTTTGACATTTTAGGATGTATTTAAAAACATTTCTCTGTCCATTGAAGCACAAAAAGAAGAAGTGAGACTAAAACAATAAATCTATTTTTAATGATTCTCCACAACTTATATTTCATTTGATTTTCCTCACGATGGTATTACAGTATTTAGTTTAGAGCCAACGATGAAATTTTTAATATTTCTATACCTCTAATTTTGCCAGATCAAAACACAGGTGCCATATTTTAGAAAAGCCAGATTGCGTTGCATATTTCAAATGCATTTGAAAATGCGTCAAGTGATGAACAAGAAACGGTGATGATGAGGTTTCTTTCTGTCGCGGAGGAATCGTACAACAGCCAGAGCTCTAGCTCCGTTGGAATCAATACTTGGATCAGTTTTTTTGACAATATTTTGCAACAACCAACCGTTGAAGCAGGAGACATTCCGCAAGTTAGATACAAGTTTTGGTTTACAGAGTTGCATAGAGGTCCCTCAAAAGCGAAAAAAATGTACACCTTAAAAGGAATGGTTTTATCTGCTGGACTTTGTGTGCTTTTTCCTTATGTCCTTGGATTGTTTTCCTCGTTTGAAAAACCTTTGTTTGGTGATATTTTGTAGTATTATGAGCGTCATTGTATGTAGGCCTAGCATACAGTAATAAATTCGGGCATAAAATTAACTCAACCTAAAAACTTCTACAGAGATCAATAGGCGGTGGGAAAATAAAATTTATGACAGAACTGCAAGTTACATAAGAGTTATCAATTATTGCCTTTCGGTTACGGTGTACCATCAAAATTAAATGTGTCACGGCCCTCTTCTGAATTTCTAATACTGCTGGCACAATGCATTATCACCAAGTATATATATGTTATGAATGAAAAGACTAAATCAGCTCGAAACTTTATTTATACATTAATACACTAAGACAAAGCATCATCAGTGCTGTAAAAGAACAATAAAAGCAACTAAATCTAATGATCCAAGCAATAGGTATACTGACAAATCTACACTCTATCACATAAGTAATTATATATCCGGCGTATCAAAACAAATAATTTCTTATTATAGTATTGAAGTATTACCCACAAGACAGCAGACCATTATGACGAAAAAAACAAGATCAAAACGCAGGCTGATTGTAGACTAAATATAATGTAGTAAAAACATTAAAACACAGTGAAAAATAATACTAGGTTAATTGCGAGGTAGTATCATTTTATTCATATTTATTTTTGCATGAAGTATGCGAAACCATTTGGCTTCATAAAAGTGTCAATTTTTCAATTCAGGTTTTACGATAAAGATAACAAAAAAACATTGCGCAATATCAGGCTTACCGGTAAATATTTCCTTATGATGTTTATCTAAGTAGGGCCGAATTATCATTATTTTCAGAGTAGCAAAATTTGTTCCATAGTACTCAATGTTTAGTCCAACGTTGTGATAAAGATGTCATGTCATTCGCTGCTTTTCTAACAATTGGAGATGGATAAACAAATAATCACTTTTTCTAGACATTTCTGAACCGGAGCAGCACCATATTAATCAATAAACTCAACGCTTTTGATGAAGCAAACAATACCCTATCAGCTCAAGTTGTCAATAAGTTGGAATCATACGCTCTAATTTTGACAAAGTCACTGCTTGGTGATGTGAGCTCAAGTTCTACTGCTGTGACAGCGACACTTGATTTTGAGTAGGTTTTCGTATCGGCAATTTGTATCTTAAAGTTTGCAAAAACTGTGTCTTCCAAACATAAATTTGCAGCTCAACAACATGACGGAATGAGCAGGCGGGTAGCCACAAAACAACAAGAAGGCGGTAGGGGGTACGATTTAACCATTTGCTTAACGTGATGACGTCATCAATATCTAGTAACCTTGTACAGCAAGTCAAAGATTTGGCTACGCCGTTGGAGCTGAAAAGCAGTTTTGATTGTCAATGATGAGCCGATGATTGAGTGCTTAAATCTCTAAGTGACAGCTGTATTGTTGCGTCTTCTTTTGCTTACAAATCAAAGTGCTGAAATAACTGGTGCATTTGCAAAATTCTTTTTTTAGGGGGGAGAGGGCAAAGCTTAGCTAGGCGTGTAATTTATTCAAATAAAAGACCTTGAAGTAGGCAAAAGACAATAACGCAATGTTGACAGGCACTAAACAAAAAATTTTGGCTGTTGATGATAAATTTGAAGATCAATCTCTTCAAAATGTTTTTTCTTTTCTTTGATGCGGCCAAAGCGCTTGGGAGCGCCTCGCCCTTTACTTTCCTTCCCCTATTTAATATGCCACTAACTCGAAGCAAAACCAAGTTGCTAGGAAAAACGGTGAAACTTACTCCTAGGTCATAAACTGCGATGCGTAAACCAGTGGTTCTCAAACATTTTTAACTGACCCATCAGTAGCGTAACAATAAATTTTAAAAAAGGAGAAGAAATTTTTGCAGTGTTGTCAATGTCTGATCTATTCTGGTAACTAAGGAGCAGCAGAGACAATTTTTACCTCTTTTTGTGACGATGATTTTTTTCCTTGTTACGTTGACCCTGAAAGTTAGTCTATAATTCAAAACGTAAAAGTTGTTGCGAATCCTTTGAAAATTCTATTACGTATCCCCAAGTGCTCCACTAAACCAAGATTGAGAACCATTGGCGAAAGCTTTTTGTTTGCAAGTCAAGCAGCAAGCTGCTTTCCATTAACTCGCAACAATCAAATCATTTTTTCGAGTAAAAGCGTTTATAGGCTTTCTTATATTTGTTGTGGTCAAGTTTGAAGTTATAGAATATTACAACATCTATTCTCACTTTTCTAATTTCACGCCGTACCGCTGCGAAGAAATAAGGAAAACTTTTTGGCAAAGCAACTTAAAAAAGTTTTGGGCTTATCATTACCACAGTATATTCTTGTTATTTTCCCTGGGCGTATTAAATACTTGTAGTTTGCAATATCCTCGTAATGTTTATAAAAATTATGTCATCAGAAACGTCGTCATAACGTCATGCTTTGAAAACGTCAATGCTTCCGGATGCGATTTGAGCAACTTAAACGTCAGTGCTTCGGTGAAGTCGTTTGGAATTCGCTCTTACGTCACTTCTATTAGTTACAAATCAACGATACGATTTGATACAACATCACTTGGAAAGTTTCAGAACGCTGTCGTAGGAAGCTCGCTCTTCTCTATTGTCGCTCACGACGGCGAAACAGGAATAGCAAATACAAGTCTGATGACAACATTAAAAAAACTGGTACGCATTACAAGAGTATGCTTAAATGAAACGCATATGATAAGTCTTTTGCTTGTTGAAAAAGAGTTGTTTCTATAAAAGAAGATCTTGTTATGCCCGGAAAGGACACTTTTTGTATAAAAGTAGTTTTTTCCAGATTAAAGGAGGTTCAATTCAACTCCTTTTCTTATAATTCTTAAGTCTTCACACTGCAAGCCATAATCCATAAAGTAAAGCACAAAAACATAAAAAAATTGCCTCCCGGTAATAAGAATGTAATGTAAAAGCTTCGCAAATCTTGACGGATTCCCGTAAATAAGCATTATTTTTTGTGTGAGTGGATAATATCAAGGCTACAGCTTCTTTGATCATTAAAAAGTTGACACAAACAGATGGAAAATTTTAGAAAAATGATGACAATGGCAACGTGGTTTGCGCTTTTATTTCATCCTCCAACGCTGATTGGTCCGATGAAGGATGTAACGTAGTAATCAATAATTCTACGTCAGCCAGCTGCTCGTGCAATCACAACACTTCATTTGCATTGTTATTCTTGCATTCAGATATCCAGGTAACAGCTTTTTAAATCAAAACGTGGCATTGGCAACTATTTCGCTGCAATTCTAATATTCAGGTTCTATTTTGTTAACATTTTTTGTTTTGATAACCTGTCTTTAATCCTAGCTATCTGAAGCCGAGAAGAACTACTTTGAAATAATAACCTACATCGGGAGCGGAACATCTATCACTGCCTTGATGCTCACGATTTTTTGCTTCTTTTATCTCAGACTGACTCGAATAAAGGTGATCGATTAAGAACAGATGAAATTACGTAGCGCTTTTGCTGTTGATAGATTAGGTTACAGATCCCGCGTAATTAGTCGGTAAGCCGAGCAAGAAGCTTGGGCCTTTGATGATATAAAATAAAGTGGGGCATGGAGGGACATGCAGAGCCAAGAATGCCGAGACTTAACTTATGCATAACTCGCCGTATCTCCTTCTATCTTTTCTCTGTTGTTGTCTACTGTTGGTATTAAGTACTAACACTAAAACTCGATTGCTAAGTGTAACGTGGTATTTGACAATGGCAATTGCCCAAAAAGGAAAATGGAAATAAAAAGATATTTTTTGGGGAGCAAACTCTTTTTCTTTACCACAGGTGCAATGCAATCGAATCTATGGAGCTCCGAACTTTCAGCAAGATTTATCATACAGTTGGGAAGATCTTAGAATAGATGAGTTGCTAAGTCCTTGAAAAATTAACTTTACTTTAACTTTTTTTCTTAGGCTCACTACTTGTAATAGAAATAAGCTGAAGCTGGTTTAAATACAATTTGTCCCATGTCAAACTGACATGGTATTTCCCTCGACTGAACGATAAAAGTAAACAAAAAGCGTAAAGGTGATCCTAATATTGTTTCAGAGAGTCCTCCTTCATCTAAACCTTTCTGCTTCTCTTTGCATTGGGCAAATTATTCTCTTAATTGGAACCAGAGTGAAAGTAGGAACGGTAAGATTTTAATAATTTTTTGATTGACTATAGCATTAGAGACAACATTGTTTGATGGATAGGGAAACGATTGACCGCTTTTTAAAGCAATTTTAAAAAGTAAAAAAAATGTTGATAAGTGAAGAACTGTTGCATCGGCAAAAAATTACTCAAAAATTTAGTAAAGTAACACAGGAGTCATATGCAATCCACAGTATATATACCTTACTGAGTATTTTACTGCTCGATAGACGTTGTGCAATCTATCTGTGTGTTGAGTATCAGCTTTCATTTTTGTTTTTAGGGTAAAATAGAAAACAACTGATTTGAAAAATAAACCATGACGCATATCGTTTAGTGTAAACTAGAAGCATATCTATTTTTAGCCTCGGATGACGGCGGAAGCAAAGCCAAAATTTAACTCTTAATTCCATTGATGTTTTTTTGTCTCTGCTTAGTAGGCTGCAGGAAATTACGTCATTAATTTGAAGCAAAATAGGTAAAACTGACCTTAGGTAAATTTTACTGTAAATCTGCCTTCCCCGAAATGACTGTTACAACACTGGCTTGCTTACTCCGCCACCAAAGCTCGCCGATTAATTAAGCGAATTTTGGCTCGTAACCGAAGGTGTTTCAGCAAAATATCCTAACATAGATTGAATCAATGGCGCCATTTTGCACTAAAAGAAACGAGTGCCCTTGCCCACAGCATATACTTGGTGCAAAGCTGGTTGATCAAGCGAATTTTCTCTCGGATGTTTACTGTTTATTCAAACAACGTATGATTGTCCACAAAGATTTATTTAAATAAATTCTCTCTTTCAGATTCATTGCAAAATAGTGGCTATTTCATTGCATTTTTTCTTCATGGCTTCTTTCTCGTGGATGCTGATGGAAGGGGTATTGCTTTATTTCCAATCTGTAAGAGCAGTAAAAGGAGATGTTAACTTCAAGTTAATGTTAGGCAAGTTAGTTTCATAGCTTTATTTGCATGAGGCACAAATAAACAAAAATCAAAAACAGGTCAAATGCCATTTTTTTAAATAGAAATAGATTATTTGAAGGGACAGTACTGTAGTATTTTTTGTAGTAATTAAAAAAACAAATCAAAAGAGCGTACAAAATTTTTTTTCTGAATACTCGTACATTAACGTAGCAACACAAATTGCCAACCTTGAATTTTAGCACAAAATGCCGCTCTCTTTTACATGACATCACTTTCTCAATAGTAAATTTACTCCTTTACGAAAGTGCCTCATAATATAAAGAAATACAAACTCACGAGATGTGATGTATACCTATTGTTAATTTTAATATTAGTGATTTTATTTTGTTCTCACCAAACTTTCAAAAATCTACTCGTCGAGCTTTTGCTGAAACCAACTTTTAAATTATATCACCGAAAGATAGTGTCTGGACTAAAGCACTTTTAAGGAAAATGATGGTGACCCTGTCAATCTGCATTCCGTCATAGCAGTATTTCTCCGCAATTTTATCAAATAACGTATCGAAAAACGTTGCTTGCAGCAGAAACAACCAGAACAAGTTAGAGCTTAAAAACTGGTTTCCATTAGGCGTAAATTGCTGGCGTAGCTTGAGAAATTCTTTGAAATCAGCCTTACGCCACAGAAATAATCAGAGTGTTGAGCCACACAAACGACATTTTGTTAACTGTTGTTGGGCTCTAACATATTTAGCGTGTTAGCATCGATTGAAAATGTGGTAGGCTACTGCTGCTTAGTACAAGCAAATAAAACCTTGGAAATTCTACTAATAATTTGAAAAAATCAACGACATTCGCTTACACTTTCTCAAATTTGTTTACATCTATAAATTTACATATTGAGTAACAACCCACAAAAAATGCTGGCATATTTCGCCGTTCCTAACGATACTGCAGTTCTTAGTTACATCCACTGTATATGCAATGGGTAGCTAAGCTATTGTGCTCACATACCAAACCAACTACACAAAACAACAAAAAACTAAAACACGATAAAATAAAAAACTAAACATAAAGCCACTAAACTGTCTAATGCTATCGAGTTGTATTATTGAAACTGTGGCTTAGAGATTTAACATCTTGCCCAAAGGTAACATACGAGCAACGACCATCAAAAAGTAGCTCCGCACAATGCCGCCGAGAGAATGATTCGGACTCGGTGAAAAAATTTTCAAGAGTGTTGACGAAACATGCAATTTATTTTATTACGCGACAGAACAATGACCTTTTTCGGATATCGCTTACAATTTTTGTGGGAAATGGACGTCTTGGTAAAATTTGAGTTGATTTGAGTTGAAAATCCCTTTTCTTGAAAACTCCAAAATAAATTTTTCACAATGGATCGGGCTGCGACATCTTCAAAAACCCTGGATCTGCAGGTATTCCCTGGGTTCCTCTTTCAACGCTACTGGCCTCACATCGTCTCAAAACAAATTTTTGTTGTCATGTTTTCTTTTGAATGTGCTGACTCCACCGCCGCCGCCAGCACGGCTACCCGTAAGCTATGTCGGTTTAGCCGGCTGCTGAGGATTGATGCGTGCAACATTTGTAAGAAGCAGGAACAAATGACTACTATAGATACACTTCTGCGCTCCCAATCTTGATCATTTTGCTTTTAACTTGAGACTGATCTTTCTCACAAACATTTAATTGTTTCACAAAAAAATTATAAGAATGGATGGCACAAAATCAAACTTTCGAGTGAGCGTGAACAGAGTAATCGTTTTTACGATCACAGAAGTAAGCTACTTGAAGACTTGATGAAAACCCTTTAAAAAACTCAAGTCAGTGGCTGCGCCTTTGTGCTCTGGAGCTTGCATAGGCATGGGATTATTTTAATTATTGGTAGAAATTAATAGTGACAAAGTACAATTACAGTGAAAGCCATTTTATGCAACTTAAGATACCAATTTTACTTAAAAAATGGGTGGAATAAAATGGTCCATCATAACTGCTACTATTACTTAGTAAGTAAATAACTACAATGAACTCTTGAAACACTAGATATGTACTTGATACAAAAAATGTCATTGCCCCAAAAAGTCGTTGCCTTGTGTAAGTGCCAAAAACTACATATTGTAATAGTTACAATAACAATATCAACTAACAGCAATTTCAAAACGCTTTTGTGATGACTTGCATTTCCAGATAACTTAATTTTCTGCATCAAAACTTTTTTCGACGTCTCCAATGATTTCTTTAGTTGACATTGACCTTCGATCAAACATTAGCATGGCTGTTCTCAAACGAAAAAGACTTTATGAGCTAAAGATATTATTGACCTTGGGAAAAGCTTCTTTCCACTTGCCAGATCCAATGATATCTTGTTTACAAGAATACCCGACTGAAGACGTCAAAAATAATTGTTTTCGCCGAACAATTATGCACGTGCAACGTTCTTTTTTTAAATAATATTGCATCAAAAATTAAAATTTTTTTTCAATAGCACAATAAAGCATGATAATTGAGTGATCAAAGGCTTTTTGAAAATACACTCTTCAAAAGGCCATAGAAAGATCAGTTTAAACAAAAATTTTGCATGTTCATAACTCACTGACAATCATAAATTAATTGTAATGTTTCTGCGATACTTTTTAATACTATGCAGTTGTAATCAGCGCCAACTGCATTCCAAAGAATAATTACTGCCTTTCAATTGCTTACTCTGAGATTGGTTGGATTAGTATGCATATCTTAACGATTGGTTGGAGTAGTTGAAAATCACGCAGTTTATTTGTTTTTGATAGCATGACGTGTGTGTGATATCACAGTTGTTTTATAGCAAAACAGAGCAATAATATATTTCAATAAACAAAAAATTCAGCATTTGATATAATTAAAACTCGTTCGGATAGTTAAGAATAAAGACATTTGATATGTGCATTTTCTGTGAAAAACACTTTAGGTAAAGTTTTTGAATTTGTAATCAATTTCTTGTGATATTTACATGTTGTTTGTATGTAATCGTTACACAAAAGTAAAAAAATTAGAGTTGCACAAATTAAAATATTCAATTAAGAAAAATGTAAAATGGGTGGTGGAATACATGAGTTACCATTGAAAATAAGTACCGGTCATTTCGGATCCAAATTCTTCATCAATGCATTCTAATCCCAATACATCTTGTTATTAGAGGGAAAGCAGTCTGGATGAAATAGATTAAACTCTATTGTGTTTTGGAGCATTTAAGTATCTTTCTAATACAAATTATCGTAAAAAATTTAGCATTTGGTTGGATTCTTCCCATATCCATTGTAGGAATATCTTTGTCTGCTGGATACGACGGATACGGAAGTGACCGCGGATGTTGGCTCTCCATTCATAACGGTCTGACCTGGGCGTTTATTGGCCCAGCATTAGGCTTTATCTTGGTAACTATATTTTTTCTTTAATTTGTTTTCGGTGAGACACGGAACACTTTGTGCCAAAAAGTTGAAAGAGGTAAATCTAAAGGCACAGTTTTGGTTTAAACATTGCTTCAAGCTACAGGAGCTTTCTTGGTAAACACGTGAAAATAGCCTAGAAGAGCTAAGTTCCGACACTAAACATAATTTTTAGAGATTTAGAACTTTGACCCTATTTTGTAAAAGTGAATATTATTCGTACTCCGCAAGCTGTATCAATGGTTCTTTAGTGTTTTTGGTTATGGTATCACCTCGCAGTTGGCTGCGTACTCAGCCACGTGGTATCAAAAACATGATAAGTTCAAGTGTACTTGTGATTCCAAACGTCGCAGTCGTAGACACAGCAATCGTGGCTTACTTTGATAATTTAGTTTTGAAAAAGCTCCTTAACTTTAAATTTCATGTTTAGGTGCAAAAGAATTTATTACTTGCTATAGTTACAGCATTAATTAAGCTCCTCAAAGTAATTTGATACTAGAATTCGTATATGACCACGAATCTCCTCGGCAAACGCCCGGAAAGCCCTTACCTACTTGCCTATTCGTGGTAAGAGTGCCACAGGTTGAGAACCAGTAGTTGAGAAATTCTATTTTCAAAAAACAATTTATTTTTGTAGATAAACACTATTTTACTTGGAATGATCGTAAAAGTTTTCCTCAAACTGAAATCCAACGCCAAAAGTGGAGAGTGGGAACGTTCTAAAAGGGGCGCTCGGGCCGTTCTGCTCCTTACTCCTTTGCTCGGTATAACATGGATTTTCGGAGCACTGGCTGTCAATGAAGCAACCAAGTGGTTTCTATATCTCTTTAGCATTTGCAATTCTCTTCAGGTAAGTATATCAGCCCCATCTTTTAAATCGAACAACAGTACGAGAAACGAAAGTAACAGTGAGATTATATTGCGCCATAGCCACTTTAGAAATAATTCCTAGTGCTGTAGCTGAGCATCAATCTCTGCTGTACAAAATTGAGGCAAAATCACGCGATGTTCTGAACTGAACGTCTACTTTCCATTAAAAGAATGTAAATTTGGCGTTTAAACCTTCTTGCATGCGACACAGCTAAGCTGTAATCGCAGTTTTAAAGCTCTGCAAAGTTTACCAATATACCATCGACTTGGTTAATGGGGTTTTTACGGAGAAGTAGTCTAGTCTCAAGTAGATTTGAATTGGTTGTGGTTGTTTTTGAGCGCAACTTTGTTCATTCAACTACTGTAATTTTTATCTTATGCAGTAGTTGATTAGAAAAAGTGATTTTCTTTGCAGAACAACTGCATAAAATAAGTTTATTTCAAACAACATTGACATTGTTTTTATTTGTTTTTGGTAGAGTGAAAAGCAACTCTTTATTGTTTTACTTAAAGTGAAAACCGCTGCGAAATTGTCTAACATTTTACTATAAGCGGCAGCTTTTTAGATATTACTGTGTTTAGGGTTTGGCTATCTTCTTTTTCCATTGTCTTCACAATCATGACGTTCGAAAAGCGTTTCTTAAAAAGTATCGGAGATCCTTTCAAAATATTCCACCTTTCTTCAGCAGTGTAAACCCTTCCACTACAGGAAAAACGTTTGTAAAGACAGCTTCAGCTTCAGCTTCGGTATCGATACCTAACATGGCTGGAAAACCGTGGAATTAAACAAACTCTTCCTTATTGTATAGTTTCCCTAACAGTTACATTTGGTTTGATTTTTTTGCGCAATATTCAAGCTTTTTGACCTCCGAAAACCGATAATCGGTTAACTTCATCTAAAGTGGCTGTTTTGCTGCTGACTTTTATTCCAAATGGCAATCATCACAGAAAGCTACAGTACATAAAATTTCAAAACACGAATGGGGGACCCTTGGTAACTTTTCTTTGTTGTACGAGTCAGGCAAAATTCAATCTTTTATTGTGAATAGCTGTACTCTAATCTTTGTACTTTTTGATTTTAATTACAGTAAGCGCCGCTTATTATGATCACGGATAATATGACCAGCCGCTTATTATGACCAATTTGGTACGGTCCGGAATTTCTCCATTTAAAATTCTCCGTTTAATATGGCCAAATTTCGGATAATATGACCAACATTTTCTCGATCTTTCTTGTTACAGTACAGTATTTTTTCTCGCCACGCACTTATAACTTCGCCTTTTCAACATATTGTTACATACTGTACTAAATTTGTCCGTCACTTGTAGTGTTACAGTACTTTGTTTTACTGCCAACGTCACACTGTTACTTCGGGTAAACGATAAATTTGACGGTATTTGGACTTCTTGTGGCTTACGGCGTCGATTCAGGAGCTGTTATGGCGGCTTCGGTTTTTATAACCATTCGGATATTATGACCAAAATGGTCTGGTCTCAAGGTGGTCATATTAAGCGGCGTCTACTGTAGTTGCAAATGCGTAGATTAAGTGACTGCAACGCCTTTCTAAGACTGGAGGCTCGCTTTCAGAATCAGAGTAAAACGTGTTTGCAATGGTGATGACATGATTGTAAATAAACTGGTGAATGACAAAACATTTCAAAGTTTATGGCTATAGGTCATGATTTTAAAGAGATCGCAGTGTGGCAAATGCGGATAACACAACATTGTGTTTATTTGCTGCTTTGTACTAACAATTCACCAATTGTTAGTTAGGAAATTGAATTATCTGACAATGTATTTGTTGACGCAAAATAAACTCGCTTTACGAGATAAGAAGATGATTGTAAACGCAACGATCTGTAGCCTGCATATATATAGTTGCTAATAAAATTTTTGGTTTTGCCAAAGCAACAGTGTAGTGAAATCTTATCAAAAAGCGCGACCACTACACTGTAAGTAAGGTTTTACATTCTAATTTACTCTACTTTCTGCCTTATGAACAATTTTTTCAACAAGGTTTGGTTTTGACTTAATTACAGCTCAATGAAAAAGTTAATGCAATTTCTTCTTTGACAAATTAATGATGTTAAAAGAATTCTTGAACTTCGTATTTCCTCTCTAATTTAGTTGAAAGAATAATGAACATCTTTGCATTTTTTTAATCAGCTCCACGCGTCTGCATTATTAAACGCAATGATTCAGCTGAAACCCAACCTTGGTTGATCTTTTTTGAAGTTGAAAGGACAAAAATAAAGTAATTGTTACTTTATTTGTAACAAGGTCACTGTTTAGATAACATTATTCTTTACTACTTCAAAGACCGTCCAACAGTCAATATTTTTTACTGGCCGCCTTTGAATATTTTCTGCTTACTCAGCTGAAAACCATCAAACGACAGGTCGGCTTTGTAAAAAACTTTATGATTCCTGAAAAGTAGGTTGGGGCTAAACTTGCAAAAAAATCATTTCTGATAAGTTCTATATAAAATATCATCAGTAGCATGTATTCTTCACTCAGTTGAAAGTAACAAGAGATTGAAAGCATATTTAAAAGTAATTATCGAGATTTCGTGTTCAATCAGCAGAAATTGGAATAAGCTGATATAGAGCTCTACGGAAAAGAATACCTTACTGATTTGGTATTATGACAAATTAATATAAATGAAAGCATTAAACATGTAACATAAGTGTTGCATGCCTTTCATTTACTGGGAAAAGTCTTTTTTAGAGCAAAGAGGTATTGCGGTAGATAAAAGCTATATTTTGCTGCGTTATCTCTTTCGGTTAGCTTACATGCTATAGTTGCTTCCAATTTTACAAGGACCACCACAAGAACTAAAATCGCAAAATGGCTCATTCAGGTTCGGAAAATATACATCAAAATAAAGATGAAGGTAAATTATAAATTTTGTTTGCAATTTTTTTTCTTCACAGTAAATCATACTGTGAAAAATTCCTTCCATAGAAAGGATCAAGAAAGATTTTATTGGAGTCACACCGACCTCAAAACTCTAGTAGAGCAAAATATTCTAAATCAGTCAATGTGTTCACTTTTTTGCAAAACAATCCGATTTTGCTTTTTGAATAACATCATCAGCGTTATTCCATATAATTGAATTAGATCTCTGATTCTGCTAGGAAATAGAGCAAAATCGACTTGCTTTGATAAAAGTGAGAGTATATTGGCTGTAGCAGTAAAAGTAAACCGCTTTTTGTTATGGATTTTCTCGGAGATAAAAGCACCGAATTTATTGAAATTTTACATACAGTTACCTCAGGATATTATCAACACTTTTACAACGTATTTAAAAGATCAGTTACAAATAATGTGAGTATTGTCAAATTTAAAACAGCGTCTCAAATAATGTAATATCAGCATAAAATTTATTTATTTCAGTCTATGCTCAGTGTGACCCTCATCCTCCTCCACGACTAAACTAAGTCATTTCTTCCACGCAGAAATGCTTTTGCTTTCTTCCACGCAGAAATGCTTTTGCTTCCATGCAGAAATTCTTCTATCAATATCTCCTCCCACCATATTATTATTCGATTCATTAACGCATGCTTGGTCAATTTGTCTTGCACTCCTCGGGTAAACTTTCTCCTTCAAAGAGTCTCATATGGAATAATCCATCAAATTGCATACAGGACTTTGCGAAGGCCATTTATCCTTTTTGATAAATTCTGGTATAGCCTCCTCCAGATAACCTTGGGTTACCCTACTTGTCTGGCAGGAGCCCATCTTGCAGCAAACACCATTATGACGTCACAAAGCGCTTATTCAAGAATAACTCGCACGATTTTACTCTGATATTGCACTTTTTGAGACGCTGTTTTGAATTTGACAATACTGATATAATTTGCAACTAATCTTTTAGATACATTGTAATAGTGCTGATAATATCCTAAGGGGTAAATGTGTGTAAAATTTCAATAAATTCGGTTTTAATGTCGCCGAAAAAATCCATAACAAAAAGCAGTTCACTTTTTCTGGTACACCCGATATTTTGCAAAAGTAGGTCTAAGTTATATCCATTGGTTGAATTTTGCTAAAAATTTGCTCAAAGAATTTTAGTTTTGCGTTTTTTTATTTTTCCATATTTTTAAAAATTGCTTGGAAAAAGACAAAGTCCTCTATTCTTAGTTAAGTTTTGGGGTTTGGAAGTGAAAGGTAAGCTGCAATGACTACAGGATACATATATGCATCAAAATAGTAGTAAAATGAATCACGTGGAACAAAAATGAATCATGTGCAAGCAAATCGTCATAGTACAAAAAACGTCTTTACACACCTTTTAAAAAACGTCTTTACACACTAAAATACCAGTTTTGCTTGCTACGTCAAAAGTATTTTGAGATTAATTTTCGGTCAGAAAATAAAAGAACGCTTTTCTAAGCTTGACCAAAGACAATCGATTACAATACTGTTCTCGCTGCGTTGTTGCTAGGCAAAACTGAGTATGTGAGACTTTTCCATATTAAGCAATGTCAATATGCACCCCAAAAAGTTGTAGACTTGTTCAATTTCGAGAAGTGCAACAACTATAAAAAACTCTTTTTAACTTGTTGTTTTTTAGTTCTACCTCCCAATGAGCATGTTCAACTCATTCTGGGAGGAGAAGTGACACATGGACAGAATGCGAGGGAGAGCGATGTTCCCTGCCTCTTTACTGAAATGGAAGAGTTGAAATTTGAATATGGAGAAATGATTTGGAGAGAAGCAGCAAGGTTAGCAAACTGGAATGGAAGATATTTATCGATACTCGCATTGCAAAATTTAAACGGCGAGATCATAGCTTTTTGTCAAACAGGTTTCAGAAATAAATGCATTATAAAAGGACCTTTAACAAATTGTTTACTTCTAAATTTTTTGAAAAAATATCAGTTTGATTGTAATTCATAATAAGTTTACTGTAACTATCAAAACATCTAAAATTTCTTTAAGAGTTGAGATGACAAATGTTGTTTTGAAAGGTGGCTAAAATTTGAAGAAACTGTCGAAAAAGGAGGGGATCGGTGGAGCAAGCCTCACGTTTCCAGTTTAGGTCTTCACAATCTCTTCGAGCTCAGATCTTGCATTTTAAATGGAGTTGTATTACTTGACATGACTGCCCAAAACTTTAGTCAAATCGCAGGTACAAATCAATTACTTTTTTTGAAAAATGAGGTCTGATACAAACTTTCATTGTATCTAGATGTTATTGTCGAACAATTGGTTTCTGGGGGTCACCTTCCCCAAAATGATGATATCATTGATCACGTGAGAGCCGTGCTTCTGAGCGGTCACGAGCACCAGGGGGAGAACAAAAAAGGATTGACGAATCGCAAATCGATTGGTGAATTTATGGCAAAGAGAGATTCAAACCCCCACATAAGAACATATGGTACTTACGTTTTTAAATTGCATGCTATTTTTACCTAGACTATTGCAAAATACTTATATCCTGTTTCGTAATTTAAATCAGCAAGGGCTGCATCGTATTGCCCACTACAAAAGCAATCATGTGATCTTACAAGCTATAAGCACATTGTGGAGACGCTGAGCAATGGGCATTATGCAACTTCACCTTTTTACCTTCGAAACACAGCAATATACCTAAGTCGCAATGAGCCCTTATTTAATAGAACCGTCGCACAATCTTTACTATACAGGGCAGTCCTGTCTGTCTGACTCCTCCGAAACCAGTGAACGTACAAATTTAAAACTTGGCACGATTTACCACCAGGCCGGGATAAGTGTCACAAATGGAGATAGGTAACAGCATTATGACATCTCAATTGAAAATCATTTTTTAATTCGCATTTCTTGACGGAGGAAAGCGGTCTTCAGCTCAAACAAAATCCAGCACTTGACCAAACAGATTTAAGAATTTCCACCTTTTGGGAACTAACATGACGTCATTGTTGACGAGTAATTGTAAAAATTTTTTCTTTATTTTCTAAAAACTGCTGACCGTAAAAACGTGGTTGAAAGCTTTTTTTGGGATATATTAACAAGCTTCCTCCCATAAATATGATTCCCAACAATTTAATCTTTATCGTCGACGCAACAAGGGATTAAGCATTCATGTGTTATTTTTAAGCATGCATTTTTCCTTTCTTTTCTCAAACTCTTCAAAAAAGCTCTGTTTCACCATAATGGTGTCTGGTGCCGGTTAAATGAAAACATCAGCAAGCAGCACCTGAAGCCTACTTATCATATACTGTCATTTTGAAAGCAAACGTAAATGGTAAAGCCTATTTGTGACATGTTGTGCGTTAAAATAGAACGACATATCATAGCGATAACATGCCAGTTTAAATCTTTTTTTAAATAATGTAATGGAAAGTACGAAAATTGTGATAACTGAGTAGCAATTGGACTGCACGTAAAATGTTTTTATAGTACCGTCATTCGCGCACGTAAGTACTCTAAACCACCAAGACATGTTTTTCACGTGCAGTAAAGTGAAAGAAAAGGCCAAGTTTTGAAGTGAAGTTCTGCAGGATTTAGAAAAAATCGTCTTTTTTAGCACAAACAGCTCGTCGAGAATTTAGCCATTTTAACCGTAGCCAAACTAATTATTATGTCTCACCTCTAAATACCACACTGTGGGCTCTGGGTTATTTTGCTCCCTTCTGGCTTCATTTTTGTTTAAGCAAGAAACATACATGCAGCCAACGCCTTTGAATTTCATAACTAGACCTACAATTGCAAAAAATTTGTAGTCAGTAGGCCTATTGCTTCGTAGCTCAATTTCTGTAAATGCATTCATCACTTTAGCATCCTGCTACAACTTTGCAGTTGTGGCCCGATGCACTTGGTCACATAAATGTATGAAAGTTTGTGAAATTGTTTGCAGTTTGTTAGTAAGCACGGTCATAATTTAGCAGCAGAAAAGTAGATATTATATTTGTAGTCTATGAAATACAAATTTTGGGTGAAAATCAACAGAAAAATAAGTCAGTAGGTCTACACCCTTGCGTAAAATCATTGTCAGGGAGGTTTTTTTGAAAATGAGTTGTTTGGACAACCGGATCGAATGCAACACATTTCGAGCAGGCATGGCCCCTTTTCTTCTGGTCCAGGACCTGGTCACATGGATTCAGCCAAGAAGCTTGGTGTCACAAATATGATTACGAGTGGGATTGCAACAAGTCTAAAAAAAGCCTGCTGCCAAATCACTTATTTTTGTACACGTAAAAAAACCATTAACTTTAATATTCTTTCTTCATACTTCTTGAAGGAGCGGATAGAATTTGTGAAATGATTGAGAGTTTGTGAGAAAGACTAGTCTTAATTTTTAGTTCGATGATTGAGATCGGGAGCACAGTAGCGATGCTCCCATTTATATCTCTTTTTTCTCATTGCTCTTAGAAATGTTATTTGGGTGTAGCTGAAGCAGGCGGCGAAACCGATATTTCAAAATTGAAATAGTTGACTGGTAGCCATCCTGGGTGATACCTGTAGAGCCGGCTTGGCACAAATAAACCTTTCATTTTCAATGTAATTATTTCAGAACTACAGGGGGAGAAAAATGTAAAAATTTAAATAAAAAATTCAAATTCGTTCCAAATGGTTAAAAAAGTGAATGATCAGGCTTCTATTGTAATATTATTTGTAGTCACATTTGCATATTAAATCATCCTATTTAACAATATTTACCTGGAATTTTTCATGACTTTCTTTGGGATCTATTGCAGTACTGTAATGTGAACTTTTTGCTAGAAGCAGTGTAGCCAGCGAAAAGTTACTGTTTTTGGGTTTTTGTCAAACAAATTTTAACTCTTATTCTTCTTGGACAGGTCTTCCGAAATCACCAACTGGTGTCTCCTTAAGTGGACGTAAGAGTTTTTCTTCTTCTTCAATGGGACAAATGGACATGTCAAATGACTATTATGAAAGTGACAAGAAAAGCAAGGTGACATTTTGATAGAAGCTTATATGTTCTTCAATAATTGTGTCATTGAAGTTGTGACGTCAACGAAACAATTGTAATTCAGCACGATAAGGCCATTTCTGCGCTGTTAAAAGATCGCTAATTCAGTTTTGTATTCTGTACGAGAACTAGGGAATTTTCCTTTGCTTGATTGCAGTATTTTAATACGCTAGTAAAAATATCTGGTAAACTGGAATACTGGCTACATTAAAGAGACGTAAAAAAAGTTTTTTGCAACTGCAAAAGTTTCTCTGTGACCACAGGAAGAAGACATGACCAATATACTTTCAAAAAACCATCCAGTTGATTATATAGTTTTCTTTCTTCGCTGCTCCAATATCGTGTACTTTTCATCAACTGATGTTTTCAAATTTTAGACTCCATATTTCATGAAGAAAATACCTGACGGCTCGGAAGCAGCAAACGTTTTAGTTGGTGAAGTTGACTACCTTGAAGAAAGAGTTGCTGCCTTTATCCGTTTGCGAGAGAGCGTAAATCTTGGTAAATATCTTATCAATTTTTTGGTTTACAATAATTGTGTGAAAGTCTCTGCCTTAATGTATTTGAGAGTAGATTAGGGAGACTGTAGCGTAAATATAGGACATTTTGATGCAGTGATATTGTAAATCTTTACACAAAGTTACAAAAATCATTATTATGTTAATGTAGAAATAGGATATTTTCATAAATCTGAGCTAAATGAGCTGAGCCCTAAATTCTACTTTATACTAAATCTTATTTCTTTATACAAAATCTTATTTCAGGAAGATTGACAGAAGTGCCCATTCCTTCTCGCTTTATATTTTTCTTATTGGAACCAACAGGAAATGGAAGGCAATATTTTGAAGTTGGACGTTGCATTTCTACTCTTCTTAACGATGAGGTATTATTCTTTTGCAAGTGTATTGTGCATCAAGTCAGATACGATATCAGTTGTAATTATTGGTTTAATAAATACAAAAAAACTGCCAAAATATCACTTTTAAATTCTGGATTTTTCTACTTATTGGCCAAACATTAATTTTAATCAAAAACTTGGAATATCACACCAAGCTTTATAATTTTGCATAAAACTATAATTTTTGTTTAGATTTTTCTTGAAGTTGCCCACAAGGCCAAAACAAGAAAAGATTTGATTCATGGAATCGACGAGTTTTTGGATCAAGTCACAGTTCTTCCTCCAGGAGAATGGGACTCCAAAATAAGAATAGAACCACCCAAGAAACCTCCTAGCAACCAGGTAAACAACATTAAGATTTAGCGCTTGGTTAAAGCAATTACGGGTTCCTGATTTACCAATCTTCGTTGATGGCTTAAGTGTTTGAATTATTAGTAATTATTTTTTCACACATTTCAAGAAAAAACGCCTTCAATCCCTTGCTCCGATCGAAGAAAAAGAAGAACTCGAAGGTCATGGAATTCCTCCTGAGCTTCAAAGAACTGGGAGGTAAAAACCATTAAACTTAAAATTAGGAAATTAAAAAACATAAAAATTAAACTATTGAAACAAGTGAAATCGCAAACAAATGCTCTTATCAGAACATTTTATACTGTCTATATTTATGCAGATTATTTGGAGGGTTAATCAACGACATCAAGCGAAAAACTCCATTTTACATTTCGGATTTCAAAGACTGCTTTAGCATCCAGTGTTTAGCGTCCTTCATCTTTCTTTACTTCGCAGTAATTACACCAAATGTGACTTTTGGAGGACTTCTTGGTGACGCTACGGCAAATTCTATTGTAAGATTAAAGTTATCAATATAATTATTGCATTGATATTACTTTATTGTAACTGTTTAGTTGACCAACAGCCATTTTTATTGCTGGGTTCAGCATAGAGTTTTTAAATGTGTGAGGTCATATTATTGATCCTTGCAACGTGTTTATCTACGTTTTGTGAAGGGAACTATGGAGTCCATATTTGGAGGTGCCATATCAGGAACGTGTTATCATATGCTCTCTGGTCAACCGTTAACCATTATTGGAAGTACAGGACCGATCCTTGTCTTTGAAACAATTCTTTTTGAACTTTGCTCGTAAGTAAAATGTATCAGCTTGCCAAAAAAATTAATTCGTTTATTCATTCTGATTTGAAATGCTTTAGGGCTATGGGATTGGAGTATCTTTCTTTCCGTGTTTGGGTTGGCCTGTGGACTGGCGTAATTTGCATTATTTTAGGTAACTATTCTTAAAATAATTTCAAACAGTCAAGCTTTTTTGGTAATTTATAACTTATTTTACAGTTGCCTTCGACGTGAGCAGTTTGATTACTTACGTGACTCGCTTCACAGAAGAATCATTTTCAGCTCTCATTTCAATTATTTTCATTTACGAAGCTTTCAAGGTTTATAGATTATAGTATAAATAGCATATATGCCAAAAATTTTTATTTTAAACAGCGATGCTCAATTATTCTTATGACTTTTATCAATGTTGACTCCATGATAGCATATTTTTGTTAAAGTTTATATTATCGTGTGGGTGCTTTTGGTAGAGCTTGATATTGCTTTTCCCAAGACTCCAAACACGTTTCAAAAACCTCAGACAAAAAAAGGTTTTTAGATGCTTGGCACAGGCATTTAAAGTTGGCGCTTTACTCTATTTCCCAGTCCTTAAAAGAAAGAAAGTAAATCGGAGAGTTGTTTTAGTAAAAGAATCGCTACCAGGAGCAGTGCTCTGTAATGGGTTCTAAAATGGCCTATTACATGAATAAAGAGAGTGTTTGCAGAAAATCGCATCCGTGAAAGCAAGAAAGTCACTACAACGTTGGTGAATAGAGGAAATCATAGTTCTGTAGTACTGCTGTTCTTCTTCTAAATCTAATCCTCCATTTTAAATAATGCCTTGCCGCCGTTTTTTAGAAACTAATAAATGAAGGAACAAAAGTGAAGATTTGGTACGATTGGGACCCAAATAATGTTACCCAATACGAGTGAGTTTAGATTTATTTAGCTGACTTATGTACTACGTTTGCAATGTAGTAATTTTGATTACAAATCATTTCACAAAGAGAAACTTAAACAAAAAAATTGATCACGTGTAAAACAAGTCAGAAGGCAATCGTTGTAATTTAACTTTAATCTACAATAAATTGCGAAAAAATAAAAGACAATTTGGATCAATTTTGCAGTCCACAAACAGATCTAATGCAATGCAAGAAGCTAGCGATGCACTTGGCAAACTGCAGACGGTGACGTGACACTGTTTCGACCAAGTGGATCTAATGTAGGTAACACAAGTGTTGCGGTCTAAGCTATGCTTTATTAAAAGCCTCTAGCTTCTTGTCGGTCACCAATTGCACTAAAGAGACCTGATAGGTCAAAACAGAGTCACTGTCTGCAGTTTGCCAAGATCTAATGCATTTCAATCTTAGTTTCTCCGTAGTAAATCAAACCAATTTAATACTAGAAAGACCGCGCTTTCAAACTACCTCCAACGACCAAGTGCGTCCATTGACCCATGATGCAAATTGGCTTTAGATCGTTCATTCATTTATTCGTGTAAACATTCTTGAAGTCGAGGTGCCACTTGTTGCACCTCAAAAATAACCAAACATCATGTGATAAATAATTAGGAAGAAAATGATAAAGCAAAAAATGCACTTTGCCAAACATTAACCATAGATTTTGGACACTAGCAGCGTTTACAGAAAGAAGCTGTTGTTTACAAAATCATAATTGTAACAGTTTAAAAAAATAAGCAACTTATCGGTTGCACTTAATCAATGCAGTTTGGGCAAGTTTTTATCACACAGTTTCCACATTGGCTGTTGTGCCTCGGCAAGTGTTGCACGATTGCATTGTTCTGTTTTGGAACTTTGAGGTTGCACATGTTTTCCGCTTTTTTTCTGGAGGTTTGCAAGTTTCTAAAGAGTTTCTTTGTGTAGCTGCATTTTTTCCTGAATCGTCTCCTGGAGCTGTACCTGTATGTTCTCCAACTATACGTTGTGCGAACTTCTGGGGACTGATGCCTGAATTGCAAATATCTCGGAAGAGAATCCAGCTATTGATCGGTGCTAGGCCAGTAGCATTGTAAAACACGTGCATGGGCCACCTTCTGCTCGAAGCTCTTACGGAGTGTTTTCTAGCCATCTAATCAAAGCCAGCTTTCATTTTATTGTGGAATAAAACAGTCTCTGATTTTTTCTTAGAGTTCTTGTGAGAGGGAATTTATACATCAGGGTTGTAACGTGTACATTATTACTACCGATTTTTGTTATTTTTACTGGTACTAAATCATAGCTGCAGAAGCTGTTTGAGAAGATGTAAACAAGGTAGTTTCGTAGTGCTGCTTCTTTGCTTTTGCATCTTCTGGCAGTTCTCTTTTATTCTGTAGGACTGTGCCAACAATACAACATTTTTGATCTGCAAGATGCAGAGCAAGATCAAAACATGTAAAAATGTTGTGCCAAGTTACCTTATAATCACGTTTTAAAATCGGTTGCATTAGCTTCGTAACGACATATTTTGGTAGATTTACAGAAGTATCGCTGCTCTTATTTTTCCCGAGATGTGTAAAGCTATTGAACATGTACGTTGTCTTCGAATCAACTGACATTCAAAACTTAATTCCAAACTTGCTTGGTATATAATGAATAAACCTGCATCTACCCTTACATGGAAGTAATTGCTCGTCAATGGTAATGAAAGGGCCAGGCACAAACGCCCTCTGAGAGTTTTCAACAAAACGGTTCCATAACGAAGAAACCAAGCAAAACTCCTCATTTATTAATCTTTGCCGACTATTACTGTTCACGTTGAAACTAAAGATACGCTCTATTTTCTAGAATCTGTGTCTAGATAAACATAGAAAACCCACCGGTTGGTTCCCATAACTTTTTGCTGACAAATCTCTCTGTCCTAAAATCCTCACAATACTCGTCCACTAGACTTGTCCAGATCAGAAAGTGTCATGTCCCAATTTATTTTGTCAGAAATGCCATGGATTTCAGCTACAGTGCATATTCTTATATTTCTGCGCGTTGCACCATCAAACAGAACGCGAAAAGAAGCCAATGGATTGAAATCAATAATTCTGGTTGTTGCCAATGCAGTTGGGCCAGGCTTAAAGCTGAGTATGTTTTGCTGCTGCAAGCGCTCACTTTGTACATGGAAAATAGCCAAAGCTTGCCAAGCTGTTCCGTATTTTCCAATCAAGTCCCGATTCACCAGCACTTGATTCTGTATATTGTTGTCATCATCTTTTTTTAGCACTATCGATGCCTGATTCTTCCCCTAATGAATCAAGCTCAACCTCTTTTAAATCGTTACCTAATGCGTCGTCTATCTCGCTGTGAGAATATTTACCCTACGAACAATTTGCTGAAATATTTTGTAACCGCAACAAAGCCTGCTGAACAGCAAAACTTCTTGACGTAATGGATACATTATAACTTGCAAAACACGTTTCAAATGCAATCAAAAAAAACAAAGGCTAGTCAAAACCTGCAACATATTGTAAAAACTAGCGTAAATGCATGGAATACAACGCATTTATCGATGACAACAGCAGTCACCATACATCTGCAGTGAATGCCCTTCCTCCTTCTAAATTTCTATTCTTCACAACCAAGTGCTAACCTCAAATAAAATCACTAGGTAAACCCGAATTTCTTCGACAAGTAGGACGCCTGCTGCGACCTTACACCATTCAATTATTCCTCTGACAAAGCTAATTGTCACGAATTCTACTTTCTCACATTGTAGTGATTCTGCACACTGTAGCCACACCTCCTGTAAACTATGTGAAATTTCTAGTTGTGCGCGTCAATTGACGCGCTTGGTTGTTCTAGGAAGATGTATAACTAAATTTGCTGTTTTTTTGTAAAACCCTCTAAATTCATAAAATATAACGTTGTTAAAATTTAAAAAATGTTCAGATGCTGCTGCAAAAAAGAGTAATATTTAGTGAAGACACTGGAATTTAAATGCATTTACTTACAACGCGTCATTGACGCATTTGGTCGTTCTAGTGTTAATCAATGTATTGTTGGTTTTGTTCGCACATTCAATAGTAGTGATCGTCATATCAAATCAATGATCTAATGCTGGATATCGACTACATTATCAAGAAAGGTAGCAAAAATCAAGACAGGAAATTATCCTTCATTATTCTTTCTATTTCAGATGCAACTGCGTCGCTCCAAACCTGACACAATATAACGTAACTGAGAACGCGAATATAAGTGATATCAGGTATGCCTCCAAGCAAGCTTCATTGCTTTCACGCGCAAAATATGAGCAAGGTGAGTTTAAACAGAATTTGTACATTAGTTATTAAAGTTAGTGGACGCCATGTGATGTAAAAAGTAACATTGCTAGCACTAGCTCGAGAAAAAGATTGGACAAATGAGGGGCTATTGCTAGACAATTGGGAAACATTCTCCGAGCTCTCATTTTGTAGCTCTTGTAAATATAAAAGAACACCTTAAAAATAGAAAAAATTGCACGTCTTTCAGTATGCCTACATGATTTTTTATTCCCTTCCGAATAAAATATCTGTGTAAGCCGCTTAATAGTTTATGTTGGTTAGAGTAGCTGCTGATCTTGACTGTTTTATTGTCTAATGGTTGCTGAACTAGAATTTGTTATTACAAACCAAGCAGATGGTTTGTAATAACCATTTTCTCTGCTTTTATGCTTGTGATCATTTTTTTGATTGCAGTTTTTTAATTTATGCAGGACTATTGTATAAAACTGGAAATATCTCTTACTTATGCGGTTCTAAAGGAGAGGTGTACAACGTATCAGATGTTGAAGGTGTTTATTGGGAAACACTCACCAAAAAGGTTTGTATTGAGTAGAAATTTTTTAAACCGGGTATGAAGTATTATAAAAAGAGCAATTGAAGAGGTGACTTTAAAAGTACCAACGTCACATTTTGACCCAAAAGTAGTTGACCGAAATCAGCTGATTTAAGCACTTTTAGCATGAGAATTTTGATTACCGAATGCTGAATACATCACAAAAACAGGACTTAATGTGCTTCTCTGGCTAATCTTTTGTGAGATGGTTAGCACAAAACGTTCACCGTCCGAAAGGAATCAACTACATTTAGGTTAAAGAGTGACTTAGGTGCTCTATGAACTAAGCTCTTCAATTGTACTTTATTGTTGGGTAAGTACAGTTTAGTTAATAACGACCGCAGAAGGCAAATACGTTCAACAAAACTTTCTTTTTGCGTTTTTTAAGTTTATAATTGCAGGATTGCTTGGAACATTACTGCGGCACTTTGGAGGGAGATTCGTGTGATTACACTCCGGACGCTTTGTTTATGTCAGTAATATTGTTCTTCGGAACTTTTGTGGTTTCTATAACCTTGAAAAACTTGAAAACTTCCCGATATTTTCCGACCAAGGTTTGTGTTGTGTGTTTACCACCGAAATTTTTATTTTATCAAGATGTTTGATTTTCAAAACTTGTTTTAAAATTTAATTGCATAATGTATGATTAAACTGCAGTTCGAAGCAGACGCTGTCACCTGACTAAACAATACTTGCTGCCACCAGGGATGAAGAGCTAAAAAAAAGAAGTAGGAGAGCCCACAGAGTAGAAATATATATCTTCCGGTCAGGTTAGTATGATACAGTGTAAGCACGCCGTTCCAACACCAATTCACCTCGAGCTATACCTAAAGCTTATAGTGTTTTTTACTACTGAAGTCAAAATAATTTGGTCAAAGGTTGTTAAGTGTTTTATTGTTCGTTGCAGGTTAGATCAATCATTAGTGACTTCGCTGTGACAATCGGTATTGCGTCGATGGTGCTATTAGACATCTTAATAGGCATCAATACCTCAAAGCTCACAGTACCATCAACTTTCCGAGTAAGTGTAATATGCACATCTTCTCATTTTCTATAAAAACGCAAAAGCTGTGTAAACATTGACTTTTTTCATTGTGTAACTAGCCGGCTCTACCAGCGCTGCCCGTTCGGCCCCCATCACTAATGTCGAGGTTAACAACATTGGTTCAGCCGGCCAAGCCGGTTACACCCAATGAATATTTGCGAAAACAGTATTAGAGTCAATGTTTTTTTTATAGCCAAATCTCGTTCCAAAACAAAACTATAGTTTTCTAAAACGCAATTAACAAAAAGATTAGTAGACAATTTAGGATATGCATAGGAGGTTGCGCATAGCCACCATACGTCTCCAAGTTTCTCGAGCCCCTGGTAACGCCTTATTTGCTCTGTTTTCACCATAGGGTCTTCAAACTTAAACTTTGTTCATTAAATTCTGCAAATGCTTAAATCAAAAGCATATTAAAGTTGTGAAAATCTTCCAAAAAATTGATATGTATTTTCGAGATTAAGCTACTAAATATTGGGCTCACTACTGACGACTTTTTCGTAGTGTAAGAGTATTTGTATGAGCTAATGTTTCTGGCTGGGCGCATGTCTCTTGGACCTGGCGTAAACGCAACCAGTCAAGAGCAAACTAACCCGAAGTGACGCACCTACACTTATCGTTACTACAATAGCAGCCATCAGTAATGTCGAAATTAAGATTATCAAATCAACTGGCTGCATCGTTTCACCCAACGGCAAAGGAAATAGCTTCAAATATTTAAATGATATGTAGCTTGACACAAATATTTTGTTGCAAAAGATAAAAATAGAACCATCTTTACCTCCATGTTTTTGTTGGGGGACCGCCACTTTGTTTGTATGAAGTAGGGTACTTTTTAAAATATGCAAAGACTTTATTTTAAATGAATCTTTTGAAAATTTTAATGGATAATACTAAAGAGCCATGCTTTTGAACAAGAATAGTGAAAATATACCAAAGAATTCCGTTTTTCTGGGGATTACAATTTTGTGAAGTCCAGGCACCAAAATTTTGGATTTTTTTGACCGGTAGACTAGATTTCAAAATTTTTTAAATCTTCATTTTTTGATAAATCTTTTTGAAAATTTAGATAGATAATCGAAAAATAATCAAAATGTACCAAACGACTAAGTTTTTTTAATAATTGCAAGTTTCTTAGGTTTTGTAAAAAATTGTTCAATTAAAATTGTAGCATGACCTAGGGCAACCAATTTTTGATGAGCCATTATAAACTAATCCTTAACTCTAACTGATCACAGTTACCTATTGCTAGAAAGCAAATTTCCCTACCTTTCAAACGACACCGATTGTTAGTACCTTATTATAACCTTTATATTGTATGAGACAGACCTGTTTTTACTCCACTATTTTATAGCAATAAAAAGTTACCGTACAGGCATTGAAGTTCAGTGTTTTTCGTAAAAAACTAATTTTGAAAATCAGTTGAGAAATGAGATCGCACATCAGGTTTTAAATAAACTGACTTTGTAAACATGATGCAATTAAAAAAAATCATCATATGATAATAATCTTTAGAAGCGAAAGACTGTGGTAATCTTGCCAGACATCATTATGACATCGTGGAGAGAACTAAAGCGTGCAGAAAAAAAGCAAGAAGCATGCTTAAAAGGCTTAAAATCCTTCAACAAAGAATGTGTTGTTGCATTGTCAATCGACTTTTATTATTGTAAAGATTTTTTAATCAAAAGCACCTTGCTAAGATCTCCCGAAAAAGCTTTTGATTGCATTTCTACGATCAGCATTTTTTGAGAAAATGACGGAAACAAATTTTACAATTAGTAGATAATCATGACGCTATGTGACATCGTAAAGAAGTAAAATTTGTTGAAGGTGGTATGTCGGATAGTAACTTTCGCCAGCAACAATAGCCACCAACCGCTTTCCTCGGTTTAATATGGACCGAGGAAATGACGTCCTCAAGACGTCATAAACATGTTCTAACGAAGTTCATGGCGTCATCACGACGTCATGAACTCCGTTATGACACTCACCCCGATGGTATGACCAATCGCGTCAACTTTGGTAGGTGTATGCCGGGCAGTTTCATTTTCGTTCTGATTCCGTGGCGATTGCCGTTGGGGCGCTGCAGATAATCAATTTGTTTTTTGGTTGTGTTCATCATGCAACTGATCTTAGGCTAAGACGCCTGGCAGAACCCATCCCTCTCCAGGCGTGGCCAACTATCTTCCACATGAAGGCGGAGGCGTCCCGTTAAGTGCCTTGCCCAAGGACACGACAAGCGAACTTTTGGGCTTGTTCTCCACAACTTCCCAAAATGCCGAGCGCCAAACAGAGAAGCTGTGGATACTATTTTTTAAAGTCTTTAGGTATGAATCCATAAGGGGATTGAATCCCAGGTCTACCGACTACGAAGCGGACGCTCTGACCACTACGCCATCGCGTCGGTTTGGGGGATTTAAAAAAGGCAGACTCACGGACAGAATCGCTCTTAAAAAATTAGATGCATTGTTTAAGTTCAGTCTTTCTAAAATATCGATTGCAAACATATTCTTCATCGCAGCCTACACGTGAAGATCGCGGTTGGGTTATCGATCCGTTTGGAAGCAATCCCTGGTGGTCTCTTCTGCTGGCTATTGTGCCTGCTTTACTTGCCTCCATTCTTGTTTTTATGGATCAGCAAATTACTGCTATCATTGTAAACCGGAAAGAAAACAAGCTAAAGGTAATTGTTGTTCATAAAACAACTATACAAAGACATTTGGATAAACGTAGACTATAAAACGTGGCAGGTTTGCAAGTACGAAAAATAATTCAACAAACTAAATCCATTTTAAGTTAATTTACCTAAACATATTTGCATACTTTTTTAAACCTACTTGTTTTTTGAATACCGGTATATCTCAGCCTTAATTTTTCTATTATCTCATTTATCTTGTACTGTTACAGTGAATGCACTTAATTCCTCTATTTAGATCGCAGTTTAATCATGCTGTACACACATTTTTTAAATTTGCAATCGAACTAAAATGCGATAACGTTATCATGTAAAGAGTAAAAAATTCGCATCCTCTCTATTGTTTACTGGTTGCGCACCTGGCTGTAGATTTCATGGGTTTATCCGTTCTTTGCAGAAAGGTTGTGGGTATCATTTGGATCTTCTCATAGTCGGGGTCATGTTGATTGTGTGCTCGTTCATGGGACTTCCTTGGTTTGTAGCAGCCACTGTTCGCAGTATTACTCATGTCAATTCGCTCCGCGTGGAATCGGAAACCTCTGCACCGGGAGAAGCCCCCAAGTTTCTGGGAATCAGAGAACAGCGAGTCACTGGATTGATGATATTTCTGATGCTTGGAATGTCAGTCTTCTTAACTCCTATCTTGGCTTTCATTCCAATGCCGGTGCTTTACGGTGTCTTTCTTTACATGGGAGTTTCTTCCCTACGAGGTAGTGGCTTTAGGTTTTGTCTCAACGTTTGGTTTTGTGTTAGTTCTGTCTGCTAGTAGGATGTCCTTGCAATCGAAAGGTGATGAGTTCAGCACTTGCACTGTTTTTGTGTCATTTTTCGCGACTTCCTTAACACGATAGAAGTGTTTGTGAAGAAAATTCATTATGAAAGGTATCCATTCGTTCTACGGTCACAGCGTAAAATGCTTTTCTCAAGGTCAAAACAAAGTCATTATTGTAAGGTTTGAACACACGACCGTACGATTATTGCCCTTCTGAAAGGGCGGTCCCACTCTTCTGATCAAATTGGTCGGCAAAGCTCGGCTTTTTGCCGGGGTTGCAAACTCAATTGATTTATACTTGAGTTTAACTTCAAGTTTTGCTTGTTGAAGTTTTGCAATTTGAATTCAGCAAACCTTTTTGTTACAAATTACAGTTCTAATAATGGTGTTGATTTTATTATTCGGTTAGTGATTAACAATTCGATCGATATTTTACGCTCTATTGGGTTATTATATTTCAAGTGCAAGTCCGAAACCCGATCAAATTTTTCGAAATCAAGTTTGAGTTTGTACACATGGTATTAGGAGCAGCTTACAAACTGGTCTCTCTATCTGTAGTTAAATAACAACAAAAAATTTCCTCTGGCAAAAGAATGAAAAGATATCGCAGCAATTAGTTCTATGTTTAGGCTACTGAGCATAAAACTTTGAGGCTATTGGATTAGTGATTGTTTACGCCTGTTATGTTTTCTGTCAATTACTGATTGCAGAATGTTTTTGAAAAATTGACGTGCGTTGTAGGCAAGACATCGCACAACTTTGTTAATTTTTGAAGCTCTTTACTTAATTCGGCTTTGCAGGTAAATATTTTTCCAATTATTTTCAGGGGTTCAATTTTTCGATCGATTGAAATTGTTTTTTATGCCGCAAAAGCATCAACCAGATTTTATTTATCTTCGTCATGTACCCTTGGCCAAAGTCCATCTATTTACATTATTTCAACTTATTGGGTTTGTTATAATGTGGGTCGTCAAATCCATTTCACCAGTGTCAATCATTTTCCCAATGATGGTAAGAATAAAAGCCTTAGGCTAAAGCAATACGCGGGAGTTTAAGCAAAGAGTGTGGAGAACAAGGAGAGTGAGCATGTGTTTGTTAAATTATCACTGGTGATGTTATGGCAATCGATCTCTTCTACATCATCGGATTGATGTTGTGAAACTAAAGCTGATCCTCCAAGTTATTTTGCTTGCATGCGACGTATGGGGGGGTACCCCTAATTATTTTTGGACAAATGCTAGATGCCAATTAAGGTGACAATTCATGTTAGTAGAATTTTCATGTAGTTAAATGCAGTAGAATTAATTAAATAAACCGTCAGACTGGGATGGCCAAAGTGGTTGAGGGGCTGCCTTTGGTGAAATTATGCTCTACATCTATAATTGGATGTCAGCTGTTCGACTGGTCGATGTAGTTTTCGGTGTGAATGCTACTTTAGGTGTTGTATTTCACATGCTGAGTGTTGTAACATTTAAAAATGTATCCAATCATTGATTCTTTTCATTCGGTAACAACCATTCATTTATGGACCATGTTGAGTTACAAGCTTTTGTTTATCTGCTTAACTACACTTTAGCAGCTACTATAATCAATATTTATGTGCAACTAAGAGCAATATAATGATCGTAAATCATGTTAGAAGTCGGCAAATTCAACCCCCAAAGCGTGGCGTTGTGAACTACATTAGGCATGGCCGAGCAAAAACATTTGCCTATTTTCCAGCTTACGCTCCGGTTTTAAACTTGTGCAAAATTTGTGCTGGCTTTATCGATACGACTGCGTGACCGCTTTCTTAAAAAACTCCAAGGTCATTTCACAGTCTTATTAAATTTCCTTTTACTTTGTGTTTGATGATAGAGTAAATTTAGATCACTATGCATTGATTCTACTTATTTTTGTAATTGAAGGTTGCTGGTTTGGTTGGAATTAGAAAGCTTTTGGACTACGGAATCTTTACCAAGCAAGAGTTGGCATGGCTAGATGATTTGATACCCGAGTCGACTAAAAAGAAAAAAGAAGATGCTCAAAGAAGAAAGGCACAAGAAGCAGCGGCATCTGAGGTTGTCAATCTCGGCTGTAAACCTTAAATGCATGTACAGCATAAAGGGGAAGGGACTTTGGAAACTTTAGAAAAACTGGAACAGCGTATGCATATTCCAATTACGGGCAAATAACAATTTTTAAAGAAGATTACGTTTGACGCTTAGTTCACATCTGACGCTATCGACATACTGTACATATGAAAAGCTTTTGTCTTAGGACGCTTTTCGGAATTTTTGCAAATCTCCCACACCATGTATTTTGCATTCTCGCGCGAATCAGTTTTTTTGATTCAGAGCCACCCCTTGCATTTTTTTAATTCTTGAAAGTAATGTAACCTATTTTCATTTGTTTTTTAGATGGCACGCCATGATGTTAACATCGTAGATGTTCCTTTAGATGGTGGAAAAGTTCTTAAAATACCAGTATCGGACCTCCAGTACAAGTAAGCAACAACGTTGACAAGGGTCCAGAAGTATCAACGTACCCAGGCCATAATTTTTTGGGGGGTGCGGGTCCAGGCGTTTGCCAACGCAAGCCATCCAAGAAAAATAAAAATAAATTATTCTCCGAAAAAAGTCTTCAACTTGATAAAAGGATAAAAACATTGAGGTCAATCAGATAATTTTTAAAGAACCAGTAATAAAGATTAGCAACAAAAATTGGGAAAACAATTACTTTCAAAAAGATTCTTCTTCTTCTTTCGGCTATTTCCCGATTAGGGGTCGCCACAGCAGAAATTTTTATAGTATGGCATTTTAGTTTTTACGGTCGGATGCCCTTCCTGCCACCAACCCTCTCTTCGGAGGGAAAACTGGGCCACCTGTCTTCCACATAAAGGTGGGGGCGTCCCGTTTATTTTCAAAAAGATAATTTCCAAAAAAGGATCATTATATTGGCAAAGGAAAAAAAGATAAAGTTTATTTTTTGATAAGAAAGGGCACAATAAGCCTCTCAATTTTGGTACAGCGTCTAACTCAATCTCTCCGCGGCTCTGAAAAATATGCTATGCAGTAATGAATAAAAAATCGATACCAACAAAATCTTTATTTCAATATTGTAATAATATGCTTATTTAGTCGAAACCGAAGACAAAGTGTCAATATCAGTCAGGAAATGGACCAAACTTCGATATGGAAAACCGTACATAAAAACACAAATCCTGAACTACGCAGACGGTAATTTATTGTAGGCCCAAGGAAAAGATAAAAGCAATATTTTCTCTTACAGTTATTTACCTGCTAACTGACTTATTTAGGGGATGGAAGCATTTTGCCTAGTCCCTCTAGATTTTTACAAATATTTTAGAGCTCCCTTTGCAATTCAATATTTTTGGTACCGTAGTGTACGCAAATCCTCTGAAGTAATATTTGCCAAACGTTTGCTTCACGTTGAACTTATCTTTAGCTGCGGGATTTTAGGTTTTTTGCCCAAAACTTAGAGAAGGAACTTACGTTCAGCTTTTGTTGGTAAAGACGCAGCATTCTCTGTCACAACAAATGCAAACGCTTATGCCAAACAAGATTCTTGGTAAGAATTGGCCAACATTATGAAATCGTTTCATTTAGGTATACAACATTTACGAATGGCACTATTTTACTTCAGTTTTTATATGCTATAGGGCAAATGATGCAGAAGGTAAGAATGGTACCAGCTCAACAGATGTCGCTGTCGACATACCAAGTGAAGAAACAAAAATGTAAAAAAGAACTTCTCAGTGGAATGTCGGTACTAGAAGTTTTGATCAAGTTATCATTTATGCATTTACAATTATCCGATCAATCGAGTAACCAATTAATCTGGCAATTAATATCTTATACAATTTAAGTCTATTTACAAATGAAAAAGATTGATTGCTTGATTGTAAATGTAATGAATAAAGAAATCACTTACTAAAAGCTACTAAAGTGAATCTTGTTTGCGTTGTGTCTGTAAGTGAATACTCGTACGAATAACTTGGCTGTAAATAAAACTTAATGTCACGAAAACACTATAACAATATCACTTGGAAATTTGTCGCTGTTTTGTGATTATAAAAGCTAAATTGTAAAGGTGATAAAAACAACTTTTATCAAGTTGATTAAACTCCAACCGCGTTGGTCAACTTTTGCTGTTTACATTCGCAATACTATTGCTAATAGAGTATTGATTGTGTCGTCGTGCGGAGTGTGTATTAACTTAATCGAATGACATCTAATCCATATGCTGCGTATAGATCCTTTAAAATGTTTGTCCTGTTCTGCGCTTATTTGTTTATCAATAAACATCTTGCATGTGGCACTAAAAGAATCATCAAACTATTATTAATTGGTGTTTATCTTAAGTTCAATTGCATTTAGTACTGTAATCTGCAGGCCACTCGTAATATACTCGTAC
The DNA here is from genome assembly GCA_963675345.1 of Trididemnum clinides. Taxonomy (NCBI): domain Eukaryota; kingdom Metazoa; phylum Chordata; class Ascidiacea; order Aplousobranchia; family Didemnidae; genus Trididemnum; species Trididemnum clinides. The sequence continues at coordinate 13,390,666 of OY776296.1, read as the reverse complement.
GGTGAATGGTAGACTTCTACGAAGGCCAACATGACTTGTTTTGTCCATACTTTCCGTTATAGCTTTTAAGGTACAATTATCCTTACAATGAAGCAGCTCGAAAGGTTCATTCATTCATGACTATGAGCTCATGTTCTGTTTGCAAGTCTTTAGTTTGACTGGACCACGGCAATGGTAGGTTGCTCGTTTCCACCACATGTTTGCTGCATAGAAATGGAGGAATCTTGTAAAACGCATTTTTCATCGGCACACTAAGCGAACTTGCCAACTTTTTCTCCACACTATCTCAGTCGTGCTGAGCGTATAGCTGGCGCGGTGGTGTAGTTGTAAAAAATTCCGGTTTGCAGTTGGTAGATCTGGATTCATATCTCTTGTCGAGTCCTACCCAAGATTTAAAATACTATATTCACATCTTTCCTCCTTGGCGCTCAGCGCAGTGTGTAGAAAAAGCCGGCACTTTTGCTTGATATTTCTTTCAATAAAGCAGCGGGATGCTTCCAACTTTATGTTGCTCAGGTGGCCGGGTCAGACAGTCTACTCGTCGCGGTGGCCCAGTAGAATTGTAAACTGGGAAACAGAGCGTAAACACAAATGCATGTGCCAAAAAGAAAGATTGAGCTTAAAAGAAAAACAAGAAACGTGACAGGCTAATACAATTCCGACAGGTTTTGAATCTACACCTTGTGATTGGCAACCATTTAGAGACTTTTTGTTTAAAACCCACCGGAATTATGGAAGCTTTTTGCGTTGTTTCACGGGTAGGTGAAATGACTTTAATGCAGGACTCACACACAACTCATTGCCATATCAAATCATGTATTGACGAAGTATTCAGCGTTATTATTTTCGCACAATTCACTTGTGCTTCGTGCTTTTCTTTATTCTTACCCTCCCCTCCAAAAACGTAATAACGCGAAACGGGATTAAACAAATAATTGCTTTTCTCCCATAACAAAGCTACCAGGCGTCAAACAAGTTGAAAAAAGTCAAGTCAAAAAGCTTATACAATGTGGTAAAATCATTACAAAAATTAAACTTTAAAGTGTCATAAAACACGGGTAGTTGAGTTTATTCTGTTCGGCTGATGCAAGAAATTACTAGTTTAACAAGTATTTTTTATTAATTTAACTTCAAAGTTATTACAAATTTCTCAACAAAAAACGGGAATATATCATACTTTGCTTCATTCAAGTGTTTAAAACTATGTGTATTGACGGTGATATGTAAGCTTTTAGAATGGCGTGATCTCAGGCTAGATTTGAGTGTGCTAATCATGAATATGAAGTAGGCAATCTACGAACCGGATAGATATGTGATTGTACTCAAAAGCAAAACTACTGTTGTAAATCAAAAACAAGTGATATGAGTTCAAGATTAGATATTACAATTTGCAAAACCAAAAGTTGTTGTTGGTGACTCAAAACTAGGTAAATTACCATTTGGTAGGCTGAAAGTTGTGACATACCGTACTGTTCCATAACGATGACAACAATATTAAATGAGTACTGACAAGCGAGAATCGAAAGTTTGAGATTTAAATAACAATCATAAGGAGAAATACAAAAACTACTGCGACAGTGTCTGCTGTCCAAAACTTAAGGCAATGAAATTGAAATGAAGAATTTATCTACAAATCTATCATAAACAGAAAACTTCGTAAACAATTGAAGTTGTTTTTATGAAATCACAACATCAGTATTTGGTGTTTACGTTACGATAGCTCTTCTTTTGATGAGGTCATCATTTAAAATGTGTTTTTGAGACTACTGATGGCAGGCTTAAATTAAATCTAAAAGTGGATACAAAATTTTTGTATTTAGCTTTTTCAAGATTTACTAGTATTATTTTAATCTAAAAACTTTGAATGGATTTGCGCCATTGTTAAGCAGCACTATTGGACAATAGGCATAGATAAAATTGGAAGACCAAAGGCTTACGAGATCTAGTAAATCTAAATTTAGATAAGGTACGGTTGCTACTTACTTCATATAAGGCTTGACAGGTAAAAAATTAACTTTTGCTGAGACTGAATAAAATAAAAACTGAAAGCACATTCAATTCATCAAACACTGCAAATGCATGAATTTCTAAATAGGGGTAGATGTAAATAAAATTATATCACTTCTATTCTGCCAATACTGATTTCATTTTTTAGCTACTCTTTGTAAAATAGATGAAATCTAAATGTAATGTGAATGTTCGTATGTTTATACCGCTTGGCGTACAAACCTAAAACTTGACATGACTTTTCATTCCCCCAAGGTAAGTGCCACAACGAGCCCCATGACGTCATAATGTTGTCAATATCAAAATAAACTACGGTATTACAAATCCGTATCTCTACATCAGTGGTTCTCAACCTTTTTGTGCCGTGGCCCGCTTTCATATGAATGTGATGATTACAATATCACTGGGATAAGCATAAGCGTCAGATATCATGGCAGTGGAGTTGACCTCCAAAGAAAAAAAAAGGTCGCTGCGCCTCTAATTCACAGGCACTGGTTCGTATGGCAGTGCACATTGCCCAGTATTTCTCAATCTTATTCGTCATGCAAACCCATTTTTAAAGTACACAGACGTTCGTGACCTACCCGACTTAGCCTACGTGCTGTGGCCCACGGGTTGAGAACCAGTGCTCTAGTCTAAATGGACAACTCTATTTTTAGTTCTAAGGAAAGCCCCAAACGACTCATAAACTTTCAAGTAGTGCACTTTTTTATGGATAAGACGTCATAACTGCGGAATGCGTTTTTTTGCCTAATTTGTTTTCTATATTTCCTCAAAAGTTACTGCGTGTATAGGCGAAGAAGACACTCGCGAAAGTTTTACGGTAAATAAGGTCTTCTTTTATTTGAAAATTTCATAACTTTGAACGATCTCAGCTTTATTGGCGTTCGAATAAGCGATTTCTTTTTCAGGACATTTTCAGCGCTTTTTTCTGGAACGCTTCAAATATACCTCTGTTTTGTCCTGTTGCTGTCTGGAACCAGTAAATTACACAGCAAAATTTTTCGTTTTGGGAGGTTAATTTGGAAGCATAAATTATAGTTTTTGGCAGTAAATTTGGGTGCATAGATACAAACTCACTTTTGTCGGTCTGTATTTATTGTATTTAACAAGATGATATGAGGCGCTTAGTTCAATTTTGCAGTAAGTTGTGGCAGTCTTCATTAGTAAAAAAGATGAAAAGCTACTGCTGACTTGTGGGCACAAATATGAATACAAAAGGAGCAATCAGGAGTTTTAATAAGATTTTAAAGAAAGTGCGTTGGAAAAGCTTATTAATTAAATTTTGTTTAAGAAATTGATAGTTTGGTTGCACAAATAAAATTTGAAAAGAGAAGAGAAATTTTTCGGTACTCTGCGAAGCCGTATCACTCGTGAATGAGTGGCGGTTGTTGCAGGTGCACTACGTCTGACAACTGCAAGAAAATATTGCTGTCACACCCCAGTATTCACAAGCTATTGAAATATTACGAGAGGCCAACGATACATTTTGAGCGAACTGCAGACAGTGACACTGTTTCGACCTACCTGGTCTCTTCAGTGCAGTGGGTGACCGTCAAGTAGATAAAGGTTTTAAATAAAGCATAGCTTAGACCCACAACTACCATTGTACGTAAATGGTCAAACCATAAATGTACAGTTTAATGGCTGCACAGATAACAAATAGAATATGACAATCTGAAGTCAAAAATCGAATTCAACAAAACAACTTTTGCGCTAAAGAGGCAGATACTTTTTAATCTATTGTAGAGTCATCACAAAAAGTTATCTGCAAAAACTTGAGTTTCGTTTGTATTTTTTCAGCAAAAGAGGCAAAAAAGAAATGATGAATTTATAATAGTTATATCAACTATAAAAACCATCTACATTTTTTATGCCCTGTTAAAAAGTCAAACCATTGGAATTTAATTACTAGTTCTAACTCAAATTAGTAACCCATATGTAGATGATATTTATTTTAAGGGCTGTACAGATGTAAGATAGGTAATGCCCTACGAAGATGCAGCAGAAGAGAAAAATTTCAAGAATATTATGTAATTGCTGGGAATCGGTGAGTTTCACAATACTTATCTCATGAGGCATTGGAAAATGGAAAAGAAATTAACAATGCCAAAGCTTTTTTTCGTCAATAGTGTTTCTATATTACTGACTCCCTTTATCTTTTTCACTCTATTTCTGTCGGATTCTCTTGAAAAGTGTCAGACTAAAAGCTTCGAGACAGAATATCCTACTTTCTGCAATTTTCAAATTCTGTACCACGAATTAACTTTCCAAAGCTAAGAATACACCAATTGAATAAAGTGGCAACGCCGTCTGTTATTGGTGGTGATGAAACTGCAAGATCATTGCAACGTGAATGGGAGCAATACAATTGCCAAAATAACTACACTACTCCTTTGTTTCTTACTATGAGCAAGCTGCTCACTTCACTGCGAGAAGCTACGTTTTTGCAAAACTTGATGAATCAACTAACAGTCCTGATTCGTTTCTTTTCTAGAAACACTACATGGATCTGTATCGAAATGAAACATTATGAAGCTTAAGCCAGTGTCTAACTCATATTTCATAATGCTTTCAAATCAAGTGTAAACTGATTTAAACAGTCATCAGCATTATGCATATCGACATGATAGGTGATGTAAATATTCACTTTCGAATCCACCATATGCATCGTGATGAAAGAAATTGGTAAGTACAAAATATTCTAACAGGTCTTTGTGTTGGTGTTGGTAATTCTTTAAGGAGATCCCAAGATCGGACACTCCTGTGGATGTGCTCTGCAGTCTCAATCAACCCTTACCAACATTGACCAGAGGTTGCCGGGCTCATATTTGATATCTTTTTTAAAAAAACAAATACAATGCAGGGCAAGTTTAGCAATACCAATGCTTTTGTGGAATAATGACATCCTACTGGCTTTTTTGCGAGTTCAGAAATATGGCTGAAGACTGTAGAAGCGACAAGCATTGCAATCCTTTTTTTTGTTAAGATATTCCTTGTTTGATTTTAATACCCGCTTTGATTTAAGTTGAGTTGGGGCTTCTTGAATTTGCAGCAAGTGTTACATGACTGAGTCAGGCTTCTTGTTGCAATGTATACGTTGAGGAAGAATTCATCACGTCTGAATGCCAATGCACGTAGATGTTGATCTTGAACAATTAGAAGTTGATCATGTAAGTAGGAAGTAAGTTAGATGCCGCTCCAGATGGCATATTACATGTAGAATCTTGCGAGTCGGATTACTTTTGTACAGTTTTGTGTTTAAGTATAATTTTTTCAGTCAGTTTGACATAAAGAGTAATTATCAGATATCAAATCGAGCAGTTGTTTTGGTCGTTTTTTGGAGAAATTTAGCTTTTTCCGTAAAAGTGTTTCGGAAATATCTTTAAAGGTGGTGCATCGCCATGTATTTTTTTACACGCGACGAAACTATAACATAAAGTGTGCTGTATAACAGTTCAGGAAATATTTTGCTGCACTTTTGTAAATGAGATCCTTATGATCAGGATTGCATTCAGCTCCCAAGTTTTACAAATAAAATATAGTGTCAAAAAATGTGACATATCAAAAGCTGCATCCAAAAAATTAGAACAAAACCACTTGCTTTTGAACACCGAGGTATAGTCAAGCAATGAGAAGACATACGAAATTGCAACAATAGCAGGTATGCTTGTAGTAGAGTCTTAGAGAGCATAACCTACCAAAGGCTTCAAAAACGATGTTGCCAGCTACCCTGCTTGGCGCTCATCACGAATGGTAGAGTGTTGAGAAAAAGCTGGCTAGTTTGCCTGTCTTTTGATAGGGACTTAAACGCAATCTCTTTATCTTCATGGAACAGATAGGTAGTAGGTTTGAGCTGCCTACCCATCACAAAGGGTTGGTATGTATGAAAAATAGGAAACACAGAATGATTTTATGAATGAGCCAAAAATGAAAAACGAGCTCATACAAGGATGACGACGAGATGTTATTGTCAGCCGTAAAATTCGTTACAGAATTAGCAGGGAGTATAAGTGAGCATAATTTTTGTAGATAATTTGTCCATTGTAATATTATCATTCCCTGTTTTGTGACCTGAACTGTCAAAATACGACCAAAAATCAGATTTTGCACATACCTTATCAATGGCCCAATAGGTTAAAACATTCTTTATGGTCGACTAGCAACATTATGATCCTGATTCTTTATAACTTAAATTAATTTTTCTAGCATGTGTAGCTCTTGAGATATTAGAATTTTTCATAGTTTTAACCTCTTCTGACCTTCAACTTGAAGTACCATGCACAATTTTGGAAGCAGCCATCTAACCAGTTTTATACGCAGCTTTACCGGTATTGCCAGGTATTTAAAGCATACTTTAAGCGCACAGTTCAAATGTTTTGTTTTTCACTCCATCTTATGACACAAGCACGTAAAAAATAAAATTCTACTACACATGAAAACTAGCCCGATGTTTCTGATAGCTCATATTTCCAATTACTTCCCTTTACGATCATTTAGATTTTGTAGGATGACGACAAGTGCTGGTTTTTTGTTAGAAATCGTCAACTTCACTTTCGTTTTGAGCAACAGAGCTTTCTTCTGAAAAAAATGCCTGTGTTGAAATACTGTAAATTAGCGAGTAATTAGAGTCCAACTGTTGCAGCATCTTGCCACTGTTTTTACTTTGTTTGTTCAGGGTTGCATGTAAAGATCGTTTGCACAGTTCTACCAACATTTTGATAGCTGTTTTCAACTGATGCCTGATAATTCTACATTGCCAATACCAGTAAATCAATAGCAGCTAATTTTTTACCATTAGAAGTTTATGGAAATATTTTTGTTAGCAAACTGAGCAAACAAAAAGCTAGTACGTTGCGACTTTAAGCAAAATAATGCTTAGCACGTGGTCCTGCTAAATTAGTATATGTCCGAGATATACACTATGTGCGAAAAGGCCATAACAATGTCTTACGATGTTTACTAACCCCAAATTCATCTTAAAACCTAATCTTTACTTGTGTAAAGCGGATATTGCGGAACATAGAGGATCTAGGCCTATAGGAGACTAATTAGAACTACCCTTGCAAGAGGGGTTGTATTAAATAGTACATGCCCGCGATATCCACGACCCGCATAATGTCCATGACGATTTCTTGCGATGTCTATTTTTATTACATATGCTATATTATCAAGGACTTTTTTCAGTCTTCGTGAGTGGAAATTTGGAGAGAGTTGTTTACAAATGAAAACAACCATTCAGGAACATGCCCCACTCAACGTTTAGACGTCTGATATTCATTTTACTAGGTTGGTTACATTCGTATCATGTAACAGCCGGCAGTATGCATATCACGTAATATTTGTACCACGCAAAGTTTCTCAGAAAGCTCGGTTCGTGTAACCAACCTGTATAAAAGAAGAGTTTTTCTTTGTAGTTTATTGCTGACTTTAAACGCCAATCTTTGGGCATTGTCTTGGAATATATTCTAATAGATAAAGTGCGATGTTGTCGGTGTGTCTTAACTCCTGGGAAACTGCCAGGCCCACAAACATCAAACTTAAAATGATTGATCACCACCCCGAGGTGAGTGTCATAACGGGGTTCGTGAGGTCACGATAACGTCAAAATTACAGATAATTTTTTTATTTCGCATATTTGAACCGAAGAACGTCGTTTTGATTTAAACGAAAGCCAGTACCCAACCAACCAACTTCAACAAATTTTGCTTCTTTAGCATCTCACATGATTTCGTAATCAGCAATTAATTCTAAAATATGTTTTTTCTTAATTTATTGAAACAGTGCTCATCGTAGAAACCCGATTACACGGTTTTTTGGGAGATATAAACAAGATGTTTTTGATAAAAAACACTTTACAACAATTTTAACTCAATTGACCGTGCAACAACAGATTCTTTTTTAAAGCATTTCAACCCTTCTTAGCCATGCTTCTTTTTCTTTGCTTTCTCTGTTTGCTTGAAACTCGCTCTACAATGTCATAATAAGTCTGGTACCACCAACACAGTCTTTGGCTAACACAAATCAAAATATGCTAATTTTTGGAAAAAATTGCAACATATTTACGAATTCATTTTATTAAAATCTATTTTGCGACTTTATTTCTCGGATCAAGTGCATAAATTTTCCCACGGGGAAATTTATGCACTTGATCCGATTTGTGGCTATTTTACACTCCCTTCCAGTGTACACTGCCCCGTACATTTACATACCAGGCCTGCCCCTTCAGTGTACACTGCCTTTCTTTTAATGCCCTGCCAGCTGAGATTAGAACCCGCAACCATGGTATCTCAACTGTTCTAATGTTTTTAAGAATAAACTTGATAACTAACTGGGGAAAATTTTGCACTTGTTGTTGTCTTGGGGAAAATTTTGCACTGGTTCCTATTTCTCAATCGATTTTCAAACTTTTGTTAACAAATTAAAGGTTATTTCAAAGCAATTCCGATAATATATGATTTGCATATCAACTATTAGTTTTTATACTAAAAAAATTGGACTTTAACACCTGTAGTGTCACTTTTCACCCCTTTCAAAAAGTGTTAAGCTGAGTAGAAAGAGATAAGTTTAATACAAACGGATTATAATGAGGTACTAACAATTGATGTCACTTGAAAGCTGAGGAAATGAGGTTTCCAGTAATATGTGACTCTACTTGGTTTGTATTAAGGATTAGTTTATAATGGCTGATCAAAAATTGGTTGTCATACATAAGTTTTTTTCATTTTAAGTTAAAAAATTTTCCTACTAGACCTTAGCAACAAGCAATTTTTAAAAAAGTTAGTTCTCATATACATTTTAAATATTTTCCATCGAAAGCAGGCTTCTTCGCCATTATTTGTCTAAACTTTCAAAAGATTTATCACAATATAAATTCTCTAAAAACTTTAAAACGTAGCCTATCTATCAAAACAACTCAAAATTTTAGTGTCTGGGCCTCATAAAATTGCAATTTCAACAAAAACTTAAGTCCTTTGGTACATTTTCACTATTCTTCCTTAAAAACATAGTTCGTTGGCATTGCCTATCAAAGTTTCAAAAAGATTCATGTAAATCGCCCCCTACTCTACAACATTTGAATTATGCTTCCTTGCACTTTATAAAATGAACCAACAAAACTTTTATAAATCGTTGGCTGCCTCAAGTAAGTAAGTCCACTTCTTTAAGTATTGAACAAAGCAAGCAAGGACTAAGCCAGGAAATCCAGGAACTCCGTAAGAAATAGTGCAGCTATGCACAACTCTTATAATGTTTTTTAGTTTTGATGAATTTTGTTTAAAAAACGGTATTTTTTCATTTTGGAACGAGAATTAGCTATGTCAAACCAACATTAATTTTTCATTGCTGTTCTCACAAATATCCATATTCTCAACGTCGACATTACTAATGAGGGCTGCAACAGTAATTGCGTTTCTACGGTTTAGTTTGTTTTTTCCTTGACTGCGTTTATGCCAGGACCAAGGAACATGTGCCCAGCCAAAGACTTTAGGTTGGACAGTTAGGCATAAAATTACGAATAAGTAGTAAGTAGTAGCCCTAATATCTAACACTGGCAATTCCATCGGAAGCGTGCTGCATAAGAAGCAACAGGAACATCCGGTCTAGGGACATCATTTATGCTAGGGAGATTTCACTGAGTCGTAAAATCTGCTTACCACCAAGTGACTAATTTGTGTTGTCGTAAAACAAAAGTGTTAAGAGCGCCCATTTCCAACTCTGTGCTTCTTCTGCACTTATTTGAAGAAACGGATAGACTTTGTGAAATGATAGAGAGTTTCTAAGACCTCTCCTAACTGAAAACAGTCGCACTACAATCGGGATGAGGAGATAGGTGCGATACCCCATTAGTACTAATTTATCGCTTATGTTTTTAAAAACAATTTGGTTGAAGCTGGCAGAATCAATGTTACTAACCGGAAATAATTGACTGGTAGCCCTGCCGGGAGACACTGGCGGAGCCGCACAGTATTGTACAAACTGTTTTCAAATCTGCGGTTGAAGGATTGATTTCTTTAGTCCGCCAAACTGTTACTTTTGTTGTTGATAAAACTTGAGGAAAAATCAGTCAGATTTCACTGACAAGATATTTTTTAGTGGTCTCTTACAATTTCCGTTATGGAATACTCGTTTATGTGAACAGTTTTTCCAAAAATTTTAGACCACATAAAGAATTTTCTATCAGTGATTGTCTCAAAGAGTTCAGGGTCAGTTGCGGATTCAAAAAGGGTGAGATAAATATATACTCCACCAGTCTTTCCAAGTCATGCTTTTGTATGCTTAAAAATATATGCTTGTAATGATTTAGATCATAGGTCACGGGTGGCCAAATTTTTTGACCTGAGGGCCGAATTCGCGTAATCTATGCTAAAGTGGATTGTTAACATAAGTTGTTGTACAATGATAACAATAAATCATAGCAGATGTGCAAGGTGTTTGGCGAGCCGGATTAAACTGGTCGGCGGGCCGTTGCTTGGCTACCTCTGTCATTGGCCTTTGTCCTATTTTCAGTGGTTTGCTAAGAGCCAAAGTTTTGAGGAGGAGTGGATTGGGTGAAGAATTGAGAAAGGAAAATCACATTATAAAGAGATGTTATAAAATAAATGAGCTCAATCTACTTTGGTTAGGGCTAGCGTATTGAGGAAGTGAAACCTTTTGAAGGTGAAAACTATGTTGATTTGGGGTCCAATTCAACATGAAGATCTTTCTATTTTTTAAGATCACTTTTTCAAACCACAAATTTCGAGTCTAATATGACTTTTTTTACACATCCTGCTTCGGTGATACTGCTTGGGGGAAGGTCATTGCTCTTTATTTATTTTCCTAAATGCGCCACTGCTTACTTCAAACATCAGTACCCGGAAAATTTAGCGTGTTTAAAAAGTACAACCCCCAAATCAGCTATTCAATTAAACGTTTTTGCTTAACATTAAAGCTATTTTATTAGGTAGAAGATTAATTTTCTACCCTGTAAATTTGTATGCATCCCTCTTAAAAAGAGATCAAAAGTTAGATTACATTCTTCTTGTTACTGCAAGCTTTTCGAATTATCCTATATGACTTGTTATTCACGTATGTTGAAGCAACAAATAACAGCAAGCATCTTTTCTTCCCCCTCTCATGTACTTTTTTGTTATAGTTTCAGTGTTGCAAGTAGTCCCATATCGACAATTTTGAGTTCGAGTGCGAGTACTCGGATCACGAGTCCCAGTATGAGTCCGAGTTCACCGAAATTAAAATTTACAACTCTGAGTCCGGAAGGCGCTTGTCCAAGTCCGAGATCTCAAAAAGTAGACTTGAAATAGGTAATTCGTAATGCCATATTTATTCATTTATATGCAGCACAGGCGTAACACTTTGTTTTGTACCGGGGGGGGGGAGGGGACAGGAGGGGACGGTTGCAGTGTTGCCTCAAAGGTGAAGATCTTTTTTACGAAAACAAGTTTTGCCAGAGAGTCGTTTTAGCGTTGACCAAATGTCATGTTTACGCAATATAATCTTAAAATTTGTTCAACTTTCGAGCTATGGGCAGCGCTCACGCATATTTTTGAATAACGTGTAGGTTCTGCGCAGCCCAAGTGCTGTTAAAGTTCCGTGGTATGCTATGTGAAAGCTTTAGGGCTGATGTCACACCAAAAAGATTACGATGAAAGGTTTATATCACAAAGTCCTCCAAATGTTTTAAAAACTACTTTATAAAACATTGTATCAGTACCTTTGTACACCCTCTTTTCGTTTTAAATTTCCGCTACCTCACCGAGCAGTGAGATATTTTGATTATAGGCAAAAAGGCAGGATGATTTCGAGCTGATAAAAAAGCGCAAGTGTGCCAGCATGAAATCTTTGAGACAATCGCGGATAGAAAATTCTTTATGTGGGCTGAGATCTTTGGAAAAAACTGTTCACATAAACGAGTATTTCATGATGAAAATTGTAAGAGAGCAATTAAAAAATATCTTGTCAGTGAAATCTGACTAATTTCTCCTCAAAATTTTACTAATAACAAAAATAACAGTTTGGCGGACTAAGGAAATCAACCCTTCGACCGCGGATCTGAAAACAGTTTATGCAATATTATATTCCAAGACATGCCCAAAGATTGGCGTTTTAAAGTCAGCAATAAACTACAAAGAAAAAACTCTTCTTATATACAGGTTGGTTGCATGAACCGAGTTTTCTGTGAAACTTTGCATGGTACAAATATTACGTGATATGCATATTGCTGGCTGTTACATGATACGAATACAACCAACCTAGTAAAATGAATATCAGATGTCTAAACGTTGAGTGGGGCATGTTCCTGAATGGTTGTTTTCATTTGTAAACAACTCTCTCCAAATTTCCACCCCCGAAAACCGGAAAAAGTCCTTGATAATATAGCATATGTAACAAAAAAGAAAAACGTATACATAACAAAACCAACTGCCGAGCGCAGGATTGTCAACGAATTTTACCACTAATCAGTCACAATCTGGGTAAAGGAAGTCTTAAATACGTTTTTAAACATAGTATTTATACTTGTAAAAGCTTAGTCTTGTTCGACAAGACCACAGGTAGATGTGCATGCGCCAAACACCGATCGTAAAAAGCGGTTAGCAATGAGATAACCACCAAATCTTACGCTTTGATTACGAAAAGCAATTTGCAAATCGCCAAATTGCAGTGGATTAGTCAAATTTCCATACGATTGCAGTCTATACGACAAATTTCAATCGATTTGCACATATTGCATTGATTATTCTCCGGATAGAATAAAAACTTTTCCCTCCACAAATGTGGAGCATAGGCGCGTTCTTTTATTTATTTTAAAAAGATATTTTTGAGGATTTGCCCACCACTTCTGAACACGTAAACAAGTATACTCGACCACATCTTGGCTGTTTTAAGTTGAAAATTTAGAAATTACTCAGAATTTTGCTAAAAATATGCGGGTAGGTTTAAATGGAAACAAATTTTTTTAAACGTTACTAAATAAGAAACCGGATATAAGCTCATTTTAAAAATTCAACAGGGGTTTCCTGACACCATTAATACATTGCCAGGATATTTGATTTAACGGTTGTTTGTGAAAATCGGGAAGATTTAACGTAATACCAGGAAAAAATCGAGAATTTTAATCACAACACACCAGAAATGAAACGTCTAAAATAAAGTAGGCAAATGTGCACTAAACTAGACATGATCACTTTTAAGATATTAAATGTGAAAAAATCAGAGAGCATTGACTGATTCGTCGCTTTACGTCAAATATGCTACACCTTACTTTTCTTTATTTCCAAGCTCAATTCTGTTAGTCTGTGCTTGGTATTGCACAGATGAAAAAGTGAACGAGTCGCGTATATCTGTAATATCAGAGAACATTGTTTTGTGCACTTACGTCACATGAACAACGAAACGTTGTTGCTACACTTCTATCAAAGACAAAGCGTTTTGTTTGGTTTGGGAGAAGGACTGACGCATCGATAACCTTTTTGGAAGAGCCAAGTTTTTGAAAATGACAATTTTTTTCTTTTTTGTCCTAAAACAAACTAGAAAATCTTTTTTTAGGAGATCAACAATTTGAAAGGGACAGTTTTTTCATTTTCGTTCCAAAGCAAACCCTATGCAGATCAACCCCAAAATAAAAGTTTTTTATCACTTATTTGAAACTCATAGGGGAGCTGGAGGGTGACAACAGTTTTGGGAGTTTAGCCTCCTACCCCTCTATACTTTTACTTTTATAACTTATATATTTAAAGACAGTCATGCAACATTTTTTACTTTCGCTTACCTAGGCTTATTGAGTTATTTAAAAAGTGAATAAAGTTATTTTTCTAAGCAAAAACATGTATTAAGACCAAAATAACATTTCCTTTGTTTTGGTGAGCTAAAAAGTTACATTCGTAGGAAGTTACATTGAAGTTACATTTGTAGGAAGAGGTGCTTTGCGCTTATTGACATCTAATCTTTTGCAAGTGATAAATGGGCCTTTAACCACTAACTTATATCAAGTTTTGGGAAGATTGTGACTTTCTTATTGATAATGTAATCCACATCATATAATCCAAAGCCCCTCTTGCTACTAATGTAATTTCACCCTCAGCAACAAAACATGTAGATAACAAACTGCATTATTATCCATGAGTTAATTACTTCAACATCCGTTACAAAATGACATTTCCCATTGCTTCTAAATTCGTCATCTTTGACATTTAGAGCAACACGTTCCACACAAAACTTTCTTCGAATTGCATCTACTCACTTAGCGCGGACCACTCAGACTAAATTTGGATCAAGTAGATTGTGCCTAACTTCACAATAAACAAAGTGTAAGCCGATATTAGTTGCTTAAGTTAAGTTGTAGAACATATCAGAGCGTTGATGAAAAGTACAGACCTCAGTCAGTAGACTGACGAAATTTAGAAGCCAGCATTATTTAAGGTTTATAATGTGGCATAATCAGACTGCAAATAGTCTTTTATTCTAACTTTCTTTTGAGGTAGTAGGTTTTTGAACGTAAGTAACGTTACCGCAATATTTACTCTATGCAAGCAACTGTTAATAACAAGTGCAATAAATTCGTTTGCAACATTGGCATAGATTGGCAGAGTTTGCTCTCTGTCCAATTTGCAGTTGTAAATTTAGTCGTTTGGTTTTGATCGAATATAATGGGTCTGATACTGAGGTCAACAATCCATAGTCACGTGTTTAATAAAACAAGTCTTATGCCAACGTGGAAGTTGAACTACTTTTTTCTTATCCAGATTATAGAGGCAACCATAAAAGTATCTTTTGAAAAGGTATTAGCCTAATTAACCTAGTGAATCATCAGACAGCAACCACTTCAGTCGGACAATGTACCAGACAATCTTGCTATTTGTGACTTATCTAGATTACTTTATGCGAGACAGCATTTCTTTGAAGTTTGAGATTTTTAAAATTGAGTTTGTTTTCAACATAATAACATGCTTAACTCGATGATCTCGTTTCCTGTAAAAGTATGTATTTTCTCGTTGATGATTGTCTGTTGGTAAACACAACGATAACTTAGTTAAGGAGAAATAAAATCGATTTAAAAATATGATTTTGTATTTTCATAAAGATAAATATTGATTCAAATTAAAAAAAATCTGGCCCGCATTGCAGCAACGCAAGGCAGCCAAGGATGCAGAATTAGAAGCGTGAGTCAGAGACAGCAGCTTACCATAAACTCGTCTTGTATAACTATTGCTTACTTAACTGTCACCGATACGAACTTAAAGCAACAGTTTGAATAGTTTACGTGAAAGATTGAAAGATTTACAGAATATAAGGCTAATCTTGAGGTAGAAGAAAGAGACTTAACTAGTTGCAATAGAAACTTGGCAGACTGTAAGTCTCCCTCTTAGTGTATTTTGCAGCATGGTGAGTCATCCGGTTCATGGTGAATAAAACAGCATTTTTGCATTTAAAAAAACAATCTTTGTAATTAAAATTTGTTGTTTTAGCCTGCGCATTATATTTGCTGTTTCACTTTCGTTTGCAGCAGTTTGCATCAGCGAAATGTTCTTCAAAATGGCTAGTTGCAAAAAAATTTAGAACACGCATTTACATTTGGCGCGTTGCAAACTCTTATTAAACTACTGCGTACCCAACTGACGAAATCAAGAAATTAAAACTGCCGCAAGTTAATGAGCAGTGCGCATAAATTTATTTTCGGCTTTCAAAATAGTAGTGTCACAGCGCGTGTCACACAGCAATGCGTTCATTTTACCATAAGCTAGAATTTTTATCACGAAATCCAAGATTAATTGCTATTGTCAGGATGAAGTGCTTTTAATTAAAAGCAAGAATCGAGGTGCTAATAAACCTGGTAGTTATCAAGCAAACTGTTAATCTAGCATACAATTGTAATGTTAATTTAAATATGAGCATTGAAATAAAGCTTGTTTGTGTGTTGCATCAATCAACTCACGTGTGCTTTGCACCCTGTATTCTATGTTACAACAATGGTAGCTTCTAGTGGTGAGTTCAGATGTGAAACAATTTAAACAGTTCAGTTCTGACTTTTGTGCGATCTCGTATGTCTGCAGGCTTTGGTCAAGAAGTTTTTGTTTAGTGAATCTAAATTGCGTCTTTTACTGGTTGTTTTTACTGTTGTTCAAGTGTGGTGTTGTCACAGAAGAAAGGTGAATTGTAAGGCGTAACCAATGCCGCATTGTCGTGATTATGAAATTGACTCTAGCTTCCAGGTCTGGCAATTTTGTACGGGTCTGCTGTGTGAAGAATGATACGAAGGTGTGTTGTAAGAACTGGATTTATTCAACAATGTACCTCTGGCACTTTAGTCAAGACTTGAAGATATCACAGACAATTTCGTATTGTGTGCATAGCATTTGAGCTGATTTCCGTGCAGATCGAAGGAGCTGTGGAATTCAAGTTCAGTGATGGAGAATGATAGGAGTGAATGGATACAGATAAAAAGTTAATCGGCTACCTAAGAAATCTTTAAATTTTGATTCACAAAAAATTATTTAATAGAAATGCGTAAAAAGCTTGGATCTTTTTCATAAGGTCGTGCTTTGTCCTGTTTTGGCTTCTCAAAAGTGTTAGATTTTTGAGAAAATAATTACAGTAACTTTTATATTTATTTTCAAAGTTTAATAGTGTCCTTTTGCAACAGCATATTGAATAGTGACCTAGGGTTTTACTAATACTCTGGAACTTTGTTATAACGTGATCGTTTGGTCATAAAACGTCATCGCTTTAAAACCGAGGTAGCGTTGAATCAGGATTGAAAACGTTATCACTTTTCTCAGTGGAAATATGATAGCCAGTAAACTAGTGAACATTTTATTTCAAAACGTTTCGCTTTATACTAAAAGTATCATCAGTTGTAATTAAAATGTAACCTACTACGCTGAGTTAAATTTTGTGCGCTGTTGTACCGCTTAGATAACTAAAACTGCCGCTATTGTTATGTAACCACAGAAAACTAATACAAAACAATTCTAATAACTAATGACTACAAGAATTCTAATTAAGGTGATTTTCAATTTAGGAAAACAGTGGAAAGTACTTAAATTTCGATATAGTACAGGTACTTACACTTTTTTATGAAACAGCTACAGTTATTTACTACTAAAATCATGATAATGGGACGTATTAAATAAATTAAATGGAACGTTTCATCTAGGTTTAAGAAGGGCTTGTATTTTTGAATGACTAAGTAAGTGTTTTTGACGCATAGTTTTCTATGCTCCTGCTGTGTCCAGTTATTTCTGGAGAAGTTATTTTTAGCGTTACTTGAAAACCAGGGTGAATATAGTAAATCCACAGCTTTACTCAATACCGCATATTACCATTCATTGTGTTTCAAAGAAAGTGTGTATTGTGTGCTGTTTAAGAGGAGCATGTTTCCGGGTTATAGCAAAATCTAAAATGCCCTTAAGTTGGAGAATCTGAATTGGGTTTACTTCCTCTACTTCTACCCAACTTGCGGTCCATCAATTGATCGAATTCGCGTTAAATCGAGGCTAGCTGTAGCAAAGTTTCACTGTACACTCGACCCTTGTTTTTCCTGACCTGGTAAATCCGGATTTCAATTTATCCGGACTATGAGTACGGACCGCCGACAAATGAATTCAAACAACGATCGCCTCGCGTACGGACAGAAATGCCGGATAGGTGGCTACTGACGCTCGTAAACACAGTCTTTTGTCGGGGTATCGGGTATTAATTACTTCAGATACTGAGACCATGAACGACCATGGACCAAGAATAACAAGTTTTCTTAATCCTGTAAATAGTGCAAATGCATTGTACATGTTGTTTAGGACAGTTATTTTATTTTATTTGCATTACATAAATACATTTGTGTTATCCAGACTTTTTTTATTATCCGGACAGGTTCCTGCACTATCTAGTCCGGAAAAACGAAGGTCGAGTGCAATTGATCAGTTCGTTTTTGTTTCCGCATCACCAAGTCAATACACAGTGATGGCGGCGGTACAAAAAAAAAGAAAGGAAGCAAAACTTAAAGACATTAAAGGCGTACGAAAAGCACGAAGTCATTATAATGAGAAAGAAATTGACAAATTGTCTCGGTAACCGTTGTCTTAACAACGAATACGGCCAAACTGGGGTTCTAATTGACAATATTTTTGCTAAAAATTTATAAAAAGACTTTAACGCAAACAAAATGAAGCATTATCAAAATATGCAAAAGCGATAGGAATGATTAAAGAAAACTCGAAACCAAGGGCTTTGAACCTGGGAGCACGCCTCTCACGGTGGGTATCAGTTTCAGTAGTTTCTAGGATAGGCGCAAGCCCTGCATCAAAATGTAAAAATAGATTCAATATGGGCATATTTACTAGCAACCTTTGCTTTGCTTCATATATTTTTTTGAAGAAAGTGGATATATGATTGGATTCTTGCCGAGGATTATAAAGACACGTTCGCTCTGAATGCAACCATTGCATAATACTTGCTAGTTGCTCTCTTATCTGTTCCATGGCATTTGGCGGCAATCTTTTAAGGCTGTCGAGACTCGTAGGAGATTAACATGTTAATTGTATAGAGCAAGAAAAACCATAGCGCAAGGAAAACTTTCATAAAGCCCCTAGCAACAGAACTACTTAGTCTATTAATTCTGGGCTAAGGTAATGCAAACACGCTTTCCCAAATTTCACTCTCAAGCGACAAGCTACAGTCAAAGAAAGAATTGATACAGTCAAAGTCTTAGGACATCAAAGATCAAATGCTCGATCAAATAAAAAAGTTCCTCTTTTTTACTGTCTGGCGTGATGAAAAGACTGACTTTGCCAATTGTTTACAGCTCTTGTCTGCTCGTCAGGCAACGTCGCGAGGGAAGAAATGCTTTTCTACCACCCTATGGAAAATTATGAATATAGCAGCAGATATTCATAATGTTGAGTCCAACTTCTTTCTAGTAATCCCCTTTCGTAACAATTTTTGATAGGGGTGTACAGTGTGCACTGATGGAGGTGTTGCTCTGTTTGATTTTTGCTCTGGCTTCATCAAGAATTGCAGAAAAAAATCTGTTCCTTGTAGGTTCGCTCTGCATTCTTCATCATAAAGCCTTAGCATTCAGAAGTTTTCCTCCTCAAAGGAAAGCTGCCCTGAACTTAGCTATATAGGTAGTCGATTATATAAGAGCGAGAGCACTAAACAGTCGTATACTCAAGCTTTTTTGAATTGCAACCAATCAACCACCGCCTCAACGAGGTGGTGCGATCTCCAATCCCGTTTGAGTTGGGTCGAAATGGCTGTTGGCCTTACCGAGGGTCCCTGTTACTCCAAGTGCTCTCCTTGTATAAACCATTTTTTCGCCGTGCTGACCTCTGAAGGACCACAGAAGGGTAGCTCGCATCCTCTTTGAAATGGGACGACTGTTTTCTCTCTTCTCTTGCCTTTCTTCTCCTGATGAGCGGCAACGTTTATCCTAACCCTCGCCCCGTCTTTCCCTGTCAGTGTGCGCTGGAAATTTGATATGGAGGAGTAGGTTGGTGCAATGCTGCACTTGCTCCAAATGAGTTCATTTAAGGTGCTTACTACTCTCCTTTTCTGGATTCAAAACTCTAGCCAGCTCTCACTCCTGGAGCTATCCTCCATGCTTCAAAGAGAGGTCCCACACCAACCAACACTGTGTCTTCCTCTTCGGACCCATGCACCTTTTATACCTCCACTGTTTAACCAGGTCCATCACTCCCGGTCTGGCATTCTTTCTCCTGAAGATCCGCACGGTAGAGGGGGCGTCGTCGTTATTTTCGCCCGGCAGGGCTTATTCTTCTCTGAACTTTTTACCTCCTCTCTCTTCGCTTGACGCCTACTTTGATTATGTAGAGGTTAACATCTCACTAAACTACTTTTCCTCGGTCTCTTTCCTTACTGTTTATGCTTCCCCTATTTGCTCTTCCTAACGGATAGCAGAACCGACTCCTTTTTTCCTCCATTTTCTCCTCCTCCAGAAATCTCTTCATTCTAGGAGACTCCATTTGGGGCCAAAAGGTACTTTTCACTCCCATGCGGAAGAAGTGTTCAATTGGTTTATCTCCTCTGATTTCCTCCATCTCAATGGCCCCAACACGCCAACTCTTCCCCATTGCTCCTGTGGCAGTGGCTCTTCTGCTGACCTTTTTTTGCTCCTCCTCTTTTGTCCTCTTGCTCCTGGGAGGTGCTTTAGGACTTGAGTTCTGATCACCTGCCGATTCTACTAGCTGCCTCTCTTTCTCCAATCTTTTGCCCCAACGAATGTCCCACTCCCTTCAATTTTCTGAGAGCTCGTTGGGATGACTTTGCTTTTTACTTTGACTTTCACTGTCCTTCTGCAAAGGAATACTCGTCTCTTTCTCTTTTCTCTGCTTTTACTCTTTTTACTTCTCTGGCATTAAATGCGGCCAAATCCGCCATTCTAAAGCCTGGTGGTCCCCTAAAGTGGAAAAAGCGGTAAGTGAAAGATACAAAACTTTTGATGCAGCTGACAGAAGTGATGAAGATCGACGGTTTACATCTGCGCTTCCCGACATGACTCGTCTGTCATCGCCGAAGCCAAGGCTAAGGCATGTAAGGCGACTTGCTCATCTCTCTCTCCTAAATCTGACCCTAAATTAGTGCATTCTCATTTTCGTTCTATCGCTGGCTCTTCTTCCTCATTTACCTCCTAACTTTTCCAACTGTTTTTCTTCCGTGGAGTCGGCTTCGGTGTTTGCGGACTACTTGATATCCCACTTTTCTATTTCCCAGCCAAATGCTCTGCGTAACGGAGCAAGAGACTACTTGTTCGGGCTCCGCCGAGTCACTTGCTATGAGAAGTCTCATTCCTCTTTCTGCTCTCCTGAATTTCTCGCGGTTGCCACAAACCTCTCCTCGTCCACTGGCACTGGCCCAGACAAAATTGCCTATGCCATGCTAAAGCATCTTCTTCGCTCCGGCATAGATTTTCTTCCACACATTTTTTATTTTTACTGGTCTTTACATTCCTTTCCTTCCATCTGGAAGATATCTTTTATTATTTCCATCCATAAGATGGGAAAGCCTCTCGACTCTCTTGCTTTCTTCCGGCTTATCTCTCTCACCTTTTGCGTATCAAAGCATTTTGAATGCATCATTCTGTCGCGTCTACTCTTCTTTCTGGAATCCAACTCCATTCTCTCTCCCCGCCTGGCCGGTTTCCGCCCTGGACGATCTATTCTCAATCATATTCTGTTCCTTTCTCAGTTCGTTTCGGATGGGTTTAACAAACCCAAGTCTAGCTCTCAGACGATTCTTGCTACTATCGACTTCTCCAAAGCTTTCGACTTTGTATGGCATCCCTCCCTTTTTCACAAACTTATTTTGGCTCGTTTACCTCCTTGCTCTGCTCGTTGGACTCAATCTTTCCTTTCTGATAGGCGCTCTTGGGTGGTTTATAAAAATCAAAAAAGTCGCTCCTTTCAAGTGCGTCGAGTCGTTCTGCAAGGATCCGTTATTTGGCCCTGTACTTTTCTCTCTTTTCCTCAACGATCTTCCTGCTTCTCTGTCTTGTTCCTTCAGCTGCTCTGTTTATGCTGACGACCTGTTCAATTAGTCCTCCTCCCCCTCGGTCCCTGCTGCGGTGGAGGCTACACAAAGAGCTCTTATTCAACTGGAGCGTTGGTCTCAAAACTGATTTCTTCCTCTCAGTCGGAGCAAATGTGAGGCCTCTTTCTTCCCAGTGGATCCCCACCAAGCTAATTTTTATCCCCACCTCTTCTTATTCAACTCGTTTCTCCTTTTCAATTCTACCCCAACTTTTCTTAGGGTCACCTTTAACGTACTCTTTTCTTTTCTAAACATGTATCTTCGCTGAAAGCTAAGTTCTTCCCTTGTCTCTGAGCCATACGTTGTGTTTCTGCTTCCTCATGGGGTTCGTCTAAGCTCTAAAGAGTCTTTCTCTCTCTAGTAGAAAGCTTTTCTTTGACCCCTTTTCACTTATGCCTCACCCGGATGGTTTCCTTTTATTAGCGTTACCAATATCACCAAATTGGAACGCCTTCACCGAGTGTCTAGTCGCCCCATCACCATTATCCACTATCCCTCTTTACCTCTCTGAGGCGTCTTTATCTTCCCTACAAGTCACTGACCCAGTTTGCCCTGTCATCTCATGAGCGAGCCCTTTGGTTTTAACCTCCTTTCTTAATTTTGGTTTGGCGAGATATGGAGTGAAACCAAGACTCTACAGATCATCCTAGAGGGTTTTTGCGTCCACTTACCCGCTTATATTTTCTCCTGAGGAGGTTCACTTTGCTTGTTCTCCCTCTCCTCCTTGGAATCTGCATTCCTTCACTGTGGAGTCCACCATTTCCTTCTCTCTAAGAAAGATTCCGCCCCGATCCCCTTCTCTCTAGTCAATTTGCGGCTCTCGCTCACCTTAACTCTCTCCACCTCGCGATTAGGTAATTTGGTCTGATAAGTCTGTTCCTTTTATCAAAGGCGGCTCTGGCGTACTTGCCTACTGCTCACTTTGTGACACTGAGGCCATTCTTTGTTTTCGGGAGGCTCAGTGCGTTCAAGTTTTTCCGCTGAAGCCTGCGCCATTCTGCAAGCTCTCCGCTAGTCTCGGCAGCACCAACTAGTCTGCCGTTTCTCTTCTTTTTTCCTCCTCTTAGACTCTCGCTCTGTCATTGCAACTATGTCCTCTCCTCCGTTTTTCCTTTTGTCTCAAACTCTTGCAGATCTGGCAGGAACTATCTTTTCTTTCCTCCTTTGCTATCAAGCTATAATTGAAATGGTCCCCGGCCACTCGTTTCTCCCGGGGAACAACGCGGTTGATGACTTGGCCAAACGGAAGCGTTACTCGTGCACTCTTAATCCCTAGTAATCTCTCTCCTCTTATATCTGGTATCCACTCTTCTCGTTTCTCGTACTGGAGGCCGTACTGTCTCATCTAAATTCTTTAACACATAGGCTTTCTCGAACTTGTGTCTCTCGTTATGCTCGTTGCGCCCTCTCTCGTGTTCGCTTTAATCCTTCTTGCAACGACTGCGAAATTCGTCCCATGACACTTCTCATTCTGCACTGTCCAGCTACAGACTCTGTGCCATTCGCTCTTTAGCAAATCTTTCCTTCTCTACGTCCTATGGTCCAGGCCCTGGGGAGTTGCCCGGCTTCTGGGGCTCCATGGTCTTCCGCCGTTCCCCCATTCTTCGGAAGGGTTGGGTATCAATCACAACAACAACAGCTTCTGTGTAAATACATGCAATTTTAACGCAAGACTTTTCGTTTTTAAACGAATATAGGAGGTCCTCTTGTATGGGTCGACCGTCACCGAATAGGCCTGCTTTTGTTTGTAGGCGGGCAATTAAAAATTAAAACTAATATTACTATTGTAGGAGTCTGATGAAAATGACAAGGTATACATTTATTTGGAGATGTTTTGATTGTGATTGTCACATGAGTTTGTTTGTGGTAACTTAGGCAGGCTAGAAGCGTTGGTGTGAAGGGTATGGAGTTGAGTGGTCTAGAAGGTGTGAATTTTTTCCAGTTGTCGAAGTTCACATAGAAGTAAGCCAGAAGGAGTTTTGAGACATGGTGTTAGATCAGCTACTGAAACCGTTGATTGCTTTCTTCCAGAAACGCTAGCATGAGCAAAATTAGGGTTGATGTCCGCAACATTTGTTTCTCACCAAGTGTGGCGTCAGTGTGATTTTTAGACTAAATAACCCAGCTAGACGAATTGTTTGCAAACATACTCTGTCGATCAAAAGCCAAGAACGCTTGTGTGGAATTGCACTATTAGCTGTATTTTAAAGAGATCGCCGGGCAAGCAGCGCTTCAGGTAAGACGGTAACCACACCGTTTGATTGCTCCTTCGCATTGTTCACACATCCAGTGGGTAAATAAGGAGTGCTGTCGCTGGTTAAAATTTCTTTTCTGTAAAACATTGTTTCAGTTCGTTTGACGTAAAACTAGACCCACAATTACTGAGCACATAGAGCAGAAAATCGATTGAGCAAAGCAGCTTAATTCAAGTTTTATAGCAGCAGTGTTTGTTATATTCTTGCTATAAAATGCAAACGGATATCGACTGACTTCATTCACTACAAAAAAATGTTTTCTAAGGCCCTTGCACAGGTCTCTTGAAATGGATGTCAATGTGTTTCTAGGACGCATGGCTTTAACAAGCGTTTGATTTGTTTTTTTAAAAAGTCAAGGTTTTACTTTGGCAAACACCCTGCGAGTCGACCAAACGATCTTTGCATCGTCAACAGAAAAAGTTTTTGATTTTCAAAAAATAAAATGAACTAATACTTCGGAGTGACTAAGTTTTTCATAAATCTGTTTAATGTCGAGCTCATTGTATGTTCTGCTGCAAACTCAAGATGGTGTTTCCGCTACCATGTTTTCTTTTCCGGATTTGTGGAGAACTTGATAGTTGTAATTTTACAATAAAGCTCACCAAATTTAAATCTTCATATCATTAATTTTTTTGTGCGGTTAGAATTGAACATGAATGATGCGACACGTTGGTCTGAGACTAAGAAAACTTCTGCCTGAGCAAATAATATTCCATTTTCTGACGGTATCCATGATATATGTGGGTTCTTTCTCTACGATTAAGTAGCGTTGCTCGCTAGAAGAAAATGTGCAATAGTGGAAGGCCATGGGTTGGCAGCTTTGACTGAGAGTGGCAGATTATGTGTGCTCTGAAGCATTCTCACAAAAAGAATATTCCTTCTTTTACGCAAGAAAAGCTTGCTAAAGCTGGGCTTTTTCGAAAAGCTTGAATGATAAGACGGCTTTGTTTGACAACGGCAACAAGTATTAGCGGCCATCAGAGGGTGGATCTTTGTGGAAAAATTAAGTACTCAGCGTGTGTAATCGGCAAACATACCAGTGACGCTCCAAAGGTTAGGTTTTGTTTCGGAAACTGGGATGTTGAAGAGATCGCAAATGTTTAGGATTAGGTTTGATGCTCTGTATCCTAATAAATGAATTTAGGTTTTGACTAAACTGATCTTATTTTTACTGAAAGTCAGATTTTCAGCTTCTGTGCAGCTAAAAAGGCGTTATGGTTGCTGCTATGATCAGTTTAGATCATTCCGGTAATTGTAATGTTATCTAGATAAGTGTAGGTGTTTTTAAACTGTATTTATCATTCAAGCTATCCACAATTCTTTGGAAAAAGACACACCATTAATCAGACCAAAAACTGTCTTATATATTGGTAATGTTTATCATCGGCTTTAAATGCACTTAAGGGCCAGTCTTCGGAACGTAAAAGAGATTTGATTGTAAGCCGATTTCAAGGTAAATACACTAAACACATTGCGTTTAGCAATATCGCTTATTTGATTGTCTATATTCAGTAAATGCCTCTGACCATGAAAATTTATTTATTGTTTGGGAATAAAAGACTACCTTTCGACGTTTATGTCGTTCGTCTTTGGTGGCAAGCGATTGGGCCTGCCACGGAGAAAAAAAGCGGAATATTTAACTCCTTTCCCCAACAATTTTTTAGTTGAAAACGTTTCTTTTACTGACAGATTTTTTTTTTTAGTTCCATATAGTATTTTTCATGCTGATTATGAAAACAGCTTGGAATTATTGTTTTTCCTATTTTTTGTGGTTAACTTTTGTTTGAAAATACCCTTGTAGGCATATACGAGTTAACTCGCGAAAACGTGGTGGTGCTGCATTCATGCGCTCCTCTGACAACTCTAGGCTTCTCCAAGCTCTCCCCTCACTTCCTTCCTCCTCCTCCTCCTCCCTTGTCGAGAAATAGTCATTATCTGATGAACTGGCAGTGTCATCAGAAGTATTCAAGCTTCTAAGGGAAGGTTCATATTCGCTATCTTCCTCAGAAGTAGACATTTTGAGTGTAAATTATTTGAAAAGGGTACAAAAAAAAAAATGAGTGATAATGTGGATGAAAACAACACGCGTGCGACGACAGCGGCTGCCGGAGAAAGTCTAGTAAGAGCGTTCTTGAAATCCCACAGCTTCACCCCGTCGCCTCTGCCAGGCGCACGATTTGACAAGAATACTCGTTTCACACGTAGAATGGCTTAGAAAAACTCAGAATTGACGAGTACATACGTCTCTGGCTGGTTTTTGAAGGTTAAGCTTTAGACGAGTATACTCATCGCCAACTGAAAACTTAACATTTGGTGAAAACGAGTATACTCGTTTCTGCCGAGGAAGAGGTTAATAACACCATCATTTAAAAGTTCTTTTTATGTTGTTTCGAATGACGGTCTTTGTCGCTGTCGTTGAATTGCCCCAGTTTCGTAGCTATTGGTATGCATCTGGAATCCAAGTTTCGAAAAAGATGGATTGGTTCAATTCTCGAAGCAGTAACGCCGCATTGAGGTTAGGTCACGGCAAAGCTTTTCTGAAGTTCTCTCATCTCAATCATTATTGATAATTTTGCCATGTTCTTTCACTATCTTTTGACTAAGAATGATGTCGGCTCGTAATCCAGGAACCACTCCAAAATTAGCGTTGCGATATGTTCGGCTTTGAATTTCTAGGGAAGTAGTCACATTTCCGACAATGGTTTTAGCCACGCCTCTGAAAGCTATAGATATTTTGCATGCTGAAGTAATGATCTTTATTTCAACTTTTCCAGCTCTACATTTATGAAATTCTCAGAAGCTCCTAATTCTAAAGGACTCTACACTCTTACTATATTCAGCTTTTAAAGCATTATAGTCGGTTTCAGATAACAAGGGTCACTAGCAAGCACAGAAAGAAGATAATCGCTTAATGGTAAAGCGTTTGCTTTAGTTTTTTGCTCAGTAACTGCGGAAAACGTCTTTTGTCTGCTACTACTTGAGCAAGTTTCTTTGAAATGGGCTACTCTGTCACAGCCACTATGTATTTGATCTTTAGCAAGAATTTCAATCGGCCTCCGACGTGAAGTTTTCCTCCGCAAAAGTAGTATTTTTGTTCTCTCTTGTTGGTAGCAAAATAAGTTATTGTTGGTAGGTTGTTCGTCTACTGCATCTTCAGCAGAAACAGTATTCAATAATCGGTCGAGAGTAGGATCAACGTACATGCCTTACCGCGCGTTTACAAGCTTCAGTATTTGTGCTTGAATTGTAGCAGTTTGCAAATCCAAATTAGCTTCTCTTAGTCCAGTGGATTGCAACTTTTTTCTGACCGCGTACTACTAAAGGGTCCCGTTCTGTCACAGCGTACCACCTCGTTCAGAAAACTCATTTGATCAAGTATCCTCTTATTCACAAGCAAGTCACAAAACGAAATAAAAACAAAAACCAAAAGTCAGATTTATTTGAAGCGATAGCTGCATTTCAATTGCAATGTAACCATATTTTCTCTCAGCCATACTATAAAATCTAATGAAAGTTTTATTTGATACAAATTACTGAAAAGTACCATGACGTTTAGTAATGTGATGATACAAAGCTGGTAACGAAAGCAGGCGAATAAAAAAGATCATAGATTTGCCCAAAATAATTGACCTTAGAAGCGAAATGCACTCACGGTCCATCGATTTCTTTTATTAAACAATAAACTTTACAAAACATTTCAAATTTAGGATTTGGCCACTGATGTGGCTTCCTTTACTTTTTTACCTTCTTACATTCTTTTTGCCACAGAATCTAACAGTTTTTGGCAGATACGAATTCCTGCCTGACTCCAAATATGCTTGTTATAACTACTTGGGTGGCCCATAGCTGTATTTAGAGGGAAAATAGAAGGTGGTGGCTCTCCAAAAGGTACAACAAAAGAAAAAAAAGAGTCTTAATACGTGTTTAGTGACCAAAATTGGCAATATTCTCACTTTCGAAAAGTTGATCTTCAAACAAAGATTTTCAAATTTGCAAAGAAAGAAAATATTAATTTTAATCCGCTTTCTGCAGAGAAATTTTACAATGCTGGTCACATTTTTACATTTGAATACAAAGCGAGATGAAAGCTTATAATCTCAAAGTTTGGAATATTTAGCCTATCAAATAAGCCTCAAAAAGTACCAGCTATCAAAAAGTACCAGAACAGGGTTAAACGTCACGCAAAAACGGTATAAAATATAGATTCCGCGGTAAGCTTGTTTGATTGATGATGGGATTGCCGCCAGAAATACGTAGATCCTGAAGCTCGATCGCCATATTGACTGATCTTCACAAATTTGTGACGGATAGGAAAATTATTACTAAATCTATATATATAAAAGTCAATGTCTGTGTGTGTGTGTGTGTGTGTTCCCTATAGGAAAAAAGGTTAAAAAGTTTACATAAAAACTAAAAGTGTATTCTTATGTAAAATTCTCCGAGGAAGACAACGGAAGTAGTTCCGAACCTATAGGTGCCCCCCTAAGGGAGCTATGGGGGACAGAACCCCCCTTTGAAAATTCAAATATATTCAATTTAGATGAAATTTAAACCATATGTATAAGACACTAAATTAGAAAGCTTTCCAAAATTTCAGCCTTTTTCGACTATATTAGGGGGCAAAAAGGGGGCAGAAAGCCCCCTTGAAAATTCAAATACCTATAGAGAGAAAAGTAAAAGAAGCTTCAAAAAATAAGTAAAAGTGTATTGTCATGTAAAATTTTCCAAGGAATACTGTGGAAGTGGTCTCGAACCTTTAAGTGCTCCTCTAAGGGAGCTATGGGGGGCAGAACCCCCCTTTGAAAATTCAAATATATCTGATTTAGATGAAATTTAAACCATATGTATAAGACACTAAATTAAAAAGTTTCCCAAAATTTCAGCCTCCTACGACTATATTAGTGGGCAAAAAGGGGGGAGAAAGTCCCCTTGAAAATTCAAATACCTATTGTTATGAGTAGTAATGATAAAGGAATTAAAAATGAAGTGTATGTCGCAGTTTAATGGTTTTTGATGTCATGCAAGTAATCTTAAAGTATTAAAGAGAGAGAAGAGATATTCGAGATGAGCATTAATAATTATAGATATCTATATATATAAAACTCAAAGTTTGTCTGTCTGTATGTCCGCTATAGAAATAAAACTGGAGACATTTAGATACAAACAAACATATGAATCTTATATCACTTTTTCCAGGGAAGCCAAGTACGGTATTTTGATTTCGATTAGAATAGTCTATGGGGGGCTACGAGCCTATATTTATTCAACCTATATTAAAATGCTAGAGTTGTCTAAAGTTTTTGTTAGGTACCACAAACAGAAAAATATTTGTGACAAATAAAAATTCAAATTTGATGGTACTGAGCAAGACTGTACATTTAAAAATCACTAGCAGATTTAACCGTGGTTAATCGGGTAAATATAACTTTTTCCAGGGAAGCCAAGTACGGTGTTTTGATTTCGATCAGAATCGTCTATGGGGGCTACGAGCCTATGGGACTCTACTAGAGGCCTGTTTGTACTGTTGTACGATGAAATAAAAATCATGAAAACACATTAAAATATGGTTATTCAATGTAAAAATTTAATCAGTCTTTACATTTTACCCGATTAACGACGGGTAAATCTGCTAGTTTATACTATAAGAGCAAGAAGAAATTTCCACTCGTGACTTTGTCCCAGTATAAGTTGCGTGATCCTTAAATGTGATTCCCATTACTCTGTGCATTGCATCGCAGGATTGCTTTATAATTGCGAATTTTAGTTGCCGTATTACAACAATGTGAAATCAGGGAATTCAATTGCCTAATGAGCCCTTCAAGGGCTCAGCAAGGTAGAGACGGATTGTTCATTTCATATTGTTGTTGTGTAGAGAATGATTGGTGTTATTTCCCCTGACGTACTTTGTGTTTCATTGGAAAACCGGTGAAAAAAGCTCTTAAAGCTGCGTAGCCATATAGACTGATCTCCTCAAACTATCCTGCTGTGGCGGATAGGAAACTCATCGCTTTCTATAGCACTTGTATGAGGTTGAAAGTCTCTTTTGCGTCATAAAATTGATCTTTTGATTGCTACATAACGTCACAAAATATGCAGTGCATGTGCTAATTGCTCGGTTTGAAAATTACATTGCAGAAATTAAAATATGACTTACTACAAATACAACAGAAATTAAAATATTACTTACTATAGTCAAGCGCATGACTGTACACCAAAACACAGGACTTTATGAACAGAACATCAAAAGTAAAAACAGATGTTATAAATACCATTTTTGGAAAGAAAAAGGAAAGGCTCTTGTGTAGCACCTTAATGACCTTTCCGCATTACTAGTGGTACGCATACCACAGGTTAGGAAGTGCTGTGATAGTTGACCAAAATTGGCCGCGTGATAGAGGAACTCTATCTGTTGACGAATGAATCTCTAAGAGTCTTCTCTGCACTTCTCAGCGGTGACAGCGTCGAAATCACAATTTTCAGAAAATCCCCTCAACCCGTGCACGTATTCTGCCATACTATTCTTCGGTTCGTATGTTCGCCTCCACAAAACAATGTTGAAGGAATATTTTGTTCTTTTTTGAGCTCGGTTTTACGTAGAGCTGTTAACGCTTCAGGGTATGTTACAGCATCAAATATCTCTACTATAAAGCAAAGTTCTTTCTGTGAGTCGTTCGCTCTAATTCTTCCGAAACTGCTGTTGGTACAAATTAAACTCGCCATGTTTGATCGTTTCGCGGGGTAGGTGTCATAAGGTTGGTAGTATCATAGCATTAGACAATTGTTTTCAAATTTGCGTTTTTAAAAGAAAAACCGGTTTTGTGTGCAAACGAAAACCAGCGCCCAATGTGAAAAATTATACCTCTTTGGTGGTTCAAGTGACGTCACAATATACGTTTGATTGCAGATTTTCTTTACGTTTTCAAAAATGATGATAATAAGCTGCTTCTGATAGAAAAATTTACAACAATTTGAGCTTTTTTGAGAACGCAGCAAACATTTTTTTAGATTCTTCTGATGTTAATTTTCTCCGTCTAAAGGCTGGTTTCCATTACAGCAAGCGCAAGCGCAAACCTGAAGGAGCAAGCGCCTCTCCGCACTTAAAACTAAATAGAGATACAAAGAATTTTTCACGCCACGCCTGCAATTTACGCCTAATGCAAACCAGCCTTAAGTCTTAGAATTTTTTCCTTTGCCTTTTTGATTGCTGCTATAAACCTCTTTGATGTGATAATGCTTTCTGCTACGGTTTTGGTAAAAACAGTAGCAAGAAACAGCAGTAGTGTTTATCTTGTTTCATTATGAAAGCTACAGTAAATCGTAGAACTATTGTCTGTTAAAGTAGAATGATATATTCCAGTACAAACATGTCGGTATAAATTTCATGTTTTAAACATGCAATGGCAAGTAGCACATATTACAATAACTTAGAATTAGAATTCATATTTTGTTTCGAAAAATGCTAGCGATAAGAATTCTTGTAATTCTAACTTACCAGTAGGAGACCCCACGTTAGAATACTGTATCTCTTTATGGCTGTGTTTCGTGCCTATTGATCACATATAGCACAGTGATACTAGATTAATTATACGGTTGTGATGTGAGCTTCTACAGTCAGCAACAGGCCCCAATAAATCAATCTAAGATTTTCGGTCGCAATTAAGATTTTTGCTCGCAATCTGAGATTTTTCAAGATTTTCTCAACCGAAGATTTTCGCTCGCAATTAAGGCTGTATGAAATTAAATCACGTCTCCGTGTGCCTTAGTATTTTTGATCTAATGTTGGTGTCGTTGCAGCCGCAATCTTTTAAAAAATCTTGTGTAAAATGTAGTTCATAGATCGGTTATCCTTGGAGCTGGTATCTGATAAACGATACGCTTTTTGTGATTAAGACTGCTTCAAATATATAAGTAGGGAGGTCGAGATTTGAGGTAGTTTGGCGCCCACCTAAGATTTTAAATTAGTTTCCTTCTCCGTACTTATGAAGAGGAATGGACGAATACTTGTAAGTGATTAGCTGCTTGTAAGTAAGACTCATCTTTATTTGAAAGTAGGTAGATCTCTTTTAGAGACAATGTTAAGTGCAATAAAATCCAAAGTTTAAAAAAACCGAAATAAAACATTGGGCCAATCAATTTGTGAAATGGGATTTGGAGAAAGCATTTTTTTAAATCGCACCGTGTGTAACACATTTTTGTTGCTTTGATGGAAAGTAATTCCAAAGCAGAAATGTCTTCCAAACTAAGGGAAACGCAAGGCATTTCTGTTCTTTTAGCTACACGTAAGCAATAAACAGAGCACACAAACCTAAGGCGTAACCAGGACATTGAAGTCACGAATTCAGTAGCGAAAAGAATTGCACCGAATCGTGAAATAGGCTTTTCAAAACAATTTTGTATTTTTGTAAACAATGGCTTCTTTGACGCCGTCATCTCCACGGCTAAACCTAAATGTGTCCCAATCGGCCAGACAAGATCGGTATCATGAGAAGGGCTACGCCCATCGTGCCCATAACATTTCCGATTAGATCGCTTTTAAAAATACGCATGGTTTAGAAAAAAAGAATTGGATGTGCAGAAAAGTTTTCAATATTAATATTCTGTCGCAAAAAAGCTCGTGACGTCATGATGATGTCATAACCAAAGACATTTTTTAAAATTTGCATTTCTTGACAGTGGAAAATTGTTTTTGCTCTAATAAAAGCCAATCCCCAACTTGCTAACTTGCAAAATTTTCATCCCTCGCGAGACTAAGAAGACGCCACAGTTAGCGCTTGATTGCACAATTTATTCTCTGTATTTTCTCTGGGACTGACCGTAGAAACGCGATTAAAAGCTTTTTTGTGAGATGTTAACAAGATGCTTTCGGTAAAACTAATTCTGCAACAATTGAAGGTGAATTAAAGAGGCAACAAGAGATTGCTTTTCCAAGCATTCTGAAGCATGCTTCCACTCCTTTTTTCTTGCGTGTTTCAAACTCGCTCTATTATATCATAAAGTGTCTGGTACCATTAAAGTGGAAAAAAGTAGCAGGCAGTAGCTACGCGTAAAGTTGCAATTTATTGCCATTTCGAAGCCAAACAACTAATATGCTGCCTATAAAAGAAGAACAAATACATTACAGTGTTAACATGGCAGTAGGTCAAGAAACCTATCTTTTTGTTATGCAATGGCAAGTTACAATACTTTTGTGCAGTCGTGTTGCAAGCCTTACTGATCTTTAACCTTTGATCAAATGTAACAGAATTAAACGAATTGACGATTTTTTTTGTTAAAGCTCACGGAAGACATCAATTATCTGCATCTTTACCACAATAACCTGGGCAATCGATTATACTCTTAAACCATAACCTAATGTAATAACTTAACTGTAGGAGCTTGACTTTGTGTTAGTTAGCACTTCCCTTAGCTACGTTTGTGCTAGGACCAAGCAACATGCACGCAGCCAAAGATTTCAGATGGTGCAAAATAGGCATACAATTGCCAAATAGTCGCAAGTAGTGGGCCTACTTTTAAAAAGCTTATTCCTGAAAATACGTATTTAATCACTTTGGCGCTCTCCCTTAATCTTGAAATTGTGCTTCTATGCGCTTTCTCAAAAGAACGCATAAACTGTTATGAAATCGATGGTTGTTTCAACTGTGAGCAAATTCTATTTCCAAGTACGCGTGTTCTGGAAACATGGCAAGCAAGACGTAGCAAGGAAGTCGAAAAACTTTGAGAAA
Organism: Trididemnum clinides; assembly: GCA_963675345.1. Taxonomy (NCBI): domain Eukaryota; kingdom Metazoa; phylum Chordata; class Ascidiacea; order Aplousobranchia; family Didemnidae; genus Trididemnum; species Trididemnum clinides. The sequence continues at coordinate 13,357,143 of OY776296.1, read as the reverse complement.
AATGTAGCGGCTATGCACAACGTCCTATATTGTTTTATTTATTTGATTTGACTTTGGAACGAGAATTGGCTAAGTCAAAAAACCAACTCTTTGTGACTGTTTTCAAAACTTCAAATAAGTGAAGCCGGCGCAGCCGTCTCATCTAATATTTTTAATCTCGACATTAATGATCGGGCCCATCTATTGTAATAACATAACTGTTAGTAAATCACTTCGGGATTAATATCCTCTTCCCTATGGTTGCGTTCATGCCAGGATGAAGCAATATGCCTGCAGCAAGAAGTCTTTGCTCATACTAATTCGCCTGCAGTTACGAAAAAATGTTGTAAGTGGTGGGCCTAACATTTTAATGCTTAATCCCGAAAATCCATATCAATCACCTTGGTAGCCATCCACAACATTGATATGCTTTGAAGCCCTTGTGCAATTCAACGGGTTTAAATTTGTTTAGTTTTAGGGCACCTATGCTGAATACAGGGTAAGAAAGACGTTGCCAGGGACTCGATAAACTTGGGAGACATCTAGCGGCTATGAGCAATCCACCTTAATTTTTGTTTTCATCTATTCGTTTTTGAAAAACGTCACTTTGGTGTTGTAAAGAGATTTTGCTTCGTCAAAAAGACATTAACTTTTTATTACTGTTTTCACAACTATGTGTTGAGTGAAGCCGGCTTGGCTGGCTGAACCGATATTGTTTATCTCGACATTTCTGATGCGGGCCTTGCGGGCGACGCTGGCAGAGCCAACTAGTCACAATATGTAAACAAAACCAAAGCAAACTTTGGATAATGTGGTTTAAGGGCTTCTAGTGACCTTTCCTGGGAGAGTTTTCTTGTGGCGATTTATTAAGTTGATTGTTTGCAACATTTTGACGATACCTTTCTTGGCCTGCTATTTAGTGGCGCCTTTGTGGGAATTAAACCAGTCCAGTAAGTGATAATAAAGAGAGGGCCAGGCAAGCAAAACAAATCCATCAGAAAGAAATTCTACCAATGATCATAGGCCCGGATATTGCATCAATGAGCCGCAACAAAACCAGCGAGCAGGGGCATTGTAAACACGACCACTTAACGGTTATCTCACGAGAAGCTGGCCCTGTCGGCCCCCATCCGACCTTCAATGAAACAAACTTTGAGATCATTTCAAAGTACGCTTATGAGTTAAACGTACCTGTGAGTTTAATGTATCACAGTTTAGTATGCTTGCGCAGGGACGTGCAACTTGCGATCTGTGAAGAGAAACTGTGCGTCTCGCTTCCGTTTAGTTATCTTTTTCAAGCAAAGTCTATAGTATGAAAAGTCCAGCCGTTGGAGAGTGATTTCCCAATACAATTTCATCTGAAAAGGCTCCGCACAAGGTCTATTTCGGTTGTCTAAAATTTAGTTAATTTCGCCTGGCTTCACAAAAGATGGCCACCCCCTATTCTAGTGTATTCAAATAAAGTAGGTAGTGTGGATTACAATAAGAATAAAGATAGTAACATAATTTTCATTTATGCTATGCATAATAATAACAAAGGGTAAAAGGTTTTAAACTTCCCTTTTAGATTGTCAATGTGTTTGCTTTTTGATTTGAGCGTTGTTAGAATGACTTTGGTCAATGCCATTATTGTATCATAGGATGACAGTGATAAAATATCGACGTTGATATTTTTTGGACTCTGTATTAATCAAGTATGTGATATCCGCATTATTCACAGCAAAATGGGACGGTTTGTTGTGCTGTTAGACAAAATGACGTTTATTGTAGTCATGCGCTTGGTGCATGCTATTAGGTGTCTGCGCACTAGCATAAATCTAAATCAAGTAAAGTTTGTTCTGAAATGTGCAGATTGCTGAAGCTAGTTTCTACAGCAAAATTAAATGAAGAGTCATTCGCCTCATTTCTGTTGCTATTTGGTTTACAATTTAGATTTCTGTTTAAGAAGACTGCACACCACATCGATTGATGACAGATATTTTGTTACAATGGTTAAGTGTAGTCTTCTGTAAAGCTAAAGCTTTTAATAAAAAGACATTTCTTGAGGCTCTAACCTTTAAGTTCGTCTGGAATTGTATGAAAACCAATGTCAGTCTGGGTTCTGCAATGGGGAGTGTGAAAATGTCAATGTGGTGAGTTATTGTTGTTTGGCGGCTTTGCATTGTTTAGTCAACATTCTGTTTTGACATATCCTTTGGCAAACGTGCGCATTTCCGATTAACGACGAGTCACTCCCGTTCGCGCTAAACATGTTAAATATGACGTCAAAGTGACTGCGTGCACTGTATCAAAACGGTCTGAAGGCGCTGTTTATAACTTTTGGAACGTTTTGCTTTTTTGTTTAGCTATTACGAGCAGGCTCATAATTAGTTTCTCTTATTGCATATTTTAACCCTTTGAGGATCATTAGATTCTAATTCATGTAATTCTAATTCATGATTCATGTATTACATGATTGTTTATTGTTATATCATTATGACGTAATAACCATTTTTCTGAAATCGATAGTAATTTTGTTGTTACCAAACAATTCAGGAATTGTCTCAAATTTTATGAATTAGAATCTTATGATCCTTAAAGGGAAGGTGGGTACCTAGCTTAAAATTGTTTTATGGATAACAGGAAAGCTATAATAACTAAAGACAAGACCAGGACAGTGTAGATTAGTTGATTTTGCAAAGAGAAAATTGTGTGAAAATATTGCCTTTGTATGGAGCTGTTGATGCTAGGATACTGTGGATCTAGTGAACAAAAGCAATTCCCAAGCTTGACAATTTAAAATATTCACAGGTCAAAACTTCGCGAGTCTTAAAAATTCGATAAAAATATAGCAGTGCCAAATTGTTCCAAGCATTTTGATCCTTCGATGCCTCCGGGGTTTTGTGCAATGAAATTCATGTATTATTATTTTCTTTATCGTTTATAATTGTTTAGATTTTGAGCATTCTTTATAGTTGCATATTTGTTTACACTGAGCTGCATAGCTTTAAACTGATACTAGTTTATCATTTGAATAATCTTGAAAAATTGATATTCATTATTACAAAGTTGACATATTTGAAACAAAATCTTCTTATGAGTGTCAAACAAAAGATATATTGAAAAACACCACCCAGCATGACAAGCAGAAAAAACGGTAAGCCTGACCACATCCCTTTCGTCGTCCTTCCGGATTCCAATCTACAAAGCTCCCCAAACGATCCATTGAAATCTCCCCTAAAAGATCGAAAAAGTCCTGTTTTTTACGTTTCAAATCAATACGACTGCATTATAACGGCACCTCCTGACAAAACGGAAGAAGTAGGAGCATTTTTTGCTGATGCAAAACGTTCAACCAGTAAAGGATATTGCAATAGCAGTTACGAAAAAGATTTTGACACTGGAAATGAAGTAAAAAAAGAAAGACATGTGAGTTACTTATACTTTACATGATTTTATGCTATTAGTGTGCAATGTTGGAAGGTCATGACTATGTTTTTACCCTCCTCTTCCTTTAAATGAAGGTACTGCTTGGTAGCGGTTATATTCTTGCTCATTGCAAACCTGAGCAAGATTAGGCTAGGAAATACGGCAGTCGATTTCAAACCAGAGATAAAAACTAGTTACAGACTGGTAGTATCATCACCATCGAGACAGAGTGACATTCCTTGGTTCTTTAACGTCACCTCTTGCGTCATGTTGCATGAGCAGCTTCACTAATTTTTACCAATGTGGTGAAGCAAGAGAGACATCTTTTTTGTTGCAAAGATTGCCAGCAATAAGCTTTTATTGCGCCGCATAATTGTTCTTGCAAAACTCTTGAACAGGTGGCTTGCAAAACTTCATACCATTTATTTCATGTGTATTACCAAAAACAATTCGATAGTCCCCCATCAGCATTGTTGCAAGGAAATTTGGGAAAAAGTCAAATTTTATTGTTTGGTCTTTTTGTTTCTAAATTTTATTTCATGTCATTTTTGATGTTCGATTTTTTTCTCCAAATCTCCAATTTGTCGATATGTGCATAAGGATTATTTTCTTTTCGGGACGTTGAAGTTTTGTACGGATTAAACCTAAAAATATCTTTATTTTTTGATAGGTTTCAAAAAATTTAATGGTCGATGGCGACTCTCTCCTCGCCACGCCTGTGTAATCAAAAGTTGAATTCTTTGTAACTGGTTTTAGTAACTTATTTTTCACTACACGATGTTCTCCTTTTGTTTTGAAGATAAATATGATCCTCTTTTTCTGGTAGTAGTTCGTGGAACATTATATTAAAAGCTAAAGAAATGATATTTGAATATTTTTCTTTTGAAATTTGATCATACTACCTTATTTTTATTGTAATTCCATCACAGCCGTTTGTAAAGGACTTAATGGAACATACAACATTTTCGCTAATGAACGTGGCACTATTGTAAAGTTTAATGGGATTATATTTGTTTTTTCGCAGTTTGACAGTTTGATTTTGATAAACCTTGCTAGAACCATTGCAAAATGTTTTACATTTTTGGCAATATGCTACGTGACTGCTCGCACGATAAAACAGCGATTTCGAGAAGCTGGTTCCGCATTAGTTGTGCTACATAGTTTTTAATTTGATGCAGGTCACCGACAGTATATGCAATAATAATTCTAATATTGCCCACTACCTGGTTTCTTTAGATACAGTATCTAGATAATTATAGTGATCGCACTAAGTGTTGGATCACCTCATTGATATCACGTCGAAATATCAGCTTTCTGCAGAGTGGTTAGTGGCAGCCACGTTCTTACTTATACCAGAATAGAGAGCTACCGGTATCACTAGGCACTATACATGAGCATTTCCAAAACAAACAAAAGAAGCGCTCTGATTTGAAAGTATATCTTGATTGCATTTTTAGCTGAAATAGGGTAACTCTTAAAAACTGCGAGACAACTTGGGACCTATTTGATCACTGAAACATTGCTGCAAACTTTCGCAACGTCGCCAGTTAGAACGGCAACGGGCGAACGGTCATTTAGCGCCCTAAAACTAATCAACATGTACTTACGTACGAGCATGCAAGAAAATTGGCTCAATGCATTGACTCTTTTGTATATACTGTAAACAACAACATTAAACTTGATTATTATTCAAGTGATTGGCCAATTCGCGAAAGGGAACCGTCGCCTCAATTTAAAATAAACTGACTTTGTTTTTTGCTTGATTTTTATTTTACAGTTTGATTCTTCTAATAAATCTCGTAAAAACATTATACTAAAACTTGCTTCCAGAATGCACGAAAATGCGTTTTTTTTGGTGAAATTTTGCACAATTTTTCGGGGCATGCCCCCAGACCACTCTAGAATGGTCGTGCCCTCGGCACTCCCAATAAAGTTGATTTGTGACGTCACACTATTGTGACGAAGCTTTGGCCCCCCTCGGAAACTTTCTGCCTACGTTACTGAGTGTGTGCATTACAGTTTACCAGTAAGCGCCAATTGAACAAACTTTGGATTTTTTAATGGATTTGCTCTATTTTATCGCTTATTTTTCATTTCGTTGAATAAAGTCAATAAAGTTACTTTTTTAAGTTTTTTTGCTTACAAAAAAATCGCCCTAGTTATGAGTTCAAAGAAGAAATCAAATTAGAAGGCTTGTAACAATTTTTTCTCATTTTACAAAGAAATTTGTCTTATTAGAGTAGGGATACATAACCCTTTCACTATTGCAGGCCACATTACAGGCTATTTCAATTTGCGGCCGCCAGTAACTTAATTTAAGTTTTTTTTGGGGATATGTGAGAGTAAAGACCTTCTCTCAACTTGAAAATCTGCATTTTGAATGAAAAGATTTCTGATTTTGAGCAAAGTTTTTGTTGAAATTAAGCTTTTTTCTGTTTATATAAAGATAAAGATTTTTTGAGGGGAAATCTTCTTTAAATATATATGTATGTGCATGGCCGCACCACATATCATCCAAAACCGAAGGCAGTGTACTCCTGTATTAGAGGTTAGGTTCAAGATACTTAAGTTTGATAGGGGTTGTTAATGGTTTTATTTTTTGTTTTCCTGCTGCAAAAAAGTGGCCTCAGATACCCGTAACGAGAAGCTCATGTGCCTGTGCCGCACAGCTGGTGCTACAAAGAGCCAACCACTTAGAGACAAGTGAGGCAAGATGGCAAACAACAGTTGTAACACGGAGTGACAAAACAACTCCACTAGGCTCAGCACTTCATCCCTAATGCTGGACATTATGTTAATACCATAGGAATGCTTCTGCAACGCTCATCCTGGATAAGGCTGAATCGAGATCGCATTGGCATTTGAGTTTCTGCTCAAAAATGTGTAAGTGAAGTGTGGCTATTTGTACGATCTGTGGGTGTGTCGCGGTGGATCGAGCAACTTATCACATTTTATGCGATTTCATGACGACAAAGTGCGACAAACAATTGGTGTTATTTACTTGAAATGACACTACCTTCTAAAATAAAAGAAAGTTAAATAAAAATACATAAAACAAATTTTAATCGAACTGCAGACATATTTTAAACTGTAGTTGCAAACAAATGAAACTTTGAAATACCTTAACTATGTAATCAATTGAAGCAACGTTTATTAAATGGCATAAAGACAGCTGTACTTTTGGAATTCAGGAAAAGTTGCAAACAAATTGCACAACACACGCTCAAATACGCAGTGGTAGATCAAGTATTTCAGTGGCCTGACGCAAAATCTTACGAGGAGCCCCCTATTGGCAAATACGCACAAGAGAGCTTTTCTATTTTGGAGATTATTACTGCTTTGAAGGTTTGGACCTGGTAAAGTTTGTTGTAAAATACGGTTTCGGCTCGAAACTTGCGCGTGAAGACCACCTTTTTTTGGAAATCACTTTTTTAAGGGTCTAGTTGCAGTTGATAGGTTTTTTCTGGGAGCGGGCCCTCGATTCTTTGTAAAGGGGGGCGCTTTAAGGGGCCCCGAGGAAGCTGCCTCATTTGCCTCACCCTAAATCCTCTACTACAGGTACGTAACTACAAAATAAGAAATTGGTGTTTTGATATTCTGGGTTCGAAGCTATCTCAATCATGTAATGATTTCCAAATAGGGCATAGGGTAACCACATTATTGATGGCAACACAAAAAATGGCTACCACTGCCGAAAAAATATCCTGACGTATAGCTCAGAAAACTTGTTATCGTTCTAGGGTGGTAAAAGGAAAGGCCCTAGCTTTAGCGCTTTGCAAGACAAACTATCTCATGCGAAGAAAAAGAATATTAAGATCATTAGACTCATTAACTATAGGAAGCAATTTTTAGACTGGTTCGTGTTGATATATTTTTCTCACTTCTACCTTTACAAATTTTCTTGATGCTGTAATAGTTTATGAGTAAATTGCGATCATTTTTAGATCCTAGACATGTCGCTGGATGGGTTGATTCAATAACTGCTGGTTGTAGTGCAGGCTATGTTAATTAGAAATAATTGCTAGTATCTATGTTATAATAGCAATATGTGACAAGAAAGCTATGTGACATTTATCAGGTGGTGTCTACTACTTAATTCTGAGAGAAGAATTAGTAATATCATTTGTCAAGGTGATGAATCCAGTCAAACAACGAAGGCCAATGACCATTGTTTATAATTAGACTTTTTCCACTTTTGAAAGGCTCTTGACGGCAATTTTACTGCTTAGTTGTACTGCTTGTAGTAAAAACGCTTTTTGCCAGCTGTACTGCTATTACAAAGTAGCAAGAACTTTCCGGAAGAAATAAACGTCAATCAAGATCAATAGCGTCCCTGTTTGGGTATTGTAGCCTGTGCTTCAAAATTTCATCATTTAATTGTTTGGTGGCGGCTTTCATAAGATGTCGTTGCAACGATTTACTTTTTGTACGGTAGCAAAAAACTTTTTTTTATATTTAAAGATAACAAATGCATTTTTTAATTGAAAAGTTTCTTTGTCGGAGTGTCTTAACATGACTGGACAACAAACACTCGGTACCAAAATTGTAAAGGAAAATGGTTAAATTAGTCATTGCTCTAAAAGTATATTAGCCAGAGAAACCTTTACTTCACATCTATCAAAAAAGCTCTTGTAGACTATCTAAATGCACCATTTCACGTTGTTTTTTACTTTGTGGAACCAATTGTTTTATTAAAAGTGCTTGGCACAATGTTTTAGAAGTTGTAAATTGGGAATAGCATGCATGCTTGATACTGTAGAGTATATCTTGATCCAATCTCATATCAGCATTGTACGCGCAACCAAAATTTTGCAAGAGAGGGGCAGACCTTTAAAATAAAAGTGGTTTACTGGCTTAGAATACTTCTTTATCAGGTAGTAAGTGAACTTTTCGTTACCAGCCAATATTAATCTTTTTTGGTAGTTCAATTTGGTGCATTACTTTGTTTGTGGACTGAATGCTAGTCTGCATTTTGGGTTCATAACGGGTTCGACGCAATCTATTTTTTTCCCTTGCCTTATCTTATTGGGTTTTATGTGTGGACCGAAATATTACGTTTCATGTCATGTTTGCATCCCAAGGAAGAGGAAGGGAAAATAGACGCAATGAGAAAGGGAAAGTTATCAGCCATTTGCCTTCTTTGTGTTTTATTGTAGTTTTTGAATGGATTGATTGCTTTGCCCAGATAAATCTTCAACATTCATTTATTGTTCCAAGTCGCACGGTTGGAATATTTGATTTCCAATTCCAGTTATTTTCCGAAAAAAACTAAAATAACTGGAATCTTCAAAAATATATTTTTGCAGCATCGCTGCATGAAATGGAGGATCAAGCTGCAGTTGTTTTAAATATAGACTGTTGCAGTGCACGCAAACCCATGCAATTACTCGCTTTGCCAACGCAAATATTTTGAATAACTTAATGCTGCTCATTGCCTGAATTGTCTATACTCGTCTGTGGCGTTGCATGAAATTGTGCTGGTGATAATGCTTTAACATAGTGCATGTTTAAATTTTTTAGATAAAAAGTGCTATGAGAACTAACAGCAAAAAACGTTCCCATGGGCTCAACTCCAAAGCAATTACGCAAAGCTGGCGACCGCGCACAAATTCATCAACGTGTAGAATCAATGCATGGGTGAGACAGACGACAATACCATTAGAAATAGTACATTTTATGGTGTATAACTAAGATTTTTGTGAAGAGGAAGGAGGACTAAAATGATGTTTGGGTGCTTTTAAAACAGGCCTGCTCTACATACTTTTGCAAGAACCTTTGCTGCGACCCGCCAGGGTCTCAACACAAGTTTACCACCAAAAAAGAAGTAAAACGTTAAGTGTAAAAGATGAAGTCGAAATTGTGAACCAAAAGCTCCTTAGAAAAAGTTGGTCACAAAAAAAAGGATTTTCATACTTTTTTCCGGACCAAAATTGGCAAAATATTCTATTAAAAAAGTACCTTCAAAAAAATGTCTTCATGCTCGTTTCGGGACCAAAAGTTTTGAGAACTTTGGCGTATGACGTGCGAAGAATATATTTGAACAATGTTAGTTTTACACTGTTTTGAGTTGCGCAGACCTGTTTTAAAGCAATGTTTTTTGAAGAATCATGGCTTTGAGAATTCTCATGGTTGAGTTTCGGCATTGCGTTCACATCAATCGGTTTTTAACAGGGAGTAAATTTATTGAACAGAATATTAAGCAATTCCAGCAGAATGTTGAAACTTACGCCTGCCAAAGCTAGGCCTTGACGATAGGTCACAAACAAGATTTTCACGGGGACCGCGTCGCCCGAAGGGATCACATTAGCCGCTCACAGGCCAATTATAAAGGTAGCACTAATCTCTAACGAGCTCAGAATATTATCAATAACTAGCCGGCTTCGTCCACAAGGCCACCATGAGCATTGTCGGGGTTAAGCGTATCTTTTTAGCTGGCTGCGCTGGATCGACGCAATGGTTAACGTTTTTCACACAGCTAATTTTCGTGACAACATAAAAAGTGCCAGGTTTTGAAAGGGAATTGATTAAACAAAACATTATGGAAGCTTGCGCAATAGTGCTATATTTTTTCTAAAGTGTTTCGAGTCCCTGGAAACGACTTGCTTGAATTGCTTGCAGCATAGGTGTGCTTTGAAACTGGACTTGCTCATAATTGAAACAACCAATGAATTCACAAACTTAAGCGTTTATTTGATGAAAATTATGAAATGCATAAATTCAAAATTGTAGGAAGAAGCCGATGTGATTTATACGTAGTTTCAGAAACACGATATTAAAAATTAGGCCCACTACTTACGACTTTTACGTAACTGTAGGCCTAATTTGTATGATCTAAAGCCCGTGTTTGCGTGGTATGTTGGTTGGTCTTGGCAAGCACAGACACGGAACTAGCAAATTTACCTAAAGTGAAGCACTTTCAGTTTAGCTATTACTATAGCAGGCTCCCCATCAGTGAAGTCGAGGTAAAAAATATTCGTTCAGCCGGCTGCACTGGCTTCAGTGAATGGGTGGTTGTGAGAACAATAATGGAAGTTAATGCTTTTTCGCATAGGTAATTCTCGTTACAAATTCCGAAGTATTTTTTACTTAAGGGGAAATTGAATAAAGCATCTTCATGGGTGCTTGCACATAGCCGTTTTATTACCTCCTAAACTTTTGAAGCTCCAAAGCGTCTTATTTGCTCTGTTTCCAGCATAGGGACACTTTGAAACTGGACTTGCTGACAAACGATACAGCCAATTTCAAAAACCCTAATCCTGTCATTTCACCACTTGCACAGAAGCATAGATTTAGTTGTGGGATGGCGGCGAAATGGTCGTTGTTATATTCTTACGGATAAACTATTGGGCATTTGACATACTGCTAGCGACTTTTCACAATTGTATGTCTATTTGTAAGATCTAAAACCTACAGGTGCGTTTATGTTGCTTGATCCTGGTGTTGCAATCTCAGCGACTTCGATGCAATCACGTACAACTATCGCGGTGTCATCATTGCTCACTCAGCATGTCGTTAAGAGGCAACTTTTCGGTAGCTACCAATGGCAGTCCGCCTTGGTGGTGGGGCTACCAGTCATTCATGACTGGTTCGAAATAGGCTGCCACCTTTCCCCTAGCCTAATTTAATTAGGTTGATGGCGTGAACCTGGATTGCCGTTCGTGGCGTACCTCCATCCCCAGGAAGAGAAGGGTTAACCACAGTAACATCGCGTTGACGCGATCTAGCTTCTAAGCGACCTATGAGCACGAGGTAAATTCAACTGCCAACCACTAGTGGAAAAAGATAAACAACACCTTGGAGTTATATATGGAATGAAATTTTTGTTCAGTAGCTATCATAGCAGAAGTAACTAGTCGCCATTTGTCCAGTCTGCCGTAGCGCTACACTTGCACAATCGCAGCTGGAGAAAAAAAAGCTAACTCAAAATAAAGCACTTAAATTAAAGTCATTGCAATAGGGTAGTTTATGGTTAAAGAGTATATAATGCATCGACCCAGTTTTTGTACTGAAGAGGCAGGTAATTTTGGTGATCCCTGCAAAATTTGATATGAAAAATTGCCAATTTGTTCGACTTTGCTGCACTAGACTAAAAAGCTTATGTATACTTCGTTAAGATTACTCAGGCTTGCGACGCGATTGTACAAAAGTGTTCCAACTTGTCGTTGCATTACTGAAAAAACCGGTGTTTTGGCCTGCTTGTATGTTGATACTATTATATATCATTTTCCTTCATCAAGCAGCATATCAACTGTTCGCTTTTGAAATGACAATGTTTAACAACTTCAAGAACCGTTGCTGCTTGCTGAACTGTTTTCATTTGAATCGCACCAGACTGCATTACGACATCACAGAGCTAGTTTGAAGTGTTGAAGAAAAAAGCATGCTAAAAATGATGAAAAAATCTGTTGTTGCACCGTCAATTCAGCTTAAATTGTTGTAGAGTTTTTTGTCGAAAGCATTTTGTTAATATCTCCTAACAAGCTTTTGATTGCACTTCTACGATCAGTAGTTTTTTAGGAAATACAAAAAACAAATTGTGTAACTAGCATTAGCTGCGATGACGTCATCTTGGACCTGCAGAAATAAAATTTTTGCAAGTTGGTTAGTTGGAATCTGGCTTTCGTTTGAGTATAAAACATTTTTTCCTTACAAAAAAATGCAAATTTAAAAACTTGTTTTTGATTCTGACGTCAGGTGCCCCCTTATGACTCTCACCCCTGGGAGATGATTAATCGTGTCAAGTTTGATGTTTGTATGCCTAGTAGTTTTGAAGAAATTGAAACACACTCACGCAGACACACGTACCGACAGAAAAAATTGCGCTTTGTTGCATAAACTAGCCGGCTTTGCCGGGGTCGCCCACATAGCCCCCCCGTCAAAAACGTCGATGTTAAAAGTATCGGTTTTGCCGGCTGCGCTGCCTTCACTCATTGTGCACTTGTGTGAACAGAAACAAAAAAAGTTGTTTTTTATGAGCATACATAATTCTTGTACACTTAATGGTGATAATATTGATCTCTTGATCAAGACTGGTAATGCGCAAAAATGTAGAATGTTGCCTCAAACTACCGTCAATACTTTTAAAAAGTGTCACGGGTGAAGGATTGAAACGCAATCAGAACTGATGGTGGCGGCCACGTGGTAATTATTTCCACAATTACTGAAAAATTCAGTTTTTCAAATGGATAGGTGTATGTTTTCATTTTGAATGTTTCGTAAACTTCGATTTTCATTACAATGCTTTTAGAATTTGATATAAATACCTTAACAAGTAGCAAATTCGTTAAAAACTTCCTTGTTTTTTGGTATAGATATAGGCCTAGAAAAGTTAACAGGCAGCATTTCAATAATAAACTTTGCTTTACCCCAAGCTTTTTATCTTTGATCTCGGTAGGTCTATGAGGCTATTATTAAGCAAAATAGCAAGACAGTTTCTTCTAATTGTGGTGCGAATTTACCTCCGCATGGCTTGCCATCAGCTGTGCCCATAGGCGCAGAAAGGGGAGACAGGGGGAATATGTCCCTCAAATGTCTAAAATAGTGAATCAGTTTCCCCCAATGCTGTTATTATCAGTGGCGTGGGAAGCCGAGATAATGGCGAATTTGAGGAAATTTGGACGGTTGTAAGAAGTGGAGAAATTTTTGTTTTTTCTTTTCGAGGTGATTGTTGAAGCTACTCGTTTCTTAAAATTCCTATACCATTAGAGCACCAAGGTAAATCGAACTCTAAGAGCATAAGTTTAGTAGTTTTGTGACCCTCCCCAGTATTGAAATGCTTTCTGCGCCTATGGCTGTACCGAGTTTAATGGTGTTTGTTCAAGCAGCTGCTCTGGCATCACCAATATACACGTTTGTGAGAGTTGTAACAAAGAGTTGTTGTAAATGTAGGCTATAGTTCATGTGCACGTAATGAAAACAGCCTTAGTCTATTGATCAAGAGTGGTAATAGTAACATATGAAGTATGATTTCACAAATTATCATTTATGGTTTGGGAAGGTGTAAAAAGGGGGGAGAGGGAACACAGTAAGAAATAATGTTGGCGCCGTGATGATGGTCGTTTTGACAATTGCAGAAATAAGCAGGTCTATTTAACCCCTTTCGTTTTTATATTTATTATTTTTAAGTTCTTTGGCTGCGTTGTTAGCTTTGATTCGGGCAAGTGCGAAAAAAAGGGTCATGCTTTCACCCATACATTGGTCATACACTTTATTGCAATAGGTGCCTGTCAAACTAGTAATATTTTCAAGAGAAACGTTCCTTCTAAATTCAGTTTTACAAATTGATGCTGACATTGTTTTTTATCTTTTCTTAAACTTGGGATTTTATTACATTTAACTTTGTCGCTACCAGCTACTTTCCTACTTTTCATTGAAGAATAGTCTTTCGCGCCGGTACAAAGGGCCTATCAATTAGAAAAGCTTATTTTTTGAGAAAATGAAGAAAACAAAACCTGCTATCAATTAGCTGTAAAATGTAGTGGTGGCTTTCGTTTGAGCCAAAAAACGTTTTTCTTAAATCTAGAAACGGAAGCAAAGATATTTTCCCATACACGATGAGACGTCACTTTGAAAAAAGTTTTGTAATATCCTCAAAAATATTCTTTGGTCCCTGGATAGGCTATGTCACTCAAACTAATTTATTGCTAAGATCACGCACAAACGTAGTTACTGTAACTGCCAGTGGTATGCTAGTGGATTTGTAGCAAGGAAAGGTTAGCACATGTATTTATGTGTTGCGAATAGCTATTCATCATCACCTTTAGTTATTTTAGCAAAGCGCATTAAAGGAAAAAATGTTCAGAATGAGGCATAGCCCGATGAAGAAAAAAAGAGAAAAAAGCGTGCTTAGGACTAATCATAATGCGCAAAGAATATCACGGTGCCATTTGAAATAAAGATTAAAATTGTTGTGAAATTTGTTTCCATGACGTGATGTCAGTTCCTAAAAATATGAAATTTCTTAAAGTTGGGATGTTGGGTGCTGGCTCATGTTTAAACCAAAAATCGCTTTTCTCTATCAAAAAATGCAATTTCAAACAATATATCTTCGATTGCGACATCACCATGAGGTAACCGACCTCCCAATGATCTTAGCATCACACATTGGTGTGATAGTAAATGATGCCAATTGGCATTGGTACCTTGAGTGGTTTCAAAAGCGTTTAGCTCAAACGTTATTCATCACAAATTCGCTTGTTGCCTAGCCAATAATAACCCTTAAATGTAAAAACAACTTTGTTTTGGGAATGATGTTGTTGATATCCTCAAAGAGCGAAGCGCGTTTTTACATCAGTAATTATGACGTCATAATAGGCGGCAAAAACGCGAAAAATCTTTGAAGTTACCAAGTCAAATGGTTGCTTTCATTTTAGCGCACAATTCCAAAAAAAGTTGCGATTTCCAAAAAAATTATCTTCGATGATGACGTCGTCATGGCGTCATTAAATCCCTTACGACACTCACCCTGATGTGGTGATTATTCATACCGAGATTCATGTTTTTCTCCCAATAGTTTTGGAGGAGTTACAGTGCATGTACGTACGTGTGTGTGCAAGTATGCACATTTACACCTTTGCCACTCACGTTGGATGTGATGACGTCATGAGGTCACCGACCCATCAGGACAGCAACATAGATGTGGCGATCAATCGTGGCAAGTTTAGTGTGGGTAGGCCCAGCAGTTTTCGAACAGTTTACAAAAACAAATCAAAAAAAGAAAAAATCCTAGCTTCATGGTATTAAAACTTAAGCGGTTTTCAACATCTTTTCAGCCTTAACCCTTGAATACTTCGTTGTTCGTGAGTAACCCCTACATTCCTGAACTTAGCTGATCCCAATAACTACCAGAAATTAATAGAATTACTCACGAAAGCTATCAATAGAGCGTAGTAAAATTTCCAATTCGAACTTTTGTAAAACAAATAGTGATAATAACGTACATATTTTTATAAATACCCTGAAATAATCCTAAGTATTTATTTTTTTGTGAAATGTTTTATCGAGCGCCATTACCGATGCACATATCGCGTACACCCTATCTGTCTTCGGTGTACCCCCAAGTGAGCGCGTACCTAGGTGGGAAAACATTAGCATAGATTAGCGAAAAATTAAAGATAAACCGTGCAACTTTGTTATATCAAAAGCGTGTTATCAAATTGATTGCTGTTTGGATTTCTCAGACCTTTGAAGTAGCTCTCTCATTTGTGAAAAGGTTATTGACCCTTGATTTAGACTAACTATTCGATGCATATCTTTTCTTTCGTAGTTCTGCGACTCTGATGTGTAAAAATGCTAGAAACGAAGTATCTATTTTGAAATGAATAACTAGGTAATACAAAATCTTGATGGCAAAATGATTGGACTTCACAAAACTGATATAAGTAGTTTCATATAGCGTTCAATCTTCATTTGATCTTGAAACAAAACGGTTTTAATTGGTTTGAAAAATTGATGATTATTTACTCTGTAAGTTTTTCGTTTACAATCGTTAGATATGGCTGACAGTTATAAATTCGAACCAAAACTGGTTTATGTAGCAATAAGTCAGATTCGACCGCTTTGCTTGTTTATCGCAAGATGCTTTTGTAGCTGTTTGTCGAAGTCTCAAAAAACAAAATAGCACCGAACAAATTTCATTCACGACGACCGATTATACTTCAATGCGTCTTTATTGAAGCAATGTGGAAAAATGAAGCCCCACCAACAGCGCAACCCAGAACTGACCCAGAGAGTTCTTGGGTGGCTCTTGCATAAGGTGCTCATGGCCTTCAGTTATTTTTTACGCTATTTACATTATTTCATATTAACAACGTTAAGGGTAAGATTCAGCCTTCTTATCTCTTCTTGCTAAGCATCCCGCCGCATGTTTTTTGAAAAAATGATTTAATAAATCTTTGTTAGAATATTAGGAGCTATGTTCAAAAAGTAGACAACGTTTGAAGAAGCTTGCGTCGTGAGGAAATGTTGAACTCCCTGTTAAATTAGGTACATACCCTCTTTTCTACAGAAGGCAATTGGCGTGGTTAAAATGAGACGTTTTCAAAATCGTGTTTGACTTAAGGTACCTTTCCCGCTTTTAAATGTACATTAATGTAATTAGTTGGGTCTACGTGAGCTATGGCTCGTAGTGATGACATAGCAGGCTAAATACAGTTTGCTTGTTGAGTGGAAGCAAGATGTTTAGTGAAGCAAGTCTCTTCATTTATTTTGTCGTGGCCCATGTACAACAACAGCTATCAAAAATATCAACTCAAGGATGTAACCGCTTTTTTGACGGCAGTTTGGTTGATGGATGAATGCCAAACCTGCAGATATTTTTTCAAAAATTACAAATGCAACGTCAAAATCAACAACTTTTAAATTACGTGTAATTAATGTTAAAATTGTCTTTCAATTCAAGGAGAAAATCTATTCAACCTATCTATACGCCTCAGAAATTGCTCCAGGAGGATTTTACTCAGGTGATCAAACGCAATCAAAATGCGCTTTCGAAAAAAGTGGCTGACTAGTTTCAGCGCTTTTGCATTGAATTGAAGTGATACCGTTTTTTGCACTATTAAATGGATAAAATGAACAGTTGTTGAATGAACGTTAAATATGTTGTTTTACTGATGTTATGGAACGAATTTGAATTCAATGTATTGTAGGAAGTGTAAAGGTTTGTTTGTTGTTGCTACTAATTAACCTAGTTTTATGGGTTAAACATGCAGGTTTATTTGTAGTCAACTTCTGGTAGGGTTTTGTATTCGAAATACCAGCGTATTTGAGTATAAGTTAATTGTGATGTGCAACTTATACAGCATATTCAGCTGCAAAAGCATACTGATAACTTGTAAATCTAAATTATACTGTAGCCTAGATGACAGGGCAGACTTCTGTACCGATTGCCATGGGTTGGATTGAATATTGATGAATACAATCACCAGCCCTTTGAAAGTTTTGTCAATAATGTTTGCAGACCGGTTATATTTACCTGTCAGAGGTAATTTTGTGAACTTCACATTTCCTTGAACAATTTTTTGGGCTATTGCCTCGGCTGCTGGATCAAGTAGGACAAGGATAATCAAAAACTTAACGTACCGGTGGTAATGATCTGATAATGGCTAATTTTGCTGATGTATCTAGGGTATCTAATTGGCATAGAGTTATTTTTTACAGAGGAATAAATGATATTTAGGTGATACTTCTCTTAACCCCTTCAGACATTTCATCCAATATTAGACATTATGAAATAGAATAAATAACCCTAAAGTTGGTGTGGGCCCTGTACCTTTCGAGCATGAATTACAGCGTTTGGTCAGCCACTTTTTTTCGCGCCAAATGTGTGACGTCATATGAAACCTTCCTACAAACTTTCAAATGATAATTGTCATGAAGAGACGTCACAGCCGGGTGCTCATTATTATTGTACTACTTCCATGACGCAATAATATTCATATTTTAATAATCAGAATAGTTTTTAGTTTATTGATGTGACAGTCTGGATTTCAGGAAAGGCTAATGATAATGCTACGGTTACGTCTAGTTTATTGAAGCTTAGTAGATATCTCAATTTTTTGTTGGCATATGTATTGATCATGTAAAGCAGTTTCCGTACCGCAGGCACAATATAAATTTGTGAATTCAAGTAGATTGTCTAGTCTTTGCAGTTGCTTGCGGTACATTTCGTGAACGTGGCTGGTGACCTATGTACCGGTAAATAAGAGTAGTTAGTCAAAAGCTGACTAAATTTGATACCGCAGCTTTAGTATGTTACAGGAATTAATGTAGAAAGTCATTTTGCCAAATGCTTAATAGTACAATTTACCACAACCCTAATCTTCGAAATAAGTAATTAACTGCAGTTAAAACTGTTTGTAATTTATGATGTTTGCTTGCGTTGCAACCGTACTTCCCACCCAATCTTTCCATGGCGTCAGTACATCAATATTTCGGATTAGGATGAGAATTTTACAGCATTCACAAGTTGCAACTCACCGCTTTAGTAGTTTGTAACTTTGTGTAGAAAGTTGTTAAATACGTGCTGAAGGTAATATTTTGAAACTCAAGATAATCTTTTTTTGGGTGCGAATTCTTCTAATGACATCACTGGTGAGAAGCCTATCTCGTGTATTTACGTCATCACCTCTAGTAGTTTTTAATGCTCTCAAACCCCTTGAAAAATAATACGTTTAAGAATGAAAAAGAGCGTTGATTGCATATGCAAAACATAAACAGCAAATTTCTGTGAGAGATAGTTTAACAGCTAATTTTCGTGTTTCATAAAAGCAGATTTTGATGTACGCTACCATAGGCATATGATTTCGATAAGCACCACTCTTTGATTCGTACTGAAGTAAAAAACAAAACAGAATGGAGTTTCCAACGTTTTCATGTGTGAAGTAAATAATATTTTCGTTTTCTCGCAATTTGTTTTTAATGAAAAAGCGGAACCTACGAACCAGGATGATGCAAATTAAGTGTTTTCTAGATTGAACACTCGTACTTTGAACGGGTACTTAGCACCTTTGCTTAAGGCCCTTTGCTCTTTGAGATTTTGAATAGTTAGCGCACTTAAATAGATTTAACAACTGTGGCTTTGCAATAGAGTCGGTGTCAGTAAGACCGGCTCAGTAGATGTTACAACAAATTAAAAAAGATAATATATTTCACCAATCAAAAGCCAAAAAGATCGCACGCTAAGGGATGCTAGTGCTTAACTGTAATTCATTATGCTAAAGTGAACCTTCATGTGGAGAGAACAGAATTTACGCCTACATGTTTGTAAATAATTTATTTGTCAATTACGAATAATGTCGAGTGAAAAGTAATTAAAATGCTCTTAAAAAGATTTTCTCCCGAGATTCTATTTGCCAAATCAGCTACAACAACCGCGATTGGCCCACCAAAGAACTACATGGATAAGGTACATAAACGACTTGGCGTAATCGAGGCTTGGAACTGACGTAGTTGAGTCAGCGAATGCAACTGATCGTGATGTTCTAGGGTTGCTGCCCTTTTGACCCTCCTAAGAAAATTTATTTGAATAGGAAACTGAAGATGGTAAACACTTTATTAAGGAAATCGACTTTTCTTTCTTTAGTACTGATTTGTAAGAAGATTGCATTGCTATTCATTAATGGGTAGTTATTCTTACTTGCCAAGTACCTGGGAATGTGAATTGAGGGAACACACAGAGTAGAAATATATATCTTCTAGTCAGGTTAGTGTGAAACAGTGAGAGAAATTCCACATTGATACACTCCCGCTTCGTATGTACGCCTTAAACTAGGCCTGTGCACTGTGAAGAGTAACAAGTTTAAAAGTTTTCGTGTTTAGCTGTACCATTTAATTTTAGGAAAACAGTGGTTTTGAAATTCTTGCGAAGTGCGACTAACAATTTGAAATCTTTTTTTGCCCGACCGCTAAGTGAGAAGGGGCAATTTATTTGAAAAATTACAAAATTAGATTTAGACGGAAATAACTCCGACTTTTGCTTGAATAAAATGTACATGTTCTTTTATGTCACATCGTTTACAGTAAAAATAAATCTTTTTTTAAAGAACGTTCATCGACTATATATTAAAAATAAATCTTTTTGAAAGAAAGTTTATCGACTATGTGTTATTGGCTCAAAAGACCACTGTGTGTCAGTAAAGAACCTTTTTTTTAGCAATAAAATGCTGCACTTTGCGATGCGTGTGTGTCGTTGGTTTCGCGTGGTCGAGCAGTTGAGGGCCAGATCGTTCGTGTAAGAGATTTCGCTGTACAATAAGGCTACCGTACAACGTGGTCGCTGCTTTTTGTCGAATTTATTGGTGCTGCTTACAAAGTTCGTTTGAATTTGCTTAATGGTGCAGTTGCTTCATAGTGAGGCTTGAGTTTAATTGTCAAGATTTGTATGCGTACTCATGTCGAAAGATTAATATGAGGTCGTGCCATAATTCAAACTTGCATGTCGTTACAGTGCTTCAGGCTACTATCTTAAGATAAATAGCGAGCTATATTTGAAAACTGCGTAGTTCTCTGTACTTACATTTTTAGAATGTGGTAGGTCTGAAGTAGAAAACTATTAACGTACAAGGTTGATAGAAACTAATATATTTTGCAATAATAATCGATGAAGTGTTGATATTAAGTCTGGTAATTAAACTTAACCTCAGTTAAGTTAAGATCATAACCTAGTGCGGCCAGTAGCAGTAGATAATATTTTCGTAAGGGTATGCTCCGAGCTACTTGTACAGCAAATAACTTGTGTGTGTGTGTGTGTTTACCCCTCCTCTTCCTTGGGATGGAGGTACGGCATGAACGGTAATTCAGGTTCATGCCGTCAACCTAATTGATATTAGGCTAGGGGAAGATGGCAGCCCATTTCGAACCAGTCTTGAGTGACTGGTAGCCCCACCACCAACAAGGCGGACTGCCACTGGTGGGTACCCAAGAGTCGTCTGACATGCTGGGTAGCAAATAACTTCATGGTTACATCTATTGAAACAAACAGCTGCATAGTTGCATTTATGCTTAATACAGCAATCTAGTTTTGATCTCTGAAAATTGTTCGTTTGCACATACATTTTTCAAATTCTAGGCAATGTTTTATTTTTGCTCAAGTTGTTTCGCTGTTAGGGTAAACGTAAAAAATGCACTGACAAGTGCAGTCAAGCATAATATGAACCTTCAAATTGTATGCAATGTTTTGTTTTGGATCAAGGCGTTTTGCAGTAAGGTTAAGCGTAGCAATGCACAAGCAAAATTCAGTCAAGCATGATATGAATCTTGCCCTACCGAAACCGATTATAGCAGTGTTTACCGAATTGTGTGCCGTGGAAGATTTGCAAGAGTGCCTCAGGTTTTTATAAAATACTTGATATTTTTTAAAGTTTCCAGCCAAGATTGAGTAAATGCTGCCATGAAGTAATGGTCGATTACGTCCGAGATCGTGCTTTTGTGTTATGTTGCCCGCAAAAGTGGTGATCTCCGAAAAAAGGTCACCACCTTTCTCGCTGTCACCAGTAATGCTACTCGCGATCAAGATAGAATAGATTCATATGGTTGTTGTGCCACAAATTTGCTTGGCTTTTACTTTGTACCAACAGACAAAAAAGTTTAGGAAACACTGGATTGTAGTGTTGCGTGCATGGCGAGTTTGTGTCATTGAGATACATCGAGTTACAGCTTTATTAGAAACAGGAAGCCAATGCAAATGCTAATCTTGATAAAAGACTGCTGTAGCAGCTGTGTTCGCTTCACATCAATCGATTATAACTTTGGTCATTATATTTTAAGCAAACTAAAAAAATTGGCATGGTAGAGCCAATTTTGGACTGTAGAAAAACAACGCATGTTGTCGGAGTTGCAATAGCTTTTTCTGTCGTACTTGCAGTAGGAATTGGCCTACGAAGTGTGTCATAAAAGTTCTAGGACTGAGGTCACAATAAATTTTTTTAATTTAATCAAAGAATTATGTATTGTCTTCTTCAAAGTAATCCCCCTTGAGTTTAATGCACTTTTCTATTCTTTTCCATGCATCGATGCACTTCTGGAACGACTCTTGGGAGATTCCCAGAAGCTCCTTCCTTACGGCATTTTTTTGGCATCCGTGCTTGAAAAATGTGTTTCTTTAATGATGTTTTTAAACTTTGGGGAAAAGGAAAAAGTCACCTAGAGCAAGATCTGGCGAATAGGGGGAGTTGCTCCAGCACTAATGTTTTTATCCGCCAGAAACATCCGAATGCTTAATGCAGTGTGTGCGGGCGCATTATCGTGATGAAGCAATCCTGTGTTGCTTTCCCACCTTGCCTTTTTTCCCTTACTGAGCGAAGCAAACGTTGCAGGATTTCTTTGTAAACATGCTGATTGACAGTCTGACCCTGCGGCAAAAATTCATAATGTGCCATGCCTCTGACATCAAAAAATGTTTCATTTCTACTGGTGCAAGGCCTTCCACCCCTGGGATCATCTTCAACATCCTCACGTCCGTCTTTGAATCTTTTGTGCCAGAGAAAAACTGTTGAACGAGACAAAGTCTGGTCTTGGTAGACTTGTTGAAGCATACAGAGAGCTTTTGAAGGAGATTTTCCCAAACGGACTAGAAATTTGAGGTTAGTTCGTTGCTCTGTTGTCATAACTAAATCGTCGAGAAAAATAATAAAATTTGTAAAACGACAGTAAATATGTAAACTATTTTCTTCTTTACTTGAAATGCATAATAGATGTTACAGTGAGCTGAAATTCCGCTTAAATACTCTTCAAGAAGTTATAAAATCGTCTGCCATTTAACTTAGTCTTATAGCTTTACTATAACTTACATAGAGAGCACAAACCTAGAACTTTTATGACACACCTCGTAGATCTTCCATAGATTTTTCTTCCTTCGCTAATGAAATGTAGTACTCTAGTGGATGGGCGTTCGCTTGGGGGGGAAGGAGGCAAACGGGGCACTTTTTCCCTTAGCTTTTTGGTTGTAACACATTTGATCTAAAGATTGAGAAAAAATTTCGCAAAGTTGGGTAAAAATTGGATTTATTAGTTTGTGCCTTCACTGGCTTTTTGATTTATGCGAAAATTTTGCGTGATTTTTTTCTCCTCGCCCAGTCTTCATTTTTAATCGAGGGTAAAATCGGAAAAAAATTGCATTTATTAGAGCTTGCCTTCACTGGCTTTTTGATTTATGCAAAAATTTTGTAAATTCCTCCTACTAAAAAAGTTTCAGCGGACGCCCATGGCCTAGTGCCATCCGCTACAGCAAGAATGTGCAACCTACTGCCCGCGACGTGAAATTCTGTGGCTTGCGGAAAGGATTGTAAATGTGGTAGTGAGGACCATTTTTATTTTTTGGAAATCAATACTTTCAAAGCAGCATTGGTACTTAATTTTTCTAATTTTGCGTATTTAGAGCAATTTTTTGATGAAGATCTAATTGAACATACTGTTATAAAAATGTTGATTTCCAAAGAAAAGGTCTTCACAACCACTTTGGATCAACTCAAGTTTTTACCGGCTCGCTAAATATTCAAGAAATCAGAAATTGGCCCGCCTGCAAAAAGGTTGCACTCCCCTGTGCTACAGCAGTTCGTCGTACTTTAGACAGCTAACTATTTGGTATAAAGTAACGCCCAAAAGGGCTTAAGATTTGTTCTCAGCGACAAGCATCCTCTTGTTCAACATTTGTTTTGAAAAAATAACGTGTGAGCTGGAACTGTCGCCTAGACAGCGAATAGTGTAAATAATGCATAGATGTTTATAACCTGTGGTTTGTAAAGATGACTGCTTTTGCTCCTATGTTTATCATTTAGTAGAATAATGGTCATGCTAAAACCGTAGAAAGCATAAGCAAAGATATTTTTGGCTGTATTCATGACACAGCTACGAATAAGAGAAAGATGGAGAGAAATTGATTGAGTTAATAGTCTTGTAGCTTTTCAGCAATTCTATTAAGTCGAAAATTTAGAAAGAAAGGGTTGCTACGTGGATTGTAATCATAGGTAAATTTTGACATAATTTTGCTATGGCTATCAAGAAAGAGGAGGGAGCTTATTTGTGACACTCTATCCTCCTCTCTAAGGCAGCATTGAGCGGCATGATTAATTAGAGCAGCGTGGTTCAACTAGTTTTGATCAGTTGGCCATTTTACAACTTATTAACTTACTGAACAATTCGCTCAAAATGATGAATAAACCATATGACGCTAACATTTAAAATTGAAACTACAGCAAAGACATTTGAACGATTAATTAAATTTTTGTAAAGGTTTAGTAGGTTCCTTGTATTTGAGGCTTCTCGGGCTTTATTGCTTGTAGGTCAGTAATAATGTTAGTGGTAGCAAATTGGAGACAATTCTTTAGTGTTTTGTCTACCATTCGACTTTTATATTTAAACTTTTATTGTTTTACATCAGAAATGTACGCTCACATACGCATTTGCTTCTAAACGTTAAGAGCATATTTAATGCAAAGCCCATTTGTTTGAGAAACATACCTTTGGTTACTAATTTGTAAAAGCCCTTTTAAAATTCGTTTACGGGCCGCAAGAAATACCTCCGTAGTTTGACCTTACTGAGTTAGAGCATCCACCCAAATATATGGTGTCCATCGACCCATATACACAAATAACACTATAATCTGTAGCCATATTTGTTTTACGAGTAGTTTTTGATCTTCAAGACATTGGTAAAGCGGCTTTTTCAGCAAGCGTGAGATGATTTTAAAAAGTATTATTTAGAGTTTTGGTTAACTCCTGTAGTTTTTCAAAATTTGTTTTTGATTTAGATAAGCGCTTAGTAACCACCAAAAGTTGGTGCAACTTTTTTAGGTTGTTTAGCTTATCTTACTGTACACAGATGTATCGTTTTTACGGCAATGATGGCAAAGGGGATGTAAGTAATGTTATTCACCTTATAATGTTTATAGCTAGTATATATGTTACTAGAGTGTGTTTTACGGCTATTCACTTCAATATTCCAACTTTTGTAAATGAGTTTTTATCTTCAAGACCATTTGCGTCTGCATAATTGATTTTAGCTGTTTGGATTTAAGTAATATTTTTGTCAGTAATTGAGCTGGCAATATTCGATTGAATATAAAATAAGATGCAAATATCCACTACGACGCAATGTCAATTTTGTAACATGCAAATAATATCTAGCTGTGCTATTTTGATTTTTTGGAAGCATATTTTGTGGCCTTGCTGCATCACATACTCTTTTTAGCAAATAAAACATGCTATTGCTGTGTTTGGTTATTTTTTTCTGTGGTCTTTAACGCGATTTTATTGTCATTCTATTTTACGAGCAAAATAAAGGAATCAATGTTTATCTGCTACTACACTTGGTTGTCAAAATTTTGAATTCTTGACTCTTGTTTAACACAAGGTTCACTTTTTTACGAACAAAACAGGCAAGGTTATTTTACGTTTGTGAATAAAATCTGACCTGTTTAATAGAAAATGTGAGCTTTGTTATTTAATTACTCTTTGAAAAAGTTTCTTATGGCGATGACAAATTAAGATGCGTTGGGAGAAAGTTGCTATAAATAGCATTTATAACAATCCAATTATTTTTCAAGCAAAATGATATCACTTAGCAAAAAGTTGTTTTCCTTTAAATTTCGCAAGAAGTAGATACCAATTTTGCTATCAATTAAATTTGAAAGCTGCTACATCTACAATATTTAATTTGTACTTCACATTTTTGCCCCTGGGCTATCTTGTCTGGAAATTGAATGCATTGCATATTTTTGAAGTGCTGAGAGATCACCAACATGAACAAATATTCAAGAAGTTGTTTCGTCAGTAGCACCAAAAAAACTTACACTCTCAGGCTTTAGATTGCATGTAATACAAATAATAATGGATTATGGGTTCAAATCCACCTGGAATCGTTTTTGCTTAATTTGCTCTGTTCAATGGACCTTCAATGTGTGTAAATACATTATTTTGAAGTAGTACTTTTTAAATTGTAATCGACTTAAAATAAATGGAATTGTGGGTTGAAGTTAGCATGGTGTTTGTGGTTTTAAGCGATCGTTGTTGTTTTAAGCTTGCTGCTCCATGTAAAAAGCGGTGATGATAACCCTTATTTGCTGCTGGCATATTAATTTAAAAGAGATTGATGCGTTTGCGGTTTTTAGAATGTCCTTTATGTTACTGGTTTTCCGATAGATTTTGTTTCTTCTCCACCATTGCTCAACCTTTACCATTTGTTAGAAGCTTAGCGTTTTGTGTACTAAGTAAAGGTAAAGGAGTTTAAGCATTGTCCTTAAATATTGCTGTTAGTAAAAGCAATATAATTTAGAGCTTGGAAATGGAAAAAATAAATATAAAGCCTTATACGCAACAAATGAAAGGTATAAGAATTGATCAAATTACTTCGTTCTTATTACACGGCTATACTAATAAAAATCGCCTACTTTTGTCATGCACTTTATCTTATAACGAGTGCATAGCATCACCATGATTTTACATATAAGAGGCTCTTGTGTTGCGTAAAATCTTCCCCTTGTAACAGCGGTTGTCAGAAAATCAACTTTGGTTGAAGAAACAGTGTTGGAACATATTTGCTGATTTTAGTTAAGTTGCTTGGTTATTATTAGGTTAGGCTGCCATAAACGGTGATATTGCAAGAGGTTATCGTAGCAAAGATTAAAATCATTAGAGGTTCTCTAAAGTAGCTAAGGGCAGGTTAGTTTACCTAGTATTAAGTAAATCAGGTTTTTTTAAATATGAGTGTTCGTCAACTTTTGTTATACTTGTACTTTATTTTTCATTTTCTGTACTTTATCAGAAGTGATTTCTTGATTTTACTGACATCTACCTTACCGTTTGAAGTCAAATTAATTTAATTTGACTTATAGATTCCGTTCAGATCTTGTATAATTTTCTTAGGTGTCTGCGAATATTTGAAAGCTTAATTCCTAATCTGTTGCTTCCAGCTAGTAAGCCAAGTGTAATCGGTGCTACAAAAGGGGAGTGTGTAAATTGCGGTCTGCGAAGTGAAATGGTTCGGCCTGCGGAAAAATGTGACTTTAGCCCTGTGTCCACGGATTGACCATCCAAAGTAAAAAGACGGTCCGCTCTTTTGACGTTGATTTCAAAAAAGATCTTCGGTTTGGAAACTCCACTTTCTGAGGTTGATTAAAAATAACTTGGTCTAGAAAGGGTCGCTGTTGGTTGAAATTGTTCTGGCTGCAAAAAATTTAGCGCACCGATGCTACAAAATTTCCAGCTTGTGCTGTCGTATTTAGGTAGAGAAAGAAGTGGAAATTGCAAAACGATCACAAAACTTCCCAATGCTGTACCAAGAAGCATTGGTTGTGTAAACTGGTGAAAACCGGGTTACGTTGAAAATTTTACGATTTTTTGTTGAGTATCCAGCCCATTGACCCCACAAATTCAAATCCGTTCATGTAATAGTAAATTATTTCGTACTGATAGTGACCAATATGTGCAACAGTTTATTTAAACTCCCAAAAGCAGTGAATAACGCTGTATGAAAGCAAGGGTGTCGGGGTAACTTTTTTAGAGGAACGCATAACAGTAAAGCGTGTTATAATTAGCTTTCCGTTTTAATTAACTACTTTTTATATAAGCGCGTTTAACATAGGCTATTTTGAATATTTTATATTCTGGGGGTCACGGTTTCTGTTTCCCCCGCCGACGCTCTCGTCTGAAAGCGATTATAACTTTGGTGACGTTTATTGATGTAGGCGGTTTTTTTGAATTGCAAACGCGACATTTGATTCTGAACATAATGGTCTCTTACTAGATATCAATTGCAACTTGCAACAATATGTATAGAACTCTGGCCCAAAGGAGTGCATGTTAACATCTGAAAACTTATATTACATTATTACGTGTACCAGTGCAGCAGGTTATGAATATTAGCATAGTTTATATAAATGCGAAGTACGATGTTAGGCATGACGGGCTCCTAGCAAACAACGCTTGCTTATCCGTTTATGTTGAAAGTTTTTATTGGGCCTGCATCAAGTTGACTCAACTATTCCTAGCTATCTGTAATTTGGATTTCCTAAATTGGTTGCCGCAGACTGATGATATAATCATAAAGTTTTCAATTTTTGCTTGCATTTATATCTTTAGTAATTAGCTTTAACATAGGAAAAACAGGGTTTTAGTAAAGTATCATGCTAGGCTTGTGGTATGCATCTTAGCTACACATACAATAATGTATTTTTCTGAAAAGGTACGTGACATTTTGAAGGGATTTTGGTGCGGACAGTTTCTTGGTAGCCTACGGTTGATTCTTTGTTGATCTTTTATTTATTGACTTTGTTTAGCATTGTTGCACTTGCACTACTAATTCCGATGGTGGTTTTATAAAAATGTCTTTTGAGCTGAGTTTTCGGAGCTGTGACATTTTTTTACCACGGTCTCAAATTGTCATGACTTTGAATGTTGCTTAATCTCGGCTATAAGTTTGTCCAAAATAACTCTATATGTCCAAAAATTATATTAAAAGACTTTGTTTTAATATTTTGTGGCCATTCATACTCGATATGCTGCTGGTGAAATTATTTTATAAATATTGTGACGAGATTTGTTTTTGAGCCATATATCGCATGTCATCGAATAATCCAATTAGCGGGTTTTTCAAAACATAATGTGTGTTCGTATTTTGGGCCTTTTTAGGCCTATTCGGCCTTTTTTTAGAATGGCCAAAGTCTTTTTTCGCTAGTGAAAGCATGTATGCAAAAATGGTTTAAATTAGTAGCTAGTGTGTGTTATTGATTAATTAACATAGGCGACATAAAACACGGCTGTTAATAAAGCTCATACTTTTTCAGAGGATGGACCACGAAACGCAACCGATACTGGATATGGGCCGTCCGTCCCTGGCTCATATGGAAGAAGTACAAGGTAAAGTTTGTTTGTAGCTCAGCGCTCTATGATGCTTGTTGGATATCGTGAGATTGTGAGTTTAATACTAGCGATGTTTCGGTGTTTTTGTGCTTTTCAGAAAGGCACCTAGACAGAGAAATAAACTGTGTTTACTAGCGGATGCAAACATTTTTAACTGGTGGGATTATGGTGGGCTACTTGCTTCAGTGATTTTTTGTGTCTCTGAACTAAATTTTGGTGCCTAAATAGCGGTTGGAATCCCTACTGGCCAAGATGGCTTTGACATCAGTACTGAACTCTGCCTCAGAACAGAACATAAGTCACGTTCTGTGTCTAAGGGGTGATTCACATTACGCAAAACAATTAGGAAACGGAAATTGCGATAAAAATCTCGTTACTTACTCAAGCAAATTTTTACATGTACAATTTCCGCATCGTTTCTGGAGCAGAGTGAACCGTTCGTAATTGTAGGTGTGTTCCCGTGTTTTTAGGATAAAGATACATTGCTCAACTCCACACCTATTTTAAGAAACTACCTAATGGCTAAAAATAGACAAAGAAATACTGGCGATTTACATATTTGGCTTTTGTTGGACATCATTTAGGCTATCAACTATAATATATACTTTATTTACGTAAATTGCTGTCGGGTTATGGTATTGAAGATGAATAAATTTTGCGTTGTCACAACTCTAACTACAAGCTTTAAAAGCTATGTTATTCAAAACAATCAATGATTGGGTGAAAAGAAGGCGTTGCCGTTTGCACTCACAAGCTAAGTATACGAATTCTTCAGAGTTTTTGTTTGTTCTTTGTAAAAAAACTTTTTGTGGCCAAAAACAACGGTGGTTGCGGTTGCATTACAAATCGACATGTTGTATAATTCTGAATTTGCCCGAATAATATGATTACATTTTTTCTATGTTGTATTTGCTAAATTTACGCTTTGTCAAGTGGGCCAGTTTCGGTAACCTTATCGAACTCTTTGTCAAATCAACAACTAACGATGCGTTTTTTTGGTTATCAAATCTGATTGGATACCAAACCTGTCTTTAAGATATGTTTTTAGTAAGTACTTGGCTTGCTATGCATCGGTTGGATATCTGATGCATTAGCATGTTCGATTAGTTTAAACTTGGCTTTTATTTGAAAATATCAATCTTGACAGAGTAACGAGTTTTTAGTCAGAATTTAAATCGTATGGTTAGAATTTAAGTCGTAGTTCTGTGAACTTTTTTAGTCATTTCAATGCTGATGAGATAAAGCGCATGTTTGAGGAAATATCAGATTTATTTTGAAATGTTTTATTTTCTAACGTGTAAACATATAGATCAACATCGAAACGCGTATTCTGGAATGAATCTTGCGCTCTACGCCAAGCAGAAGCATCACAAGCATCATAAGCGCAGAGCGGATCGTTCCAAATCGAAAAAATCTCAAAGTAATTCAGAAAATGAAGACAAAGCAGGTGAGAGACTCTTGTCTATAGCAACTTACCCAAGGCCACCTAGAACACAAAGCCTGTTACTCGTATCTAGATCGACCGATGACGTCACCAACAGTCGTCCTTTATATTGCACTGAGTAAACGCAGGTGTTCTTTCCACAAATAAGCCATTCCTGTACAATACATTTTGGGGCTTTAATTACTAATCTCTGCGCATGCATATATGACAAAGTAACGCTTTAGGGGTTAGCTTTGAATATAAAACACAGCAATGACTAATCAAAAGCTATAATTAAATAAAAAAGCATAAAAGTCACGTAACTAAAATTTTGTAATAATACTCATACAGTTCCTGAGTAAATCACTTTTCTCAGCAGCTACTGTGGAAGCTTAACATAAAATAACTAATAAAATATACAGCATCAATTCGGCATAAAATCCAACTATCCGAGCAAATATACATCTATAAATAATTTTTGAAAATGTCTCGCTGTCACGAACCCGTTAGGTTAATAGAAAACACTAAATAAACAATTTATGAAATATAGAAACTGTGCATATGCAAGGTACAGATGTAATTGCGATTTAAGCTCAGAGGGCATCAAAATCTCAATAATTTTTAAGAGAAGTTTAGAAAATGTACATTTTCAGAGTAAAATCGAAAAAAAAACGATATCTTGGAGCACTTTGAAATATCTACTCTATTTCAAGTGAGCATATTCAATTTGCACCTCTTCGACAAGCGCTTGGTACGGATTTCATCGTTTTTTTGAAAGCGTAGGTTGTTCAATAGAATGATTGTGCTCGCCCAAAGAATCATTTGACAACTTACTGTGGTCATGCGTGGCACAAAAGTTAGCAAGGCCGCTGTTCATCATGAATTCTCCGTCGTGAACTGCCAAACAGGTATTGATAGCAAGCTTGGGTTATGAAGATCTATAAAAGTTATCACTTTCGGAGAATTTCTTGTTAGTGAGGTAGCAAACCAGCACTACACCTATGACATCATGAGTAGGGTATAGCAGTCCTCTTGATAATCCTTTCATCATTGTGATTTGAAAGTCATCAACATTACCGCTGCTGCTCACAATTTGTTCATTGCAATCACCGCATTTCAGTTTTTTGTTGATGGAGTAGCAGCAGTAGCCTGTGATGTACGTCAGCGCATGCAGTTTTTGTTTGCCTTCTATTTCTTCTCCGGAAATGTTGATGGGATAGGGTTGAATAGCCACTGAAGTATTCTCTTATCGTTCCCAATCGAAGGTGAAGTCATTAATGGTAACATCGTGTCCTTGCAAGAGAGTTTCAAGACTGAAAGCAAATTTTTGTGGCAGCTTCAAGCTTTCAAGTTTCGCCAACTTTACAGGCTGTAAGAAAGCATTTAGAAACATATCTTCATTTAGACACACAGCAGCTATGACTGTTGAACCAGTTGTTGCTGAATTTTGCAGGTAGCGAATTTGTATTTCATTTGGCTGCTGGATTAGATGCCATGGTGGTTCGATTTTTAACTTTTCAACCACCTCCATCAATGATGAACAACGGCCATTCGCTTTTTGCAAATCAGATTCTTTTTTACTCTTCTCAGTCGCTTTTTTTGTGTTTTGTTCTTCGTTGGATTGCATAATTTTTTTGCGGTTCAGTCTTTTAGATGAATAGGGTTGAGAAAGATATGATGGGCAATTAGGAAATAGGGTTGGAATGGCATCAGGCGACAACTTTGGAGTTTACAGATTGCAAGTAATTGTTTTTCCAGATTTTTCGTCGAAAGCTGATGCAGTGCGAATAATTTTGCTTTCAGGAAAATGCTGTTCACACACCTGCAAGTGGTAACAATTAAAACGTAAGCCCAGTAGTGCAGCACAAGAAATTATAAAAAAATATGTCCTTCCTGCTAGGCTGGGCAGCAAATGCGAACTTCAACTGGTTTTATCACCGAACTTGAACCTCAAACAATTATTCCTTAAACTTAAAAATAAATTCAACCAAGTTTGAGTTCACTAATTAAGTGTAATGAATTACCTTCATAAAATGACCATTATTTGTCGAATCAGGAAATCTCTGATTTTGTTTGCATCCATTGAAAGCTTTTTCTGATGGGTCTGAATTGAATGTGGCGGTCATTTCCTACAAGTCATATTCAAAAGCCGGTGATTTCTGATTTGAAACCATAAACATTAAAATCACTTTCTGAATCTGGGTTATTACTAAGAAAGAAAGTACCATCTTAATCGTTGGATGAAACTGTCCAACTTGTCAAGCAGGGACTGAAGGTAATATTGTTTGGATCGAGTAGGCATGTTTTTCAAAAAATAATTAAACTGAACTTTGTAAAGATATAAATTGCCTCTAGGTTTAACGTCAAAAGGACTTGCATCAAAACTACTCACAGGTATCAATATACCAGTACTAATTATAAATCATTTAAAAAAATCATTTTGTGCCAATATCTGTTACATATTACCACAACTTAGCAAACAGTAACATATCATGACAAAAAAGTGTACGTACTTTGCTCTATGTAGATGGCTTAAAATTTACTCTTAATGGCATGCACCCATTTTCGCTTCAACTTTTTATTTTTGGGAAATCCCAATACTGAGATTTTAGGGTCATTGTTATAGTTTACATTGCACCGTGGCATACAGCAACAGTGTGGCATTAGTTCTGCTTTTTGATGCAATAACTTAAATTATTATTTTTTTTAAGAAAAAAGTATTTAACAACAACACAGTCTTATTTACTCAGCAACATAAAATGCATACATAGTTCATGATTTTTTGGCATGAAATAGATACAATGTTCATGTTAATATTGGTTCACTTTTCATCATGTAGCCATGTTTTCTTCACACCATTACATCACCAGGCTATACTGTGATTGTACCAGCTCCTCAATACTGTTGTATTGAAAAGTAACAGTAAGATATGTACTTAAGGCATGTTTATGCAGCAGCATGGCATTGGGATGGCATCTAGCTGGGGTTGTCTTTGAAAAGGTAAATGATTCACTTAACCAGTTAACCTAGCACCTTGGAACTGCCCACTGTTCCAGTGCTTCATATTTTTTCAATTTTTCAACTAAATCATTTTTAAGACACAAACCAGTAAGTTATACAGTTAAAGCAGGATACAGCCTCCAGCCTGTTTTGCTTAAATGCCTTGCCAACCTATCGGTAACTCTCTTTAAATGTGCAAAAATAAAGAGGGTTACCGCTGGGTTGGCAATGCATTTTGTTTGCTTGAAATGTAAAGGAATAATCGAAGAGACGATGGATTCGATCGAGAAGTTGTGCGATGAAGTGGAGACAGTGAATGGATTGTGTTATTTCCGTGACAGACTAAATGCTGGTGGTGGTTGTGAAGCGGCAGTTACAGCAAGAGTGAGAATCGGTTGGGTAAGATTCAGGGAATGTGGAGAGTTGTTGCTTGGAAATAGGTTTCCTCTGAAAATGAAAGGTAAAGTCTGTCGTTGTTGTGCAAGATCAGCAATACTGTATGGAAGTGAGACATGGTGTCTAAGAGAAAATGAAAAAGCAGTTTTGGAGAGAACGGAGAGAGCTATGGTGAGAGCTATGTGCGGTCAGAAAGTGGTAGACAGAAAGACGACTGAAGAACAGATGGATATGTTGGGTTGAAGGAAACTATAGGCCGATTAGCAAAAGCGAATGGAGTTAGATGGTTTGGACATGTGCTGAGGAGGGATGACGACAGTGTTTTGAGAGCTGCTCTGAATCTTGAAGTGAGTGGCAAGAGAAAGAAGACCTGGAAGAAGCAAGTGGAAGAGGAGACAGAGAAGATTGGTTTGAAGGAGGATGCCCTGAGACGAGACAAGTGGAGGGATGGAGTGCGAGCAATTGCAGAAGGAATTGGGTAAATCCGGCCATCTCTGCTTAAGGGACAACACCGGATAAAAACTGAATAACTACTACTACTTACCCCAAATTATTCTAAGTTTAATAAAAGGTCCAGGTTTTGTTAATATGCTGGCTTTTTTATGGTTTTAAAGTCTTATTTTTGTGCCAATATTTTCGTTTGTCATAGATTAGTGTAAAACTGTACGTAACTAACCAGTACTTAATCATTTCTACCCTTAACCAAACCAAACTTTCCATTACAAAATAGTGCTTACAACAATACAATAAAGTGAACTAGTATTCAAAACTTAGTTTAAATTCCCACTGTACAACCTCTAAAGAAAAAAAAAACAATTCGCAACGTGATTATCAACTTTCTTCCTACATATTATTTTCTCTGCAACTAACACAACAATCTATGCATGCATAGATCCTGTGACAATTGACACCTCGCTGTGTGTAAGGCTGTGAGCACTCAACAGCGCAAGCACATAATGGAATACTTTTGATGACGTCACAAACAGCATGAAAGGCCTTGTGTTCTAGGTGGCCTTGACTTACCGCCTTAAGTTGGTGTTTCTACTAGATCTGAAGATAACTTTTTATTGCTTTTAGAACAAGTTCGCAATACTTGATATGTCTTTTGCTAAGTTTTGTCTATTCGTTCACTGTGTTCACAGTCATCCGTACAATTAAAATTGATTTGCAAGATGAAATAACAGATCGAATAGTTGTGAACGAAACTTAAGATTGCCTGGTTGTTAAACAATATTTTTTTTTAAACTGATGATTAGTAATATGAAGCAGCTCAACACATATAATTTCAGGACACTGATAGCTTACCAACAGATATCTAAAAACATAGCTTTCAATAAAATGACAAAAAGCAACAAGTAGTAAGAATTTTTTTATTGCGTTATATCTAAAAACATCTTTCAATAAAATCGGCAATAAAGCAACAGATTTGAAAACATTGCGGTATATTTGCAAAAGGCATTATTTTTAAGCTTGATTTGCCTTTTGCGCGTCAAGACCTATTAAATGGGGTATCAATTGTGATGATACGTCCTCCAGATATTAGCAATCGAAAAGTTGTTACGCCTGAGTGATTTTGAAGGCCTACCATCAGTAATCGTGGGGTCAAAAGTAAAAGTGCACTTCCACATGGTTCATTTCATGCTAATAGGATAAAGTGGTTTTTGAGGTACCTTGTGTGAAAAAGCCAATTTGAACAGATGTGATATCAAAGAGGTCTGATGCATCAAAGTTCTATGTTTAAATTAGACGATTTTCGTTCTGCTTGAGTGAACACAAAAATAGTAAATTGTGAATGGCCATTACTTGACCCACTCTTGTCCAATTTTGAAAAAAGTTTAGCTTTTTATGATCAAGGGCAAAAGATCTATTTTCTTGCCAAGTTGGATGAAAATCTGAGATGGTGGGTTTCGTGTTGCCATTTTTTTGCATCAGTTGGCATGGAAACGACCCACGGAATCTAAGTAAATTCTGTTTTTTACAAATTGAAAGCCAGGTTGACTAATTGAATAATCATGCTCCTATTACATTTTCTGGTTTATTTTTGCACAATTTTGCTTCCTTTAGTCTTAATTACAACTGTCGCATGACTTGAGTGATGTGTTTTATTGCAATGATAAAGCAGTATAAATGTAGATTGAAGTCGTTTTCAAAGAAAGTTGGCATTACTTTCTATTCTGGTTTTGAACCAAGGAATAAAAAGATCTCTAAAACTGGCTTTCGGGTTGCGTAAAAAAGCGATCGTTTTGTAAATTTAAAGTACAGTCATACCTCACCTTTACGAACTAATTCGTTCTTCAATGTGGCTCGTAAAACGAGAGTTCGTAAACTGAGGTTCTTTTATACACAGAAAGTAATGCATAAATTGGGGTTACGTTCTTATGAAAAAAAATCATTATAAACTTAAAAAAGGAAGAGTAAAATGCATGTATTACTTAATCCAAGCTTTTAATAAATGAAAAGAACACTTTTTTATTCTAAAGGAATGAAAACGAACACTTTTCAATGACATGATGAAGGGTAAAGTAACCAATAATAAAAATAAGTTAACAACTACTGTACATATGCACAAGAGCTTCTGTCTTGGAAGGAATGCAAGAACTTACTGCAGAGCTAGCCAATGAGCACTGAGCAGTATCCCTTTCAAGCGCCGAGTTACAATAAAATCGTTTGTAATCGTTACACTACGGTTTGGGTTGCTGCTATTTGCGCTCAAAAACGTTGCAGAACGTTTCAAGACAAAGTCAATGCGTTTCTGTTTTCAATTGCGTACGTATTCTGTTGTTAACATTCAAAAAGATTGAATAGAACCAACCACACTTTCTTCAGATAGAGCTTGCTGACAGTGAGACAAGACCGCAGAAAATATTGCACCACGATTGTAATTAATATAATACTTCAGTTGTTTGATAAATTACAAAATTTGTTGGTTCTTTGTTGAAGCTGTTACTTCTAAAAATCTATTTCGTAATTCTGAGGTTTCGTAAAGCGGGAGTTCGTAAAATGAGGTATGACTGTATACATTTGCGGCTTTTTTAATCCTTGTTTTTCTCGCTCCTGCTTTATGTAGCCTGCGGTTATGCTGGCGATGTAACCACCTTGTTTTGTAAACTTCAGACTTCCGGTAAACTCTCGGTGCAACTAATGCAATCAATATTATTTTACTCTGACGCTTTAGTCATTAAACACTCTCGCCAGTTTCACCGAGATCACTCTCTCTCTTAAGGCTGATTTATACAGTTTTAGCAACGTCTGATGGGTAAAGATGATTTGCTGCCATTTTCAGGCTTAAGCCAGCTTTGCTTTTTTAATGCGCTTGGATTTAAACTAGCTTGGATTACCACGTTACTAAACAATCCAAAGTTTGCAAAACTTTAGTTTGAAAAGTCCCAAATTGCATAAGAATAGAATGTGCCTTGCATGATTGGGGAAGTTTTCCGTAACAAGATGTTACGTTGTCGCTGTTTCCTTTTTCAGACCTAGTTAGAACAACATAATGCTGTATTGCGTTTACGGTAAACATGTTGATCGGTAGATAGACACTTGATAATGTTAAGCCTTTGAGGCATACGAAAGAATTTCGTCGCACTTTGATAAGACTAATTTAGACTTTGTCTCGTTACATATTGACGCATGTCAACAAATTGTTTTTTTGAGTGCTTGAAACCATCAAAATAAAATTACGAAGAGGTTTTAAAGTATATGATCTGGCTTGTAAACAGAGCAGAATATTCTTGTTTTACTGTAGGCTAGTTGTTATTATTCCAGACTAGGCAAAAGAATAGCAAAGTATGTCAAATAAAAACTGAACTGAAGCCACTTTTGTCACATTAAGACACCACTGATAAATATACTATTGTGTTGCAAAATTTTACAATATTGCAATTAATTTTTTGCTTTTTCAATATTCTTTTTGTTACTTAAATATCAATACCTTAAATAGACGTAGGCTCATTTTCACTTAATGTTCTGCATTGACCAGCTTATAGCTTGAGTTATGGCATTTTTTATCATCTTTTTCAGTGTTGCCTCCGAACCAACAAGTTCAATTCATTTTGGGGGGAGCGCAGCACGATTCCTTCGATAACTTGCTTCATTGTGATGGAACCCCCTGCTTATTTACTGAAATGGAGCAATTGAGAAGTGAAGATGGGGAAATGGTTTGGAAGGAAACTGCAAGGTAGGCTGAATTGCTGCGAAGACGTGTGCTGGATTATTTGCTTTGCACCGAAGTTCCGAATCACTTTTTCTAGTCAACCATAGTTTATGAGTTGTAGTTTTCAGTTGAGGTGACCATTAGCTGTTTACATATCTGACCTAGGTCACTCATTTGATGTTTAATAGATCGGAAATGTGATAGTGTAGTTTACAACTGATGAAATCATTCGTAACTTCTATTTTGGCATGGAGTTGCGTACTAGTAATTTAAGTGAGAATTTAGCTATAGCTGTCGTATTGTTTCGTCACAACACTGACATACTACGACCCAGCGCAACAAAATTTAATTCCTCGTAGACTAGTATTCACAATTTTTTTCCATATTTCTCCCTTACAAACCCTAAGCACATACCATTTTCTCCCTACGGTAAATCACAAAAAAATGACTTCCAAAATCCAGTTTTATTAAAAAATAGTTTTAAAATAAGCAAAGGAATTTTCTAACATTTCTCAGTTCAGTTGTAGGCCTAGTGAAAACCTTAAACCTCGCAACAGTTATCAGAAAAATTTTTAGGAGAAAAGCTTGTCCAATTTGTTTTAACACTTCGAAGATTTAATCTTATAAAAGTGGAGTACTTTTTGAAAAAATGTTTATAACGGCACTAAAAGCGTTTTCAGCTAAATCTATATTGGAAGATAGCAGAAGTCTGAAAGAATGATGAAACATCCTGTATAATCTGAAGTGTTGTATATATCATTGCACGTGCTGTTTGTAGTTCTATATGCTTCGTACTTGTACGTCACTGAAAGTAGTGTTGGGAGGGCGACTAAGGGGTAACTTCAGATTCTGGTCTAGTATTAATTTATAGGGCTGGAGATCAATTTTGGGGTTCAAATAAATCGAGATACTCCTGTTTTCGGGTGTTGGGCTTCCCCCAAAAGGGCATCTAATTTGCTTTTCAATAGCTGATCTTCGAAAATATACGATTTTTAAATCAACAAAGAGCACAACAAGCTTCTTCCCCTCTCAACAAAATTATGTTCTCTCGCCTTGGGGGCTGATCTTCAAAAATTGGATACTGAATCTGGGCCAGTCTTTCAACATTCCTGATTACTTAGAAGCTAAGTCACGTTACAGCTTTAACTGTAAATGGTGGTAGCATCGAAGTTGTTGAGGTTACAGCATTGTTGTGTGATGAACACAGCAACATGTAGCTGTATGTTTTGAGATTTTTATAATATACAACAATTGTGTTTACGTTGTATAACAAAAGTGTAATCTATCATTTACGTGTGTTCATATATAAGCAGCAGTTTACCGAACCACTGTTTACGTAAATCTAATACTTTTCCCCTATTTTTCTCTTAAGCAAATTTTCTTCCAGCAATTAGTAATCCTTCCCTTAGTGAGCCAAGTGCCTTCCGGTTAAGAATTACTGTCATAAACTATCCTATATTTGCCTATTCTACTTACGTTAAAACTGGCGTTTCCGAACAAATATGGCTGAATTTCTTTAAACTTGCAAGTGACTACCGGTTGCTACGTAAAGCTAATTAGGAATTGCCTTACCTGTATATGGCATTAAGTGTTTGGCAAAATTGCATAACGCAGATAATTACTTACTGGCCTACACGAAAGAAAAACAAAGTTTACAGTGTTGTTGCGTGTAAGATCTGTTTCAAGAGCAGGTTCCATATTTGCAAAATACTTTTTTAAGTTAAATTGCTAAGAAGACATAACGGCATTACCGATGCTGCAGAAACAATTTCACTTTGTAAACCGACCATTATGTTAACAAATGTCGGGTTGGGATTTTGATAATATAATTTGCGACAAGAAGTCTATGGCACTACCCTGGGAGTTCAGGTGCACTTTAGCTCAAATTAAAAAAAATTCCCCTACTACAGTGGCTTAGATTGCACTATAAAAATAGCATAGTAAAATATTACCTTAGGAGTTTATCACCAGCCTGTTCACATAAAGAATGCCCACTGCTCAGTTACTTATTGTGAGATATCGCTCATTTTGACTACCTGCATTTGCCCCTAGATGGATTAAATTTGAGGAATGTGTGGAGGAAGGAGGAGACCGATGGAGCAAGCCACATGTTTCAACACTCAGTCTTCACAGTCTTTTCGAGCTGAGGTCATGTGTCTTGAACGGTGTCGTTTTACTTGACATGGTTGCCAAAGATTTTGGACAAATCGCAGGTTTTATTCTTTTTGCTGGCTTAAACATGCACCGAGCTGATGACATTCAAGCTTGGTTTTTGATCTGAGTTTTTGATTAAACTGAAGGCCTCTCAAAAAACGCTTGTATTTTTGTTTTAATTATTTACTTCTAATACTTAGCCAATACATCTGTCTGAAACAGCCTTCAGTTTGTAGTGAAAAAACTCTTAGGCTCTTGACTTTTGTGTGGACATGTCTAAAACAGCATTTAAAAGTACCAGGTATTTTTATTTGTAGAGTGAAATAAGAAAACACTACTTTTTCAAAAAAGTGGCGTTTTTTTGCTAAATTAGGTTATTGTAGCGAAATTCTTTTACATGTAGATGTAAATTAATTTTAAGTGGTTGTAGATGCAGGTGATGCTGGTGTCGCCTTTTTGCATTGAAGTGCTTTTTCTGCAGCAACCTAGCAATTTACTTGTTACAGTAGAAGCCGCTTGATATGACCATCTTTGGATCAGACCATTTTGGGTATAATAACCGAACTATTATAACCATCGTAGATCGACACAAGCAGCCACGAAATGACCAACAAAAACTAAATTTATAATTCAGTTTCCATAAACACAAATAAAAATAACTTACAGTTACTCATCACATAATCAAAATCATGATTTAACTTGTACAGTATAAAAACATACAAACACGCGATCGATGACAAACTCAAAATGTCACCTTCTCATGAATTAGTTTATGCGGTTAGTTTTGAGGTACAAAAAAAATCAGTGATATCGCGCTGAGCAAAATCTTGTATCGAAAAATCACAAATTTGTCCGCCGAAGGTATCAAGTTAACTTGTCCACATGCAATGACGCAAACGCATTGACGATGCCGAAATCACGTTGTATGCACGCGGTAAACACCCATGAACCGTTTATATGCAACAACGAAATGCCAAAATGCAACGACTCTGTGCGTGGTTTGAA
This sequence comes from Trididemnum clinides, assembly GCA_963675345.1. Taxonomy (NCBI): domain Eukaryota; kingdom Metazoa; phylum Chordata; class Ascidiacea; order Aplousobranchia; family Didemnidae; genus Trididemnum; species Trididemnum clinides. The sequence goes on along the minus strand of OY776296.1, from coordinate 13,316,272 downwards.
GAAAATTTGAAAAGGAGGAAAGAAGTTAAATAAGTTTGAGAGAGATTGAAAAGTGGACATAATATTCGAATTTGGGACATTACTCGAACAATTTTATATTAAAAAATTCCATACCTCACTAAAATGATCATAAAAAGAGATCATGTTGTCCTTGGTCATATTAAGTGGCTTCCACTGTGCTATAACAAACAAATTATCCGATTTGATGCAGTATGATATGTATAATCATTAGAAATAAAGCTTAATTGTTTAATGCTTATCAGTAACTTGACCCAGTTGCTGTTGTTCCAGGGTTTTGGTAAGACTAAAGCAACATATAGTCTTAGGACACTACACGAAATGCATTAATATTTATTATTTTTCAGAATTGTCTTTTGGCTACCCTACAGTCAAATAATGCTACCGGACCTAAACTACCCGCCAACATTTAGTTGTACTGTAGTTAGTAGGCCTATATCTTCCAGAATTAGAACTTCAATTTAATGGATTACAGCAGTGATTCTCAACTTTATGTAACCGTTGCCCCCTTACAGCACTCTACATATCATTATCGCCCCCTCACCCCGCAATACAAAAACACGTAAAGTTACTAACAAATTTACTGCAAATACATAAACAAGTAGACGAATCATTGTAAATGGTGTTTCTTCAATGAAATGGATGAGCTTGGTGATCTTCAACGAGCTTTTTAATATTTGGAGACATTTCGGTCAGGTACAATCGTAAATCACCCCGTTTGCTGATGGAAACACGATTTCTTTGTTTTGATAGCAATAGCGTCACGGCTGAACACCCTTTTTCCACCAAATAAGACGTCGGAAATGAAAGAACCCATGCTCTTACTTCGTTCCATATGAGCGGGTATTTGCCAGATGCCTTGCACCAAAATAAATCATACCTATCTTTAAAGTTTATTTTGGATTTGTCATCATTTTACAAGTCGATAAACTGATCTTGAAGTTCAGCTTTTAGGTCGGCAGAATTAGCAGAAAATGTTTGAATTATCCAGCGTGGGAGATTGAGGCTTACGAGATCTGCAAAGCGAATGTGTATAGGTCCCTGTAGGTTATGTAAATGCGAATAGTATTTCAGTCGTTCATTTTCTGTAAGATCATTTCCGCAGAGATTTGGAAATTGAGACAGAATGTTTCGCCCCATATTTTCTTTGTACTAGAAAAGCTTCCGTGTAAATGACGTTTTCACGCTTTTGCACCGGATAAGCGAGATCATTTCACCCTGAAGTTTTTTGTTTACTTCATTCATGAAAGTAAAAATGCTTGCCCAATTAGCGATATCATTTTTTAATGATTTCACTGATTCGGCCTATTGACAATCGATGCCGGAGAGGAATTCAATTACTGAATCGTAAAGGGAGTAAAAGTGAGTCATGCAAGCGCCTTTTGAAAGCAATTGTACTGCGGTATGTAATAGAAGACGTTCAAAATCTTCTTCGTTGTCGTGACAAAGTGCGCCAAAAGGTCTATCATCAAGAGAATGAGCTTTTATCTTATTGATGCATTTTTATCACAATATGCAATGAGTTATGCAGTTCAGCATTTAGATTACAAGCGACCAAATGCTGCCGGTGGATAACGCAGTGAGTTGGGAGAGTCCAGGTATTTTCTTTTTCATTACTGCGATGAATCTTCGATGCTTCCCTACTATTGTCGCAGCACCGTCTGTTGCACATTGCAATATATGTTGCATTGGTATTTCCTTTTCCTCATAAAAATTCTCCACTGCATTAAAGACAGTTGTTGCCCAAGTATCAGCAGGAAGACTGATTGCAAAAATCGTTTCTTCTTGAGCCTGCATATTATGTATAAATCGCACGTATCCCAACAGTAGCGATTCGTTATCACTTAAGGTGGATTCATCTATTTGCAGTGAATGTTTGGATACTGACAAGATTTCAACTAGTTGTTTTAATACGTGCGAGCTCATTTCATTAATGCGTCACTGAACTGTATCATTGCATTGAGGCACAGCACGCAAAATTGAGGAAACATTCTGTTGTAAAACTGTTTCAATTATTTCTTTTACGGGTGGTAACACAAGGTCTTCACCAATAGTGTGTGTGGCTTTGCCGTTTTTGCAATTAGCTTAGATATATTATATGAAGCAGTTAGACCATATTTCGGTCGCTTGTCAGCCTGTTTAAAAAAGATCGAATTGTAGTTTGTTTTGCTTCTTCTTCTCGAAACGTCTTGAAGTTACTGCCAATTTTGTTCGGATGCATTCTGTTGAGGTAGTCTTGAAGTCAACTCGGCTTCATTGCCTAATTAGAGAAGATAGAACCATAACAAAGGCACATTGGACGGGTAGCGTCATGTGGAGCTGTTGTAAAACCAAATTTTAAATTAGTGCAGGTATATTGAGACACTTTCTTGTCTTCTGGATTTTTTGCAACTTTCTTGATGGTGTGGACATATTTTCAGGAACTGTAAACTTAAATGAAGATTAGCAAAGTACATTTAAATTGACATTACACCATGCGCATATGAAATAGCGTCATTTGCAGAGGCGCCACTTGACTTCCCCATGACTTTGGGCATCAGCGGCACTCTACAGGCAAAGGGCTCCACCTGCGGAAAGAACGCACTCCAAATCCGACATTTTTACATTGATTCAACGTCCGAGGGACTGTGAAGCAATGTAAAAATGTCGGATTTGGCTGCCCGGGTCTGTCACAAACCAATCGAAATGGCGTATTGATCGGAAAATTTTCTCAGATTACTAGTGAAGTAAGCTGAACTGCAACGACAAGTTTCAGTTTATGATGCAGTGTTTATGGCTGAACTAAACTGACTTCCAATTAAGCCAAACTCAAACTCACTAACTAGCCTGACTCATTACTAAAAAGATTTGCACTACTGATAACGAGGATTCCAGCAAGTTGTTCAAGTTGTGAGAACATACGCTCTTATTACATTACAATTGAACCAGGATATTTATAGCCTTTACACAAGTAATTATGCAATTCGATTACCACTAGGAGATAAACAAAACAAGTTTTAGGATAATTTTAACTTTTCGAGAATTAGCTGTCGCCCTCTCCGAGTTTTCACCCTCTATTATATCTTTTTCTCTCCCAAGGGGGCAATATCGCCCACTTTGAGAACCACTGGATTATAGCATTTTGTGGCTTAAACGTACTTACAAACCTCTAATGTAGGTTTGCCACTAAAAGCATTGCTTTAAAATATTAAAAAACTAAGACCTTTGCTACTATAGCCTGCAAAAAGCTCATACTTTTAAAAATCCTAGGTTTCTGGACCACCTATTTGTCTCTGTTAAAAAGAACTTCAATATATCCGGCTTTTAGCAAATACTTTTGATGACTCAGCAAAAAATGCTGGCCAAAAGCCCGCGGCATTTGGACATGTAGATTGGCTAAGTGTAAAAATTGTTTAAATACTTCTAAAACGTCCATTTATTGATGTGCGGGTTGATTTCGATAATCGCCTCTATTTGCAGATCTTGTTCTTGAGCATATGGTGTCGCAAGGTCACCTCCCTCACGATGACGATCTCGTTGACAAAGTTCGCGCTGCGTTGCTCAGTGGCCACGAGCACCAAGGAGAGAAAAAGAAAGGCCTGACTTCGATCAAATCAGTCACTGATTTCATGGTGCGCAAAGATTCGGATTCACACTTAAAAACGCACGGTAAATATAGTAATGCTTTTTGTTGCTGTTGTAAAACATGTGCAACTTTGGTCATCTCAATAATGAAGCAGTAGACTCTTGTTTTAGTGGAACAATTGTTTGTCGTTATGGTTAGTTTTTGTTGCTCCAGGTCTCACTTCAGCACTGACTGCTCCGTCACTACTAAGTAGAACCAAAAGTTTAACTCCTGCAAATTCATCTTTTACACAAAACGACAGTCAAAACGGTTTATCGGAGAGCGACAAGAAAAACAAAGTAAGCTTTTTTACAATGATGATGTTTATAAAGCAGACTGTCTTTGGTGCCGCAAAACTTACTTTTTTGTTTGGCAGTTAAACGCGAAACAGGTTTGTATTTTTTTAAGAAACAACTCTTTGGAATTTGGTGCTAGAGTAGCACATCATCGCTTTGTTTTGGCGAGTAGGTAGTTGCTCGTACCTGTCTACGCGTCAAGTGGCTTTGAAATAGATTTGTTAGTGGCGTAGAATCTAAAAAACAGCTTTAAAAAGCTAATGTGCCACGTGCTCTTTATACTGCACTTGTCAACTGCAAAGAGGTGTAGGCGACACATTGTCGTGAAGATTGGCAGTTTTTTTACTCATCTATATTCAGGTGGCTTTATCGAACAGTTTTATGTAACTAGAAAGTTTTGCGTTTTATTTTTTTATTTGTCTTTCTTTACCGCATGAAAGCAACAAGCCTGTTACCGGCATTTACAAGGTCGCTTGTGTGCTGTCATCGTTGCCTTGATTTTGCATCTTGTTTGTTGGTTGTTTGTGCGTTACATATATGATCCAGTTTTCAAATGTGATAAGGTCTAAAGTGTTTTTCTGAATGTGAGGTTGTGTGTTGATTTAGTCAAATTGGCTTGCTAGCTATTTCAATAAACATATATCAGTGCGAACTATACTGTTGCATTTAGGTTCCTTATTTTATGAAGAAAATACCCTCCGGCGCTGAGGCTGCCAATGTTTTGATTGGAGAAGTTGACTTTCTGGAGCAACGTATTATTGCGTTTATCCGTTTGCAAGATGGAGTCAATCTTGGTAATTAAACAGCGGGTTCAATTTGTCATTTTGGTTCAGTGGGTATCAGTTTAGTATTTTTTGCGATGAAGATGCCATTACTTGCAGTTTTGCAGGACGTATGTTCAATCTGTGTGGGCTTAATGCTTAAATTGCTAGGTAAGCTACCTCTGTAAGCAGTTATTCTGAGGAAGGTGTCTCGTGACTACGTTTATTCAAGCATTGCTGTGTGGATTTACGCATGATGCTATTTATATTTCAACCGCTTTGTGCAATTTTTGGAATAAAATAAACTTTGCTGTGGTATAGAAGCACCTACGGTTTCCAACGGTTTCAACATCCGGTGTAATTCGGCTACTTTTTTTGTGATCAGGGAGACTTACTGAGGTTCCGATTTCAACTCGCTTTATATTCCTTCTTTTGGGTCCGGCTGGTTATTACAAGCAATATCATGAAATTGGCCGTTCCATAGCAACTTTGATGGCTGACGAGGTAAAAGCCGATTTATAAAGAATTTTCATCTAGATCAATTAGACTTAAGCTGGTGTCTGAATTTTAAGATTTACAAGTCTGGGTTTCTTGACTGCCGCACCAACTACGCGCCTAATGTGAAAAAAAAAATCAGACAGTCTGATAATTCCCAATCTTCCCTTTACTGTTTCATTGGACCTTTCAAGCATTACGAATTAACTAGACCAGGGGTGGGCAAACTACGGCCCGCGGGCCGCATGCGGCCCTCGAGAGCATTCTGTACGGCCCGAGAACACTTTTTGAAACTTTGCCATATTGAAATAAATACGACAAGGGGACTGACAAGGCGCAAAAGCGACGGTGTCCTTAAAAAAAAGGTAATCACCTCTTCCTTAGACGGAAAATGCGTCAGAGCCTACAATTGCCCCCAATCACGCATTTACCGTCTACGAAAAGGCGATGACCTTCTTTTTTTTTAGAGACACCACCGTTTTTGCGCCCTGACATACCACATTGCAAGGACATTTCGCGAAATTTTGAGCTAATGCAATTTCTTTTGTAGCATGTAGCTGTACGAGACAACAAGCCCTGGCCCTCGACCACCCTTAAGTGGTCGATGCGGCCCTCCGGCTAAAAAGTTTGCCCACCCCTGAACTAGACCAAACCCACCCATCTTGCGGTTAGGTTGTAAAGTAGTTGGAGTGAGATTAATACTCTGTCATTTTAACGATGACATCAGAATCTTTTTTAGTAATGCTTTTTATACGTCTCACATTTTTGTACGCCTTGCTCTTTTAAGTAATCCAAGTTGGCTTGTAAATAAATTGATTTTTTCTTTGTTTTGCTTTGCCAGAAACATTTTAAAGTTTATTGTAATGTTTAGTTGATATGTCACTTTTATTTTTATGATGAAAAACCGCCAAATTGTGGTCGCAGAATTGTCTATTACATGTCAATTGATAATGTCTTTAATGTGAGATATTATACATATGACCTTTATGGATTGCAGCGTCATTGTGCGAAAGGCAAATGCGATAATAACGTTTTAATAACATTTCGATTGACTTTTTATTTCCCATCCTAATTATTGAATTTTCTTGGTCGATACCAACGGTTGTGTATCGGAAGTTATTTTGGTTCACTATTTAATAATGACAGCGACACTTCAAATAAAGCGTCGTTTTTCTTATAAAACTCGTAACCAAAGCTCCTGGTAAGTATTATATTTTTTGAAATAAATTTGTTCGTTTTTTCATTGTTTTGTGTGACACGGAATGGCGATTTCCAATTTTACCATATGTAACTTATTAGCACATTTCTCCGTTTCCGAAGCACCATAAGTTATAAACATCGGCCGCTTCTTTTAAAAAAACGTTTAGGGAACGTCTCGAATTAAATCTGCAGTAGAGACATGTTATTGACATAATTTAAAAGACTTAAAACGTGACTGCGGTGAAGAACAATCCGTAAAGCTTGCCCATCGAGACTATGCTGCATCCAATCTGAAAGAACTGACCGTGCCTGCTTTCAACTGGTTGTGTAACTGAAGCTACGTGGTACTGATAACCGGTTAGCCAGAAGAAGTATATCTATCTATTAGCGCCTTCAACAGTAAGACTAGCTGCTACTACGGATAGCATATTTGCGTTAATCGGCGACATGGTAGAGTGGTTTTAAGCGCCATTTTTTCGTGCTTTATACCTTATTATGGCAACGTTGTTGTGCAGTCGGGGAAACGTACTTCACGGCCATTTTCAATGGTTGGTTGCACTGCTCGTGGCGGAAAAGCTCTATGCATGCAATATTTTAACCCCTAAACGTGTCTGAACGTGACTATATTTTGGCTTAGCAGACAAAAGATTTTAACTGTGAGCGGGGGGGCTCTATGGTCGTATGGCATTTTCCTTTCATCAAGATCTCATGTGTACCGCATTCAATTAAGATTATTTGCCATCTGTAGTCTAAGTAGCACCACGTTATTGTGCTTGTTCTAGTAACAATTGCAGTTTTATAAACTACTGTTTGTTGCAGGTTTTTCACGAAGTTGCCTACAAAGCTAAAACAAGAAAAGACTTACTTGCTGGAATTGATGAATTTCTGGACCAAGTTACTGTTCTACCACCTGGAGAGTGGGATGCCAATATTCGTATCGAACCGCCTAAAGAACTGCCAGGAAATCAGGTTTGTCTAGATCAGGAATGGCGAACCGCCAATCCGTTGCTGGTATTTGCGTGACACACTTGCTCAGGGTGTCTATAGAGTCTGGATACATGTTAAAAAACACGAATTTTTTAATTGTAATGTAGATAAGTAATGTTTTCAACATTTTCATATTTTCAATCTTGACCAAGACAGCTTCTTTCGTTTTGTTTGCAAGTCTTTGGTCGTTCGGAGCGGGATTTCTTGAAAAATTTTCTTGAAATCCCTCTCCGAAAAAAGGCAAGAAATTCCGGTCCGAACGAAGCGGAAGTTTTGGAAGTTTAAAGAAACACTGCATGTTTCTTTAAACTTCTTGACCAATTTCCCGACGGCAATAAAACAAATAGATTTGGCGATAAGGATATTAAAGGTTAAATTCTTCCCCGATTTTGCGATAAGACCATCCTTCTTGTCCACTTAAAAGTGCCAAATCAATTCTTTCTTGTTCAGACAAAGCCATCTTCCTTCTTGGAAAGAAAAAATGATATAAATAAATTAAATAGATGATGAAATGCTCTATGTACCCAGACTTTGTGGATACATACACCCTGTAGATTACATATTGCGGTATCTGTATGTTGACATTTTCAAGGTGAGGACCTTTTTTCTCGAGATATCACATCAAAATTTGGGCCGAGACAGAAGGCGAAAACCTTTTTTTATCGATGCAGCCGCAAAACTGTTGAATCTAAGACCTCTTGTTGTTAAATCTATTACCCTAAGTTTCGCTTTATTCTGTATTTCGCTAATCGATTCTGTTGTTTAATCTGTTACACATCGTTAAATGGATGACCCACTTTTGGTTGTTTCCTCATCAAGATCTCATGTGTGACCCGTTCAATCAAGATTTGCCATGTGTGGTCTAGATCGCGCCACGTTATTCTTGTTTTAGTTATAATTGCAGTTGTCAATTTATACTAAAATTCTAACGCAATGATAAGTTATTTTTATAAATGATTTGTTTTAGAGGGTTTGGAGTTCGTAATTTAGATTTTTTGCTCTGTCACTGCTAGAAAACTAATTTTTTTATGAAATTGCTAGAAAAAGCGTCTTGTGTCCAAGCCAAACGGGGTGCCACCAGGGGCACCAGATGACAAAGATGAACCTCATGTGCATGGTGTACCACCTGAATTGCAACGGACTCACAGGTAGCAATAATTAATGACTGGTGCAAAACATTAATATTGCTTTGATAATAGCTGTTACCTTATAGTTTTGTAATGCTACCACCGATAGCATTATATATAAAGCTTTTTGAAAGCATTCACTAAGGCTTTTTTTGATACTCTTGTCAGTGGTGGCATTACAAAGGTTTTATTAAAACAGCTTTATCGAAGCTGTGTCGGCGCGATGGTGTAGTGGTGAGAGCGTCTGCTTCGCAGTCAGTAGATCTGGGTTTCATTTCCTAAGTCAAGTCATACCAAAATACTTTAAAAAATGGTGTTCACAGCTTCCCTGCTTGGCGCTCAGCATAAAAAAGGGATAGTGTGAAGAACAAGCCGGCAAGCTTGCTTATTGTGTCCTTGGGCAAGGCACTTAACGGGACGCCTCCACCTTTATGTGGCAGACAGGTGGCCCACCCGTACTTCACCGGATTACAATTGTGAAGTTGCCAACCCAGCATGTCGTCAAAGATGACTCTTGGGTACCCACCAGTGGCAGTCCGCCTTGGTGGTGGAGCTACCAGTCACTGAAGACTGGTTCGAAATGGGCTGCCATCTTCCCCTAGCCATCTCTCCCCTAGCCCTTTCCCTAACCCATTTTGATAAGGTTGACAGCATGAACATGAATTGCCGTTCATGCCGTACCCGAGGAAGAGGAGGGTAACCATAAATAACAAACAAGCTGTGACAAAACTATGCAGTAGCAGACAAACCGGTTGATCCCTCGATTAAAATTTGACAACAATGGACAATTTTATTCGCTTGAATGTAGTTGATGCTTGTTATTACGCATTGCGCTCTTAAGTACCCACTGTGGTTAGATGTTCTTTTTTTACTTGTCTCCATCTTTCGTCTTATTTATCAATTAAGGAGAAGCCGTTGTTTTCATTTTGAGACCAAATTGATTAGTTTTGTGATCTGTTTGTTCAAAGGAATTCGAAGTCAATTTTTTCGCATTACGGTGATTGATCTTCCCAAATTTCATTTACCATGTCATCATCGCAAAAATTTTGAGACATTCATTAATGGCAGTTTCGCTGTATTATCTGTGCGGTAATGAGAAATGTCATTGCACTCGATTACTCCGTACTAGAATCGCAAATTTAAAACAAATTCAATGCTAAGGATTTCGTCACTTGCTGCCATGTTATGATTTTAGCTTTTTTTGGTATTCACTAATAGGACCTTATAACTAAATTTTCTTGGCGTATTAATATTTTGTTTAGGCTTTGGCTAATTTTGTGTCATGGCACATATTTTGAAAACCACCAACAGCAGGTGCATTTTTGAAACAACCCATCAACATTTACAACATCAATTGTTATTAAAGACACGAAATTTTGCACTTTAGACAAGACGTTTAGTCTTTTGTTTTAATTGCCTGGATGTGTAAGTCGGGCACACTTAATCTTTACCCCATAACCCAGATATTTGAGGACACTTCAGGTTATCGAAAATCTAAAGAGATCTCTGCTCTAAACCTTAGTAAAGCTATAGCCGATGTTGCTCGCGCGATTTATAAATTGGAAAACCTAAAGGGATATCTACTTTAAACAGTAGTAAAGTTATAGCCGATGTAGCTTGCGCGATTTTTAAATTGCTCTTTAAACAAGCAAAAGCAATATGTGTATTTTGGCTGCCTTGGACCATTAAGTTGCTCTGGAAAAGCTCACGTAATTATCACCACTGCGCGAATAACTGTATAGTGTGTGAGAATTGGTGCGTATTCAATTGAATGACTATCACTTGAGCGTATTGCCTTTCTATTACTATGTAGACGTGGTGCTTCTTATTCTTGGATGACTCACACTCCGCTCAGATTAGCAATCATTCGATTAGTTATTGTATTTTTCAAGTTGATTACTTTTCCATCCATTTCTTATCACAAAAATGATCAATTCACGAGTTAGAGCGATTGCTCTTTGAATGTAGTGATATTTTTAAGCTTTGGGTGTCTTTTTGTTTCGCAATAACCGATATCCATCTACATTTTAGACGCCTTTTGAATTGTTTTTAACGCAGACGTGAACAACTTTTTAATATAAACTTACAAAGTCATGAAACTGTTTTATTTGAAGAGTTCGATTTCACACGTTGATTTTACTACTAACCACAACAAGTAAACCTTATGTTTTCTGTAGATTATTTGGGGGATTGGTGAATGACATCAAGCGCAAAGCTCCTTTCTATCTCTCCGATTTTAAAGATTGTCTCAGTATCCAGTGTTTGGCATCTTTTATTTTTCTCTACTTCGCCATTTTAACTCCAATTGTTACTTTTGGCGGACTATTGGGAGATGCGACCAAAAACTACATCGTAAGTAGCTCTGCTGCTGTTGTTGATGAGCTCCATAGGTTGTCCATCCATGGATAACCTGCATTTGGTGACTGGCTCTGCATCTGATAAACATCACGACTATGCTATTTTTGAATACTGCAACCGCTTACGCAGGACCTTTCTTAACGTTGTTAGTTGTTGATTACAGAATACTCACACGTAGGCTACGTGACAAGTTTACCATCTTGTATCGCTTTCCATTTCTAGCTTGCTTACCAGCACGTTATTTAGCAAAATTTGTTATTACAAGCGTTTTTCTTGTTGTAAAAATTAACCGAGCATCTTGTTCATTGCACTTGTTCCACCTCTTTAAATTGAGTATTACTTAAATTGTGTAATTGTTTTCAGGGCACCATGGAATCTATTTTTGGGGGTGCAATTTCTGGAATTTGCTATCACTTGTTCTCTGGACAACCTCTTACTATAATTGGCAGCACCGGTCCCATTTTAGTCTTTGAAAAAATAATGTTCGACATTTGCACGTAAGTTTTTGTTGTTGCATTCCAATAATTTTTCGGAATATCAATCAAAATTGTATTATGCGTTAAACACTTTTATAGTCTTTGTAGGTAGAATTGAAATTCCAATTGCAAAAATCTTGTTGGTGTTACAAAGTTTCAATATAGCTTTGAAAAAAGCTGTTTAAGCCATAAGCTTTTTGTGACGCTCTCATCAGTTGCAATATCGCGTCAAAAGGGAAGATCTAGAGTAAGTGTTTTATGTGGTTAATTTCGACGTTAGGCAATCTAGAGGGGCCAATGATAGCGCTAAAGAAAGCGCGCCAAAGAAAGATTTCGCAATAGCGGAAGTTAGAGAAAGCGTAGCAGGAGGCCAAATGCCGCGATTATCGAAAGAGTTTTGAGAGCCCAAAATTACTCTTTCTGTCTGCATAAAACCGGGCGCTGGATCTTGATATAAGCAGCCTCTAAGACGGGGGTTCTCAACCTTTATTCTCTCATTTACCCCTTGGCAAATTTCATAAGTAAAATTTACCCCCAAATGTTTTTATATTTTTTCACTTCTACAAATGCCTATTGTAATAGGTAAAAGTGTGAATTTTTTGCTAACAAAATTTACCCCCAAGGAGTAAATTTACCCCCGGTTAAGAACCCCTGCTCTAAGAGGTTAAGATGGAAAGAGTTGCGTGCTGTGGCGAGGATTGAAAACCGCTTGTTCTCATAGCTTAATGCACATTGATCATTTTCTAAAAGATGTTGACCAATGGCAGAGTCACAATCCGGTTAGGTGTTGTTTTGTTTGCACGATCTGTGTGGTTGAGATCGGCGTGGACGGTAAATTGTTGTCTTAACCATTGCGGAACATGTTGCTTGATGCGATCTTGTGGCCGTTGAGATGTTCGCCCTACTTACCGACTATCACAGTGGCAACGGCTACAAGATCGCATCTAGCAACATGTTCTGCAATGGTTAAGACAACAATTGACCCTTCCACATGTTGCTTGATGCGATCTTGTGGCCGTTGAGATGTTCGCCCTACTTACCGACTATCACAGTGGCAACGGCTACAAGATCGCATCAAGCAACATGTTCCGCAATGGTTAAGACAACAATTGACCCTTCCATGCCGATCTCAACCACACAGATCGTGCAAACGAAACGACACCAAACCGGATTGTGACTCTGCCATTGGTCAACATCTTTTAGAAAATGATCAATGTGCATTAAGCTATGATAATAAGCGGTTTTCCATCCTCGCCACAGCACGCAGCTGTTTCCATCTTAACTTCTTAGAGGCTGCTTATATAAGACCCAGCGCCCGGTTTTATGCAGACAGAAAGAGTTTGCTTGGGCTTTCAAACTTTTTAGATAATCGCGGCATTTAGCCTCCTGCTACGCTTTCTCTAACTTCCGCTATTGCGAAATCTTTCTTTGGCGCGCTTTCTTTAGCGCTATCATTGGCCCGTCTAGATTGCCTAACGTCGAAGTTAACCACATAAAACACTTACTCACTCTAGATCTTCCCTTTTGACGCGATATTGCCACTGATGAGAGCGTCACGAAAAGTTCATGGCTTAAACAGCTTTTTTCAAAGCTATATTAAAATTCTGTAACACCAACAAGATTTTTGCATGCTTTTGCTTTCGGTAGACTAAACAGCAAATAGCTGTTTTACACATGTGGAGAGAACTAGAGGAAAAATCAGAACTCTAAGTTCTCTGCAGCCTTTCTCAAGGCTTGCATATCTAAAAGAGCTGCCCCAAAGTACATCGTGGCTCGTATTTAACGATCACGAGCCAGGCACTGCCCAGAGATGGAACGCGCTTTTTTTAACAGATGACGTTGAAAAGCTAACAGAGCAATCAAGAAAACTACGAACAGTTTACCAATCACATTGGGGGCAGCCCGCGAATTTCTAACATTCTTCGACACAATCAGATTCTGCAGATACCTGGCATTACTTGACGAAAGAACGGAATCAAAATCCACGATCAAATATGAGCGACTGCTTTTTTTCACTCACACGTGACCGTTTCGGCAATGCTCTCAGTGATACTATAAGGCATATCCTGAATCTCTCAGAATATGTCTTATCTGACACTGAAAGTTTCGTGCTGTCGCATGGTCTCAACTTTGGGTTGCCATCCAAGTATTTGTGCAAAGAAGAAATCCGCCGATTTTGAGTCATTGTGGGCACAGCTTTTACATCACATGCCAGTTCTATTGAACAACGTACTGCTTTAAAAGCCCTACTCGCCGACCAAGCACAGTTGTATTGGAACAGTACCATAGATTCACGTGACTTCACAATGCACAAAGAGTGCTTTCGTGCAATCAACCGGTTACGAAAGAATGATGATATCATTATCACGATAGAATGAAACGAGATTCTCGATGATCAATCGAAATTCAAAAGACTTGGTGCGGTCTCCAGCAATGACAACACAGCCAGCATTAAATCGCGCTTTCAGAAGCGGTTGCTCGACTTAGTCACAGCCGATCTTATGCCGAAGTGGATATATGACGCAATACAACCAGTTGGATCGCAAAGACCTCGAATGTATGATTTGCCGAAAACATGCAAAGAAGGCACTCCACTTCGCCCTAAACTGTCTATGACAGGTTGATCCCATCACGAACTTGGCAAGTGGTTGGCTGGCCTATTACAACCTGTGTTGGAGCGGTTTTCGTCACATTGCATTTCAGATTCGTTTACGTTTGCTGAGACGATGCAAAATCTTGACATCGACTCTAATGTCTTCATGTGTTCTTTTGATAAGTCCAGCTTGTTCACCAATGTTCCCCTTGATGAAACCATCAAAATCTGTTCAGATGCTTTTTACGACAATTCTGATTTACAGCTACTCATTCCAAAGGACGTGCTTGTTGAATTAATGAAGAGCGCCACATCGTCGGTTGAGTTGCTTCAATAACACTATGCACAAGCAAACAGACGGAGGAGCTATGGGATCACCACTTGGTCCGGCTTTGGGCCAAACATCTTTGTCGGATATTATAAGAAGTTATTTTCTCAAACCCAGAAGCCTCCAACACGTTTGCCATCTTTGATGACAAGGCTGAAGCAGATGAATTCCTGATCAAACTCAACTTTGCCTGGTACTTTGCCTTCATCTATCCCCCAAATTCACTTTTAAAAAAGAGAAAGAAAAATGTCTACCGTTTCTTGATGTTTACGCCGAAAGAACAGATATTGGCTTTGAAACCAGTGCATATCGGAAACCCACTTCCACCAGCCAGTATTTACGTTGGGAGTCCTTTAGTCCTCTCAAACGCAAAATAAGTCTAATATCTACATTAGTGCATCGAGCCCTAATGATTTTCACCAAGCGTAGACTGAATGGACAAGTAGAACCGATCAAGAAAATATTACTAGACAATGGCTATCCTAAAAACGTCATCAACGCTCAGATCACCAGGAAAATCGCTCACTTTTCTACCCTTAAGCGATTTGGCCCAGAAAAGTGCCCGATGTACTTGAGGGCTCCTTGGATTGGCAAGCCCTCCACAAACTTGGAAAAAGAAATCAAAACCGCCGTGGAAAGCTGCCATGGTTCTGTCAGCACCCACTTGATCCTTACGTCAAAGCGCATGCTGCCTGTGGCCCACTAGGATGTTCTACCTACCACTCAAAAAAGTTCTGTCATACATGAATGTAAGTGCCACTGTAATAGTCGGTACGTAGGGCGAACATTTCAACGGCTACAAGATCGCATCAAGCAACATGTTCCGCAATGGTTGAGACAACAATTGACCCATCCACGGCCTCCTGCTGCGCTTTCTCTAACTTCCGCTATTGCGAAATCTTTCTTTGGCGCGTTTTACAATACTAGTGCTATCATTGGCTCGTCTTGATAGCCTAACGTCGAAATTAACCACATAAAACACTTACTCTAGATCTTCCCTTTTGACGCGATTTTGCCACTGATAAAAGCGTCACAAAAAGCTTATGGCTTAAACAGCTTTTTTCAAAGCTATATTAAATTCCAATTGCATTGTTCAGTTGAAATGTTTTACCACGATACTTTGGGCTGTACTTTGCCTACAATTGTTTAGTATGTTTGGAGAATATTGTCTACATTAAATCCACATTATTGCGGTTTATGTATAAACTTTACTATACGTTAATTTCCTCTTGTTTTTTTATTGCTTGAGATAAAGAAGTGCTTTGACGGTGAATTTTATAACTCTGACATGAGTCAAAACACAAGTTTTTAAAGACTTTTTATAATTTGAAAGGTTTTTTTTTTGTCCCCGAGAATAAAACTGTGCAACTAACTGCTTCAACTTGTAGATCTGTGGGTTTGGATTATATTTCATTTCGGTTTTGGATTGGAGTGTGGACTGGACTTATCTGCATACTTTTAGGTAATTGAATGTATTATACTATTTGCAGCGGTTTTTCACTGTTTCCAACTAAATCATAACAAACCTTATGCCTGGTTTTATTTCAACTGGTTTTAGCAACAATTATATCTCGTTCTGGTTCAGTCTCCCGAGTAAATCGATTTGCACAATAATTTAACTGATGACATCACAGCTCTATACTAAAAGAATGGACTATAAACTATAGCATAATATTACTGAGAGCATTGTATTTTGAAATGATGATAATGTTGACTGCAACTCTATTTTAGAGAATAGAGTAATTGTGGTTTGGTTCTCATGTTGCATTCTGTTCTGGAGTGGGTGCATCCCTGTTTTTCTAAGGGGGGATCAGATCATATAACCACCATTATCATCATGCTAAGAGTTGCTAGTTGCTTATTAAGAGGGATCTGCCTGCAGCATCAAAGTAAAATAGAAAAATTTGCTCAAAAATAATCACCAGCATCATACGGTTCCATACAGCAATCTATTACATCATGTCAACCGGTCGCGGGTTATTGACATGATGTAATAGATTGCTGTATGGTACCGTATGATGCTGGTGATCATTTTTGAGCAAATTTTTTTATTTTATCATGCTAAGAGTGGTTCCTCTGAGCCATATTGCCTTAAGTCCCGTATTTTTGTGGTTTTTGACTTTGAATACTTGAAAAGTCTCAACAAGAAATTATGTTTAGTGGAAAATTATACATATTGCGCTACGTCCCCTGCTTTTTATGATTAATGAATTTAAATACATAGTTACATTATTATTACGTTGCAGTTGCGTTTGATGTGAGCAGTCTGATCACTTATGTGACTCGCTTTACAGAGGAATCATTTTCAGCTCTCATTTCTTTTATTTTCATATATGAAGCTTTCAAAGTAAGTGAAACACTTTCTTGTATGATCAACCTCTTTTGGCGATCAAATGTTGTAGGTGTTGACCTCTATTTTTTGTAAAAGAGTACACTGTGCAACGAATATCAATATTGCACCTCAAACTCTTTGAAGAATAGCTTTGGGCCGTGGTCCCTTATCAGGGAGGCCGACCTTCTTCAAGGAGGTAACATCTTATTTTAGGAGATGTGAACAAAGACTGATGGAAGAGGTTGAATTTTTGCCAGGCCGATTTAACACTACATTTGTTGTTAGCAAAAAGAGAGTAGATGGAGCTGTTTGTGAATTATGATTTGTGGTTTGCGTTGTTGAACACCATATGAAAAACTTTCTTACTTTCACGTTAATTGCAAAAGCAATGTGCCTATTGACATTACACATAACGTAATTCAATATTTTTGCTGCTTGTGTTTGTTGTGTTGCAATTATAGTGAATGTAAAGGAGGTAAAAAAATAACTTTAAATAGGGCGAGGAAGGCGACATGTTGAAAAGGGAACCACCGGCCTGGATAAAGCCATAGTATATAGTGAACCAGTCAGAAATACCGGTTTCAGACTGGTAACCTACCATTGACAATGAGACTGCCGTTTGTTGGTGCTCAAACGTTGTGTCTCTTACGACATGCCGGGTAGCAGTTTCAGTGTTTCACTGTTGTAGCCCGTGATACAAGAAGCGTCGTAATGCAATAAAATATTAGAGTTAATTTTTTTAATTGTTTTGATAAAAAAATTTATCGTTCTCTTCTCAACTTTATTTCGCTATAACCAAAAAATAAGTCGAGAGTCTAACCGAGGTCCAGAAAATTTTGACAACGAAGAAATTGGAATATTTTCAACAAAACAATCAGCGAAAAATTTACTAGTAGCACTAACTTCGGTTTAGAATTGTTGAGGTTACTTTGCGCTAGCAGATTTTGGTTCATATTTTGTAAGATCAACTATATCAATAACTACAAAATCACGAAGTTTATTTGATTTTACGACATGCCATTTTATTTTATTATTAAAAAGTAGATTAATATTTATGGCATATATTTGTATTGCGCGATGCCGGCTAATGCAAAAAGGACAAGAAACAGTTTTTTGTAGCCGCATGAAGTTATGAGAGAACATGATTGTGCTAGAGCAGAGGCTTTCAACCTGGCTATTGCGACTCCCGAGGGGTCGTTTGCCTTTTTCTGGGAGTCGCGAGAGCTTTTGATAAACAATAAAAAAGTAAAATATTTAAGCCGAATAATAAGCATAATTACTACTTTAGAATGTGCTTAGAATTAGGTACGTATCTGTATTTTAGTCGTAGCCAAAAGGATAGGACCACCAGAAAAAGTTTTATCAATAAATTTTCGAAAGAACGATGTAAGAAATCCTTGGGTCTAAACACCACAAATTTAATGTAGAAGTTTCTGGGTTAGAACACCAAGAAGATGATGATTCTATTTGTCCACGGAGTGAATATTAACTTGAGTTTCGCGTTAGATTGCAACATAGCTTGATTCCTCGCACTATATTTCTGTGGTCTTCGCTCGATAGAAAACACGCCCAGTGCAACGTCAAACTATATTTCCGGGCAAATAACACTAAACAAACTAATTTCAAGGTGGCTCATTGCTTTAATAATTAATTTGCACACTCGACAACTAGATCAGTTATGCATGTCGTTAAACTCATTAACTTAATCAGTTGTATAGGTGTCGTTAAATTCCTTAAATTTCCGTCTATGAAATACAAATTATTTATAACTCT
Source organism: Trididemnum clinides (assembly GCA_963675345.1). Classification (NCBI taxonomy): domain Eukaryota; kingdom Metazoa; phylum Chordata; class Ascidiacea; order Aplousobranchia; family Didemnidae; genus Trididemnum; species Trididemnum clinides. The sequence goes on along the minus strand of OY776296.1, from coordinate 13,297,924 downwards.
AGCACGTAACCGCCATATTGACTCTCTAAAATCCAAGTTGCTCCAACACTTATCTTGCACGATGCAACTCTATCGAGTAAAGGGTGTGGTGAAATTCTTTCTGCTTTAATGAACCGCATCGTTACGCACAAATAATTACAGTATTTTCAATAATAAGACTCTTAAAGGGTTCACGTTACAAACGACTCTATCTGTTTATAATATTAATGTACTCGACCAACGAAAAATGCCAAAAAGTTTGAGCACCACTGATTAAAAATCTAAAGGCATTTGGAATCAAAACGTAATGACTGCAAAGACAAACATCAAACATTTTTTGAGCTAAAGGCAAATGCGTAAAGCGATCTCGAATGGACTCTTTGGAGTATTCTAGCAACGAAATCGAGCTGCTGTTGAAGCGTTTTTTCAATTGTCACTGCGAATTGCTAAAGTCAAGAAGCCGCTCACAATTGCTAAAGAGTTGATACTGCCACGCACGAAAGACATTAATCGCTTATTAAGTTGAAAGGAAGCATAGAGAAAGTTGAATATACTATCACTCTTGGATAACACAGTGCAACGTAGGATTTTACTGATGTCTGAGAACATCAAGGATCAAGTCATCTATCAATTGAAGTTAGCTAACCCGTTTGCCTTGCAACTGGATAAGTTCATGGATGTTTCATTTTGTGCACAACTTATTGTATTCATGCGTTACATTCACAATGGTGAGTTCAAGGATAAGTTTCTGTACCTTATAAATCTGCCATCCAAAACACGTGGAGATGAGATTTATCAGGCTTTTGATATTTTTTCAAGGAAAGTAATAGCATATGGTAACTGCTGTGCGGACTATGTACAGATGGTGCTCCAGCTATGTTAGGCCATAGCTCAGGTTGTCAAGCATATGTTAGAAAGTAGCCCCAGACTCTACGTTCATGCATTGTATGATACTCCGTGAGACACTGGCTTCGAAAACATTGGGACCTGAGTTGGTGCTAAAGCACGTGATAAAGCTCGCAAACACAAAATATGGTACATTCAACACTAGCTTGTTCCGACGTTTTTGTGAAAGATTGATGCATATCATACCATACCGAGGTGTGATGGTTACCTAAGGGCTACGTGCTTAAGCGGGTCTTTGCATTGCGGATCGAGCTGAAAGACTTTCGTATACACCTGCATCAAAACAAGGAAGAACTGTTAAAATTTTTGCACTAAGATGTATCACTGGCTTATCGTGTTCACATTTTTTGGTAAACTAAATAAGTTAAGCCTTTCCTTGCAAGTTCGTGGCAAAACAATCATCAGTTTCATCGATGCACTTTTAGCTTTTCAGGCAAAACTTGAACACTGGGAAAGAAATATGACAATGGGCAAAACTGGAATGTTTCTTACCCTTAATGAATTTCTTGAAGACGCCAAGGACGTGCGGCTTGATGACAACGTCAAATCAAAGATTATAACGACCTTCAATCTCTTCCCTGTGAGTGTGCCAAGTATTTCCCCGACATAACAAGAGATATTTGGCATTAGATATTCGTGTCTGGTCGCAGACACAGACCTTGTCAGCATGTTCAACGGAGGTGATATTACTCAAGAGTAGTAAAAAGTGGCTCAACTACAACAGATGTTTTCAAAGAGAAGACTGTCTGCTTATTGGTCAGCTATGGTACTTGCATATCCCTGAGTTGCAAGCGCAGCCATTCGACTTTTGATACCTTTTCCGTCAACCTGGCTGTGTGAGGCTGGCTTTTCAGCATTACTGGGAATACAGAACAAGTGCAGGAATAATCCAATAGTAGAGCCAGATCTAAGGTGTGATCTAGCAACAATAGTGCCACCTATAGACAAGCTTGTCGTCAACATGCCACATCAACCATCTCACTGATGCTGTCTTGTGCATGAATTCAATAAATAAGTCTTTGTTCAACAGAATGGTATCGTATGTTTTAATAGTTTTGTTTGCTGGTGCGCATTCGCAAATGCATTGCATATATCTGAATGGAAATTTTTGGAAGAGGGTCGTTTGGTTGCTTTTTGTTGCTTAAAGGGGTTGTGATATGAAAAAGGTTGAATACCACTGGGCTACGGAAGATGCAAAATTTTGAACTTCTAGATTCTAAAACAATGCAAGAAACCACAAGTTATGATAATTTTTTTTTAATTCCTCCGATGTTTTTTTTATTTTCTTAGTTTTAAAGATGTATCGGATGTCCTCAAAAAGGTGAGAGATGTTTTGAAAAGTACAATCTTTTGAATGAGATAACCGAATTGAATAAAATTTTGCACAGTGCAGCCTTTAGATATTATGAGTCTGCAAATATTTAAGAAATAGGTTGTTTGACAAGCAAGTAATAATAACTTGAATAGAACATGTCAAAAATAAAATATCGGAGCATACTTCATTCAATTAATCCTGCTTCTCAACACTTTCTGATGGTTGTTGTTCTTGTTACCCGACCCCTTCCGAGGGATGGGGACATAGCGGAAGACCATGGAGCTCCAGAAGCCGGGCAACTCCCGAGGGCCTGGACCAGAGGTCGTAGAGAGACAAAGAATCGCCAAAGAGTGAGCCGCGCAAAGAGTCCGTAGCTGGACAGTGCAGAATGAGATAAGAGGTGTCCTGGAACGAGCGTCCACAGGCGTTGCAGGAAGGCTTCATTCCTAGAGAGATAAGAACTTAAACAGAAGGCTGTGTCCGTTGCAGCATAGACGAGAGAGAGAGAACACAGCGAGCATGACGAGGGAGCACAAGGTCCTCGGTGGAAATCGAGGAAAGCACTCTCCGTCGGGCCAGATTATCAGCCGCGTCGTTCCCCAGGAGAAACGAGTGCCTGGGGACCCATTGTAGCCTGTTGGAACAGGAGAAGAGAAAAGGCAGTTCCTGCCAGATCTGCCAGAGAGTTTGAGGTAAAAGGAAAGATGGAGGAGAGGACAGAACGAGAGTCAGATAGGAGGAGAAGAGAAGTGACAGACTTGTTGGTGCTGCCGAGACCAGCAAAGAGCTTGCAAAATGACGCAGGCTTCAGCGGAAAAACTTGAACATACTGGGCCTGCTGAAAAGGAAAGAGTGGCCTCAGTGCCACAGAGAGAGCAGTTGGCAAGTACGCCAGAGCCGCCCTTGCCAAAAGGAAAAGGAAAAGGAATAGAGCCGTCAGTCCAGAGTTCCAGATCATAATGGGGAGAGAGAGTCAAGGTGAGCAAGAGCTGCACCTTGATGAGAGAGAGGGAGATCAGAGCGAGAGCATGAGAAAAGAGTAGACTCCACAGTAAAACAACGCAGATTCCAAGGAGGAAAGGGAGGGCAAGCAAGAAGAGCCTCCCTGGGAGAAGTAGAAAGAAGCATGAGCAGGTGAGTGGACGCAAGAGCTCTCCAGTAAGATCTGCAGAGTCTTGACTTCACTTGTAGTCTGGCCAAACTTGAAATGGAAAAGGAGGTTGGGAGACGAAGAGCCCGCTTGTACGATGAAAGAGTGAAATGAGTCAGGGTGACTCGTACGGGAGGTAAAGAAGCCTCGGAGAAAAGAAGTGGGATAGGGGAGGACGAGAGGCAGCCGGTGATGGTGCTACTAGCCGTTCGGTGGAGGCGTTCCAATTTGGAGATATTGGTAACGCTTAAGAAAGGAAACCATCCTGGTGAGGCATATGTAAGAAGGGGCCAAAGAAAAGCTTTACACAGAAGAGAGGCACTCCTAAGAAGGGCCCTATGAGGAAGCAGAGATTCAGGGTAAGGCCTTGAGACGTGGAAAAAATTTGGCCTTCAGTGAAGATACATGTTTAGAAAAGGAAAGAGTATGGTCGAAGGTGACTCCAAGAAAGGTTAGAGTTGGATTGAAACGGAGGCGGGAGTTGAGTAAAAGGAGGTTGGGCTGGAGGTTAGCTTGGTGGAGATCCACTGAAAAGAAGGATCCCTCACATTTGCTCGGATTGAGAGGAAGACACCAGCACTCACACTAGCGCTCCAATTGAAACAGAGCTCCTTGTGTGGCCTCCATGGCAGTGGGGACCGAAGGGGAGGAGGACCAAATGTCCAGGTCGTCAGCGTAGACAGAGCAGCTGATGGAAGAACGCAGAGAAGCTGGAAGATCTTTGATGAAGAGAGAGAAAAGTACAGGGCCAAGAACGGATCCTTGCGTAACACTTCAACAGACTCGAAAGGAACGGCTTTTGTGATTTTGATAAACCACGCAAGAGCGCCTATCAGAAAGGAAAGATTGAGTCCAACGAGCAAAGCAAGGAGGGAGGCCAGCCGAAATGAGTTTATGGAAAAGGGCGGGATGCTAGACAGAGTCAAAAGCTTCCGAGAAATCGATAGTAGAGAGAATCGTCTGAGAGCCTGGCCTGGATTTTGTTAAACGCATTTGAGATGGACTGAGAAAGGAACAGAAATGGATGTAGAGTAAACCGTCCAGGGCGGAAACCGGCTTGGCGGGGAGAAAGAATGGAGTTAGACTCCAGAAAGAAGAGTAGACGGAATAGAATTATGCGTTCAAAAAGCTTTGGTATGCAGCAGGTGAGAGAGATAAGTCGGAAGGAAGCAGGAGAATCGAGAGGATTTCCCATTTTTTGTATGGTAATAATGGAAGATGTCTTCCAGATGGAAGGAAAGGAATGCAAAATTTAGGAAAGATTGAAGATGTGAGGAAGAAAATCCATGCCAGAGCGACGAAGATGCTTTAGCATGGCAACTTTGTCTGGGCCAATGGCAGTGGAGGAGGAGAGGTTGGAGGCAGCTGTAAGAAATTCAGCAGGAGAGAAAAGAAAGCAGAAGGTCGAGTGAGACTCCTCAGGGCACGTGGCTTGGCGGAGCTCAGAGAGATAGCCTCTGGCTCTGCTACGCAGAGCCTTTGGCTGAGAAACAAAAAAGTGGGATCTCAGGTAAGCGGCGTAAATCAAAGCCGACTCCTTGGGAGAAGAACAGTCAGGGAAGTTAGTAGAGGAGGAAGATGAGGAAGAAAAAAGAGTATACAGATTTAGGGTTAGATTTGAGTGAAAGAGAAGAGTAAGTCTTTTGCCATGCCTGAGCCTTGGCTTTGGTGATCACTGACGAGGCGCGTCGAGAAGCGGAGATGTAAGCATGACGATCTTCATCACTTCTGTGAGCGGCAGCGAAAGCCTTGCGTATTTCACTAACCGCACCTTTCACCTCAGCAGACCACCAGGCTTTAGGATGGCATTTGATGCGGCCGAAAGGAATGAAAGATTTGGCCGCATTCAGTGCCAGAGGTAAAAAGAGCAGCAGCAGAGGAAAGAGAAAAGAGACGAGTATTCCTGTGTGGAAGGACAGTTAGAGTCAAAGTAGAAGGCAAAGTCATCCCAGTGAGCTTTCTGAAAGTTGAAGGAAGGGACGCTTGTTGGGGAGAAAGACTGGAGAGAGAGGGACAGATAGAAGAATTGGTAGGTGATCAGAACCCAGGTCCTGAAGCACCTCCCAGGGACAGGAAAGGGCGAGAGAGGAGGAAGCATAGGAAATGTCAGATGAGGAGCAACTGCGAGAGGAGTGATATAGAAGGGTAGGTATGTCAGGGTTGTTGACGGGAAGGAGGTCAGAAGAGATGACCCAGTCGAATACTTTCTCCCCACGGGGGTCGGGAGTACCTCTTGAGTCCCAGAGGGGGTGATGGCAGTTAAAGTCCCCCAGATTGAAGAGATTTCTGGAGGAGAGAAAAATGGAGGAAAAAAGGAGTCGGTTCTGCCATCCGATGGTGAAGAGCGAATAGGGGGAGCGTACACATTAAGAAATGAGAGCGAGGAGGAGTTGTTTAGAGAGATGTTGATCCCTGCATAATCAGAGTAGGGACCAAGAAAAAGAGATAGAGGTGGTAGAAGGTTCAGAGAAAGATAGGCCCTGCCTGACGAAAATGATGACAAGACCACTAGTGTGCATGGCATCAAGAGAGAGAATGCCAGACCAAAAGTGGGTGCGATCAGAGCGCAGAGCAGAGAATCCAGGAATTCGGAAAGAGGAAGAAGAGTTAAGATTGGATTCCTGGATACACATAAGGTCAACGGGGTGGGACGAAAGAAAGTGTAGCAGTTCAGTGCTCCTGGCTCGAAGACCTCCAGCATTCCATTGAAGAACCCTGAGGGCGTCATGAGAGGAGAGGAAGCAGGAGGCATAGAACGACAGCCAGAAGCAAGGGGCGGTGCTGAGGGGGCAGAGGGAGAAGATACAAAATTGGCAGAAGGGGGATAAGAGGTTTGAAGGCAAGGGTGGGGTGCGAGTGCAGCATTAGCAGAGCGGGGCCAGATTGTACAGTGGAGGTATACATGTAGGAGGAGTCCGAGGATGAAGTCACAGTGTTACAAGTAGGGACGCAGCAGGGGGGGGGAGGTCCAAAAGTGGGAGCTGCCAAGAGTTCTGAATTTGGAGAGAGAAAGTTGTGAGCACCTTAGATGGACCCATTTGGACAGTACAACATTAAACTGACTTGCCCCGCCAGGTCACATTTCCAGCGCACACTGAGCATGGAAAGACGGGGCCAGGGTTGGGATGAACGTTACTGCTCATCAAGGAAAGGAGAAGAATGAGGAGACAAAGATGGGGAAGAAAAAGGCAGGAGAAAAGAGAAAACAGGCGATCGATTTTAAAGAAGCTGCGTGCTGCCCTTCTGCAGTCGTTCAGGGAGTAGCACAGCGAAAAAATGAAGGGGAGTGCCTGGGGTGACTGGGACCCTCTGGAAGGCCAACAGCCATTTCGGCCCATCCCAAACGGGGCCTGAGACCGCACCACCACGTTGAGGCGGCTGTTGATTGGTGCTGTTTTCTGATTGTCACAGTGGGCACTTCTTTGTACCGCATTTACGTATGGTCCCAAGAGCCCTGAAATTCTTTTCGAGCAAATCTCGCAGTAAACAATAAGATGTAAAAAAATTGTCAAAGTAAATACAATAACAAGCAAGGTTTTCAACTATCGAAAAAAGAGCAGACACAACTTGTGGTCCAAGAGGCTTGCTGCTGTTCTTTGTATCACACGCTCCGGTTTAAGTCTCATATTTGTAAGGGTAGCGATCACTTGATGCTACGACCCAGTTTTTTTTAGCCAAATCTGATCGGCTTGCTACAAATGAACATCTTTGCAGAGTGCCTACCAAAGTATGGACCATTTTTTCATCAATGGCCAGATCTTTCGCAAATACTCCAAACTGCTGAAGTGAATCATTGACTCTATCCTGTAGTGATAGAATTTGACCAGGCTTATCTCCATCAGGAAGATTATTGTTATCAGCAAAATGGATTGACTTCCTAATGTCTTCAAACGTTTTCTTGACATTGACCTTGATATCAGTGGACAGGTGATATCATTATCTTTTCTCCAGTACAAGCGCTGACGCGGTTGGCTGTTGTATCCTGTCAACAGAAGAATTCCAACAAAAGCTTCGATTTCCTGCGGTGAAAGATAAATGACATCATTCCGTTGAGACGCATATCTCTCCGTTTCGCAAGCAATTCGACTATAGATTTCCTCATTGAATAGTAATTGAAAATGTGCAACTGGCTCAAGCAGCGCAAGATGAGGGTCGCTGTCAGCTAAGTGCATAAACATTTGCTTTTGTTATTTCCTTCAGGCTGCTTTTCTTCCAGAGCACTGCTTCCGCATTCTTTCTCTTTTTCTTTTGCGGTGATTTGTTTTCTTTACTTTAAACTGCTGATACGTTGGAAGCGACTTCGCGTTCATCGTTGTTATGTACCTCTAAAGTTCCTGTAACATCGTTTGGAAGCAAATTATTTTTTTGGCACTCATCTACATCGTCTTCCTCTACATCAGTAGCATAAGCATGACCTTGACCTGGTGGCAAAATTACAATATCTTTCTCTTTACTTCCTGTTGACCCTCAAACGTTGTCAACTGCTTTCTGCTGAGTTAAATATGTTCTGTGTAACTGGTTAATGATCATCTTTAACAAAGAAATAATTCACTACCAATTCGAAGAAACTGTTCCGAAAAAGATAAATTTTGCGCAGGATTTTCGGACAAAAATAACCACTGGTACTAAGTAACGAAGCTTTTATATCAAATGCGTTCTGTAACTTTTCTTTGAAAAAAGCAATGTTTGTTTTATCTTCTTAGACAGAATTGTGTATTGCTGCGCAGATGTCCTGCAAATAGTTTCGTACGGTAAACAAATACAGCAAGCCACCTTCAGCCATACTAATCTGCAGCAACTGCACTAAATCCGCATTAGGCCTAGCTTTGCACCCGTATTGGACGATTGTTCCTCTAGAGCAGTGTTTCTCAACCTTTTTCGTGCCCCGGCCCACTTCAGAAAGCCACAAATTTTTGCGGCCCACTTAAAAAAGACTATTATGTTTTATTTAAAATTTCACTGGCATAAACCTAAGAACTACATGAAATAAAAAATTCATAAGGCAAGAAGAACTTTCTATTAGGCCGTTGATTATCACATAGCAGTGAAGTTGATCTCTAAAAACAAAAAGATTCTTACCTCTCCAGTAAACAGGATTACGTCACAATCTGCTATATGCTATCACAAGATTCCGTTACTAACTGTTTATATACACCGGTATTTCTCAACCTTTTTAAGCATGTGACCCATTTTCAAAATACTTAGACGTCTGTGGCCGAATTGCGTTATGTTTTTTCTATTTCAGTGCTGTTCTCCATATTAGTTGAAAGCAAAGTAAGAAGCCATGGCCCACCCGACTTACTTGTTGTGGCCCACCGGTTGAGAGCCACTGCTGTAGAGAAACATCGCGTTGCTAGGCCGCCAAAAGCGGGTGGCAAAATTTTTTTACATTTTTTTATTAATTAAATCAACAGTAACCAAATACTAAAAACTTACAAAAAAGTAACTTGTATTTCTAGTAGTGGTCATTAATGGGTTAATTAAATGATGGCATTCTGTTAGCTTTATTTTTATACCCGTATTATAAAGATTTCAGTGTTAGAATTGTTCATAATGCAGTTGAATTAGAACCTCTTGCAGAATTACCATAAGTGTTAGCACAGTGCATTTCTGCCACAAGTCTTGCAACCACGCAGGAAAATCCTTGAAAATGTATTTTTTCTAAGGGTGTTGCATCATAGAAGACACGGCGTTTGGAGTTCACAACATCTCGACTGCAAGTGGGCTCTTTGTTGCGTTGCTTTATCTGTATTGCTGCAAGCTATTATTTTAAAAACCTTAATTTTTTTAGAAACTGATTCACGAAGGAGACAAGATGAAAATATGGTATGCCTGGAACCCGGTCAACGTTACTTTCTACGGGTAAGTATGCGATAACTTCTTGTAAATCCATGCGAGAGGCCAGCGATTTACTTTGAGACTTTTAAAGTACCAACTGCACTGACGAGACCTTATTTTAGGCGCGGTGTGCAATGCCTGCTGTTATGCTCCAAACGTTAAAGCATACTTAGGTCTCACTTGTAGAACCCAAACTAGTTCCACAGTAGTGCAATTTATCCCAGCACTGTTGGAAGCCGAATCACTAGTGTCTGATCGCTGGATGTCGCTACCGCACCAGTCTTGCTCATTGCTTAAATAAAAGTGCTGGCACAGCCCAGTAAACAACCGGCGCAGTGGTGCAGTAGTTAAAAAGTTCACCCGGTACTCGGTAAACATGGATTCAGTTCTCATTGCGAGTCGTGCCTTAGACTTCGAAAACGATATTCACATTTTTCCTGCTTGACGTTTACCTCGAAAGTGATAGTGTCGAGAAAAAAACTGGCTAATACGGTTTGTTTTTATGATTAATGCTCTCAATGGCATTACTTCATCTATATGTGGCAAACAGATGGCCAGGTTAAGCTGTCTACCCCTCGCAGTGGCCGAGTAGGATAGAAGACTTGTAGATAGAGCATATATTCACATGCATGAATGATGAATGAACCTAGTAAACACAGTCTGTGGTAACTTATTTCACTTATCCTAACGTTAGTTGAACTCTTGCTTACTTAGTTTTGGATAACAAAGCTGCCACCCACCATGCTTTAAAGAGAGAGTTTTGGGTGCTTACTCTTGGCTGGCTGCTTGCCTGCCGTTTGCATTTATGACTGGTTCAAAATGGACTGCCGCATTTTCCAGCATAATGTTGATTAAATTCAGGGCTTGAACCTGAATGATTGTTTTATGCCATGCTTCCGTCCCAAGGAAGGGAAAAATAATTACAAGAAGCAAACGATGAACAGAGACCAAAAAACAATGCAAAATAGTCTTAGCGCAGTTTTTAATGTCAGCAGCCACGAATACACGATTGCTCTAGTCGAAGCTTGAGCCTTAACAGTGGGCTTAAAAGCGAATGCACATGTTGTTATTGTTGCTACCCGACCCCTTCCGAGGGATGGGAGCGTGGCGGAGGACCATGGAGCCCGAGAAGCCAGGCAACTCTCCAGGGCCTGGACCAGGGGTCGTAGAGAGAGAAAGAGTCGCCAAAGAGCAAGCGGCGAAAAGAGTCCGTAGCTGGACAGTGTGCATTGAGAAGCGAGGTGTCCTGGGCGTAATGACCACAGGCGCTGCATTCTCTATTCAGCCAATTTTAGAGAAATAAGAGTTTGATAGAAGGCTTTGTCCGATGCAGTGAAGACGAGAGAAAACGCAACAAACGTAGCGAGGAAGCACAGGCTCCTCAGTGGACACCTTGGGCTCCAGTATGTCGAAGTAGTTAAATGAGACAGTACGCCTCCGGTTTGAGAAAAGAAAAGCGTGGATACGATAAGTAAGAGGAGAGGGACTACATGTAACAGTGTATGACAAGAACTGCGCATCTCACCTAGCCAACTTATCGGGGATGTCATTTTCTGGAAGAAATGGGTAACCGGGGACCCATTTTCATTGTAGCCTGATAGTAAAGGAGGGGAGAAAAGACTGTTCTTGGTATATGTACCAGAGAGTTTAAGGTAAAAAGAAATACCGAGAAAAGGACATTTTTGACGAGGACACAGCGTGAGTCTGAGGGGAGGAGAAGGTAAGACAAATGGCATGTATATATTAATGCTGGCGAAACCTGCGGACAGCTTGCAGAATAGTGCAGGCTTCAGCGGAAAAACTTGAATACACTGGACTTACCGAAAATAAAATTGGCCTCAGCACCACAAAGTGCCAAAGGGAAAAGGAACAGAGCCATCGGTCCAAACCAGCACATCGTGAGATGGGAAAGAGCCAAGATGAGCGAGAGCCGTACCTTGGCGAGAAAGAGGAGGGATTGGACCGGGAGCATGGAGTGGGAAGGGTGAGCTCCACACCGAAGAAAGCTGGGCTTCAAGGAGGAGAGGGAGGGAAAGCAAAGAGAGGCTCTTTTGGAGAGGTAGGAGAAAGCATGAGCGAGTGAGTGGACCCAAAAGTTGTTCAGGAGGACCTGGAGAGCATTGGTTTTACTAAAAGTCTTGCCAAACCTAAATTAGAAAAAGGGAGTTAGAGACGGAGGGCTGGTTCATAAGAAGACAGGGTGAAATGAGTCAGAGTGACTTGCAGGGATGATAGAGACACTTCAGAGAGAAGAATTGGGATAGGTGATGACGAGAGGCAGCCAGTGATGACGCGACTGATCGCTTGGTGTAGACGTTCTAACTTGAAAACGTTAATAACTTCAAGGAAAGGAAACCATTCGGGTGAGGCATAAATGAGAATGGGCCGAAGAAAAGGTTTGCAAAAGAGAGGGAGGCTCGTTAGAAGGAACCCCATGAGGAAGCAGAAATACAGGGTAAGGCCTTTAGACGAGGGCAGAACTTGGCCCTCAGCGAAGATACACGTTTAGGAAAGGAAAGAGTGTAGTTGAAGGTGATCCCAAGAAAAGTTGGAGTGGAATTGATGCAGAGAGGGAAGTTGAATAAGAAGTGGGGCTGGAGATTAGCTAGATGGGGGTCGGCTGAGAAGAAGGCCTCACGTTTTCTGGGATTGAGAGGAAGACATCAGTGCTCAGACCATTGCTCCATTCGAGATTAGAGCTCCATGTGTAGCCTCCCCAGCAGCAGGGACCAAGGAGGACGAGAACCAAATGGTCAGCATAAAGAAAGCAGCTGACTGAAGAAGGCAGAGGAGCAAAAAGTTCATTGATGAAAAGAGACAAAAGAACAAAATGAAGAACGCAACCTTGTCACCACGACGGACTCAAAAAGAGCGACATTTGTGATTTTGAAAAACCACGCAAGCGCGCTTGTAAGAACGGAAAGGTTGAGTCCGAGGAGCAAAGCAAGGAAGGAAGCCAGCCAAAATAAGTTTTTGGAAGAATAGTGGAATGCCAGCAGACGCAAAATGTTCGAGAAGTCTATAGTAGCGAGAACCGTCCGAGAGCCCGGATTGATTTGTTAAACCCATCCTAAATGGACTGAAAAAGCAACACAATTTGGTCAAGACTGGACTGACCAGGGCGGAAACCGGCCTAGCGGAGAGAGAGAGAATGGAGTTGGACTCAGAAGGAAGAGTTGACGCAACAAAATGATGCGTTCCAAAAGCTTTGAGACGCACGAGGTGAGAGAGGTAGGCCGGAAAGAAGTAGGAGAATCGAGAGGCTTTTCCATCTTGTGGATGGAAGAGAGGTGCATTAGCGTGGGATAGGCGACTTTGTCTGGGCCGGTGGCAATGGACGAGGTAAGGTTTGCCGCAGCTGCGAGAAATTCAGTCGAGCAGAAGGAAAGCAAAAAGAGTAACGAGACTTTCAGGACACGCTGCCCATCGAAGCTCGGATAAGTGGTTTCTGGTTCTGCATTACAAGACATTTTAACGAAAAAGCGAAAGGTAGGATCTCAGGTAGTTAGCGTAGACCGATGCTGACTCACTGGAAGAAGAACAGTTGGGGAAGGTAGCAGAGGAAGAAGAACCAGCGACAGAATGGAGAATGGAATAGGCTGATTTACGGTCAGATTTAGAAGAGAGACATGAGCGTGTTGCTGCCATGGCTTAGCCTTGGCTTTGGCTTGTGACGGACCAGGCATGTCGGGACGCAGAGATGTAAGTGTGACAATCTTCATCACTTCTGTCAGTTGCAGCGAAAGGTAGGAGAAGAGAAGAAGAGAAAGGCGAACGATGTTAAAGAAACGGACTGCTGTCCTTCTGCGTTCGTTCAGAGGACAATACGACGCTTCACCGGGTTAGAATAGTGAAGCTGCTCATCCAGCATGTCGTAAGAAGCGACTTTTGGGTACCCACCAATGGCACTCCGCCTTGTTGGTGGTGGGGCTACCAGTCGACAATATGCATTCATGACTGGTTCGAAATAGGCTGCCACTTTTCCCCTAGCCTGATTCAATTAGGTTGATGGCGTGAACTTGGATTGCCGTTCGCGCCATACCTCCATCTCAAGGTAGGCCTCAGGAGAGGAGGGGTAAACCAACCAACTAACGAAAAGCTGATTGTATGAGGAGTGTGTGCGGGGCGACTTGGGCTCTCTGGAATGCCAACAGCCATTTTGATTCACCCCAAACGGGCACCACACCACCGCATTAATGCTGCTGTTTTTTGGTGCAGGAATGTGCATTTTGTAGTTGAATGTTGATTTAACCTTGATGGATAATTATTCAATTGTAATTTGTTGGCTCCCTGCGGGTGCTGCCTTTAGAAAAGCATTAGCGTTTGCATAACTAAACATCGTGCAAATCGTGTTTATATATTTTGCAACTTTTTTGATTGATATTATGATTTATTCAGTGGTGAACTCTTTAATTAGTTAGTCGAAACGTTATGTACTGAAAAGAATTCTTGGTTAGCAGTAAATTGTTTATTGCGACTTAAAGACGTTATTAATTCCAGTCGCTAAAGACATCAAGACAAGGTCCTGTTTTTCTATCCAAACTTTTACAGCTAATTGGCGTTCCTCTGTGGTCTATTAATTACGAGCAATGTTTTCAATTAGGAAGGGGCTTAACAAAACGCCTTGGTTTACACCCAAGGGTAGCTGATGCTAATTTGTGGTAATGAAATGAGTGGTTTTCGATGTTTTTGTTAAAGGACCCCTTTCGAGAAATGGGAGCGTGGTGGAAGGCCATGGAGCCCCAGAAGCCAAGCAACTCTCCAGGTCCTGGACCATAGGTCGTAGAGAGAGAAAGAGTCGCTAAAGAGCGAGCGGCGCCAAGCGTCCGCAGCTGGACAGTGTACAATTGGATTAGAAGTGCCCTGGGTCGGATGACCATGGGCGCTGCATGAAGGATTCTCTATTCAGCCAATTCTAGAGAGATAAGAGTTTAGCAGAAGGCTTTGCCCGTTGCAGTGAAGACGAGGGAGGGCACAGCGAGCGCAGCGAGGAAGCACAAATTCCTCAGTGGACACCGAGTGGTTTTCGTCAAGACTAATGTAATTTAAGAGACAGATCTGGACACTACATATCGTTCTTCCATAGCTTTTATTTTATTGTCGGTTCGAAAAATGCTTTTATAAAGAGCCATTTTTTTTATTTTCTGCTACTGCGTACTTTGATGTAACAGCAATAATAAACAGTAATGATATTCATGTTTGTATTTTAGCTGCGAATGCAAGTTTCCTAACCTATCTGCTCATAATATTACAACTAATGTTACGATTGCTGAAATGGAATTGGCATCTACAGAAGCTTTATCAAGCGCTCATGCTGGTTTCCACGAAGGTAGGTGTTTAATTTTGCTAAAGTTTTCGAAGTATTCTAACTGGGACTTTGTCAAGTTTTTGAGGTGCTTGTAACTTTGGAATACGAGCCTCATAAGTTACGATAGTAGAGTACGCGCCCAGGAGATAATGAAGCCCACTGTAAAAACTGAATATCAAAATAGCAATTTTCGGAATGTGTTTCATTCTTTCGTGATATTGCAAAACCTAATAACTACATTTCAAATTTTGTAAACAACCTTGCTCTCTTTTGTCTTATGTGAAGCTACGATCAGAAGACGCTAAGGAATAATTAATGTTTCAATAGTTTACACCTTCAAGGCGAAACTGAAAAGGATATGGTTTAGTTGTTGCTACGAGTTAGTTGTTGCTCGTATGTTGACCGATAATAAATGGCAACAAAGTTAATATTTTCAAAAACATGATTTTTGTGGTTTTTGGTTTTAACATATCATGGCAGAGTTTAACTTACTTTCATTATTATCTATCAGGTCTCTTATACAAGATGAGCAACAATTCCTACGCTTGTGCTTTTCATGGAAAAGTGCGTAATTACACAAACGATTCAGTGGTGGATTGGAAGAGTCTTAATAAAACTGTAAGTTTGCACAATAAAAATACCGGCATCAGCATATGTATAATTAAGCGTTTAAGCACATCTTCACTTTTACTTTGATTTTACTGGCTTTGTCTTCGTCTTTTTTTCACCTCGTCAAAATACAAGTTGCAAAAAAGAGACAGTAACAGGTATCTTTAACAAAGCAAGATCGGATCTACTTTTAATAAAAGCAGTGCTTTGTGTTCACCGTTTGGCATGACATGAGAGAAAATTTTTTAAAAAATACATGTAGAATAAGAAATAATCTTAATCCAGGCAAACGGTAACCTTAGTTGCAATGATGGTTTTACTTTTTGTTGTCACTGGAAAAGTGAAGTGCTTTTGTACTAATTTTGAGTTTGAAGCGTTTCTTTTATTTTTTGAAATAGAATTCTTTTTGTAAGTGTAAAACACAAAACTCAACTATCTTCTAATTTAGTGGTTACCAACTGGGGGTCCACAGAAGAGTTTTAAAAAAGTTAATCTTGAGAAATTAAGTTTTCAACTTTGTTTTGACACAAAACATAGGTGATTGATCGCACATAAAAAAATTGGCTTCCATAAAAAAAGGTCTTCAATTTAAGTTTGCTGTCTGCAGCATGTTAGCCTAATCTTCAAAAATGTCAATGGCATCAGAACAAGTTACATGCCACTATCCTAATTTTAAGGAAAACTTTCAAGCTGTTCTGTGCGCATCGCATTAGTACTTCAGCATTCAAGGTCGCCCATTCAAAGGGATCATAGTTATAATGCTCAGGTTGGTTTTTAATTGCCGCTGTGCTCTTGAAAAAGGCATTCAATCGCAGGTCTTCTTATTTGTCTGGAGGTTTGTGCTAGAAATGCACTTACAGCCAACACTACTGGCTACTGTGAAAAGTGGGTTTAAAAGCATGTTATTCCTTGTGACCGCATGAGTTTTTGATGACCGGTAAGTGTAGTCATCTAACACAGTCTTCAACTTCTTTGGTATCGTAGAACCCCCTTCTAAGTATGGGCACGAACTTTCAGTTTTTGGGAGAAACGTTTCAGGTTCTAAGTTTCTTATTAGCCCTTTTTGCTAGTCTTTAGTTAGACTGGGCCACCAAGACTGGTGGAGACAGGTCTCGCCACCTGTGTGCCACATAAAGATGGAGGCATCCCCTTAAATGTCTTGCCCAATGACAAAACAAGCAAGCTTGCCGGCTTGTTCTCCACACTGTCCTTTTTATGCTGAGCGCCAAGCAGAAAAGCTTTGAATACCATTTTTTAAAGCTTTTTGGTATAACTCGGCTTGGGAAATGAGCACCAAGACTACCGATGCGAAATGAACGCTCGCTGTGAAGTGAAGTTTCTTCACCATCGCGCGGAACCCCTGTTATGCTGCTACCTATGTCATGGGACCCCATTACTAAAGATTTATTAGAGCTGCGTTGGCTCTGTTTTTTTCCACAAAAACATTAGTTCAGGAGTTCTCAAAGTGGGGTATGCAAGGGAAATGTTGGTATTACTCCAGCAAGTTTTTCGGGCCGGCTAGTCAAAGAGTTTTAAAAACAGCCTATGCTTAATTTATTGCTTCCATCTATTGTCTACTTAAGGATCTTTTTTCTTTGTCTGTCAACTTTGTAAAGGCGATTATTTTGCCGATTTTTGTCATGAAAAACATTGTATATTTCTAATTCTTACGTTATACTCTTTCTCAGTTTTAAGACCATTTTTAAAATTGATTTTATGAAATTGGAACTTGACTACATTATGTCTTTTTTAGGGATTTGCAACTGAGTTTGATACAGCTAAGAAGTATGTAGCAAAAAATTTTGAGGGCCCTGCCTTTGTGCCTTGCCACTTTTAAGTTTAAAAATGAGCATCACAACAGGTTGGGCTAGTGAAGTTTTTGTGGCATTTGTGCCGTCCTCATTTCAAAGGTTTACGTCAAAAAATTAAATGTCTTAATTTTTGTCAACACGTCTTTTATGTTGTTTTATTTTCTGCGACTTACATATGTTTTTATTTATGTGTACAATAATGCTAAATTTTTTTTTATCTCCTGCTTAATTGAGATTCACAATTAGAGTTTACCCTACCATTTTGGCTGGTTGCCCCGAGAATTTAGGCAAACTATTTCGAAACCCTTAAAATAGGTATTCAATCCAATATGCACACACAAATGCTCATATTTGACGAAAAATCTGATCGAACTTAAAAAAAAAGTAGTAGAAAAAATTTTTTTGTGGTCCTTTATTTCGGTTCAAGGTTAATGGAAGCCCTGCATGTTGTATTCTACCGTCATTTTGCAAAACCTAGCTACTGCTTTTCAAATTTTTCAAGAAAATCAAGTTTTTCCTTTATTGTGTATTTGTGACACTCTTTAATAATGGAATTGAAATTGTTGCACATAACAATCAAAAAAATGCACAATTATGGTAATTGTTACTTTATGCGTGTACACTAGAACTCTAAAGTTTTAGGTAATTATTCTCAAAAAATTAAAAAAAAGCGTTGATTTGCCAAATGAAAGTAAATGAGGAGGAACCCTTGCGGAATCCCTGTAAACGTGTTGCGGAACCTCGGATAAAGAGCACTGATCTAACATCGATGTTTGTTTGCAGGCATGTTTGAGTGAATATTGTGGCGAACTGCATGGAGACTCGTGTCCGTATTATCCGGATGCGGTTCTCATGTCTGTTATTTTGTTTTTTGGAACTTTCGTGATCTCGATGCTTTTGAAGAGTTTGAAAACGTCCCGTTATTTTCCTACAAAGGTTGGTTTATCAAAATGCAAAGCGTTGTTGAACCCATTAAGAAAAAGTTTGCATCTCTGAAGCCAATCAAGATTGTAGTCTTGTCTAAATTTATGTACAGCTATTTATTTCAAAAACTGTTTCTTTTAGGTACGTTCTATCATTAGCGACTTCGCTGTTACGATTGCGATTGCCATTATGGTCTTGTTTGATATATTGATGGGCTTGAACACATCAAAACTCATAGTTCCCGCTACTTTCAGAGTAAGTTAAAACTTACTGTAGGTTTAAATATTGTTCAGTAATGACATTGCTAATATTAGCCAGAACAAATAGCAGGTACACAGCGTCAAAAACGCGGTGAAGGACGAGAAGGAGGTGTGACGCCATTGTCATAAGATCGTATTTATGCATCGTTTCTGTTAGCTACGTTTCCTTTTTACCTTTTTTATATTACAATGCCGATTAATTGTAAAGAAAGGAAATCTGTAATGCTTTCAGTGTTGCTGTGGCCTTAAAAAGGACACTTTTCTGCTCTTTTCCTCTTTCCATGCGCTGCATATGCCAACAACAAAGCACATTATGCCGTCTGCGTTTAATTCTATATGTAGCTCGACACTGTTTTTGCGTGTCCAGAAGGGAAAATTTATGTCAGCCTCGAGCCAGTGATAAAATGGTTTAAATTTACATAACTACCTTTACAGCCTACTCGCGATGACAGGTCTTGGGTTATTAACCCATTTCAGAAGAATCCATGGTGGTCCATTATTGCAGCCATTGCTCCGGCTCTACTTGCGACCATCCTCATCTTCATGGACCAACAAATCACAGCTGTTATTGTCAATCGCAAGGAAAATAAACTTAAGGTAACCAGTGTTTAGAAAGTAGCTCTGATGAACTATTTGCAAGTGAAATAAATACTTTGGCCATTTTATTGTCGTCATGTTAAACAAAGCGTTTTTGTTTGCTAATTCAATGTGGTATATGTGGTATTTTAAAATTAAAACTTGAAAAAGTTTTTTTTTTAAATATAAGTAGTGTAGTAAGATTGGGGCAGAGTAATTTGGCACTGATATTACAATATCTAACAACTATGTTTTTAATATTATATACTACTTTGCTTTTTTAGTTTATGTACAGCCAGTGATCAGCAAACGCGAAAATCAAATATTGTTCGTACAGTTGACAAGTTCAAGGCAAAGCTGAAAAAAATGTGGTTTAGCTGTTTTCTATTAGAATTATAAATAAAGCAAATTCAATATTCTCAGAAACATGATTTTTGTAGTAATTAGGTTTTGTCACAATGGCTGCAGAATTGTCCCCTTTTTTTGTTCCAAAAAGAAATAGAACGCAATGCTTTTGATTTTAACTAATTGATTTTTTTCATCTATGAGAAGCTTCATTTTCTCAACAATTTAATTTCATAATGTCGTCACTTACGGATTCATAGCTATTTCAGGTTTGAATGCTGCAAAAAATTATGGTAACATAGGTGAAGAACATCTCCGCTCTTTTCAAGCTTAGATCTTTACTTTTTCTTGTCATTTTTTAGCTTTACAGCAACCTTAACCAACGCATATTGTTATCTGTGGCTTTTTTGTTTTTGCAGAAAGGATGTGGTTATCACCTGGATCTTTTAATTGTGGCGATCATGTTGATTGTGTGTTCTGTTATGGGCCTTCCTTGGTTTGTTGCTGCAACAGTGCTTAGTATCACGCATGTCAACTCTCTTCGTATGGAATCGGAAAGCTCCGCTCCTGGAGAAGCTCCTAAATTTTTAGGAGTTCGGGAGCAGCGCGTGACAGGAATAATGATCTTCTTGATGATCGGAGTCTCTGTTTTCTTTACCCCAGTTCTAGCTTACATACCGATGCCTGTGCTTTACGGTGTATTCCTGTATATGGGAGTGTCATCACTTAAAGGTAAGCGCAATGTTAATTCGATTTTTAGATGTGTTTGCTGAACAAGAAAAGATTGTGATATCACCCCTCGCAATAACCCTCAATGCGACTTCTTTTTGTTTTTTTTACCGTTTGCAGCAGCAACTGTCAGCCACGCAATTTAGTAGCTTACTTATAAAGTACTAAACGCTCTAGAATAGAGTTATATTTTTCAATACAATTTGTTCAAAGTAACATGTAGATTAAGTTTTGTTTCACCAACAAGTTATTGATTCCAGCTTTTTAAGATAATAATTGGCTTTCGTTTTCAGGAGTTCAATTTTTTGATCGTCTCCGCTTGTTCCTTATGCCGCCTAAACATCAGCCGGATTATATTTATCTTCGACATGTTCCTTTGCCAAAAGTCTATCTTTTCACAGCTTTTCAAACTGCTGGTTTAGTTGTACTTTGGGTGATTAAATCCATTAGTCCTGTCTCTATAATCTTTCCAATGATGGTAAGCTGAATTCAGTCAATGTTTTTTGTATAATCTTATAATGTTAATTCGTCCAGCAAGAAAAATGACTATGGCAAAAGTTTAACATGAAATTGACTGCTGTTAATGTGTCAAGTCGTTAAGTTTATTTTTAAATTGTTATCAAATCTCACAATGGCTGCGTTGCTTTGTTCGTGTAAAGGCGCTTTCGTCTACTACTCTACTTGGTTGTGCTGCTTCTGCTTGTGGTAAAAAAGCGCCGTACTAGCACTATTAGATAACTCTGAAGCTGGTATGAACACAAGAATGTTCGAGTTATTGTAACAGTCTGGTCCTCTCGTGACACGAAAACAAACTATGAATCTTCGTGTTGGCGGTAAATGCCGAACCAGTTTGATGTCTGCTAATGATACCACAAAGGTAGGGACCAGCCGCCGTTTCGAGATTGAGTAACGGGCTACCTATCAATACTAACAGTAAAAGGTTTTATCATTTCAACAAACCGGCAGTTTAATGCAATGCATCGATGGGTGACCGAAAAGTAAGGTGTTCAAAATCTCTTTAATTTATGCGATCTTGTTCTCTGATGACTCGCACGTTAGCGGCGATGTAGTTATTTTTGTCAAACAGGGACTATCATTTTTTGAACTTTCTACCTCTCTCTTCACTCCACCTCTACTTTGACTATGTGGGGGTCAAACTGTCGCTGAAAAAAGTCTTCTGTCAGACATCTTCGCTCCCCCTATTTGTTCTTCTTCGGTGGATAGTAGAATTGTCTTTTTTTTCCTTCTGCACTCCCTCCCTACAGAAGTGACTTCATTCTGGGGGACTTCAACTGCCATCACCTACTCTGAGATTCAAGAGGTACTTCTAACCTTCGTGGAAAAGAAGTGTTCTATAGTGTCATCTTTTCCGATCTCCTTCCTCTCTGAGACTCTGACACCCCTACTCTTCTTCATTGTTTCTTTGGCAGCCGCTCCTCTCCTGCTTCTGGATGATGCTTCACCACTATCGTTCTGATCATCTCCCAGTTCTTTTCACCGTCCCTCTTACTCCACTCTGTTTCCCCCAATGAGCTTTCTTCTTTATTTTTCAGAAATCTTGATAGAATGATTTTTCTCTTTACCTCGATTCACACTGTTCTTCTGCAGAGGAATACTCCTCTCTTTCCCTTTTTTCTGCAGACAAACTCTTTATCTCTTTGGCACTAAATAGAACCAAATCTTCCATTCTTTTCCGCGTCCAACGCCAACTTCATGCCTGGTGGTTTTTCAAATAGAAGAAGTAGGGAAGACGCAAAGTTAGTAAATTCGCTGACAGAAGTAATGAAGAGAGCCAGGCTTGCATTTTCGCCTTTCGGCCTGCCTCTTCCGTCATTTACAAAGCCAAGGCTAAGGCTTAGCGCAAGACATGCTCATCTTTCCTAAATCCGATCCTAAATTAGTCTATTCTATCCTAAGCTCCGTTGCTGGCTATACTTCTTTTTTTTCTTTCCTAAACTGTTCTTGTCTGTCTCAAAGAGTCGGCATTGCTTTATGCCAGCTACCTGAGATCTCCCTTTTTTGTCTCAGCCAAAGGCTTTTCGTAGCTTAGCCAAAGGCTAATCGTCTGAACTCCGTCGGTCCTCGTGTTTTGAAGAGTCTCATTCCTCTTTCTGCTCTGCGCTCATCTCCACTGACTTTCTAGCGGCTGCTGCCAAACTCTCATCATTTACCAATACCTGCCCAAGCAGAGTTGCTTACTCCTTGCTGCATCACCACCCTCACTCTGGCATGGATCTTCTTCACATTTATAATCTTTCTTTGCCTATGCACTCCTTTTATTCCATTGGAAAGTGTTTTGTCCATTATTCCTATCCATAACATGGGAAAACCTTTCGACTCGCCTGCTTCCTGCCGACCTATCTCTCTCACCTCCTGCGTCACAAAGCTGTTTGAACGCCGTCATTCTATAGTGGTTTTTTCCTTTCGGGAGTCCAACTCTATTTTCTCCCTCCACGCCAGACCAGTTTCTGTCCTGGTTAGCCTAATTGTCATGTAATTCTGTATCTTTCCCAGTCAATTTTGGATGGTTTTAACGGTTCTAGGACACTTACTTCCCGCGTACAATTATCCTCCGTCACATACATATGGTTAGAGTTAGGGTTGGGCACTCTAACCCTAACTCTAACCCTAACCCTAACTCTTACCCTAGCCCTAGCCCTAACCTCCCAAGAGAATGATGGTCAAGCGGGTTGCGCAGCTCTTGCAATCCACTGTCCCATGTAGTTTCTCCCCTCACGTATCCACGCTTTTTTTTCTCGGAGTGGAGGTGTGCTGTCTGATCTAAATACTTCGACACACAAGCAGTGTTCCCTCTAAGATTTTAGTGAGTGCGTAACCGCCGGCACAAGTGCGAAATTGCTAGCAAATCTACGAAAACCGCCGGACAAATTTGCAGGGAAAGAAAAGTCAAAACTGTGACAATGCGCTTCGGTGACGTAATAATTAGCGTGACTATGTCAGCCCCAAAATGTTTACAAACAGGTAGCCTATCGGTTGTTATAAGACGGCGGCGAAATACCAGGCTATTTTTCTATAGTAAGTTAATTGTGGTTAAATTTGGTCTCAAACTTGACAGCCTTTCCAACAGTGATTCGTAAGCACTTTGGAATGACAGGTTAAAAATGTGCGTAAATAAAATTAATCCTTTGCCGACGCCCGACATGAGCAAAAGAAATAGAACTTTTATGAAGTAATGTGATGTTAGGTAGATTATTACTACTATGACAAAATAAAAATTACTTGCGAACTTTAACTGTTGCTTGATTACGGTAAATAATAAGACAACTTACATTGCTCTATCCATCGTAAACAATTAAACAACAGGTTTTTGCAATTGCAAGCAAATTTTCAATCTCAGTTCGGAAAGTATTTGAAGGGAATTCAAAACTAAATTGGTTAGAAGCTGTATTCTTTTATATTTTTAGTGTTTATAAATGGCTAGTAAAAGAAGGTTGTTTATTTGTAACGTACAAATACTGAACCAATCCCTCAAAAATGGTGTTTTTGTGCTTAACTGAAAGCGAGAACTATGTGCTTTTTTTATTTTAACAAGCACGATTGAAGTTAGCTTTGAAACGTAAAGAAAACATAAAGATTTTAAGCAAGTTCAGTTTCAAACTTATCTCGAAAAATGATGTCTTGTGTTAAAACTGAAGTTTGAGAGCTGCTTGCTGTTACTGCCCTTTAGCTACGATTGAAATCGGCTGGGAAACAGTAAACAAAAAAATTGATTTTACTTCAGGTTAATTGCTGGAGAGATAATTTGTTATAGAAAAAAGTGAGGCAATGGCGTGCGCGAAATTTAAGTCGCCGTCATTCGCTGTTGCGTCACAGCCGCGCCATGTTTGCGCAAGACGTTGCACTGCTTTAAAAAAAGCATCTGTCCTCACTTGGATTTCTTTTCACTGTCTCCCATGCATTTAACAGTTGGTTAAGATTTTGCAAACAAAATTTCAAAAATTTTAACACAGTGAAAAAGTTACCAAAAACCGCCGGACTTTTTTTACGCACTGTAGAATTTTAACTGCGAATCCGCCGGACATAATTTCGCAAATTCGCACTTTTTTTGCGTTTAAAGGGAACACTGCACACAAGTTTCCTCAGTATCCCGTAATGAGAAACTTGTGCTCCCTCGTCATGCTCGTTGGACGCAGTCTTCTGTTAAACTCATATCTCTCTGGGATTGGCAATTTTTGGCGAATCTTTCTTTACCACCTCTGGTCCAGCCTCTAAAGAGTTGCCTGGATTTGGGGGCTTCATGGTCTTTTGCCATGCCCCCATTCCTCGGAAAGGGGCGGGTTACAACAACAGCAAAATGTTGTTGCAAATTGTACTTTACAACAGTTATTTTTGGTTACAGCGCTTGCAGTAACCTGATTATGGTTTAAATTGCATGCATTGGCATTAGCGAAGTTGGCCTCAGCACTAGCTGTTCTTTGTAAACTGCGAAGGTTTTAAGCATTAATCGATGATAAAGCTTATAAGGTACTTTGTATAATGACTCATACATAGTATGTTTTACTTTGATGTTAACAATACCAAAATGCATTTTTTTGTCATTTTAATGCACAATTTTACCTCTTTTGTAGGTAGCAGCTTTGGTTGGAATTCGTAAACTTTTTGATTATGGAATATTTACGCAACAAGATCTAATGTGGTTGGATGATATCATGCCGGAGTCTGCTAAAAAGAAGAAAGAAGATGCCCGAAAGAAGAAAGAGGCGGAAGCAAATATGGCCGAAGAAGTGAGTCCTTTTTTCACTTTTGCTTTTGAAAAAAAATACCAACCAGCGCCATATTTAGCAAATGGTGGCAGAGTTTTAATTCGGTAGAATAACAGAATTCTGTTGAAAAAATTCTGGTGCGTGAAAGGGTCAATTTTTTAAAAGTCTATACATTTGGAGGGCGCTCTTTTGAGGTCTTGTGAAGAACTATGGTGCTCTTTCTTTAATTTTACTCTTCCGAAATTGCTGGGTGTACAAACATCAAACTTTGCACAATTGATCACGTCATCAAGGTGAGTGTCATAAGAAGCTTCGTGACGTCATGGTTATATCATTATCGAGAACAATTTTTTTAAATTTTCTTTTCTTAACAGAGGAAAACGGCGTTTTTTTTCAAACAAAATTCAGCACCGAAGTTGAAAAATTTTTATATCTTTGGTATCTAAAATGACTTTGCTGCTAATGCTTGACTGCTCACTTCGTTCTTATTAATTTCTCAATAAGTACTGACCGTAGAAAGGCTATTAAAAGCTTTTTTGGGAGATATTAACGAGATGTTTTCGATAAAAAAAATTCTACGACAATGTAAGATCATTTGACGACACAATAACAGATTGTTTTTCAACATTTTGAAGCATGTGCTTACTCGTTTTTCTTGCACGCTTCAAACTCGCTCCGTGATGTCATAATATGTCTCCTGCGACTCAACTAAAAAAAGCGGCAGCAGCAAGCTACGCGCATAGTTTTTATTTACTGTTATTTTAAAAGCAAACAAACTACAGTAGATGTTGCTTGTTAAAGAAGAATCATACATTACCGCAATAACATAGCGCTAGGTAAAAAAACCTGGTTTTTAGTGTCTCTATGGCAAGAGACAAGACTTCTGTACAGACGTGTTTTGTTGTTACTCGACCCTTTTTGAGGGATCGGAACGTGGTGAAAGACCATAGGCCCCAGAAGCTAGGAAATTCTCTAGGATCTGTACCATAGGTCGTAGAGAGAAAAAGAGTCGCCAAAGAGCGAGCGGCACAAAGCGTCTGTAGCTGGACAGTGCACAACGAGATAAGAGGTGTTCTGGGTTAGATGACCGCAGACGCTGCATGGAAGATTCTCTATTCAGCCATTTCTAGAGACATAAAGAGTTTGACAGAAGGCTGAGTCCATTGCAGTGAAGGTGAGAGAGAGAGAACACAGCGAGCGCAACGAGGAAGCACAAGTTCCTCAGTGGAAACCGAGGTCACCTGTGTGCCGAAGAATTGAGAGAAGACAGTACGCCTCCGATTAGAGAAAAAAGCGTGGGTACGAGAAATAAGAGGAGAGGTACTACATGGTACTATGGAAGGCTGGAGCAGCGTACATCACATGACCAACTCATCGTCGGTGTCACTCTCCGGAAGAATTGTATAACCGGGCACCCATTTTGATTGTAGCCTGATAGTAAAAGAGAATAAAGAAGACAGTTCCTGCCGTATGTGCCAGAGAGTTTAAGGTAAAAAAAAATACCGTGGAAAGGACAGAGCGAGAGTCTGAGAGGAGAAGAGAAGTGGCAGTCTTGTTGGTGCTTCCGAGACCAACGGAGGGTTTGCAGAATGGCGCAGGCTTCAGCGAAAAAACTTGAACAAACAGTGCCTACAGAAAGTGTAAAGGTGGCCTTAGCATCACAAAGTGAGCAGTTGGCAAGGACGCTAGACCCGTTCATGCCAAAAGGAAAAGGAGCAGAGCGATCAATTTCAAATCGCAAGATCATGAGGTAGGAAAGAGCCACGAGAACCGCACCTTGGCGAGAAATATGAGGGCCAGAGCGCGAGCATGGAGTGGGAAGAGTGAGCTTCACACTGAAGGAAGTTGGGATTCAAGGAGGAGAAGGAGGGCAAGCAAAGAGAGACTCACTAGGAGAGGTAGCAGAAAGCATGAGCGGGTAAGTGGATTCAAAAATTGTTCACGAGGATCTGGAGAGCATTGGTTTTACTAAAAGTCTTGCTAAACCTAAAATAGAAACGAGGTTGGAAAAGTAAGAAGTCAGGGCGAAATGAGTCAGAATGACTCGTAGGGAAGATAGAGACGCCTCAGAGAGAAGAAGTGGGATAGGTGAAGGCAGCCGATGATCGCGCGACTGGTCGCTCGGTGAACACGTTCCAACTTGAAAACGTTGGTAACTCCAAGGAAAGGAAACCATTCGGGTGAGGCATGAGTGAGAATGTGTCGAAGAAAAGGTTTGTGCAAAAGAGAGGAAGGCTCGTTAGAAGGGATCCCAAGAGGAAGCAGAAATACAGCGTAAGGCCTTTAGACGAGGGAAAAACTCAGCCTTCAGCAAAGATACATGTTTAGAAAAGGAAAGAGTGCAGTCGAAGGTGACCTCAAGAAAAGTTGGAGTGGGATTGATGCGAAGAGGGAAGTTGAATTAAGAGTTGGGGCTGGAGATTAGCTAAATGGGTGTCCACTGAGAAGAAGGCCTCACGTTTTCTCGGATTAAGAGGAAGACATCCAGTGCTCAAAGACCATCGCTCCAGTCGAGATTAGAGCTCCATGTGTAGCCTCCCCAGCAGCAGGGACCAAGGAGGACGAGGACCAAATGGTCAGCATAAAAAAAGCAGCTGACTGAAGAAGGCAGAGGAGCAAAAAGTTCAAAAGACAAAAGAACAAAATGAAGAACGCAACCTTGTCACCTCGACGAACTCGAAAAGAGCGACATTTGTGATTTTGAAAAACCACGCAAGCGCGCTTGTAAGAACGGAAAGGTTGAGTCCGAGGAGCAAAGCAAGGAAGGAAGCCAGCCGAAATATGTTTGTGAAAAACAGCGGGATGCCAGAGAGAGTCAAAAATGTTGGATAAACGATAGTAACCGGAATCCCCGAAGAGCCCGATCTGGGTGTGTTAAATTCATCTGAATTTGACTGGGAAAGAAACCGAATTTGATGAAGATTAGGCTGATCTGGGCGGAAACTGGCCTGGCGCAGGCAGAGAGAATGGAGTTAAACTCGAGAAGGAAGAGTAGATGAGATATAGTGCTGCGTTCCAAAAGCTTTAAGACGCACGAGGTGAGAGAGATAGGTCGGAAGGAAGCAGGAGAATCAAAAAGCTTTCTCCTCTTGTGGAGGAGAATATTAGAAATTGTGTTCCAGATACAAGGAAAGGAATATAAAGACCAGGAAAGATTGAAAATGAGAATGAAATCAGAAGAGTAAAAAGAGCAGCGGGGTAAAGAGAAAGAGTGAAGTTTTGTTTTGCAGTAGGATAGTGAGAGTCAAAGTAAAAGACAACGCCCTCCCAACGAGCATTTGGAAAATCAAGGGAAAGGAGCCGTTCGTTGGGATAGAATAGTGGAATATGGGGGATAGTTAGAAAAATTGGGAGATGATCAGAACCCAGGCTCTGAAGCACCTCACATGTACAAGAGAGGAAGAAGCAAAGGAGATGTCAGGAGAGGAGCGACTGCCAGGGTACGATGGAGAAGAGTAAGAGTGTCGGGGTCATTGAGGGGAAGGAGATATGAAGAGATGACCCAATCGAATATTTCCTCTCATGGGATCAGAAGTACCTTTTAAGTCTCAGGGAGTGTGATAGCAGTTAAATTCCCTTAGAATGAAAAGATTTGTGGAGAAAAATTGAACGAAGGGAAAGAAGGGGATGGCTCTGGTATTTGTCGAAGAAGAGCGAATAGGGAGGGCATAAACATTAAAGAAAGAGAGCGAGAAAGAGTTAGTTAGTGAAGTGTTGATCCCCACATAGTCAGAATAGCGGTCAAGCGAAGAGATGGAGGAGGTAGAGAATTTAAAGAAGGATAGGATCTACCTGACGAAAGTGATTGCACCACCGCTGGCGCGCTGGTCATCTGGAGAAAAAGTGCCCGGCGGAAAATGAATGCGATAAGATTGTAGAGCAGAGTATCCAGGGATCTGTAAAGAGGAAGGCGAGTTGAGGTTGGGTCCCTGAATACAGATAAGATATGCAAGATGAGCACGATTCAGTGGAGAAGTTCAGCGCTTCTGGCTCGAAGACCTCCGGCATTTCATTAGCTGTGGATGCTTTGGGTTTATTTCCCCTTTCCAGGGCTGTGTATATGTCAAGACCAAGAAACATGCGCTCAGCCAGAGGCTTTAGGTCGCCCAAATAAAGCATACAATTACGACATAATGGTAAGTGGGCCCAACATTTAAATGGCAAATAGTTGGGCCTAACATTTAATAAGTTTTTCGCTAGAATACATGTCAGTCACTTTTGCGCTCTCCTTCTCCTCCACAACTTCTAATTTACGCTTTCATGCACTTTATAAAATAAACGAATAAAACGTTTCGAACTCCTTGGATTTTTCGTTTGAGGGAAAGTCAGTTTCTAAGTACGTCTATACTGAAAACAGGGCAAGCAGACATAACCTGTGAATCCACGATGTAAATATATGTCTTCGTTTTATTGTCCACGCTCTGGTCTACGTATAGCTACAAAACCATACCTACTTAAAAAAGCATGTTGTTTCTAATCAGCGGCGTATTTTCAAATAATTTCCTTTTTTGGGAAGAGCCGGAGTAGGCGGAGCTTTAAACTCAATCATATTATTAAGCAATTTAATGACATAAATGAACACTATCTTATTTTGGTGAGAGGGGATGGCAAAACATTAAAGGATATTAACTTTTTTCGAGCGAGAATCTTGCCAATTTTGGTCTCCAAAGAAGCATGAATACCCTTTTTTGAATGTGTCTTCACCTTTTGTGAGAAATAATTTATTTTAAGTGTCTCAACCTTAAATGCGTTATTAATTCAGTGGGACAGCCACACTTTGGCATAAAAAAGTTATTGAGTGTTGTTAGTTCGATTGTTCTTTGCTGACTGATCTGGATTGCTACTTGACTCAATATCAAGTGTTTGGTTGCGTCATCTTTTATTTTGTGCTGTAGGTATAGGATAATCCAATACACTTACTTTTAGCAATTCCCTCGGAAGCTTGGCGCTTAAGCAGCAGAATGGTCTGGAGTAGGGACCAGTGATGGATTTAGGGGTAAACCTTGATTTCGTACAAATTTGTGTATTTCAGCCCTTCAAACGATGGTCTTCAAGTTTACTTGTTTCAGATAGCCAAAATAGAAGTGATCTCCTAAAAAAGCTCTGCCTTGAGTACTTGGTCAATAGGCCCCGTCGTGAAATCTTGCCTCAGACCCTTAAAATCCTTAATCCATCATATATGCTAATAATGATTTTTGTTTGCTTACTGTTTATTATTTTTACGAGGAGGCTGGTAAAATATACATATCACCAATTAAATAATTTCTGAAATCGTAAAGCGACAGCCTTTACGGTGCCCATTTCCAACTTTGCGTTTGTTATCCTACACTTACTTGAAGAAAGAAATAGAATTTGTAAAATGATAGACAGTTTATAAGACTTCTTTTACTTCAAAGTACTCGCTCTACGATCAGGATTTAGGGGCATAGAAGCGATGCCTCTGTTATTTCCAACTTTTCGGTGATGGTCTTGAAAATATAATTTGGTTGAAGCCGGCTAAACCCGCGTTACTAACCCGACATAACTGACCGGTAGTCCCGCCGGGCGACGCCTTTTAGGGTGGCTAATTAACTATCAAGGAGCACGTAGCTAGTGACTACCGTCAATAGAAAATTTGTAATTAATTAAATTTTTGCATCAGATTGCAATCCATGGCACTGGCACAGTGAACGTTCCATTGGATGATGGAAAAATTCTTAAAATTCCAGTTTCAGAAATCAAATACAGGTATTTTGCTGATAACTAGACAGTGTACACTGATGATTTCACTTTTGACTTTGTTTTGAGTGTAACCCATTTACTAATACTGTATTTGCTTCTAACTTTTGATTTCGTTTTGTGCCACTGCAAAAGACCAATGTAATTTTGTTGAACTGTGATCTCAGATGTATAAAACTTTTATTAATAACTGGTTGTTTTGTGCTGTGTGGTTACCCACAACTTTATTGTGCAGCCCTGATGAACAAAGTGTGAACATCAGTAAAGAAATGGCTCAAACCGCGATTTGGAAAACTGTATCGAACAATGCAATGGGAAAATCGAATATGAAGAAAAGGTGATTTGTCTTTCGCTTAGCATTTGTATCTATGAAGCTGAAATTTAATGATCAGGTTTTTTGCAATGATTGTTGTTGAGCATATTATTGGGTTACTTGTAATTTTGACTGAAATTTGTATCCAATGTCTACCGTGTTTTTTGGGCAGAGGCGAACAGATAGATAATTATTAATACTTTCTTAATATCTATGGTTAACTAAAAATATTTTGAGTGACCTCAATAAAAAAATGAGCGTGGTATTTACATTTTACAGGTGTAAAAATGAATCATCGGGTGAAGCAATGCGTCAAAAAAACGATGATAAACCAGTAAAGTCTGCTAAATCAGACCTTCATGTCACTATATCAGTGCCTGATGATGAAACAAAATTGTAAACACTTTTAAAGTAAAGTAAGCCTTAAATCTCTATGCAGTCTCTATGGTGCTAAACAAACCAGCCGCATATAAATTTTGTGTTTAAACTGACCTTAGTTGCGATTGGGATATAAGCATATCTGAAGTTTATCACGTTAGGTTTGAAAGTTTGTCATTTTACGTTTATGCTATGCTTTGCTTCGTCGGTTTACTTTTTCGAGCAAACTTTGAACTGCTATTATTGTGTTACTAAATGTGGTAAAAATATTGCAAAACCATGACATGGGTTTGTATTGAAGTCTTCGAACATAAATGTAAAAACTTTTATGTGTGGTGGCGAACAGTACAAATTTTTTTTCAAAATCTACGAGCAAACGCGGGCGTAATTTTTGTTAGTAGTGAAATTTTATGTTGGCGAAATCTCGTGCTGTGATCAAAATATTTACCAACAAAAATACGCCAGTATAGTTTGTAGATGTAGAACGTGAAAGTCTTGTTATAAACGTTTTGAGTTGAATGGAACATTTTGTTTTTATCCTCTTGCACAAAATTGTTTTGTTTGATGCATTGTCATACCACGATTTTTTGAGAAGAAATAATATTCTGCTGGTTTCTGATTGATCAAAATATATGTTTATGATATTGAAAAATCAAATATACTAGAAAAGCGTAGCTCTAAACAAATAAAGGTTTAAATTATGTTTTTCGTGAGAAATGTTGCTACTATTTTATAAAGTGATGTTTTGCCATTCATATGCACTCTAGTTTTTAGCTGGCCTTTAACCCTTCGCACTCAAGTAGGCTACTGCGAAGTCCAACTAACAATGTAAAACTAGCTTATTTGGCTGGGGTTAAATGACAGCTGCGTTAATTTGTTGAAAATCAAGCTTGCTGCTTGTCAGAA
The DNA here is from genome assembly GCA_963675345.1 of Trididemnum clinides. Classification (NCBI taxonomy): domain Eukaryota; kingdom Metazoa; phylum Chordata; class Ascidiacea; order Aplousobranchia; family Didemnidae; genus Trididemnum; species Trididemnum clinides. Next base: position 13,266,135 of record OY776296.1, on the reverse strand, counting down.
CAACGAGAAGATTAGCACCCAATGCCAATGCCAATGCACTCAATTTCACGATACTGCTTTTTTGTGTTTTGTTTGTTCTACTACGCTTTTTCTGCGCTTTGATTTTACTGGTGAGCCAATCTACTAAAACTGCTACAACTGCTAAGATTATGACTGCTACTACAAAGGACGGCTGACTCGCATGCTTGAGTCTCGAAAGTCTAATCCTAAATGGAAAATACTGCGCTTATTGGTACAATGATTGTAGAATTAGTTTTTACTGTTAGCCTAATTTGTTTTTACGAATTGCGTTTTTGATGGAAATGGCATTTTATTCTATATTTCTCATGATAAAGATACTTTTTCAGTGATATTTGACATTAAAAAACGCGCTAAATATTATCCCAAGCTGCACTATTTTGATGCTTTTAAGTATAAAAATTATACACGCTGTACCCAAAAATAACAAATTCAAAGTAATATGGTCATTGTAATAAGCAGTATTTTTGTTCCAAAACTTGATCTTCAGCGGTATAGGAAAGATACAGTAGGAATTATTTTTTACATAAATTAAATGCCATGAAAGAAGTAGCCCAAAGACAAGTTCACTTAAATGTTGGGAATAAAGCAATGAATTAGGATATCATATCAACATTTTTCATCAAAAATTGTTTGACTGCATCAACTGACAAGATATTTAAAGTCTTTGTGCACAGACATTATTTTGAAAGTTTTGCTTGTTGTCGCAAACAACTCAGATCCCTTTCATACACGTTATCGTTTAATGCATACGCCTTAATTGAAATTTTTTCAGAGTTTGACATGCCAGCATATTTTGTGCCATAGGTGAGTTGATAGTTAAAAAGGGTAGCTTCAGAATTTCTGCAGTTTTTCCTCGGTTCATGAAGTTTCCTTTACAAGTTGATAGCACAATGAACAAAAACTACAATTGTAGGCACATAAAAACCCCCTCGGTTTAAATCCTCCACGTATTCATTCGGTATTGCATCTTTGGGTTGCACAGCTAGTCCGTATTTGTTAAGAAGAAATTCAGTAATGTACTCAACCTTTGAGCTTTAAAGTATCTGAAGATTCCAGCAATTCCCCTTAAGTACTGATTGGAAAATCTTCGACATGGTGAACGTTTTTCTGTCAGCTGGAGCATTTAGTTACCATTTTACCGTCGTTTTAGGGAAGACGTTATGCTTGACTAACTGGTATAGATTTTAAACTTTTCCTGAAACTGACGTAATGCCCAAACAATTTTTCGAGAGGTTTTTGTGACAACTGATGGCAGAACATATTTAAATTATTGATTTTTTAAAAGATATTTCACGGCACTTATGTTGTCGATTGTAGTAACAACTAAAGCACTGGCAGTAAAGCTGGTTCAGTTTTTTTTAAAATTGTTTCCTTGTAATTTCCTGCTGGAAACAGTGTCACCTATCTCATGCACCAAAAAAAGGTTGGTTGTAATTTATGATATCACAGGATCTCGAAGGAAAAAAGTGTGAAACGTACACGGTGTAATTGAGTTTCTCGCCACATACTTTCAACCCTCGAGAAAAAACTAATGCAAGTAGATAAATTTTAGTAATGCAAGAGGCTAGCGATGCACTTAGCAAAACTGCAGACAGTGACACTGTTTCGACCTATCAGGTCTCTTCAGTGCAGTTGGTGACCGACAGTGTCACCTATCTCATGCACCAAAAAAAGGTTTGTTGTAATTTATGATATCACAGGATCTCGAAGGAAAAAAGTGTGAAACGTACACGGTGTAATTGAGTTTCTCCCCACATACTTTCAACCCTCGAGAAAAAACTAATGCAAGTAGATAAATTTTAGTAATGCAAGAGGCTAGCGATGTACTTAGCAAAACTGCAGACAGTAACACTGTCTGCAGTTTAGATAAATTTTATTTATACAAATAATCATTTACATATTGTTCATGAATAATATCAAAACTGACAGTGGGAAGTTTAACAATTGGTGCGTTTACGTTTGTTTTTCCTGCATTGCAAAATTCTTAAATGGAAGGAATCACATAAATCCCAGAAATAGTTCTGAGTGATAACCTCTTACTCTTTTTTACCCCTTAGAATCAATTGCTAGCGGTTTTCTGTCTGAGGTTCTTTTTGAATTGAATCCTGTAGCCCGGTCTAGATAAGTTCTGTTGGGTTTAGGTCCGGTGAGTTGCTTGGCCAGTCGACTCACACTTCAACTCTGCTCTCTTTAATCTTACGAGAGTTCCCCGAGCAGTATAGCAAGTTGGACCATCTTGTATTTGAGTAAGACTGCTCCTTATGTGGAAAACATGCTTGTTATGAATAATTTGAATGTAAATTGGTAAAATGCGGACACGATAATGCTGTCTGCCAACAGTTTCACCATGAGGTACAACAAAGTGCCTTTTCCTCGTATCTGCTGATTCTCCCAGCGACCTTGATTTTCATAGAAAATTTTGGTCGCATCTCTGGTTTGATGGAAGATGGATCGCTTGACCGATTCGTTTGTATCGTCCATTCAGGTTAAGAGTTCTATTGGGCTTTCGTCTGTGAAGAGAATGTGCGATCATAGTAACTTGACTTGAACAGTGTCATCTGTTTGTCTTTCATTAACCATGTCTTTGTCAAACTGAAGTATGTCTGCAACATTCTTTGCTGAGAGTAAAGGTTTAACTTAACTGGCTGTTTGCATACATATTTTTCCACTACGTCTTTTTTATGTGACGAGAAAGAGTTCTGTGTTAAGATTTTTTTTCCATTTGTGACGTTCAAGATTCCGAGAAACACGTCCCAATCCAAGGCTGACTCTGAATACACGGTGCACTTTTTTTTGGTGTTGCGCGTCATTTCAATCGGACGGCCGCTTCTTTTTGCATCACTTACTTGGCCCGGAAGTGCACTAATGTATTTGCGGACTGTGATTCAATTACAACTGACAAAAGTGGCAATGCGAGATATGGAATGCCTTACAGGACGAAGACCCTGCATCTGTAAATGGACATGCTCACCTGGTTTCACCATAATCACTACCTACTGTTTACCTAAAACTACTGGACCAAAACAACAAAAATTTAACACAATAGATCGGAATGTACTGTGCACTCAAGTTTGTTTCGAATTTAATGAAAACCTAAGAAAAAATTAAACTTATCGAACTTTACCTGTCATACCCCTTGATTTTTGTCGTAAAAATCAATCAAAGATTTTTATCAATGCTCACCACACGGTGAATTCTAAAAACAGCACGGGACTGTATATTCCGATAGCTGATGTGTTGAAGAAAATATTCAGATTACGTGTGGTTTGAATTTTGGTTCTCAGAGCGAACAGCCTAGAGCAGGGATGAGCAAACTATAACCCGCCAGAGCATTTTGTGCGGCCCGCCAACACTTATAGAAACTTCCATGCGTTTAATTTTATAGGACAGGGTTGGATGCACTTGCCGTACTAAAGAGTCAAAAACAATAGAAGCCATCATTGAAAGCCGCTGCACAATTCTTAGTTTGAATTGATGCATTTTCCGTCCAAATAGAGGGTGATGACTTTTTTTGGACACCTTCGTTATCAAAGCCTTGTATGCGACATTGCACGAAGTTATTGCAAGCTCTTGCATTGCGTACAGTTATTGCAAGATTTTATGCGCTGGCCTTGGCCAACTCTTGAATGGTCAACGCGGCCCTGCGACTAAAAAGTTTGCCCACCTCTGGCCTAGCTTTTTAACTGTACAAAATGCCAATGGTGGAAACGTTTGTTACGCCCTGTAGTTTTCTGTCCGAAAATATAACTTTGCTGCCTTATCGTTGCCGCCGGTTAGATCGACAAATTTTTTTATTATCAGCTGGTAATATAACACGATCTAAGGCCTGTGGTTTATGTGGTGCCAACTGTAAAGTACGTGGCAAAGTAAAATTTTGCTCAGTATCGGACATATCGTACTGCAACGATAACATTTTTTTTAAAGACAAATCATATAGCAACAATGACATTTTTCCTTTCCAAAGACAAATCACACTGCTACAAAATAATTTTCCCTTTCTAAAGACAAAGCATACAGCAACGAAACATTTTTTCCTTTCCAAAGAGTAGTTATACAGCAACAAAATATTTTTTCCTTTTTGAGGACAAATCATACAGCTACGAAAACAGGATTAAATAACGTGTGAAATAGCGCTTCTTGTAAGAATAGTACTTCGTGCAAAATATGCTCGAAAGTATTCGTGATAATTCAAAAGCGGCGAGATTTGGTTAACAGCAAAACAAAACCTAAGCTTACCTATAAACAATCAGCACATTTTACTGTATAGTTTGGTTAGGTTTCGCCAATGTCATCTCAACTTGGTAGAATGTAAGAGTTTCGTGTCTGCAGACTGCTGTAATATTTGTGATATCGCAATTTATCAGTTACAAAGTCCCATTTCCGAATAGAAAACAAAATTTTCCAACTATGGTGATTTCGCATTTTTCACAAATAAATCATTTCTCAAAACGTTTTGAAAGTTTATCTTAGTTGGGAGTGCCGCTTATCAAAGCAGCAACTTGAAAGGAATGTCGCGTGTGTCGGTAAAACATCTGCGTGCTGCAGACGTGTGCTGTCTATAGAACCCGACCGAGTCTATCGTCCACTTTTAATATTCATGCCGCAAACCTAATTGAATTAGGTTGGGGAAAAGTGGCAATTCATTTCGAACCAGCCATAACTGCAAAGTACAGACTAGTAGCCCCACCACCAGCAAGACGAACTATCATTATTGGGTACCGAAATGTTGCCTCTTACGACATGCTGTGTGAGCAGCTTCACTATTTTTTCATTGTGGTAGTCTATGACCAAAACCCAGAAAAAGTTGGCAAATTTATCATGGTTATATCAGTTACTATGAGCACCTTGAAAATTTATGTGTTTGTGGTTTATAGTTTTTAGTTCGTATTAACTAGCGCTACTTTTCAATCGACCTATAAATAAAATTCTCTGTAATCACATTTTCTTGCGTTTATGCAAAGTCTTCGGTTTTTGTCGGTTATTATATTTTTTGCTTTGGGAGTCGCTGAACAGCAGCAGTGCCACTGAGCGCAAAACAAGTTGTCCAGACGGGCGAACGTATGGTAATCGTTTAAGATCTTGAATTTTTCATATCTGTTCCTTATGCTAGTTGCATTAGCAAAGGACGAGGGTAGGCGATGAAGGAAGACGTAATGAAAAAGCTTAAAAACATTGTCTGCGAATTAAAACAACCGTGGCTTTGGCATCACCTTGCCTTAGAAACGTTTCTTACATCTAAAAAAACTGCGCCTAAACCAGGTCCTACAGATCACGACCGGATACTGCAGTCTACAGGGGATAAAAAATTACTGGTCAATCAGCCTTAAGTGCGGCACGGAGAATGAAACGTCCAATTATCACGTGAGAGTAGCAGGCCTATAGAATGCTTCATGTGGCGCGGACTGCGACAAAGCTATGCGGAGGAGCTAACCTTAATTTTAACTCTCTATATCCTAAGGCTGTGTAGTTTTCTGATGTCATTAGATTTTATGAGGTAGTAGAAAATTTCGAGGAGTTAGCTGGACTCTTTATTATACCATTGCTTTTACAATTCCCCTTACTACTTACGGTTTAAATTTTTATTTATTTATTTGATGGTTCTTTGCAGTTATTCCCCTGCAATATCTCCTAAACTTGGGTTGTCCTCGAGGTTGAAGGCTGCTTTAGTCCTTTTCTAACTACCAAACTATTATGAAAATCCTTCGTCGGCAGCAGTGCTGTTTGGGAATGCGGGGCGGTAGAGCACTGCTACCGATGAAGACGGCGGCGGTGCTACAAAAATTAGAAGGTGATGCAGCACCGCCGTCGTCTTCATCGGAAGCAATGCCAACCCCACACTCACCAACAGCACTGCTTCCGATGAACTTTAAAAATTATTTGATTGTTTGGCAATATCAACAGAAATTTATAAAAAACAACCTCTTCCAAAAATGACGAACAACGCCAGCTGACAATTTTTTGACTCTCTACCCAGTAACTATAAATGTTAATAAACATCCATTCACAAAAACCTATTGACGTTGTCTATATAATTAAAAATATTCTATACTAGCCGGTGTCGCCCCGCAGGGCCCCCATTAGTAACGTGAAGGTAAAGTGTATCGGTTGAGCCCCTTCACCCATCGTGCGACTATGTAAGTAGAAACCACAAAATTGTCTTTTTATGCACATCATAATTCTTGTAGGCCTACTGCTAATGCTCACAAGAATAGAATATTGCCAGAAACTACCATACTTGGAAAAAGTATGAAGGGGGAAGGGATTGAACCATAAACAAAAATGATGATGGTGGCCAAATGGTGGTTTTCACAATTTTGGAAATAAACTATTTAATGATTGGCCTATTTTGGGATTTGGTGCTGTCTCTTCCCATTTGTATTTGCGTTGTTAAGTTCTTTGGCTGCGCTATTTGCATTGTTTCGGCATAGTGACAAACAGGGCAACCGCTTCCACACCTATCGCTTCCGCTTCCACTAACAAAAAACGACCGCTGACAATTTTTTTTTTTAACTTTTGTAGGTCTGTACCCTGCCTTCTTCTAAACTTCATCATCTTGAAAAAGCAAAAACCTTCATTTATTGCTATTACTTTACCTACTTCGCTTGAGCTTATTGTTCCGAATTGTTCTGTGTTTGTTTTTCTTAGGTATTAGAACTCGTGTTGAATGTACAACAGTGCTTTTCGATCTTTTTGTCATCGCGGAGCCCCTAATGTACTTTCGCATTTGTCACGGAACCCCCACTAACAAAAATTTAGAAATCACGAATTGTTTGCTAGAAAATCAAATTTTTCGTTACTACAATTCAAAAAATACTTAAACACTTCAACAAATAGGCAGTTATTACAAGTTCCTTCACTACTTACAACTACTTTTACAACAGTTAACCTAATGCTTCTCAGATCTAAATCGTATGACCACATATCACAGCTCTCGACAACAACAAATTATACCGTGTTGCGTTGATTTTCCCTCTCTAACCTCAACTAACTCTGACTTAACTCTAACCATTATTACGGACTTTCTGTCCGTCCCCAAAACGCGTATTGACTCCGATCTTTTTGGATAGTGAAGTGCAAAATTGAACTGCACCAATCAACAGCCGCCTCAACATGGTGGTGCGGTCCCCAACCCCGTTTGGGTTGGGTCAAAATTTGCCTTCCCGAGGGTTCCAGTTACCCGGGCACTCCCCTCACACAAACCATTTTTTCGGCGTGCAGCCCCTGAACGACCGTAGAAGGGTAGCACGCAGCCTCTTTAAAATTGGCCTGTCTTCTCCTGCCTTTCTCTTGAATGTCTTTTCATTCTTCTCCTTCTCCTGATGAGCGGCAACGTTCATCCTAACCTTTGTCCCGTCTTTCCCTGTTCAGTGTTCGCTGGAAATGTGACCTGGCGGGGTAGGTCAGTGCAATGCTGCACATGCTCTAATTGGGTTCATTTAAAATGCTCACTACTCTCCTTTTCTAGATTCAGAACTCTGGGCAGCTCTCATTTCTGGAGCTTCCCTCCCTGCTTTTTTTGGAGATTCTACACCTACCAGCACTGTGACTTCCTCGTCGGACTCCTCCAGCTGGTATACCTCCATTGCTTAATCTGGCCCCCATCTGCTAATGCAGCACTCGCACCCCACCCTCACTTTCAAACTTCTTATCCTTTTTCCACCCACTTTGTATCTTCTCCCTCTGCACCCTCACCACCGCCTCATGCTCCTGGCTGTTTCTTTTTACCTCCTGCTTTCTCTTTCCCTTCCTAACTTCCTTAGGGTTCTTCAATGGAATGCTGGGGGTCTCCGAGCCAGGAGATCTAAACTGCTACACTTTATTTCATCTCATCTCGTTGACCTAATTTGTATCCAGGAATCTAACCTCAATTTATCTTTCTTTTTCCGGATCCCTGGATTCTCTGCTCTGCAATCCCATGGCACCCACTCCCGATCTGGTATTTTTTCTACTGATGTTGCAGACGCTAGTAGCGGCGTCATCATTTTCGTCAAGCGTGGCTCATTCTTCTCTGAGCTTTCTACCTCCTCTCTTTCTTCGCTTGGCCCCTACTCTGATTATGTAGAGGTCAACATCTCTCTAAACGGCTCCTCCTCGCTCTCATTTCTTAATGTTTATGCTTCCCCGCATTTGTTCTTCTACGAAGGATAGCAGAACCAATTTCTTTTCTCCCTCCATTCTTCCCTCCTATGTGGAAGCGGTGGAATTTTTGCGCTTCCGCTTCCAGCTTCCGCTTCCGCTTCCACATCCCTGGTTTATACCCTAAACAGATTTTTATCAGTTGAATTGAGCAAGTGCTTGAAAGTTATGGGAGGGCGCCCAGGCAATCGATATGTATTTCCAAGATTAAGCCATTAAATGTTAGAACCGCTGCTTACCACTTTTTCGAAACTGTAGGCCACTTTGTATGAGCCAACGCCTCTGACTGCGTGCATGTTGCTTGGTCCTGGGATAACGTAGCCATGCATAAAGCAAACTAACCCGAAATGAAGCACTCATAGTTTAGCTATTGCAATATCAGTGCCCCATTAATGATATCGAGGTTAAGAATGTCAAATCACCTGGCTGTGCTCGCCTCACTCAATCGCAAAGAGAATGGCCTCGACCTTGGCCTACTTAAAAGAGAAGACGGCCAGACATTCTACCTTACAGCGCGAAAATTGGACGGTTAACATATGTGAGGCAGTTGTTTACTTTTCTTCAACTGCTGCTTTCTAGCAGAGCTAATCCTTCACAATCTTTCAACAAAGTGCTTTTCAGTGTTGTTTTCTCGAGTCGTTAACTAACAATGCTAGAATGAACAGCACAGTTCAAAAAATCCAGTTAGGTAGTAGAAATTATCTAATATCTGCAGTTCTAACTATTTCTATTAGTTGTTAATTTTGCTGTAAGCTACTTCTAATGTACGAGTGTTGGGAGGATATTTAGGAAGTAGATAATAGTACCGTTAAGACAAACGTCTTGGTAGATGAAGCCATGGATGAAATCTTTATTTGTGATGACATAGCTGTTAACCTAAGTTCATCATGTTCATTTTAAAGAATATTTAGCTTGTTGATTCGAGCTTAAGCCAGCTAGCTGCACGTAATATAGCACTATTACAAGGCAATACCAATTTCGATTTCCACTTTTGTAAGTACGATTGTTCTTCAAGTTCAAAGTAATCTATGCAAAAAGAGTTTACCTTGTTTTAGGTATTTTCAATAATTGTTTTGACATAATTACGGTAAATACATGTGCTGTTGCTCTTTGCAAAACGGGATACAAAGAGCGTCAGCATAAAATTCATATTATTCCTGAAAAACTCCCAGTATTTCGTTTTCCTTTGAAAAATTCATAATTAAGCTGATAATGGATTAGATTTGTGAATAGAATAGACTGGGCTCCGACGCGACGTTCTGGTGTTTGATCGAAACATTTTGAAGAAAAGCTTTTGAAAGTTGGCAAACGAGCAACGTTACGATAGTTCCTTCTATATACTCTGGCAATGAATCCGTACCCCCGGCAGTTATGCCTACACCCAAAATTCAAAGAAAACCTCCAAGTAGAGTCAGTGGCGTAGCTACCCATTGGATTTTGTGGATAAATCCAGGGGCGGCAAAATGTGATAATATTTTAAAGGGACAAAACGATAGTCATGTAGAGTTGCTGTGTTTTCGTTTATGATTAGTTAGTAAAAGAGATAACTAGCAAACAGTTGTGCGTGATAACAGTAGAACTAGATTGGTGACCACGACGTTCCTTATAGTGATTTGGAAAGTTTACCATGGCAAGCGAGCAAGAGACGCAGCAACACGCAGTCAGCTTAAAGTTACCAGAGTTTTGGACTAGTCATCCCAGGGTATGGTTCCAACAGACAGAAGCTCAGTTTGCGCTCAGGCAGGTCACTGCTGACAACACGAAGTACTTCTGTAGCATTAGGTCAAAGACCTATGCTACTTATCGTGTTATTGTAGTATTGTGACGTCACAGTAGACTGGATCACGCGATGTTCCAGCCAACATGTGACGGCAGAGAGAAAGAAAGCAAGAAGTAGAATAAGAAGGTGTCAGTACATTGCAACTGTTTTTAGACATTAAGTCATTTTGAATAGTAATTCTTTTGGATATTTCTCAAGACACTTCGCTGTGAAGGAACCAATCCGACCGCAACTGGACTGGAAGGTGAGAGAACTTTTATATACGTGTAGCGCGAATGCTTCTCTGGCAACAGTAATCTCTGACCAGAAGCAATCGAGGACCAACCAACCAACCGCTACATTTTGGTGACCCCCGACAACGAACTAGTTCTGAAACGGACTTTAGCAATTGCTTTCTGTTTACAATTGTTAAGAATTTAAAGACTTTTAGTATTAACATATCGCGTTTAAGTTTGTACAAGCCTGCTGCTACCAGTAAAAGCGGCCATCTTGAAAATCTTCAACGATCACGCGAGCTACGTCACAATCGAAACGATCAAGACGCAATCCAGCACTTTACTCTTGGCTAGCGCAAAAGTATTGTGAACATTAGAACTGTTATTTCAAATTCGGCGTCTCATTTTAGAAGTGATTAGTTTGAGTATAAGCAATTTTATTATGTCGGAGAATGGAAACGTAACGCCTATTTGGGTTATCAACTTATTGTTTGAATATTCATGGTATGTGTTTATACTTTTGCTATCTATTGCAGTTGTTGTAGTTTTAGCGTATGTTTTGACATTTAAGGCGTATTTGGGGCCAGCACGAACGGTACCCACACCACTAGATAGTTTGCCACACACTTCTGATAGCTGCGACTTAGTTCAGAACACAACACCTAACTCGTCTTTTGCTTGCTTACACAATGCAGGTGTTTCATCCCCAGACACAACGCCAATAGGCTCACCACGCACCTTACCGTATAATTCTACAGACGCCAATCAAATGCAACACACTAGTTTTATTAGAAAACACGAACCACCACAACTACCCAAATTTTGGTTGAACAATCCTCAAGGATACTTTCACATCATCGAACTGTTATTTACAGAATCACATATTACTTCAGAACACACAAAATTTGCCTTGCTTGCCACAGCTTTAAGTCATGACAATAAAGTTATGCAGATGATTTCGGATGCATGGCCTCAAATTAACTCAAATGAACCTTTTACAACATTAAAAAATGTGCTGCTGAAGCGATTTTCACCAAAGAATCAGGACTGTCTTGAGTCATTCTTTTCAGAAACTCAAAGACAAGGGGACACAGTCACGGAATATTTGATTCGTTTACAAGCTTTATTATCTTCCCAATTCCCAACCAATTCGGAAATAGGTCAAGCTTTAATCCGGCGGAAACTGTTAGAATCTGTTGATGCTCAGACTCGTCTCACGTTATATCCTTATGAAAAAGAACCATTGGAGATTTTAGCCCAACACGCCGATAGTATCTTGGCACGTAAACAATTGTTTGTTGCAGGTGAAGATGTTGACCATAATGCTCAAAACCCAACAAACCAGGCTATTATAAACCAAATGTTAGAATCTCGGCTTGATAAGTTGGATCACACTCTTTCTAATTTGCACCAAAACTCACCATCACCACCACATAAATATACACACACACCTTCACAGCCTCACAAACATGTACCTCAACACACTTCTAATTCCAGTTCTTTCTCACCAAACCAAAGTCCAACTCGACCCGTAAACAACGTTTGCAGTTACCATCGTCGATTTGGTGACCGCGCCTTAAAATGCTGGGGCCCATCTTGTGCAATGTACCAACAGAAACAGGCAACAAAACGCCAGGTTGACCTCCATAAACTAGGGGCCCAGAAGTCATATTCCTCAGAGTCAAGTCCTCTACTCTTCGTACGCGACACTTGCTACAATATCGAATTCTTGATAGACACGGGGGCTGTTTATTCATTTTTGCCACTGTGGGCAGTCGACGCATCGCTCCTTCAACCAGTCAGTGGTCACACTATTTCGACCATTGGTGGTGGCTCTGTGCTAATCGAAGGTCAACTTAAAACCCAAATTAATCTTGGATTTTCCCAACTTTTTGAGTTTGATTTTTATGCAGCTAAATTGCCATACGGAATTCTAGGAGCAAATTTCCTACGACGTTTCAACTTGTGCATTGATCTTACCGCTCGTAGACTATTCCAATCACCAGAGATAGAAAAATTTTCTTTGCCGATTGAAGAAGGTATTGAAACGGACTTTACTGTACAATCATCACAGCAGTCAAGTTCGAGCTTCTTACAACATTTAAAATTGCACTACCCTCAAGTTTTTAATGCCTCCACGCGATCACGAGAGATAAAACATTCTATTACTGCTCATGTCGAAACTACTACAGAAGTACCTGTTTGGTCTCGTGCACGACGACTAGCACCAGATAAATTTGTAGCCTTGAAACAGGAGGTGAAGCATTTAGTAAATCGAGGCATTTTAGCCGAAAGCCAGAGTGCTTGGGCTAGTCCAATTGTTATGGTAAAGAAGCCTTCAGGTAAATATCGACTGTGCGCCGACTTTGTGGCTTTGAACAAAATCTTGAAGGTTACTCGCTACGCCCTTCCTAACATTAATGATTTTTCGTCCATGGCTCACGGATGTTCTTGGTTCAGTTCAGTGGATATTAAAGACGCATATTACCACATTCCTGTCGACACTGCAGATTCCCACAAGCTGACCATAACCACTCCTCTTGGAAATTACAAATATCTCTATCTCCCCATGGGTCTGGCCACCTCTAGCGGATACTTTCAAAAACTGATGAATGAAATCCTCTCAGGTCTTCCCAGAGTATTTGTTTATTTGGACGACATTATCATCATGTCACCAGATTTGGATGATCATCGCAAACTGCTAAGCTTGGTTTTCGAAAGGTTACAACAACATGGTTTGGTGGTAAACGATGCCAAATGTGTCTTTGCGGTAAAAGAGCTCTCCTTTTTGGGTCATTTGGTATCTGCGGAAGGAGTTAAGTCTACAACAAAAAACGTCAAAGCAATAACGGATTATGTGCGCCCGCGAACCAAGAGACAGTTAAGACGATTTCTTGGCATGATTCAATTCTATTGTAGATTCATTCCCGACTGTGCGGCAATTCTCTCGCCGCTATATTCGTTACTTAGCACAGGGGCAAGAATGACCCACCTCTTATGGTCGCGGGAAACCGAAAACTGCTTTTTAAAAGCAAAACAAGCGGTGGAAAAAGCGACAGTTTTAGCTCATCCTAATCATGAAGCCAATTTAGAGCTGATTACGGACGCGAGTGACAGTGCGGTAGGTGCAGTACTGCAACAAGTTTCAAATGGATTGCGGCAACCCCTCGCCTTTTGGTCCAAGGCACTCACACACTCACAGCGTTCATGGTCTTGCTTCGAGCGAGAACTATTTGCTTGTTATGCGGCAATCAAACATTTTCAATACTTTCTGGAAGGACGTGATTTCCTTCTAAAAACTGATCACAAGCCAATTGTCAGAAAGTTCCAACATAACTCTCCAGCTGCGTCTCCACGCCAAGCTCGCTTCATCGATTACATATTGCAATTCACATCTCGAGTGGAACACGTATCAGGACGAGAGAATGTGGCTGATGCTTTGTCCAGGCCGCTTGAGCCACCGTTGCTGAACCTCATCACTCCACCTTCTGCTCCACTGGATTACTTACAACTGGCTGTCGCGCAGCAAACAGATCCAGAAATCACAGATTTGCGCCGCAACAACAGCACGGCCCTGGTCCTGAAAGATATACCATTAGCTGAGCATGGCATTAACATATTATGCGATGTATCGACGGGTAGGCTGCGACCAGTAATTCCTGTCTCTTTGCGTGCATCTGTCTTCAAACACTTCCATTCACTAGCTCACCCTGGCATAAGGGGAAGCATAGCCTTATTGACAGAAAAAGTAGTTTGGATAGGGATCAAGAAACATGTCGCCCAATGGACAAGAGAATGTTTGCAATGCAACCGCTCCAAAATACAGCGGCATAACAGAGCTCCTCTGGAAGAGGTGACTCCTCCTCCTAACGAAAGGTTTACTCATGTCTATGTGGACATTACCGGACCACTTCCGTTAAGCAAAGGCTACTCGTACTTATTAGTAATTATAGATAGGTACTCACGTTTCCTGCAGGCTGTTCCTCTCCAGGGAATCTCAGCTGAGGAATGCTCCTCAGCATTTGTTCAATCATGGGTGTCTTTATTTGGTAGCCCATCCCATATATATTGTGATCGCGGAGCCCAGTTCACAAGTGCTTTGTGGAGGAAATTAGCTCTATTTCTCGGTGCACAACTACATCATAGCACTGCTTACCATCCTCAAGCGCAGGGCTTGGTGGAACGGGTTAACAGAACTCTCAAAACTGTCTTGAAGTGTGCGGAATCTCCAACTGATTGGTACGACAACTTACCATGGGCACTGTTGAGCTTAAGAAATCAGCCTAAGGAAGATCTAGACAACCATTCACCTAACGATTTCGTGTTTGGAGGAAAATTACGTTTGCCCGGAGAATTCTTTGTTGCTCAGGAAAGGGAAGTTGAAACCTTGCCTACTAGAGAATTTGTGAAGTCATTGGCACAGCGGGTGGCATCTTTTCGCTATCATCCTTCTAGAAAAACAAGTAGAGCATCACATCTTGATTCGGCTTTATTCAATCCCCAGGTCACTCATGTGTTTGTGAAAGATGATGTGCGACGCCATTCATTGCAACCAGCATATCGAGGTCCATACCTCATCCTAGAGCGATGCCGCAAGTTTTTCGTGCTAGATTATGGAACTCATCATGATAGGGTATCCATTGACAGAGTCAAGCCCGCTATTTTTAGCATGACGTCACTCAATGAAGAGTCTGAGAATGCGTGCACACACACGGCACATCTTGACAAAGAAAGTATTCATTCGCTCTCACTCCGGTCTGAAATGTTTGATGATCTTGATGACACTTGTTCGCGAACATCACTTGAAAGACATGCAGAACAACACACACTACACGACAACCTACATAACAATAGCACAAGAAACAAACATACTTCCAAAGGGCGACCTATTCATGCTCCAAAACGCTTTAGAGATTACGAGATGTTGTAATGCCGAAACTTAAACCATTTGAAAATTGACCTTGTTTTGAATGCCATTGTTTTATAGAAAAGAATATCTGTAGTGTATTTGGAATATCGATGACTTCTTATGTATAATTTCTATTGTGCATCGGTCTCAATGATTTATTTTGGCTTGGTCGTTTCGTCTGGTTACATACCAGGCCTATCAAGTGACTCATTTCAGTGATAATTGCCTGTTAAAGCAAGAGTGCAACTTATTAATAGCTTGTAAATTTTTCATTGACATGTGTTCAGTTATTTCAGCTTGAGCTTCTTATTTTAGACTTTGTTACTGTGTTAAGTTGTTGCTTCAGTTCTAGTTTTGAGTGTAATTTTGCGTGAGATTGATCGACGTACGAGTTGCTTTATGTTTAGTTCGGCAGTATCTTCTCTTTACTTGACATTCTTTCCATTTCTCTCCTTCTTTCTCTACTCTTTTCCTTCTTTCATCTTGCGCTGCTTGAACTTTTCACATTGCTAACTGTTATTGTTCGTATTTTCATAGCATAGCATTTTTTGCATTGTAGTTCTGTACATACGTTTGTTTTTGTTTTTGTTTTTGCATAAGGGGGGAACATATGTAGCATTAGGTCAAAGACCTATGCTACTTATCGTGTTATTGTAGTATTGTGACGTCACAGTAGACTGGATCACGCGATGTTCCAGCCAACATGTGACGGCAGAGAGAAAGAAAGCAAGAAGGAGAATAAGAAGGTGTCAGTATGTTGTAACTGTTTTTAGACATTAAGTCATTTTGAATAGTTGTAATTCTTTTGGGATATTTCTCTTGGATAGTTCGCAAGTCACTTCGCTGTGAAGGAACCAATCCGACCGCAACTGGACTGGAAGGTGAGAGAACTTTTATATACGTGTAGCGCGAATGCTTCTCTGGCAACAGTAATCTCTGACCAGAAGCAATCGAGGACCAACCAACCAACCGCTACACTTCTACGTAGTAGCAGCTTTAGACCAAGATTCCGCGCAAAGAGTAATCGACTTACTCGAAGATCCCCCACGAGATCACAAATATCTAGCGCTTAAGAAACGCATCTTGGACACTTTTGACTTGTCCGACAATGAACGTGCCGCGCGATTGCTAAACATGCCGCAACTAGGTGATAACAAACCTTCAGTCTTAATGGATGAAATGTTGGCACTTATAGCAGATCATCGTCCGTGTTTTCTGTTCAACTACTTGTTCCTGCAACTGTTGCCAGACGACATTCGTATGGTCCTGTCAGGCCAGCAGTGGAATGATCCGCACCAGCTAGCGGCGAGAGCAGATGAATTGTGGCTGGCTAGAGCTACAGCTCCACCGGTTTCACGTATCTCGAGACCACGCAAAGGGGCTCATTATGGCCAAGACCAGCAACGAAGTAGCCGGAACCAAGAAAAACTGTGTTTTTATCATAAGCGTTTCGGCGATAAAGCTTATAAATGTTGTCCCCCATGCAGCTATCAGGGAAACGAGACAGCCGGTCGTCGTTAACGGCAGCAATGACCGGCACAAACAAGGCCCTTTTTTATGTGTGGGATTGCCAAAGCAAACGTAAATTTTTAATCGACACTGGCGCCGAAGTAAGCGTATTGCCGGCAACACGATTTGACCGACAAAAAAGACAGTCCGCACAAGTACTACTGGCGGCTAACGGCAGCAAGATTACTACTTTCGGCTCGAAAGCGGAGACGGTGGCCCTGCCCCAGGGTGAATTCAGGTGGACTTTTGTTGTGGCAAATGTCGCTCAACCCCTTCTGGGGGCTGACTTCTTAAGGGCACATTCCCTTTTAGTAGACATGCAGCACCAACAGCTGGTAAATGCACAGCTATTTACTAGCATTCCCATGAAGAAGGCCCCAGGCTTACCACCCCAACTTAATGCTTTGGGCCTCGAATGAAATGCGTTCGCTCAACTGCTGGCACGGTTTCCGCAAATCACAACACCGCAATTTTGTGAGAAAGTTGCCAAACACGAAACGGTGCATCATATTGTCACCAAGGGACCACCCATTTATGCTCGCCCTAGAAGACTTTCTCCAAGCAAACTAGCAATTGCCCGCGATGAATTCAATAAGATGCTGAACATGGGAATCATTCGACGATCTGCCAGTTCTTGGGCATCACCGCTTCACATGGTGCAGAAACCTGCAGGCGGATGGAGACCCTGCGGCGACTACCGCCGTCTTAACTCGATCACCGAAGCTGATCGTTATGCTATTCCGCATATACAGGATTTTTCGGCTCGCCTTTCCGGAGCTACCGTGTTTTCTAAAGTGGATCTGGTGCGGGGATACCATCAGGTACCGGTGGCAGAAGAAGATATCCCTAAAACCGCCGTGATCACTCCTTTTGGCTTGTTTGAATTTTTACGCATGCCATTTGGCCTGAAAAATGCCGCTCAGACTTTTCAACGACTAATGGATAGAATTTGCCAGCCGTTCGATTTCGTCTTTGTGTATTTAGACGACATCCTGGTTGCCAGTTCCACGCAGGCGGAACACAAAAACCACCTGCAGTTGCTTTTCCAACGACTTGCAGACTTTGGTTTGGTGGTAAATGTGGACAAATGCCAGTTTGGTCGTCGTCGAATTGAGTTTCTTAGGCATTTGATTGATCAATACGGTGCACGACCACTTCCAAGCAAAGTCGAGGCAGTACAAGTTTTTCCTTACCCAACCACGCTTCAGGACCTTCAAAGATTTGCAGGTATGATCAATTTCTACCATCGCTTTATACCACTAGCTGCAACAATCATGGCCCCAATTTATCAAACCATCGCAAATAAGCGTAGGCTATTAGTTTGGAATGAAACTTTGAAAACTGCCTTTGAGAATGCGAAAGGTGCACTGGCTAGCGCTGCCATGCTACATCATCCTAAACACCACGCACCTTTAACACTTAGTGTTGATGCTTCGGACATAGCTGTAGGTGGCGTTTTGCAACAAATAGTAGATGGTCAGTTACAGCCTCTTGCATTTTTTAGTAGAAAATTGCGCAAACCGGAAACCAAATACAGTGCTTTTGATCGCGAATTGCTGGCGATGCATTTGGCCGTCCGTCATTTCCGCTACTTCTTGGAAGGACGTCACTTTGTAATTTTTACAGATCATAAGCCACTCACGTTTGCTTTTTCAAAAGCCTCCGATGCGTGGTCTGCCCGACAGCAACGCCAACTCTTAGCGATTTCCGAATTTACTACAGATGTTCGACACATTGCCGGAAAAGCAAATTTAGTTGCGGATACATTATCCCGCGCACCCTTATCCATGGTTGTGTCCTCACCACCGGATTTAGATTTTGTAGCTATGGCTCAAGCCCAACAGATACCGGAAATCCAGGCATACAGAACAGCAATAACAGGCTTACAGCTTGAAGATGTACCGGTCGGACCAGACAAAGTTTGTTTACTCTGTGATGTGTCGTTAGGACTGCCGCGGCCAGTCGTTCCTCCATCCTGGCGTCGGAAAGTTTTTGACATCATTCATGGTCTTTCCCACCCTTCCATCCGGACAACCCGACAGCTAATGCGTCAGAAGTATGTTTGGCATGGGTTACACAAGGATGTTGGCTTATGGTCCAAGCAATGCGTCAAGTGCCAAACTGCCAAAGTGCAAACCCACACCAAAGCGCCTCTAGCGACATACCCACTCGCTCACCAACGTTTCGCCCATGTGAACATTGATATTGTTGGCCCCCTTCCCCAATCGCAAGGTCATCGCTATCTCTTGACCATGGTTGACAGGTTTACTCGCTGGCCAGAAGCAATACCCATGCCGGATACTACTGTCAAAACATGTGCAAGAGCCTTCTTGTTCAACTGGGTTGCTAGATTTGGTGTCCCCGCAGACATCTCAACAGACCGTGGTCCCCAGTTTACCGCACATTTGTGGGACACGCTGGTTCATCTTCTCGGGGTTCGCCTTCACCGCACATGCGCCTATCACCCTCAAGCAAACGGCTTAGTTGAACGTTCCCACAGACATTTAAAGAGCGCGTTGATGGCGCGACTGAAGGATTCCAATTGGGTTGATGCACTGCCATGCGTGCTCTTAGGAATACGCTCAACACCCAAAGAGGATTTAAAGTGCTCCTCAGCCGAACTAGTTTACGGAACACCTTTGAAAGTGCCAGGGGATGCCTCCTTTCCGTTCACATCTACTTCATCTACCGATAACTTGTTTCTACCGTGGCTCAAAGAAAAGATAGCAGATTATCGACCCCAACAAATGTCTCGCCATTTAAAGAAGGTTGTTTCAGTCCCAAAATCCCTATTGACAAGTAATTTTGTCTTTGTCCGTCGCGATACACATCGACCGCCTTTAGCCCCACCGTACGATGGTCCGTTTCGTGTACTGGAACGCAGAGAAAAATTCTTCATACTAGACATTGGTGGAAGAAGAGACTCCGTATCAGTGGATCGACTGAAGCCAGCCTACATTGACTCAAACGAACAACTGCCTGTGACAATGCCTCGAAAACGGGGCAGACCTAAGAAGGTCTAAACGAACCGCTTTGTTTATGCGTTTCTGGGGAGGAGCTCTGTGGCAGCTCTCTGTGACGTCATAGTGATTGATTGTATTGTGTAGAGTTGCTGTGTTTTCGTTTATGATTAGTTAGTAAAAGAGATAACTAGCAAACAGTTGTGCGTGATAACAGTAGAACTAGAGTCACATTAATTTATTCTCAGAGAGACTCAGACTTAAACGAATTAAATTTACACTGATCTAAGTGAAGCCAAAAAATTACACAAGTTACGCCTCTAATTAGTTAGCAACTTTTCTAGATTGTGACTCACTATATGGTCTCAGTGATCTCTCTGGGGTATAATGATACTCATGCTGTTGAAGTCATAATACAGGGTGGCCCAAAAGTAGGTATACAGTTATTAAACTATTTTTTATGCGCTTTGAAATTACCAGCAGTGCACTTTATGTGGCCCAAAAGTAGGTATACAGTTAATTGAGAGAATTATTTGGAAATTCTTCGTGAAGTGGTAGTGCCACAACTCCAAACCAAAACTGATTTCGATGAACTCTTCTTTCAGCAAGATGGAGCACCTCCACATTAGGCGTTAAGAGTAAGAGATTATCTTAACGAAGTCCTTCCGCAGCGTTGGTTCGGAAGAAGGAGTAGCAGTGAATGGCTACCACGCTCACTTACCTGACACTAATGGATTTCTTTTTTTGGTATGTTGTAAGAAACAAGGTGTATAAAAAGAATCCCAAAACAGTAAATGAATTAAAAGATTACATTTATGACGCATTCAGAGAAGTTGATGAAGATCGAAATTAGTGCCGCGCTGTGTGTCAGAGTGTTTTGAACAGGTGTAAATGTGGCAATGTTGGCGGTGGACATTTTGAGCACTTAAGAGATTAAACAGTTTCCGTCTAAGATATAACTATCAATCTAGAGGTTTAAAGTGCCTAAATGAGAACTACAAACCTACTTTTGGACCTAAACCCTACTTTTAATAACTGTATACCTACTTTTGGGCCACCCTGTATAATGTCGGTTGTAACTTGTAAGCTATTGCATTGTTTAATCAATTTAGCATTTAGCTTTGGTAGCAAATTCGTGAAAGGTTTTAAAATTTCAGGTCTGAAATAGATCACTTAGCTTAACTCAGTAAATTTGCAATTGCGGTTGGTTTTTTAACTATTTCGCTGGAGATTCCAGTTAACAAGATTTAACTTGCACATTTTTGAAGTTAATTCTTGCCTATGAACATAGTAAATAAAAGTGGAGCTTTTTTTAGAAAAAAAAAGCTAGAGAAGAGGAACTAAAAAAGAATGAAGGAACCATTTTGAAGATCGTAAAAATTGCTGCTGCCAAAGAAACAGAAGAGGTTAGCAGCCACAGCGAATCGCTACCCCAAGTTGAGACGGATGAAGAAGTGTACCTCGAGCAAAACAATAACAAAGTGATCATTGAAAGTAATCGGCTTATGAATGAAACACTTTCAGATAAAGATAAAACAGATGATAACTATTATTCTCATAACGATGTGGTTACTTAGCCAGAAGTATTAACTCATAACATGAGAGTTGAGATGATCAAATTAGGGCCCGAAAGATTTCAGAATAAAGAAGGACCTTTCAAGCCAGCGATTAGAGTAATTAAAGAAAGAGACGAAGAGAAAAAATCCTTAAGCTTTCTGAATAAGAAGTGGTTTTATAAGACCCTAAAAAATGATGATGAAATTCTCAGATCATGGTTGCTTTATTCGAATAGCCACTCATGATTATATTGTTTCTGTTGCAAGTTATTTCAATCGAGAAATGATAATTCTCCATTTGCTTTCAAACGTTTTGTAAATTTTTGACATCTTAATCCGTACATTTCTAGTCACAAAAATTCAAAAGTTCACACACAGTGCTTTGATAAATGGAATGAGCTCGCACTAAGGCTTCAGGTTTATCAAACAATTGCCAAAGAAATGCAAAATCTTACGAATAAGGAAAAAAATAGGTGGAGAGAAATCCTACAGAGCGAAGTCGCAGTCATAAAGTTTCTCAGTAAACAAAATTTTCCTTTTCGTGGTCATCGGGAAGATTCCAATTCAAGGAACCAGGGAAATTTTCTTGAAACTTTAAAACTTCTTGCAAATTACAGTACAGTCATTAATGAACACATTTTTGGTACCCAACTCTCTAAAAAGGGCATGACAACCTATCTTTCACCAACCATCCAAAATGAATTAATCGAGCTTCTTGGTATAAAGGTAAAAGATCTCATTCTGGAGGAGATAAAGAGAGCAAAGTACTTTTCAATTTTACTCGACAGTACTCCTGACGTTTCTCATATTGATCAAATGATTTTTGTTGTTAGATACCTCAAAATCGACTGCAATAGTGTGGAACAAATAAAGGAATCCTTTCTAAATTTCTTTCCACGGCACGGAAAAAATGCACACGAAATTACTAAGTCTATTCTCAACAAGGTTCAGCAAAATGGCTTGGACATAACGACGTGTAGAGGCCAAGCATACGACCATGCTTCCACCATGGCAGGAGTCCGTACTGGAGTACAACGCAGAATAAAAGATATTAATTCTAAGCCCTTGTTTATCCCATGTGGAAACCACTCGCTGAACCTTGCAGGAGTTCACGCAGTGGATCGTTGGAAGTTTCTGGAACATTTTTTGCTATTGTGAAAAGGATTTATTCCTTTTTTTCTGCTTCTACTGCCAGATGGGAGGTATTGCTTAAGTATGTACCAAATGTGGTAAAACGAGTGATTGACACACGATGGAGTGCGCATTATGAAGCTGTGAAAGCGCTTCAGCAATGTTTCGTTGATGTGGTAAGTGCATTAAACGAACTTTGAGATCAAAATGAAAACATTAATACACGAGGACAAGCGCGTGGAATCTTGATGCAATTCAGCGTTTTTCCATTGTTTCTTTTTTACAATTTTGGTTGGAAGTCTTAAGAGAATCTTATGACACCCAAAAATATTTAGTGGGAAAAGGTATGTCTCTGGAAGGCTGTACCCACAAGATAAATGCATTCATTGCTTTTTTGATCAATGAGCGTGATGCGCTGGTTAAGCAATGCATTGAAAGAGCGATCAAGATCTGCGAAGAGCAAGAAATACCGATTGAAGAGAGACGGATCAGAAGGAAGAAAAGGATGCCTGGCGAACATGCAGAAGACGTAGGTCTCTCGGCTATTGAAGAAATCAAGAGATGCATGCTAGAAGCTATGGACCGATTTTGGAGTGAAGCGGAAAAGCGGTTTAGCAAAATGTGTTTGCTAAATGAGGTATTCGGCTTTCTAAATCCCCACACCTTGTTATGCGAAGTGACAGTATGGAAATAGATATGGGCAAATTTGAGAAAACGTATGCTGATGACGTAAATTTTACCGAGGTAAAACTAGAAATCGCTAGGTTTAATCGACTAGTACAATCCAGTGGTTTTACATTTAAAAATGACGCTACCGCGCAGGACGTGCTGTAGTGGTTAAGCAAACATCGTTTATGTGAATCAACACCTTATTTATTTATGAGTCTTAAGCTTTACCTCACTGTTGCTGTTTCTATCGCAAGATGCAAAAGAAGTTTTTCAAAACTTAAGTTGATAAAATCTTACTTGAGATCGACTATGGGAGAAAGTAGGCTGACTGTGCTATCAATACTGTCCACTAAAAGTGATTTAGTTGAGACATTATCTTTTGACGATGTAATTTCTGAGTTTGCATCAATGAAAGCTTGACGTATTCAATTTTGAACTTTCAATAAAATTAAACAAACATTACTTTAATTTTTCTGTTGTGTGAAGCTTAAATCAGTTTTTATGACGATGTTAAAGGACGGCATTTTGTGCAAAAATCCAAGGGCGGCGTATTGCGTTGCTACGCCACTGAGTAGAGTGACTGCATTACCTGATTAGCTTGATGATTTTAATGACCATGAAAAAATTTTAGATTTTTTCAGCATTGGTGAAAGCCTGTGTCCCAGTGGCTACAAGTTGCAAATTAATAAAAGTAGAGCAGTGTTTTACAACCTGGAAAATGGCAAGACATTTGTCATTCCCACAGTTACTAAAGCAATCGTAATTGATGATGACCACTATGTTAAGCTTTTATTTTCTGACTCCTTTATACCCCTCCCTCCATGGTTTGTTAAAGGAAAGAATTGTCGACTGACAAAAAAGTTTTATCTGGAAAACTTTCTAACATACATCTGAAGTTTTTCAGATAACAGAGCTGCAAATATCATGGATGAACTATAGCAAATCCGATACAAAAAACCTGATGGTAGACCAAAATTTACGTCAGAACTTTTGCAACTTGGTGTTGCGCTACTCGTTGCCAGCATACCAACTACTTGTCAAATATTTTCCTTTGCTTTCGGTTAGCATTCTAAAGAGATTAAGCCAGGGAGGAGTGGAACCATTGAAAGCAGTTAAACTATTGCTAAACGAATGCGAAATTGATAAAGACATTGTGTTGTTAACCGACGAAATGTATCGGCAAAAAGAGGTGCGATTTCAGCCAAATAAGCTGATTTGCTGCGATAACAATGATTTTGTTTAAAGAAATTATGACATTTATGATTGTGGGAGTACGGAAGAATGTGCCTTTCGTCGTCAAAGCTGTGCCAGAACCGAAAATAGAAGGAAAATGGTTGTCTGGACTAAAAACAAAAAGCATACAATCTCTCCATGAAATAGGCTTTGACTGGCGAACAGTAATTTCAGACAATCACTTCAGCAACGTGTCCGTCTTTAACGAACTTTTCTCAAAATATGGAAGTGAATCTCATGAAAATGTAATTTTGCATGATTCTATCTCAGATCGAAGAACGTATTTATTTTATGACTCCGTACATCAGTTAAAAAACGTACGAAACAATCTATTGAACTCCAGGCAATTTCTTTTTCCTAAATTTCATTTTTCTGACTTTATTAGTCTTCCTGCAGGGGAGATTTCATGAAAGCTGCTTCACTATGTCTTTGATGAAGATGAAAAAGTGCAGGCGAATCTGAGAAAGGCTAGCAATCACACATACAAAGTTATACATTTAGGAGACAACAAGCAAAGTGTACCATTATCTTTGGCCATATTTGACCCGACCACTTCCGCTGCCATAGACAGCTATTTTCCACAACGCAATGCTGCCGCACAATTTTTACGCTTAATCAATCTCTGGTGGACGATAAGCAACAGCAAACAACAATCTAATATGAACTTTCATCGTGGAGATGCTGCAGAAGCAAATGATTGCAAACTAACATTTCTCCGAAAATTGGCTGATTGGTTTTCTGAACGGAAAACTCAGCAACCTGCAAACACGAAAAAGTTTACCCTCAGCAAGCAGACCACTTCTGGATATGTAACAACTTTGAGATGGACCGCTACACTGATTGAAGATTTGTTTCAAGAAGGCTATGCATATATTCTCACGGCACGATTTCATACTGATCCTTTGGAACGGCAGTTTTCAAAATATCGTCAAAAAAGCGGCGGACAATTTTTAGTTGAACTGCGAGAAGAAACAAATAATGAGCAAATATTAGCACTAAAATTTCTTCTCAAAGAGTCGATTTCTTTTTGGGAAGAAAATATTCGTCCTGACAACAGCAAAGATCTCGTCCTGCTGCTTTTCAATCAAAATCTAGAAAACATATCTTCTGGAATTGAAAGCTGTTGTTTGGATCAAAACTCAACCAAAGTTGCTGCCGTTGTATCGGGATATATTGCAAAAAGGATGATCATGAAGACCTACTGTTTAGACTGTAGGTCATGTTTAATTTACAAAACTAAAAACCAGTCTGCCCATGAAAGCTTTGAATACCTTTTAACGTTGTCTTAAGGTGCTTTGACGCAGCCTGCCACTGATTTCACGCATTATGTTTGTAAATCTTTTGCTACGCTGGACCTATGCGAATATATTATACGCAAGGGTGACCTACACGAAAGAGTTGCTGCAGAAAATGTAATGAAGTCTAATGATGTGCCACAACCATTTATGTGTGACAATCACCTTGAAAACATTAGGTTTATTAACCGCACACTTTGTAACGTCTTTTTCAATAATATCCAAAAACTTGTCAATAGCAAAGTGCGAAACAAAGTCGTACAACAATTGAAAGAAAGGCAAAAAAAGCAACGACACATATGATCGGAATAAAACTTTGCAACTTAACACAACAACATAGCATATGTAAAGTAGTTAATTAATTTTAATCTGTAATTTCGTTGTATCATTTCATTCGCCTACAACACTTATCAACCGAAATTGACAGACAAGTTAACAACGATTTGTAACATTTCAGTGGCACCGCAATCCCTGATCAGCTTAACGCCCTCCGAACTTCAATTTGGGGCAGGAGTGAGCCAAGAAAATGCATCATTTCCTCAATTTCAATCAAACCCGATAGACGAGATCAATGAACCCGACCTTTCATCGCCGCCCATCGGCGTGATTGCACCTAGTTCGTGCTCGATTCGTCATTCCACGAGTTCTCTGTATGCGAAAGGTGTAGGAAGTACGATACAGGCCGGATCTGATCAATTTTCTTTTCTATGCTGGCTATTGCTTTCTTCTGCATTTCCTCCAACTCCCTATTACGTGTTCGGGCAGCAATTCAATGGCCAAATGCATTACATGACCTATGAAAGTGATTCCGACGTGCTCCGCTACCGACCTAATACAATCGATCCTTCGCAAATCGACTTGGAGAGCTCCGAACTGGACCCGCGTTTATTCCGTTATAACGCAAATAACTTGGTGGTCGCATCTACAAGCACGCCACGATATGCTGTGTTAAACCATGACAACTACAACGTCGAAACATTAAATGACATACGAAATGAGTGGCAAATTCTCTGATCAAAAAAGAGCACTATGAAATACTGTAGATTCGTCTTTAGTCAACTTGAACTTTATTTGGAGGGAATGAGTAAAAACAATTAGGGCATCGGGGATCTTTGCAATGCACTGTTTGATGGCCATATTTACGCATAAACGAATATCTCATAAATAAGCGTTTGGTATGTCGAGACATACTACATGTTTTGCTTATGCTATTTTGTTTAAAAAATCAAAAGAAAACTTTGCTGCTGGCATCTATAGATACAGTACGCTGCTTGGTTTTCTCTAACACGGACACAAAGTGGACATTGCCGATGTTTATTGGAAACCCATTACATTATGAATCCCAAACCAAAGTTTTCAATTTAAGACTGTTGTTGTAATGAATCTCAACTAGGTCATAATTGTGTGGTTATGTTTTTATTTTTGCATAATGCAAACAATTGATATCCGTCCTCGAACTTTAGTAACATTTATTTTCATGCATATTGTAAAATCATTCTAATCAAAAACTGTCTTTGTTATTCAAATTGATTTATTATACTTGTCAGAGTTGGAAAAAAATAAATACGCCATTGCTCCATTTGACCACGGTCGTAATATATGCTTCAAGTCATGAGAAAATCATAATTTATTTATCTAGAACAAGCTGTGTTCAAATCCACGTTGGAGCTGGCCGAACTGATGTTTCAGTGCATTATGATCATTCTTTATCGTGGCAACTTGCAATGCAACCAAGTAAAGTAACTCGCTACGGGCCATTCCTGTGGGACACAAGTTGATCAATAATCAAACGATGAGAGCTTTCAAATCGCAATCTGACCAATACAAGCCAGTGTCTATTCGTGTTGACAATCATCACTAAATTCACTCGTTATCACATATTGCTGCAAAACAGTTTATTGTTTACTTCTCACTGTCGCCAGCTTGCCTAGGTTTGGTTTGTTTTCTTGTACAATGCTGTATTGTTTGAAAGTATTTTGAAAATTAATATCATTGCAATTATCGGCGTGTTAATTTAGTCTACTAAATCGTTTGAAAGTGAGTTTTCTTAGACATGCGGTTATATTGGATCAATGGTTAAACACTTGACTACGACTTATCGCATTTAGAGTATGGATAAAGTATTAGATTGATTCACGTCTCTAGATTTTATTGGATTTCCTACAAGTAGTAAACTCACCACTAGGTCTATGTTTCAGTAAAGACAATGCGACGCTTTCCGCTGCACCCTAATAATCTTGGCTGACTATTTGTGTATTGAAATACTCTTGCATCTTCAGACGATCAGGCTATTCTCAAGCTTTTCTGTTACGTGATGTCGTTTTTAAAGAACACAAAGTTGTCAATCGAAACGGAAGTCGGCAGCGTGATGCAGTGGACTGAACGTCAAACTTATAGTCGAAAGATTGTGAGTTGATCGTTCAGAACGCGACGTTGAATGCGTCATGACTAAACAAAACGTACCATTGCCCTCGTTTTCCCTGTCTCCTCCACATCTGAAAGCAGATAACTCAGCTTCAGTTCAGGTGGAATTAAAGTCGTAGTCACTATTTGATCTCGTCATGTTTATGAATAGGTTGGGGTAAATGCCGGGCGTTTGCAAAACTTTCAAACAAGCTTACCGTTTTCTAGGACTATTTGGATGCTGAGTTCGAATCCGTTGAAATTTTTGACCTATGACCCCATCTGATCCCTTTAAACTTCCAATTTTTTCAAAATGGCGGCTAAAATCGAGATTTTTGGAGTTTTTTCAGCATAGTTTAGAAATATATCTTGTACTATGTTTATATTTACATTTTTTGGGTCGTAGATTACGAAAATGACACTTTCGTAATGCTCACATACACTATTGACAATGTTTATGAAAATTTTTTCTAAAATATTTACTAAATTTATCATTATCTGACACCTGAGATATTAATATATCGTTAAAGCACTGAGATTACATTGACTAAACCAAAAAACAAATGTTCGAGTGAAAATTTTCAGGAGCAGTCCGTCAACAGTATTATCAACCTCATCTTCTGGTTTTATTGCGTTTATGATGCTTGCACCAAGTTTTTCAGCAGTATATTTTTCGACAACAAATTTTCCAGTATTAGTGTCCTTGACACGTCTCTGTCGACGAATTTTTGGCGCTACGGCAAGCCGCAGGAACACAATTTCAGAGATGAGTTGTTTTTCAGACAACGATTCAACCAACTCCAAGTTGTTGTCAGTCAAAGGTCCTCCATGTTCTTTACAAATGTGTATAGTTTGCAATAGCCTTTGATTTTTCTTTCTTTTTAGTTCTTTTTTCTTAGGGAGAACAAGTTTTTTGGCATCTTCATAGTGGCCAAGAAATCTCTCTCTAGCTTCCTTAATTCTGAGTTTTCTTCGGAGGTTCTTGCTCACTTCCAGCTATCCAATCTTTCTTTATCACTTAAGTTGTCGAATGATGAATCTACAAGGAGTGCAATGGTACAGATCACCCTTTTCCTGGATATTGATTGGACCGATTCTGTCCCACTGCTAATTTTTACGCGATTATCAAACCAAGCAAACTCGCTCTCGCAGCCTAGTTTAGTTAATGGAGCATAAGTCAGTTTATTCGGATCTGGTAGTTCGTCGTTTTGTGCTTCATCATGTTCCAGAGTGTCGTAGAAAAATGGCATGGCTGACAGCTGGCGCCTAACAATTTCTGACGTTTCTTTAATCATGGCAGAGTACAGACGATCTTTACCGTTACCAGATTTTAGTTGTCCACATAAGTCATCAATTTCGGGTAGTTTCAGCTTAAAGAAGTCTCGCACACCATACCAGTCTCTGATATTTTGGAGATTTTTCCTTCTCTCATCAATTCCTATCACGTTCATTAGGGGAAAATTTACTAGATCAGCGATTTTCTTATAAAGTTCACAGCACAAACTGAACCAGTCACTTTAAATATAAACGGACACAGCCAGGAACAGTTTATTCGAGTTAATGTCTACCACAGATTCAATGAATTTAAGGACTTGATCTTTCGTTTTTAGGAATTGATTTGTTATCTGAGCTATACGACCAAACCTGTTTGCTGTAAAGCCCTTGAAAGCTTGTCTCTCAATACCTTCTTGCTCCATCTATTGAACAAATTCAGAGTACAACAAAACACTGTGGGCTGCATCACTTGGACTGAACAACTTGGATATGGCTATCTCACCTAGGGTGTCGATAGAAGAACCGGATGAAGTGAAAGCTTTTTCTCCGACTTTCACATTTATCAGATTATCAACGTCTATTCTCTGTTTGGCCTCCCTGAACACTTTAGGCTATCACACGCGTTATCAACACCAAGTGTTGTATGAGCACAGCATTTAAGATTTTTAGATTCTGGAATAGCCATACTTTCTCTAAACGTTTCGTTGTCTCCCGCTCTGTCACTCATCGAAAAATTAACTTTGTTTTTTATTTTATCAAGTATAAAGTCACCCAAAATTGCCAAGATTTTAGGTTTCTCTTCATATGTTGCAGCACTATCTTCTCCAGAATGCGATATGTTTTTCCATAAAACCAGTAGTGAGAGATTTTTTACCTTCTGGTCCATAAACTGTTATATGATCAGCTCTTATGTCGTACATTTTATGGCCGGTGGCTTTTGTCCTATCGTCCAACCCAACTGTTATGACATTGTCGCCTTTATTCGTCAAGTAGGACGCAACATGTTTCATATTAAGAAGGTAAGCATCTTGCAAATACATTGAGATGCATCATTTACTGGGGAAGATATATGTTAAATCACCAACGCTTTTTAGCTTTCGTATTAGGGTAGTACTACTAGTAGCTGTGTTTTCATCTCCAGAATCATCATCACTTTGGTTAGCCTCATCGTCCTCATCAACGTTTTCATCAGATGATATCTGCCAGTTCTGACCAAATATCATATTTGCTGAGCGAACTATAATGCCAGAAATATCTGCATGACTAACTTTAAATTCCGACACACATTGCAATATACACCTAACTAGAGCTCGACCGATACAACTTTTTCAGGCCGATACCGATATTTTCAAAATATTTATGCCGATACCGATAATTTACCTATGATATTTTGTCACTAATTTGAGTAATTTCAATTAACTCGATACTAAAAAAATTCACTAATCCCTCTTCAAAGAAACACTATTAGTGTACAAAAGTCACAGTACAGTATTATTCACAAAAAATTCACAGCAGTTTGGCAATTTCGTCACTAATTTCAATTAAATAAGTTTCAACAGCTTAACCCAGCTCCAAAGAACCACTCTTACAAACACAAGTCACAGTACAGAATTAATTCAATTGCAGTTTACAAAAAAATTCCTAATAGTTTGCCTTAATTTCAATTAACTTAAGCTTTAATAGCTTATCCCCCCTCCAAAGAACCACTCTTACATACACAAGTTACAGTCCAGTATTTACAACAGTTTGGAATTTAATAGTCAAAGTTTAAAAGCTTTAAATTGTAGCTCAAAAAGCAAAGTTTTTCGGCATTAATCCCCAGTAGAGAGCATCTTCTGTCATCATAAATTTGGCCCATAGTACTAAATACACGTTCACTGGGCACAGAAGTTGGGGGTGTTGCCAGATAATTTCTCGCAATCCTGGCCAGCTTGGGGTACCTATTGCTGTTAGTAGCCCACCAACTTATCACATCAGTTTCTTTGCGATTGCAAACACTTTCTTTCAAGTAACGATCAAGCTCACAACTAGGGTCTTCATGTTGGGATGCTTCGGAGGATTGCAACATAACAGCATACATTCTGTCCAGTGAGTTACCACCAATATTAGATGAGTTTGTTGGTGCTGAAGGAACAAGCTCATCAGTCATCATCATCTTTTAGTTTTTCTCTCAGCTCACTAACCATGTCGGATTTGGCAGCAGTTGATTCAAATGGACAACCTTTGTATCGTGGATCCAACAAACAAGCAATGCCAAGAGTTGAGCAACATTGAACATTTTCAAACCTTTTGTCAACGCTCTTCATCATTGTCTCTCTCATTGTGCTGATTCCTTGCGAGTGTGGGTTTTCATCACTCAGTGAAAGCTTTAGCACTCTCACAGCAGGAATGATGGAAGAAATTGTTGCATCCGCTTTGCTGATCTCCAAAGTGACTTCTTGGAATGGCTTCAGAGTATTAATTACATTTTCAATTAATACCCATTGGCAGTTGCTGGGCACACTGCCTTGAATCCCCCCATGCTCTGCTTCATAAAGCGAGATGGCACTCTTTTGCTCTACTGCTCTTGCAAGCATGATGTAAACTGAATTCCACCGAGTTGGGACTGATTGCAGTATTGAGTGCTGAGGAATGGCGAGTCTAGCCTGTATAGCACGAAGTCGTTGTTTGGCAAGTATCGAATGGTTGAAATGGGTGGCGATTCTTCTAATTTTTGATACAACATCAACAACAGCTCGTTGCGCTTTTAGTCCTTCATTAACCACCAACTGCAGACTGTGCGCAAAGCAGCTTAAATTTGGGAGTGCAATCAGATTGATTCCCCTCACTACGTTGGCACCACTGTCTCTTAGTATCAAGAACACCCGTTTCCGAGATATCTGCCAATCTTCTAGCATCTCCATGAAAGTAGAAGCAAGGTATTCACCAGTATGTGAGCTTTCCAGTACTTTAATATTTAAAACGATTTCCATTTTTTATTAATAAAATGAGCTGTAAGACTCATCATTGATTCGGTATTGCCTGACCAGCAGTCAGTGGTGAAGCTGATGGAGCTGCCTGCAAAATCCTCTGACATAAGTTCTTTTATTTTATTTCGCACATCTTCATACATTAAAGGAAACAGTTCCGTTCGATAAAATTTTTCAGATTTGATTCCATACCGAGGTTCAAGTTTTGAAATAAGTCGTTGGAATCCAATGTTTTGTACTACTGAGAATGGTAGATTATCGGTGGCGATCATTTCGAGTATCAGTTTGTCAATATTTTTTGATCTAGGATCAGCACTTTTCCATACCTTCATTTTGTCAAATAGTTCAGTTACAGTCTTTTGGGTCATTTCGGTATGAGTACGTTTCTTTGAAAATTTTTGCAATGAAGCCTTTTTGCATTCCGCTTCATGTTTACTTTGAAGATGGTGCCAAAGGTTTGAGGTATGTTTTCTCCTTCCTTTATTAGAACCTTGACTGACAGCAACTTTGCACAGCTTACAAACAACGTTGTCACTATCTGTGGGAGAAAAAAATTCCCAAACTTTACTCCTATTGGTATTCATATTAGACCGCTGGTTCATCTAAAACAAAATTTAGTTGACGTTCAAATACATTTATGTATACCATTATTTATCGTTTTTTTCTCCTTACAGCCTGTTTTCAAGCGCTCATGCCGCTCAACGCAAATCAGATGCAAAATCTAGAAAGCAGAATTAACCGCCTAGTCCTAGTCCGTATTCACTGCTTCAGTTATCAGTTACAAATCAGAACTATACGCTGTTACCGCGTGTTGTTTGGATTAAAGTCGGGCTTTTTTCTTCTGCAAGTTGCGCACGCACATACACATGCGAGAACAGCGGCAAAAATGCGTGATACATGTGAGGGCGAGCGTGCGCATTGTTGATTTGCATGTGCGGGCTGTACACGCAAAGCAAATAGAACGCGCCAACGAGCTCGTGCTTGCTTTGAAAAACAAAACACTTTAAAAGTAATTGGTGCTTTGTACTGTCGCTCGAATAAAGCATGCTATTGTAAGCCGATATTTATCGGTGGTAGATAACGGATACCATATATCGGCTTGGTACTGATATCGACCGATATATATCGGCTGACCGATATATCGGTCGAGCTCTACACCTAACCAAAGCTTTGTTCAGAGTCCTTCTTCCTGCTTTGATTTTAACGTCAGGAAAGTATTTGAGTTCAGCTTTATCATCATGAGAGGCTGAAGACGGAGTCACTGGATTGCTTCTTGTCTGTCTAGAACTAGTTGGTGTGGTCGGTATTATTTTGGTGGGTATAAAAGGTTCATCATGTACATCATGGTCGTCTTGGTCATGATCAATAGTCTCTTCAACATCAGGCTCATATGAAAGACTTTCAGCATCTCTCAGCTCATCTATCTTCATTCTCTTTCTTTCAGCTAACAGATTCTTAGTTTCTTTTTTCGTTTTTCTAGTCCAGGCTTTCGGGATAGTAGGTGTGCATATTGCAACGTAATTACCATAGCAGTTGTCAAGATAAAAATTCTCATCTTCATCTGTCATTTTCACTCCAGTCTCTGCTTCCACTATTTTCTGAAAATCTATATTCTTAGTTCTAATATCATACGCATTAGCACACATAGCATTATTGAAGTTTCTAGCCTTCTCAGTCCACTGATCATCTTTTTTTGTGACTTGTGCGCTCGTATTTTACTAGCGCCAATAACGTTTCATAATCGTCCCTGATCTTTTTCGCCACCGCACGCTCAGTCAATGGGTAGACGCTCTTTGATATCCAATCATTACGTATTTCAAATGCGACAGTCTTACTAGCATCATTCTTACTGATTTGTTTTTCTCCTTTAGAAACAGGTTGGAATAAATGTATCATACGTACAAGTAAGTACTGTCCAGATGGTAGTTTCAATTTAGTTTCATAAGTATCGATCGCTTTGTATTCTTTCAGTTGTAATTTTACAGTAGTGATGCTGCTTCGAGTATCTTTTTTGAATTCAGCCATATTTAGATTTATCTATCTGAAAGCACACAAATCATTAGATACATTAATACCTAACACATCACCGAAATTTCAGCTCTAATCCTGTAAAACAAATAGGTCTCAAAGCAAGTTAGCCCACTTTACATGCCTATTAGTAATGTATCTGAAATAAGTAGAATCAGAGTAAGGCAATAAAAGCATCAAATGTCACAAATATGGCTACATAACAGGCCAAAATCAGTAAAAATACAACATAAAAAGCCACACGTGCACAGGAGCCCCACGAAGGAGTCATTTTCGCAATCTACCACACAACAATTTATAAATAAACACAACACACGATATATTTCTAAGTTATGCTACAAAAACTCCAAAAATCTCGATTTTAGCCGCCATTTTGAAAAAATTAGCATTTTAAATGGACAGATGAGGTCATAGATCAAAAATTTCAACGAATTCAAACTCAGCATCCAAAACGGCCAGAGAAAACACGGAGCTCTAAAAAAATATCTGATTTACCCCACCCTATTATGAAATGTTCAAAGCAAATTTTGATGTAGCAAATATGGAAACAAGATCTTTCAATCAAGATGACATTACTGAAGCAAATGGTTTAGGACTTCCATTATCATTGACAACAAAACATGTTTCATACCAGCGGTATTAAATATTTCTAAATAAATATCCAAATGCCTTCCTAACATGAATGTTGAATCTGATCAATGCAAACGATCAAGTCGTCAGTTAAAGAAATTAGAACAAATATCGTTACCCCTCGAGTTGTGCTCTGGAATGCAAATAAACTGCTTCCATTTTCGCTAACTTAAACATTGAATTTAATTTATCGCGCTCAAATCCATCAATCACATGCTCGCACTCTATTTTAGCAATCGATTTCGCTATATCATGATCAGTATTATTCAGGAACAAGAAGATTTATTTATAGCTGAGTGCTGATCAAACACGCCAGGTTGAGATTGCAGAGTAATTTATGTGTGAACTTAAATGCTACGCAACGATGTCTGTGATTTAGTTGAAATGGATCTTGGATATTCGATAATCAATGCTCGTAAAACGTACAACAACCGTACGTGGGCTAACTCAGTAGTTATCTGACATGTGACACGGATGTAATATTTAGTATAGTGTTTTTTGTGTCGTTGGATGAAATTTATAAATTCACATTTCAATAGTTTACGAAGTGTTAATCCTGCCATCAGCCAATTGGATTTTGCATCGCCATTCAGTACAATAATAATCGTCACTCAAACGTTTGCCCGAGTTTTAGGTTTTGGCACACTCGTGAGAGTTTCAGTGTGCAGCTGCACCCAATGCCCTAGCTGGTTGCGTTCCTTTCTTGATCCTCTTTTAAGACCGATCTGTATTCAAACAATATCGGCCTATGGGATCTTTCTCACAGGTCGCTGAACGATCACATCAAAAGTCAGGTTGGGAAAAATGATAAATGGTAAACATGGAAAAATGATAAAACATCAATCATTCATTACATTTTACTATCAAACACGAGGAAGGTTTCGCCAACCTTGTTTGTAAGCAACTGGATTATAATACTAACCACACACGCAATCATTTTCTACATCATTTAATGTAATGATACTCTGAATTTGATGGCGATTGACAAACTATTGATCGTTCTAGTTTTCTGCCGACGTGCAGAAACCAGTGTGGAAAAGTTCATCGCAAGATTTAGTAGTTTATTACCAATCTGATGATTCGAGTTGACAGGCTGAAAACATTGCATACGCTGCTATTCCATTGCCAATTTGTTGATTGAAAGGTTTACTTTGTATTCATGAAATAATTGTTATTCGTCACGGATATGTCTTTGACATATTGCCGGTCGCAATCGAGCGCTTGTGATATCGCAATTAATTTAAGAATAATCTTACTCTAAATTGCCAATACAAACCCACCATGTGATTGATTAATTTCATTTGACTGCTAGTATATTTGGTCACCTACTGTATATTTGATTGGTTCGCTAAAGAAAATTTGTTGTGGTAAATATGAGGTGTATTACTTTTACTTGATATTTGTATTGTTCGAGATTACTGCAGAACGGACTTGAATTCTATGTGATGAACACAATAAATTAAAGCATACACTTTGAAACTTATGTTTATGACTGATTTGTTACAATTTCTCAGCGGTGTGGAGGCCGTTGTTGAAATGTCACTGCTTCTGCTAAATAAAATGCTATCAAAATGTGCACGAATGGCTGCCAATACCCTATTTGATAATGTGGCTGACAATAGCATTACGCAAACCTCCCACGAACTGAGAAAACAGTTTAGTCTCTAGTAATTGGTACGTTTTGTGTACTTGTTGACTTTATTTTGAAGTATTGCTAATATGAGGCAAAAGCCTAGAGCATTTTATTCTTCAACGACTTTCTAAATCCGACATTGAACGCGGACGTAAAAGATGCCTTGGGAATCGAAGAATCTTCCAATTTCGATTACTGCAGCATAAATTTCCAAGAAGATTACGCAAAATCTTTTAACGAAATCATGCTAGAAACCTTACATTATTGTACCGTTAAAAGCGTTTATTTGGCAAGCAGTGACATCACGTTTTTTTCCAAACGAGAACAATTGAAAGTAAAGTAGCTAGTGCAAGTACTCGTTTCCTTCCATTAGAAATGATCGTGCATCAAATTTATGGTTGGTGCTGTCCAAATAAAGTGACTTAATGACACATGCCACGCCATTATCCGGGAAGCAATCGATTGATTGCAAAATATACCCCACCCATTTAAACGTCGATACGCTTAAGAAAATTTAGTTGAAACCGGAAATATCGTCTTAATTGCCTGCTGGTTTCGAATCACACCAAGCAAGATGTTTTCAACTGATTCTTTAGTTATAATAACTAATCGTAGAGTATGAGTATGTAAGCTCAAACAAAAAGAAAGCGTAGTAAACTCGAAACCTTGTCTTTGTTTTTTGTTATACTGTTAGTGGATATCGTCTGCATTGATATGAGGTTTGCGACGTCATCGCTTGAGTACTGGCCACATATAACCTTCCACTAATTGTTTACCATGTGCGCTCTTGGGTTCGGAGAAGTATCTCTTGTGTTCCATGAATCTTTTTACATGCCTTCATACACGAGACCAACGACTGACTTTGGAGTGTAGCTGCAAAGAGTGTGTTGCGATTCGACCGATCAGGTCTCATCAGAGCAGTTGTTGATCGACAATCGCCAAGAAATTATACAACAAAGCGTAGCCTGAACTTACATCATACAAAGCCTAAACTAGATCCGCCCTTGGAGAAGTGCTGTCCGTACTTTGTCACTCGTCAGTCAGTGGCGGATGTTGTATACGCATTACGACATGCTTACTGGTAAACAAGCGTAAAGCAATTTTGTCGTTCAGTTTCAATAAAGATGTTTCACAATAAATTTTCAACGCTTTTAAAGCTAGTAATTTCAAAGCCAACATTTGATATGTTGTCAAAAATACGATTGGCGGTACAATCTTTATGATCTATACTGCAACTAGCAAGCGATAGGATGAGATATACCGGGGTGACCTCACATTGTCCATATTGCATATTACTAATTCTCTTGATGCAAACAAATGCGACGAGAGGTTGTCGTCAATGATAAAATGACAAACGAGTCAGTAACATGCACGTGATACGGAACAACATTTGCTTGAAGATAATTTTTGATCTGGTCAATATTCCATTTTCCTCGGAAGTTTGTCATTTAAATGCTGTGACGTGATTAGAATAATGCGTTTCGGAAGTGAATAAAGTTTCGTACACCAGGAGGATATATAAACGGCATCTGATCAGATACATGATATAAACGAAAGAAAGTAACACAAAGTATATATTATACTGTTTTGAAACTTTTCGAACGTAACAAGAAGATCTCTACATAAAACCTCAGTAAGTACAATTAAGATTTCTCAAGTTTAAACAAAACCTGTAATTATTGTTTTAGACGTCAGCAATGTCATTTGTTAGATAACTGTAGCATAAACGGTGTGGCGTCGGTAAGTAAGAAGTGCAATTTAATGCGTTTGATAAAAGTTGGCCAATCACTTCCAGATGTACGACACGCTATTTACTCTATGATGTCACAGAAGATTTTGACACCAAACCTACTTTAGTTCTTCCGTGATTTGTGCCAAGCTCATAGTATCTACGGAAGAGTTAAATACTGTATTAAGCAAATATAATTGGCTCAACTGATGAATTGATTAAAAATAGAAGCCGGCGTTTGCGAGTTGAGCCCTATGGGATAGAGATACGGCAATCGAGGTTGATACCGTAAACCTCATAAAAATTGGGCTGGGCACACCATTCCTAAACAGTCATCAATGCATATTGCAGACTGATAGCGCCATCACCAATTAGGCGGACTGCCATTGGTTGATGTCAAGTCGCTACTAACCCAGTGAAGCAACGGGGTTTCGCTTGCAAAATCATCGGTTTCATCAGTGGAGTAGTAAAGACTAAAATCAAACGATCGAATTAGGCTAAACGGAATTTACGGCTTTCATTTATTGTTTTTTTCTTTCAAATTTGTTATCCAATAAGCAATCTTGGCTTTTAACATTCTGATTTCAAATTTATGATCACATTGAAAAACTTTGTCAAGACTAATAAAGCCTTACACAACAACATAGCATATGTAAAGTAGTTAATTAATTTTAATCTGTAATTTCGTTGTATCATTTCATTCGCCTACAACACTTATCAACCGAAATTGACAGACAAGTTAACAACGATTTGTAACATTTCAGTGGCACCGCAATCCCTGATCAGCTTAACGCCCTCCGAACTTCAATTTGGGGCAGGAGTGAGCCAAGAAAATGCATCATTTCCTCAATTTCAATCAAACCCGATAGACGAGATCAATGAACCCGACCTTTCATCGCCGCCCATCGGCGTGATTGCACCTAGTTCGTGCTCGATTCGTCATTCCACGAGTTCTCTGTATGCGAAAGGTGTAGGAAGTACGATACAGGCCGGATCTGATCAATTTTCTTTTCTATGCTGACTATTGCTTTCTTCTGCATTTCCTCCAACTCCCTATTACGTGTTCGGGCAGCAATTCAATGGCCAAATGCATTACATGACCTATGAAAGTGATTCCGACGTGCTCCGCTACCGACCTAATACAATCGATCCTTCGCAAATCGACTTGGAGAGCTCCGAACTGGACCCGCGTTTATTCCGTTATAACGCAAATAACTTGGTGGTCGCATCTACAAGCACGCCACGATATGCTGTGTTAAACCATGACAACTACAACGTCGAAACATTAAATGACATACGAAATGAGTGGCAAATTCTCTGATCAAAAAAGAGCACTATGAAATACTGTAGATTCGTCTTTAGTCAACTTGAACTTTATTTGGAGGGAATGAGTAAAAACAATTAGGGCATCGGGGATCTTTGCAATGCACTGTTTGATGGCCATATTTACGCATAAACGAATATCTCATAAATAAGCGTTTGGTATGTCGAGACATACTACATGTTTTGCTTATGCTATTTTGTTTAAAAAATCAAAAGAAAACTTTGCTGCTGGCATCTATAGATACAGTACGCTGCTTGGTTTTCTCTAACACGGACACAAAGTGGACATTGTCGATGTTTATTGGAAACCCATTACATTATGAATCCCAAACCAAAGTTTTCAATTTAAGACTGTTGTTGTAATGAATCTCAACTAGGTCATAATTGTGTGGTTATGTTTTTATTTTTGCATAATGCAAACAATTGATATCCGTCCTCGAACTTTAGTAACATTTATTTTCATACATATTGTAATCAAAAACTGTCTTTGTTATTCAAATTGATTTATTATACTTGTCAGAGTTGGAAAAAAATAAACACGCCATTGCTCCATTTGACCACGGTCGATAAATATGCTTCAAGTCATAAGAAAATCATAATTTATTTATCTAGAACAAGTTGTGTTCAAATCCACGTTGGAGCTGGCCGAACTGATGTTTCAGTGCATTATTCAGTGCATTTCAATGAACTGATGTTTCAGTGCATTCTTTATCGTGGCAACTTGCAATGCAACCAAGTAAAGTAACTCGCTACGGGCCATTCCTGTGGGACACAAGTTGATCAATAATCAAACGATGAGAGCTTTCAAATCACAATCTGACCAATACAAGCCAGTGTCTATTCGTGTTGACAATCATCACTAAATTCACTCGTTATCACATATTGCTGCAAAACAGTTTATTGTTTACTTCTCACTGTCGCCAGCTTGCCTAGGTTTGGTTTGTTTTCTTGTACAATGCTGTATTGTTTAAAAGTATTTTGAAAATTAATTACATATGATATCATTGCAATTATCGGCGTGTCAATTTAGCCTACTAAATCGTTTGAAAGTGAGTTTTCTTAGACATGCGGTTATATTGGATCAATGGTTAAACACTTGACTACGACTTATCGCATTTAGAGTATGGATAAAGTATTAGATTGATTCACGTCTCTAGATTTTATTGGATTTCCTACAAGTAGTAAACTCACCACTAGGTTTACGAGGGTAGGCTGAAAAGTTTATAGCCTGACTAACACAAAATATTTAAATTTGACCAAAGTAGATTTATTTTTCAACATAATCTCTTCTGCGGTCCACACATATTTTCCATCTGTGCTGCAGTGCTTCGATCCCGGTGGCATAGCAGTTCTCCTCCTGACCCTCAAAAACTTCCTCTACAGCGGAAATGACGTCATCAACAGTCTCTTACCGTTTTCTAGCGAGATGTTTTTTCACGTTTTGGAACAGAAAATAATCCGATGGTGCCAAATCAGGAGAATATGGAGTGTGATCAATCAGTTCAAAGCAACAATCATGCACAGGGGACATTGCAACCAGAGACTTGTGAGCAGGAACATTGTCCTGATGAAGCAAAACGCCTTTTGTCAGCTTTCCAGGCCGCTTTGACTTGATTGCTTGTCGTAGCTCCCTTAGCAATTTGGCATAATATTCTCCATTGATAGTTTTGCCTTTCTGAAGGTAGTCGATGAACAAAATGCCTTTTGCATCGCAAAATACGGAGGCCATCACTTTTCCTGCGGATGACACCACATTGGCCTTCTTTGGAGCAGGAGAAGTTGAGTGCTTCCACTGCATGGATTGCCTTTTGGTCTCTGGTTCAAAGTGATGGACCCAACATTCATCTTGGGTAAGAAAACGCTCAACAAAACGATCTGGGTCTGCCTCAAATATTGCCAAGTTCGCTTCTGACATGACGAGTCTGGTGAGTTCTTGATCAGGTGTCAAAAGCCGGGGCACCCATCGAGCCAAAACTTTTGACATGCCAAGTTCGATGTGGAGAATGTTTTCCACTCGTTTGCGAGAGATGCTGATAACATTGGCCAAGTGACTAATGGTTAATCATCTGTCATTCATTACCACTTGATGAATGCGGTCAATGTTTTCTTGGGTGGTAGCTGTTGAAAGACGTCCAGATCTCGGATCATCTTCAAGGCTCTCCCTCCCCCTCTTGAATTCCGCTGCCCACTTCTTCACAGTTGATAAAGCCGGAGCATCATCCCGCAAAGTGGAAACCATATCAGCATGAATTTCCTTGGTCGTTAATCCTTTTTTCTGCAAATATCTGATCACACCACGGTGCCAAATCTTATCCATATTCACAAGATCATCAAAAAACCAAAATGCAAAATTCTCTTGATATTACAAAATCTCTCTAGTACAACTTTTCAAAGTGCGAAATTACTTATCCAGCATAAGGTTACCTAAAAAAAATATCGCAGTCAGTATCAAGAAAGCATGAATTTACTCATGGCAAGTTTCACTGATCTGTCGCAACTCCTTCATAGTGAGGCTACGAACTTTTCAGCCTACCCTCGTATGTTTCAGTAAAGACAATGCGACGCTTTCCGCTGCACCCTAATAATATTGGCTGACTATTTGTGTATTGAAATACTCTTGCATCTTCAGACGATCAGGCTATTCTCAAGCTTTTCTGTTACGTGATTTCGTTTTTAAAGAACACAAAGCTGTCAATCGAAACGGAAGTCGGCAGCGTGATGCAGTGGACTGAACGTCAAACTTGTAGTCGAATGATTGTGAGTTGATCGTTCAGAACGCGACGTTGAATGCGTCATGGCTAAACAAAACGTATCATTGCCCTCGTTTTCCCTGTCTCCTCCACATCTGAAAGCAGATAACTCAGCTTCAGTTCAGGTGGAATTAAAGTCGTAGTCACTATTTGATCTCGTCATGTTTATGAAATGTTCAAAGCAAATTTTGATGTAGCAAATATGGAAACAAGATCTTTCAATCAAGACGACATTACTGAAGCAAATGGTTTAGGACTTCCATTATCATTGACAACAAAACATGTTTCATACCAGCGGTATTAAATATTTCTAAATAAATATCCAAATGCCTTCCTAACATGAATGTTGAATCTGATCAATGCAAACGATCAAGTCGTCAGTTAAAGAAATTAGAACAAATATCGTTACCCCTCGAGTTGTGCTCTGCAATGCAAATAAACTGCTTCCATTTTCGCTAAGTTAGAACTTTGAATTTAATTTATCGCGCTCAAATCCATCAATCACGTGGTCGCACTCTATTTTAGCAATCGATTTCACTATATCATGATCAGTATTATTCAGGAACAAGAAGATTTATTTATTGCTGAGTGCTGATCAAACACGCCAGGTTGAGGTTGCAGAGTAATTTATGTGTGAACTTAAATGCTACGCAACGATGTCGTCCTCTTTGCTTTGCTCGTTGTACTCAATTTTTTCTTTCTGATAGGCGCGCTTGTGTAGTTTTTCAAAATCACAAAAGTCGTTCCTTTCGAGTCCGTCGAGGTGTTCCGCAAGGATCCGTTCTTGGCCCTGTACTTTTCTCTCTTTTCATTAATGATGTTCCGGCTTCTTTGCCTTCTTACGTCAGCTGCTCTTTTTATGCTGACGATCTGGCCATTTGATTCTCTTCCCCCTCGGTCCCCACTGCGGTGGAGGCCACACAAGTAGCTCTGTTTCGATTGTAGAGCTGGTCTGAGTACTGGTGTCTTCCTCTCAATCCGAGCAAATGTGAGGCCTCCTTCTTCTCTGTGGATCCCCACCAAGCTAACCTCCACCTCAACCTCTTTCTACTCGGCTCCCGCCTCCGTTTCAATCCCACTCCAACTTTAATCAGGGTCACCTTCGACCGCACTCTTTCCTTTTCTAAGCGTGTATCTTTGCTGAACGCCAAGATTTTTTCACATCTCAAGGCCTTACGCTGTATCTCTGCTTCCTCATGGGGCCCCTCTAAGGAGTCCCTCTCTCTTCTGTACAAAACTTTTCTTCGGCCCCTTCTCACCTACGCTTCACCCGGATGGTTTCCTTTCTTAAGCGCTACCAATTTCACCAAATCGGAACGCCTCCACCGAGCGGCTAGTCGCGCCATCACCGGCTGCCTCTCGTCGTCCCCTATCTCTCTACTACTCACAAAGGCTTCTCTACCTCCCCTACGAGTCACTCTGACTCACTTCACTCTTTTTTCTTATAAGCTGGCTCTTCGTCTCCCAACCTCCTTTCCTATTTCAGGTTTGGCCAGACTTGGAGTGAAACCAAGACTCTGCAAATCGTCCTGGAAAGCTTTTGCATCCATTCACCCGCTCATGCTTCCTTCCACTTGTTCTAGGGAGGCTCTTGTTGCTTGCCCTCCCTGTCCTCCTTGGAATCTGCCCTTGTTCACGGTGGAGTCCACCCTTTCTTCTCCATGCTCTTGCTCTGATCCCTCCACTCTCGCCAAGGTGCGGCTCTCGCCCATCTCGACTCTCTCCCCCTCATGATCTGGTACTCTGGACAGACGGCTCTGTTCCTTTTCCTTTTGGCAAGAGCGGCTCCGGCGTTCTTGCCAACTGCTCTCCCTGTGGCACTGAGGCCACTCTTTTCTTTTCGGCAGGCCCAGTATGTTCCAGTTTTTCCGCTGAAGCCTGCGCCATTCTGCACGCTCTTTGCTGGTCTCGGCAACACCATAAAAATCTGCCATTTCTCTTCTCTTCTCCTATTATCTGACTCTCGTTCTGTCCTCTCCACCCTTTCCTCTCGTCCATCTTTCCTCTTGTCCCAAACTTTGTGGCAGATCTGGCAGGAACTGTCTTCTCTCTCCTCCTGTTCTATCAGGCTATAATGGGTCCCCGGACACTCGTTTCTCCCGAGGAACGACGCGGCTGACGAGCTAGCCAGACGGGGAGCGCTGCTTGCGTCTACTCCAATCCCTTGTAGTTTCTCTCCTCTTATCTCTCGTATCCACTTTCGTCTTAACTCGGACTGGAAGCGTACCGTGTCTTCGAAGTATTTTGAAACACAGGTTCCCTCACTTTCCACTGAGGAACTCATCATGCTCCCTGGTCATGCTCGCTGTGTCCTCTCTCGTCTTCGCTGCAATGGACACAGCCTTCTTTTAGGTTCTTATCTCTCTAGCATTGGCAGAAACGAAAACCCTTCCTGCAGCGCCTGCGGACACTCGTCCCAGGGCACTTCTGATCTCATTCTGCACTGCCCAGCTACGGACTCTTTGCGCCGCTCACTCTTTGGCGACCCTCTGTCCCATTACGATCTTTGATCCAGACCCTGGGGAGTTGGTAAACATCTGGAGCTTTATGGTCTTCCGCTATGCCCCCATCCCTCGGAAGGGGTCGGGCAACCAACAGCAACAACAATGTGTCTGTG
This sequence comes from Trididemnum clinides, assembly GCA_963675345.1. Lineage (NCBI taxonomy): Eukaryota > Metazoa > Chordata > Ascidiacea > Aplousobranchia > Didemnidae > Trididemnum > Trididemnum clinides. Next base: position 13,221,364 of record OY776296.1, on the reverse strand, counting down.
ATTTAGTTGAAATGGATCTTGGATATTCGATAATCAATGCTCGTAAAACGTACAACAACCGTACGTGGGCTAACTCAGTAGTTATCTGACATGTGACACGGATGTAATATTTAGTATAGTGTTGTATGTGTCGTTGGATGAAATTTATATATTTCCATGTCAATAGTTCACAAAGTGTTAATCCTGCCACCAGCCAATTGGATTTTGCATCGCCATTCAGTACAATAATAATCGTCACTCAAACGTTTGCCCGAGTTTTAGGTTTTGGCACACTCGTGAGAGTTTCAGTGTGCAGCTGCACCCAATGCCCTAGCTGGTTGCGTTCCTTTCTTGATCCTCTTTTAAGACCGATCTATATTCAAACAATATCGGCCTGTTGGATCTTTCTCACAGGTCGCTGAACGATCACATCAAAAGTCAGGTTGGGAAAAATGGTAAATGGTAAAATATGGGAAAATAGCAAAACATCAATCATTCGTTACACTTTAGTATCAAACACGAGGAAGGTTTCGCCAACCTTGTTTGTAAGCAACTGGATTACAATACTAACCACACACGCAATCATTTTCTACATCATTTAATGTAATGATACTTTAAGTTTGATGGCGATTGACAAACTATTGATCGTCCTAGTTTTCTGCCGACGTGCAGAAACCAGTGTGGAAAAGTTCATCGCAAGATTTAGTAGTTTATTACCAATCTGATGATTCGAGTTGACAGGCTGAAAACATTGCATACGCTGCTATTCCATTGCCAATTTGTTGATTGAAAGGTTTACTTTGTATTCATGAAATATTTGTTATTCGTCACGGATATGTCTTTGACATATTGCCGGTCGCAATCGAGCGCTTGTGATATCGCAATTAATTTAAGAAAAATCTTACTCTAAATTGCCAATACAAACCCACTATGTGATTGATTAATTTCATTTGACTGCTAGTATATTTGGTCACCTACTGTATATTTGATTGGTTCGCTAAAGAAAATTTGTTGTGGTAAATATGAGGTGTATTACTTTTACTTGATATTTGTATTGTTCGAGATTACTGCAGAACGGACTTGAATTCTATGTGATGAACACAATAAATTAAAGCATACACTTTGAAACTTATGTTTATGACTGATTTGTTACAATTTCTCAGCGGTGTGGAGGCCGTTGTTGAAATGTCACTGCTTCTGCCAAATAAAATGCTATCAAAATATGCACGAATGGCTGCCAATACCCTATTTGATAATGTGGCTGACAATAGCATTACGCAAACCTCCCACGAACTGAGAAAACAGTTTAGTCTTTAGTAATTGGTACGTTTTGTGTACTTGTTGACTTTATTTTGAAGTATTGCTAATATGAGGCAAAAGCCTAGAGCATTTTATTCTTCAACGACTTTCTAGATCCGACATTGAACGCGGACGTAAAAGATGCCTTGGGAATCGAAGAATCTTCCAATTTCGATTACTGCAGCATAAATTTCCAAGAAGATTACGCAAAATCTTTTAACGAAATCATGCTAGAAACCTTACATTATTGTACCGTTAAAAGCGTTTATTTGGCAAGCAATGACATCACGTTTTTTTCCAAACGAGAACAATTGAAAGTAAAGTAGCTAGTGCAAGTACTCGTTTCCTTCCATTAGAAATGATCGTGCATCAAATTTATGGTTGGTGCTGTCCAAATAAAGTGATTTAATGACACATGCCACGCCATTATCCGGGAAGCAATCGATTGATTGCAAAATACACCCCACCCATTTAAACGTCGATATGCTTAAGAAAATTAAGTTAAAACCGGAAATATCGTCTTAATTGCCTGCTAATTTCGAATCACACCAAGCAAGATGTTTTCAACTGATTCTTTAGTTATAATAACTAATCGTAGAGTATGAGTATGTAAGCTCAAACAAAAAGAAAGCGTAGTAAACTCGAAACCTTGTCTTTGTTTTTTGTTATACTGTTAGTGGATATCGTCTGCATTGATATGAGGTTTGCGACGTCATCGCTTGAGTACTGGCCACATATAACCTTCCACTAATTGTTTACCATGTGCGCTCTTGGGTTCGGAGAAGTATCTCTTGTGTTCCATGAATCTTTTTACATGCCTTCATACACGAGACCAACGATTGACTTTGGAGCGTAGCTGCAAAGAGTGTGTTGCGATTCGACCGATCAGGTCTCATCAGAGCAGTTGTTGATCGACAATCGCCAAGAAATTATACAACAAAGCGTAGCCTGAACTTACATCATACAAAGCCTAAACTAGATCCGCCCTTGGAGAAGTGCTGTCCGTACTTTGTCACTCGTCAGTCAGTGGCGGATGTTGTATACCCTTACTGGTAAACAAGCGTAAAGCAATTTTGTCGTTCAGTTTCAATAAAGATGTTTCACAATAAATTTTCAACGCTTTTTAAAGCTAGTAATTTCAAAGCCAACATTTGATATGTCGTCAAAAATACGATTGGCGGTACAATCTTTATGATCTATACTGCAACTAGCAAGCGATAGGATGAGATATACCGGGGTGACCACACATTGTCCATATTGCATATTACTAATTCTCTTGATGCAAACAAATGCGACGAGAGGTTACCGTCAATGATAAAATGACAAACGAGTCAGTAACATGCACGTGATACGGAACAACATTTGCTTGAAGATAATTTTTGATCTGGTCAATATTCCATTTTCCTCGGAAGTTTGTCATTTAAATGCTGTGACGTGATTAGAATAATGCGTTTCGGAAGTGAATAAAGTTTCGTACACCAGGAGGATATATAAACGGCATCTGATCAGATACATGATATAAACGAAAGAAAGTAACACAAAGTATATATTATACTGTTTTGAAACTTTTCGAACGTAACAAGAAGATCTCTACATAAAACCTCAGTAAGTACAATTAAGATTTCTCAAGTTTAAACAAAACCTGTAATTATTGTTTTAGACGTCAGCAATGTCATTTGTTAGATAACTGTAGCATAAACGGTGTGGCGTCGGTAAGTAAGAAGTGCAATTTAATGCGTTTGATAAAAGTTGGCCAATCACTTCCAGATGTACGACACGCTATTTACTCTATGATGTCACAGAAGATTTTGACACCAAACCTACTTTAGTTCTTCCGTGATTTGTGCCAAGCTCATAGTATCTACGGAAGAGTTAAATACTGTATTAAGCAAATATAATTGGCTCAACTGATGAATTGATTAAAAATAGAAGCCGGCGTTTGCGAGTTGAGCCCTATGGGATAGAGATACGGCAATCGAGGTTGATACCGTAAACCTCATCAAAATTGGGCTAGGCACATCATTCCTAAACAGTCGTCAATGCATATTGCAGACTGATAGCGCCATCACCAATCAGGCGGACTGCCATTGGTTGATGTCAAGTCGCTACTAACCCAGTGAAGCAACGGGGTTTCGCTTGCAAAGTCATCGGTTTCATCAGTGGAGTAGTAAAGACTAAAATCAAACGATCGAATTAGGCTAAACGGAATTTACGGCTTTCATTTATTGTTTTTTTCTTTCAAATTTGTTATCCAATAAGCAATCTTGGCTTTTAACACTCTGATTTCAAATTTATGATCACATTGAAAAACTTTGTCAAGACTAATAAAGCCTTACACAGCAACATAGCATATGTAAAGTAGTTAATTAATTTTAATCTGTAATTTCGTTGTATCATTTCATTCGCCTACAACACTTATCAACCGAAATTGACAGACAAGTTAACAACGATTTGTAACATTTCAGTGGCACCGCAATCCCTGATCAGCTTAACGCCCTCCGAACTTCAATTTGGGGCAGGAGTGAGCCAAGAAAATGCATCATTTCCTCAATTTCAATCAAACCCGATAGACGAGATCAATGAACCCGACCTTTCATCGCCGCCCATCGGCGTGATTGCACCTAGTTCGTGCTCGATTCGTCATTCCACGAGTTCTCTGTATGCGAAAGGTGTAGGAAGTACGATACAGGCCGGATCTGATCAATTTTCTTTTCTATGCTGGCTATTGCTTTCTTCTGCATTTCCTCCAACTCCCTATTACGTGTTCGGGCAGCAATTCAATGGCCAAATGCATTACATGACCTATGAAAGTGATTCCGACGTGCTCCGCTACCGACCTAATACAATCGATCCTTCGCAAATCGACTTGGAGAGCTCCGAACTGGACCCGCGTTTATTCCGTTATAACGCAAATAACTTGGTGGTCGCATCTACAAGCACGCCACGATATGCTGTGTTAAACCATGACAACTACAACGTCGAAACATTAAATGACATACGAAATGAGTGGCAAATTCTCTGATCAAAAAAGAGCACTATGAAATACTGTAGATTCGTCTTTAGTCAACTTGAACTTTATTTGGAGGGAATGAGTAAAAACAATTAGGGCATCGGGGATCTTTGCAATACAATGTTGAACTGCCATATTTACGCATAAACGAATATCTCATAAATAAGCGTTTGGTATGTCGAGACATACTACATGTTTTGCTTATGCTATTTTGTTTAAAAAATCAAAAGAAAACTTTGCTGCTGGCATCTATAGATACAGTACGCTGCTTGGTTTTCTCTAACACGGACACAAAGTGGACATTGTCGATGTTTATTGGAAACCCATTACATTATGAATCCCAAACCAAAGTTTTCAATTTAAGACTGTTGTTGTAATGAATCTCAACTAGGTCATAATTGTGTGGTTATGTTTTTATTTTTGCATAATGCAAACAATTGATATCCGTCCTCGAACTTTAGTAACGTTTATTTTCATGCATATTGTAATCAAAAACTGTCTTTGTTATTCAAATTGATTTATTATACTTGTCAGAGTTGGAAAAAAATAAACACACCATCGCTCCATTTGACCACGGTCGTAATATATGCTTTAAGTCATGAGAAAATCATAATTTATTTATCTAGAACAAGCTGTGTTCAAACCCACGTTGGAGCTGGCCGAACTGATGTTTCAGTGCATTATGATCATTCTTTATCGTGGCAACTTGCAATGCAACCAAGTAAAGTAACTCGCTACGGGCCATTCCTGTGGGACACAAGTTGATCAATAATCAAACGATGAGAGCTTTCAAATCGCAATCTGACCAATACAAGCCAGTGTCTATTCGTGTTGACAATCATCACTAAATTCACTCGTTATCACATATTGCTGCAAACCAGTTTATTGTTTACTTCTCACTGTCGCCAGCTTGCCTAGGTTTGGTTTGTTTTCTTGTACAATGCTGTATTGTTTAAAAGTATTTTGAAAATTAATTACATATGATATCATTGCAATTATCGGCGTGTCAATTTAGCCTACTAAATCGTTTGAAAGTGAGTTTTCTTAGACATGCGGTTATATTGGATCAATGGTTAAACTTTTGACTACGACTTATCGCATTTAGAGTATGGATAAAGTATTAGATTGATTCACGTCTCTAGATTTTATTGGATTTCCTACAAGTAGTAAACTCACCACTAGGTCTATGTTTCAGTAAAGACAATGCGACGCTTTCCGCTGCACCCAAATAATCTTGGCTGACTATTTATGTATTGAAATACTCTTGCATCTTCAGACGATCAGGCTATTCTCAAGCTTTTCTGTTACGTGATGTCGTTTTTAAAGAACACAAAGTTGTCAATCAAAACGGAATTCGGCAGCGTGATGCAGTGGACTGAACGTCAGACTTATAGTCGAATGATTGTAAGTTGATCGTTCAGAACGCGACGTTGAATGCGTCATGGCTAAACAAAACGTATCATTGCCCTCGTTTTCCCTGTCTCCACATCTGAAAGCAGATAACTCAGCTTCAGTTCAGGTGGAATTAAAGTCGTAGTCACTATTTGATCTCGTCATGTTTATGAAATGTTCAAAGCAAATTTTGATGTAGCAAATATGGAAACAAGATCTTTCAATCAAGACGAAATTACTGAAGCAAATGGTTTAGGACTTCCATTATCATTGACAACAAAACATGTTTCATACCAGCGGTATTAAATATTTCTAAATAAATATCCAAATGCCTTCCTAACATGAATGTTGAATCTGATCAATGCAAACGATCAAGTCGTCAGTTAAAGAAATTAGAACAAATATCGTTACCCCTCGATTTGTGCTCTGCAATGCAAATAAACTGCTTCCATTTTCGCTAAGTTAGAACTTTGAATTTAATTTATCGCGCTCAAATCCATCAATCACGTGGTCGCACTCTATTTTAGCAATCGATTTCGCTATATCATGATCAGTATTATTCAGGAACAAGAAGATTTATTTATTGCTGAGTGCTGATCAAACACGCCAGGTTGAGGTTGCAGAGTAATTTATGTGTGAACTTAAATGCTACGCAACGATGTCTGTGATTTAGTTGAAATGGATCTTGAATATTCGATAATCAATGCTCGTAAAACGTACAACAATCGTACGTGGGCTAACTCAGTAGTTTCTGACATGTGACACGGATGTAATATTTAGTATAGTGTTGTTTGTGTCGTTGGATGAAATTTATAAATTCACATTTCAATAGTTCACAAAGTGTTAATCCTGCCACCAGCCAATTGGATTTTGCATCGCCATTCAGTACAATAATAATCGTCACTCAAACGTTTGCCCGAGTTTTAGGTTTTGGCACACTCGTGAGAGTTTCAGTGTGCAGCTGCACCCAATGCCCTAGCTGGTTGCGTTCCTTTCTTGATCCTCTTTTAAGACCGATCTATATTCAAACAATATCGGCCTGTTGGATCTTTCTCACAGGTCGCTGAACGATCACATCAAAAGTCAGGTTGGGAAAAATGGTAAATGGTAAAATATGGGAAAATAGCAAAACATCAATCATTCGTTACACTTTAGTATCAAACACGAGGAAGGTTTCGCCAACCTTGTTTGTAAGCAACTGGATTACAATACTAACCACACACGCAATCATTTTCTACATCATTTAATGTAATGATACTTTAAGTTTGATGGCGATTGACAAACTATTGATCGTCCTAGTTTTCTGCCGACGTGCAGAAACCAGTGTGGAAAAGTTCATCGCAAGATTTAGTAGTTTATTACCAATCTGATGATTCGAGTTGACAGGCTGAAAACATTGCATACGCTGCTATTCCATTGCCAATTTGTTGATTGAAAGGTTTACTTTGTATTCATGAAATATTTGTTATTCGTCACGGATATGTCTTTGACATATTGCCGGTCGCAATCGAGCGCTTGTGATATCGCAATTAATTTAAGAAAAATCTTACTCTAAATTGCCAATACAAACCCACTAAGTGATTGATTAATTTCATTTGACTGCTAGTATATTTGGTCATCTACTGTATATTTGATTGGTTCGCTAAAGAAAATTTGTTGTGGTAAATATGAGGTGTATTACTTTTACTTGATATTTGTATTGTTCGAGATTACTGCAGAACGGACTTGAATTCTATGTGATGAACACAATAAATTAAAGCATACACTTTGAAACTTATGTTTATGACTGATTTGTTACAATTTCTCAGCGGTGTGGAGGCCGTTGTTGAAATGTCACTGCTTCTGCCAAATAAAATGCTATCAAAATGTGCACGAATGGCTGCCAATACCCTATTTGATAATGTGGCTGACAATAGCATTACGCAAACCTCCCACGAACTGAGAAAACAGTTTAGTCTCTAGTAATTGGTACGTTTTGTGTACTTGTTGACTTTATTTTGAAGTATTGCTAATATGAGGCAAAAGCCTAGAGCATTTTATTCTTCAACGACTTTCTAAATCCGACATTGAACGCGGACGTAAAAGATGCCTTGGGAATCGAAGAATCTTCCAATTTCGATTACTGCAGCATAAATTTCCAAGAAGATTACGCAAAATCTTTTAACGAAATCATGCTAGAAACCTTACATTATTGTACCGTTAAAAGCGTTTATTTGGCAAGCAATGACATCACGTTTTTTTCCAAACGAGAACAATTGAAAGTAAAGTAGCTAGTGCAAGTACTCGTTTCCTTCCATTAGAAATGATCGTGCATCAAATTTATGGTTGGTGCTGTCCAAATAAAGTGATTTAATGACACATGCCACGCCATTATCCGGGAAGCAATCGATTGATTGCAAAATACACCCCACCCATTTAAACGTCGATATGCTTAAGAAAATTAAGTTAAAACCGGAAATATCGTCTTAATTGCCTGCTAATTTCGAATCACACCAAGCAAGATGTTTTCAACTGATTCTTTAGTTATAATAACTAATCGTAGAGTATGAGTATGTAAGCTCAAACAAAAAGAAAGCGTAGTAAACTCGAAACCTTGTCTTTGTTTTTTGTTATACTGTTAGTGGATATCGTCTGCATTGATATGAGGTTTGCGACGTCATCGCTTGAGTACTGGCCACATATAACCTTCCACTAATTGTTTACCATGTGCGCTCTTGGGTTCGGAGAAGTATCTCTTGTGTTCCATGAATCTTTTTACATGCCTTCATACACGAGACCAACGATTGACTTTGGAGCGTAGCTGCAAAGAGTGTGTTGCGATTCGACCGATCAGGTCTCATCAGAGCAGTTGTTGATCGACAATCGCCAAGAAATTATACAACAAAGCGTAGCCTGAACTTACATCATACAAAGCCTAAACTAGATCCGCCCTTGGAGAAGTGCTGTCCGTACTTTGTCACTCGTCAGTCAGTGGCGGATGTTGTATACCCTTACTGGTAAACAAGCGTAAAGCAATTTTGTCGTTCAGTTTCAATAAAGATGTTTCACAATAAATTTTCAACGCTTTTTAAAGCTAGTAATTTCAAAGCCAACATTTGATATGTCGTCAAAAATACGATTGACGATACAATCTTTATGATCTATACTGCAACTAGCAAGCGATAGGATGAGATATACCGGGGTGACCACACATTGTCCATATTGCATATTACTAATTCTCTTGATGCAAACAAATGCGACGAGAGGTTGCCGTCAATGATAAAATGACAAACGAGTCAGTAACATGCACGTGATACGGAACAACATTTGCTTGAAGATAATTTTTGATCTGGTCAATATTCCATTTTCCTCGGAAGTTTGTCATTTAAATGCTGTGACGTGATTAGAATAATGCGTTTCGGAAGTGAATAAAGTTTCGTACACCAGGAGGATATATAAACGGCATCTGATCAGATACATGATATAAACGAAAGAAAGTAACACAAAGTATATATTATACTGTTTTGAAACTTTTCGAACGTAACAAGAAGATCTCTACATAAAACCTCAGTAAGTACAATTAAGATTTCTCAAGTTTAAACAAAACCTGTAATTATTGTTTTAGACGTCAGCAATGTCATTTGTTAGATAACTGTAGCATAAACGGTGTGGCGTCGGTAAGTAAGAAGTGCAATTTAATGCGTTTGATAAAAGTTGGCCAATCACTTCCAGATGTACGACACGCTATTTACTCTATGATGTCACAGAAGATTTTGACACCAAACCTACTTTAGTTCTTCCGTGATTTGTGCCAAGCTCATAGTATCTACGGAAGAGTTAAATACTGTATTAAGCAAATATAATTGGCTCAACTGATGAATTGATTAAAAATAGAAGCCGGCGTTTGCGAGTTGAGCCCTATGGGATAGAGATACGGCAATCGAGGTTGATACCGTAAACCTCATAAAAATTGGGCTAGGCACATCATTCCTAAACAGTCGTCAATGCATATTGCAGACTGATAGCGCCATCACCAATCAGGCGGACTGCCATTGGTTGATGTCAAGTCGCTACTAACCCAGTGAAGCAACGGGGTTTCGCTTGCAAAGTCATCGGTTTCATCAGTGGAGTAGTAAAGACTAAAATCAAACGATCGAATTAGGCTAAACGGAATTTACGGCTTTCATTTATTGTTTTTTTCTTTCAAATTTGTTATCCAATAAGCAATCTTGGCTTTTAACACTCTGATTTCAAATTTATGATCACATTGAAAAACTTTGTCAAGACTAATAAAGCCTTACACAGCAACATAGCATATGTAAAGTAGTTAATTAATTTTAATCTGTAATTTCGTTGTATCATTTCATTCGCCTACAACACTTATCAACCGAAATTGACAGACAAGTTAACAACGATTTGTAACATTTCAGTGGCACCGCAATCCCTGATCAGCTTAACGCCCTCCGAACTTCAATTTGGGGCAGGAGTGAGCCAAGAAAATGCATCATTTCCTCAATTTCAATCAAACCCGATAGACGAGATCAATGAACCCGATCTTTCATCGCCACTCATCGTCGACCCTGAACCTAGTTCGTGCTCGATTCGTCATTCCACGAGTTCTCTATATGCGAAAGGTGTAGGAAGTACGATACAGGCCGGATCTGATCAATTTTCCTTTCTATGCTGGCTATTGCTTTCTTCTGCATTTCCTCCAACTCCCTATTACGTGTTCGGGCAGCAATTCAATGGCCAAATGCATTACATGACCTATGAAAGTGATTCCGACGTGCTCCGCTACCGACCTAATACAATCGATCCTTCGCAAATCGACTTGGAGAGCTCCGAACTGGACCCGCGTTTATTCCGTTATAACGCAAATAACTTGGTGGTCGCATCTACAAGCACGCCACGATATGCTGTGTTAAACCATGACAACTACAACGTCGAAACATTAAATGACATACGAAATGAGTGGCAAATTCTCTGATCAAAAAAGAGCACTATGAAATACTGTAGATTCGTCTTTAGTCAACTTGAACTTTATTTGGAGGGAATGAGTAAAAACAATTAGGGCATCGGGGATCTTTGCAATACAATGTTGAACTGCCATATTTACGCATAAACGAATATCTCATAAATAAGCGTTTGGTATGTCGAGACATACTACATGTTTTGCTTATGCTATTTTGTTTAAAAAATCAAAAGAAAACTTTGCTGCTGGCATCTATAGATACAGTACGCTGCTTGGTTTTCTCTAACACGGACACAAAGTGGACATTGTCGATGTTTATTGGAAACCCATTACATTATGAATCCCAAACCAAAGTTTTCAATTTAAGACTGTTGTTGTAATGAATCTCAACTAGGTCATAATTGTGTGGTTATGTTTTTATTTTTGCATAATGCAAACAATTGATATCCGTCCTCGAACTTTAGTAACATTTATTTTCATGCATATTGTAAAATCATTCTAATCAAAAACTGTCTTTGTTATTCAAATTGATTTATTATACTTGTCAGAGTTGGAAAAAAATAAACACGCCATTGCTCCATTTGACCACGGTCGTAATATATGCTTCAAGTCATGAGAAAATCATAATTTATTTATCTAGAACAAGCTGTGTTCAAATCCACGTTGGAGCTGGCCGAACTGATGTTTCAGTGCATTATGATCATTCTTTATCGTGGCAACTTGCAATGCAACCAAGTAAAGTAACTCGCTACGGGCCATTCCTGTGGGACACAAGTTGATCAATAATCAAACGATGAGAGCTTTCAAATCACAATCTGACCAATACAAGCCAGTGTCTATTCGTGTTGACAATCATCACTAAATTCACTCGTTATCACATATTGCTGCAAACCAGTTTATTGTTTACTTCTCACTGTCGCCAGCTTGCCTAGGTTTGGTTTGTTTTCTTGTACAATGCTGTATTGTTTAAAAGTATTTTGAAAATTAATTACATATGATATCATTGCAATTATCGGCGTGTCAATTTAGCCTACTAAATCGTTTGAAAGTGAGTTTTCTTAGACATGCGGTTATATTGGATCAATGGTTAAACTTTTGACTACGACTTATCGCATTTAGAGTATGGATAAAGTATTAGATTGATTCACGTCTCTAGATTTTATTGGATTTCCTACAAGTAGTAAACTCACCACTAGGTCTATGTTTCAGTAAAGACAATGCGACGCTTTCCGCTGCACCCAAATAATCTTGGCTGACTATTTATGTATTGAAATACTCTTGCATCTTCAGACGATCAGGCTATTCTCAAGCTTTTCTGTTACGTGATGTCGTTTTTAAAGAACACAAAGTTGTCAATCAAAACGGAATTCGGCAGCGTGATGCAGTGGACTGAACGTCCGACTTATAGTCGAATGATTGTAAGTTGATCGTTCAGAACGCGACGTTGAATGCGTCATGGCTAAACAAAACGTATCATTGCCCTCGTTTTCCCTGTCTCCACATCTGAAAGCAGATAACTCAGCTTCAGTTCAGGTGGAATTAAAGTCGTAGTCACTATTTGATCTCGTCATGTTTATGAAATGTTCAAAGCAAATTTTGATGTAGCAAATATGGAAACAAGATCTTTCAATCAAGACGAAATTACTGAAGCAAATGGTTTAGGACTTCCATTATCATTGACAACAAAACATGTTTCATACCAGCGGTATTAAATATTTCTAAATAAATATCCAAATGCCTTCCTAACATGAATGTTGAATCTGATCAATGCAAACGATCAACTCGTCAGTTAAAGAAATTAGAACAAATATTGTTACCCCTCGATTTGTGCTCTGCAATGCAAATAAACTGCTTCCATTTTCGCTAAGTTAGAACTTTGAATTTAATTTATCGCGCTCAAATCCATCAATCACGTGGTCGCACTCTATTTTAGCAATCGATTTCGCTATATCATGATCAGTATTATTCAGGAACAAGAAGATTTATTTATTGCTGAGTGCTGATCAAACACGCCAGGTTGAGGTTGCAGAGTAATTTATGTGTGAACTTAAATGCTACGCAACGATGTCTGTGATTTAGTTGAAATGGATCTTGAATATTCGATAATCAATGCTCGTAAAACGTACAACAATCGTACGTGGGCTAACTCAGTAGTTATCTGACATGTGACACGGATGTAATATTTAGTATAGTGTTGTTTGTGTCGTTGGATGAAATTTATAAATTCACATTTCAATAGTTCACAAAGTGTTAATCCTGCCACCAGCCAATTGGATTTTGCATCGCCATTCAGTACAATAATAATCGTCACTCAAACGTTTGCCCGAGTTTTAGGTTTTGGCACACTCGTGAGAGTTTCAGTGTGCAGCTGCACCCAATGCCCTAGCTGGTTGCGTTCCTTTCTTGATCCTCTTTTAAGACCGATCTATATTCAAACAATATCGGCCTGTTGGATCTTTCTCACAGGTCGCTGAACGATCACATCAAAAGTCAGGTTGGGAAAAATGGTAAATGGTAAAATATGGGAAAATAGCAAAACATCAATCATTCGTTACACTTTAGTATCAAACACGAGGAAGGTTTCGCCAACCTTGTTTGTAAGCAACTGGATTACAATACTAACCACACACGCAATCATTTTCTACATCATTTAATGTAATGATACTTTAAGTTTGATGGCGATTGACAAACTATTGATCGTCCTAGTTTTCTGCCGACGTGCAGAAACCAGTGTGGAAAAGTTCATCGCAAGATTTAGTAGTTTATTACCAATCTGATGATTCGAGTTGACAGGCTGAAAACATTGCATACGCTGCTATTCCATTGCCAATTTGTTGATTGAAAGGTTTACTTTGTATTCATGAAATATTTGTTATTCGTCACGGATATGTCTTTGACATATTGCCGGTCGCAATCGAGCGCTTGTGATATCGCAATTAATTTAAGAAAAATCTTACTCTAAATTGCCAATACAAACCCACTATGTGATTGATTAATTTCATTTGACTGCTAGTATATTTGGTCATCTACTGTATATTTGATTGGTTCGCTAAAGAAAATTTGTTGTGGTAAATATGAGGTGTATTACTTTTACTTGATATTTGTATTGTTCGAGATTACTGCAGAACGGACTTGAATTCTATGTGATGAACACAATAAATTAAAGCATACACTTTGAAACTTATGTTTATGACTGATTTGTTACAATTTCTCAGCGGTGTGGAGGCCGTTGTTGAAATGTCACTGCTTCTGCTAAATAAAATGCTATCAAAATGTGCACGAATGGCTGCCAATACCCTATTTGATAATGTGGCTGACAATAGCATTACGCAAACCTCCCACGAACTGAGAAAACAGTTTAGTCTCTAGTAATTGGTACGTTTTGTGTACTTGTTGACTTTATTTTGAAGTATTGCTAATATGAGGCAAAAGCCTAGAGCATTTTATTCTTCAACGACTTTCTAAATCCGACATTGAACGCGGACGTAAAAGATGCCTTGGGAATCGAAGAATCTTCCAATTTCGATTACTGCAGCATAAATTTCCAAGAAGATTACGCAAAATCTTTTAACGAAATCATGCTAGAAACCTTACATTATTGTACCGTTAAAAGCGTTTATTTGGCAAGCAATGACATCACGTTTTTTTCCAAACGAGAACAATTGAAAGTAAAGTAGCTAGTGCAAGTACTCGTTTCCTTCCATTAGAAATGATCGTGCATCAAATTTATGGTTGGTGCTGTCCAAATAAAGTGATTTAATGACACATGCCACGCCATTATCCGGGAAGCAATCGATTAATTGCAAAATACACCCCACCCATTTAAACGTCGATATGCTTAAGAAAATTAAGTTAAAACCGGAAATATCGTCTTAATTGCCTGCTAATTTCGAATCACACCAAGCAAGATGTTTTCAACTGATTCTTTAGTTATAATAACTAATCGTAGAGTATGAGTATGTAAGCTCAAACAAAAAGAAAGCGTAGTAAACTCGAAACCTTGTCTTTGTTTTTTGTTATACTGTTAGTGGATATCGTCTGCATTAATATGAGGTTTGCGACGTCATCGCTTGAGTACTGGCCACATATAACCTTCCACTAATTGTTTACCATGTGCGCTCTTGGGTTCGGAGAAGTATCTCTTGTGTTCCATGAATCTTTTTACATGCCTTCATACACGAGACCAACGATTGACTTTGGAGCGTAGCTGCAAAGAGTGTGTTGCGATTCGACCGATCAGGTCTCATCAGAGCAGTTGTTGATCGACAATCGCCAAGAAATTATACAACAAAGCGTAGCCTGAACTTACATCATACAAAGCCTAAACTAGATCCGCCCTTGGAGAAGTGCTGTCCGTACTTTGTCACTCGTCAGTCAGTGGCGGATGTTGTATACCCTTACTGGTAAACAAGCGTAAAGCAATTTTGTCGTTCAGTTTCAATAAAGATGTTTCACAATAAATTTTCAACGCTTTTTAAAGCTAGTAATTTCAAAGCCAACATTTGATATGTCGTCAAAAATACGATTGGCGGTACAATCTTTATGATCTATACTGCAACTAGCAAGCGATAGGATGAGATATACCGGGGTGACCACACATTGTCCATATTGCATATTACTAATTCTCTTGATGCAAACAAATGCGACGAGAGGTTGCCGTCAATGATAAAATGACAAACGAGTCAGTAACATGCACGTGATACGGAACAACATTTGCTTGAAGATAATTTTTGATCTGGTCAATATTCCATTTTCCTCGGAAGTTTGTCATTTAAATGCTGTGACGTGATTAGAATAATGCGTTTCGGAAGTGAATAAAGTTTCGTACACCAGGAGGATATATAAACGGCATCTGATCAGATACATGATATAAACGAAAGAAAGTAACACAAAGTATATATTATACTGTTTTGAAACTTTTCGAACGTAACAAGAAGATCTCTACATAAAACCTCAGTAAGTACAATTAAGATTTCTCAAGTTTAAACAAAACCTGTAATTATTGTTTTAGACGTCAGCAATGTCATTTGTTAGATAACTGTAGCATAAACGGTGTGGCGTCGGTAAGTAAGAAGTGCAATTTAATGCGTTTGACAAAAGTTGGCCAATCACTTCCAGATGTACGACACGCTATTTACTCTATGATGTCACAGAAGATTTTGACACCAAACCTACTTTAGTTCTTCCGTGATTTGTGCCAAGCTCATAGTATCTACGGAAGAGTTAAATACTGTATTAAGCAAATATAATTGGCTCAACTGATGAATTGATTAAAAATAGAAGCCGGCGTTTGCGAGTTGAGCCCTATGGGATAGAGATACGGCAATCGAGGTTGATACCGTAAACCTCATCAAAATTGGGCTAGGCACATCATTCCTAAACAGTCGTCAATGCATATTGCAGACTGATAGCGCCATCACCAATCAGGCGGACTGCCATTGGTTGATGTCAAGTCGCTACTAACCCAGTGAAGCAACGGGGTTTCGCTTGCAAAGTCATCGGTTTCATCAGTGGAGTAGTAAAGACTAAAATCAAACGATCGAATTAGGCTAAACGGAATTTACGGCTTTCATTTATTGTTTTTTTCTTTCAAATTTGTTATCCAATAAGCAATCTTGGCTTTTAACACTCTGATTTCAAATTTATGATCACATTGAAAAACTTTGTCAAGACTAATAAAGCCTTACACAGCAACATAGCATATGTAAAGTAGTTAATTAATTTTAATCTGTAATTTCGTTGTATCATTTCATTCGCCTACAACACTTATCAACCGAAATTGACAGACAAGTTAACAACGATTTGTAACATTTCAGTGGCACCGCAATCCCTGATCAGCTTAACGCCCTCCGAACTTCAATTTGGGGCAGGAGTGAGCCAAGAAAATGCATCATTTCCTCAATTTCAATCAAACCCGATAGACGAGATCAATGAACCCGACCTTTCATCGCCGCCCATCGGCGTGATTGCACCTAGTTTGTGCTCGATTCGTCATTCCACGAGTTCTCTGTATGCGAAAGGTGTAGGAAGTACGATACAGGCCGGATCTGATCAATTTTCTTTTCTATGCTGGCTATTGCTTTCTTCTGCATTTCCTCCAACTCCCTATTACGTGTTCGGGCAGCAATTCAATGGCCAAATGCATTACATGACCTATGAAAGTGATTCCGACGTGCTCCGCTACCGACCTAATACAATCGATCCTTCGCAAATCGACTTGGAGAGCTCCGAACTGGACCCGCGTTTATTCCGTTATAACGCAAATAACTTGGTGGTCGCATCTACAAGCACGCCACGATATGCTGTGTTAAACCATGACAACTACAACGTCGAAACATTAAATGACATACGAAATGAGTGGCAAATTCTCTGATCAAAAAAGAGCACTATGAAATACTGTAGATTCGTCTTTAGTCAACTTGAACTTTATTTGGAGGGAATGAGTAAAAACAATTAGGGCATCGGGGATCTTTGCAATACAATGTTGAACTGCCATATTTACGCATAAACGAATATCTCATAAATAAGCGTTTGGTATGTCGAGACATACTACATGTTTTGCTTATGCTATTTTGTTTAAAAAATCAAAAGAAAACTTTGCTGCTGGCATCTATAGATACAGTACGCTGCTTGGTTTTCTCTAACACGGACACAAAGTGGACATTGTCGATGTTTATTGGAAACCCATTACATTATGAATCCCAAACCAAAGTTTTCAATTTAAGACTGTTGTTGTAATGAATCTCAACTAGGTCATAATTGTGTGGTTATGTTTTTATTTTTGCATAATGCAAACAATTGATATCCGTCCTCGAACTTTAGTAACATTTATTTTCATGCATATTGTAAAATCATTCTAATCAAAAACTGTCTTTGTTATTCAAATTGATTTATTATACTTGTCAGAGTTGGAAAAAAATAAACACGCCATTGCTCCATTTGACCACGGTCGTAATATATGCTTCAAGTCATGAGAAAATCATAATTTATTTATCTAGAACAAGCTGTGTTCAAATCCACGTTGGAGCTGGCCGAACTGATGTTTCAGTGCATTATGATCATTCTTTATCGTGGCAACTTGCAATGCAACCAAGTAAAGTAACTCGCTACGGGCCATTCCTGTGGGACACAAGTTGATCAATAATCAAACGATGAGAGCTTTCAAATCACAATCTGACCAATACAAGCCAGTGTCTATTCGTGTTGACAATCATCACTAAATTCACTCGTTATCACATATTGCTGCAAACCAGTTTATTGTTTACTTCTCACTGTCGCCAGCTTGCCTAGGTTTGGTTTGTTTTCTTGTACAATGCTGTATTGTTTAAAAGTATTTTGAAAATTAATTACATATGATATCATTGCAATTATCGGCGTGTCAATTTAGCCTACTAAATCGTTTGAAAGTGAGTTTTCTTAGACATGCGGTTATATTGGATCAATGGTTAAACTTTTGACTACGACTTATCGCATTTAGAGTATGGATAAAGTATTAGATTGATTCACGTCTCTAGATTTTATTGGATTTCCTACAAGTAGTAAACTCACCACTAGGTCTATGTTTCAGTAAAGACAATGCGACGCTTTCCGCTGCACCCTAATAATCTTGGCTGACTATTTATGTATTGAAATACTCTTGCATCTTCAGACGATCAGGCTATTCTCAAGCTTTTCTGTTACGTGATGTCGTTTTTAAAGAACACAAAGTTGTCAATCAAAACGGAATTCGGCAGCGTGATGCAGTGGACTGAACGTCAGACTTATAGTCGAATGATTGTAAGTTGATCGTTCAGAACGCGACGTTGAATGCGTCATGGCTAAACAAAACGTATCATTGCCCTCGTTTTCCCTGTCTCCACATCTGAAAGCAGATAACTCAGCTTCAGTTCAGGTGGAATTAAAGTCGTAGTCACTATTTGATCTCGTCATGTTTATGAAATGTTCAAAGCAAATTTTGATGTAGCAAATATGGAAACAAGATCTTTCAATCAAGACGAAATTACTGAAGCAAATGGTTTAGGACTTCCATTATCATTGACAACAAAACATGTTTCATACCAGCGGTATTAAATATTTCTAAATAAATATCCAAATGCCTTCCTAACATGAATGTTGAATCTGATCAATGCAAACGATCAACTCGTCAGTTAAAGAAATTAGAACAAATATCGTTACCCCTCGATTTGTGCTCTGCAATGCAAATAAACTGCTTCCATTTTCGCTAAGTTAGAACTTTGAATTTAATTTATCGCGCTCAAATCCATCAATCACGTGGTCGCACTCTATTTTAGCAATCGATTTCGCTATATCATGATCAGTATTATTCAGGAACAAGAAGATTTATTTATTGCTGAGTGCTGATCAAACACGCCAGGTTGAGGTTGCAGAGTAATTTATGTGTGAACTTAAATGCTACGCAACGATGTCTGTGATTTAGTTGAAATGGATCTTGAATATTCGATAATCAATGCTCGTAAAACGTACAACAATCGTACGTGGGCTAACTCAGTAGTTATCTGACATGTGACACGGATGTAATATTTAGTATAGTGTTGTTTGTGTCGTTGGATGAAATTTATAAATTCACATTTCAATAGTTCACAAAGTGTTAATCCTGCCACCAGCCAATTGGATTTTGCATCGCCATTCAGTACAATAATAATCGTCACTCAAACGTTTGCCCGAGTTTTAGGTTTTGGCACACTCGTGAGAGTTTCAGTGTGCAGCTGCACCCAATGCCCTAGCTGGTTGCGTTCCTTTCTTGATCCTCTTTTAAGACCGATCTATATTCAAACAATATCGGCCTGTTGGATCTTTCTCACAGGTCGCTGAACGATCACATCAAAAGTCAGGTTGGGAAAAATGGTAAATGGTAAAATATGGGAAAATAGCAAAACATCAATCATTCGTTACACTTTAGTATCAAACACGAGGAAGGTTTCGCCAACCTTGTTTGTAAGCAACTGGATTACAATACTAACCACACACGCAATCATTTTCTACATCATTTAATGTAATGATACTTTAAGTTTGATGGCGATTGACAAACTATTGATCGTCCTAGTTTTCTGCCGACGTGCAGAAACCAGTGTGGAAAAGTTCATCGCAAGATTTAGTAGTTTATTACCAATCTGATGATTCGAGTTGACAGGCTGAAAACATTGCATACGCTGCTATTCCATTGCCAATTTGTTGATTGAAAGGTTTACTTTGTATTCATGAAATATTTGTTATTCGTCACGGATATGTCTTTGACATATTGCCGGTCGCAATCGAGCGCTTGTGATATCGCAATTAATTTAAGAAAAATCTTACTCTAAATTGCCAATACAAACCCACTAAGTGATTGATTAATTTCATTTGACTGCTAGTATATTTGGTCATCTACTGTATATTTGATTGGTTCGCTAAAGAAAATTTGTTGTGGTAAATATGAGGTGTATTACTTTTACTTGATATTTGTATTGTTCGAGATTACTGCAGAACGGACTTGAATTCTATGTGATGAACACAATAAATTAAAGCATACACTTTGAAACTTATGTTTATGACTGATTTGTTACAATTTCTCAGCGGTGTGGAGGCCGTTGTTGAAATGTCACTGCTTCTGCTAAATAAAATGCTATCAAAATGTGCACGAATGGCTGCCAATACCCTATTTGATAATGTGGCTGACAATAGCATTACGCAAACCTCCCACGAACTGAGAAAACAGTTTAGTCTCTAGTAATTGGTACGTTTTGTGTACTTGTTGACTTTATTTTGAAGTATTGCTAATATGAGGCAAAAGCCTAGAGCATTTTATTCTTCAACGACTTTCTAAATCCGACATTGAACGCGGACGTAAAAGATGCCTTGGGAATCGAAGAATCTTCCAATTTCGATTACTGCAGCATAAATTTCCAAGAAGATTACGCAAAATCTTTTAACGAAATCATGCTAGAAACCTTACATTATTGTACCGTTAAAAGCGTTTATTTGGCAAGCAATGACATCACGTTTTTTTCCAAACGAGAACAATTGAAAGTAAAGTAGCTAGTGCAAGTACTCGTTTCCTTCCATTAGAAATGATCGTGCATCAAATTTATGGTTGGTGCTGTCCAAATAAAGTGATTTAATGACACATGCCACGCCATTATCCGGGAAGCAATCGATTGATTGCAAAATACACCCCACCCATTTAAACGTCGATATGCTTAAGAAAATTAAGTTAAAACCGGAAATATCGTCTTAATTGCCTGCTAATTTCGAATCACACCAAGCAAGATGTTTTCAACTGATTCTTTAGTTATAATAACTAATCGTAGAGTATGAGTATGTAAGCTCAAACAAAAAGAAAGCGTAGTAAACTCGAAACCTTGTCTTTGTTTTTTGTTATACTGTTAGTGGATATCGTCTGCATTGATATGAGGTTTGCGACGTCATCGCTTGAGTACTGGCCACATATAACCTTCCACTAATTGTTTACCATGTGCGCTCTTGGGTTCGGAGAAGTATCTCTTGTGTTCCATGAATCTTTTTACATGCCTTCATACACGAGACCAACGATTGACTTTGGAGCGTAGCTGCAAAGAGTGTGTTGCGATTCGACCGATCAGGTCTCATCAGAGCAGTTGTTGATCGACAATCGCCAAGAAATTATACAACAAAGCGTAGCCTGAACTTACATCATACAAAGCCTAAACTAGATCCGCCCTTGGAGAAGTGCTGTCCGTACTTTGTCACTCGTCAGTCAGTGGCGGATGTTGTATACCCTTACTGGTAAACAAGCGTAAAGCAATTTTGTCGTTCAGTTTCAATAAAGATGTTTCACAATAAATTTTCAACGCTTTTTAAAGCTAGTAATTTCAAAGCCAACATTTGATATGTCGTCAAAAATACGATTGGCGGTACAATCTTTATGATCTATACTGCAACTAGCAAGCGATAGGATGAGATATACCGGGGTGACCACACATTGTCCATATTGCATATTACTAATTCTCTTGATGCAAACAAATGCGACGAGAGGTTGCCGTCAATGATAAAATGACAAACGAGTCAGTAACATGCACGTGATACGGAACAACATTTGCTTGAAGATAATTTTTGATCTGGTCAATATTCCATTTTCCTCGGAAGTTTGTCATTTAAATGCTGTGACGTGATTAGAATAATGCGTTTCGGAAGTGAATAAAGTTTCGTACACCAGGAGGATATATAAACGGCATCTGATCAGATACATGATATAAACGAAAGAAAGTAACACAAAGTATATATTATACTGTTTTGAAACTTTTCGAACGTAACAAGAAGATCTCTACATAAAACCTCAGTAAGTACAATTAAGATTTCTCAAGTTTAAACAAAACCTGTAATTATTGTTTTAGACGTCAGCAATGTCATTTGTTAGATAACTGTAGCATAAACGGTGTGGCGTCGGTAAGTAAGAAGTGCAATTTAATGCGTTTGATAAAAGTTGGCCAATCACTTCCAGATGTACGACACGCTATTTACTCTATGATGTCACAGAAGATTTTGACACCAAACCTACTTTAGTTCTTCCGTGATTTGTGCCAAGCTCATAGTATCTACGGAAGAGTTAAATACTGTATTAAGCAAATATAATTGGCTCAACTGATGAATTGATTAAAAATAGAAGCCGGCGTTTGCGAGTTGAGCCCTATGGGATAGAGATACGGCAATCGAGGTTGATACCGTAAACCTCATCAAAATTGGGCTAGGCACATCATTCCTAAACAGTCGTCAATGCATATTGCAGACTGATAGCGCCATCACCAATCAGGCGGACTGCCATTGGTTGATGTCAAGTCGCTACTAACCCAGTGAAGCAACGGGGTTTCGCTTGCAAAGTCATCGGTTTCATCAGTGGAGTAGTAAAGACTAAAATCAAACGATCGAATTAGGCTAAACGGAATTTACGGCTTTCATTTATTGTTTTTTTCTTTCAAATTTGTTATCCAATAAGCAATCTTGGCTTTTAACACTCTGATTTCAAATTTATGATCACATTGAAAAACTTTGTCAAGACTAATAAAGCCTTACACAGCAACATAGCATATGTAAAGTAGTTAATTAATTTTAATCTGTAATTTCGTTGTATCATTTCATTCGCCTACAACACTTATCAACCGAAATTGACAGACAAGTTAACAACGATTTGTAACATTTCAGTGGCACCGCAATCCCTGATCAGCTTAACGCCCTCCGAACTTCAATTTGGGGCAGGAGTGAGCCAAGAAAATGCATCATTTCCTCAATTTCAATCAAACCCGATAGACGAGATCAATGAACCCGACCTTTCATCGCCGCCCATCGGCGTGATTGCACCTAGTTTGTGCTCGATTCGTCATTCCACGAGTTCTCTGTATGCGAAAGGTGTAGGAAGTACGATACAGGCCGGATCTGATCAATTTTCTTTTCTATGCTGGCTATTGCTTTCTTCTGCATTTCCTCCAACTCCCTATTACGTGTTCGGGCAGCAATTCAATGGCCAAATGCATTACATGACCTATGAAAGTGATTCCGACGTGCTCCGCTACCGACCTAATACAATCGATCCTTCGCAAATCGACTTGGAGAGCTCCGAACTGGACCCGCGTTTATTCCGTTATAACGCAAATAACTTGGTGGTCGCATCTACAAGCACGCCACGATATGCTGTGTTAAACCATGACAACTACAACGTCGAAACATTAAATGACATACGAAATGAGTGGCAAATTCTCTGATCAAAAAAGAGCACTATGAAATACTGTAGATTCGTCTTTAGTCAACTTGAACTTTATTTGGAGGGAATGAGTAAAAACAATTAGGGCATCGGGGATCTTTGCAATACAATGTTGAACTGCCATATTTACGCATAAACGAATATCTCATAAATAAGCGTTTGGTATGTCGAGACATACTACATGTTTTGCTTATGCTATTTTGTTTAAAAAATCAAAAGAAAACTTTGCTGCTGGCATCTATAGATACAGTACGCTGCTTGGTTTTCTCTAACACGGACACAAAGTGGACATTGTCGATGTTTATTGGAAACCCATTACATTATGAATCCCAAACCAAAGTTTTCAATTTAAGACTGTTGTTGTAATGAATCTCAACTAGGTCATAATTGTGTGGTTATGTTTTTATTTTTGCATAATGCAAACAATTGATATCCGTCCTCGAACTTTAGTAACATTTATTTTCATGCATATTGTAAAATCATTCTAATCAAAAACTGTCTTTGTTATTCAAATTGATTTATTATACTTGTCAGAGTTGGAAAAAAATAAACACGCCATTGCTCCATTTGACCACGGTCGTAATATATGCTTCAAGTCATGAGAAAATCATAATTTATTTATCTAGAACAAGCTGTGTTCAAATCCACGTTGGAGCTGGCCGAACTGATGTTTCAGTGCATTATGATCATTCTTTATCGTGGCAACTTGCAATGCAACCAAGTAAAGTAACTCGCTACGGGCCATTCCTGTGGGACACAAGTTGATCAATAATCAAACGATGAGAGCTTTCAAATCACAATCTGACCAATACAAGCCAGTGTCTATTCGTGTTGACAATCATCACTAAATTCACTCGTTATCACATATTGCTGCAAACCAGTTTATTGTTTACTTCTCACTGTCGCCAGCTTGCCTAGGTTTGGTTTGTTTTCTTGTACAATGCTGTATTGTTTAAAAGTATTTTGAAAATTAATTACATATGATATCATTGCAATTATCGGCGTGTCAATTTAGCCTACTAAATCGTTTGAAAGTGAGTTTTCTTAGACATGCGGTTATATTGGATCAATGGTTAAACTTTTGACTACGACTTATCGCATTTAGAGTATGGATAAAGTATTAGATTGATTCACGTCTCTAGATTTTATTGGATTTCCTACAAGTCGTAAACTCACCACTAGGTCTATGTTTCAGTAAAGACAATGCGACGCTTTCCGCTGCACCCAAATAATCTTGGCTGACTATTTATGTATTGAAATACTCTTGCATCTTCAGACGATCAGGCTATTCTCAAGCTTTTCTGTTACGTGATGTCGTTTTTAAAGAACACAAAGTTGTCAATCAAAACGGAATTCGGCAGCGTGATGCAGTGGACTGAACGTCAGACTTATAGTCGAATGATTGTAAGTTGATCGTTCAGAACGCGACGTTGAATGCGTCATGGCTAAACAAAACGTATCATTGCCCTCGTTTTCCCTGTCTCCTCCACATCTGAAAGCAGATAACTCAGCTTCAGTTCAGGTGGAATTAAAGTCGTAGTCACTATTTGATCTCGTCATGTTTATGAAATGTTCAAAGCAAATTTTGATGTAGCAAATATGGAAACAAGATCTTTCAATCAAGACGAAATTACTGAAGCAAATGGTTTAGGACTTCCATTATCATTGACAACAAAACATGTTTCATACCAGCGGTATTAAATATTTCTAAATAAATATCCAAATGCCTTCCTAACATGAATGTTGAATCTGATCAATGCAAACGATCAACTCGTCAGTTAAAGAAATTAGAACAAATATCGTTACCCCTCGATTTGTGCTCTGCAATGCAAATAAACTGCTTCCATTTTCGCTAAGTTAGAACTTTGAATTTAATTTATCGCGCTCAAATCCATCAATCACGTGGTCGCACTCTATTTTAGCAATCGATTTCGCTATATCATGATCAGTATTATTCAGGAACAAGAAGATTTATTTATTGCTGAGTGCTGATCAAACACGCCAGGTTGAGGTTGCAGAGTAATTTATGTGTGAACTTAAATGCTACGCAACGATGTCTGTGATTTAGTTGAAATGGATCTTGAATATTCGATAATCAATGCTCGTAAAACGTACAACAATCGTACGTGGGCTAACTCAGTAGTTATCTGACATGTGACACGGATGTAATATTTAGTATAGTGTTGTTTGTGTCGTTGGATGAAATTTATAAATTCACATTTCAATAGTTCACAAAGTGTTAATCCTGCCACCAGCCAATTGGATTTTGCATCGCCATTCAGTACAATAATAATCGTCACTCAAACGTTTGCCCGAGTTTTAGGTTTTGGCACACTCGTGAGAGTTTCAGTGTGCAGCTGCACCCAATGCCCTAGCTGGTTGCGTTCCTTTCTTGATCCTCTTTTAAGACCGATCTATATTCAAACAATATCGGCCTGTTGGATCTTTCTCACAGGTCGCTGAACGATCACATCAAAAGTCAGGTTGGGAAAAATGGTAAATGGTAAAATATGGGAAAATAGCAAAACATCAATCATTCGTTACACTTTAGTATCAAACACGAGGAAGGTTTCGCCAACCTTGTTTGTAAGCAACTGGATTACAATACTAACCACACACGCAATCATTTTCTACATCATTTAATGTAATGATACTTTAAGTTTGATGGCGATTGACAAACTATTGATCGTCCTAGTTTTCTGCCGACGTGCAGAAACCAGTGTGGAAAAGTTCATCGCAAGATTTAGTAGTTTATTACCAATCTGATGATTCGAGTTGACAGGCTGAAAACATTGCATACGCTGCTATTCCATTGCCAATTTGTTGATTGAAAGGTTTACTTTGTATTCATGAAATATTTGTTATTCGTCACGGATATGTCTTTGACATATTGCCGGTCGCAATCGAGCGCTTGTGATATCGCAATTAATTTAAGAAAAATCTTACTCTAAATTGCCAATACAAACCCACTAAGTGATTGATTAATTTCATTTGACTGCTAGTATATTTGGTCATCTACTGTATATTTGATTGGTTCGCTAAAGAAAATTTGTTGTGGTAAATATGAGGTGTATTACTTTTACTTGATATTTGTATTGTTCGAGATTACTGCAGAACGGACTTGAATTCTATGTGATGAACACAATAAATTAAAGCATACACTTTGAAACTTATGTTTATGACTGATTTGTTACAATTTCTCAGCGGTGTGGAGGCCGTTGTTGAAATGTCACTGCTTCTGCTAAATAAAATGCTATCAAAATGTGCACGAATGGCTGCCAATACCCTATTTGATAATGTGGCTGACAATAGCATTACGCAAACCTCCCACGAACTGAGAAAACAGTTTAGTCTCTAGTAATTGGTACGTTTTGTGTACTTGTTGACTTTATTTTGAAGTATTGCTAATATGAGGCAAAAGCCTAGAGCATTTTATTCTTCAACGACTTTCTAAATCCGACATTGAACGCGGACGTAAAAGATGCCTTGGGAATCGAAGAATCTTCCAATTTCGATTACTGCAGCATAAATTTCCAAGAAGATTACGCAAAATCTTTTAACGAAATCATGCTAGAAACCTTACATTATTGTACCGTTAAAAGCGTTTATTTGGCAAGCAATGACATCACGTTTTTTTCCAAACGAGAACAATTGAAAGTAAAGTAGCTAGTGCAAGTACTCGTTTCCTTCCATTAGAAATGATCGTGCATCAAATTTATGGTTGGTGCTGTCCAAATAAAGTGATTTAATGACACATGCCACGCCATTATCCGGGAAGCAATCGATTGATTGCAAAATACACCCCACCCATTTAAACGTCGATATGCTTAAGAAAATTAAGTTAAAACCGGAAATATCGTCTTAATTGCCTGCTAATTTCGAATCACACCAAGCAAGATGTTTTCAACTGATTCTTTAGTTATAATAACTAATCGTAGAGTATGAGTATGTAAGCTCAAACAAAAAGAAAGCGTAGTAAACTCGAAACCTTGTCTTTGTTTTTTGTTATACTGTTAGTGGATATCGTCTGCATTGATATGAGGTTTGCGACGTCATCGCTTGAGTACTGGCCACATATAACCTTCCACTAATTGTTTACCATGTGCGCTCTTGGGTTCGGAGAAGTATCTCTTGTGTTCCATGAATCTTTTTACATGCCTTCATACACGAGACCAACGATTGACTTTGGAGCGTAGCTGCAAAGAGTGTGTTGCGATTCGACCGATCAGGTCTCATCAGAGCAGTTGTTGATCGACAATCGCCAAGAAATTATACAACAAAGCGTAGCCTGAACTTACATCATACAAAGCCTAAACTAGATCCGCCCTTGGAGAAGTGCTGTCCGTACTTTGTCACTCGTCAGTCAGTGGCGGATGTTGTATACCCTTACTGGTAAACAAGCGTAAAGCAATTTTGTCGTTCAGTTTCAATAAAGATGTTTCACAATAAATTTTCAACGCTTTTTAAAGCTAGTAATTTCAAAGCCAACATTTGATATGTCGTCAAAAATACGATTGACGATACAATCTTTATGATCTATACTGCAACTAGCAAGCGATAGGATGAGATATACCGGGGTGACCACACATTGTCCATATTGCATATTACTAATTCTCTTGATGCAAACAAATGCGACGAGAGGTTGCCGTCAATGATAAAATGACAAACGAGTCAGTAACATGCACGTGATACGGAACAACATTTGCTTGAAGATAATTTTTGATCTGGTCAATATTCCATTTTCCTCGGAAGTTTGTCATTTAAATGCTGTGACGTGATTAGAATAATGCGTTTCGGAAGTGAATAAAGTTTCGTACACCAGGAGGATATATAAACGGCATCTGATCAGATACATGATATAAACGAAAGAAAGTAACACAAAGTATATATTATACTGTTTTGAAACTTTTCGAACGTAACAAGAAGATCTCTACATAAAACCTCAGTAAGTACAATTAAGATTTCTCAAGTTTAAACAAAACCTGTAATTATTGTTTTAGACGTCAGCAATGTCATTTGTTAGATAACTGTAGCATAAACGGTGTGGCGTCGGTAAGTAAGAAGTGCAATTTAATGCGTTTGATAAAAGTTGGCCAATCACTTCCAGATGTACGACACGCTATTTACTCTATGATGTCACAGAAGATTTTGACACCAAACCTACTTTAGTTCTTCCGTGATTTGTGCCAAGCTCATAGTATCTACGGAAGAGTTAAATACTGTATTAAGCAAATATAATTGGCTCAACTGATGAATTGATTAAAAATAGAAGCCGGCGTTTGCGAGTTGAGCCCTATGGGATAGAGATACGGCAATCGAGGTTGATACCGTAAACCTCATCAAAATTGGGCTAGGCACATCATTCCTAAACAGTCGTCAATGCATATTGCAGACTGATAGCGCCATCACCAATCAGGCGGACTGCCATTGGTTGATGTCAAGTCGCTACTAACCCAGTGAAGCAACGGGGTTTCGCTTGCAAAGTCATCGGTTTCATCAGTGGAGTAGTAAAGACTAAAATCAAACGATCGAATTAGGCTAAACGGAATTTACGGCTTTCATTTATTGTTTTTTTCTTTCAAATTTGTTATCCAATAAGCAATCTTGGCTTTTAACACTCTGATTTCAAATTTATGATCACATTGAAAAACTTTGTCAAGACTAATAAAGCCTTACACAGCAACATAGCATATGTAAAGTAGTTAATTAATTTTAATCTGTAATTTCGTTGTATCATTTCATTCGCCTACAACACTTATCAACCGAAATTGACAGACAAGTTAACAACGATTTGTAACATTTCAGTGGCACCGCAATCCCTGATCAGCTTAACGCCCTCCGAACTTCAATTTGGGGCAGGAGTGAGCCAAGAAAATGCATCATTTCCTCAATTTCAATCAAACCCGATAGACGAGATCAATGAACCCGACCTTTCATCGCCGCCCATCGGCGTGATTGCACCTAGTTCGTGCTCGATTCGTCATTCCACGAGTTCTCTGTATGCGAAAGGTGTAGGAAGTACGATACAGGCCGGATCTGATCAATTTTCTTTTCTATGCTGGCTATTGCTTTCTTCTGCATTTCCTCCAACTCCCTATTACGTGTTCGGGCAGCAATTCAATGGCCAAATGCATTACATGACCTATGAAAGTGATTCCGACGTGCTCCGCTACCGACCTAATACAATCGATCCTTCGCAAATCGACTTGGAGAGCTCCGAACTGGACCCGCGTTTATTCCGTTATAACGCAAATAACTTGGTGGTCGCATCTACAAGCACGCCACGATATGCTGTGTTAAACCATGACAACTACAACGTCGAAACATTAAATGACATACGAAATGAGTGGCAAATTCTCTGATCAAAAAAGAGCACTATGAAATACTGTAGATTCGTCTTTAGTCAACTTGAACTTTATTTGGAGGGAATGAGTAAAAACAATTAGGGCATCGGGGATCTTTGCAATACAATGTTGAACTGCCATATTTACGCATAAACGAATATCTCATAAATAAGCGTTTGGTATGTCGAGACATACTACATGTTTTGCTTATGCTATTTTGTTTAAAAAATCAAAAGAAAACTTTGCTGCTGGCATCTATAGATACAGTACGCTGCTTGGTTTTCTCTAACACGGACACAAAGTGGACATTGTCGATGTTTATTGGAAACCCATTACATTATGAATCCCAAACCAAAGTTTTCAATTTAAGACTGTTGTTGTAATGAATCTCAACTAGGTCATAATTGTGTGGTTATGTTTTTATTTTTGCATAATGCAAACAATTGATATCCGTCCTCGAACTTTAGTAACATTTATTTTCATGCATATTGTAAAATCATTCTAATCAAAAACTGTCTTTGTTATTCAAATTGATTTATTATACTTGTCAGAGTTGGAAAAAAATAAATACGCCATTGCTCCATTTGACCACGGTCGTAATATATGCTTCAAGTCATGAGAAAATCATAATTTATTTATCTAGAACAAGCTGTGTTCAAATCCACGTTGGAGCTGGCCGAACTGATGTTTCAGTGCATTATGATCATTCTTTATCGTGGCAACTTGCAATGCAACCAAGTAAAGTAACTCGCTACGGGCCATTCCTGTGGGACACAAGTTGATCAATAATCAAACGATGAGAGCTTTCAAATCACAATCTGACCAATACAAGCCAGTGTCTATTCGTGTTGACAATCATCACTAAATTCACTCGTTATCACATATTGCTGCAAAACAGTTTATTGTTTACTTCTCACTGTCGCCAGCTTGCCTAGGTTTGGTTTGTTTTCTTGTACAATGCTGTATTGTTTAAAAGTATTTTGAAAATTAATTACATATGATATCATTGCAATTATCGGCGTGTCAATTTAGCCTACTAAATCGTTTGAAAGTGAGTTTTCTTAGACATGCGGTTATATTGGATCAATGGTTATACTTTTGACTACGACTTATTGCATTTAGAGTATGGATAAAGTATTAGATTGATTCACGTCTCTAGATTTTATTGGATTTCCTACAAGTAGTAAACTCACCACTAGGTCTATGTTTCAGTAAAGGCAATGCAACGCTTTCCGCTGCACCCTAATAATCTTGGCTGACTATTTATGTATTGAAATACTCTTGCATCTTCAGACGATCAGGCTATTCTCAAGATTTTCTGTTACGTGATTTCGTTTTTAAAGAACACAAAGTTGTCAATCGAAACGGAATTCGGCAGCGTGATGCAGTGGACTGAACGTCAGACTTATAGTCGAATACTTGAGAGTTGATCGTTCAGAACGCGACGTTGAATGCGTCATGGCTAAACAAAACGTATCATTGCCCTCGTTTTCCCTGTCTCCTCCACATCTGAAAGCAGATAACTCAGCTTCAGTTCAGGTGGAATTAAAGTCGTAGTCACTATTTGATCTCGTCATGTTTATGAAATGTTCAAAGCAAATTTTGATGTAGCAAATATGGAAACAAGATCTTTCAATCAAGACGACATTACTGAAGCAAATGGTTTAGGACTTCCATTATCATTGACAACAAAACATGTTTCATACCAGCGGTATTAAATATTTCTAAATAAATATCCAAATGCCTTCCTAACATGAATGTTGAATCTGATCAATGCAAACGATCAACTCGTCAGTTAAAGAAATTAGAACAAATATCGTTACCTATCGATGCAAATAAACTGCTTCCATTTTCGCTAACTTAAAACTTTGAATTTAATTTATCGCGCTCAAATCCATCAATCACATGCTCGCACTCTATTTTAGCAATCGATTTCGCTATATCATGATCAGTATTATTCAGGAACAAGAAAATTTATTTATTGCTGAGTGCTGATCAAACACGCCAGGTTGAGGTTGCAGAGTAATTTATGTGTGAACTTAAATGCTACGCAACGATGTCTGTGATTTAGTTGAAATGGATCTTGGATATTCGATAATCAATGCTCGTAAAACGTACAACAGCCGTACGTGGGCTAACTCAGTAGTTATCTGACATGTGACACGGATGTAATATTTAGTATAGTGCTTTATGTGTCGTTGGATGAAATTTATAAATTCACATTTCAATAGTTCACAAAGTGTTAATCCTGCCACCAGCCAATTGGATTTTGCATCGCCATTCAGTACAATAATAATCGTCACTCAAACGTTTGCCCGAGTTTTAGGTTTTGGCACACTCGTGAGAGTTTCAGTGTGCAGCTGCACCCAATGCCCTAGCTGGTTGCGTTCCTTTCTTGATCCTCTTTTAAGACCGATCTATATTCAAACAATATCGGCCTGTTGGATCTTTCTCACAGGTCGCTGAACGATCACATCAAAAGTCAGGTTGGGAAAAATGGTAAATGGTAAAATATGGGAAAATAGCAAAACATCAATCATTCGTTACACTTTAGTATCAAACACGAGGAAGGTTTCGCCAACCTTGTTTGTAAGCAACTGGATTACAATACTAACCACACACGCAATCATTTTCTACATCATTTAATGTAATGATACTTTAAGTTTGATGGCGATTGACAAACTATTGATCGTTCTAGTTTTCTGCCGACGTGCAGAAACCAGTGTGGAAAAGTTCATCGCAAGATTTAGTAGTTTATTACCATTCTGATGATTCGAGTTGACAGGCTGAAAACATTGCATACGCTGCTATTCCATTGCCAATTTGTTGATTGAAAGTTTTTGTTTGTATTCATAAAATATTTGTTATTCGTCACAGATATGTCTTTGACATATTGCCGGTCGCAATTGAGCGCTTGTGATATCGCAATCAACTTAAGAATAATCTTACTCTAAATTGCCAATACAAACCCACTATGTGATTGATTAATTTCATTTGACTGCTAGTATATTTGGTCACCTACTGTATATTTGATTGGTTCGCTAAAGAAAATTTGTTGTGGTAAATATGAGGTGTATTACTTTTACTTGATATTTGTATTGTTCGAGATTACTGCAGAACGGACTTGAATTCTATTTGATGAACACAATAAATTAAAGCATACACTTTGAAACTTATGTTTATGACTGATTTGTTACTGATGATTATTATGATTTGTTACAATTTCTCAGCGGTGTGGAGGCCGTTGTTGAAATGTCACTGCTTCTGCTAAATAAAATGCTATCAAAATGTGCACGAATGGCTGCCAATACCCTATTTGATAATGTCGCTGACAATAGCATTACGCAAACCTCCCACGAACTGAGAAAACAGTTTAGTCTCTAGTAATTGGTACGTTTTGTGTACTTGTTGACTTTATTTTGAAGTATTGCTAATATGAGGCAAAAGCCTAGAGCATTTTATTCTTCAACGACTTTCTAAATCCGACATTGAACGCGGACGTAAAAGATGCCTTGGGAATCGAAGAATCTTCCAATTTCGATTACTGCAGCATAAATTTCCAAGAAGATTACGCAAAATCTTTTAACGAAATCATGCTAGAAACCTTACATTATTGTACCGTTAAAAGCGTTTATTTGGCAAGCAATGACGTCACGTTATTTTTTCAAACGAGAACAATTGAAAGTAAAGTAGCTAGTGCAAGTACTCGTTTCCTTCCATTAGAAATGATCGTGCATCAAATTTATGGTTGGTGCTGTCCAAATAAAGTGACTTAATGACACATGCCACGCCATTATCCGGGAAGCAATCGATTGATTGCAAAATATACCCCACCCATTTAACTGTTTCGCTCCCGGGATCATCGATTGATGATCTCGTGTTTTCAGTGTTTACCTCAAATTTTTTCAAATTTTGTTACAAAATTAGTTTCCTAAAGATCGATTTGTCACTTTATTTTTCATCCGATTTTCATAAAATTTTCAAAAGATCACGCTTATTTCCTCTCGCATCGGAAGATGTACAATTTGTGTCCTAATTTATGAATTTTTGTACCCAAAAAGGTTTAAAAACCAAAAACCCAATTGAAGACGACAAAATCAGCCAAATTCTCAGCACGTGCCAACTACACTAAAATCACATTGAGATTACATCTTTACCACAAAACCAAACTCTTTATCATTAACACCATCTGAAAACTATTTTTTTGGGGCATCATTTGACAAAATTTCAAGCGATAATAATATATTTTACGCTTTTAAATTTCCAAAATTTTTAGGGGTCTCAAAACCCCCCTAAACAAATTTGAATGGTAAGTAGATAAAAGTAAATTTAGTGCGTAAAATAATAATATGTTGCTAAATACCGGCTACATTTGAAAGCTTAGGAATCTTTCTTTCCAGCATTATATAACTTTAAATAGTTTAGACTAAGTGGTTTAATGATATTTACTGATCAAAAATGAGTACTGTACATCATATTAGTTCAAAACCCCCAAAGTTTTTTGACTTACCTTCACTAAATTATAATTTTTAGAAAAACTACACCCTATGAAAAGAATAAATAAATTGCAAATGTTTCACCACTAAAGTCGTCATTTTGTATCAACTTTTGAAAAAGACAAAACGCGAAATACAAGTTTAAAGGCTGGCAGAAGTTTGGCTTTTCTAAATCAAAGTTTGCTGTATCCCCCTTGTTTCTCAAGAAATGGGAAGGGTGTAAACAAGCGGCTGCTTCATTGTTAGTGACAGCATATTCTATTTAAACTTGTTTATTTCTGAATCTTGAAGAAATTCCCTGTTCAAAAATACATATTGTTACATGGTTTAGGCTAACCTCTAGCAGATAATAACTGATCATATTTTAGGTACTAAATTTAACTACAAAAATTTGGTACCGGTCGGTACCGGTCAAAAAAAGGTCATGTGCCTCAGAAAGTTGCAAATTGCAGAAAACCTAGGCTCTTAAGTAAGTTTTGGTTGATGTACCTTGAAAGCTTATTTCCTTAGAATTATTTTGCGACCATTTCTAAAAAAATTGGTAGAAAATTAAATCTGTAGTGATCTTTGAGGTGAGGTTACCTCTTTGACTTTGAAGACAACTACCCACCAGTTGGGGGGTTTATTTGCATAAAATTTGCATATTCAAATGAAAATGTTTTTTTTTCTATTTGAAATCCTCAAGAAATGTAGATTTCAACGATATATCACACTTAATGTAGAAGTAAAGAGCTGAGTAATGATCTACAGACAAACTTGAGGTACATAATTATGATTACTTATGATTCATTATGACAGTTTTTCGCGCTGCCACCTTACAAACATTTTTTTTCGCTTTTCACGCGGAAGCAAAAGAGTTAAACGTCGATACGCTTAAGAAATTTTAGTTAAAACCGGAAATATCGTCTTAATTGCCTGCTGGTTTCGAATCACACCAAGCAAGATGTTTTCAACTGATTCTTTAGTTATAATAACTAATCGTAGAGTATGAGTATGTAAGCTCAAACAAAAAGAAAGCGTAGTAAACTCGAAACCTTGTCTTTGTTTTTTGTTATACTGTTAGTGGATATCGTCTGCATTGATATGAGGTTTGCGACGTCATCGCTTGAGTACTGGCCACATATAACCTTCCACTCATTGTTTACCGTGTGCGCTCTTGGGTTCGGAGAAGTATCTCTTGTGTTCCATGAATCTTTTTACATGCCTTCATACACGAGACCAACGATTGACTTTGGAGCGTAGCTGCAAAGAGTGTGTTGCGATTCGACCGATCAGGTCTCATCAGAGCAGTTGTTGATCGACAATCGCCAAGAAATTATACAACAAAGCGTAGCCTGAACTTACATCATACAAAGCCTAAATTAGATCCACCCTTGGGGAAGTGCTGTCCGTATTTTGTCACTCGTCAGTCAGTGGCGGATGTTGTATACGCATTACGACATGCTTACTGGTAAACAAGCGTAAAGCAATTTTGTCGTTCAGTTTCAATAAAGATGTTTCACAATAAATTTTCAACGCTTTTTAAAGCTAGTAATTTCAAAGCCAACATTTGATATGTCGTCAAAAATACGATTGGCGATACAATCTTTATGATCTATACTGCAACTAGCAAGCGATAGGATGAGATATACCGGGGTGACCACGCATTGTCCATATTGCATATTACTAATTCTCTTGATGGAAACAAATCAATTTCGGTCATCAAATTCGGGTAGTTTCAGCTTAAAGAAGTCTCGCACACCATACCAGTCTCTGATATTTTGGAAATTTTTCCTTCTTTCATCAGTTCCTATCACGTTCATTAGGGGAAAAATTACTAGATCAGCGATTTTTTATAAAGTTCACAGCACAAACTGAACCAGTCACTTTAAATATAAACGGACACAGCCAGGAACAGTTTATTCGAGTTAATGTCTACCACAGATTCAATGAATTCTAGGACTTGATCTTTCGATTTTAGGAATTGATTTGTTATCTGAGCTATACGACCAAACCTGTTTGCTGTAAAGCCCTTGAAACCTTGTCTCTCAATACCTTCTTGCTCCATCCATTGAACAAATTCAGAGTACAACAAAACACTGTGGGCTGCATCACTTGGACTGAACAACTTGGATATGGCTATCTCACCTAGGGTGTCGATAGAAGAACCGGATGAAGTGAAAGCTTTTTCTCCGACTTTCACATTTATCAGATTATCAACGTCTATTCTCTGTTTGGCCTCCCTGAACACTTTATCACACGCGTTATCAACACCAAGTGTTGTATGAGCACAGCATTTAAGATTTTTAGATTCTGGAATAGCCATACTTTCTCTAAACGTTTCGTTGTCTCCCGCTCTGTCACTCATCGAAAAATTAACTTTGTTTTTTATTTTATCAAGTATAAAGTCACCCAAAATTGCCAAGATTTTAAGTTTCTCTTCATATGTTGCAGCACTATCTTCTCCAGAATGCGATATGTTTTTCCATAAAACCAGTAGTGAGAGATTTTTTACCTTCTGGTCCATAAACTGTTATATGATCAGCTCTTATGTCGTACATTTTATGGCCGGCGGCTTTTGTCCTATCGTCCAACCAAACTGTTATGACATTGTCGCCTTTATTCGTCAAGTAGGACGCAACATGTTTCATATTAAGAAGGTAAGCATTTTGCAGATACATTGAGATGCATCATTTACTGGGGAAGATATATGTTAAATCACCAACGCTTTTTAGCTTTCGTACTAGGGTAGTACTACTAGTAGCTGTGTTTTCATCTCCAGAATCATCATTACTTTGGTTAGCCTCATCGTCCTCATCAACGTTTTCATCAGATGATATCTGCCAGTTCTGACCAAATATCATATTTGCTGAGCGAACTATAATGCCAGAAATATCTGCATGACTAACTTTAAATTCCGACACACATTGCAATATACACCTAACCAAAGCTTCGTTCAGAGTCCTTCTTCCTGTTCTGATTTTAACGTCAGGAAAGTATTTGAGTTCAGCTTTATCATCATGAGAGGCTGAAGACGGAGTCACTGGATTGCTTCTTGTCTGTCTAGAACTAGTTGGTGTGGTCGGTATTATTTTGGTGGGTGTAAAAGGTTCATCATGTACATCATGGTCGTCTTGGTCATGATCAATAGTCTCTTCAACATCAGGCTCATATGAAAGACTTTCAGCATCTCTCAGCTCATCTATCTTCATTCTCTTTCTTTCAGCTAACAGATTCTTAGTTTCTTTTTTCGTTTTTCTAGTCCAGGCTTTCGGGACAGTAGGTGT
The DNA here is from genome assembly GCA_963675345.1 of Trididemnum clinides. Taxonomy (NCBI): domain Eukaryota; kingdom Metazoa; phylum Chordata; class Ascidiacea; order Aplousobranchia; family Didemnidae; genus Trididemnum; species Trididemnum clinides. Next base: position 13,183,897 of record OY776296.1, on the reverse strand, counting down.
GCATATTGCAACGTAATTACCATAGCAGTTGTCAAGATAAAAATTCTCATCTTCATCTGTCATTTTCACTCCAGTCTCTGCTTCCACTATTTTCTGAAAATCTATATTCTTAGTTCTAATATCATACGCATTAGCAAACATAGCATCATTGAAGTTTCTAGCCTTCTCAGTCCACTGATCATCTTTTTTTGTGACTTGTGCGCTCGTATTTTACTAGCGCCAATAACGTTTCATAATCGTCCCTGATCTTTTTCGCCACCGCACGCTCAGTCAATGGGTAGACGCTCTTTGATATCCAATCATTACGTATTTCAAATGCGACAGTCTTACTAGCATCATTCTTACTGATTTGTTTTTCTCCTTTAGAAACAGGTTGGCATAAATGTATCATACGTACAAGTAAGTACTGTCCAGATGGTAGTTTCAATTTAGTTTCATAAGTATCGATCGCTTTGTATTCTTTCAGTTGCAATTTTACAGTAGTGATGCTGCTTCGAGTATCTTTTTTGGATTCAGCCATATTTAGATTTATCTATCTGAAAGCACACAAATCATTAGATACATTAATACCTAACACATCACCGAAATTTCAGCTCTAATCCTGTAAAACAAATAGGTCTCAAAGCAAGTTAGCCCACTTTACATGCCTATTAGTAATGTATCTGAAATAAGTAGAATCAGAGTAAAGCAATAAAAGCATCAAATGTCACAAATATGGCTACATAACAGGCCAAAATCAGTAAAAATACAACATAAAAAGCCACACGTGCACAAGAGCCCACAAAGGTGTCATTTTCGAAATCTACGACCCTAAAAATTTATATATAGACATATTACACGATATATTTCTAAGTTATGCTACAAAAACTCCAAAAATCTCGATTTTAGCCGCCATTTTGAAAAAATTAGCATTTTAAATGGACAGATGAGGTCATAGATCAAAAATTTCAACGAATACAAACTCAGCATCCAAAACGGCCATAGAAAACACAGAGCTCTAAAAAAATATCTGATTTACCCCACCCTATTATGAAATGTTCAAAGCAAATTTTGATGTAGCAAATACGGAAACAAGATCTTTCAATCAAGATGACATTACTGAAGCAAATGCTTCAGGACTTCCATTATCATTGACAACAAAACATGTTTCATACCAGCGGTATTAAATATTTCTAAATAAATATCCAAATGCCTTCCTAACATGAATGTTGAATCTGATCAATGCAAACGATCAAGTCGTCAGTTAAAGAAATTAGAACAAATATCGTTAATCCTCGATGCAAATAAACTGCTTCCATTTTCGCTAACTTAAAACATTGAATTTAATTTATCGCGCTCAAATCCATCAATCACGTGGTCGCACTCTATTTTAGCAATCGATTTCGCTATATCACGATCAGTATTATTCAGGAACAAGAAGATTTATTTATTGCTGTGTGCTGATCAAACACGCCAGGTTGAGGTTGCAGAGTAATTTATGTGTGAACTTAAATGCTACGCAACGATGTCTGTGATTTAGTTGAAATGGATCTTGGATATTCGATAATCAATGCTCGTAAAACGTACAACAATCGTACGTGGGCTAACTCAGTAGTTATCTGACATGTGACACGGATGTAATATTTAGTATAGTGTTGTTTGTGTCGTTGGATGAAATTTATAATTTCACATTTCATTAGTTTACAAAGTGTTAATCCTGCCACCAGCCAATTGGATTTTGCATCGCCATTCAGTACAATAATAATCGTCACTCAAACGTTTGCCCGAGTTTTAGGTTTTGGCACACTCGTGAGAGTTTCAGTGTGCAGCTGCACCCAATGCCCTAGCTGGTTGCGTTCCTTTCTTGATCCTCTTTTAAGACCGATCTATATTCAAACAATATCGGCCTATGGGATCTTTCTCACAGGTCGCTGAACGATCACATCAAAAGTCAGGTTGGGAAAAATGGTAAATGGTAAAATATGGGTAAATGATAAAACAACAATCGTTCATTACATTTTACTATCAAACACGAGGAAGGTTTCGCCAACCTTGTTTGTAGCCAACTGGATTACAATACTAACCACACACGCAATCATTTTCTACATCATTTAATGTAATGATACTCTGAATTTGATGGCGATTGACAAACTATTGATCGTCCTAGTTTTCTGCCGACGTGCAGAAACCAGTGTGGAAAAGTTCATCGCAAGATTTAGTAGTTTATTACCAATCTGATGATTCGAGTTGACAGGCTGAAAACATTGCATACGCTGCTATTCCATTGCCAATTTGTTGATTGAAAGTTTTTGTTTGTATTCATGAAATAATTGTTATTCGTCACGGATATGTCTTTGACATATTGCCGGTCGCAATCGAGCGCTTGTGATATCGCAATCAACTTAAGAATAATCTTACTCTAAATTGCCAATACAAACCCACTAAGTGATTGATTAATTTCATTTGACTGCTAGTATATTTGGTCATCTACTGTATATTTGATTGGTTCGCTAAAGAAAATTTGTTGTGGTAAATATGAGGTGTATTACTTTTACTTGATATTTGTATTGTTCGAGATTACTGCAGAACGGACTTGAATTCTATGTGATGAACACAATAAATTAAAGCATACACTTTGAAACTTATGTTTATGACTGATTTGTTAGTAATAATTATTATGATTTGTTACAATTTCTCAGCGGTGTGGAGGCCGTTGTTGAAATGTCACTGCTTCTGCTAAATAAAATGCTATCAAAATGTGCACGAATGGCTGCCAAGACCCTATTTGATAATGTGACTGACAATAGCATTACGCAAACCTCCCACGAACTGAGAAAACAGTTTAGTCTCTAGTAATTGGTACGTTTTGTGTACTTGTTGACTTTATTTTGAAGTATTGCTAATATGAGGCAAAAGCCTAGAGCATTTTATTCTTCAACGACTTTCTAAATCCGACATTGAACGCGGACGTAAAAGATGCCTTGGGAATCGAAGAATCTTCCAATTTCGATTACTGCAGCATAAATTTCCAAGAAGATTACGCAAAATCTTTTAACGAAATCATGCTAGAAACCTTACATTATTGTACCGTTAAAAGCGTTTATTTGGCAAGCAATGACATCACGTTATTTTTCCAAACGAGAACAATTGAAAGTAAAGTAGCTAGTGCAAGTACTCGTTTCCTTCCATTAGAAATGATCGTGCATCAAATTTATGGTTGGTGCTGTCCAAATAAAGTGATTTAATGACACATGCCACGCCATTATCCGGGAAGCAATCGATTGATTGCAAAATACACCCCACCCATTTAAACGTCGATACGCTTAAGAAAATTTAGTTAAAACCGGAAATATCGTCTTAATTGCCTGCTGGTTTCGAATCACACCAAGCAAGATGTTTTCAACTGATTCTTTAGTTATAATAACTAATCGTAGAGTATGAGTATGTAAGCTCAAACAAAAAGAAAGCGTAGTAAACTCGAAACCTTGTCTTTGTTTTTTGTTATACTGTTAGTGGATATCGTCTGCATTGATATGAGGTTTGCGACGTCATCGCTTGAGTACTGGCCACATATAACCTTCCACTAATTGTTTACCGTGTGCGCTCTTGGGTTCGGAGAAGTATCTCTTGTGTTCCATGAATCTTTTTACATGCCTTCATACACGAGACCAACGATTGACTTTGGAGCGTAGCTGCAAAGAGTGTGTTGCGATTCGACCGATCAGGTCTCATCAGAGCAGTTGTTGATCGACAATCGCCAAGAAATTATACAACAAAGCGTAGCCTGAACTTACATCATACAAAGCCTAAACTAGATCCACCCTTGGGGAAGTGCTGTCCGTATTTTGTCACTCGTCAGTCAGTGGCGGATGTTGTATACGCATTACGACATGCTTACTGGTAAACAAGCGTAAAGCAATTTTGTCGTTCAGTTTCAATAAAGATGTTTCACAATAAATTTTCAACGCTTTTTAAAAGCTAGTAATTTCAAAGCCAACATTTGATATGTCGTCAAAAATACGATTGGCGATACAATCTTTATGATCTATACTGCAACTAGCAAGCGATAGGATGAGATATACCGGGGTGACCACGCATTGTCCATATTGCATATTACTAATTCTCTTGATTCAAACAAATGCGACGAGAGATTGCCGTCAATGATAAAATGACAAACGAGTCAGTAACATGCACGTAATACGGAACAACATTTGCTTGAAGATAATTTTTGATCTGGTCAATATTCCATTTTCCTCGGAAGTTTGTCATTTAAATGCTGTGACGTGATTAGAATAATGCGTTTCGGAAGTGAATAAAGTTTCGTACACCAGGAGGATATATAAACGGCATCTGATCAGATACATGATATAAACGAAAGAAAGTAACACAAAGTATATATTATACTGTTTTGAAACTTTTCGAACGTAACAAGAAGATCTCTACATAAAACCGCAGTAAGTACAATTAAGATTTCTCAAGTTTAAACAAAACCTGTAATTATTGTTTTAGACGTCAGCAATGTCATTTGTTAGATAACTGTAGCATAAACGGTGTGGCGTCGGTAAGTAAGAAGTGCAATTTAATGCGTTTGATAAAAGTTGGCCAATCACTTCCAGATGAACGACACGCTATTTACTCTATGATGTCACAGAAGATTTTGACACCAAACTTACTTTAGTTCTTCCGTGATTTGTGCCAAGCTCATAGTATCTACGGAAGAGTTAAATACTGTATTAAGCAAATATAATTGGCTCAACTGATGAATTGATTAAAAATAGAAGCCGGCGTTTGCGAGTTGAGCCCTATGGGATAGAGATACGGCAATCGAGGTTGATACCGTAAACCTCATCAAAATTGGGCTGGGCACACCATTCCTAAACAGTCATCAATGCATATTGCAGACTGATAGCGCCATCACCAATCAGGCGGACTGCCATTGGTTAATGTCAAGTCGCTACTAATCCAATGAAGCAACGGGGTTTCGCTTGCAAAATCATCGGTTTCATCAGTGGAGTAGTAAAGACTAAAATCAAACGATCGAATTAGGCTAAACGGAATTTACGGCTTTCATTTATTGTTTTTTTCTTTCAAATTTGTTATCCAATAAGCAATCTTGGCTTTTAACACTCTGATTTCAAATTTATGATCACATTGAAAAACTTTGTCAAGACTAATAAAGCCTTACACAGCAACATAGCATATGTAAAGTAGTTAATTAATTTTAATCTGTAATTTCGTTGTATCATTTCATTCGCCTACAACACTTATCAACCGAAATTGACAGACAAGTTAACAACGATTTGTAACATTTCAGTGGCACCGCAATCCCTGATCAGCTTAACGCCCTCCGAACTTCAATTTGGGGCAGGAGTGAGCCAAGAAAATGCATCATTTCCTCAATTTCAATCAAACCCGATAGACGAGATCAATGAACCCGACCTTTCATCGCCGCCCATCGGCGTGATTGCACCTAGTTCGTGCTCGATTCGTCATTCCACGAGTTCTCTGTATGCGAAAGGTGTAGGAAGTACGATACAGGCCGGATCTGATCAATTTTCTTTTCTATGCTGGCTATTGCTTTCTTCTGCATTTCCTCCAACTCCCTATTACGTGTTCGGGCAGCAATTCAATGGCCAAATGCATTACATGACCTATGAAAGTGATTCCGACGTGCTCCGCTACCGACCTAATACAATCGATCCTTCGCAAATCGACTTGGAGAGCTCCGAACTGGACCCGCGTTTATTCCGTTATAACGCAAATAACTTGGTGGTCGCATCTACAAGCACGCCACGATATGCTGTGTTAAACCATGACAACTACAACGTCGAAACATTAAATGACATACGAAATGAGTGGCAAATTCTCTGATCGAAGAAGAGCACTATGAAATACTGTAGATTCGTCTTTAGTCAACTTGAACTTTATTTGGAGGGAATGAGTAAAAACAATTAGGGCATCGGGGATCTTTGCAATGCACTGTTTGATGGCCATATTTACGCATAAACGAATATCTCATAAATAAGCGTTTGGTATGTCGAGACATACTACATGTTTTGCTTATGCTATTTTGTTTAAAAAATCAAAAGAAAACTTTGCTGCTGGCATCTATAGATACAGTACGCTGCTTGGTTTTCTCTAACACGGACACAAAGTGGACATTGTCGATGTTTATTGGAAACCCATTACATTATGAATCCCAAACCAAAGTTTTCAATTTAAGACTGTTGTTGTAATGAATCTCAACTAGGTCATAATTGTGTGGTTATGTTTTTATTTTTGCATAATGCAAACAATTGATATCCGTCCTCGAACTTTAGTAACATTTATTTTCATGCATATTGTAAAATCATTCTAATCAAAAACTGTCTTTGTTATTCAAATTGATTTATTATACTTGTCAGAGTTGGAAAAAAATAAACACGCCAATACTCCATTTGACCACGATCGATAAATATGCTTCAAGTCATGAGAAAATCATAATTTATTTATCTAGAACAAGTTGTGTTCAAATCCACGTTGGAGCTGGCCGAACTGATGTTTCAGTGCATTATGATCATTCTTTATCGTGGCAACTTGCAATGCAACCAAGTAAAGTAACTCGCTACGGGCCATTCCTGTGGGACACAAGTTGATCAATAATCAAACGATGAGAGCTTTCAAATCACAATCTGACCAATACAAGCCAGTGTCTATTCGTGTTGACAATCATCACTAAATTCACTCGTTATCACATATTGCTGCAAAACAGTTTATTGTTTACTTCTCACTGTCGCCAGCTTGCCTAGGTTTGGTTTGTTTTCTTGTACAATGCTGTATTGTTTGAAAGTATTTTGAAAATTAATATCATTGCAATTATCGGCGTGTCAATTTAGCCTACTAAATCGTTTGAAAGTGAGTTTTCTTAGACATGCGGTTATATTGGATCAATGGTTAAACACTTGACTACGACTTATCGCATTTAGAGTATGGATAAAGTATTAGATTGATTCACGTCTCTAGATTTTATTGGATTTCCTACAAGTAGTAAACTCACCACTAGGTTTACGAGGGTAGGCCGAAAAGTTTATAGCCTGACTAACACAAAATATTTAAATTTGACCAAAGTAGATTTATTTTTCAACATAATTTCTTCTGCGGTCCACACATTTTTTCCATCTGTGCTGCAGTGCTTCGATCCCGGTGGCATTGCAGTTCTCCTCCTGACCCTCAAAAACTTCCTCTACCGCGGAAATGACGTCATCAACAGTCTCTTACCGTTTTCTAGCGAGATGTTTTTTCACGTTTTGGAACAGAAAATAATCCGATGGTGCCAAATCAGGAGAATATGGAGTGTGATCAATCAGTTCAAAGCAACAATCTTGCACAGGGGACATTGCAACCAGAGACTTGTGAGCAGGAACATTGTCCTGATGAAGCAAAACGCCTTTTGTCAGCTTTCCAGGCCGCTTTGACTTGATTGCTTGTCGTAGCTCCCTTAGCAATTTGGCATAATATTCTCCATTGATAGTTTTACCTTTCTGAAGGTAGTCGATGAACAAAATGCCTTTTGCATCGCAAAATACGGAGGCCATCACTTTTCCTGCGGATGACACCACATTGGCCTTCTTTGGAGCAGGAGAAGTTGAGTGCTTCCACTGCATGGATTGCCTTTTGGTCTCTGGTTCAAAGTGATGGACCCAACATTCATCTTGGGTAAGAAAACGCTCAACAAAACGATCTGGGTCTGCCTCAAATATTGCCAAGTTCGCTTCTGACATGACGAGTCTGGTGAGTTCTTGATCAGGTGTCAAAAGCCGGGGCACCCATCGAGCCAAAACTTTTGACATGCCAAGTTCGATGTGGAGAATGTTTTCCACTCGTTTGCGAGAGATGCTGATAACATTGGCCAAGTGACTAATGGTTAATCATCTGTCATTCATTACCACTTGATGAATGCGGTCAATGTTTTCTTGGGTGGTAGCTGTTGAAAGACGTCCTGATCTCGGATCATCTTCAAGGCTCTCCCTCCCCCTCTTGAATTCCGCTGCCCACTTCTTCACAGTTGATAAAGCCGGAGCATCATCCCGCAAAGTGGAAACCATATCAGCATGAATTTCCTTGGTCGTTAATCCTTTTTTCTGCAAATATCTGATCACACCACGGTGCCAAATCTTATCCATATTCACAAGATCATCAAAAAACCAAAATGCAAAATTCTCTTGATATTACAAAATCTCTCTAGTACAACTTTTCAAAGTGCGAAATTACTTATCCAGCATAAGGTTACCTAAAAAAAATATCGCAGTCAGTATCAAGAAAGCATGAATTTACTCATGGCAAGTTTCACTGATCTGTCGCAACTCCTTCATAGTGAGGCTACGAACTTTTCAGCCTACCCTCGTATGTTTCAGTAAAGACAATGCGACGCTTTCCGCTGCACCCTAATAATATTGGCTGACTATTTGTGTATTGAAATACTCTTGCATCTTCAGACGATCAGGCTATTCTCAAGCTTTTCTGTTACGTGATTTCGTTTTTAAAGAACACAAAGCTGTCAATCGAAACGGAAGTCGGCAGCGTGATGCAGTGGACTGAACGTCAAACTTGTAGTCGAATGATTGTGAGTTGATCGTTCAGAACGCGACGTTGAATGCGTCATGGCTAAACAAAACGTACCATTGCCCTCGTTTTCCCTGTCTCCTCCACATCTGAAAGCAGATAACTCAGCTTCAGTTCAGGTGGAATTAAAGTCGTAGTCACTATTTGATCTCGTCATGTTTATGAAATGTTCAAAGCAAATTTTGATGTAGCAAATATGGAAACAAGATCTTTCAATCAAGACGAAATTACTGAAGCAAATGGTTTAGAACTTCCATTATCATTGACAACTATACATGTTTCATACCAGCGGTATTAAATATTTCTAAATAAATATCCAAATGCCTTCCTAACATGAATGTTGAATCTGATCAATGCAAACGATCAACTCGTCAGTTAAAGAAATTAGAACAAATATCGTTACCCCTCGAGTTGTGCTCTGCAATGCAAATAAACTGCTTCCATTTTCGCTAACTTAGAACTTTGAATTTAATTTATCGCGCTCAAATCCATCAATCACGTGGTCGCACTCTATTTTAGCAATCGATTTCGCTATATCATGATCAGTATTATTCAGGAACAAGAAGATTTATTTATTGCTGAGTGCTGATCAAACACGCCAGGTTGAGGTTGCAGAGTAATTTATGTGTGAACTTAAATGCTACGCAACGATGTCTTCCTCTTTGCTTTGCTCGTTGTACTCAATTTTTTCTTTCTGATAGGCGCGCTTGTGTAGTTTTTCAAAATCACAAAAGTCGTTCCTTTCGAGTCCGTCGAGGTGTTCCGCAAGGATCCGTTCTTGGCCCTGTACTTTTCTCTCTTTTCATTAATGATGTTCCGGCTTCTTTGCCTTCTTACGTCAGCTGCTGTTTTTATGCTGACGATCTGGCCATTTGATTCTCTTCCCCCTCGGTCCCCACTGCGGTGGAGGCCACACAAGGAGCTCTGTTTCGATTGTAGAGCTGGTCTGAGTACTGGTGTCTTCCTCTCAATCCGAGCAAATGTGAGGCTTCCTTCTTCTCTGTGGATCCCCACCAAGCTAACCTCCACCCCATCCTCTTTCTACTCGGCTCCCGCCTCCGTTTCAATCCCACTCCAACTTTAATCAGGGTCACCTTCGACCGCACTCTTTCCTTTTCTAAGCGTGTATCTTTGCTGAACGCCAAGATTTTTTCACATCTCAAGGCCTTACGCTGTATCTCTGCTTCCTCATGGGGCCCCTCTAAGGAGTCCCTCTCTCTTCTGTACAAAACTTTTCTTCGGCCCCTTCTCACCTACGCTTCACCCGGATGGTTTCCTTTCTTAAGCGCTTCCAATTTCACCAAATCGGAACGCCTCCACCGAGCGGCTAGTCGCGCCATCACCGGCTGCCTCTCGTCGTCCCTTATCCCTCTACTACTCACAAAGGCTTCTCTACCTCCCCTACGAGTCACTCTGACTCACTTCACTCTTTTTTCTTATAAGCTGGCTCTTCGTCTCCCAACCTCCTTTCCTATTTCAGGTTTGGCCAGACTTGGAGTGAAACCAAGATTCTGCAAATCGTCCTGGAAAGCTTTTGCGTCCATTCACCCGCTCATGCTTCCTTCTACTTGTTCTAGGGAGGCTCTTGTTGCTTGCCCTCCCTGTCCTCCTCGGAATCTGCCCTTGTTCACGGTGGAGTCCACCCTTTCTTCTCCATGCTCTTGCTCTGATCCCTCCACTCTCGCCAAGGTGCGGCTCTCGCCCATCTCGACTCTCTCCCCCTCATGATCTGGTACTCTGGACAGACGGCTCTGTTCCTTTTCCTTTTGGCAAGAGCGGCTCCGGCGTTCTTGCCAACTGCTCTCCCTGTGGCACTGAGGCCACTCTTTTCTTTTCGGCAGGCCCAGTATGTTCCAGTTTTTCCGCTGAAGCCTGCGCCATTCTGCACGCTCTTTGCTGGTCTCGGCAACACCATAAAAATCTGCCATTTCTCTTCTCTTCTCCAATTATCTGACTCTCGTTCTGTCCTCTCCACCCTTTCCTCTCGTCCATCTTTCCTCTTGTCCCAAACTTTGTGGCAGATCTGGCAGGAACTGTCTTCTCTCTCCTCCTGTTCTATCAGGCTATAATGGGTCCCCGGACACTCGTTTCTCCCGGGGAACGACGCGGCTGACGAGCTAGCCAGACGGGGTGCGCTGCTTGCGTCTACTCCAATCCCTTGTAGTTTCTCTCCTCTTATCTCTCATCTTCACTCTCGTCTTATCTCGGACTGGAAGCGTACCGTGTCTTTGAAGTATTTTGAAATACAGGTTCCCTCACTTTCCACTGAGGAACTCGTCATGCTCACTCGTCATGCTCCCTCGTCATGCTCGCTGTGTCCTCTCTCGTCTTCGCTGCAATGGACACAGCTTTCTTTTAGGTTCTTATCTCTCTAGCATTGGCAGAAACGAAAACCCTTCCTGCAGCGCCTGCGGACACTCGTCCCAGGGCACTTCTAATCTCATTCTGCACTGTCCAGCTACGGACACTTTGCGCCGCTCACTCTTTGGCGACCCTCTGTCCCTTTACGACCTTTGATCCAGACCCTGGGGAGTTGCCCGGCTTCTGGAGCTTTATGGTCTTCCGCTATGCCCCCATCCCTCGGAAGGGGTCGGGTAACCAACAACAACAACAACAACAACAATATGTCTGTGATTTAGTTGAAATGGATCTTGGATATTCGATAATCAATGCTCGTAAAACGTACAACAATCGTACGTGGGCTAACTCAGTAGTTATCTGACATGTGACACGGATGTAATATTTAGTATAGTGTTGTTTGTGTCGTTGGATGGAATTTATAATTTCACATTTCATTAGTTCACAAAGTGTTAATCCTGCCACCAGCCAATTGGATTTTGCATCGCCATTCAGTACAATAATAATCGTCACTCAAACGTTTGCCCGAGTTTTAGGTTTTGGCACACTCGTGAGAGTTTCAGTGTGCAGCTGCACCCAATGCCCTGGCTGGTTGCGTTCCTTTCTTGATCCTCTTTTAAGACCGATCTATATTCAAACAATATCGGCCTATGGGATCTTTCTCACAGGTCGCTGAACGATCACATCAAAAGTCAGGTTGGGATAAATGGTAAATGGTAAAATATGGGAAAATAGCAAAACATCAATCATTCATTACATTTTAGTATCAAACACGAGGAAGGTTTCGCCAATCTTATGTGTAGGCAACTGGATTACAATACTAACCACACACGCAATCATTTTCTACATCATTTAATGTAATGATACTCTGAATTTGATGGCGATTGACAAACTATTGATCGTCCTAGTTTTCTGCCGACGTGCAGAAACCAGTGTGGAAAAGTTCATCGCAAGATTTAGTAGTTTATTACCAATCTGATGATTCGAGTTGACAGGCTGAAAACATTGCATACGCTGCTATTCCATTGCCAATTTGTTGATTGAAAGGTTTACTTTGTATTCATAAAGTAGTTGTTATTCGTCACGGATATGTCTTTGACATATTGCCGGTCGCAATCGAGCGCTTGTGATATCGCAATCAACTTAAGAATAATCTTACTCTAAATTGCCAATACAAACCCACTATGTGATTGATTAATTTCATTTGACTGCTAGTATATTTGGTCATCTACTGTATATTTGATTGGTTTGCTAAAAGAAAATTTGTTGTGGTAAATATGAGGTGTATTACTTTTAATTGATATTTGTATTGTTCGAGATTACTGCAGAACGGACTTGAATTCTATGTGATGAACACAATAAATTAAAGCATACACTTTGAAACTTATGTTTATGACTGATTTGTTACTGATAATTATTATGATTTGTTACAATTTCTCAGCGGTGTGGAGGCCGTTGTTGAAATGTCACTGCTTCTGCTAAATAAAATGCTATCAAAATGTGCACGAATGGCTGCCAATACCCTATTTGATAATGTGGCTGACAATAGCATTACGCAAACCTCCCACGAACTGAGAAAACAGTTCAGTCTTTAGTAATTGGTACGTTTTGTGTACTTGTTGACTTTATTTTGAAGTATTGCTAATATGAGGCAAAAGCCTAGAGCATTTTATTCTTCAACGACTTTCTAAATCCGACATTGAACGCGGACGTAAAAGATGCCTTGGGAATCGAAGAATCTTCCAATTTCGATTACTGCAGCATAAATTTCCAAGAAGATTACGCAAAATCTTTTAACGAAATCATGCTAGAAACCTTACATTATTGTACCGTTAAAAGCGTTTATTTGGCAAGCAATGACGTCACGTTATTTTTTCAAACGAGAACAATTGAAAGTAAAGTAGCTAGTGCAAGTACTCGTTTCCTTCCATTAGAAATGATCGTGCATCAAATTTATGGTTGGTGCTGTCCAAATAAATAAAGTGACTTAATGACACATGCCGCGCCATTATCCGGGAAGCATTCGATTGATTGCAAAATATACCCCACCCATTTAAACGTCGATACGCTTAAGAAAATTTAGTTAAAACCGGAAATATCGTCTTAATTGCCTGCTGGTTTCGAATCACACCAAGCAAGATGTTTTCAACTGATTCTTTAGTTATAATAACTAATCGTAGAGTATGAGTATGTAAGCTCAAACAAAAAGAAAGCGTAGTAAACTCGAAACCTTGTCTTTGTTTTTTGTTATACTGTTAGTGGATATCGTCTGCATTGATATGAGGTTTGCGACGTCATCGCTTGAGTACTGGCCACATATAACCTTCCACTCATTGTTTACCATGTGCGCTCTTGGGTTCGGAGAAGTATCTCTTGTGTTCCATGAATCTTTTTACATGCCTTCATACACGAGACCAACGATTGACTTTGGAGCGTAGCTGCAAAGAGTGTGTTGCGATTCGACCGATCAGGTCTCATCAGAGCAGTTGTTGATCGACAATCGCCAAGAAATTATACAACAAAGCGTAGCCTGAACTTACATCATACAAAGCCTAAACTAGATCCGCCCTTGGGGAAGTGCTGTCCGTATTTTGTCACTCGTCAGTCAGTGGCGGATGTTGTATACGCATTACGACATGCTTACTGGTAAACAAGCGTAAAGCAATTTTGTCGTTCAGATTCAATAAAGATGTTTCACAATAAATTTTCAACGCTTTTAAAAGCTAGTAATTTCAAAGCCAACATTTGATATGTCGTCAAAAATACGATTGGCGGTACAATCTTTATGATCAATACTGCAACTAGCAAGCGATAGGATGAGATATACCGGGGTGACCACGCATTGTCCATATTGCACATTACTAATTCTCTTGATGCAAACAAATGCGACGAGAGGTTGCCGTCAATGATAAAATGACAAACGAGTCAGTAACATGCACGTAATACGGAACAACATTTGCTTGAAGATAATTTTTGATCTGGTCAATATTCCATTTTCCTCGGAAGTTTGTCATTTAAATGCTGTGACGTGATTAGAATAATGCGTTTCGGAAGTGAATAAAGTTTCGTACACCAGGAGGATATATAAACGGCATCTGATCAGATACATGATATAAACGAAAGAAAGTAACACAAAGTATATATTATACTGTTTTGAAACTTTTCGAACGTAACAAGAAGATCTCTACATAAAACCTCAGTAAGTACAATTAAGATTTCTCAAGTTTAAACAAAACCTGTAATTATTGTTTTAGACGTCAGCAATGTCATTTGTTAGATAACTGTAGCATAAACGGTGTGGCGTCGGTAAGTAAGAAGTGCAATTTAATGCGTTTGATAAAAGTTGGCCAATCACTTCCAGATGTACGACACGCTATTTACTCTATGATGTTACAGAAGATTTTGACACCAAACTTACTTTAGTTCTTCCGTGATTTGTGCCAAGCTCATAGTATCTACGGAAGAGTTAAATACTGTATTAAGCAAATATAATTGGCTCAACTGATGAATTGATTAAAAATAGAAGCCGGCGTTTGCGAGTTGAGCCCTATGGGATAGAGATACGGCAATCGAGGTTGATACCGTAAACCTCATCAAAATTGGGCTGGGCACACCATTCCTAAACAGTCATCAATGCATGTTGCAGACTGATAGCGCCATCACCAATCAGGCGGACTGCCATTGGTTGATGTCAAGTCGCTACTAATCCAATGAAGCAACGGGGTTTCGCTTGCAAAGTCATCGGTTTCATCAGTGGAGTAGTAAAGACTAAAATCAAACGATCGAATTAGGCTAAACGGAATTTACGGCTTTCGTTTATTGTTTTTTTCTTTCAAATTTGTTATCCAATAAGCAATCTTGGCTTTTAACACTCTGATTTCAAATTTATGATCACATTGAAAAACTTTGTCAAGACTAATAAAGCCTTACACAACAACATAGCATATGTAAAGTAGTTAATTAATTTTAATCTGTAATTTCGTTGTATCATTTCATTCGCCTACAACACTTATCAACCGAAATTGACAGACAAGTTAACAACGATTTGTAACATTTCAGTGGCACCGCAATCCCTGATCAGCTTAACGCCCTCCGAACTTCAATTTGGGGCAGGAGTGAGCCAAGAAAATGCATCATTTCCTCAATTTCAATCAAACCCGATAGACGAGATCAATGAACCCGACCTTTCATCGCCGCCCATCGGCGTGATTGCACCTAGTTCGTGCTCGATTCGTCATTCCACGAGTTCTCTGTATGCGAAAGGTGTAGGAAGTACGATACAGGCCGGATCTGATCAATTTTCTTTTCTATGCTGGCTATTGCTTTCTTCTGCATTTCCTCCAACTCCCTATTACGTGTTCGGGCAGCAATTCAATGGCCAAATGCATTACATGACCTATGAAAGTGATTCCGACGTGCTCCGCTACCGACCTAATACAATCGATCCTTCGCAAATCGACTTGGAGAGCTCCGAACTGGACCCGCGTTTATTCCGTTATAACGCAAATAACTTGGTGGTCGCATCTACAAGCACGCCACGATATGCTGTGTTAAACCATGACAACTACAACGTCGAAACATTAAATGACATACGAAATGAGTGGCAAATTCTCTGATCGAAGAAGAGCACTATGAAATACTGTAGATTCGTCTTTAGTCAACTTGAACTTTATTTGGAGGGAATGAGTAAAAACAATTAGGGCATCGGGGATCTTTGCAATGCACTGTTTGATGGCCATATTTACGCATAAACGAATATCTCATAAATAAGCGTTTGGTATGTCGAGACATACTACATGTTTTGCTTATGCTATTTTGTTTAAAAAATCAAAAGAAAACTTTGCTGCTGGCATCTATAGATACAGTACGCTGCTTGGTTTTCTCTAACACGGACACAAAGTGGACATTGTCGATGTTTATTGGAAACCCATTACATTATGAATCCCAAACCAAAGTTTTCAATTTAAGACTGTTGTTGTAATGAATCTCAACTAGGTCATAATTGTGTGGTTATGTTTTTATTTTTGCATAATGCAAACAATTGATATCCGTCCTCGAACTTTAGTAACATTTATTTTCATGCATATTGTAAAATCATTCTAATCAAAAATTGCTTTGTTATTCAAATTGATTTATTATACTTGTCAGAGTTGGAAAAAAATAAACACGCCAATACTCCATTTGACCACGATCGATAAATATGCTTCAAGTCATGAGAAAATCATAATTTATTTATCTAGAGCAAGTTGTGTTCAAATCCACGTTGGAGCTGGCCGAACTGATGTTTCAGTGCATTATGATCATTCTTTATCGTGGCAACTTGCAATGCAACCAAGTAAAGTAACTCGCTACGGGCCATTCCTGTGGGACACAAGTTGATCAATAATCAAACGATGAGAGCTTTCAAATCACAATCTGACCAATACAAGCCAGTGTCTATTCGTGTTGACAATCATCACTAAATTCACTCGTTATCACATATTGCTGCAAAACAGTTTATTGTTTACTTCTCACTGTCGCCAGCTTGCCTAGGTTTGGTTTGTTTTCTTGTACAATGCTGTATTGTTTGAAAGTATTTTGAAAATTAATATCATTGCAATTATCGGCGTGTTAATTTAGCCTACTAAATCGTTTGAAAGTGAGTTTTCTTAGACATGCGGTTATATTGGATAAATGGTTTATATTAGATCAATCGGATACAATCTTTATGATCTATACTGCAACTAGCAAGCGATAGGATGAGATATACCGGGGTGACCACGCATTGTCCATATTGCATATTACTAATTCTCTTGATGGAAACAAATCAATTTCGGTCATCAAATTCGGGTAGTTTCAGCTTAAAGAAGTCTCGCACACCATACCAGTCTCTGATATTTTGGAGATTTTTCCTTCTTTCATCAATTCACATCACGTTCATTAGGGGAAAATTTACTAGATCAGCGATTTTCTTATAAAGTTCACAGCACAAACTGAACCAGTCACTTTAAATATAAACGGACACAGCCAGGAACAGTTTATTCGAGTTAATGTTTACCACAGATTCAATGAATTTAAGGACTTGATCTTTCGTTTTTAGGAATTGATTTGTTATCTGAGCTATACGACCAAACCTGTTTGCTGTAAAGCCCTTGAAACCTTGTCTCTCAATACCTTCTTGCTCCATCCATTGAACAAATTCAGAGTACAACAAAACACTGTGGGCAGCATGACTTGGACTGAACAACTTGGATATGGCTATCTCACCTAGGGTGTCGATAGAAGAACCGGATGAAGTGAAAGCTTTTTCTCCGACTTTCACATTTATCAGATTATCAACGTCTATTCTTTGTTTGGCCTCCCTGAACACTTTATCACACGCGTTATCAACACCAAGTGTTGTATGAGCACAGCATTTAAGATTTTTAGATTCTGGAATAGCCATACTTTCTCTAAACGTTTCGTTGTCTCCCGCTCTGTCACTCATCGAAAAATTAACTTTGTTTTTTATTTTATCAAGTATAAAGTCACCCAAAATTGCCAAGATTTTAAGTTTCTCTTCATATGTTGCAGCACTATCTTCTCCAGAATGCGATATGTTTTTCCATAAAACCAGTAGTGAGAGATTTTTTACCTTCTGGTCCATAAACTGTTATATGATCAGCTCTTATGTCGTACATTTTATGGCCGGCGGCTTTTGTCCTATCGTCCAACCAAACTGTTATGACATTGTCGCCTTTATTCGTCAAGTAGGACGCAACATGTTTCATATTAAGAAGGTAAGCATTTTGCAGATACATTGAGATGCATCATTTACTGGGGAAGATATATGTTAAATCACCAACGCTTTTTAGCTTTCGTACTAGGGTAGTACTACTAGTAGCTGTGTTTTCATCTCCAGAATCATCATCACTTTGGTTAGCCTCATCGTCCTCATCAACGTTTTCATCAGATGATATCTGCCAGTTCTGACCAAATATCATATTTGCTGAGCGAACTATAATGCCAGAAATATCTGCATGACTAACTTTAAATTCCGACACACATTGCAATATACACCTAACCAAAGCTTCGTTCAGAGTCCTTCTTCCTGTTCTGATTTTAACGTCAGGAAAGTATTTGAGTTCAGCTTTATCATCATGAGAGGCTGAAGACGGAGTCACTGGATTGCTTCTTGTCTGTCTAGAACTAGTTGGTGTGGTCGGTATTATTTTGGTGGGTGTAAAAGGTTCATCATGTACATCATGGTCGTCTTGGTCATGATCAATAGTCTCTTCAACATCAGGCTCATATGAAAGACTTTCAGCATCTCTCAGCTCATCTATCTTCATTCTCTTTCTTTCAGCTAACAGATTCTTAGTTTCTTTTTTCGTTTTTCTAGTCCAGGCTTTCGGGATAGTAGGTGTGCATATTGCAACGTAATTACCATAGCAGTTGTCAAGATAAAAATTCTCATCTTCATCTGTCATTTTCACTCCAGTCTCTGCTTCCACTATTTTCTGAAAATCTATATTCTTAGTTCTAATATCATACGCATTAGCAAACATAGCATCATTGAAGTTTCTAGCCTTCTCAGTCCACTGATCATCTTTTTTTGTGACTTGTGCGCTCGTATTTTACTAGCGCCAATAACGTTTCATAATCGTCCCTGATCTTTTTCGCCACCGCACGCTCAGTCAATGGGTAGACGCTCTTTGATATCCAATCATTACGTATTTCAAATGCGACAGTCTTACTAGCATCATTCTTACTGATTTGTTTTTCTCCTTTAGAAACAGGTTGGCATAAATGTATCATACGTACAAGTAAGTACTGTCCAGATGGTAGTTTCAATTTAGTTTCATAAGTATCGATCGCTTTGTATTCTTTCAGTTGTAATTTTACAGTAGTGATGCTGCTTCGGGTATCTTTTTTTGGATTCAGCCATAATTAGATTTATCTATCTGAAAGCACACAAATCATTAGATACATTAATACCTAACACATCACCGAAATTTCAGCTCTAATCCTGTAAAACAAATAGGTCTCAAAGCAAGTTAGCCCACTTTACATGCCTATTAGTAATGTATCTGAAATAAGTAGAATCAGAGTAAGGCAATAAAAGCATCAAATGTCACAAATATGGCTACATAACAGGCCAAAATCAGTAAAAATACAACATAAAAAGCCACACGTGCACAGGAGCCCACAAAGGTGTCATTTTCGCAATCTACGACCCTAAAAATTTATATATAGACATATTACACGATATATTTCGAAGTTATGCTGAAAAAACTCCAAAAATCTCGATTTTAGCCGCAATTTTGAAAAAATTAGCATTTTAAATGGACAGATGAGGTCATAGGTCAAAAACTTTATAGAGTTCGAGCTCAGCATTCAAAACGGCCATAGAAAACACAGAGCTCTAAAAAAATATCTGATTTACCCCACCCTATTATGAAATGTTCAAAGCAAATTTTGATGTAGCAAATATGGAAACAAGATCTTTCAATCAAGATGACATTACTGAAGCAAATGCTTGAGGACTTCCATTATCATTGACAACAAAACATGTTTCATACCAGCGGTATTAAATATTTCTAAATAAATATCCAAATGCCTTCCTAACATGAATGTTGAATCTGATCAATGCAAGCGATCAAGTCGTCAGTTAAAGAAATTAGAACAAATATCGTTACTCCTCGATTTGAGCTCTGCAATGCATATAAACTGCTTCCATTTTCGCTAACTTAAAACATTGAATTTAATTTATCGCGCTCAAATCCATCAATCACGTGGTCGCACTCTATTTTAGCAATCGATTTCGCTATATCATGATCAGTATTATTCAGGAACAAGAAGATTTATTTATTGCTGAGTGCTGATCAAACACGCCAGGTTGAGGTTGCAGAGTAATTTATGTGTGAACTTAAATGCTACGCAACGATGTCTGTGATTTAGTTGAAATGGATCTTGAATATTCGATAATCAATGCTCGTAAAACGTACAACAACCGTACGTGGGCTAACTCAGTAGTTATCTGACATGTGACACGGATGTAATATTTAGTATAGTGTTGTTTGTGTCGTTGGATGAAATTTATAAATTCACATTTCATTAGTTCACAAAGTGTTAATCCTGCCACCAGCCAATTGGATTTTGTATCGCCATTTAGTACAATATTAATCGTCACTCAAACGTTTGCCCGAGTTTTAGGTTTTGGCACACTCGTGAGAGTTTCAGTGTGCAGCTGCACCCAATGCCCTAGCTGGTTGCGTTCCTTTCTTGATCCTCTTTTAAGACCGATCTATATTCAAACAATATCGGCCTGTTGGATCTTTCTCACAGGTCGCTGAACGATCACATCAAAAGTCAGGTTGGGAAAAATGGTAAATGGTAAAATATGGGTAAATGATAAAACAACAATCGTTCATTACATTTTACTATCAAACACGAGGAAGGTTTCGCCAACCTTGTTTGTAGCCAACTGGATTACAATACTAACCACACACGCAATCATTTTCTACATCATTTAATGTAATGATACTTTAAGTTTGATAGCGATTGACAAACTATTGATCGTCCTAGTTTTCTGCCGACGTGCAGAAACCAGTGTGGAAAAGTTCATCGCAAGATTTAGTAGTTTATTACCAATCTGATGATTCGAGTTGACAGGCTGAAAACATTGCATACGCTGCTATTCCATTGCCAATTTGTTGATTGAAAGGTTTACTTTGTATTCATAAAGTAGTTGTTATTCGTCACGGATATGTCTTTGACATATTGCCGGTCGCAATCGAGCGCTTGTGATATCGCAATCAACTTAAGAATAATCTTACTCTAAATTGCCAATACAAACCCACTATGTGATTGATTAATTTCATTTGACTGCTAGTATATTTGGTCATCTACTGTATATTTGATTGGTTCGCTAAAGAAAATTTGTTGTGGTAAATATGAGGTGTATTACTTTTACTTGATATTTGTATTGTTCGAGATTACTGCAGAACGGACTTGAATTCTATGTGATGAACACAATAAATTAAAGCACACACTTTGAAACTTATGTTTATGACTGATTTGTTAGTAATAATTATTATGATTTGTTACAATTTCTCAGCGGTGTGGAGGCCGTTGTTGAAATGTCACTGCTTCTGCTAAATAAAATGCTATCAAAATGTGCACGAATGGCTGCCAAGACCATATTTGATAATGTGGCTGACAATAGCATTACGCAAACCTCCCACGAACTGAGAAAACAGTTCAGTCTTTAGTAATTGGTACGTTTTGTGTACTTGTTGACTTTATTTTGAAGTATTGCTAATATGAGGCAAAAGCCTAGAGCATTTTATTCTTCAACGACTTTCTAAATCCGACATTGAACGCGGACGTAAAAGATGCCTTGGGAATCGAAGAATCTTCCAATTTCGATTACTGCAGCATAAATTTCCAAGAAGATTACGCAAAATCTTTTAACGAAATCATGCTAGAAACCTTACATTATTGTACCGTTAAAAGCGTTTATTTGGCAAGCAATGACATCACGTTATTTTTTCAAACGAGAACAATTGAAAGTAAAGTAGCTAGTGCAAGAACTCGTTTCCTTCCATTAGAAATGATCGTGCATCAAATTTATGGTTGGTGCTGTCCAAATAAAGTGACTTAATGACACATGCCACGCCATTATCCGGGAAGCAATCGATTGATTGCAAAATACACCCCACCCATTTAAACGTCGATACGCTTAAGAAAATTTAGTTAAAACCGGAAATATCGTCTTAATTGCCTGCTGGTTTCGAATCACACCAAGCAAGATGTTTTCAACTGATTCTTTAGTTATAATAACTAATCGTAGAGTATGAGTATGTAAGCTCAAACAAAAAGAAAGCGTAGTAAACTCGAAACCTTGTCTTTGTTTTTTGTTATACTGTTAGTGGATATCGTCTGCATTGGTATGAGGTTTGCGACGTCATCGCTTGAGTACTGGCCACATATAACCTTCCACTCATTGTTTACCGTGTGCGCTCTTGGGTTCGGAGAAGTATCTCTTGTGTTCCATGAATCTTTTTACATGCCTTCATACACGAGACCAACGATTGACTTTGGAGCGTAGCTGCAAAGAGTGTGTTGCGATTCGACCGATCAGGTCTCATCAGAGCAGTTGTTGATCGACAATCGCCAAGAAATTATACAACAAAGCGTAGCCTGAACTTACATCATACAAAGCCTAAACTAGATTCGCCCTTGGGGAAGTGCTGTCCGTATTTTGTCACTCGTCAGTCAGTGGCGGATGTTGTATACGTATTACGACATGCTTACTGGTAAACAAGCGTAAAGCAATTTTGTCGTTCAGATTCAATAAAGATGTTTCACAATAAATTTTCAACACTTTTAAAAGCTAGTAATTTCAAAGCCAACATTTGATATGTCGTCAAAAATACGATTGGCGGTACAATCTTTATGATCTATACTGCAACTAGCAAGCGATAGGATGAGATATATCGGGGTGACCACACATTGTCCATATTGCATATTACTAATTCTCTTGATGCAAACAAATGCGACGAGAGGTCGCCGTCAATGATAAAATGACAAACGAGTCAGTAACATGCACGTGATACGGAACAACATTTGCTTGAAGATAATTTTTGATCGGGTCAATATTCCATTTTCCTCGGAAGTTTGTCATTTAAATGCTGTGACGTGATTAGAATAATGCGTTTCGGAAGTGAATAAAGTTTCGTACACCAGGAGGATATATAAACGGCATCCGATCAGATACATGATATAAACGAAAGAAAGTAACACAAAGTATATATTATACTGTTTTGAAACTTTTCGAACGTAACAAGAAGATCTCTACATAAAACCTCAGTAAGTACAATTAAGATTTCTCAAGTTTAAACAAAACCTGTAATTATTGTTTTAGACGTCAGCAATGTCATTTGTTAGATAACTGTAGCATAAACGGTGTGGCGTCGGTAAGTAAGAAGTGCAATTTAATGCGTTTGATAAAAGTTGGCCAATCACTTCCAGATGTACGACACGCTATTTACTCTATGATGTTACAGAAGATTTTGACACCAAACTTACTTTAGTTCTTCCGTGATTTGTGCCAAGCTCATAGTATCTACGGAAGAGTTAAATACTGTATTAAGCAAATATAATTGGCTCAACTGATGAATTGATTAAAAATAGAAGCCGGCGTTTGCGAGTTGAGCCCTATGGGATAGAGATACGGCAATCGAGGTTGATACCGTAAACCTCATCAAAATTGGGCTGGGCACACCATTCCTAAACAGTCATCAATGCATGTTGCAGACTGATAGCGCCATCACCAATCAGGCGGACTGCCATTGGTTGATGTCAAGTCGCTACTAATCCAATGAAGCAACGGGGTTTCGCTTGCAAAGTCATCGGTTTCATCAGTGGAGTAGTAAAGACTAAAATCAAACGATCGAATTAGGCTAAACGGAATTTACGGCTTTCGTTTATTGTTTTTTTCTTTCAAATTTGTTATCCAATAAGCAATCTTGGCTTTTAACACTCTGATTTCAAATTTATGATCACATTGAAAAACTTTGTCAAGACTAATAAAGCCTTACACAACAACATAGCATATGTAAAGTAGTTAATTAATTTTAATCTGTAATTTCGTTGTATCATTTCATTCGCCTACAACACTTATCAACCGAAATTGACAGACAAGTTAACAACGATTTGTAACATTTCAGTGGCACCGCAATCCCTGATCAGCTTAACGCCCTCCGAACTTCAATTTGGGGCAGGAGTGAGCCAAGAAAATGCATCATTTCCTCAATTTCAATCAAACCCGATAGACGAGATCAATGAACCCGATCTTTCATCGCCACTCATCGTCGACCCTGAACCTAGTTCGTGCTCGATTCGTCATTCCACGAGTTCTCTATATGCGAAAGGTGTAGGAAGTACGATACAGGCCGGATCTGATCAATTTTCTTTTCTATGCTGGCTATTGCTTTCTTCTGCATTTCCTCCAACTCCCTATTACGTGTTCGGGCAGCAATTCAATGGCCAAATGCATTACATGACCTATGAAAGTGATTCCGACGTGCTCCGCTACCGACCTAATACAATCGATCCTTCGCAAATCGACTTGGAGAGCTCCGAACTGGACCCGCGTTTATTCCGTTATAACGCAAATAACTTGGTGGTCGCATCTACAAGCACGCCACGATATGCTGTGTTAAACCATGACAACTACAACGTCGAAACATTAAATGACATACGAAATGAGTGGCAAATTCTCTGATCGAAGAAGAGCACTATGAAATACTGTAGATTCGTCTTTAGTCAACTTGAACTTTATTTGGAGGGAATGAGTAAAAACAATTAGGGCATCGGGGATCTTTGCAATGCACTGTTTGATGGCCATATTTACGCATAAACGAATATCTCATAAATAAGCGTTTGGTATGTCGAGACATACTACATGTTTTGCTTATGCTATTTTGTTTAAAAAATCAAAAGAAAACTTTGCTGCTGGCATCTATAGATACAGTACGCTGCTTGGTTTTCTCTAACACGGACACAAAGTGGACATTGTCGATGTTTATTGGAAACCCATTACATTATGAATCCCAAACCAAAGTTTTCAATTTAAGACTGTTGTTGTAATGAATCTCAACTAGGTCATAATTGTGTGGTTATGTTTTTATTTTTGCATAATGCAAACAATTGATATCCGTCCTCGAACTTTAGTAACATTTATTTTCATGCATATTGTAATCAAAAACTGTCTTTGTTATTCAAATTGATTTATTATACTTGTCAGAGTTGGAAAAAAATAAACACACCATTGCTCCATTTGACCACGATCGATAAATATGCTTCAAGTCATGAGAAAATCATAATTTATTTATCTAGAACAAGCTGTGTTCAAATCCACGTTGGAGCTGGCCGAACTGATGTTTCAGTGCATTTTGGTCATTCTTTATCGTGGCAACTTGCAATGCAACCAAGTAAAGTAACTCGCTACGGGCCATTCCTGTGGGACACAAGTTGATCAATAATCAAACGATGAGAGCTTTCAAATCACAATCTGACCAATACAAGCCAGTGTCTATTCGTGTTGACAATCATCACTAAATTCACTCGTTATCACATATTGCTGCAAAACAGTTTATTGTTTACTTCTCACTGTCGCCAGCTTGCCTAGGTTTGGTTTGTTTTCTTGTACAATGCTGTATTGTTTGAAAGTATTTTGAAAATTAATATCATTGCAATTATCGGCGTGTTAATTTAGCCTACTAAATCGTTTGAAAGTGAGTTTTCTTAGACATGCGGTTATATTGGATCAATGGCTAAACTTTTGACTACGACTTATCGCATTTATTGTATGGATAAAGTATTAGATTGATTCACGTCTCTAGATTTTATTGGATTTCCTGCAAGTAGTAAACTCACCACTAGGTCTATGTTTCAGTAAAGACAATGCGACGCTTTCCGCTGCACCCTAATAATCTTGGCTGACTATTTGTGTATTGAAATACTCTTGCATCTTCAGACGATCAGGCTATTCTCAAGCTTTTCTGTTACGAGATGTCGTTTTTAAAGAACACAAAGTTGTCAATCGAAACGGAAGTCGGCAGCGTGATGCAGTGGACTGAACGTCAGACTTATAGTCGAATACTTGAGAGTTGATCGTTCAGAACGCGACGTTGAATGCGTCATGGCTAAACAAAACGTATCATTGCCCTCGTTTTCCCTGTCTCCTCCACATCTGAAAGCAGATAACTCAGCTTCAGTTCAGGTGGAATTAAAGTCGTAGTCACTATTTGATCTCGTCATGTTTATGAAATGTTCAAAGCAAATTTTGATGTAGCAAATATGGAAACAAGATCTTTCAATCAAGACGACATTACTGAAGCAAATGCTTCAGGACTTCCATTATCATTGACAACAAAACATGTTTCATACCAGCGGTATTAAATATTTCTAAATAAATATCCAAATGCCTTCCTAACATGAATGTTGAATCTGATCAATGCAAGCGATCAAGTCGTCAGTTAAAGAAATTAGAACAAATATCGTTACTCCTCGATTTGAGCTCTGCAATGCATATAAACTGCTTCCATTTTCGCTAACTTAAAACATTGAATTTAATTTATCGCGCTCAAATCCATCAATCACGTGGTCGCACTCTATTTTAGCAATCGATTTCGCTATATCATGATCAGTATTATTCAGGAACAAGAAGATTTATTTATTGCTGAGTGCTGATCAAACACGCCAGGTTGAGGTTGCAGAGTAATTTATGTGTGAACTTAAATGCTACGCAACGATGTCTTTTTCTTTGCTTTGCTCGTTGTACTCAATTTTTTCTTTCTGATAGGCGCGCTTGTGTAGTTTTTCAAAATCACAAAAGTTGTTTCTTTCGAGTCCGTCGAGGTGTTCCGCAAGGATCCGTTCTTGGCCCTGTACTTTTCTCTCTTTTCATTAATGATGTTCCGGCTTCTTTGCCTTCTTACGTCAGCTGCTCTTTTTATGCTGACGATCTGGCCATTTGATTCTCTTCCCCCTCGGTCCCCACTGCGGTGGAGGCCACACAAGGAGCTCTGTTTCGATTGTAGAGCTGGTCTGAATACTGTTGTCTTCCTCTCAATCCGAGCAAATGTGAGGCTTCCTTCTTCTCTGTGGATCCCCACCAAGCTAACCTCCACCCCATCCTCTTTCTACTCGGCTCCCGTCTCCGTTTCAATCCCACTCCAACTTTAATCAGGGTCACCTTCGACCGCACTCTTTCCTTTTCTAAGCGTGTATCTTTGCTGAACGCCAAGATTTTTTCACATCTCAAGGCCTTACGCTGTATCTCTGCTTCCTCATGGGGCCCCTCTAAGGAGTCCCTCTCTCTTCTGTACAAAACTTTTCTTCGGCCCCTTCTCACCTACGCTTCACCCGGATGGTTTCCTTTCTTAAGCGCTACCAATTTCACCAAATCGGAACGCCTCCACCGAGCGGCTAGTCGCGCCATCACCGGCTGCCTCTCGTCGTCCCCTATCTCTCTACTACTCACAAAGGCTTCTCTACCTCCCCTACGAGTCACTCTGACTCACTTCACTCTTTTTTCTTATAAGCTGGCTCTTCGTCTCCCAACCTCCTTTCCTATTTCAGGTTTGGCCAGACTTGGAGTGAAACCAAGACTCTGCAAATCGTCCTGGAAAGCTTTTGCGTCCATTCACTCGCTCATGCTTCCTTCTACTTGTTCTAGGGAGGCTCTTGTTGCTTGCCCTCCCTGTCCTCCTCGGAATCTGCCCTTGTTCACGGTGGAGTCCACCCTTTCTTCTCCATGCTCTTGCTCTGATCCCTCCACTCTCGCCAAGGTGCGGCTCTCGCCCATCTCGACTCTCTCCCCCTCATGATCTAGTACTCTGGACAGACGGCTCTGTTCCTTTTCCTTTTGGCAAGAGCGGCTCCGGCGTTCTTGCCAACTGCTCTCCCTGTGGCACTGAGGCCACTCTTTTCTTTTCGGCAGGCCCAGTATGTTCCAGTTTTTCCGCTGAAGCCTGCGCCATTCTGCACGCTCTTTGCTGGTCTCGGCAACACCATAAAAATCTGCCATTTCTCTTCTCTTCTCCAATTATCTGACTCTCGTTCTGTCCTCTCCACCCTTTCCTCTCGTCCATCTTTCCTCTTGTCCCAAACTTTGTGGCAGATCTGGCAGGAACCGTCTTCTCTCTCCTCCTGTTCTATCAGGCTATAATGGGTCCCCGGACACTCGTTTCTCCCGGGGAACGATGCGGCTGACGAGCTAGCCAGACGGGGTGCGCTGCTTGCGTCTTCCGCAATCCCTTGTAGTTTCTCTCCTCTTACCTCTCGTATCCACTCTCGTCTTATCTCGGACTGGAGGCGTACTGTCTCTTCGAAGTATTTTGAAACACAAGTTCCCTCACTTTCCACTGAGGAACTCGTCATGCTCCCTCGTCATGCTTTCTCGTCATGCTCGCTGTGTCCTCTCTCGTCTTCGCTGCAATGGACACAGCTTTCTTTTAGGTTCTTATCTCTCTAGCATTGGCAGAAACGAAAACCCTTCCTGCAGCGCCTGCGGACACTCGTCCCAGAGCACATCTGATCTCATTCTGCACTGTCCAGCTACGGACTCTTTGCGCCGCTCACTCTTTGGCGACCCTCTGTCCCTTTACGACCTTTGATCCAGACCCTGGGGAGTTGGTCGGCATCTGGGGCTTCATGGTCTTCCGCTATGCCCCCATCCCTCGGAAGGGGTCGGGTAACCAACAACAACAACAACAACAACAACAATATGTCTGTGATTTAGTTGAAATGGATCTTGGATATTCGATAATCAATGCTCGTAAAACGTACAACAATCGTACGTGGGCTAACTCAGTAGTTATCTGACATGTGACACGGATGTAATATTTAGTATAGTGTTGTTTGTGTCGTTGGATGGAATTTATATATTTCCATTTCGATAGTTCACAAAGTGTTAATCATGCCACCAGCCAATTGGATTTTGCATCGCCATTCAGTACAATAATAACACTATGTAACACAAAATTTGTTTATTGTATTTTTTTTATTGATTTGGATGAGTTTTTTGCCGCTGATTTCGAAAATGCAGTTATTTTTTCCCTATCATCAGTACTTTTTTAGTTATTCACAATTTTCGTTTTTCTAGGTGTATTGTAATATCCTACTGCTGGAAAAGTGTTTTGTATCACTAACACATTATTGTTTTTTTATGTATTTTACTGTGAATAAGAAATTAGTTATCAAAACAACATTTTCAAAGAAGTATACTCGTAACACACATTTAAAAGTGAATTGCAGAACGAGCTTTTCGTTTGTGTGCTGACATATCATGTCTCATGAGACACCAAACATAATCTCCCATCATTGCACTGTCCCACCGACCCTGATACCTTCTTTCCATTGGCTCTATATCCTGGTGAAATCTTTCACCGTGTTCTTCACTGAAATCTCCCAAATTATTTTGAAAAAATTCCAGGTGTGAACAAAGAAAATGCAGCTTCAATGACATTCGACATCCCATGTTTTGAAAACTTCTTATCAATCTTGCAACCAATTCTCGGTAATTAGGATCTTTTCTATTGCCAAGAAATCCTTCCACTACCCCACGGAAAGATTGCCATGCTTCTTTTTCTTTAAAACTCGTTTTATTTTCCAGTGTCTCAGATTTCAACATTTTAGCAATTTGAGGTCCAACAAATATTCCTCCTTTCACTTTGGCATCAGAGAGCTTTGAAAACATTTGTTGAATTTCTTTAAAAGCTTTACTTTTAACATCAAGGGCTTTAACGAACTGCTTAGCTAAACCCAATTTTATGTGGAGTGGGGGCAGCAAGATTTTTTTACGAGCAACAAGAGCATTTCGAATAACATTATGCTTTCCTGGAGTTAAATCTTCTCTGGGAGGCCACTTAACCTTAACATAGTGCTCCGAATCAGCTCTACTGTCCCATAAACACAGGAAACAAGAAAACTTAGTGAATCCACCCTGTAGTCCAAGCAAAAATCCAAGCATTTTTAAGTCTCCACACACATACCAATTTAAGTTATCATACAAGATCCGATTTAAAAGATGTTGAATATTTTCATAAGTTTCGCTCATTTGTGTGGAGTAAGCAACAGGAATAGATGGGTGTTTATTGCCATTATGGAGCAAAACTGCTTTAAGACTTCAAGACGAGCTGTCAATGAAAAGCCGCCACTGCGATAGAACATGCTCTATTCCGATTGCAGCAAAGAGACCATTCACATCTTTGCAGTAGCAAAGATTGCCATCAACAGTAAAATAAACTGAAAATTGTGCGTGCCTTTTTCTATATGCTGTACTCTTGCCATCTTTTCCGAGTAAATTCCATTCTCCTAGTCTAGAAGCCAGAAGCTCAGCACCAGATTTAGTCAAACCTAGGTCACGAATCAAATCATCTAGTTTGGTCTTATTTGGAAAATGAGGTCTTGTGCTTGTTGCAAATGCGTAACCTTCATCAGTGCTTTGGTGGCAAGCGTCTGTTGCTGATTCTTCACATGAGCTTATTTCATCAAGAATTTCACTCTGAAATAGTAAAAAATTAATAAAGCAGATGGTTAATGATATATTGCATAAACATTGTTTACTAAAACTAAGTTTTGCATAACTTACGTTCCGTGGTGGACTTGGCACTGGCAAAGATTCATTATGGGAAACAGGGGCTATGGATGATGGTATGTTTGGATACGTTAAAACTTTTCTGCCTTTGACTTTTCGGTATTTCAGAATATTCACCATACAGAAATAGCAATCGTCAGTATAGTTTTGGGGTTCTCTCCATATTCTCGGAATTGCAAACGGCATGCATTTTCTAGAAATCCTTAGCCATCCTTCTAGACTGGATCGACAGCTGCCACATATGGTAATGCCCATGGCTTGTCTTGATCACCGATATCCATTCCGAAATATAACTTGTAGGCTGTTCAGTATTTTCCTCCTTTACCAATTTTATGTGAGGTGTGTTTGTTCCCAAAATAGAATCCACATACATAGCAGAAGAAATCAGGTGAGGTTTTGCACGTTAGAGAACTCATTGCAATTCAAGATTTTGAACAAAAAACACAATGATGAATTAATACAGTTTCTACAATGTATTAAAATTAGCATTAAAAGTGCCAAAATCTGAAAACTCAAATTCAGTTATAACATCCAAACGGAAGATGATAGAAAAAAAATAATTGCATTTTCGAAATCTGCGACTAAAAATTAGCCAGAAACAATAAAAAAATCAATTTAAACAGAAAATTTTTTAAATGTTGTTACATAGTGTAATCGTCACTCAAACATTTGCCCGAGTTTTAGGTTTTGGCACACTCGTGAGAGTTTCAGTGTGCAGCTGCACCCAATGCCCTAGCTGGTTGCGTTCCTTTCTTGATCCTCTTTTAAGACCGATCTATATTCAAACAATATCGGCCTGTTGGATCTTTCTCACAGGTCGCTGAACGATCACATCAAAAGTTAGGTTGGAAAAAAGGGTAAATGGTAAAACATGGGAAAATAGAAAAACATCAATCATTCATTACATTTTACTATCAAACACGAGGAAGGTTTCGCCAACCTTGTTTGTAGCCAACTGGATTACAATACTAACCACACACGCAATCATTTTCTACATCATTCAATGTAATGATACTTTAAGTTTGATAGCGATTGACAAACTATTGATCGTTCTAGTTTTCTGCCGACGTGCAGAAACCAGTGTGGAAAAGTTCATCGCAAGATTTAGTAGTTTATTACCAATCTGATGATTCGAGTTGACAGGCTGAAAACATTGCATACGCTGCTATTCCATTGCCAATTTGTTGATTGAAAGTTTTTGTTTGTATTCATGAAATAATTGTTATTCGTCACGGATATGTCTTTGACATATTGCCGGTCGCAATCGAGCGCTTGTGATATCGCAATCAACTTAAGAATAATCTTACTCTAAATTGCCAATACAAACCCACTATGTGATTGATTAATTTCATTTGACTGCTAGTATATTTGGTCATCTACTGTATATTTGATTGGTTCGCTAAAGAAAATTTGTTGTGGTAAATATGAGGTGTATTACTTTTACTTGATATTTGTATTGTTCGAGATTACTGCAGAACGGACTTGAATTCTATGTGATGAACACAATAAATTAAAGCATACACTTTGAAACTTATGTTTATGACTGATTTGTTAGTAATAATTATTATGATTTGTTACAATTTCTCAGCGGTGTGGAGGCCGTTGTTGAAATGTCACTGCTTCTGCTAAATAAAATGCTATCAAAATGTGCACGAATGGCTGCCAAGGCCCAATTTGATAATGTGGCTGACAATAGCATTACGCAAACCTCCCACGAACTGAGAAAACAGTTCAGTCTCTAGTAATTGGTACGTTTTGTGTACTTGTTGACTTTATTTTGAAGTATTGCTAATATGAGGCAAAAGCCTAGAGCATTTTATTCTTCAACGACTTTCTAAATCCGACATTGAACGCGGACGTAAAAGATGCCTTGGGAATCGAAGAATCTTCCAATTTCGATTACTGCAGCATAAATTTCCAAGAAGATTACGCAAAATCTTTTAACGAAATCATGCTAGAAACCTTACATTATTGTACCGTTAAAAGCGTTTATTTGGCAAGCAATGACGTCACGTTTTTTTTCCAAACGAGAACAATTGAAAGTAAAGTAGCTAGTGCAAGAACTCGTTTCCTTCCATTAGAAATGATCGTGCATCAAATTTATGGTTGGTGCTGTCCAAATAAAGTGACTTAATGACACATGCCACGCCATTATCCGGGAAGCATTCGATTAATTGCAAAATATACCCCACCCATTTAAACGTCGATACGCTTAAGAAAATTAAGTTAAAACCGGAAATATCGTCTTAATTGCCTGCTGGTTTCGAATCACACCAAGCAAGATGTTTTCAACTGATTCTTTAGTTATAATAACTAATCGTAGAGTATGAGTATGTAAGCTCAAACAAAAAGAAAGCGTAGTAAACTCGAAACCTTGTCTTTGTTTTTTGTTATACTGTTAGTGGATATCGTCTGCATTGATATGAGGTTTGCGACGTCATCGCTTGAGTACTGGCCACATATAACCTTCCACTCATTGTTTACCGTGTGCGCTCTTGGGTTCGGAGAAGTATCTCTTGTGTTCCATGAATCTTTTTACATGCCTTCATACACGAGACCAACGATTGACTTTGGAGCGTAGCTGCAAAGAGTGTGTTGCGATTCGATCGATCAGGTCTCATCAGAGCAGTTGTTGATCGACAATCGCCAAGAAATTATACAACAAAGCGTAGCCTGAACTTACATCATACAAAGCCTAAACTAGATTCACCCTTGGGGAAGTGCTGTCCGTATTTTGTCACTCGTCAGTCAGTGGCGGATGTTGTATACGTATTACGACATGCTTACTGGTAAACAAGCGTAAAGCAATTTTGTCGTTCAGATTCAATAAAGATGTTTCACAATAAATTTTCAACACTTTTTAAAGCTAGTAATTTCAAAGCCAACATTTGATATGTCGTCAAAAATACGATTGGCGGTACAATCTTTATGATCAATACTGCAACTAGCAAGCGATAGGATGAGATATACCGGGGTGACCACACATTGTCCATATTGCACATTACTAATTCTCTTGATGCAAACAAATGCGACGAGAGGTCGCCGTCAATGATAAAATGACAAACGAGTCAGTAACATGCACGTGATACGGAACAACATTTGCTTGAAGATAATTTTTGATCTGGTCAATATTCCATTTTCCTCGGAAGTTTGTCATTTAAATGCTGTGACGTGATTAGAATAATGCGTTTCGGAAGTGAATAAAGTTTCGTACACCAGGAGGATATATAAACGGCATCCGATCAGATACATGATATAAACGAAAGAAAGTAACACAAAGTATATATTATACTGTTTTGAAACTTTTCGAACGTAACAAGAAGATCTCTACATAAAACCTCAGTAAGTACAATTAAGATTTCTCAAGTTTAAACAAAACCTGTAATTATTGTTTTAGACGTCAGCAATGTCATTTGTTAGATAACTGTAGCATAAACGGTGTGGCGTCGGTAAGTAAGAAGTGCAATTTAATGCGTTTGATAAAAGTTGGCCAATCACTTCCAGATGTACGACACGCTATTTACTCTATGATGTCACAGAAGATTTTGACACCAAACCTACTTTAGTTCTTCCGTGATTTGTGCCAAGCTCATAGTATCTACGGAAGAGTTAAATACTGTATTAAGCAAATATAATTGGCTCAACTGATGAATTGATTAAAAATAGAAGCCGGCGTTTGCGAGTTGAGCCCTATGGGATAGAGATACGGCAATCGAGGTTGATACCGTAAACCTCATCAAAATTGGGCTAGGCACACCATTCCTAAACAGTCATCAATGCATATTGCAGACTGATAGCGCCATCACCAATCAGGCGGACTGCCATTGGTTGATGTCAAGTCGCTACTAATCCAATGAAGCAACGGGGTTTCGCTTGCAAAATCATCGGTTTCATCAGTGGAGTAGTAAAGACTAAAATCAAACGATCGAATTAGGCTAAACGGAATTTACGGCTTTCGTTTATTGTTTTTTTCTTTCAAATTTGTTATCCAATAAGCAATCTTGGCTTTTAACACTCTGATTTCAAATTTATGATCACATTGAAAAACTTTGTCAAGACTAATAAAGCCTTACACAACAACATAGCATATGTAAAGTAGTTAATTAATTTTAATCTGTAATTTCGTTGTATCATTTCATTCGCCTACAACACTTATCAACCGAAATTGACAGACAAGTTAACAACGATTTGTAACATTTCAGTGGCACCGCAATCCCTGATCAGCTTAACGCCCTCCGAACTTCAATTTGGGGCAGGAGTGAGCCAAGAAAATGCATCATTTCCTCAATTTCAATCAAACCCGATAGACGAGATCAATGAACCCGATCTTTCATCGCCACTCATCGTCGACCCTGAACCTAGTTCGTGCTCGATTCGTCATTCCACGAGTTCTCTATATGCGAAAGGTGTAGGAAGTACGATACAGGCCGGATCTGATCAATTTTCTTTTCTATGCTGGCTATTGCTTTCTTCTGCATTTCCTCCAACTCCCTATTACGTGTTCGGGCAGCAATTCAATGGCCAAATGCATTACATGACCTATGAAAGTGATTCCGACGTGCTCCGCTACCGACCTAATACAATCGATCCTTCGCAAATCGACTTGGAGAGCTCCGAACTGGACCCGCGTTTATTCCGTTATAACGCAAATAACTTGGTGGTCGCATCTACAAGCACGCCACGATATGCTGTGTTAAACCATGACAACTACAACGTCGAAACATTAAATGACATACGAAATGAGTGGCAAATTCTCTGATCGAAGAAGAGCACTATGAAATACTGTAGATTCGTCTTTAGTCAACTTGAACTTTATTTGGAGGGAATGAGTAAAAACAATTAGGGCATCGGGGATCTTTGCAATGCACTGTTTGATGGCCATATTTACGCATAAACGAATATCTCATAAATAAGCGTTTGGTATGTCGAGACATACTACATGTTTTGCTTATGCTATTTTGTTTAAAAAATCAAAAGAAAACTTTGCTGCTGGCATCTATAGATACAGTACGCTGCTCGGTTTTCTCTAACACGGACACAAAGTGGACATAGTCGATGTTTATTGGAAACCCATTACATTATGAATCCCAAACCAAAGTTTTCAATTTAAGACTGTTGTTGTAATGAATCTCAACTAGGTCATAATTGTGTGGTTATGTTTTTATTTTTGCATAATGCAAACAATTGATATCCGTCCTCGAACTTTAGTAACATTTATTTTCATGCATATTGTAATCAAAAACTGTCTTTGTTATTCAAATGGATTTATTATACTTGTCAGAGTTGGAAAAAAATAAACACACCATTGCTCCATTTGACCACGATCGATAAATATGCTTCAAGTCATGAGAAAATCATAATTTATTTATCTAGAACAAGCTGTGTTCAAATCCACGTTGGAGCTGGCCGAACTGATGTTTCAGTGCATTATGATCATTCTTTATCGTGGCAACTTGCAATGCAACCAAGTAAAGTAACTCGCTACGGGCCATTCCTGTGGGACACAAGTTGATCAATAATCAAACGATGAGAGCTTTCAAATCACAATCTGACCAATACAAGCCAGTGTCTATTCGTGTTGACAATCATCACTAAATTCACTCGTTATCACATATTGCTGCACACCGGTTTATTGTTTACTTCTCACTGTCGCCAGCTTGCCTAGGTTTGGTTTGTTTTCTTGTACAATGCTGTATTGTTTAAAAGTATTTTGAAAATTAATTACATATGATATCATTGCAATTATCGGCGTGTTAATTTAGCCTACTAAATCGTTTGAAAGTGAGTTTTCTTAGACATGCGGTTATATTGGATCAATGGTTAAACTTTTGACTACGACTTATCGCATTTAGAGTATGGATAAAGTATTAGATTGATTCACGTCTCTAGATTTTATTGGATTTCCTACAAGTAGTAAACTCACCACTAGGTCTATGTTTCAGTAAAGACAATGCGACGCTTTCCGCTGCACCCTAATAATCTTGGCTGACTATTTGTGTATTGAAATACTCTTGCATCTTCAGACGATCAGGCTATTCTCAAGCTTTTCTGTTACGTGATGTCGTTTTTAAAGAACACAAAGTTGTCAATCGAAACGGAAGTCGGCAGCGTGATGCAGTGGACTGAACGTCAAACTTGTAGTCGAAAGATTGTAAGTTGATCGTTCAGAACGCGACGTTGAATGCGTCATGACTAAACAAATCGTACCATTGCCCTCGTTTTCCCTGTCTCCTCCACATCTGAAAGCAGATAACTCAGCTTCAGTTCAGGTGGAATTAAAGTCGTAGTCACTATTTGATCTCGTCATGTTTATGAAATGTTCAAAGCAAATTTTGATGTAGCAAATATGGAAACAAGATCTTTCAATCAAGATGACATTACTGAAGCAAATGGTTTAGGACTTCCATTATCATTGACAACAAAACATGTTTCATACCAGCGATATTAAATATTTCTAAATAAATATCCAAATGCCTTCCTAACATGAATGTTGAATCTGATCAATGCAAACGATCAA
The DNA here is from genome assembly GCA_963675345.1 of Trididemnum clinides. Lineage (NCBI taxonomy): Eukaryota > Metazoa > Chordata > Ascidiacea > Aplousobranchia > Didemnidae > Trididemnum > Trididemnum clinides. The sequence goes on along the minus strand of OY776296.1, from coordinate 13,147,313 downwards.
CTCGTCAGTTAAAGAAATTAGAACAAATATCGTTACCCCTCGATGCAAATAAACTGCTTCCATTTTCGCTAACTTAAAACTTTGAAATTAATTTATCGCGCTCAAATCCATCAATCACATGCTCGCACTCTATTTTAGCAATCGATTTCGCTATATCATGATCAGTATTATTCAGGAACAAGAAGATTTATTTATTGCTGAGTGCTGATCAAACACGCCAGGTTGAGGTTGCAGAGTAATTTATGTGTGAACTTAAATGCTACGCAACGATGTCTGTGATTTAGTCGAAATGGATCTTGGATATTCGATAATCAATGCTCGTAAAACGTACAACAATCGTACGTGGGCTAACTCAGTAGTTATCTGACATGTGACACGGATGTAATATTTAGTATAGTGCTTTATGTGTCGTTGGATGAAATTTATATATTTCCATTTTGATAATTCACAAAGTGTTTATCCTGCCACCAGCCAATTGGATTTTGCATCGCCATTCAGTACAATAATAATCGTCACTCAAACGTTTGCCCGAGTTTTAGGTTTTGGCACACTCGTGAGAGTTTCAGTGTGCAGCTGCTCCCAATGCCCTAGCTGGTTGCGTTCCTTTCTTGATCCTCTTTTAAGACCGATCTATATTCAAACAATATCGGCCTGTTGGATCTTTCTCACAGGTCGCTGAACGATCACATCAAAAGTCAGGTTGGAAAAAAGGGTAAATGGTAAAACATGGGAAAATAGCAAAACATCAATCATTCATTACATTTTACTATCAAACACGAGGAAGGTTTCGCCAACCTTGTTTGTAGCCAACTGGATTACAATACTAACCACACACGCAATCATTTTCTACATCATTCAATGTAATGATACTTTAAATTTGATGGCGATTGACAAACTATTGATCGTCCTAGTTTTCTGCCGACGTGCAGAAACCAGTGTGGAAAAGTTCATCGCAAGATTTAGTAGTTTATTACCAATCTGATGATTCGAGTTGACAGGCTGAAAACATTGCATACGCTGCTATTCCATTGCCAATTTGTTGATTGAAAGTTTTTGTTTGTATTCATGAAATAATTGTTATTCGTCACGGATATGTCTTTGACATATTGCCGGTCGCAATCGAGCGCTTGTGATATCGCAATCAACTTAAGAATAATCTTACTCTAAATTGCCAATACAAACCCACTATGTGATTGATTAAATTCATTTGACTGTTAGTATATTTGGTCATCTACTGTATATTTGATTGGTTCGCTAAAGAAAATTTGTTGTGGTAAATATGAGGTGTATTACCTTTACTTGATATTTGTATTGTTCGAGATTACTGCAGAACCGACTTGAATTCTATGTGATGAACACAATAAATTAAAGCATACACTTTGAAACTTATGTTTATGACTGATTTGTTACTGATAATTATTATGATTTGTTACAATTTCTCAGCGGTGTGGAGGCCGTTGTTGAAATGTCACTGCTTCTGCTAAATAAAATGCTATCAAAATGTGCACGAATGGCTGCCAATACCCTATTTGATAATGTGGCTGACAATAGCATTACGCAAACCTCCCACGAACTGAGAAAACAGTTTAGTCTCTAGTAATTGCAACGTTTTGTGTACTTGTTGACTTTATTTTGAAGTATTGCTAATATGAGGCAAAAGCCTAGAGCATTTTATTCTTCAACGACTTTCTAAATCCGACATTGAACGCGGACGTAAAAGATGCCTTGGGAATCGAAGAATCTTCCAATTTCGATTACTGCAGCATAAATTTCCAAGAAGATTACGCAAAATCTTTTAACGAAATCATGCTAGAAACCTTACATTATTGTACCGTTAAAAGCGTTTATTTGGCAAGCAATGACGTCACGTTATTTTTCAAACGAGAACAATTGAAAGTAAAGTAGCTAGTGCAAGAACTCGTTTCCTTCCATTAGAAATGATCGTGCATCAAATTTATGGTTGGTGCTGTCCAAATAAAGTGACTTAATGACACATGCCGTGCCATTATCCGGGAAGCATTCGATTGATTGCAAAATATACCCCACCCATTTAAACGTCGATACGCTTAAGAAAATTAAGTTAAAACCGGAAATATCGTCTTAATTGCCTGCTGGTTTCGAATCACACCAAGCAAGATGTTTTCAACTGATTCTTTAGTTATAATAACTAATCGTAGAGTATGAGTATGTAAGCTCAAACAAAAAGAAAGCGTAGTAAACTCGAAACCTTGTCTTTGTTTTTTGTTATATGTGGATATCGTCTGCATTGATATGAGGTTTGCGACGTCATCGCTTGAGTACTGGCCACATATAACCTTCCACTCATTGTTTACCGTGTGCGCTCTTGGGTTCGGAGAAGTATCTCTTGTGTTCCATGAATCTTTTTACATGCCTTCATACACGAGACCAACGATTGACTTTGGAGCGTAGCTGCAAAGAGTGTGTTGCGATTCGACCGATCAGGTCTCATCAGAGCAGTTGTTGATCGACAATCGCCAAGAAATTATACAACAAAGCGTAGCCTGAACTTACATCATACAAAGCCTAAACTAGATCCATTCTTGGGGAAGTGCTGTCCGTATTTTGTCACTCGTCAGTCAGTGGCGGATGTTGTATACGCATTACGACATGCTTACTGGTAAACAAGCGTAAAGCAATTTTGTCGTTCAGATTCAATAAAGATGTTTCACAATAAATTTTCAACACTTTTAAAAGCTAGTAATTTCAAAGCCAACATTTGATATGTCGTCAAAAATACGATTGGCGGTACAATCTTTATGATCTATACTGCAACTAGCAAGCGATAGGATGAGATATACCGGGGTGACCACACATTGTCCATATTGCACATTACTAATTCTCTTGATGCAAACAAATGCGACGAGAGGTCGCCGTCAATGATAAAATGACAAACGAGTCATTATCATGCACGTGATACGGAACAACATTTGCTTGAAGATAATTTTTGATCTGGTCAATATTCCATTTTCCTCGGAAGTTTGTCATTTAAATGCTGTGACGTGATTAGAATAATGCGTTTCGGAAGTGAATAAAGTTTCGTACACCAGGAGGATATATAAACGGCATCCGATCAGATACATGATATAAACGAAAGAAAGTAACACAAAGTATATATTATACTGTTTTGAAACTTTTCGAACGTAACAAGAAGATCTCTACATAAAACCTCAGTAAGTACAATTAAGATTTCTCAAGTTTAAACAAAACCTGTAATTATTGTTTTAGACGTCAGCAATGTCATTTGTTAGATAACTGTAGCATAAACGGTGTGGCGTCGGTAAGTAAGAAGTGCAATTTAATGCGTTTGATAAAAGTTGGCCAATCACTTCCAGATGAACGACACGCTATTTACTCTATGATGTCACAGAAGATTTTGACACCAAACCTACTTTAGTTCTTCCGTGATTTGTGCCAAGCTCATAGTATCTACGGAAGAGTTAAATACTGTATTAAGCAAATATAATTGGCTCAACTGATGAATTGATTAAAAATAGAAGCCGGCGTTTGCGAGTTGAGCCCTATGGGATAGAGATACGGCAATCGAGGTTGATACCGTAAACCTCATCAAAATTGGGCTAGGCACACCATTCCTAAACAGTCATCAATGCATATTGCAGACTGATAGCGCCATCACCAATCAGGCGGACTGCCATTGGTTGATGTCAAGTCGCTGCTAACCCAGTGAAGCAACGGGGTTTCGCTTGCAAAGTCATCGGTTTCATCAGTGGAGTAGTAAAGACTAAAATCAAACGATCGAATTAGGCTAAACGGAATTTACGGCTTTCGTTTATTGTTTTTTTCTTTCAAATTTGTTATCCAATAAGCAATCTTGGCTTTTAACACTCTGATTTCAAATTTATGATCACATTGAAAAACTTTGTCAAGACTAATAAAGCCTTACACAACAACATAGCATATGTAAAGTAGTTAATTAATTTTAATCTGTAATTTCGTTGTATCATTTCATTCGCCTACAACACTTATCAACCGAAATTGACAGACAAGTTAACAACGATTTGTAACATTTCAGTGGCACCGCAATCCCTGATCAGCTTAACGCCCTCCGAACTTCAATTTGGGGCAGGAGTGAGCCAAGAAAATGCATCATTTCCTCAATTTCAATCAAACCCGATAGACGAGATCAATGAACCCGATCTTTCATCGCCACTCATCGTCGACCCTGAACCTAGTTCGTGCTCGATTCGTCATTCCACGAGTTCTCTATATGCGAAAGGTGTAGGAAGTACGATACAGGCCGGATCTGATCAATTTTCTTTTCTATGCTGGCTATTGCTTTCTTCTGCATTTCCTCCAACTCCCTATTACGTGTTCGGGCAGCAATTCAATGGCCAAATGCATTACATGACCTATGAAAGTGATTCCGACGTGCTCCGCTACCGACCTAATACAATCGATCCTTCGCAAATCGACTTGGAGAGCTCCGAACTGGACCCGCGTTTATTCCGTTATAACGCAAATAACTTGGTGGTCGCATCTACAAGCACGCCACGATATGCTGTGTTAAACCATGACAACTACAACGTCGAAACATTAAATGACATACGAAATGAGTGGCAAATTCTCTGATCGAAGAAGAGCACTATGAAATACTGTAGATTCGTCTTTAGTCAACTTGAACTTTATTTGGAGGGAATGAGTAAAAACAATTAGGGCATCGGGGATCTTTGCAATGCACTGTTTGATGGCCATATTTACGCATAAACGAATATCTCATAAATAAGCGTTTGGTATGTCGAGACATACTACATGTTTTGCTTATGCTATTTTGTTTAAAAAATCAAAAGAAAACTTTGCTGCTGGCATCTATAGATACAGTACGCTGCTTGGTTTTCTCTAACACGGACACAAAGTGGACATAGTCGATGTTTATTGGAAACCCATTACATTATGAATCCCAAACCAAAGTTTTCAATTTAAGACTGTTGTTGTAATGAATCTCAACTAGGTCATAATTGTGTGGTTATGTTTTTATTTTTGCATAATGCAAACAATTGATATCCGTCCTCGAACTTTAGTAACATTTATTTTCATGCATATTGTAAAATCATTCTAATCAAAAACTGTCTTTGTTATTCAAATTGATTTATTATACTTGTCAGAGTTGGAAAAAAATAAACACACCATTGCTCCATTTGACCACGATCGATAAATATGCTTCAAGTCATGAGAAAATCATAATTTATTTATCTAGAACAAGCTGTGTTCAAATCCACGTTGGAGCTGGCCGAACTGATGTTTCAGTGCATTATGGTCATTCTTTATCGTGGCAACTTGCAATGCAACCAAGTAAAGTAACTCGCTACGGGCCATTCCTGTGGGACACAAGTTGATCAATAATCAAACGATGAGAGCTTTCAAATCACAATCTGACCAATACAAGCCAGTGTCTATTCGTGTTGACAATCATCACTAAATTCACTCGTTATCACATATTGCTGCACACCGGTTTATTGTTTACTTCTCACTGTCGCCAGCTTGCCTAGGTTTGGTTTGTTTTCTTGTACAATGCTGTATTGTTTGAAAGTATTTTGAAAATTAATATCATTGCAATTATCGGCGTGTTAATTTAGCCTACTAAATCGTTTGAAAGTGAGTTTTCTTGGACACGCGGTTATATTGGATCAATGGTTAAACTTTTGACTACGACTTATCGCATTTAGAGTATGGATAAAGTATTAGATTGATTCACGTCTCTAGATTTTATTGGATTTCCTACAAGTAGTAAACTCACCATTAGGTCTATGTTTCAGTAAAAACAATGCAACGCTTTCCGCTGCACCCTAATAATCTTGGCTGACTATTTGTGTATTGAAATACTCTTGCATTTTCAGACGATCAGGCTATTCTCAAGCTTTTCTGTTACGTGATGTCGTTTTTAAAGAACACAAAGTTGTCAATCGAAACGGAAGTCGGCAGCGTGATGCAGTGGACTGAACGTCAAACTTGTAGTCGAAAGATTGTAAGTTGATCGTTCAGAACGCGACGTTGAATGCGTCATGACTAAACAAATCGTACCATTGCCCTCGTTTTCCCTGTCTCCTCCACATCTGAAAGCAGATAACTCAGCTTCAGTTCAGGTGGAATTAAAGTCGTAGTCACTATTTGATCTCGTCATGTTTATGAAATGTTCAAAGCAAATTTTGATGTAGCAAATATGGAAACAAGATCTTTCAATCAAGATGACATTACTGAAGCAAATGGTTTAGGACTTCCATTATCATTGACAACAAAACATGTTTCATACCAGCGATATTAAATATTTCTAAATAAATATCCAAATGCCTTCCTAACATGAATGTTGAATCTGATCAATGCAAGCGATCAACTCGTCAGTTAAAGAAATTAGAACAAATATCGTTACCCCTCGATGCAAATAAACTGCTTCCATTTTCGCTAACTTAAAACTTTGAAATTAATTTATCGCGCTCAAATCCATCAATCACATGCTCGCACTCTATTTTAGCAATCGATTTCGCTATATCATGATCAGTATTATTCAGGAACAAGAAGATTTATTTATTGCTGAGTGCTGATCAAACACGCCAGGTTGAGGTTGCAGAGTAATTTATGTGTGAACTTAAATGCTACGCAACGATGTCTGTGATTTAGTTGAAATGGATCTTGAATATTCGATAATCAATGCTCGTAAAACGTACAACAACCGTACGTGGGCTAACTCAGTAGTTATCTGACATGTGACACGGATGTAATATTTAGTATAGTGTTGTTTGTGTCGTTGGATGAAATTTATATATTTCCATTTCGATAGTTCACAAAGTGTTAATCCTGCCACCAGCCGATTGGATTTTGCATCGCCATTCAGTACAATAATAATCGTCACTCAAACGTTTGCCCGAGTTTTAGGTTTTGGCACACTCGTGAGAGTTTCAGTGTGCAGCTGCTCCCAATGCCCTAGCTGGTTGCGTTCCTTTCTTGATCCTCTTTTAAGACCGATCTATATTCAAACAATATCGGCCTGTTGGATCTTTCTCACAGGTCGCTGAACGATCACATCAAAAGTCAGGTTGGAAAAAAGGGTAAATGGTAAAACATGGGAAAATAGCAAAACATCAATCATTCATTACATTTTACTTTCAAACACGAGGAAGGTTTCGCCAACCTTGTTTGTAGCCAACTGGATTACAATACTAACCACACACGCAATCATTTTCTACATCATTCAATGTAATGATACTTTAAATTTGATGGCGATTGACAAACTATTGATCGTCCTAGTTTTCTGCCGACGTGCAGAAACCAGTGTGGAAAAGTTCATCGCAAGATTTAGTAGTTTATTACCAATCTGATGATTCGAGTTGACAGGCTGAAAACATTGCATACGCTGCTATTCCATTGCCAATTTGTTGATTGAAAGTTTTTGTTTGTATTCATGAAATAATTGTTATTCGTCACGGATATGTCTTTGACATATTGCCGGTCGCAATCGAGCGCTTGTGATATCGCAATCAACTTAAGAATAATCTTACTCTAAATTGCCAATACAAACCCACTATGTGATTGATTAATTTCATTTGACTGTTAGTATATTTGGTCATCTACTGTATATTTGATTGGTTCGCTAAAGAAAATTTGTTGTGGTAAATATGAGGTGTATTACTTTTACTTGATATTTGTATTGTTCGAGATTACTGCAGAACGGACTTGAATTCTATGTGATGAACACAATAAATTAAAGCATACACTTTGAAACTTATGTTTATGACTGATTTGTTACTGATAATTATTATGATTTGTTACAATTTCTCAGCGGTGTGGAGGCCGTTGTTGAAATGTCACTGCTTCTGCCAAATAAAATGCTATCAAAATGTGCACGAATGGCTGCCAAGACCCTATTTGATAATGTGACTGACAATAGCATTACGCAAACCTCCCACGAACTGAGAAAACAGTTTAGTCTCTAGTAATTGGTACGTTTTGTGTACTTGTTGACTTTATTTTGAAGTATTGCTAATATGAGGCAAAAGCCTAGAGCATTTTATTCTTCAACGACTTTCTAGATCCGACATTGAACGCGGACGTAAAAGATGCCTTGGGAATCGAAGAATCTTCCAATTTCGATTACTGCAGCATAAATTTCCAAGAAGATTACGCAAAATCTTTTAACGAAATCATGCTAGAAACCTTACATTATTGTACCGTTAAAAGCGTTTATTTGACAAGCAATGAAATCACGTTTTTTTTCCAAACGAGAACAATTGAAAGTAAAGTAGCTAGTGCAAGAACTCGTTTCCTTCCATTAGAAATGATCGTGCATCAAATTTATGGTTGGTGCTGTCCAAATAAAGTGACTTAACCCTTTGAGGACCTTTTGTACACGTATGTACCATGATTGTTGATTGTTATATCATTATGACGTGATAACCAATTCTCTGAAATCCATTATATTTTCGTTGTTACCAAACAATTGCAGCATTGTTTCAAATTTTATGAATTAAATTCTTGTGGTCCTTAAAGGGTTAATGACACATGCCACGCCATTATCCGGGAAGCATTCGATTAATTGCAAAATATACCCCACCCATTTAAACGTCGATACGCTTAAGAAAATTTAGTTAAAACCGGAAATATCGTCTTAATTGCCTGCTGGTTTCGAATCACACCAAGCAAGATGTTTTCAACTGATTCTTTAGTTATAATAACTAATCGTAGAGTATGAGTATGTAAGCTCAAACAAAAAGAAAGCGTAGTAAACTCGAAACCTTGTCTTTGTTTTTTGTTATATGTGGATATCGTCTGCATTGATATGAGGTTTGCGACGTCATCGCTTGAGTACTGGCCACATATAACCTTCCACTCATTGTTTACCGTGTGCGCTCTTGGGTTCGGAGAAGTATCTCTTGTATTCCATGAATCTTTTTACATGCCTTCATACACGAGACCAACGATTGACTTTGGAGCGTAGCTGCAAAGAGTGTGTTGCGATTCGACCGATCAGGTCTCATCAGAGCAGTTGTTGATCGACAATCGCCAAGAAATTATACAACAAAGCGTAGCCTGAACTTACATCATACAAAGCCTAAACTAGATCCATTCTTGGGGAAGTGCTGTCCGTATTTTGTCACTCGTCTGTCAGTGGCGGATGTTGTATACGCATTACGACATGCTTACTGGTAAACAAGCGTAAAGCAATTTTGTCGTTCAGATTCAATAAAGATGTTTCACAATAAATTTTCAACGCTTTTAAAAGCTAGTAATTTCAAAGCCAACATTTGATATGTCGTCAAAAATACGATTGGCGATACAATCTTTATGATCTATACTGCAACTAGCAAGCGATAGGATGAGATATACCGGGGTGACCACACATTGTCCATATTGCATATTACTTATTCTCTTGATGCAAACAAATCAATTTTGGTCATCAATTTCGGGTAGTTTCAGCTTAAAGAAGTCTCGCACACCATACTAGTCTCTGACATTTTGAGGTTTTTCTTACTCGCATCAATTCTTATCAGGTTCATTAGGGGAAAATTTACTAGATCAGCGATTTTCCTATAAAGTTCACAGCACAAACTGAACCAGTCACTTTAAATATAAACGGACACAGCCAGGAACAGTTTATTCGAGTTAATGTCTACCACAGATTCAATGAAGTTTAGGAATTGATCTTTGGTTTTTGGGAATTGATTTGTTATCTGAGCTATACGACCAAACCTGTTTGCTGTAAAGCCCTTGAAACCTTGACTCTCAATACCTTCTTGCTCCATCCATTGAACAAATTCAGAGTACAACAAAACACTGTGGGCAGCATGACTTGGACTGAACAACTTGGATATGGCTATCTCACCTAGGGTGTCGATAGAAGAACCGGATGAAGTGAAAGCTTTTTCCGACTTTCACATTTATCAGATTATCAACGCTTATTCTCTGTTTGACCTCCCTGAACACTTTATCACACGCGTTATCAACACCAAGTGTTATATGAGCACAGCATTTAAGATTTTTAGATTCTGGAATAGCCATACTTTCTCTAAACGTTTCGTTGTCTCCCGCTCTGTCGCTCATCCAAAAATTAACTTTGTTTTTTATTTCATCAAGTATAAAGTCACCCAAAATTGCCAAGATTTTAAGTTTCTCTTCATATGTTGCAGCACTATCTTCTCCAGAGTGCGATATGTTTTTCCATAAAACCAGTAGTGAGAGATTTTTTACCTTCTGGTCCATAAACTGTTATATGATCAGCTCTTATGTCGTACATTTTATGGCCGGCGGCTTTTGTCCTATCGTCCAACCCAACTGTTATGACATTGTCGCCTTTATTCGTCAAGTAGGACGCAACATGTTTCATATTAAGAAGGTAAGCATTTTGCAGATACATTGAGATGCATCATTTACTGGGGAAGATATATGTTAAATCACCAACGCTTTTTAGCTTTCGTACTAGGGTAGTACTACTAGTAGCTGTGTTTTCATCTCCAGAATCATCATCACTTTGGTTAGCCTCATCGTCCTCATCAACGTTTTCATCAGATGATATCTGCCAGTTCTGACCAAATATCATATTTGCTGAGCGAACTATAATGCCAGAAATATCTGCATGACTAACTTTAAATTCCGACACACATTGCAATATACACCTAACCAAAGCTTCGTTCAGAGTCCTTCTTCCTGTTCTGATTTTAACGTCAGGAAAGTATTTGAGTTCAGCTTTATCATCATGAGAGGCTGAAGACGGAGTCACTGGATTGCTTCTTGTCTGTCTAGAACTAGTTGGTGTGGTCGGTATTATTTTGGTGGGTGTAAAAGGTTCATCATGTACATCATGGTCGTCTTGGTCATGATCAATAGTCTCTTCAACATCAGGCTCATATGAAAGACTTTCAGCATCTCTCAGCTCATCTATCTTCATTCTCTTTCTTTCAGCTAACAGATTCTTAGTTTCTTTTTTCGTTTTTCTAGTCCAGGCTTTCGGGACAGTGGGTGTGCATATTGCAACGTAATTACCATAGCAGTTGTCAAGATAAAAATTCTCATCCTCATCTGTCATTTTCACTCCAGTCTCTGCTTCCACTATTTTCTGAAAATCTATATTCTTAGTTCTAATATCATACGCATTAGCAAACATAGCATCATTGAAGTTTCTAGCCTTCTCAGTCCACTGATCATCTTTTTTTGTGACTTGTGCGCTCGTATTTTACTAGCGCCAATAACGTTTCATAATCGTCCCTGATCTTTTTCGCCACCGCACGCTCAGTCAATGGGTAGACGCTCTTTGATATCCAATCATTACGTATTTCAAATGCGACAGTCTTACTAGCATCATTCTTACTGATTTGTTTTTCTCCTTTAGAAACAGGTTGGCATAAATGTATCATACGTACAAGTAAGTACTGTCCAGATGGTAGTTTCAATTTAGTTTCATAAGTATCGATCGCTTTGTATTCTTTCAGTTGTAATTTTACAGTAGTGATGCTGCTTCGGGTATCTTTTTTTGGATTCAGCCATATTTAAATTTATCTATCTGAAAGCACACAAATCATTAGATACATTAATACCTAACACATCACCGAAATTTCAGCTCTAATCCTGTAAAACAAATAGGTCTCAAAGCAAGTTAGCCCATTTTACAAGCCTATTAGTAATGTATCTGAAATAAGTAGAATCAGAGTAAGGCAATAAAAGCATCAAATGTCACAAATATGGCTACATAACAGGCCAAAATCAGTAAAAATACAACATAAAAAGCCACACGTGCACAGGAGCCCACAAAGGTGTCATTTTCGCAATCTACGACCCTAAAAATTTATATATAGACATATTACACGATATATTTCGAAGTTATGCTGAAAAAACTCCAAAAATCTCGATTTTAGCCGCAATTTTGAAAAAATTAGCATTTTAAATGGACAGATGAGGTCATAGGTCAAAAACTTTATAGAGTTCGAGCTCAGCATCCAAAACGGCCATAGAAAACACAGAGCTCTAAAAAATATCTGATTTACCCCACCCTATTATGAAATGTTCAAAGCAAATTTTGATGTAGCAAATATGGAAACAAGATCTTTCAATCAAGATGACATTACTGAAGCAAATGCTTCAAGACTTCCATTATCATTGACAACTATACATGTTTGATACCAGCGGTATTAAATATTTCTAAATAAATATCCAAATGCCTTCCTAACATGAATGTTGAATCTGATCAATGCAAACGATCAACTCGTCAGTTAAAGAAATTAGAACAAATATCGTTACCCCTCGATGCAAATAAACTACTTCCATTTTCGCTAACTTAAAACTTTGAAATTAATTTATCGCGCTCAAATCCATCAATCACATGCTCGCACTCTATTTTAGCAATCGATTTCGCTATATCATGATCAGTATTATTCAGGAACAAGAAGATTTATTTATTGCTGTGTGCTGATCAAACACGCCAGGTTGAGGTTGCAGAGTAATTTATGTGTGAACTTAAATGCTACGCAACGATGTCTGTGATTTAGTTGAAATGGATCTTGAATATTCGATAATCAATGCTCGTAAAACGTACAACAACCGTACGTGGGCTAACTCAGTAGTTATCTGACATGTGACACGGATGTAATATTTAGTATAGTGCTTTATGTGTCGTTGGATGAAATTTATAATTTCACATTTGAAGAGTTCACAAAGTGTTAATCCTGCCACCAGCCAATTGGATTTTGCATCGCCATTCAGTACAATAATAATCGTCACTCAAACGTTTGCCCGAGTTTTAGGTTTTGGCACACTCGTGAGAGTTTCAGTGTGCAGCTGCTCCAAATGCCCTAGCTGGTTGCGTTCCTTTCTTGATCCTCTTTTAAGACCGATCTATATTCAAACAATATCGGCCTGTTGGATCTTTCTCACAGGTCGCTGAACGATCACATCAAAAGTCAGGTTGGAAAAAAGGGTAAATGGTAAAACATGGGAAAATAGAAAAACATCAATCATTCATTACATTTTACTATCAAACACGAGGAAGGTTTCGCCAACCTTGTTTGTAGCCAACTGGATTACAATACTAACCACACACGCAATCATTTTCTACATCATTCAATGTAATGATACTTTAAATTTGATGGCGATTGACAAACTATTGATCGTTCTAGTTTTCTGCCGACGTGCAGAAACCAGTGTGGAAAAGTTCATCGCAAGATTTAGTAGTTTATTACCAATCTGATGATTCGAGTTGACAGGCTGAAAACATTGCATACGCTGCTATTCCATTGCCAATTTGTTGATTGAAAGTTTTTGTTTGTAATCATAAAATAATTGTTATTCGTCACGGATATGTCTTTGACATATTGCCGGTCGCAATCGAGCGCTTGTGATATCGCAATCAACTTAAGAATAATCTTACTCTAAATTGCCAATACAAACCCACTATGTGATTGATTAATTTCATTTGACTGCTAGTATATTTGGTCATCTACTGTATATTTGATTGGTTCGCTAAAGAAAATTTGTTGTGGTAAATATGAGGTGTATTACTTTTACTTGATATTTGTATTGTTCGAGATTACTGCAGAACGGACTTGAATTCTATGTGATGAACACAATAAATTAAAGCATACACTTTGAAACTTATGTTTATGACTGATTTGTTAGTAATAATTATTATGATTTGTTACAATTTCTCAGCGGTGTGGAGGCCGTTGTTGAAATGTCACTGCTTCTGCTAAATAAAATGCTATCAAAATGTGCACGAATGGCTGCCAATACCCTATTTGATAATGTGGCTGACAATAGCATTACGCAAACCTCCCACGAACTGAGAAAACAGTTTAGTCTCTAGTAATTGGTACGTTTTGTGTACTTGTTGACTTTATTTTGAAGTATTGCTAATATGAGGCAAAAGCCTAGAGCATTTTATTCTTCAACGACTTTCTAAATCCGACATTGAACGCGGACGTAAAAGATGCCTTGGGAATCGAAGAATCTTCCAATTTCGATTACTGCAGCATAAATTTCCAAGAAGATTACGCAAAATCTTTTAACGAAATCATGCTAGAAACCTTACATTATTGTACCGTTAAAAGCGTTTATTTGGCAAGCAATGACATCACGTTATTTTTCCAAACGAGAACAATTGAAAGTAAAGTAGCTAGTGCAAGAACTCGTTTCCTTCCATTAGAAATGATCGTGCGTCAAATTTATGGTTGGTGCTGTCCAAATAAAGTGACTTAATGACACATGCCACGCCATTATCCGGGAAGCATTCGATTGATTGCAAAATACACCCCACCCATTTAAACGTCGATACGCTTAAGAAAATTAAGTTAAAACCGGAAATATCGTCTTAATTGCCTGCTGGTTTCGAATCACACCAAGCAAGATGTTTTCAACTGATTCTTTAGTTATAATAACTAATCGTAGAGTATGAGTATGTAAGCTCAAACAAAAAGAAAGCGTAGTAAACTCGAAACCTTGTCTTTGTTTTTTGTTATATGTGGATATCGTCTGCATTGATATGAGGTTTGCGACGTCATCGCTTGAGTACTGGCCACATATAACCTTCCACTCATTGTTTACCGTGTGCGCTCTTGGGTTCGGAGAAGTATCTCTTGTATTCCATGAATCTTTTTACATGCCTTCATACACGAGACCAACGATTGACTTTGGAGCGTAGCTGCAAAGAGTGTGTTGCGATTCGACCGATCAGGTCTCATCAGAGCAGTTGTTGATCGACAATCGCCAAGAAATTATACAACAAAGCGTAGCCTGAACTTACATCATACAAAGCCTAAACTAGATTCACCCTTGGGGAAGTGCTGTCCGTATTTTGTCACTCGTCAGTCAGTGGCGGATGTTGTATACGCATTACGACATGCTTACTGGTAAACAAGCGTAAAGCAATTTTGTCGTTCAGATTCAATAAAGATGTTTCACAATAAATTTTCAACACTTTTGAAAGCTAGTAATTTCAAAGCCAACATTTGATATGTCGTCAAAAATACGATTGGCGGTACAATCTTTATGATCTATACTGCAACTAGCAAGCGATAGGATGAGATATACCGGGATGACCACACATTGTCCATATTGCACATTACTAATTCTCTTGATGCAAACAAATGCGACGAGAGGTCGCCGTCAATGATAAAATGACAAACGAGTCATTAACATGCACGTGATACGGAACAACATTTGCTTGAAGATAATTTTTGATCTGGTCAATATTCCATTTTCCTCGGAAGTTTGTCATTTAAATGCTGTGACGTGATTAGAATAATGCGTTTCGGAAGTGAATAAAGTTTCGTACACCAGGAGGATATATAAACGGCATCTGATCAGATACATGATATAAACGAAAGAAAGTAACACAAAGTATATATTATACTGTTTTGAAACTTTTCGAACGTAACAAGAAGATCTCTACATAAAACCTCAGTAAGTACAATTAAGATTTCTCAAGTTTAAACAAAACCTGTAATTATTGTTTTAGACGTCAGCAATGTCATTTGTTAGATAACTGTAGCATAAACGGTGTGGCGTCGGTAAGTAAGAAGTGCAATTTAATGCGTTTGATAAAAGTTGGCCAATCACTTCCAGATGAACGACACGCTATTTACTCTATGATGTCACAGAAGATTTTGACACCAAACCTACTTTAGTTCTTCCGTGATTTGTGCCAAGCTCATAGTATCTACGGAAGAGTTAAATACTGTATTAAGCAAATATAATTGGCTCAACTGATGAATTGATTAAAAATAGAAGCCGGCGTTTGCGAGTTGAGCCCTATGGGATAGAGATACGGCAATCGAGGTTGATACCGTAAACCTCATCAAAATTGGGCTAGGCACATCATTCCTAAACAGTCATCAATGCATATTGCAGACTGATAGCGCCATCACCAATCAGGCGGACTGCCATTGGTTGATGTCAAGTCGCTACTAACCCAGTGAAGCAACGGGGTTTTGCTTGCAAAGTCATCGGTTTCATCAGTGGAGTAGTAAAGACTAAAATCAAACGATCGAATTAGGCTAAACGGAATTTACGGCTTTCGTTTATTGTTTTTTTCTTTCAAATTTGTTATCCAATAAGCAATCTTGGCTTTTAACACTCTGATTTCAAATTTATGATCACATTGAAAAACTTTGTCAAGACTAATAAAGCCTTACACAACAACATAGCATATGTAAAGTAGTTAATTAATTTTAATCTGTAATTTCGTTGTATCATTTCATTCGCCTACAACACTTATCAACCGAAATTGACAGACAAGTTAACAACGATTTGTAACATTTCAGTGGCACCGCAATCCCTGATCAGCTTAACGCCCTCCGAACTTCAATTTGGGGCAGGAGTGAGCCAAGAAAATGCATCATTTCCTCAATTTCAATCAAACCCGATAGACGAGATCAATGAACCCGATCTTTCATCGCCACTCATCGTCGACCCTGAACCTAGTTCGTGCTCGATTCGTCATTCCACGAGTTCTCTATATGCGAAAGGTGTAGGAAGTACGATACAGGCCGGATCTGATCAATTTTCTTTTCTATGCTGGCTATTGCTTTCTTCTGCATTTCCTCCAACTCCCTATTACGTGTTCGGGCAGCAATTCAATGGCCAAATGCATTACATGACCTATGAAAGTGATTCCAACGTGCTCCGCTACCGACCTAATACAATCGATCCTTCGCAAATCGACTTGGAGAGCTCCGAACTGGACCCGCGTTTATTCCGTTATAACGCAAATAACTTGGTGGTCGCATCTACAAGCACGCCACGATATGCTGTGTTAAACCATGACAACTACAACGTCGAAACATTAAATGACATACGAAATGAGTGGCAAATTCTCTGATCGAAGAAGAGCACTATGAAATACTGTAGATTCGTCTTTAGTCAACTTGAACTTTATTTGGAGGGAATGAGTAAAAACAATTAGGGCATCGGGGATCTTTGCAATGCACTGTTTGATGGCCATATTTACGCATAAACGAATATCTCATAAATAAGCGTTTGGTATGTCGAGACATACTACATGTTTTGCTTATGCTATTTTGTTTAAAAAATCAAAAGAAAACTTTGCTGCTGGCATCTATAGATACAGTACGCTGCTTGGTTTTCTCTAACACGGACACAAAGTGGACATAGTCGATGTTTATTGGAAACCCATTACATTATGAATCCCAAACTAAAGTTTTCAATTCAAGACTGTTGTTGTAATGAATCTCAACTAGGTCATAATTGTGTGGTTATGTTTTTATTTTTGTATAATGCAAACAATTGATATCCGTCCTCAAACTTTAGTAACGTTTATTTTCATGCATATTGTAATCAAAAAACTGTCTTTGTTATTCAAATTGATTTATTATACTTGTCAGAGTTGGAAAAAAATAAACACACCATCGCTCCATTTGACCACGATCGATAAATATGCTTCAAGTCATGAGAAAATCATAATTTATTTATCTAGAACAAGCTGTGTTCAAACCCACGTTGGAGCTGGCCGAACTGATGTTTCAGTGCATTATGGTCAATCTTTATCGTGGCAACTTGCAATGCAACCAAGTAAAGTAACTCGCTACGGGCCATTCCTGTGGGACACAAGTTGATCAATAATCAAACGATGAGAGCTTTCAAATCACAATCTGACCAATACAAGCCAGTGTCTATTCGTGTTGACAATCATCACTAAATTCACTCGTTATCACATATTGCTGCAAAACAGTTTATTGTTTACTTCTCACTGTCGCCAGCTTGCCTAGGTTTGGTTTGTTTTCTTGTACAATGCTGTATTGTTTAAAAGTATTTTGAAAATTAATTACATATGATATCATCGCAATTATCGGCGTGTTAATTTAGCTTACTAAATCGTTTGAAAGTGAGTTTTCTTAGACATGCGGTTATATTGGATCAATGGTTAAACTTTTGACTACGACTTATCGCATTTAGAGTATGGATAAAGTATTAGATTGATTCACGTCTCTAGATTTTATTGGATTTCCTACAAGTAGTAAACTCACCACTAGGTCTATGTTTCAGTAAAGACAATGCGACGCTTTCCGCTGCACCCAAATAATCTTGGCTGACTATTTGTGTATTGAAATACTCTTGCATCTTCAGACGATCAGGCTATTCTCAAGCTTTTCTGTTACGTGATGTCGTTTTCAAAGAACACAAAGTTGTCAATCGAAACGGAAGTCGGCAGCGTGATGCAGTGGACTGAACGTCAAACTTGTAGTCGAAAGATTGTAAGTTGATCGTTCAGAACGCGACGTTGAATGCGTCATGACTAAACAAATCGTACCATTGCCCTCGTTTTCCCTGTCTCCTCCACATCTGAAAGCAGATAACTCAGCTTCAGTTCAGGTGGAATTAAAGTCGTAGTCACTATTTGATCTCGTCATGTTTATGAAATGTTCAAAGCAAATTTTGATGTAGCAAATATGGAAACAAGATCTTTCAATCAAGATGACATTACTGAAGCAAATGGTTTAGGACTTCCATTATCATTGACAACAAAACATGTTTCATACCAGCGATATTAAATATTTCTAAATAAATATCCAAATGCCTTCCTAACATGAATGTTGAATCTGATCAATGCAAACGATCAACTCGTCAGTTAAAGAAATTAGAACAAATATCGTTACCTATCGATGCAAATAAACTACTTCCGATTTCGCTAACTTAAAACTTTGAAATTAATTTATCGCGCTCAAATCCATCAATCACATGCTCGCACTCTATTTTAGCAATCGATTTCGCTATATCATGATCAGTATTATTCAGGAACAAGAAGATTTATTTATTGCTGTGTGCTGATCAAACACGCCAGGTTGAGGTTGCAGAGTAATTTATGTGTGAACTTAAATGCTACGCAACGATGTCTTCCTTTTTGCTTTGCTCGTTGTACTCAATTTTTTCTTTCTGATAGGCGCACTTGTGTAGTTTTTCAAAATCACAAAAGTTGTTTCTTTCGAGTCCGTCGAGGTGTTCCGCAAGGATCCGTTCTTGGCCCTGTACTTTTCTCTCTTTTCATTGATGATGTTTCGGCTTCTTTGCCTTCTTACGTCAGCTGCTCTTTTTACGCTGACGATCTGGCCATTTGATTCTCTTCCCCCTCTGTCCCCACTGCGGTGGAGGCCACACAAGGAGCTCTGTTTCGATTGTAGAGCTGGTCTGAGTACTGTTGTCTTCCTCTCAATCCGAGCAAATGTGAGGCCTCCTTCTTCTCTGTGGATCCCCACCAAGCTAACCTCCACCCCATCCTCTTTCTACTCGGCTCCCGTCTCCGTTTCAATCCCACTCCAACTTTAATCAGGGTCACCTTCGACCGCACTCTTTCCTTTTCTAAGCGTGTATCTTTG
Source organism: Trididemnum clinides (assembly GCA_963675345.1). Taxonomy (NCBI): domain Eukaryota; kingdom Metazoa; phylum Chordata; class Ascidiacea; order Aplousobranchia; family Didemnidae; genus Trididemnum; species Trididemnum clinides. Next base: position 13,127,970 of record OY776296.1, on the reverse strand, counting down.
CTGAACGCCAAGATTTTTTCACATCTCAAGGCCTTACGCTGTATCTCTGCTTCCTCATGGGGCCCCTCTAAGGAGTCCCTCTCTCTTCTGTACAAAACTTTTCTTCGGCCCCTTCTCACCTACGCTTCACCCGGATGGTTTCCTTTCTTAAGCGCTACCAATTTCACCAAATCGGAACGCCTCCACCGAGCGGCTAGTCGCGCCATCACCGGCTGCCTCTCGTCGTCCCCTATCTCTCTACTACTCACAAAGGCTTCTCTACCTCCCCTACGAGTCACTCTGACTCACTTCACTCTTTTTTCTTATAAGCTGGCTCTTCGTCTCCCAACCTCCTTTCCTATTTCAGGTTTGGCCAGACTTGGAGTGAAACCAAGATTCTGCAAATCGTCCTGGAAAGCTTTTGCGTCCATTCACCCGCTCATGCTTCCTTCCACTTGTTCTAGGGAGGCTCTTGTTGCTTGCCCTCCCTGTCCTCCTTGGAATCTGCCCTTGTTCACGGTGGAGTCCACCCTTTCTTCTCCATGCTCTTGCTCTGATCCCTCCACTCTCGCCAAGGTGCGGCTCTCGCCCATCTCGACTCTCTCCCCCTCATGATCTGGTACTCTGGACAGACGGCTCTGTTCCTTTTCCTTTTGGCAAGAGCGGCTCCGGCGTTCTTGCCAACTGCTCTCCCTGTGGCACTGAGGCCACTCTTTTCTTTTCGGCAGGCCCAGTATGTTCCAGTTTTTCCGCTGAAGCCTGCGCCATTCTGCACGCTCTTTGCTGGTCTCGGCAACACCATAAAAATCTGCCATTTCTCTTCTCTTCTCCTATTATCTGACTCTCGTTCTGTCCTCTCCACCCTTTCCTCTCGTTCATCTTTCCTCTTATCCCAAACTTTGTGGCAGATCTGGCAGGAACTGTCTTCTCTCTCCTCCTGTTCTATCAGGCTATAATGGGTCCCCGGACACTCGTTTCTCCCGGGGAACGACGCGGCTGACGAGCTAGCCAGACGGGGTGCGCTGCTTGCGTCTTCCGCAATCCCTTGTAGTTTCTCTCCTCTTACCTCTCGTATCCACTCTCGTCTTATCTCGGACTGGAGGCGTACTGTCTCTTCGAAGTATTTTGAAACACAAGTTCCCTCACTTTCCACTGAGGAACTCGTCACGCTCGCTGTGTCCTCTCTCGTCTTCGCTGCAATGGACACAGCTTTCTTTTAGGTTCTTATCTCTCTAGCATTGGCAGAAACGAAAACCCTTCCTGCAGCGCCTGCGGACACTCGTCGCAGAGCACATCTGATCTCATTCTTCACTGTCCAGCTACGGACTCTTTGCGCCGCTCACTCTTTGGCAACCCTCTGTCCCTTTACGACCTTTGATCCAGACCCTGAGGATTTGGTCGGCATCTGGGGCTTTATGGTCTTCCGCTATGCCCCATTCCTCGGAAGGGGTCGGGCAACCAACAACAACAACAACAATATGTCTGTGATTTAGTTGAAATGGATCTTGAATATTCGATAATCAATGCTCGTAAAACGTACAACAACCGTACGTAGTCGAACTCAGTAGTTATCTGACATGTGACACGGATGTAATATTTAGTATAGTGCTTTATGTGTCGTTGGATGAAATTTATATATTTCCATTTTGATAGTTCACAAAGTGTTTATCATGCCACCAGCCAATTGGATTTTGCATCGCCATTCAGTACAATATTAATCGTCACTCAAACGTTTGCCCGAGTTTTAGGTTTTGGCACACTCGTGAGAGTTTCAGTGTGCAGCTGCTCCCAATGCCCTAGCTGGTTGCGTTCCTTTCTTGATCCTCTTTTAAGACCGATCTATATTCAAACAATATCGGCCTGTTGGATCTTTCTCACAGGTCGCTGAACGATCACATCAAAAGTCAGGTTGGAAAAAATGGTAAATGGTAAAATATGGGAAAATAGCAAAACATCAATCATTCATTACATTTTACTATCAAACACGTGGAAGGTTTCGCCAACCTTGTTTGTAGCCAACTGGATTACAATACTAACCACACACGCAATCATTTTCTACATCATTCAATGTAATGATACTTTAAATTTGATAGCGATTGACAAACTATTGATCGTCCTAGTTTTCTGCCGACGTGCAGAAACCAGTGTGGAAAAGTTCATCGCAAGATTTAGTAGTTTATTACCAATCTGATGATTCGAGTTGACAGACTGAAAACATTGCATACGCTGCTATTCCATTGCCAATTTGTTGATTGAAAGTTTTTGTTTGTATTCATGAAATAATTGTTATTCGTCACGGATATGTCTTTGACATATTGCCGGTCGCAATCGAGCGCTTGTGATATCGCAATCAACTTAAGAATAATCTTACTCTAAATTGCCAATACAAACCCACTATGTGATTGATTAATTTCATTTGACTGCTAGTATATTTGGTCATCTACTGTATATTTGATTGGTTCGCTAAAGAAAATTTGTTGTGGTAAATATGAGGTGTATTACTTTTACTTGATATTTGTATTGTTCGAGATTACTGCAGAACGGACTTGAATTCTATGTGATGAACACAATAAATTAAAGCATACACTTTGAAACTTATGTTTATGACTGATTTGTTACTGATAATTATTATGATTTGTTACAATTTCTCAGCGGTGTGGAGGCCGTTGTTGAAATGTCACTGCTTCTGCTAAATAAAATGCTATCAAAATGTGCACGAATGGCTGCCAAGGCCATATTTGATAATGTGGCTGACAATAGCATTACGCAAACCTCCCACGAACTGAGAAAACAGTTTAGTCTCTAGTAATTGGTACGTTTTGTGTACTTGTTGACTTTATTTTGAAGTATTGCTAATATGAGGCAAAAGCCTAGAGCATTTTATTCTTCAACGACTTTCTAAATCCGACATTGAACGCGGACGTAAAAGATGCCTTGGGAATCGAAGAATCTTCCAATTTCGATTACTGCAGCATAAATTTCCAAGAAGATTACGCAAAATCTTTTAACAAAATCATGCTAGAAACCTTACATTATTGTACCGTTAAAAGCGTTTATTTGGCAAGCAATGACATCACGTTTTTTTTCCAAACGAGAACAATTGAAAGTAAAGTAGCTAGTGCAAGAACTCGTTTCCTTCCATTAGAAATGATCGTGCATCAAATTTATGATTTGTGCTGTCCAAATAAAGTGACTTAATGACACATGCCACGCCATTATCCGGGAAGCAGTCGATTGATTGCAAAATATACCCCACCCATTTAAACGTCGATACGCTTAAGAAAATTAAGTTAAAACCGGAAATATCGTCTTAATTGCCTGCTGGTTTCGAATCACACCAAGCAAGATGTTTTCAACTGATTCTTTAGTTATAATAACTAATCGTAGAGTATGAGTATGTAAGCTCAAACAAAAAGAAAGCGTAGTAAACTCGAAACCTTGTCTTTGTTTTTTGTTATATGTGGATATCGTCTGCATTGATATGAGGTTTGCGACGTCATCGCTTGAGTACTGGCCACATATAACCTTCCACTCATTGTTTACCGTGTGCGCTCTTGGGTTCGGAGAAGTATCTCTTGTGTTCCATGAATCTTTTTACATGCCTTCATACACGAGACCAACGATTGACTTTGGAGCGTAGCTGCAAAGAGTGTGTTGCGATTCGACCGATCAGGTCTCATCAGAGCAGTTGTTGATCGACAATCGCCAAGAAATTATACAACAAAGCGTAGCCTGAACTTACATCATACAAAGCCTAAACTAGATCCACCCTTGGGGAAGTGCTGTCCGTATTTTGTCACTCGTCAGTCAGTGGCGGATGTTGTATACGTATTACGACATGCTTACTGGTAAACAAGCGTAAAGCAATTTTGTCGTTCAGATTCAATAAAGATGTTTCACAATAAATTTTCAACGCTTTTGAAAGCTAGTAATTTCAAAGCCAACATTTGATATGTCGTCAAAAATACGATTGGCGGTACAATCTTTATGATCTATACTGCAACTAGCAAGCGATAGGATGAGATATACCGGGATGACCACACATTGTCCATATTGCATATTACTAATTCTCTTGATGCAAACAAATGCGACGAGAGGTCGCCGTCAATGATAAAATGACAAACGAGTCAGTAACATGCACGTGATACGGAACAACATTTGCTTGAAGATAATTTTTGATCTGGTCAATATTCCATTTTCCTCGGAAGTTTGTCATTTAAATGCTGTGACGTGATTAGAATAATGCGTTTCGGAAGTGAATAAAGTTTCGTACACCAGGAGGATATATAAACGGCATCTGATCAGATACATGATTAAAACGAAAGAAAGTAACACAAAGTATATATTATACTGTTTTGAAACTTTTCGAACGTAACAAGAAGATCTCTACATAAAACCTCAGTAAGTACAATTAAGATTTCTCAAGTTTAAACAAAACCTGTAATTATTGTTTTAGACGTCAGCAATGTCATTTGTTAGATAACTGTAGCATAAACGGTGTGGCGTCGGTAAGTAAGAAGTGCAATTTAATGCGTTTGATAAAAGTTGGCCAATCACTTCCAGATGAACGACACGCTATTTACTCTATGATGTCACAGAAGATTTTGACACCAAACCTACTTTAGTTCTTCCGTGATTTGTGCCAAGCTCATAGTATCTACGGAAGAGTTAAATACTGTATTAAGCAAATATAATTGGCTCAACTGATGAATTGATTAAAAATAGAAGCCGGCGTTTGCGAGTTGAGCCCTATGGGATAGAGATACGGCAATCGAGGTTGATACCGTAAACCTCATCAAAATTGGGCTGGGCACACCATTCCTAAACAGTCATCAATGCATATTGCAGACTGATAGCGCCATCACCAATCAGGCGGACTGCCATTGGTTGATGTCAAGTCGCTACTAACCCAGTGAAGCAACGGGGTTTCGCTTGCAAAATCATCGGTTTCATCAGTGGAGTAGTAAAGACTAAAATCAAACGATCGAATTAGGCTAAACGGAATTTACGGCTTTCGTTTATTGTTTTTTTCTTTCAAATTTGTTATCCAATAAGCAATCTTGGCTTTTAACACTCTGATTTCAAATTTATGATCACATTGAAAAACTTTGTCAAGACTAATAAAGCCTTACACAACAACATAGCATATGTAAAGTAGTTAATTAATTTTAATCTGTAATTTCGTTGTATCATTTCATTCGCCTACAACACTTATCAACCGAAATTGACAGACAAGTTAACAACGATTTGTAACATTTCAGTGGCACCGCAATCCCTGATCAGCTTAACGCCCTCCGAACTTCAATTTGGGGCAGGAGTGAGCCAAGAAAATGCATCATTTCCTCAATTTCAATCAAACCCGATAGACGAGATCAATGAACCCGACCTTTCATCGCCACTCATCGTCGACCCTGAACCTAGTTCGTGCTCGATTCGTCATTCCACGAGTTCTCTATATGCGAAAGGTGTAGGAAGTACGATACAGGCCGGAACTGATCAATTTTCTTTTCTATGCTGGCTATTGCTTTCTTCTGCATTTCCTCCAACTCCCTATTACGTGTTCGGGCAGCAATTCAATGGCCAAATGCATTACATGACCTATGAAAGTGATTCCGACGTGCTCCGCTACCGACCTAATACAATCGATCCTTCGCAAATCGACTTGGAGAGCTCCGAACTGGACCCGCGTTTATTCCGTTATAACGCAAATAACTTGGTGGTCGCATCTACAAGCACGCCACGATATGCTGTGTTAAACCATGACAACTACAACGTCGAAACATTAAATGACATACGAAATGAGTGGCAAATTCTCTGATCGAAGAAGAGCACTATGAAATACTGTAGATTCGTCTTTAGTCAACTTGAACTTTATTTGGAGGGAATGAGTAAAAACAATTAGGGCATCGGGGATCTTTGCAATGCACTGTTTGATGGCCATATTTACGCATAAACGAATATCTCATAAATAAGCGTTTGGTATGTCGAGACATACTACATGTTTTGCTTATGCTATTTTGTTTAAAAAATCAAAAGAAAACTTTGCTGCTGGCATCTATAGATACAGTACGCTGCTTGGTTTTCTCTAACACGGACACAAAGTGGACATTGTCGATGTTTATTGGAAACCCATTACATTATGAATCCCAAACCAAAGTTTTCAATTTAAGACTGTTGTTGTAATGAATCTCAACTAGGTCATAATTGTGTGGTTATGTTTTTATTTTTGCATAATGCAAACAATTGATATCCGTCCTCGAACTTTAGTAACGTTTATTTTCATGCATATTGTAATCAAAAACTGTCTTTGTTATTCAAATGGATTTATTATACTTGTCAGAGTTGGAAAAAAATAAACACACCATCGCTCCATTTGACCACGGTCGTAATATATGCTTTAAGTCATGAGAAAATCATAATTTATTTATCTAGAACAAGCTGTGTTCAAACCCACGTTGGAGCTGGCCGAACTGATGTTTCAGTGCATTATGGTCAATCTTTATCGTGGCAACTTGCAATGCAACCAAGTAAAGTAACTCGCTACGGGCCATTCCTGTGGGACACAAGTTGATCAATAATCAAACGATGAGAGCTTTCAAATCACAATCTGACCAATACAAGCCAGTGTCTATTCGTGTTGACAATCATCACTAAATTCACTCGTTATCACATATTGCTGCAAAACAGTTTATTGTTTACTTCTCACTGTCGCCAGCTTGCCTAGGTTTGGTTTGTTTTCTTGTACAATGCTGTATTGTTTAAAAGTATTTTGAAAATTAATTACATATGATATCATTGCAATTATCGGCGTGTTAATTTAGCCTACTAAATCGTTTGAAAGTGAGTTTTCTTAGACATGCGGTTATATTGGATCAATGGTTATACTTTTGACTACGACTTATCGCATTTAGAGTATGGATAAAGTATTAGATTGATTCACGTCTCTAGATTTTATTGGATTTCCTACAAGTAGTAAACTCACCACTAGGTCTATGTTTCAGTAAAGACAATGCGACACTTTCCGCTGCACCCTAATAATCTTGGCTGACTATTTGTGTATTGAAATACTCTTGCATCTTCAGACGATCAGGCTATTCTCAAGCTTTTCTGTTACGTGATGTCGTTTTCAAAGAACACAAAGTTGTCAATCGAAACGGAAGTCGGCAGCGTGATGCAGTGGACTGAACGTCAGACTTATAGTCGAATACTTGAGAGTTGATCGTTCAGAACGCGACGTTGATTGCGTCATGACTAAACAAATCGTACCATTGCCCTCGTTTTCCCTGTCTCCTCCACATCCGGAAGCAGATAACTCAGCTTCAGTTCAGGTGGAATTAAAGTCGTAGTCACTATTTGATCTCGTCATGTTTATGAAATGTTCAAAGCAAATTTTGATGTAGCAAATATGGAAACAAGATCTTTCAATCAAAATGACATTACTGAAGCAAATGGTTTAGGACTTCCATTATCATTGACAACAAAACATGTTTCATACCAGCGATATTAAATATTTCTAAATAAATATCCAAATGCCTTCCTAACATGAATGTTGAATCTGATCAATGCAAACGATCAACTCGTCAGTTAAAGAAATTAGAACAAATATCGTTACCTTTCGATGCAAATAAACTACTTCCATTTTCGCTAACTTAAAACTTTGAAATTAATTTATCGCGCTCAAATCCATCATTCACATGCTCGCACTCTATTTTAGCAATCGATTTCGCTATATCATGATCAGTATTATTCAGGAACAAGAAGATTTATTTAATGCTGAGTGCTGATCAAACACGCCAGGTTGAGGTTGCAGAGTAATTTATGTGTGAACTTAAATGCTACGCAACGATGTCTGTGATTTAGTCGAAATGGATCTTGGATATTCGATAACACTGCGCCACAAAAAAATATGACCCAAAAATTACTCTGACCAAACCATCTGCTCTAGATGGAATTTGGGCTGCTGATACCGAATCTGAACTTTGTTTTGCTTTATCACGTCAGGATTTTAAGTTATTTGCATTTTTCATTTTTTTAAAAATAAGCTAAATAAGGAGAATTGGCACTTATCAAGTTTTCGAGAGGACACATATTTCTGCGAATGCCCTTGTCTTATTAATTTTGTTGTGTACATACCTTTACGTAAGTTATAGGTTCTAACCAATACAATGAATTTTAACTGCAAATTATCCGGTCATGAGGTTGAGGGTTGAAATCCAAGCTTGTCTGATGAGCGGTAAACCGCGAAACTATAGTCACAAGACCGGATTTTTACAGCATTCATTCTCAGTAAGCTTTCTAGCCTAACCCTTTCTTGTTGTTAATATCTTAAACAAGCTTACATCGGCTCCTTCAATTTCATATATTTTAGAAGATATAGTTTTTATATTTTATAAGATACAGTATCCACTACAATGAGTGGACGTAAACGCTGCTCTGTAAATGATGCTGACAACTTCTGCTACATTTGTGAAAAATTTACCCCTCAAGATCTTTGCAAATCTATTACTGACAGACTGAAAGTTGCTTACAAACTGTATTTCAAGGTTAAATTGGGCGATCAAGATAAATCCTGGGCCCCACATGTAAGCTGTTCGTCTTGTTACTCTCTCCTAACCCAATGGCTTAATGGTAAAAAGAAGAAGATGGCATTTTGGTCTCCAATGGTTTGGCGTGAACAAAAAGATCATTTTACACATTGTTACTTTTGCATGACCAAAATTTCTGGATTTTCGAAGAAAACAAAATCAAAAATCAAATACCCTGACTGCTCCTCTGCTATAAAGCCCATGCCTCACAACACTGAACATCCAGTTCCAGAACTTCCAGCTGAAATCATGCCATTTCATTCCGAATCAGAAGCAAGCACGGATGTGGGAACAAGTAGTGCTTCTAAATTTGAAGATTGTGCCGACGAAAAAGCATCAATAAATCCCGATACAACGCACCATTTTTTATCCCAAGGAGATTTGCAAGATTTATCGAGAGATTTAAATTTATCAAAAGAAAAGTCTGAATTACTTGGATCGAGACTGAAGCAATGGAACTTATTGCAAAAAGGTGTCAGCATTTCGTTTTTTCGAGAAAGACACATTGATTTGGCTTCCTTCTTCAGCAAACAAGATGATGTTTGTTACTGCATTGATATCTATGGTCTCATGCAGTCTTTGGATCAGCAATATGAACCAAGCGAATGGAGACTTTTTATAGATTCAAATAAAACCAGCTTGAAAACTGTCCAGCTACACAATGGAAACAGAAAACATTCAGTTCCAATTGCTTATTGCACCAAGACCAAAGAAACATATGAGGAAATGAAACAACTGTTAGCATGTATCCGTTATGACACTCATCAATGGCATGTCTGTGGAGATCTGAAAGTGATTGGACTGTTGCTAGGGTTGCAGATGGGATATACTAAGTACATGTGCTTCTTATGTTTGTGAAACAGTAGGGCAGATGATGAACATTACAGTACTCCTGAATGGCCTGCTCGTACAAATCTAACTCCAGGCAGTTTCAATGTGATGCATGTGCCACTTGTCAACCCCAAAAATATTTTTCTACCTCCACTTCATATCAAGCTTGGCTTGATAAAAAACTTCATGAAAGCTATGGGATCACTTAGGTGAAGGCTTCAAGCACATATGTGAACTTTTTCCCAACAAAACAGAAGCAAAGCTGAAGCAAGGAGTTTTTATTGGACCTGAAATAAGAAAACTATTAAAAGATGAAAACTTTAGAGAAAAATTAAATCCAAATGAACTCGCTGCCTGGAATGCATTTGAGTCGGTTGTTCAAAACTTTTTGGGAAAGTACAAAGCTGCTAACCACAAAGAAGAGATTGACAAAATGCTTCATGCTTACAAAGAAATGGGGGCACGCATGTCACTTAAAATGCATTTTTTGCATGCGCACCTAGATTTCTTTCCGGAAAACAATGGAGATGTTAGCGATGAGCATGGAAAAAGATTCCACCAGGAAATAAAAATCATCGAAGGAAGATATCAGGGAAATGTCAGCCCTGCCATGATGGCCGATTTTCGTTGGTCTCTTCAAAGAGAAACGGATGAAGACCACCGCAGAAAACGAAAATGCCCCAAACACGTTTGATGTGTCTAAGCTTTATTGGTGGTTTACTTTTCATTTGACTAAAACAATATTTTTCATTGATTTTGTTGTGTTTGCGAGTATATTGAATGTTGTTGAAACGTCTTTGAACCATACTGCATCAGATTAGCTTTGGTATTTCTGTAACAAAATCATACAAATCGGCAAAATCAAAAAAATGCAAATAACTTAAAATCCTGACGTGATAGAGCAAAACGGAATTCAGATTCGAAATCAGCAGCCCAAATTCCATCTAGAACAGATGGTTTAGTCAGAGTAACTTTTGGGTCATATTTTTTTGTGGCGCAGTGTAATCAATGCTCGTAAAACGTACAACAATCGTACGTGGGCTAACTCAGTAGTTATCTGACATGTGACACGGATGTAATATTTAGTATAGTGTTGTTTGTGTCGTTGGATGAAATTTATAAATTCACATTTCGATAGTTCACGAAGTGTTAATCCTGCCACCAGCCAATTGGATTTTGCATCGCCATTTAGTACAATATTAATCGTCACTCAAACGTTTGCCCGAGTTTTAGGTTTTGGCACACTCGTGAGAGTTTCAGTGTGCAGCTGCACCCAATGTCCTAGCTGGTTGCGTTCCTTTCTTGATCCTCTTTTAAGACCGATCTATATTCAAACAATATCGGCCTGTTGGATCTTTCTCACAGGTCGCTGAACGATCACATCAAAAGTCAGGTTGGAAAAAAGGGTAAATGGTAAAATATGGGAAAATAGCAAAACATCAATCATTCATTACATTTTACTATCAAACACGAGGAAGGTTTCGCCAACCTTGTTTGTAGCCAACTGGATTACAATACTAACCACACACGCAATCATTTTCTACATCATTCAATGTAATGATACTTTAAGTTTGATAGCGATTGACAAACTATTGATCGTCCTAGTTTTCTGCCGACGTGCAGAAACCAGTGTGGAAAAGTTCATCGCAAGATTTAGTAGTTTATTACCAATCTGATGATTCGAGTTGACAGGCTGAAAACATTGCATACGCTGCTATTCCATTGCCAATTTGTTGATTGAAAGTTTTTGTTTGTATTCATAAAATAATTGTTATTCGTCACGGATATGTCTTTGACATATTGCCGGTCGCAATCGAGCGCTTGTGATATCGCAATCAACTTAAGAATAATCTTACTCTAAATTGCCAATACAAACCCACTATGTGATTGATTAATTTCATTTGACTGCTAGTATATTTGGTCATCTACTGTATATTTGATTGGTTCGCTAAAGAAAATTTGTTGTGGTAAATATGAGGTGTATTACTTTTACTTGATATTTGTATTGTTCGAGATTACTGCAGAACGGACTTGAATTCTATTTGATGAACACAATAAATTAAAGCATACACTTTGAAACTTATGTTTATGACTGATTTGTTAGTAATAATTATTATGATTTGTTACAATTTCTCAGCGGTGTGGAGGCCGTTGTTGAAATGTCACTGCTTCTGCCAAATAAAATGCTATCAAAATGCGCACGAATGGCTGCCAAGACCCTATTTGATAATGTGGCTGACAATAGCATTACGCAAACCTCCCACGAACTGAGAAAACAGTTCAGTCTCTAGTAATTGTTACGTTTTGTGTACTTGTTGACTTTATTTTGAAGTATTGCTAATATGAGGCAAAAGCCTAGAGCATTTTATTCTTCAACGACTTTCTAAATCCGACATTGAACGCGGACGTAAAAGATGCCTTGGGAATCGAAGAATCTTCCAATTTCGATTACTGCAGCATAAATTTCCAAGAAGATTACGCAAAATCTTTTAACGAAATCATGCTAGAAACCTTACATTATTGTACCGTTAAAAGCGTTTATTTGGCAAGCAATGACATCACGTTATTTTTTCAAACCAGAACAATTGAAAGTAAAGTAGCTAGTGCAAGAACTCGTTTCCTTCCATTAGAAATGATCGTGCATCAAATTTATGGTTGGTGCTGTCCAAATAAAGTGACTTAATGACACATGCCGTGCCATTATCCGGGAAGCAATCGATTGATTGCAAAATATACCCCACCCATTTAAACGTCGATACGCTTAAGAAAATTAAGTTAAAACCGGAAATATCGTCTTAATTGCCTGCTGGTTTCGAATCACACCAAGCAAGATGTTTTCAACTGATTCTTTAGTTATAATAACTAATCGTAGAGTATGAGTATGTAAGCTCAAACAAAAAGAAAGCGTAGTAAACTCGAAACCTTGTCTTTGTTTTTTGTTATACTGTTAGTGGATATCGTCTGCATTGATATGAGGTTTGCGACGTCATCGCTTGAGTACTGGCCACATATAACCTTCCACTCATTGTTTACCGTGTGCGCTCTTGGGTTCGGAGAAGTATCTCTTGTGTTCCATGAATCTTTTTACATGCCTTCATACACGAGACCAACGATTGACTTTGGAGCGTAGCTGCAAAGAGTGTGTTGTGATTCGACCGATCAGGTCTCATCAGAGCAGTTGTTGATCGACAATCGCCAAGAAATTATACAACAAAGCGTAGCCTGAACTTACATCATACAAAGCCTAAACTAGATTCACCCTTGGGGAAGTGCTGTCCGTATTTTGTCACTCGTCAGTCAGTGGCGGATGTTGTATACGTATTACGACATGCTTACTGGTAAACAAGCGTAAAGCAATTTTGTCGTTCAGATTCAATAAAGATTCAATATCAGATTCAATAAATTTTCAACGCTTTTAAAAGCTAGTAATTTCAAAGCCAACATTTGATATGTCGTCAAAAATACGATTGACGATACAATCTTTATGATCTATACTGCAACTAGCAAGCGATAGGATGAGATATACCGGGATGACCACACATTGTCCATATTGCATATTACTAATTCTCTTGATGCAAACAAATGCGACGAGAGGTCGCCGTCAATGATAAAATGACAAACGAGTCAGTAACATGCACGTGATACGGAACAACATTTGCTTGAAGATAATTTTTGATCTGGTCAATATTCCATTTTCCTCGGAAGTTTGTCATTTAAATGCTGTGACGTGATTAGAATAATGCGTTTCGGAAGTGAATAAAGTTTCGTACACCAGGAGGATATATAAACGGCATCCGATCAGATACATGATATAAACGAAAGAAAGTAACACAAAGTATATATTATACTGTTTTGAAACTTTTCGAACGTAACAAGAAGATCTCTACATAAAACCTCAGTAAGTACAATTAAGATTTCTCAAGTTTAAACAAAACCTGTAATTATTGTTTTAGACGTCAGCAATGTCATTTGTTAGATAACTGTAGCATAAACGGTGTGGCGTCGGTAAGTAAGAAGTGCAATTTAATGCGTTTGATAAAAGTTGGCCAATCACTTCCAGATGAACGACACGCTATTTACTCTATGATGTCACAGAAGATTTTGACACCAAACTTACTTTAGTTCTTCCGTGATTTGTGTCAAGCTCATAGTATCTACGGAAGAGTTAAATACTGTATTAAGCAAATATAATTGGCTCAACTGATGAATTGATTAAAAATAGAAGCCGGCGTTTGCGAGTTGAGCCCTATGGGATAGAGATACGGCAATCGAGGTTGATACCGTAAACCTCATCAAAATTGGGCTAGGCACACCATTCCTAAACAGTCATCAATGCATATTGCAGACTGATAGCGCCATCACCAATCAGGCGGACTGCCATTGGTTGATGTCAAGTCGCTACTAACCCAGTGAAGCAACGGGGTTTCGCTTGCAAAATCATCGGTTTCATCAGTGGAGTAGTAAAGACTAAAATCAAACGATCGAATTAGGCTAAACGGAATTTACGGCTTTCGTTTATTGTTTTTTTCTTTCAAATTTGTTATCCAATAAGCAATCTTGGCTTTTAACACTCTGATTTCAAATTTATGATCACATTGAAAAACTTTGTCAAGACTAATAAAGCCTTACACAACAACATAGCATATGTAAAGTAGTTAATTAATTTTAATCTGTAATTTCGTTGTATCATTTCATTCGCCTACAACACTTATCAACCGAAATTGACAGACAAGTTAACAACGATTTGTAACATTTCAGTGGCACCGCAATCCCTGATCAGCTTAACGCCCTCCGAACTTCAATTTGGGGCAGGAGTGAGCCAAGAAAATGCATCATTTCCTCAATTTCAATCAAACCCGATAGACGAGATCAATGAACCCGATCTTTCATCGCCACTCATCGTCGACCCTGAACCTAGTTCGTGCTCGATTCGTCATTCCACGAGTTCTCTATATGCGAAAGGTGTAGGAAGTACGATACAGGCCGGATCTGATCAATTTTCTTTTCTATGCTGGCTATTGCTTTCTTCTGCATTTCCTCCAACTCCCTATTACGTGTTCGGGCAGCAATTCAATGGCCAAATGCATTACATGACCTATGAAAGTGATTCCGACGTGCTCCGCTACCGACCTAATACAATCGATCCTTCGCAAATCGACTTGGAGAGCTCCGAACTGGACCCGCGTTTATTCCGTTATAACGCAAATAACTTGGTGGTCGCATCTACAAGCACGCCACGATATGCTGTGTTAAACCATGACAACTACAACGTCGAAACATTAAATGACATACGAAATGAGTGGCAAATTCTCTGATCGAAGAAGAGCACTATGAAATACTGTAGATTCGTCTTTAGTCAACTTGAACTTTATTTGGAGGGAATGAGTAAAAACAATTAGGGCATCGGGGATCTTTGCAATGCACTGTTTGATGGTCATATTTACGCATAAACGAATATCTCATAAATAAGCGTTTGGTATGTCGAGACATACTACATGTTTTGCTTATGCTATTTTGTTTAAAAAATCAAAAGAAAACTTTGCTGCTGGCATCTATAGATACAGTACGCTGCTTGGTTTTCTCTAACACGGACACAAAGTGGACATAGTCGATGTTTATTGGAAACCCATTACATTATGAATCCCAAACCAAAGTTTTCAATTCAAGACTGTTGTTGTAATGAATCTCAACTAGGTCATAATTGTGTGGTTATGTTTTTATTTTTGCATAATGCAAACAATTGATATCCGTCCTCGAACTTTAGTAACATTTATTTTCATGCATATTGTAATCAAAAACTGTCTTTGTTATTCAAATGGATTTATTATACTTGTCAGAGTTGGAAAAAAATAAACACACCATTGCTCCATTTGACCACGGTCGTAATATATGCTTCAAGTCATGAGAAAATCATAATTTATTTATCTAGAACAAGCTGTGTTCAAACCCACGTTGGAGCTGGCCGAACTGATGTTTCAGTGCATTATGGTCAATCTTTATCGTGGCAACTTGCAATGCAACCAAGTAAAGTAACTCGTTACGGGCCATTTCTGTGGGACACAAGTTGATCAATAATCAAACGATGAGAGCTTTCAAATCACAATCTGACCAATACAAGCCAGTGTCTATTCGTGTTGACAATCATCACTAAATTCACTCGTTATCACATATTGCTGCACACCGGTTTATTGTTTACTTCTCACTGTCGCCAGCTTGCCTAGGTTTGGTTTGTTTTCTTGTACAATGCTGTATTGTTTGAAAGTATTTTGAAAATTAATTACATATGATATCATTGCAATTATCGGCGTGTTAATTTAGCCTACTAAATCGTTTGAAAGTGAGCTTTCTTAGACATGCGGTTATATTGGATCAATGGTTAAACTTTTGACTACGACTTATCGCATTTAGAGTATGGATAAAGTATTAGATTGATTCACGTCTCTAGATTTTATTAGATTTCCTACAAGTAGTAAACTCACCACTAGGTCTATGTTTCAGTAAAGACAATGCGACACTTTCCGCTGCACCCTAATAATCTTGGCTGACTATTTGTGTATTGAAATACTCTTGCATCTTCAGACGATCAGGCTATTCTCAAGCTTTTCTGTTACGTGATGTCGTTTTCAAAGAACACAAAGTTGTCAATCGAAACGGAAGTCGGCAGCGTGATGCAGTGGACTGAACGTCAGACTTGTAGTCGAATACTTGAGAGTTGATCGTTCAGAACGCGACGTTGAATGCGTCATGACTAAACAAATCGTACCATTGTCCTCGTTTTCCCTGTCTCCTCCACATCTGAAAGCAGATAACTCAGCTTCAGTTCAGGTGGAATTAAAGTCGTAGTCACTATTTGATCTCGTCATGTTTATGAAATGTTCAAAGCAAATTTTGATGTAGCAAATATGGAAACAAGATCTTTCAATCAAGATGACATTACTGAAGCAAATGGTTTAGGACTTCCATTATCATTGACAACAAAACATGTTTCATACCAGCGATATTAAATATTTCTAAATAAATATCCAAATGCCTTCCTAACATGAATGTTGAATCTGATCAATGCAAACGATCAACTCGTCAGTTAAAGAAATTAGAACAAATATCGTTACCTTTCGATGCAAATAAACTACTTCCATTTTCGCTAACTTAAAACTTTGAAATTAATTTATCGCGCTCAAATCTATCAATCACATGCTCGCACTCTATTTTAGTAATCGATTTCGTTATATCATGATCAGTATTATTCAGGAACAAGAAGATTTATTTATTGCTGAGTGCTGATCAAACACGCCAGGTTGAGGTTGCAGAGTAATTTATGTGTGAACTTAAATGCTACGCAACGATGTCTGTGATTTAGTCGAAATGGATCTTGGATATTCGATAATCAATGCTCGTAAAACGTACAACAATCGTACGTGGGCTAACTCAGTAGTTATCTGACATGTGACACGGATGTAATATTTAGTATAGTGCTTTATGTGTCGTCGGATGAAATTTATATATTTCCATTTCGATAGTTCACAAAGTGTTTATCATGCCACCAGCCAATTGGATTTTGCATCGCCATTCAGTACAATATTAATCGTCACTCAAACGTTTGCCCGAGTTTTAGGTTTTGGCACACTCGTGAGAGTTTCAGTGTGCAGCTGCACCCAATGCCCTAGCTGGTTGCGTTCCTTTCTTGATCCTCTTTTAAGACCGATCAATATTCAAACAATATCGGCCTGTTGGATCTTTCTCACAGGTCGCTGAACGATCACATCAAAAGTCAGGTTGGGATAAATGATAAATGGTAAAACATGGGAAAATAGCAAAACATCAATCATTCATTACATTTTACTATCAAACACGAGGAAGGTTTCGCCAACCTTGTTTGTAGCCAACTGGATTACAATACTAACCACACACGCAATCATTTTCTACATCATTCAATGTAATGATACTTTAAATTTGATAGCGATTGACAAACTATTGATTGTTCTAGTTTTCTGCCGACGTGCAGAAACCAGTGTGGAAAAGTTCATCGCAAGATTTAGTAGTTTATTACCAATCTGATGATTCGAGTTGACAGACTGAAAACATTGCATACGCTGCTATTCCATTGCCAATTTGTTGATTGAAAGTTTTTGTTTGTATTCATGAAATAATTGTTATTCGTCACGGATATGTCTTTGACATATTGCCGGTCGCAATCGAGCGCTTGTGATATCGCAATCAACTTAAGAATAATCTTACTCTAAATTGCCAATACAAACCCACTATGTGATTGATTAATTTCATTTGACTGCTAGTATATTTGGTCATCTACTGTATATTTGATTGATTCGCTAAAAGAAAATTTGTTGTGGTAAATATGAGGTGTATTACTTTTACTTGATATTTGTATTGTTCGAGATTACTGCAGAACGGACTTGAATTCTATTTGATGAACACAATAAATTAAAGCATACACTTTGAAACTTATGTTTATGACTGATTTGTTAGTAATAATTATTATGATTTGTTACAATTTCTCAGCGGTGTGGAGGCCGTTGTTGAAATGTCACTGCTTCTGCTAAATAAAATGCTATCAAAATGCGCACGAATGGCTGCCAAGACCCTATTTGATAATGTGACTGACAATAGCATTACGCAAACCTCCCACGAACTGAGAAAACAGTTCAGTCTCTAGTAATTGCAACGTTTTGTGTACTTGTTGACTTTATTTTGAAGTATTGCTAATATGAGGCAAAAGCCTAGAGCATTTTATTCTTCAACGACTTTCTAAATCCGACATTGAACGCGGACGTAAAAGATGCCTTGGGAATCGAAGAATCTTCCAATTTCGATTACTGCAGCATAAATTTCCAAGAAGATTACGCAAAATCTTTTAACGAAATCATGCTAGAAACCTTACATTATTGTACCGTTAAAAGCGTTTATTTGGCAAGCAATGACATCACGTTATTTTTCCAAACGAGAACAATTGAAAGTAAAGTAGCTAGTACAAGTACTCGTTTCCTTCCATTAGAAATGATCGTGCATCAAATTTATGGTTGGTGCTGTCCAAATAAAGTGACTTAATGACACATGCCACGCCATTATCCGTGAAGCAATCGATTGATTGCAAAATATACCCCACCCATTTAAACGTCGATACGCTTAACAAAATTAAGTTAAAACCGGAAATATCGTCTTAATTGCCTGCTGGTTTCGAATCACACCAAGCAAGATGTTTTCAACTGATTCTTTAGTTATAATAACTAATCGTAGAGTATGAGTATGTAAGCTCAAACAAAAAGAAAGCGTAGTAAACTCGAAACCTTGTCTTTGTTTTTTGTTATATGTGGATATCGTCTGCATTGATATGAGGTTTGCGACGTCATCGCTTGAGTACTGGCCACATATAACCTTCCACTCATTGTTTACCGTGTGCGCTCTTGGGTTCGGAGAAGTATCTCTTGTGTTCCATGAATCTTTTTACATGCCTTCATACACGAGACCAACGATTGACTTTGGAGCGTAGCTGCAAAGAGTGTGTTGCGATTCGACCGATCAGGTCTCATCAGAGCAGTTGTTGATCGACAATCGCCAAGAAATTATACAACAAAGCGTAGCCTGAACTTACATCATACAAAGCCTAAACTAGATTCACCCTTGGGGAAGTGCTGTCCGTATTTTGTCACTCGTCAGTCAGTGGCGGATGTTGTATACGCATTACGACATGCTTACTGGTAAACAAGCGTAAAGCAATTTTGTCGTTCAGATTCAATAAAGATTCAATATCAGATTCAATAAATTTTCAACGCTTTTAAAAGCTAGTAATTTCAAAGCCAACATTTGATATGTCGTCAAAAATACGATTGACGATACAATCTTTATGATCTATACTGCAACTAGCAAGCGATAGGATGAGATATACCGGGATGACCACACATTGTCCATATTGCATATTACTAATTCTCTTGATGCAAACAAATGCGACGAGAGGTCGCCGTCAATGATAAAATGACAAACGAGTCAGTAACATGCACGTGATACGGAACAACATTTGCTTGAAGATAATTTTTGATCTGGTCAATATTCCATTTTCCTCGGAAGTTTGTCATTTAAATGCTGTGACGTGACTAGAATAATGCGTTTCGGAAGTGAATAAAGTTTCGTACACCAGGAGGATATATAAACGGCATCCGATCAGATACATGATATAAACGAAAGAAAGTAACACAAAGTATATATTATACTGTTTTGAAACTTTTCGAACGTAACAAGAAGATCTCTACATAAAACCTCAGTAAGTACAATTAAGATTTCTCAAGTTTAAACAAAACCTGTAATTATTGTTTTAGACGTCAGCAATGTCATTTGTTAGATAACTGTAGCATAAACGGTGTGGCGTCGGTAAGTAAGAAGTGCAATTTAATGCGTTTGATAAAAGTTGGCCAATCACTTCCAGATGAACGACACGCTATTTACTCTATGATGTCACAGAAGATTTTGACACCAAACTTACTTTAGTTCTTCCGTGATTTGTGCCAAGCTCATAGTATCTACGGAAGAGTTAAATACTGTATTAAGCAAATATAATTGGCTCAACTGATGAATTGATTAAAAATAGAAGCCGGCGTTTGCGAGTTGAGCCCCATGGGATAGAGATACGGCAATCGAGGTTGATACCGTAAACCTCATCAAAATTGGGCTAGGCACACCATTCCTAAACAGTCATCAATGCATATTGCAGACTGATAGCGCCATCACCAATCAGGCGGACTGCCATTGGTTGATGTCAAGTCGCTACTAACCCAGTGAAGCAACGGGGTTTCGCTTGCAAAGTCATCGGTTTCATCAGTGGAGTAGTAAAGACTAAAATCAAACGATCGAATTAGGCTAAACGGAATTTACGGCTTTCGTTTATTGTTTTTTTCTTTCAAATTTGTTATCCAATAAGCAATCTTGGCTTTTAACACTCTGATTTCAAATTTATGATCACATTGAAAAACTTTGTCAAGACTAATAAAGCCTTACACAACAACATAGCATATGTAAAGTAGTTAATTAATTTTAATCTGTAATTTCGTTGTATCATTTCATTCGCCTACAACACTTATCAACCGAAATTGACAGACAAGTTAACAACGATTTGTAACATTTCAGTGGCACCGCAATCCCTGATCAGCTTAACGCCCTCCGAACTTCAATTTGGGGCAGGAGTGAGCCAAGAAAATGCATCATTTCCTCAATTTCAATCAAACCCGATAGACGAGATCAATGAACCCGATCTTTCATCGCCACTCATCGTCGACCCTGAACCTAGTTCGTGCTCGATTCGTCATTCCACGAGTTCTCTATATGCGAAAGGTGTAGGAAGTACGATACAGGCCGGATCTGATCAATTTTCTTTTCTATGCTGGCTATTGCTTTCTTCTGCATTTCCTCCAACTCCCTATTACGTGTTCGGGCAGCAATTCAATGGCCAAATGCATTACATGACCTATGAAAGTGATTCCGACGTGCTCCGCTACCGACCTAATACAATCGATCCTTCGCAAATCGACTTGGAGAGCTCCGAACTGGACCCGCGTTTATTCCGTTATAACGCAAATAACTTGGTGGTCGCATCTACAAGCACGCCACGATATGCTGTGTTAAACCATGACAACTACAACGTCGAAACATTAAATGACATACGAAATGAGTGGCAAATTCTCTGATCGAAGAAGAGCACTATGAAATACTGTAGATTCGTCTTTAGTCAACTTGAACTTTATTTGGAGGGAATGAGTAAAAACAATTAGGGCATCGGGGATCTTTGCAATGCACTGTTTGATGGCCATATTTACGCATAAACGAATATCTCATAAATAAGCGTTTGGTATGTCGAGACATACTACATGTTTTGCTTATGCTATTTTGTTTAAAAAATCAAAAGAAAACTTTGCTGCTGGCATCTATAGATACAGTACGCTGCTCGGTTTTCTCTAACACGGACACAAAGTGGACATAGTCGATGTTTATTGGAAACCCATTACATTATGAATCCCAAACCAAAGTTTTCAATTTAAGACTGTTGTTGTAATGAATCTCAACTAGGTCATAATTGTGTGGTTATGTTTTTATTTTTGCATAATGCAAACAATTGATATCCGTCCTCGAACTTTAGTAACATTTATTTTCATGCATATTGTAATCAAAAACTGTCTTTGTTATTCAAATGGATTTATTATACTTGTCAGAGTTGGAAAAAAATAAACACACCATTGCTCCATTTGACCACGGTCGTAATATATGCTTCAAGTCATGAGAAAATCATAATTTATTTATCTAGAACAAGCTGTGTTCAAACCCACGTTGGAGCTGGCCGAACTGATGTTTCAGTGCAATATGGTCAATCTTTATCGTGGCAACTTGCAATGCAACCAAGTAAAGTAACTCGTTACGGGCCATTTCTGTGGGACACAAGTTGATCAATAATCAAACGATGAGAGCTTTCAAATCACAATCTGACCAATACAAGCCAGTGTCTATTCGTGTTGACAATCATCACTAAATTCACTCGTTATCACATATTGCTGCACACCGGTTTATTGTTTACTTCTCACTGTCGCCAGCTTGCCTAGGTTTGGTTTGTTTTCTTGTACAATGCTGTATTGTTTAAAAGTATTTTGAAAATTAATTACATATGATATCATTGCAATTATCGGCGTGTTAATTTAGCCTACTAAATCGTTTGAAAGTGAGCTTTCTTAGACATGCGGTTATATTGGATCAATGGTTAAACTTTTGACTACGACTTATCGCATTTAGAGTATGGATAAAGTATTAGATTGATTCACGTCTCTAGATTTTATTGGATTTCCTACAAGTAGTAAACTCACCACTAGGTCTATGTTTCAGTAAAGACAATGCGACGCTTTCCGCTGCACCCTAATAATCTTGGCTGACTATTTGTGTATTGAAATACTCTTGCATCTTCAGACGATCAGGCTATTCTCAAGCTTTTCTGTTACGTGATGTCGTTTTTAAAGAACACAAAGTTGTCAATCGAAACGGAAGTCGGCAGCGTGATGCAGTGGACTGAACGTCAGACTTGTAGTCGAATACTTGAGAGTTGATCGTTCAGAACGCGACGTTGAATGCGTCATGGCTATACAAATCGTACCATTGTCCTCGTTTTCCCTGTCTCCTCCACATCTGAAAGCAGATAACTCAGCTTCAGTTCAGGTGGAATTAAAGTCGTAGTCACTATTTGATCTCGTCATGTTTATGAAATGTTCAAAGCAAATTTTGATGTAGCAAATATGGAAACAAGATCTTTCAATCAAGATGACATTACTGAAGCAAATGGTTTAGGACTTCCATTATCATTGACAACAAAACATGTTTCATACCAGCGATATTAAATATTTCTAAATAAATATCCAAATGCCTTCCTAACATGAATGTTGAATCTGATCAATGCAAACGATCAACTCGTCAGTTAAAGAAATTAGAACAAATATCGTTACCTTTCGATGCAAATAAACTACTTCCATTTTCGCTAACTTAAAACTTTGAATTTAATTTATCGCGCTCAAATCTATCAGTCACATGCTCGCACTCTATTTTAGCAATCGATTTCGCTATATCATGATCAGTATTATTCAGGAACAAGAAGATTTATTTATTGCTGAGTGCTGATCAAACACGCCAGGTTGAGGTTGCAGAGTAATTTATGTGTGAACTTAAATGCTACGCAACGATGTCTGTGATTTAGTCGAAATGGATCTTGGATATTCGATAATCAATGCTCGTAAAACGTACAACAACCGTACGTGGGCTAACTCAGTAGTTATCTGACATGTGACACGGATGTAATATTTAGTATAGTGCTTTATGTGTCGTCGGATGAAATTTATATATTTCCATTTCGATAGTTCACAAAGTGTTTATCATGCCACCAGCCAATTGGATTTTGCATCGCCATTCAGTACAATAATAATCGTCACTCAAACGTTTGCCCGAGTTTTAGGTTTTGGCACACTCGTGAGAGTTTCAGTGTGCAGCTGCTCCCAATGCCCTAGCTGGTTGCGTTCCTTTCTTGATCCTCTTTTAAGACCGATCTATATTCAAACAATATCGGCCTGTTGGATCTTTCTCACAGGTCGCTGAACGATCACATCAAAAGTCAGGTTGGGATAAATGATAAATGGTAAAATATGGGAAAATAGCAAAACATCAATCATTCATTACATTTTACTATCAAACACGTGGAAGGTTTCGCCAACCTTGTTTGTAGCCAACTGGATTACAATACTAACCACACACGCAATCATTTTCTGCATCATTCAATGTAATGATACTTTAAATTTGATAGCGATTGACAAACTATTGATTGTTCTAGTTTTCTGCCGACGTGCAGAAACCAGTGTGGAAAAGTTCATCGCAAGATTTAGTAGTTTATTACCAATCTGATGATTCGAGTTGACAGACTGAAAACATTGCATACGCTGCTATTCCATTGCCAATTTGTTGATTGAAAGTTTTTGTTTGTATTCATAAAATAATTGTTATTCGTCACGGATATGTCTTTGACATATTGCCGGTCGCAATCGAGCGCTTGTGATATCGCAATCAACTTAAGAATAATCTTACTCTAAATTGCCAATACAAACCCACTATGTGATTGATTAATTTCATTTGACTGCTAGTATATTTGGTCATCTACTGTATATTTGATTGATTCGCTAAAAGAAAATTTGTTGTGGTAAATATGAGGTGTATTACTTTTACTTGATATTTGTATTGTTCGAGATTACTGCAGAACGGACTTGAATTCTATTTGATGAACACAATAAATTAAAGCATACACTTTGAAACTTATGTTTATGACTGATTTGTTAGTAATAATTATTATGATTTGTTACAATTTCTCAGCGGTGTGGAGGCCGTTGTTGAAATGTCACTGCTTCTGCTAAATAAAATGCTATCAAAATGCGCACGAATGGCTGCCAAGACCCTATTTGATAATGTGACTGACAATAGCATTACGCAAACCTCCCACGAACTGAGAAAACAGTTTAGTCTCTAGTAATTGGTACGTTTTGTGTACTTGTTGACTTTATTTTGAAGTATTGCTAATATGAGGCAAAAGCCTAGAGCATTTTATTCTTCAACGACTTTCTAAATCCGACATTGAACGCGGACGTAAAAGATGCCTTGGGAATCGAAGAATCTTCCAATTTCGATTACTGCAGCATAAATTTCCAAGAAGATTACGCAAAATCTTTTAACGAAATCATGCTAGAAACCTTACATTATTGTACCGTTAAAAGCGTTTATTTGGCAAGCAATGACGTCACGTTATTTTTCCAAACGAGAACAATTGAAAGTAAAGTAGCTAGTGCAAGAACTCGTTTCCTTCCATTAGAAATGATCGTGCATCAAATTTATGGTTGGTGCTGTCCAAATAAAGTGACTTAATGACACATGCCACGCCATTATCCGGGAAGCAATCGATTGATTGCAAAATACACCCCACCCATTTAAACGTCGATACGCTTAAGAAAATTAAGTTAAAACCGGAAATATCGTCTTAATTGCCTGCTGGTTTCGAATCACACCAAGCAAGATGTTTTCAACTGATTCTTTAGTTATAATAACTAATCGTAGAGTATGAGTATGTAAGCTCAAACAAAAAGAAAGCGTAGTAAACTCGAAACCTTGTCTTTGTTTTTTGTTATACTGTTAGTGGATATCGTCTGCATTGATATGAGGTTTGCGACGTCATCGCTTGAGTACTGGCCACATATAACCTTCCACTCATTGTTTACCGTGTGCGCTCTTGGGTTCGGAGAAGTATCTCTTGTGTTCCATGAATCTTTTTACATGCCTTCATACACGAGACCAACGATTGACTTTGGAGCGTAGCTGCAAAGAGTGTGTTGCGATTCGACCGATCAGGTCTCATCAGAGCAGTTGTTGATCGACAATCGCCAAGAAATTATACAACAAAGCGTAGCCTGAACTTACATCATACAAAGCCTAAACTAGATTCACCCTTGGGGAAGTGCTGTCCGTATTTTGTCACTCGTCAGTCAGTGGCGGATGTTGTATACGCATTACGACATGCTTACTGGTAAACAAGCGTAAAGCAATTTTGTCGTTCAGATTCAATAAAGATTCAATATCAGATTCAATAAATTTTCAACGCTTTTAAAAGCTAGTAATTTCAAAGCCAACATTTGATATGTCGTCAAAAATACGATTGACGATACAATCTTTATGATCTATACTGCAACTAGCAAGCGATAGGATGAGATATACCGGGGTGACCACACATTGTCCATATTGCATATTACTAATTCTCTTGATGCAAACAAATGCGACGAGAGGTCGCCGTCAATGATGAAATGACAAACGAGTCAGTAACATGCACGTGATACGGAACAACATTTGCTTGAAGATAATTTTTGATCTGGTCAATATTCCATTTTCCTCGGAAGTTTGTCATTTAAATGCTGTGACGTGATTAGAATAATGCGTTTCGGAAGTGAATAAAGTTTCGTACACCAGGAGGATATATAAACGGCATCCGATCAGATACATGATATAAACGAAAGAAAGTAACACAAAGTATATATTATACTGTTTTGAAACTTTTCGAACGTAACAAGAAGATCTCTACATAAAACCTCAGTAAGTACAATTAAGATTTCTCAAGTTTAAACAAAACCTGTAATTATTGTTTTAGACGTCAGCAATGTCATTTGTTAGATAACTGTAGCATAAACGGTGTGGCGTCGGTAAGTAAGAAGTGCAATTTAATGCGTTTGATAAAAGTTGGCCAATCACTTCCAGATGAACGACACGCTATTTACTCTATGATGTCACAGAAGATTTTGACACCAAACCTACTTTAGTTCTTCCGTGATTTGTGCCAAGCTCATAGTATCTACGGAAGAGTTAAATACTGTATTAAGCAAATATAATTGGCTCAACTGATGAATTGATTAAAAATAGAAGCCGGCGTTCGCGAGTTGAGCCCTATGGGATAGAGATACGGCAATCGAGGTTGATACCGTAAACCTCATCAAAATTGGGCTAGGCACACCATTCCTAAACAGTCATCAATGCATATTGCAGACTGATAGCGCCATCACCAATCAGGCGGACTGCCATTGGTTGATGTCAAGTCGCTACTAACCCAGTGAAGCAACGGGGTTTCGCTTGCAAAGTCATCGGTTTCATCAGTGGAGTAGTAAAGACTAAAATCAAACGATCGAATTAGGCTAAACGGAATTTACGGCTTTCGTTTATTGTTTTTTTCTTTCAAATTTGTTATCCAATAAGCAATCTTGGCTTTTAACACTCTGATTTCAAATTTATGATCACATTGAAAAACTTTGTCAAGACTAATAAAGCCTTACACAACAACATAGCATATGTAAAGTAGTTAATTAATTTTAATCTGTAATTTCGTTGTATCATTTCATTCGCCTACAACACTTATCAACCGAAATTGACAGACAAGTTAACAACGATTTGTAACATTTCAGTGGCACCGCAATCCCTGATCAGCTTAACGCCCTCCGAACTTCAATTTGGGGCAGGAGTGAGCCAAGAAAATGCATCATTTCCTCAATTTCAATCAAACCCGATAGACGAGATCAATGAACCCGATCTTTCATCGCCACTCATCGTCGACCCTGAACCTAGTTCGTGCTCGATTCGTCATTCCACGAGTTCTCTATATGCGAAAGGTGTAGGAAGTACGATACAGGCCG
This sequence comes from Trididemnum clinides, assembly GCA_963675345.1. NCBI lineage: Eukaryota > Metazoa > Chordata > Ascidiacea > Aplousobranchia > Didemnidae > Trididemnum > Trididemnum clinides. The sequence goes on along the minus strand of OY776296.1, from coordinate 13,100,834 downwards.
GATCTGATCAATTTTCTTTTTTATGCTGGCTATTGCTTTCTTCTGCATTTCCTCCAACTCCCTATTACGTGTTCGGGCAGCAATTCAATGGCCAAATGCATTACATGACCTATGAAAGTGATTCCGACGTGCTCCGCTACCGACCTAATACAATCGATCCTTCGCAAATCGACTTGGAGAGCTCCGAACTGGACCCGCGTTTATTCCGTTATAACGCAAATAACTTGGTGGTCGCATCTACAAGCACGCCACGATATGCTGTGTTAAACCATGACAACTACAACGTCGAAACATTAAATGACATACGAAATGAGTGGCAAATTCTCTGATCGAAGAAGAGCACTATGAAATACTGTAGATTCGTCTTTAGTCAACTTGAACTTTATTTGGAGGGAATGAGTAAAAACAATTAGGGCATCGGGGATCTTTGCAATGCACTGTTTGATGGCCATATTTACGCATAAACGAATATCTCATAAATAAGCGTTTGGTATGTCGAGACATACTACATGTTTTGCTTATGCTATTTTGTTTAAAAAATCAAAAGAAAACTTTGCTGCTGGCATCTATAGATACAGTACGCTGCTCGGTTTTCTCTAACACGGACACAAAGTGGACATAGTCGATGTTTATTGGAAACCCATTACATTATGAATCCCAAATCAAAGTTTTCAATTTAAGACTGTTGTTGTAATGAATCTCAACTAGGTCATAATTGTGTGGTTATGTTAATATTTTTGCATAATGCAAACAATTGATATCCGTCCTCGAACTTTAGTAACATTTATTTTCATGCATATTGTAATCAAAAACTGTCTTTGTGAGTGTCGGCGCTAGGCCAGGTGAGTTCCTCCCCGAAAACTATACGTGGGCCCCTTTTTCCGCAAACAAAGTGAACCGTAAAAATTATACAAAATGCGATTGCATCCAATTTTGCGTCTACGTACCCTAGTTTGAAATCTACGTACGTAATTTGATACGACATTTTCGTACGTAAATCGCATCGTATTCTGTGTAAAGCCTCCTTAAATCCTTAAGCCAATCGCTGGTCGATGAAGAAACTGACTCTGACTCGTCTAATGAAAATAAATTTAATACAAAGAAGATAACGTATATTTAATACAGGTTTCAAAATGTTTTTCGGCGAGCCTTTTCGGCAGCAAACACATCAATTATGCGGTCGAGTACTAAATCTCGTACGGAAGAGCTTTTTATCGAAATTGTAGCTAGAGATGTTAGCCTTTCGTCCATCATGGTGGATCGATGGAAGGTTTTGATTAGCTTCAGTTTGCTGAAACTTCTCTCAGCGCCAGCTACTGAGACCGGGCAGGTCAACAAAACTCGAAGAGCTATGGACAAATTTGGATATACTTCCAGCATATGCTTTCGATAGATATAGCTCAGAAAATCGTTGGCTGTTTTGAGATCTTCTTTATTTTCTTTCACGATGACCACGAACCGTTCCAACTCCTCATTCATTTCCACAGGGTCAATATCGCCCATTGTTTCATAAAATATTTGGCATGCATTAAGTAAACGATTGTGCCCGTATACTTGCAATAAACTTTCTTGATTATAAAGAAAATTAAAAATTGCACCCACAGTGTGCATTTGCTCGAAGCGTTCTTTTAAAGAAGATAGAGCATGATCCATTAGTGGCAAAAAAAAATTTGCTTTGAATTTTTCTTCTGGCGACATCTCGCTACCTTCATCTTCTGCTTCGTATTCGAACAGCCTCCTTCTTCTTCTGGTTCTACTCTCAGCGAAACTCCTCTCAATTTGCAAACCTTCAGCAATTTCACGTGCCGTGGCTACCGCGCCGCTGTACCCGTCTTCGCGATATTTCTTTAAAACTTCCTCAGTTGCTTTGATTTCTTTTTCAACTACTTCCATAGAAACACCAGTGGTTTGCATAACTTTGCTCGTCTTGTTGATGTGAAAAAGAATATCATGCCAAACTACAATTGACAAAATGAAGCTCCATGTTTCAATTCGAAGTATCAATGAACGAACATCATTGATTGTTTGACCATCTTTTTTTTCGAAGCAGTAGTTTTCCAATTCCTTCAATGCTTTTATCACTTCATCCAAATGGTATCGTAAAGGTGAGATGCAATTGATGCGACTCTCCCAGCGAGTAGCTGATTGGGATTTGAGTGAGAGCGGAACATTCTTTTTTAGTATCGTCCATCGTTGCGTTGAAGAGGAAAACAGTGAATACAATTGCGTTAACACACCAAAAAATACCAATGCTTCAGTAGAAGATTTCACACTGTCGACTACAACTAAATTAAGCGAATGATTAGCACACGGAACATACAGCGCTTTTGGATTGATTTTCAGTAATCTCGCTTGAAAACCAGCTTCTTTTCCTTTCATGTTCGCCCCATTATCGTAGCACTGGCCTCGACAGTCAGCAAGATCTAGTCTTAATTCTTCGGAGCGCTTTAAAAAGACATTGAGCAAACCTTCGCCAGTGCTGTTATTGACACTCAAATAGCCAAAAAATGCCTCTTTTACTCTTGCACCGTGTTCATCATCACATTGAACGAAACGAAAAATGACGGTCATTTGTTCTTGATGTGATATATCCGGAGTACAATCAAGAATTATAGAGTAATATTTGGCTTGTTTCAGCTGCGTGAGAAGTGCGTTTTCAGTTTCTTTTGCAACTAAATTTATCAGCTCGTTCTGAATACGTTTGCTCAAATAGTGTTGCTTAGTTTTGTGCCGGATAATCCTATTTTGCAACTCATTCAAGACGGGATCTCTCTTCGCCAGTAATTCAAATAAACCCAAAAAATTTCCATTTTGCGATGATCCCAGTGTTTCGTCGGATCCTCTAAAAGCCAAATTTCTTTCACCCAAAAATATTACGATGTCTATTAGACGCTCCAAAACATTCCTCCAAAATGTTCTTTCTGCAAGAAAAATCTTCATTGCTTGTTTATCCACCGTAGATTGAGTGTTAATACCCTCCTTAAGCAAAAGCCATTGGTTAAAACTCTTTTTATGAGAAGCACCGTTTTCATGATCCTTTAACTTCTTGGAAAACCCTTCCCATGTATTGATGTCCCTACTAAACGGACTAGCTAAGTTGCCAAAAAGTTTGCAGCTGAAGCAGAATGCTTTGTCAGAATCTTCAGAGTACATCAGCCATGACCGAGGAACAGCCTCGCCATTACTCAAAATGCGTTTGTAATGAATAGAAGAAAATCGTCTTCTAGCTGCGTTGTATGGAAAATTTGTTACAACTTGCCGAGGTCCTCTTCTGATGATGTCAACCCGTTGCGGATCTGATATGACGTCAGGCCACTTCCCTGGGTCCCTATGGAGAGGGTCAAACGAACTGTGGGGAAGTGACGATGAAGTATCGATGGCCGCATTTTTTGCCCCCATAGACGTACATGGCACTGATGGTAGATTTAGTTCAACCGATTCACACAAGACATTTTCTGATTCTGCAGTTGACGCTGCTGCTGCTGAAACTAAGCTCAAAGTATCGCTGATAGGGACGGCTGGCAAAGTAGCACTATCTGTTTCAGTTTCTGCTCTGCTAACGGAAAAAAACTGTGTTAATTTGGTAAGCTTTTTAACTGATTCCTGAGCAGCAGCTGCTTCTTTTCTTTTCTGTGCTCCACTTTTATGGCGTTTCATGTTTCCGATAGACTATTTTTAAAAAATAGCTTCTAAATTATATATGCACGTAATTGGCTATTTTCAACTTCGAATTAACTCTAAAATCGATTAATATATTTTAATATATTTTCAACTTCGAATTAACTCTAAGCATTGTCACAATTAAACTATAAATATTGAAAAACTAACTTCATATCTTTCTTAATCTAAAAATGCAGTAATCTATTTACAGTACTCTGTTTCCTTCACAGTAGCTGCAACCAACGAACTGGTCAGCTTTTTGGCAATTAGCTTCAAAAATTCATCATCTGACTATGACGTAACTATACGGCATCTGACTGACTAAATGGTTGTAAAGTTACTTTTAAAGGCAAAAGCACTCGTTAAGAAAATTTGACTTATCTTATACGATACAAATGAGTCAAAGCGTCGAAAGCAATCAGAATCGAAACATGAAACAGTAGATCAAAATACTCAAAGTCGAAACTTGAATATTGGTCTTTGGTTGGTATTCAATAAGCGGGGCCCCTGACCAGGCCTGGGCCCCGCCCCGATCGGGGGGTTCGGGGGGCGGTTCCGCCGGCCCTGGTCTTTGTTATTCATATTGATTTATTATACTTGTCAGAGTTGGAAAAAAATAAACACACCATCGCTCCATTTGACCACGATCGATAAATATGCTTCAAGTCATGAGAAAATCATAATTTATTTATCTAGAACAAGCTGTGTTCAAATCCACGTTGGAGCTGGCCGAACTGATGTTTCAGTGCATTATTCAGTGCATTTCAGTGAGCTGATGTTTCAGTGCATTATGGTCAATCTTTATCGTGGCAACTTGCAATGCAACCAAGTAAAGTAACTCGCTACGGGCCATTCCTGTGGGACACAAGTTGATCAATAATCAAACGATGAGAGCTTTCAAATCACAATCTGACCAATACAAGCCAGTGTCTATTCGTGTTGACAATCATCACTAAATTCACTCGTTATCACATATTGCTGCAAAACAGTTTATTGTTTACTTCTCACTGTCGCCAGCTTGCCTAGGTTTGGTTTGTTTTCTTGTACAATGCTGTATTGTTTAAAAGTATTTTGAAAATTAATTACATATGATATCATTGCAATTATCGGCGTGTTAATTTAGCTTACTAAATCGTTTGAAAGTGAGCTTTCTTAGACATGCGGTTATATTGGATCAATGGTTAAACTTTTGACTACGACTTATCGCATTTAGAGTATGGATAAAGTATTAGATTGATTCACGTCTCTAGATTTTATTGGATTTCCTACAAGTAGTAAACTCACCACTAGGTCTATGTTTCAGTAAAGACAATGCGACACTTTCCGCTGCACCCAAATAATCTTGGCTGACTATTTGTGTATTGAAATATTCTTGCATCTTCAGACGATCAGGCTATTCTCAAGCTTTTCTGTTACGTGATGTCGTTTTTAAAGAACACAAAGTTGTCAATCGAAACGGAAGTCGGCAGCGTGATGCAGCAAACTGAACGTCAAACTTGTAGTCGAAAAATTGTAAGTTGATCGTTCAGAACGCGACGTTGAATGCGTCATGACTAAACAAAACGTACCATTGCCCTCGTTTTCCCTGTCTCCTCCACATCTGAAAGCAGATAACTCAGCTTCAGTTCAGGTGGAATTAAAGTCGTAGTCACTATTTGATCTCGTCATGTTTATGAAATGTTCAAAGCAAATTTTGATGTAGCAAATATGGAAACAAGATCTTTCAATCAAGATGACATTACTGAAGCAAATGGTTTAGAACTTCCATTATCATTGACAACAAAACATGTTTCATACCAGCGGTATTAAATATTTCTAAATAAATATCCAAATGCCTTCCTAACATGAATGTTGAATCTGATCAATGCAAACGATCAACTCGTCAGTTAAAGAAATTAGAACAAATATCGTTACCTTTCGATGCAAATAAACTACTTCCATTTTCGCTAACTTAAAACTTTGAAATTAATTTATCGCGCTCAAATCCATCAATCACATGCTCGCACTCTATTTTAGCAATCGATTTCGCTATATCATGATCAGTATTATTCAGGAACAAGAAAATTTATTTATTGCTGAGTGCTGATCAAACACGCCAGGTTGAGGTTGCAGAGTAATTTATGTGTGAACTTAAATGCTACGCAACGATGTCTGTGATTTAGTTAAAATGGATCTTGGATATTCGATAATCAATGCTCGTAAAACGTACAACAATCGTACGTGGGCTAACTCAGTAGTTATCTGACATGTGACACGGATGTAATATTTAGTATAGTGTTTTTTGTGTCGTTGGATGGAATTTATAAATTCACATTTCGATAGTTCACAAAGTGTTAATCCTGCCACCAGCCAATTGGATTTTGCATCGCCATTCAGTACAATAATAATCGTCACTCAAACGTTTGCCCAAGTTTTAGGTTTTGGCACACTCGTGAGAGTTTCAGTGTGCAGCTGCTCCCAATGCCCTAGCTGGTTGCGTTCCTTTCTTGATCCTCTTTTATGACCGATCTATATTCAAACAATATCGGCCTGTTGGATCTTTCTCACAGGTCGCTGAACGATCACATCAAAAGTCAGGTTGGGATAAATGATAAATGGTAAAGTATGGGAAAATAGCAAAACATCAATCATTCATTACATTTTACTATCAAATACGAGGAAGGTTTCGCCAACCTTGTTTGTAGCCAACTGGATTACAATACTAACCACACACGCAATCATTTTCTACATCATTCAATGTAATGATACTTTAAATTTGATAGCGATTGACAAACTATTGATTGTTCTAGTTTTCTGCCGACGTGCAGAAACCAGTGTGGAAAAGTTCATCGCAAGATTTAGTAGTTTATTACCAATCTGATGATTCGAGTTGACAGGCTGAAAACATTGCATACGCTGCTATTCCATTGCCAATTTGTTGATTGAAAGTTTTTGTTTGTATTCATAAAATAATTGTTATTCGTCACGGATATGTCTTTGACATATTGCCGGTCGCAATCGAGCGCTTGTGATATCGCAATTAATTTAAGAATAATCTTACTCTAAATTGCCAATACAAACCCACTATGTGATTGATTAATTTCATTTGACTGCTAGTATATTTGGTCATCTACTGTATATTTGATTGGTTCGCTAAAAGAAAATTTGTTGTGGTAAATATGAGGTGTATTACTTTTACTTGATATTTGTATTGTTCGAGATTACTGCAGAACGGACTTGAATTCTATGTGATGAACACAATAAATTAAAGCATACACTTTGAAACTTATGTTTATGACTGATTTGTTACAATTTCTCAGCGGTGTGGAGGCCGTTGCTGAAATGTCACTGCTTCTGCTAAATAAAATGCTATCAAAATGTGCACGAATGGCTGCCAAGACCCTATTTGATATCGTGGCTGACAATAGCATTACGCAAACCTCCCACGAACTGAGAAAACAGTTCAGTCTCTAGTAATTGGTACGTTTTGTGTACTTGTTGACTTTATTTTGAAGTATTGCTAATATGAGGCAAAAGCCTAGAGCATTTTATTCTTCAACGACTTTCTAGATCCGACATTGAACGCGGACGTAAAAGATGCCTTGGGAATCGAAGAATCTTCCAATTTCGATTACTGCAGCATAAATTTCCAAGAAGATTACGCAAAATCTTTTAACGAAATCATGCTAGAAACCTTACATTATTGTACCGTTAAAAGCGTTTATTTGGCAAGCAATGACATCACGTTTTTTTTCCAAACGAGAACAATTGAAAGTAAAGTAGCTAGTGCAAGAACTCGTTTCCTTCCATTAGAAATGATCGTGCATCAAATTTATGGTTGGTGCTGTCCAAATAAAGTGACTTAATGACACATGCCGTGCCATTATCCGGGAAGCAATCGATTGATTGCAAAATATACCCCACCCATTTAAACGTCGATACGCTTAAGAAAATTAAGTTAAAACCGGAAATATCGTCTTAATTGCCTGCTGGTTTCGAATCACACCAAGCAAGATGTTTTCAACTGATTCTTTAGTTATAATAACTAATCGTAGAGTATGAGTATGTAAGCTCAAACAAAAAGAAAGCGTAGTAAACTCGAAACCTTGTCTTTGTTTTTTGTTATACTGTTAGTGGATATCGTCTGCATTGATATGAGGTTTGCGACGTCATCGCTTGAGTACTGGCCACATATAACCTTTCACTCATTGTTTACCGTGTGCGCTCTTGGGTTCGGAGAAGTATCTCTTGTGTTCCATGAATCTTTTTACATGCCTTCATACACGAGACCAACGATTGACTTTGGAGCGTAGCTGCAAAGAGTGTGTTGCGATTCGATCGATCAGATCTCATCAGAGCAGTTGTTGATCGACAATCGCCAAGAAATTATACAACAAAGCGTAGCCTGAACTTACATCATACAAAGCCTAAACTAGATTCACCCTTGGGGAAGTGCTGTCCGTATTTTGTCACTCGTCAGTCAGTGGCGGATGTTGTATACGCATTACGACATGCTTACTGGTAAACAAGCGTAAAGCAATTTTGTCGTTCAGATTCAATAAAGATGTTTCACAATAAATTTTCAACACTTTTAAAAGCTAGTAATTTCAAAGCCAACATTTGATATGTCGTCAAAAATACGATTGGCGGTACAATCTTTATGTTCTATACTGCAACTAGCAAGCGATAGGATGAGATATACCGGGGTGACCACACATTGTCCATATTGCACATTACTAATTCTCTTGATGCAAACAAATGCGACGAGAGGTTGCCGTCAATGATAAAATGACAAACGAGTCAGTAACATGCACGTGATACGGAACAACATTTGCTTGAAGATAATTTTTGATCTGGTCAATATTCCATTTTCCTCGGAAGTTTGTCATTTAAATGCTGTGACGTGATTAGAATAATGCGTTTCGGAAGTGAATAAAGTTTCGTACACCAGGAGGATATATAAACGGCATCTGATCAGATGCTTGTTATAAACGAAAGAAAGTAACACAAAGTATATATCATACTGTTTTGAAACTTTTCGAACGTAACAAGAAGATCTCTACATAAAACCTCAGTAAGTACAATTAAGATTTCTCAAGTTTAAACAAAACCTGTAATTATTGTTTTAGACGTCAGCAATGTCATTTGTTAGATAACTGTAGCATAAACGGTGTGGCGTCGGTAAGTAAGAAGTGCAATTTAATGCGTTTGATAAAAGTTGGCCAATCACTTCCAGATGAACGACACGCTATTTACTCTATGATGCCACAGAAGATTTTGACACCAAACCTACTTTAGTTCTTCCGTGATTTGTGCCAAGCTCATAGTATCTACGGAAGAGTTAAATACTGTATTAAGCAAATATAATTGGCTCAACTGATGAATTGATTAAAAATAGAAGCCGGCGTTTGCGAGTTGAGCCCTATGGGATAGAGATACGGCAATCGAGGTTGATACCGTAAACCTCATCAAAATTGGGCTAGGCACACCATTCCTAAACAGTCATCAATGCATATTGCAGACTGATAGCGCCATCACCAATCAGGCGGACTGCCATTGGTTGATGTCAAGTCGCTACTAACCCAGTGAAGCAACGGGGTTTCGCTTGCAAAATCATCGGTTTCATCAGTGGAGTAGTAAAGACTAAAATCAAACGATCGAATTAGGCTAAACGGAATTTACGGCTTTCGTTTATTGTTTTTTTCTTTCAAATTTGTTATCCAATAAGCAATCTTGGTTTTTAACACTCTGATTTCAAATTTATGATCACATTGAAAAACTTTGTCAAGACTAATAAAGCCTTACACAACAACATAGCATATGTAAAGTAGTTAATTAATTTTAATCTGTAATTTCGTTGTATCATTTCATTCGCCTACAACACTTATCAACCGAAATTGACAGACAAGTTAACAACGATTTGTAACATTTCAGTGGCACCGCAATCCCTGATCAGCTTAACGCCCTCCGAACTTCAATTTGGGGCAGGAGTGAGCCAAGAAAATGCATCATTTCCTCAATTTCAATCAAACCCGATAGACGAGATCAATGAACCCGATCTTTCATCGCCACTCATCGTCGACCCTGAACCTAGTTCGTGCTCGATTCGTCATTCCACGAGTTCTCTATATGCGAAAGGTGTAGGAAGTACGATACAGGCCGGATCTGATCAATTTTCTTTTTTATGCTGGCTATTGCTTTCTTCTGCATTTCCTCCAACTCCCTATTACGTGTTCGGGCAGCAATTCAATGGCCAAATGCATTACATGACCTATGAAAGTGATTCCGACGTGCTCCGCTACCGACCTAATACAATCGATCCTTCGCAAATCGACTTGGAGAGCTCCGAACTGGACCCGCGTTTATTCCGTTATAACGCAAATAACTTGGTGGTCGCATCTACAAGCACGCCACGATATGCTGTGTTAAACCATGACAACTACAACGTCGAAACATTAAATGACATACGAAATGAGTGGCAAATTCTCTGATCGAAGAAGAGCACTATGAAATACTGTAGATTCGTCTTTAGTCAACTTGAACTTTATTTGGAGGGAATGAGTAAAAACAATTAGGGCATCGGGGATCTTTGCAATGCACTGTTTGATGGCCATATTTACGCATAAACGAATATCTCATAAATAAGCGTTTGGTATGTCGAGACATACTACATGTTTTGCTTATGCTATTTTGTTTAAAAAAATCAAAAGAAAACTTTGCTGCTGGCATCTATAGATACAGTACGCTGCTTGGTTTTCTCTAACACGGACACAAAGTGGACATAGTCGATGTTTATTGGAAACCCATTACATTATGAATCCCAAACCAAAGTTTTCAATTTAAGACTGTTGTTGTAATGAATCTCAACTAGGTCATAATTGTGTGGTTATGTTAATATTTTTGCATAATGCAAACAATTGATATCCGTCCTCGAACTTTAGTAACATTTATTTTCATGCATATTGTAATCAAAAACTGTCTTTGTTATTCAAATGGATTTATTATACTTGTCAGAGTTGGAAAAAAATAAACACACCATTGCTCCATTTGACCACGATCGATAAATATGCTTCAAGTCATGAGAAAATCATAATTTATTTATCTAGAACAAGCTGTGTTCAAACCCACGTTGGAGCTGGCCGAACTGATGTTTCAGTGCATTATGGTCAATCTTTATCGTGGCAACTTGCAATGCAACCAAGTAAAGTAACTCGCTACGGGCCATTTCTGTGGGACACAAGTTGATCAATAATCAAACGATGAGAGCTTTCAAATCACAATCTGACCAATACAAGCCAGTGTCTATTCGTGTTGACAATCATCACTAAATTCACTCGTTATCACATATTGCTGCAAAACAGTTTATTGTTTACTTCTCACTGTCGCCAGCTTGCCTAGGTTTGGTTTGTTTTCTTGTACAATGCTGTATTGTTTAAAAGTATTTTGAAAATTAATTACATATGATATCATTGCAATTATCGGCGTGTTAATTTAGCTTACTAAATCGTTTGAAAGTGAGCTTTCTTAGACATGCGGTTATATTGGATCAATGGTTAAACTTTTGACTACGACTTATCGCATTTAGAGTATGGATAAAGTATTAGATTGATTCACGTCTCTAGATTTTATTGGATTTCCTACAAGTAGTAAACTCACCACTAGGTCTATGTTTCAGTAAAGACAATGCGACGCTTTCCGCTGCACCCTAATAATCTTGGCTGACTATTTGTGTATTGAAATATTCTTGCATCTTCAGACGATCAGGCTATTCTCAAGCTTTTCTGTTACGTGATGTCGTTTTTAAAGAACACAAAGTTGTCAATCGAAACGGAAGTCGGCAGCGTGATGCAGTGGACTGAACGTCAGACTTGTAGTCGAAAAATTGTAAGTTGATCGTTCAGAACGCGACGTTGAATGCGTCATGACTAAACAAAACGTACCATTGCCCTCGTTTTCCCTGTCTCCTCCACATCTGAAAGCAGATAACTCAGCTTCAGTTCAGGTGGAATTAAAGTCGTAGTCACTATTTGATCTCGTCATGTTTATGAAATGTTCAAAGCAAATTTTGATGTAGCAAATATGGAAACAAGATCTTTCAATCAAGATGACATTACTGAAGCAAATGGTTTAGAACTTCCATTATCATTGACAACAAAACATGTTTCATACCAGCGGTATTAAATATTTCTAAATAAATATCCAAATGCCTTCCTAACATGAATGTTGAATCTGATCAATGCAAACGATCAACTCGTCAGTTAAAGAAATTAGAACAAATATCGTTACCTTTCGATGCAAATAAACTACTTCCATTTTCGCTAACTTAAAACTTTGAAATTAATTTATCGCGCTCAAATCTATCAATCACATGCTCGCACTCTATTTTAGCAATCGATTTCGCTATATCATGATCAGTATTATTCAGGAACAAGAAAATTTATTTATTGCTGAGTGCTGATCAAACACGCCAGGTTGAGGTTGCAGAGTAATTTATGTGTGAACTTAAATGCTACGCAACGATGTCTGTGATTTAGTTAAAATGGATCTTGGATATTCGATAATCAATGCTCGTAAAACGTACAACAATCGTACGTGGGCTAACTCAGTAGTTATCTGACATGTGACACGGATGTAATATTTAGTATAGTGTTTTTTGTGTCGTTGGATGGAATTTATAAATTCACATTTCGATAGTTCACAAAGTGTTAATCCTGCCACCAGCCAATTGGATTTTGCATCGCCATTCAGTACAGGGTGGCCGAAAATCCAAGGACACTCTATTTTTAATATTTTAATGCTGTTAAATATGATTGTTTTAATATTCTAATGTTGAGTATATACGTTTCTGTGTGTTTCATTAAAAAATACTGTGTTTTATTAAAAATACATGTATAGTGTCCTGGGACTTTTCTGCCACCCAAAATACATGTATAGTGTCCTGGGACTTTTCGGCCACCCTGTACTATAATAATCGTCACTCAAACGTTTGCCCGAGTTTTAGGTTATGGCACACTCGTGAGAGTTTCAGTGTGCAGCTGCTCCCAATGCCCTAGCTGGTTGCGTTCCTTTCTTGATCCTCTTTTAAGACCGATCTATATTCAAACAATATCGGCCTGTTGGATCTTTCTCACAGGTCGCTGAACGATCACATCAAAAGTCAGGTTGGGATAAATGATAAATGGTAAAGTATGGGAAAATAGCAAAACATCAATCATTCATTACATTTTACTATCAAATACGAGGAAGGTTTCGCCAACCTTGTTTGTAGCCAACTGGATTACAATACTAACCACACACGCAATCATTTTCTACATCATTCAATGTAATGATACTTTAAATTTGATGGCGATTGACAAACTATTGATTGTTCTAGTTTTCTGCCGACGTGCAGAAACCAGTGTGGAAAAGTTCATCGCAAGATTTAGTAGTTTATTACCAATCTGATGATTCGAGTTGACAGGCTGAAAACATTGCATACGCTGCTATTCCATTGCCAATTTGTTGATTGAAAGTTTTTGTTTGTATTCATAAAATAATTGTTATTCGTCACGGATATGTCTTTGACATATTGCCGGTCGCAATTGAGCGCTTGTGATATCGCAATTAATTTAAGAATAATCTTACTCTAAATTGCCAATACAAACCCACTATGTGATTGATTAATTTCATTTGACTGCTAGTATATTTGGTCATCTACTGTATATTTGATTGGTTCGCTAAAAGAAAATTTGTTGTAGTAAATATGAGGTGTATTACTTTTACTTGATATTTGTATTGTTCGAGATTACTGCAGAACGGACTTGAATTCTATGTGATGAACACAATAAATTAAAGCATACACTTTGAAACTTATGTTTATGACTGATTTGTTACAATTTCTCAGCGGTGTGGAGGCCGTTGCTGAAATGTCACTGCTTCTGCTAAATAAAATGCTATCAAAATGCGCACGAATGGCTGCCAAGACCCTATTTGATATCGTGGCTGACAATAGCATTACGCAAACCTCCCACGAACTGAGAAAACAGTTTAGTCTCTAGTAATTGGTACGTTTTGTGTACTTGTTGACTTTATTTTGAAGTATTGCTAATATGAGGCAAAAGCCTAGAGCATTTTATTCTTCAACGACTTTCTAGATCCGACATTGAACGCGGACGTAAAAGATGCCTTGGGAATCGAAGAATCTTCCAATTTCGATTACTGCAGCATAAATTTCCAAGAAGATTACGCAAAATCTTTTAACGAAATCATGCTAGAAACCTTACATTATTGTACCGTTAAAAGCGTTTATTTGGCAAGCAATGACGTCACGTTTTTTTTCCAAACGAGAACAATTGAAAGTAAAGTAGCTAGTGCAAGAACTCGTTTCCTTCCATTAGAAATGATCGTGCATCAAATTTATGGTTGGTGCTGTCCAAATAAAGTGACTTAATGACACATGCCGTGCCATTATCCGGGAAGCAATCGATTGATTGCAAAATATACCCCACCCATTTAAACGTCGATACGCTTAACAAAATTAAGTTAAAACCGGAAATATCGTCTTAATTGCCTGCTGGTTTCGAATCACACCAAGCAAGATGTTTTCAACTGATTCTTTAGTTATAATAACTAATCGTAGAGTATGAGTATGTAAGCTCAAACAAAAAGAAAGCGTAGTAAACTCGAAACCTTGTCTTTGTTTTTTGTTATATGTGGATATCGTCTGCATTGATATGAGGTTTGCGACGTCATCGCTTGAGTACTGGCCACATATAACCTTTCACTCATTGTTTACCGTGTGCGCTCTTGGGTTCGGAGAAGTATCTCTTGTGTTCCATGAATCTTTTTACATGCCTTCATACACGAGACCAACGATTGACTTTGGAGCGTAGCTGCAAAGAGTGTGTTGCGATTCGATCGATCAGATCTCATCAGAGTAGTTGTTGATCGACAATCGCCAAGAAATTATACAACAAAGCGTAGCCTGAACTTACATCATACAAAGCCTAAACTAGATTCATTCTTGGGGAAGTGCTGTCCGTATTTTGTCACTCGTCAGTCAGTGGCGGATGTTGTATACGCATTACGACATGCTTACTGGTAAACAAGCGTAAAGCAATTTTGTCGTTCAGATTCAATAAAGATGTTTCACAATAAATTTTCAACACTTTTAAAAGCTAGTAATTTCAAAGCCAACATTTGATATGTCGTCAAAAATACGATTGGCGGTACAATCTTTATGATCTATACTGCAACTAGCAAGCGATAGGATGAGATATACCGGGGTGACCACACATTGTCCATATTGCATATTACTAATTCTCTTGATGCAAACAAATGCGACGAGAGGTTGCCGTCAATGATAAAATGACAAACGAGTCAGTAACATGCACGTGATACGGAACAACATTTGCTTGAAGATAATTTTTGATCTGGTCAATATTCCATTTTCCTCGGAAGTTTGTCATTTAAATGCTGTGACGTGATTAGAATAATGCGTTTCGGAAGTGAATAAAGTTTCGTACACCAGGAGGATATATAAACGGCATCTGATCAGATGCTTGTTATAAACGAAAGAAAGTAACACAAAGTATATATTATACTGTTTTGAAACTTTTCGAACGTAACAAGAAGATCTCTACATAAAACCTCAGTAAGTACAATTAAGATTTCTCAAGTTTAAACAAAACCTGTAATTATTGTTTTAGACGTCAGCAATGTCATTTGTTAGATAACTGTAGCATAAACGGTGTGGCGTCGGTAAGTAAGAAGTGCAATTTAATGCGTTTGATAAAAGTTGGCCAATCACTTCCAGATGAACGACACGCTATTTACTCTATGATGCCACAGAAGATTTTGACACCAAACCTACTTTAGTTCTTCCGTGATTTGTGCCAAGCTCATAGTATCTACGGAAGAGTTAAATACTGTATTAAGCAAATATAATTGGCTCAACTGATGAATTGATTAAAAATAGAAGCCGGCGTTTGCGAGTTGAGCCCTATGGGATAGAGATACGGCAATCGAGGTTGATACCGTAAACCTCATCAAAATTGGGCTAGGCACACCATTCCTAAACAGTCATCAATGCATATTGCAGACTGATAGCGCCATCACCAATCAGGCGGACTGCCATTGGTTGATGTCAAGTCGCTACTAACCCAGTGAAGCAACGGGGTTTCGCTTGCAAAGTCATCGGTTTCATCAGTGGAGTAGTAAAGACTAAAATCAAACGATCGAATTAGGCTAAACGGAATTTACGGCTTTCGTTTATTGTTTTTTTCTTTCAAATTTGTTATCCAATAAGCAATCTTGGCTTTTAACACTCTGATTTCAAATTTATGATCACATTGAAAAACTTTGTCAAGACTAATAAAGCCTTACACAACAACATAGCATATGTAAAGTAGTTAATTAATTTTAATCTGTAATTTCGTTGTATCATTTCATTCGCCTACAACACTTATCAACCGAAATTGACAGACAAGTTAACAACGATTTGTAACATTTCAGTGGCACCGCAATCCCTGATCAGCTTAACGCCCTCCGAACTTCAATTTGGGGCAGGAGTGAGCCAAGAAAATGCATCATTTCCTCAATTTCAATCAAACCCGATAGACGAGATCAACGAACCCGATCTTTCATCGCCACTCATCGTCGACCCTGAACCTAGTTCGTGCTCGATTCGTCATTCCACGAGTTCTCTATATGCGAAAGGTGTAGGAAGTACGATACAGGCCGGATCTGATCAATTTTCTTTTTTATGCTGGCTATTGCTTTCTTCTGCATTTCCTCCAACTCCCTATTACGTGTTCGGGCAGCAATTCAATGGCCAAATGCATTACATGACCTATGAAAGTGATTCCGACGTGCTCCGCTACCGACCTAATACAATCGATCCTTCGCAAATCGACTTGGAGAGCTCCGAACTGGACCCGCGTTTATTCCGTTATAACGCAAATAACTTGGTGGTCGCATCTACAAGCACGCCACGATATGCTGTGTTAAACCATGACAACTACAACGTCGAAACATTAAATGACATACGAAATGAGTGGCAAATTCTCTGATCGAAGAAGAGCACTATGAAATACTGTAGATTCGTCTTTAGTCAACTTGAACTTTATTTGGAGGGAATGAGTAAAAACAATTAGGGCATCGGGGATCTTTGCAATGCACTGTTTGATGGCCATATTTACGCATAAACGAATATCTCATAAATAAGCGTTTGGTATGTCGAGACATACTACATGTTTTGCTTATGCTATTTTGTTTAAAAAAATCAAAAGAAAACTTTGCTGCTGGCATCTATAGATACAGTACGCTGCTTGGTTTTCTCTAACACGGACACAAAGTGGACATAGTCGATGTTTATTGGAAACCCATTACATTATGAATCCCAAACCAAAGTTTTCAATTTAAGACTGTTGTTGTAATGAATCTCAACTAGGTCATAATTGTGTGGTTATGTTTTTATTTTTGCATAATGCAAACAATTGATATCCGTCCTCGAACTTTAGTAACATTTATTTTCATGCATATTGTAATCAAAAACTGTCTTTGTTATTCAAATGGATTTATTATACTTGTCAGAGTTGGAAAAAAATAAACACACCATTGCTCCATTTGACCACGATCGATAAATATGCTTCAAGTCATGAGAAAATCATAATTTATTTATCTAGAACAAGTTGTGTTCAAACCCACGTTGGAGCTGGCCGAACTGATGTTTCAGTGCATTATGGTCAATCTTTATCGTGGCAACTTGCAATGCAACCAAGTAAAGTAACTCGCTACGGGCCATTTCTGTGGGACACAAGTTGATCAATAATCAAACGATGAGAGCTTTCAAATCACAATCTGACCAATACAAGCCAGTGTCTATTCGTGTTGACAATCATCACTAAATTCACTCGTTATCACATATTGCTGCAAAACAGTTTATTGTTTACTTCTCACTGTCGCCAGCTTGCCTAGGTTTGGTTTGTTTTCTTGTACAATGCTGTATTGTTTAAAAGTATTTTGAAAATTAATTACATATGATATCATTGCAATTATCGGCGTGTTAATTTAGCCTACTAAATCGTTTGAAAGTGAGCTTTCTTAGACATGCGGTTATATTGGATCAATGGTTAAACTTTTGACTACGACTTATCGCATTTAGAGTATGGATAAAGTATTAGATTGATTCACGTCTCTAGATTTTATTGGATTTCCTACAAGTAGTAAACTCACCACTAGGTCTATGTTTCAGTAAAGACAATGCGACGCTTTCCGCTGCACCCAAATAATCTTGGCTGACTATTTGTGTATTGAAATACTCTTGCATCTTCAGACGATCAGGCTATTCTCAAGCTTTTCTGTTACGTGATGTCGTTTTTAAAGAACACAAAGTTGTCAATCGAAACGGAAGTCGGCAGCGTGATGCAGTGGACTGAACGTCAGACTTGTAGTCGAAAAATTGTAAGTTGATCGTTCAGAACGCGACGTTGAATGCGTCATGACTAAACAAAACGTACCATTGTCCTCGTTTTCCCTGTCTCCTCCACATCTGAAAGCAGATAACTCAGCTTCAGTTCAGGTGGAATTAAAGTCGTAGTCACTATTTGATCTCGTCATGTTTATGAAATGTTCAAAGCAAATTTTGATGTAGCAAATATGGAAACAAGATCTTTCAATCAAGATGACATTACTGAAGCAAATGGTTTAGGACTTCCATTATCATTGACAACAAAACATGTTTCATACCAGCGATATTAAATATTTCTAAATAAATATCCAAATGCCTTCCTAACATGAATGTTGAATCTGATCAATGCAAACGATCAACTCGTCAGTTAAAGAAATTAGAACAAATATCGTTACCTTTCGATGCAAATAAACTACTTCCATTTTCGCTAACTTAAAACTTTGAAATTAATTTATCGCGCTCAAATCTATCAATCACATGCTCGCACTCTATTTTAGCAATCGATTTCGCTATATCATGATCAGTATTATTCAGGAACAAGAAGATTTATTTATTGCTGAGTGCTGATCAAACACGCCAGGTTGAGGTTGCAGAGTAATTTATGTGTGAACTTAAATGCTACGCAACGATGTCTGTGATTTAGTCGAAATGGATCTTGGATATTCGATAATCAATGCTCGTAAAACGTACAACAATCGTACGTGGGCTAACTCAGTAGTTATCTGACATGTGACACGGATGTAATATTTAGTATAGTGTTTTTTGTGTTGTCGGATGGAATTTATAAATTCACCTTTCAGTAGTTCACAAAGTGTTAATCCTGCTACCAGCCAATTGGATTTTGCATCGCCATTCAGTACAATAATAATCGTCACTCAAACGTTTGCCCAAGTTTTAGGTTTTGGCACACTCGTGAGAGTTTCAGTGTGCAGCTGCTCCCAATGTCCTAGCTGGTTGCGTTCCTTTCTTGATCCTCTTTTAAGACCGATTTATATTCAAACAATATCGGCCTGTTGGATCTTTCTCACAGGTCGCTGAACGATCACATCAAAAGTCAGGTTGGGATAAATGATAAATGGTAAAGTATGGGAAAATAGCAAAACATCAATCATTCATTACATTTTACTATCAAACACGAGGAAGGTTTCGCCAACCTTGTTTGTAGCCAACTGGATTACAATACTAACCACACACACAATCATTTTCTACATCATTTAATGTAATGATACTTTAAATTTGATGGCGATTGACAAACTATTGATTGTTCTAGTTTTCTGCCGACGTGCAGAAACCAGTGTGGAAAAGTTCATCGCAAGATTTAGTAGTTTATTACCAATCTGATGATTCGAGTTGACAGGCTGAAAACATTGCATACGCTGCTATTCCATTGCCAATTTGTTGATTGAAAGTTTTTGTTTGTATTCATAAAATAATTGTTATTCGTCACGGATATGTCTTTGACATATTGCCGGTCGCAATTGAGCGCTTGTGATATCGCAATTAATTTAAGAATAATCTTACTCTAAATTGCCAATACAAACCCACTATGTGATTGATTAATTTCATTTGATTGTTTGTATATTTGGTCATCTACTGTATATTTGATTGGTTCGCTAAAAGAAAATTTGTTGTGGTAAATATGAGGTGTATTACTTTTACTTGATATTTGTATTGTTCGAGATTACTGCAGAACGGACTTGAATTCTATGTGATGAACACAATAAATTAAAGCATACACTTTGAAACTTATGTTTATGACTGATTTGTTAGTAATAATTATTATGATTTGTTACAATTTCTCAGCGGTGTGGAGGCCGTTGTTGAAATGTCACTGCTTCTGCTAAATAAAATGCTATCAAAATGTGCACGAATGGCTGCCAAGACCCTATTTGATAATGTGACTGACAATAGCATTACGCAAACCTCCCACGAACTGAGAAAACAGTTTAGTCTTTAGTAATTGGTACGTTTTGTGCACTTGTTGACTTTATTTTGAAGTATTGCTAATATGAGGCAAAAGCCTAGAGCATTTTATTCTTCAACGACTTTCTAAATCCGACATTGAACGCGGACGTAAAAGATGCCTTGGGAATCGAAGAATCTTCCAATTTCGATTACTGCAGCATAAATTTCCAAGAAGATTACGCAAAATCTTTTAACGAAATCATGCTAGAAACCTTACATTATTGTACCGTTAAAAGCGTTTATTTGGCAAGCAATGACATCACGTTATTTTTCCAAACGAGAACAATTGAAAGTAAAGTAGCTAGTGCAAGAACTCGTTTCCTTCCATTAGAAATGATCGTGCATCAAATTTATGGTTGGTGCTGTCCAAATAAAGTGACTTAATGACACATGCCACGCCATTATCTGTGAAGCATTCGATTGATTGCAAAATATACCCCACCCATTTAAACGTCGATACGCTTAAGAAAATTAAGTTAAAACCGGAAATATCGTCTTAATTGCCTGCTGGTTTCGAATCACACCAAGCAAGATGTTTTCAACTGATTCTTTAGTTATAATAACTAATCGTAGAGTATGAGTATGTAAGCTCAAACAAAAAGAAAGCGTAGTAAACTCGAAACCTTGTCTTTGTTTTTTGTTATACTGTTAGTGGATATCGTCTGCATTGATATGAGGTTTGCGACGTCATCGCTTGAGTACTGGCCACATATAACCTTCCACTCATTGTTTACCGTGTGCGCTCTTGGGTTCGGAGAAGTATCTCTTGTGTTCCATGAATCTTTTTACATGCCTTCATACACGAGACCAACGATTGACTTTGGAGCGTAGCTGCAAAGAGTGTGTTGCGATTCGACCGATCAGGTCTCATCAGAGCAGTTGTTGATCGACAATCGCCAAGAAATTATGCAACAAAGCGTAGCCTGAACTTACATCATACAAAGCCTAAACTAGATTCACCCTTGGGGAAGTGCTGTCCGTATTTTGTCACTCGTCAGTCAGTGGCGGATGTTGTATACGCATTACGACATGCTTACTGGTAAACAAGCGTAAAGCAATTTTGTCGTTCAGATTCAATAAAGATGTTTCACAATAAATTTTCAACACTTTTAAAAGCTAGTAATTTCAAAGCCAACATTTGATATGTCGTCAAAAATACGATTGGCGGTACAATCTTTATGTTCTATACTGCAACTAGCAAGCGATAGGATGAGATATACCGGGGTGACCACACATTGTCCATATTGCATATTACTAATTCTCTTGATGCAAACAAATGCGACGAGAGGTTGCCGTCAATGATAAAATGACAAACGAGTCAGTAACATGCACGTGATACGGAACAACATTTGCTTGAAGATAATTTTTGATCTGGTCAATATTCCATTTTCCTCGGAAGTTTGTCATTTAAATGCTGTGACGTGATTAGAATAATGCGTTTCGGAAGTGAATAAAGTTTCGTACACCAGGAGGATATATAAACGGCATCCGATCAGATACATGTTATAAACGAAAGAAAGTAACACAAAGTATATATTATACTGTTTTGAAACTTTTCGAACGTAACAAGAAGATCTCTACATAAAACCTCAGTAAGTACAATTAAGATTTCTCAAGTTTAAACAAAACCTGTAATTATTGTTTTAGACGTCAGCAATGTCATTTGTTAGATAACTGTAGCATAAACGGTGTGGCGTCGGTAAGTAAGAAGTGCAATTTAATGCGTTTGATAAAAGTTGGCCAATCACTTCCAGATGAACGACACGCTATTTACTCTATGATGCCACAGAAGATTTTGACACCAAACCTACTTTAGTTCTTCCGTGATTTGTGCCAAGCTCATAGTATCTACGGAAGAGTTAAATACTGTATTAAGCAAATATAATTGGCTCAACTGATGAATTGATTAAAAATAGAAGCCGGCGTTTGCGAGTTGAGCCCTATGGGATAGAGATACGGCAATCGAGGTTGATACCGTAAACCTCATCAAAATTGGGCTAGGCACACCATTCCTAAACAGTCATCAATGCATATTGCAGACTGATAGCGCCATCACCAATCAGGCGGACTGCCATTGGTTGATGTCAAGTCGCTACTAACCCAGTGAAGCAACGGGGTTTCGCTTGCAAAATCATCGGTTTCATCAGTGGAGTAGTAAAGACTAAAATCAAACGATCGAATTAGGCTAAACGGAATTTACGGCTTTCGTTTATTGTTTTTTTCTTTCAAATTTGTTATCCAATAAGCAATCTTGGCTTTTAACACTCTGATTTCAAATTTATGATCACATTGAAAAACTTTGTCAAGACTAATAAAGCCTTACACAACAACATAGCATATGTAAAGTAGTTAATTAATTTTAATCTGTAATTTCGTTGTATCATTTCATTCGCCTACAACACTTATCAACCGAAATTGACAGACAAGTTAACAACGATTTGTAACATTTCAGTGGCACCGCAATCCCTGATCAGCTTAACGCCCTCCGAACTTCAATTTGGGGCAGGAGTGAGCCAAGAAAATGCATCATTTCCTCAATTTCAATCAAACCCGATAGACGAGATCAACGAACCCGATCTTTCATCGCCACTCATCGTCGACCCTGAACCTAGTTCGTGCTCGATTCGTCATTCCACGAGTTCTCTATATGCGAAAGGTGTAGGAAGTACGATACAGGCCGGAACTGATCAATTTTCTTTTTTATGCTGGCTATTGCTTTCTTCTGCATTTCCTCCAACTCCCTATTACGTGTTCGGGCAGCAATTCAATGGCCAAATGCATTACATGACCTATGAAAGTGATTCCGACGTGCTCCGCTACCGACCTAATACAATCGATCCTTCGCAAATCGACTTGGAGAGCTCCGAACTGGACCCGCGTTTATTCCGTTATAACGCAAATAACTTGGTGGTCGCATCTACAAGCACGCCACGATATGCTGTGTTAAACCATGACAACTACAACGTCGAAACATTAAATGACATACGAAATGAGTGGCAAATTCTCTGATCGAAGAAGAGCACTATGAAATACTGTAGATTCGTCTTTAGTCAACTTGAACTTTATTTGGAGGGAATGAGTAAAAACAATTAGGGCATCGGGGATCTTTGCAATGCACTGTTTGATGGCCATATTTACGCATAAACGAATATCTCATAAATAAGCGTTTGGTATGTCGAGACATACTACATGTTTTGCTTATGCTATTTTGTTTAAAAAATCAAAAGAAAACTTTGCTGCTGGCATCTATAGATACAGTACGCTGCTCGGTTTTCTCTAACACGGACACAAAGTGGACATAGTCGATGTTTATTGGAAACCCATTACATTATGAATCCCAAACCAAAGTTTTCAATTTAAGACTGTTGTTGTAATGAATCTCAACTAGGTCATAATTGTGTGGTTATGTTTTTATTTTTGCATAATGCAAACAATTGATATCCGTCCTCGAACTTTAGTAACATTTATTTTCATGCATATTGTAATCAAAAACTGTCTTTGTTATTCAAATGGATTTATTATACTTGTCAGAGTTGGAAAAAAATAAACACACCATTGCTCCATTTGACCACGATCGATAAATATGCTTCAAGTCATGAGAAAATCATAATTTATTTATCTAGAACAAGTTGTGTTCAAACCCACGTTGGAGCTGGCCGAACTGATGTTTCAGTGCATTATGGTCAATCTTTATCGTGGCAACTTGCAATGCAACCAAGTAAAGTAA
Organism: Trididemnum clinides; assembly: GCA_963675345.1. NCBI lineage: Eukaryota > Metazoa > Chordata > Ascidiacea > Aplousobranchia > Didemnidae > Trididemnum > Trididemnum clinides. The sequence goes on along the minus strand of OY776296.1, from coordinate 13,077,054 downwards.
CTCGCTACGGGCCATTTCTTTGGGACACAAGTTGATCAATAATCAAACGATGAGAGCTTTCAAATCACAATCTGACCAATACAAGCCAGTGTCTATTCGTGTTGACAATCATCACTAAATTCACTCGTTATCACATATTGCTGCAAAACAGTTTATTGTTTACTTCTCACTGTCGCCAGCTTGCCTAGGTTTGGTTTGTTTTCTTGTACAATGCTGTATTGTTTAAAAGTATTTTGAAAATTAATTACATATGATATCATTGCAATTATCGGCGTGTTAATTTAGCTTACTAAATCGTTTGAAAGTGAGCTTTCTTAGACATGCGGTTATATTGGATCAATGGTTAAACTTTTGACTACGACTTATCGCATTTAGAGTATGGATAAAGTATTAGATTGATTCACGTCTCTAGATTTTATTGGATTTCCTACAAGTAGTAAACTCACCACTAGGTCTATGTTTCAGTAAAGACAATGCGACGCTTTCCGCTGCACCCAAATAATCTTGGCTGACTATTTGTGTATTGAAATACTCTTGCATCTTCAGACGATCAGGCTATTCTCAAGCTTTTCTGTTACGTGATGTCGTTTTTAAAGAACACAAAGTTGTCAATCGAAACGGAAGTCGGCAGCGTGATGCAGTGGACTGAACGTCAGACTTGTAGTCGAAAAATTGTAAGTTGATCGTTCAGAACGCGACGTTGAATGCGTCATGACTAAACAAAACGTACCATTGCCCTCGTTTTCCCTGTCTCCTCCACATCTGAAAGCAGATAACTCAGCTTCAGTTCAGGTGGAATTAAAGTCGTAGTCACTATTTGATCTCGTCATGTTTATGAAATGTTCAAAGCAAATTTTGATGTAGCAAATATGGAAACAAGATCTTTCAATCAAGATGACATTACTGAAGCAAATGGTTTAGAACTTCCATTATCATTGACAACAAAACATGTTTCATACCAGCGGTATTAAATATTTCTAAATAAATATCCAAATGCCTTCCTAACATGAATGTTGAATCTGATCAATGCAAACGATCAACTCGTCAGTTAAAGAAATTAGAACAAATATCGTTACCTTTCGATGCAAATAAACTACTTCCATTTTCGCTAACTTAAAACTTTGAAATTAATTTATCGCGCTCAAATCTATCAATCACATGCTCGCACTCTATTTTAGCAATCGATTTCGCTATATCATGATCAGTATTATTCAGGAACAAGAAGATTTATTTATTGCTGAGTGCTGATCAAACACGCCAGGTTGAGGTTGCAGAGTAATTTATGTGTGAACTTAAATGCTACGCAACGATGTCTGTGATTTAGTTGAAATGGATCTTGGATATTCGATAATCAATGCTCGTAAAACGTACAACAATCGTACGTGGGCTAACTCAGTAGTTATCTGACATGTGACACGGATGTAATATTTAGTATAGTGTTTTTTGTGTTGTCGGATGGAATTTATAAATTCACCTTTCAGTAGTTCACAAAGTGTTAATCCTGCTACCAGCCAATTGGATTTTGCATCGCCATTCAGTACAATAATAATCGTCACTCAAACGTTTGCCCGAGTTTTAGGTTTTGGCACACTCGTGAGAGTTTCAGTGTGCAGCTGCTCCCAATGCCCTAGCTGGTTGCGTTCCTTTCTTGATCCTCTTTTAAGACCGATTTATATTCAAACAATATCGGCCTGTTGGATCTTTCTCACAGGTCGCTGAACGATCACATCAAAAGTCAGGTTGGGATAAATGATAAATGGTAAAGTATGGGAAAATAGCAAAACATCAATCATTCATTACATTTTACTATCAAACACGAGGAAGGTTTCGCCAACCTTGTTTGTAGCCAACTGGATTACAATACTAACCACACACACAATCATTTTCTACATCATTCAATGTAATGATACTTTAAATTTGATGGCGATTGACAAACTATTGATTGTTCTAGTTTTCTGCCGACGTGCAGAAACCAGTGTGGAAAAGTTCATCGCAAGATTTAGTAGTTTATTACCAATCTGATGATTCGAGTTGACAGGCTGAAAACATTGCATACGCTGCTATTCCATTGCCAATTTGTTGATTGAAAGTTTTTGTTTGTATTCATAAAATAGTTGTTATTCGTCACGGATATGTCTTTGACATATTGCCGGTCGCAATTGAGCGCTTGTGATATCGCAATTAATTTAAGAATAATCTTACTCTAAATTGCCAATACAAACCCACTATGTGATTGATTAATTTCATTTGATTGTTTGTATATTTGGTCATCTACTGTATATTTGATTGATTCGCTAAAAGAAAATTTGTTGTGGTAAATATGAGGTGTATTACTTTTACTTGATATTTGTATTGTTCGAGATTACTGCAGAACGGACTTGAATTCTATGTGATGAACACAATAAATTAAAGCATACACTTTGAAACTTATGTTTATGACTGATTTGTTAGTAATAATTATTATGATTTGTTACAATTTCTCAGCGGTGTGGAGGCCGTTGTTGAAATGTCACTGCTTCTGCTAAATAAAATGCTATCAAAATGTGCACGAATGGCTGCCAAGACCCTATTTGATAATGTGACTGACAATAGCATTACGCAAACCTCCCACGAACTGAGAAAACAGTTTAGTCTTTAGTAATTGGTACGTTTTGTGCACTTGTTGACTTTATTTTGAAGTATTGCTAATATGAGGCAAAAGCCTAGAGCATTTTATTCTTCAACGACTTTCTAAATCCGACATTGAACGCGGACGTAAAAGATGCCTTGGGAATCGAAGAATCTTCCAATTTCGATTACTGCAGCATAAATTTCCAAGAAGATTACGCAAAATCTTTTAACGAAATCATGCTAGAAACCTTACATTATTGTACCGTTAAAAGCGTTTATTTGGCAAGCAATGACATCACGTTATTTTTCCAAACGAGAACAATTGAAAGTAAAGTAGCTAGTGCAAGAACTCGTTTCCTTCCATTAGAAATGATCGTGCATCAAATTTATGGTTGGTGCTGTCCAAATAAAGTGACTTAATGACACATGCCGTGCCATTATCTGTGAAGCATTCGATTGATTGCAAAATATACCCCGCCCATTTAAACGTCGATACGCTTAAGAAAATTAAGTTAAAACCGGAAATATCGTCTTAATTGCCTGCTGGTTTCGAATCACACCAAGCAAGATGTTTTCAACTGATTCTTTAGTTATAATAACTAATCGTAGAGTATGAGTATGTAAGCTCAAACAAAAAGAAAGCGTAGTAAACTCGAAACCTTGTCTTTGTTTTTTGTTATATGTGGATATCGTCTGCATTGATATGAGGTTTGCGACGTCATCGCTTGAGTACTGGCCACATATAACCTTCCACTCATTGTTTACCGTGTGCGCTCTTGGGTTCGGAGAAGTATCTCTTGTGTTCCATGAATCTTTTTACATGCCTTCATACACGAGACCAACGATTGACTTTGGAGCGTAGCTGCAAAGAGTGTGTTGCGATTCGACCGATCAGGTCTCATCAGAGCAGTTGTTGATCGACAATCGCCAAGAAATTATACAACAAAGCGTAGCCTGAACTTACATCATACAAAGCCTAAACTAGATTCACCCTTGGGGAAGTGCTGTCCTTATTTTGTCACTCGTCAGTCAGTGGCAGATGTTGTATACGCATTACGACATGCTTACTGGTAAACAAGCGTAAAGCAATTTTGTCGTTCAGATTCAATAAAGATGTTTCACAATAAATTTTCAACACTTTTAAAAGCTAGTAATTTCAAAGCCAACATTTGATATGTCGTCAAAAATACGATTGGCGGTACAATCTTTATGTTCTATACTGCAACTAGCAAGCGATAGGATGAGATATACCGGGGTGACCACACATTGTCCATATTGCATATTACTAATTCTCTTGATGCAAACAAATGCGACGAGAGGTTGCCGTCAATGATAAAATGACAAACGAGTCAGTAACATGCACGTGATACGGAACAACATTTGCTTGAAGATAATTTTTGATCTGGTCAATATTCCATTTTCCTCGGAAGTTTGTCATTTAAATGCTGTGACGTGATTAGAATAATGCGTTTCGGAAGTGGATAAAGTTTCGTACACCAGGAGGATATATAAACGGCATCTGATCAGATGCATGATATAAACGAAAGAAAGTAACACAAAGTATATATTATACTGTTTTGAAACTTTTCGAACGTAACAAGAAGATCTCTACATAAAACCTCAGTAAGTACAATTAAGATTTCTCAAGTTTAAACAAAACCTGTAATTATTGTTTTAGACGTCAGCAATGTCATTTGTTAGATAACTGTAGCATAAACGGTGTGGCGTCGGTAAGTAAGAAGTGCAATTTAATGCGTTTGATAAAAGTTGGCCAATCACTTCCAGATGAACGACACGCTATTTACTCTATGATGCCACAGAAGATTTTGACACCAAACCTACTTTAGTTCTTCCGTGATTTGTGCCAAGCTCATAGTATCTACGGAAGAGTTAAATACTGTATTAAGCAAATATAATTGGCTCAACTGATGAATTGATTAAAAATAGAAGCCGGCGTTTGCGAGTTGAGCCCTATGGGATAGAGATACGGCAATCGAGGTTGATACCGTAAACCTCATCAAAATTGGGCTAGGCACACCATTCCTAAACAGTCATCAATGCATATTGCAGACTGATAGCGCCATCACCAATCAGGCGGACTGCCATTGGTTGATGTCAAGTCGCTACTAACCCAGTGAAGCAACGGGGTTTCGCTTGCAAAGTCATCGGTTTCATCAGTGGAGTAGTAAAGACTAAAATCAAACGATCGAATTAGGCTAAACGGAATTTACGGCTTTCGTTTATTGTTTTTTTCTTTCAAATTTGTTATCCAATAAGCAATCTTGGCTTTTAACACTCTGATTTCAAATTTATGATCACATTGAAAAACTTTGTCAAGACTAATAAAGCCTTACACAACAACATAGCATATGTAAAGTAGTTAATTAATTTTAATCTGTAATTTCGTTGTATCATTTCATTCGCCTACAACACTTATCAACCGAAATTGACAGACAAGTTAACAACGATTTGTAACATTTCAGTGGCACCGCAATCCCTGATCAGCTTAACGCCCTCCGAACTTCAATTTGGGGCAGGAGTGAGCCAAGAAAATGCATCATTTCCTCAATTTCAATCAAACCCGATAGACGAGATCAATGAACCCGATCTTTCATCGCCACTCATCGTCGACCCTGAACCTAGTTCGTGCTCGATTTGTCATTCCACGAGTTCTTTATATGCGAAAGGTGTAGGAAGTACGATACAGGCCGGAACTGATCAATTTTCTTTTTTATGCTGGCTATTGCTTTCTTCTGCATTTCCTCCAACTCCCTATTACGTGTTCGGGCAGCAATTCAATGGCCAAATGCATTACATGACCTATGAAAGTGATTCCAACGTGCTCCGCTACCGACCTAATACAATCGATCCTTCGCAAATCGACTTGGAGAGCTCCGAACTGGACCCGCGTTTATTCCGTTATAACGCAAATAACTTGGTGGTCGCATCTACAAGCACGCCACGATATGCTGTGTTAAACCATGACAACTACAACGTCGAAACATTAAATGACATACGAAATGAGTGGCAAATTCTCTGATCGAAGAAGAGCACTATGAAATACTGTAGATTCGTCTTTAGTCAACTTGAACTTTATTTGGAGGGAATGAGTAAAAACAATTAGGGCATCGGGGATCTTTGCAATGCACTGTTTGATGGCCATATTTACGCATAAACGAATATCTCATAAATAAGCGTTTGGTATGTCGAGACATACTACATGTTTTGCTTATGCTATTTTGTTTAAAAAAATCAAAAGAAAACTTTGCTGCTGACATCTATAGATACAGTACGCTGCTCGGTTTTCTCTAACACGGACACAAAGTGGACATTGTCGATGTTTATTGGAAACCCATTACATTATGAATCCCAAACCAAAGTTTTCAATTTAAGACTGTTGTTGTAATGAATCTCAACTAGGTCATAATTGTGTGGTTATGTTTTTATTTTTGCATAATGCAAACAATTGATATCCGTCCTCGAACTTTAGTAACATTTATTTTCATGCATATTGTAATCAAAAACTGTCTTTGTTATTCAAATTGATTTATTATACTTGTCAGAGTTGGAAAAAAATAAACACACCATCGCTCCATTTGACCACGGTCGTAATATATGCTTCAAGTCATGAGAAAATCATAATTTATTTATCTAGAACAAGCTGTGTTCAAATCCACGTTGGAGCTGGCCGAACTGATGTTTCAGTGCATTATGGTCAATCTTTATCGTGGCAACTTGCAATGCAACCAAGTAAAGTAACTCGCTACGGGCCATTTCTGTGGGACACAAGTTGATCAATAATCAAACGATGAGAGCTTTCAAATCACAATCTGACCAATACAAGCCAATGTTTATTCGTGTTGACAATCATCACTAAATTCACTCGTTATCACATATTGCTGCAAAACAGTTTATTGTTTACTTCTCACTGTCGCCAGCTTGCCTAGGTTTGGTTTGTTTTCTTGTACAATGCTGTATTGTTTAAAAGTATTTTGAAAATTAATTACATATGATATCATTGCAATTATCGGCGTGTTAATTTAGCTTACTAAATCGTTTGAAAGTGAGTTTTCTTAGACATGCGGTTATATTGGATCAATGGTTAAACTTTTGACTACGACTTATCGCATTTAGAGTATGGATAAAGTATTAGATTGATTCACGTCTCTAGATTTTATTGGATTTCCTACAAGTAGTAAACTCACCACTAGGTCTATGTTTCAGTAAAGACAATGCGACGCTTTCCGCTGCACCCTAATAATCTTGGCTGACTATTTGTGTATTGAAATACTCTTGCATCTTCAGACGATCAGGCTATTCTCAAGCTTTTCTGTTACGTGATGTCGTTTTTAAAGAACACAAAGTTGTCAATCGAAACGGAAGTCGGCAGCGTGATGCAGTGGACTGAACGTCAGACTTGTAGTCGAAAAATTGTAAGTTGATCGTTCAGAACGCGACGTTGAATGCGTCATGACTAAACAAAACGTACCATTGTCCTCGTTTTCCCTGTCTCCTCCACATCTGAAAGCAGATAACTCAGCTTCAGTTCAGGTGGAATTAAAGTCGTAGTCACTATTTGATCTCGTCATGTTTATGAAATGTTCAAAGCAAATTTTGATGTAGCAAATATGGAAACAAGATCTTTCAATCAAGATGACATTACTGAAGCAAATGGTTTAGAACTTCCATTATCATTGACAACAAAACATGTTTCATACCAGCGGTATTAAATATTTCTAAATAAATATCCAAATGTCTTCCTAACATGAATGTTGAATCTGATCAATGCAAACGATCAACTCGTCAGTTAAAGAAATTAGAACAAATATCGTTACCTTTCGATGCAAATAAACTACTTCCATTTTCGCTAACTTAAAACTTTGAAATTAATTTATCGCGCTCAAATCTATCAATCACATGCTCGCACTCTATTTTAGCAATCGATTTCGCTATATCATGATCAGTATTATTCAGGAACAAGAAGATTTATTTATTGCTGAGTGCTGATCAAACACGCCAGGTTGAGGTTGCAGAGTAATTTATGTGTGAACTTAAATGCTACGCAACGATGTCTGTGATTTAGTTGAAATGGATCTTGGATATTCGATAATCAATGCTCGTAAAACGTACAACAATCGTACGTGGGCTAACTCAGTAGTTATCTGACATGTGACACGGATGTAATATTTAGTATAGTGTTTTTTGTGTCGTCGGATGAAATTTATAAATTCACATTTCAGTAGTTCACAAAGTGTTAATCCTGCTACCAGCCAATTGGATTTTGCATCGCCATTCAGTACAATAATAATCGTCACTCAAACGTTTGCCCGAGTTTTAGGTTTTGGCACACTCGTGAGAGTTTCAGGGTGCAGCTGCTCCCAATGCCCTAGCTGGTTGCGTTCCTTTCTTGATCCTCTTTTAAGACCGATCTATATTCAAACAATATCGGCCTGTTGGATCTTTCTCACAGGTCGCTGAACGATCACATCAAAAGTCAGGTTGGGATAAATGATAAATGGTAGAGTATAGGAAAATAGCAAAACATCAATCATTCATTACATTTTACTATCAAACACGAGGAAGGTTTCGCCAACCTTGTTTGTAGCCAACTGGATTACAATACTAACCACACACACAATCATTTTCTACATCATTTAATGTAATGATACTTTAAATTTGATGGCGATTGACAAACTATTGATTGTTCTAGTTTTCTGCCGACGTGCAGAAACCAGTGTGGAAAAGTTCATCGCAAGATTTAGTAGTTTATTACCAATCTGATGATTCGAGTTGACAGGCTGAAAACATTGCATACGCTGCTATTCCATTGCCAATTTGTTGATTGAAAGTTTTTGTTTGTATTCATAAAATAATTGTTATTCGTCACGGATATGTCTTTGACATATTGCCGGTCGCAATCGAGCGCTTGTGATATCGCAATCAACTTAAGAATAATCTTACTCTAAATTGCCAATACAAACCCACTATGTGATTGATTAATTTCATTTGATTGTTTGTATATTTGGTCATCTACTGTATATTTGATTGGTTCGCTAAAAGAAAATTTGTTGTGGTAAATATGAAGTGTATTACTTTTACTTGATATTTGTATTGTTCGAGATTACTGCAGAACGGACTTGAATTCTATTTGATGAACACAATAAATTAAAGCATACACTTTGAAACTTATGTTTATGACTGATTTGTTAGTAATAATTATTATGATTTGTTACAATTTCTCAGCGGTGTGGAGGCCGTTGCTGAAATGTCACTGCTTCTGCTAAATAAAATGCTATCAAAATGTGCACGAATGGCTGCCAAGACCCTATTTGATAATGTGACTGACAATAGCATTACGCAAACCTCCCACGAACTGAGAAAACAGTTTAGTCTCTAGTAATTGGTACGTTTTGTGTACTTGTTGACTTTATTTTGAAGTATTGCTAATATGAGGCAAAAGCCTAGAGCATTTTATTCTTCAACGACTTTCTAAATCCGACATTGAACGCGGACGTAAAAGATGCCTTGGGAATCGAAGAATCTTCCAATTTCGATTACTGCAGCATAAATTTCCAAGAAGATTACGCAAAATCTTTTAACGAAATCATGCTAGAAACCTTACATTATTGTACCGTTAAAAGCGTTTATTTGGCAAGCAATGACGTCACGTTATTTTTCCAAACGAGAACAATTGAAAGTAAAGTAGCTAGTGCAAGAACTCGTTTCCTTCCATTAGAAATGATCGTGCATCAAATTTATGGTTGGTGCTGTCCAAATAAAGTGACTTAATGACACATGCCACGCCATTATCTGTGAAGCAATTGATTGATTGCAAAATATACCCCGCCCATTTAAACGTCGATACGCTTAAGAAAATTAAGTTAAAACCGGAAATATCGTCTTAATTGCCTGCTGGTTTCGAATCACACCAAGCAAGATGTTTTCAACTGATTCTTTAGTTATAATAACTAATCGTAGAGTATGAGTATGTAAGCTCAAACAAAAAGAAAGCGTAGTAAACTCGAAACCTTGTCTTTGTTTTTTGTTATATGTGGATATCGTCTGCATTGATATGAGGTTTGCGACGTCATCGCTTGAGTACTGGCCACATATAACCTTCCACTCATTGTTTACCGTGTGCGCTCTTGGGTTCGGAGAAGTATCTCTTGTGTTCCATGAATCTTTTTACATGCCTTCATACACGAGACCAACGATTGACTTTGGAGCGTAGCTGCAAAGAGTGTGTTGCGATTCGACCGATCAGGTCTCATCAGAGCAGTTGTTGATCGACAATCGCCAAGAAATTATGCAACAAAGCGTAGCCTGAACTTACATCATACAAAGCCTAAACTAGATTCACCCTTGGGGAAGTGCTGTCCGTATTTTGTCACTCGTCAGTCAGTGGCGGATGTTGTATACGCATTACGACATGCTTACTGGTAAACAAGCGTAAAGCAATTTTGTCGTTCAGATTCAATAAAGATGTTTCACAATAAATTTTCAACACTTTTAAAAGCTAGTAATTTCAAAGCCAACATTTGATATGTCGTCAAAAATACGATTGGCGGTACAATCTTTATGATCTATACTGCAACTAGCAAGCGATAGGATGAGATATACCGGGGTGACCACACATTGTCCATATTGCACATTACTGATTCTCTTGATGCAAACAAATCAATTTCGATCATCAATTTCGGGTAGTTTCAGCTTAAAGAAGTCTCGCACACCATACTAGTCTCTGACATTTTGAGGTTTTTTTTACTCTTATCAATTCTTATCAGGTTCATTAGGGGAGAAATTACTGGATCAGCGATTTTCCTATAAAGTTCACAGCACAAACTGAACCAGTCACATTAAATATAAACGGACACAGCCAGGAACAGTTTATTCGAGTTAATGTCTACCACAGTTTCAATGAAGTTTAGGAATTGATCTTTGGTTTTTGGGAATTGATTTGTTATCTGATCTATACGACCAAACCTGTTTGCTGTAAAGCCCTTGAAACCTTGTCTCTCAATACCTTCTTGCTCCATCCATTGAACAATTTCAGAGTACAGCAAAACACTGTGGGCAGCATGACTTGGACTGAACAACTTGGATATGGCTATCTCACCTAGGGTGTGGATAGAAGAACCGGATGAAGTGAAAGCCCTTTTTCCGACTTTCACATTTATCAGATTATCAACGCCTATTCTCTGTTTGACCTCCCTGAACACTTTATCACACGCGTTATCTACACCAAGTGTTATATGAGCACAGCATTTAAGATTTTTAGATTCTGGAATAGCCATACTTTCTCTAAACGTTTCGTTGTCTCCCGCTTTGTCGCTCATCCAAAAATTAACTTTGTTTTTTATTTCATCAAGTATAAAGTCACCCAAAATTGCCAAGATTTTAAGTTTCTCTTCATATGTTGCAGCACTATCTTCTCCAGAGTGCGATATGTTTTTCCATAAAACCAGTAGTGAGAGATTTTTTACCTTCTGGCCCATAAACTGTTATATGATCAGCTCTTATGTCGTACATTTTATGACCGGCGGCTTTTGTCCTATCGTCCAACCCAACTGTTATGACATTGTCGCCTTTATTCGTCAAGTAGGACGCAACATGTTTCATATTAAGAAGGTAAGCATTTTGCAGATACATTGAGATGCATCATTTACTGGGGAAGATATATGTTAAATCACCAACGCTTTTTAGCTTTCGTATTAGGGTAGTACTACTAGTAGCTGTGTTTTCATCTCCAGAATCATCATCACTTTGGTTAGCCTCATCGTCCTCATCAACGTTTTCATCAGATGATATCTGCCAGTTCTGACCAAATATCATATTTGCTGAGCGAACTATAATGCCAGAAATATCTGCATGACTAACTTTAAATTCCGACACACATTGCAATATACACCTAACCAAAGCTTCGTTCAGAGTCCTTCTTCCTGTTCTGATTTTAACGTCAGGAAAGTATTTGAGTTCAGCTTTATCATCATGAGAGGCTGAAGACGGAGTCACTGGATTGCTTCTTGTCTGTCTAGAACTAGTTGGTGTGGTCGGTATTATTTTGGTGGGTATAAAAGGTTCATCATGTACATCATGGTCGTCTTGGTCATGATCAATAGTCTCTTCAACATCAGGCTCATATGAAAGACTTTCAGCATCTCTCAGCTCATCTATCTTCATTCTCTTTCTTTCAGCTAACAGATTCTTAGTTTCTTTTTTCGTTTTTCTAGTCCAGGCTTTCGGGACAGTGGGTGTGCATATTGCAACGTAATTACCATAGCAGTTGTCAAGACAAAAATTCTCATCTTCATCTGTCATTTTCACTCCAGTCTCTGCTTCCACTATTTTCTGAAAATCTATATTCTTAGTTCTAATATCATACGCATTAGCACACATAGCATCATTGAAGTTTCTAGCCTTCTCAGTCCACTGATCATCTTTTTTGTGACTTGTGCGCTCGTATTTTACTAGCGCCAATAACGTTTCATAATCGTCCCTGATCTTTTTCGCCACCGCACGCTCAGTCAATGGGTAGACGTTCTTTGATATCCAATCATTACGTATTTCAAATGCGACAGTCTTACTAGCATCATTCTTACTGATTTGTTTTTCTCCTTTAGAAACAGGTTGGCATAAATGTATCATACGTACAAGTAAGTACTGTCCAGATGGTAGTTTCAATTTAGTTTCATAAGTATCGATCGCTTTGTATTCTTTCAGTTGTAATTTTACAGTAGTGATGCTGCTTCGAGTATCTTTTTTGGATTCAGCCATATTTAAATTTATCTATCTGAAAGCACACAAATCATTAGATACATTAATACCTAACACAACACCGAAATTTCAGCTCTAATCCTGAAAAACAAATAGGTCTCAAAGCAAGTTAGCCCACTTTACATGCCTATTAGTAATGTATCTGAAATAAGTAGGATCAAAGTAAGGCAATAAAAGCATCAAATGTCACAAATATGGCTACATAACAGGCCAAAATCAGTAAAAATACAACATAAAAAGCCACACGTGCACAGGAGCCCACAAAGGTGTCATTTTCGCAATCTACGACCCAAAAAATTTATATATAGACATATTACACGATATATTTCGAAGTTATGCTGAAAAAACTCCAAAAACCTCGATTTTAGACGCCATTTTGAAAAAATTAGCATTTTAAATGGACAGATGAAGTCATAGGTCAAAAACTTCAACGAATTCGAACTCAGCATTCAAAACGGCCATAGAAAACACAGAGCTCTAAAAAAATATCTGACTTACCCCACCCTATTATGAAATGTTCAAAGCAAATTTTGATGTAGCAAATATGGAAACAAGATCTTTCAATCAAGATGACATTACTGAAGCAAATGGTTTAGGACTTCCATTATCATTGACAACAAAACATGTTTCATTCCAGCGGTATTAAATATTTCTAAATAAATATCCAAATGCCTTCCTAACATGAATGTTGAATCTGATCAATGCAAACGATCAACTCGTCAGTTAAAGAAATTAGAACAAATATCGTTACCCCTCAATTTGTGCTCTGCAATGCAATTAAACTACTTCCATTTTCGCTAACTTATCAACAGAAAGTTGTCAATCGAAACGGAAGTCGGCAGCGTGATGCAGTGGACTGAACGTCAGACTTGTTTTCGAATAATTGTGAGATGATCGTTCAGAATGCGTCATGGTCAACCAAAACGTACCATTGCCCTCGTTTTCCCTGTCTCCTCCACATCTGAAAGCAGATAACCCAATTTCAGTTCAGGTGGAATTAAAGTCGTAGTCACTATTTGATCTCGTCATGTTTATGAAATGTTCAAAGCAAATTTTGATGTAGCAAATATGGAAAGAAGATCTTTCAATCAAGATGACATTACTGAAGCAAATGGTTTAGGACTTCCATTTTCATTGACAACAAAACATGTTTCATACCAGCGGTATTAAATATTTCTAAATAAATATCCAAATGTCTTCCTAACATGAATGTTGAATCTGATCAATGCAAACGATCAACTCGTCAGTTAAAGAAATTAGAACAAATATCGTTACCCCTCAATTTGTGCTCTGCAATGCAAATAAACTACTTCCATTTTCGCTAACTTATCAACAGAAAGTTGTCAATCGAAACGGAAGTCGGCAGCGTGATGCAGTGGACTGAACGTCAGACTTGTTTTCGAATAATTGTGAGATGATCGTTCAGAATGCGTCATGGTCAACCAAAACGTACCATTGCCCTCGTTTTCCCTGTCTCCTCCACATCTGAAAGCAGATAACCCAATTTCAGTTCAGGTGGAATTAAAGTCGTAGTCACTATTTGATCTCGTCATGTTTATGAAATGTTCAAAGCAAATTTTGATGTAGCAAATATGGAAAGAAGATCTTTCAATCAAGATGACATTACTGAAGCAAATGGTTTAGGACTTCCATTATCATTGACAACAAAACATGTTTCATACCAGCGGTATTAAATATTTCTAAATAAATATCCAAATGTCTTCCTAACATGAATGTTGAATCTGATCAATGCAAACGATCAACTCGTCAGTTAAAGAAATTAGAACAAATATCGTTACCTTTCGATGCAAATAAACTACTTCCGATTTCGCTAACTTAAAACTTTGAAATTAATTTATCGCGCTCAAATCTATCAATCACATGCTCGCACTCTATTTTAGCAATCGATTTCGCTATATCATGATCAGTATTATTCAGGAACAAGAAAATTTATTTATTGCTGAGTGCTGATCAAACACGCCAGGTTGAGGTTGCAGAGTAATTTATGTGTGAACTTAAATGCTACGCAACGATGTCTGTGATTTAGTTGAAATGGATCTTGGATATTCGATAATCAATGCTCGTAAAACGTACAACAATCGTACGTGGGCTAACTCAGTAGTTATCTGACATGTGACACGGATGTAATATTTAATATAATGTTTTTTGTGTCGTCGGATGGAATTTATAAATTCACATTTCAGTAGTTCACAAAGTGTTAATCCTGCTACCAGCCAATTGGATTTTGCATCGCCATTCAGTACAATAATAATCGTCACTCAAACGTTTGCCCGAGTTTTAGGTTTTGGCACACTCGTGAGAGTTTCAGTGTGCAGCTGCTCCCAATGCCCTAGCTGGTTGCGTTCCTTTCTTGATCCTCTTTTAAGACCGATTTATATTCAAACAATATCGGCCTGTTGGATCTTTCTCACAGGTCGCTGAACGATCACATCAAAAGTCAGGTTGGGATAAATGATAAATGGTAAAGTATGGGAAAATAGCAAAACATCAATCATTCATTACATTTTACTATCAAACACGAGGAAGGTTTCGCCAACCTTGTTTGTAGCCAACTGGATTACAATACTAACCACACACGCAATCATTTTCTACATCATTCAATGTAATGATACTTTAAATTTGATAGCGATTGACAAACTATTGATTGTTCTAGTTTTCTGCCGACGTGCAGAAACCAGTGTGGAAAAGTTCATCGCAAGATTTAGTAGTTTATTACCAATCTGATGATTCGAGTTGACAGGCTGAAAACATTGCATACGCTGCTATTCCATTGCCAATTTGTTGATTGAAAGTTTTTGTTTGTATTCATAAAATAGTTGTTATTCGTCACGGATATGTCTTTGACATATTGCCGGTCGCAATCGAGCGCTTGTGATATCGCAATCAACTTAAGAATAATCTTACTCTAAATTGCCAATACAAACCCACTATGTGATTGATTAATTTCATTTGACTGCTAGTATATTTGGTCATCTACTGTATATTTGATTGGTTCGCTAAAGAAAATTTGTTGTGGTAAATATGAGGTGTATTACTTTTACTTGATATTTGTATTGTTCGAGATTACTGCAGAACGGACTTGAATTCTATGTGATGAACACAATAAATTAAAGCATACACTTTGAAACTTATGTTTATGACTGATTTGTTAGTAATAATTATTATGATTTGTTACAATTTCTCAGCGGTGTGGAGGCCGTTGCTGAAATGTCACTGCTTCTGCTAAATAAAATGCTATCAAAATGTGCACGAATGGCTGCCAAGACCCTATTTGATAATGTGACTGACAATAGCATTACGCAAACCTCCCACGAATTGAAAACAAAGCTTAGTCTCTAGTAATTGTTACATTTTGTGCACTTGTTGACTTTATTTTGAAGTATTGCTAATATGAGGCAAAAGCCTAGAGCATTTTATTCTTCAACGACTTTCTAAATCCGACATTGAACGCGGACGTAAAAGATGCCTTGGGAATCGAAGAATCTTCCAATTTCGATTACTGCAGCATAAATTTCCAAGAAGATTACGCAAAATCTTTTAACGAAATCATGCTAGAAACCTTACATTATTGTACCGTTAAAAGCGTTTATTTGGCAAGCAATGACGTCACGTTTTTTTTCCAAACGAGAACAATTGAAAGTAAAGTAGCTAGTGCAAGTACTCGTTTCCTTCCATTAGAAATGATCGTGCATCAAATTTATGGTTGGTGCTGTCCAAATAAAGTGACTTAATGACACATGCCACGCCATTATCCGGGAAGCAATCGATTGATTGCAAAATATACTCCACCCATTTAAACGTCGATACGCTTAAGAAAATTAAGTTAAAACCGGAAATATCGTCTTAATTGCCTGCTGGTTTCGAATCACACCAAGCAAGATGTTTTCAACTGATTCTTTAGTTATAATAACTAATCGTAGAGTATGAGTATGTAAGCTCAAACAAAAAGAAAGCGTAGTAAACTCGAAACCTTGTCTTTGTTTTTTGTTATATGTGGATATCGTCTGCATTGATATGAGGTTTGCGACGTCATCGCTTGAGTACTGGCCACATATAACCTTCCACTCATTGTTTACCGTGTGCGCTCTTGGGTTCGGAGAAGTATCTCTTGTGTTCCATGAATCTTTTTACATGCCTTCATACACGAGACCAACGATTGACTTTGGAGCGTAGCTGCGGTGTACAGACATTTCATCACGTAGCATTGATTCACCCGACTGTTAATCACGAACATTTAATCACCAGACGTTTAATCACTTAAAAATTTAATCACACAGACACTTAATCCCGCGAAAAAAATCATAATGACATTATTTATTTGTGTGATAGGGTTAGAGTTAGGGTTAGGGTTAGAGTTAGGGTTAGGGTTAGGGTTAGGGTTAGGGTTAGGGTTAGGGTTAGGGTTAGAGTTAGGTCCATGTTAGGGCCTTGCGTGTCCACGTGATGATCTGTGTGGCAATAAAATGTCTAAGTGATGAAATTTCGTGATTAAATGTCTGCGTAATTAAATGTCTACGTGATTAAATGTCTAATGGTTTAATGTCCGTGATTAACAGTCGCGTGATGAAGTGTCGCGTGATGAAATGTGGGTAAACCCGTAGCTGCAAAGAGTGTGTTGCGATTCGATCGATCAGGTCTCATCAGAGCAGTTGTTGATCGACAATCGCCAAGAAATTACATAACAAAGCGCAGCCTGAACTTACATCATACAAAGCCTAAACTAGATCCATTCTTGGGGAAGTGCTGTCCGTATTTTGTCACTCGTCAGTCAGTGGCGGATGACATACGAAATGAGTGGCAAATTTTCTGATCGAAGAAGAGCACTATGAAATACTGTAGATTCGTCTTTAGTCAACTTGAACTTTTTTTGGAGCGATTGAGTAAAAACAAGGCATTGGGGATCTTTGCAATGCACTGTTTGATGGCCATATTTACGCATAAACGAATATCTCATAAATAAGCGTTTGGTATGTCGAGACATACTACATGTTTTGCTTATGCTATTTTGTTTAAAAAAATCAAAAGAAAACTTTGCTGCTGGCATCTATAGATACAGTACGCTGCTTGGTTTTCTCTAACACGGACACAAAGTGGACATAGTCGATGTTTATTGGAAACCCATTACATTATGAATCCCAAACCAAAGTTTTCAATTTAAGACTGTTGTTGTAATGAATCTCAACTAGGTCATAATTGTGTGGTTATGTTAATATTTTTGCATAATGCAAACAATTGATATCCGTCCTCGAACTTTAGTAACATTTATTTTCATGCATATTGTAATCAAAAAACTGTCTTTGTTATTCAAATTGATTTATTATACTTGTCAGAGTTGGAAAAAAATAAACACACCATCGCTCCATTTGACCACGGTTGATAAATATGCTTCAAGTCATGAGAAAATCATAATTTATTTATCTAGAACAAGCTGTGTTCAAATCCACGTTGGAGCTGGCCGAACTGATGTTTCAGTGCATTATGGTCAATCTTTATCGTGTCAACTTGCAATGCAACCAAGTAAAGTAACTCGCTACGGGCCATTTCTGTGGGACACAAGTTGATCAATAATCAAACGATGAGAGCTTTCAAATCACAATCTGACCAATACAAGCCAGTGTCTATTCGTGTTGACAATCATCACTAAATTCACTCGTTATCACATATTGCTGCACACCGGTTTATTGTTTACTTCTCACTGTCGCCAGCTTGCCTAGGTTTGGTTTGTTTTCTTGTACAATGCTGTATTGTTTAAAAGTATTTTGAAAATTAATTACATATGATATCATTGCAATTATCGGCGTGTTAATTTAGCCTACTAAATCGTTTGAAAGTGAGTTTTCTTAGACATGCGGTTATATTGGATCAATGGTTAAACTTTTGACTACGACTTATCGCATTTAGAGTATGGATAAAGTATTAGATTGATTCACGTCTCTAGATTTTATTGGATTTCCTACAAGTAGTAAACTCACCACTAGGTCTATGTTTCAGTAAAGACAATGCGACACTTTCCGCTGCACCCAAATAATCTTGGCTGACTATTTGTGTATTGAAATACTCTTGCATCTTCAGACGATCAGGCTATTCTCAAGCTTTTCTGTTACGTGATGTCGTTTTTAAAGAACACAAAGTTGTCAATCGAAACGGAAGTCGGCAGCGTGATGCAGTGGACTGAACGTCAGACTTGTAGTCGAAAAATTGTAAGTTGATCGTTCAGAACGCGACGTTGAATGCGTCATGACTAAACAAAACGTACCATTGTCCTCGTTTTCCCTGTCTCCTCCACATCTGAAAGCAGATAACTCAGCTTCAGTTCAGGTGGAATTAAAGTCGTAGTCACTATTTGATCTCGTCATGTTTATGAAATGTTCAAAGCAAATTTTGATGTAGCAAATATGGAAAGAAGATCTTTCAATCAAGATGACATTACTGAAGCAAATGGTTTAGGACTTCCATTATCATTGACAACAAAACATGTTTCATACCAGCGGTATTAAATATTTCTAAATAAATATCCAAATGTCTTCCTAACATGAATGTTGAATCTGATCAATGCAAACGATCAACTCGTCAGTTAAAGAAATTAGAACAAATATCGTTACCTTTCGATGCAAATAAACTACTTCCATTTTCGCTAACTTAAAACTTTGAAATTAATTTATCGCGCTCAAATCCATCAATCACATGCTCGCACTCTATTTTAGCAATCGATTTCGCTATATCATGATCAGTATTATTCAGGAACAAGAAGATTTATTTATTGCTGAGTGCTGATCAAATACGCCAGGTTGAGGTTGCAGAGTAATTTATGTGTGAACTTAAATGCTACGCAACGATGTCTGTGATTTAGTTGAAATGGATATAGGGCAGTGATGACGAATCTACCGCACGCTGCCAGAGTTGGCTTGCGAAGTCAGGATTGCAGGCACCTGCGACACATACCGTTTTTTTTCAGACTGATTGCGCGCCTTCACTTTTTTTTTGATTTGGAAGTTTGTGCGCATTCTAATCACTGGCACATATTTATCATTCATAACAAACCTATGGCCAATTTTAAACTTAACATTGTCTATTTAATTTTAGCTTTGATTCAACACGGCTTACGGTTATTACATGTTTAAAAACGTCGGAGACTTAAACAGATTTTGCTGTGAACACCGAACATAGCTTGCTTTTCGGCTAGCATTTTAGGAAGTCATTTTTATAAAATCATTTAAATTTCTGCTCTTTTGTTAATGGAAATTTGTTTAGAGATTAAAACTAACGCAATTATGTTGGGTGTGAGGTTGTGCTAGACTGGACACACTGATTGTTACTACTAAAGTCCAACCGTTTTTGTTGATGGAGTGTACTTAACTAATTGTTACGTATTGATTTGCCAACGACGACACAATTCCATTTTGTCAAGGCATTTATAGTTGCCTTAAATCCAAACAATGTTTATTTTACACAGGACAAGTTCTTAAAGTGCTCGTGTATCAGGCAATCAGAATAGTTTTGAACCATAAAGCGCAATCGTATTTAATTATCTACTGATTTATATATTATTTAACAGTTAAACAGTACTTTGTGTATATATGTAAGTATATTGGATATTATTGTTTGTTAACAGTTAAGTTATACCCTGAAAAGAATGCAAAGAAGGCAAATCTAATGGATAGTTGACGATTATTTCAAGAAGTCTGGACGAAATTATTCGGAGCCATTGAACGCAACGGAAAAGCGTTGTGTATTCTGCGTGGTCATATTACTGTTGGTGATTATATTACTATTGATTACTGTTGATATTGCCATTGATATTACTGATATGTGGTGATATATTACTGTTGATATTACTATTGTGTGGTAATATTATTTATTGGTGATATTCTGTCCGAAATTATTTGGAGCCATTGAACGTAACTGAAAAGCGTTATGTATTCTGTGTAGTGATAGCGTTTTGTGTCGTACCTAAAGCGTCAAACGGCATTTTGAAGGCAACTACAAAAATATTGCTGAACTGCGTGAAACGGATAAAAAAGAATATCTTGCAATGAAATATCATTTTCAGTGTCATAATTTTATGAACGTTATTTTTAGACCTAATTATTTGACCAATGTGAGCTTTTATTTTTCACTATGTATCGCTAAACATGGTAAATCTGTTTCTGATTGGGATTTTATAAAAACAGCTTTGTTAACTGGAAGTGATTCTCTTTTTTATGATTTTTCAAATAAACATGAGATTTTGAAACGAATCTCTGAGATACCACTTAGCAGAAATACTGTGAAGAATGGAGTCTTACGAATAGCAAATGATGTTAATTTACGACTCGCTATTGATTTACAAAGGCTTTCCGTTACTATACGTGCTCGGATGAGAGTACAGATATCAATAATCATGCAAAGGTAGCAGTAATTTTGCGTTATACTCTTGGTGACCCCATGAGAGAAGATTTGCTGAAACTGATTTTTTTACCCGAAAGAACACAAGGAGTAGATAGCTACAATGCTGTAATGGAGTGCTTTTTGACACAAAGTATTACACCTGCAAAGATAGTTTCGATTACTACTGACGGGGCACCAAGTATGTTTGTGTCAACGTCTAGTTTCATTAAATTGTTTACAAATGAAATAAAACATCAAGTTATCCACTTCAATTTGTATTATACACCAAGAAGCTCTTTGCGCAAAATATAGTAGTAAAAAATTAGAAGATGTACCCAAAGATGTTACGAAAATGGTAAATTACATTATGGCTCGTGCACTTCATTTTCGTCAGTTTTAATCCCTTCTTGGTGGGGTCAGAGCACAATATAATATTTTGTTTGTGGGTGACAATGACCGGTGGTTAAATAGAGGACGTGTTCTGGAAAGATTTGTCGCTTGCTTAAACGAAATTAGACTTTATATCGGTGAGAAAGAACAAAACTTTCTACCGCTCACTGATGTGCTTGGTTTAATAGTCTTATGTATTTTACAGACCTTTGATTACAATTCAATGCACTAAACACAAAAGTGCAAAGAGTAGGAAAAACAGCAGAAAGGATGTTCTGCGATATAAAAGCATTTGAGAGAAAACTGCAAGTTTTTGAAAAAGATATAGAAAGTGGGGAACACAAATATTTTTCAAATCTTAAAAAGCACTTAGAAAACTCAATAATATTTTCAAAAGAATCTTTAAACAAACAGGAAAGGTTCAAAAAACTTTCAAGCATTACAGGAACAACAAAAGAAAATTTCAGTAAACGATTTTTGCATTTTCGAAAGACGGAAAACACTTTGTATTTTCTTACCTTTCCAGATAAAACTAAATTTGATGATCTTGATCTTTTCTGTTTACGCTAGTTAGATTTGCAAAATCTAGAAATGGAGCTTTTCGAATTAAAAAAAATATATATCTGGAAAAATATATTCCGTGAACTGTCTGAAAGACTTGAAGAAATAAAGTGCAAGGAAATGAATGAAATCGCTACTAATAGTTCTGAAAATGAAATTCTTAAAGTATGGATATCTCTGCCGATCTATTTTAAGTGCATGAAATCGCATGAAATAGCTCTTCTTGCTTTGTTTGGATCATCATATTCTTGTGTGCAGCTGTTTTCAAGTTAAAATTTTATTGAATCTGACAAAAGAAATAGGCTTACAGATGACTTGGGTGCTGCACGTGTTGCACTCAAATTCACAAAACATGAGCCATCAATCAACAAGTTATCTAAAACCTTACAACAGCACAAATCGCATTGATTTCATGAAATAAAATGCAGGTTTATACAAAATGTTTTCAAAAATGACTTTTGGTTTCGTAAAAATTTTATTGATCCAGCCGTTTGTTAATACAAATGATAAATATACTAATCTAAAAGTCATTTTTATTAATTAAAAAGTAACTGATGTTTATGAAAACGCTGGCATGTTTAGAAAGAAAAAGTCATTTTGAGTTGCAATTGTGGCACGTGGTCGCGAAAAAGTTCGCCATCACTAATCTAGGGCATTCAATAATCAATGCTTGTAAAACGTACAACAATAGTAC
Source organism: Trididemnum clinides (assembly GCA_963675345.1). NCBI lineage: Eukaryota > Metazoa > Chordata > Ascidiacea > Aplousobranchia > Didemnidae > Trididemnum > Trididemnum clinides. The sequence continues at coordinate 13,054,637 of OY776296.1, read as the reverse complement.
GTGGGCTAACTCAGTAGTTATCTGACATGTGACACGGATGTAATATTCAGTATAGTGTTTTTTGAGTCGTTCGATCAAAATCTTTATTTTCCGTTTTAAAAGTTTATAAAGTGTTAATCCTGCCACCAGCCAATTGGTTTTTGCATTGCTACTTAAACGTTTGCCCGAGTTTTAGGTTTTGACACACTCGTAAGAGTTTCAGTGTGCAGCTGCTCCCAATGCCCTAGCTGGTTGCGTTCCTTTCTTGATCCTCTTTTAAGACCGATTTATATTCAAACAATATCGGCCTGTTGGATCTTTCTCACAGGTCGCTGAACGATCACATCAAAAGTCAGGTTGGGATAAATGATAAATGGTAAAGTATGGGAAAATAGCAAAACATCAATCATTCATTACATTTTACTATCAAACACGAGGAAGGTTTCGCCAACCTTGTTTGTAGCCAACTGGATTACAATACTAACCACACACGCAATCATTTTCTACATCATTCAATGTAATGATACTTTAAATTTGATAGCGATTGACAAACTATTGATTGTTCTAGTTTTCTGCCGACGAGCAGTAGCCAATGCGGAAAAGTTCATCGCAAGATTTAGTAGTTTATTACCAATCTGATGATTCGAGTTGACAGACTGAAAACATTGCATACGCTGCTATTCCATTGCCAATTTGTTGATTGAAAGTTTTTGTTTGTATTCATAAAATAATTGTTATTCGTCACGGATATGTCTTTGACATATTGCCGGTCGCAATCGAGCGCTTGTGATATCGCAATTAACTTAAGAATAATCTTACTCTAAACTGCCAATACAAACTCACAAAAAAACTTAATTATTATGATGTGGTTGGTAGTGTACTTGGTACTATTTGATTATAATATACTGTTTATTTGATTGGTTCGCTAAAGAAAATTTGTTGTGGTAAATATGAGGTGTATTACTTTTACTTGATATTTGTATTGTTCGAGATTACTGCAGAACGGACTTGAATTCTATGTGATGAACACAATAAATTAAAGCATACACTTTGAAACTTATGTTTATGACTGATTTGTTAGTAATAATTATTATGATTTGTTACAATTTCTCAGCGGTGTGGAGGCCGTTGCTGAAATGTCACTGCTTCTGCTAAATAAAATGCTATCAAAATGCGCACGAATGGCTGCCAAGACCCTATTTGATAATGTGACTGACAATAGCATTACGCAAACCTCCCACGAACTGAGAAAACAGTTTAGTCTTTAGTAATTGGTACGTTTTGTGTACTTGTTGACTTTATTTTGAAGTATTGCTAATATGAGGCAAAAGCCTAGAGCATTTTATTCTTCAACGACTTTCTAAATCCGACATTGAACGCGGACGTAAAAGATGCCTTGGGAATCGAAGAATCTTCCAATTTCGATTACTGCAGCATAAATTTCCAAGAAGATTACGCAAAATCTTTTAACGAAATCATGCTAGAAACCTTACATTATTGTACCGTTAAAAGCGTTTATTTGGCAAGCAATGACGTCACGTTATTTTTCCAAACGAGAACAATTGAAAGTAAAGTAGCTAGTGCAAGAACTCGTTTCCTTCCATTACAAATTACCGTATTTTCTAGTCAATAAGCCGAATTGCCGACTCGTCCGAGGCCAAGTTTTAGCCGCGTAATTCAGAGTTTTTGCTTTTTACCGCCTAAAAAGCCGAGGCCATTTTTAAGAAATGACAAGTTTCTTCACAATGATTTTTTAGTCTCGTTACAGCGTCGACATGTAACAACGATCAGTAAAATACAAGTAAACTTAACATTTAACGCTAAATTTTAAGTGTTATTTAACACTAGAATTACCGTTTTTTCGACCTACCTAAAATTACCGCGAGCGGTCAAAATGACCGTTTGCTTATTTACCAAAAAATGCTTAATAATTAAGCATCGTTTTGTGTCACAAGCTTCTTTTAACTGTTGTGTTAGACCGTGTGATGTTTTGAATTATCGTAAGTGGGATTAAAAAGAGTCGTAAGCTCCGTTTTGTGTTCGTATAAATGACAGGATTGGCCGCACTTGCCGTACTAAAGAGCCAAAAACGATAGAAGGTATAATTGAAAGAGTCGCTACGCAATTCTTAGTTTGAATTGGCGCATTTTACGTTCCAATAGAGGGTGATGACCTTTTCTTTCAAGAGGTTATTGCAAGATTTTGAGCTCTAGCAAGCTTTTGCATTGTATACAGCTTTTGCGAAATTTGAAGCGCTGGCCCTTGGCCAACTCTTGAATGGTCATTGCGGCCTTCCGACTAAAAAGTTTGCCCACCTCTCTTCTAATCTACAAAATGAATTGTTAGTCTTCGACTTTTTTTCGGCAGCGTTTCTTTGGAGCTTGTAATCTACCTCTCGACTTCGATAAAAATTTGATACAATTCAATCATGCTTCGTCATTAGCAAACAATACAAATCAAATTTCGCTGTGTTAGATGTAAAATGCATAATAATTATCACCTAGCACTTGCGTTGTAGTAGCCTACTTGCACCATTGCTGTCACTGTCTCACTACCAAAACCAACAAATTTACATGGTGTTGAATCAGTTTGCTTGGCGTTATCAATAACAGTCTGTGAATTCACTTCATTTGCAAAAAATCATTTTCCATGTATGCCTACGTCAAAGCGAGTCTGATTACGTCAACCTCTGATCAAAACGTAACATTACAACGTAAGCGTAACTTTCTTTAGCATGAGAAAAGAACTAAAAGCATTTCTGTATCAAAGAAAGACGGAGGACCTGTGTTTATTTGGAGATCAATATTTTCAGAATAGTGTTTTTCTATTGTCTGCTTCAAATAAAGGGAAAGACCTTTTTGAGTATACACCCAGTTTTGAAATCTCTACAACGGGGCTGAAACAATCTGGAGGCTTCAGCCACCAGTCCCGTACTTTTACCCCTACGTCGACAAGCATATTTATCTTTCGCACTAGTACTTAACTTTTACCTGTTGGAGCAGTTATTTTTGCCAGATTGTTTCGATGCAATAGCACAGCAAAAGTTTCTTAATTGCAAAGACAATTTTAATGTTGAAAAAGTTAGTGGTTTCTGCGCGGTCAAAATGACCGTTTTCGATAATTTAAGGCAAATCCATTCCCCTTCCACCCTGTGCTCGTTGCCATGCAATGAAACTTGACATGCTAAAAGTTATCCACGATTTAAGAAAAGTTAGGAAATTTCAGTGTTATTGCACGTGCCTAATCACAGTTATAAACGATCAAAAATATAAACGGTCAGAAGGACCGCTCCGGTAATTCTAGCGTTAAAGCACATGAAAGACTTTAATTCAGCAATTTGGCTAATATATATAACCAGCAATTTGGCTGGTTGTGTATACAATATTAGGACATTCTATTTAAAATACACAGCCAGTAATTTGGCTAATAAATAAAAAAAAACTTGGTCTGAAAAGACACTTACCTCTTTATTTTTTTTGTTAGTTAATAAAGTTTATTCAACTGAAATCATTATGCCGTAACTTTGAGATCAAAGCTATGATTTAGGGACTTATTTTGGCCTTCCGTATTTTTTTGTCCAACTAATGATTGGCCAATAAGCCGACCCCAAAAAATCAGGTCAAAAGTTAAGGTCCTGAAATTCGGCTTGTTAAGCGGAAAATACGACATTGTGCATCGAAATTTATGGTTGGTGCTGTCCAAATAAAGTGACTTAATGACACATGCCACGCCATTATCCGGGAAGCAATCGATTAATTGCAAAATATACCCCACCCATTTAAACGTCGATACGCTTAAGAAAATTAAGTTAAAACCGGAAATATCGTCTTAATTGCCTGCTGGTTTCGAATCACACCAAGCAAGATGTTTTCAACTGATTCTTTAGTTATAATAACTAATCGTAGAGTATGAGTATGTAAGCTCAAACAAAAAGAAAGCGTAGTAAACTCGAAACCTTGTCTTTGTTTTTTGTTATATGTGGATATCGTCTGCATTGATATGAGGTTTGCGACGTCATCGCTTGAGTACTGGCCACATATAACCTTCCACTCATTGTTTACCGTGTGCGCTCTTGGGTTCGGAGAAGTATCTCTTGTGTTCCATGAATCTTTTTACATGCCTTCCTACATTCATTTGTTAGATAACTGTAGCATAAACGGTGTGGCGTCGGTAAGTAAGAAGTGCAATTTAATGCGTTTGATAAAAGTTGGCCAATCACTTCCAGATGAACGACACGCTATTTATTCTATGATGTCACAGAAGATTTTGATCTAAAACCTACTTTAGTTCTTCTGTGATTTGTGCCAAGCTCATAGTATCTACGGAAGAGTTAAATACTGTATCAAGCAAACACAATTGGCTCAACTGATGAACTGATTAAAAATAGAAACCGGCGTTTGTAAGTTCAGCCCTATGGGATAGAGATACGGCAATCGAGGTTGATACCGTAAATCTCATCAAAATTGGGCTAGGCACACCATTCCTAAACAGTCATCAATTGCAGTCGTCAACAATTGGACAAGTGCAGACCTCTTAGTGTTAAAATTGCAAATTGCAGACTGACAGCCTAACCATCAACAAGGTTGGCTGCCACAAACGAGTGTCAAGTCGCTTGCAACCCAGTGAAGCAACGTAAAATTGTACTAGGCATTCCATTTCTAAACAGTCATCAATGCATATTGCAGACTGGCAGCTTCACCACCAAACAGGCAGACTGCCATTGATTGGTGTCAAGTCGCTACAAACCCAATGAAGCAACGGGGTTTCGCTTGCAAATTCACTAGTTTCATAAGTGGAGTAGTAAAGGCTAAAATCATACAATCGAATCAAACTGCATTTACGGCTTTCCTTCTTTCTTTCTTCATTTTAAATTTGTCATCCAATAAGCAATCTTGACTTTTAACACTCTGATTTCCAATTTATGATGAAATCGGAAAACATTGTCAAGTCTAGTAGATAAATGCTAAAGCCTTACAAGACATAATAGAATTTGAACAGTAGTTGGTTAATTGAAATCTCTAATTTCCTCATATTTACCGCAACAAAATTTCTTTTAGCGAACCAATCAAATATACAGTAGATGACCAAATGGTACGAAATATGCTAGCAAACAAATGATAATCAATTTTTTTCTGCGTTTGTACTGCCAATGTAGAGTAAATTTTTCTTAAAGTAATTGCGATATTACAATTGTTCGATTGCGATCGGCAACATATCAAAGGCATATCGGTGACGAATAACAATTATTTTAAACACTATGTCACGAATAAGTAAATATGCGCTGTAAAAATAGTTTTTATACATGTGTAGTTTTTGTAATTTGTTGCTTTTGTTATGCTGTGATTATTTTTAACGTAAATCTGATTAGTCTTTAGTCAAAATTTGATTTTATGTCACGGCTGTATTCGAAAAAGACGTTTTTTTTCTCTCGTTAAGATTTGTAACGTGCACACCTCTTCTTACATCACAATGTTTGATTACGTGTAAAGTTAAGAAGTAATCGAGTGAATTTTGTTTCTTCTCGAAGATTTTCTATCGCCGATTAAGTGATTCATAGGGCTATTTTTTTGACCTAAAAAAATATATTTTTGACTTTATTTTAGCAAAATTTTGATTTTATTTTGACCTAACCGTTTTCGCCTATTATTTATGTCTTGTTGCACTTTTTTGATTAAAAAAGTTTTATAATCCGCAATTTACATAAGTTTTTAAAGAAGAAGGTAGCCTACTTTAAACGTTTTCTCAGTTACTCAGTCTTGAAGGTAATGCAGCAAAACGACGCATGACGTCAAAACCTAGGATAACGAACCATTGTGTGTACCGGTATCAATTAGTGTGTAATACAAAAATGCGTTGTTATGGCGACTGTACTGTACATTAACAATCTGTCTATGATGTTTTTAACGAAAGCCACACAGTATAATTACCAGGACTTTTTATTGTAATACAGCATCATATATTTTTTTACGTTCTTAACATCAAAATTTCTGTCTTTTCTCAGTAATTTACTGAGCATAGAAAACGACCTCTCAACAGCAGCAGAGGTTGGCTGGGCTTTTTGCAATAGTGCGTAGCTTGTTGGGTCAATTGTCAAGTTGGTATAGTTTATTATTGTTTCTAAATCAGAGTTGGATAGTCGTTTATTAATGTAATTTTTAATTGCGCACGGATCATCATCGAATTGTATATTCTTCAGCAGTCCGTATGCTTCGGTTATCGTGCAGGCACTTCCTTCTAAGAACTCTACGTTGGCTGCTAGAGTCCAGTATTGATTTATTTTAACAAAGTCCGGCACCAAATCTTCCACATTGAGAGCGTCTTTTGCTCTGCTGACTAAGAGGCCTGCACTTGTCCAATTGTTGACGATGGTACGAACAGCTGGAAGGTTCTTACTGTAACATAAGGCAGCTCTAAGCCAAGTTGCCCATCTTGTAATTACAGGGTCAGGAGGAGATGGCAGACCAGCATCATGAAAATCTTTCTTGCAATCTTTGTTTTTGATTGTTGCTTCCTTGATCGTTACTATTATTCATCATATTTTTAAAATGAGCATGCACACGCATAGCGCAGTTACGTAGTAAGTGCGCAACGCAGGTGACATGCATCAAAGAAGGGTATAATTCCTTGTCTTTCCAGCCAAAGATATGTACCGAGCAGCATCAGTCAAAAACAATAAAAAATTCTCGCGTTTTATTTCAAGTTGTCGCAATATATCATCCACAGTGTGCAGAATAATACTGCTATTAACATTGCTACCGCTGTCAAGTGGATGGCAATCAACGAGGAATGTCCGATTTGGGGCATCTAAGCTGCCCACAAGCACACTAATATACTTTTGTCTAGCAATCTCTGCTTCATCCACAATTAAAAAAAATTTTTTGTCCCGAAGTAATTCTTGAATTTGTTCTTCTTTTTGGGATGCTAATTTAGCAACACATGGCCGGACTGTAGTCTCCGAAGGCAATACTTTTCCCATTGTAGCAAACAGAGACTTTAAAGAAGAATGGTTCAGTTTATGAAGTGGGATATCTGCAGCTAAGAATGAAGAGACAACCTGTTCCTTGAAGTTTACTTGATCGAGTTGTAAAAAGGTTTGCTTACTTTGGGATTTGCTCTTCGTCTCCAATTTTCTTTGGTGTTGCTTACTTTTTCGGTGGCTTTCCACAAAAAACGTTTTGTCGCATTTGACTAACACATTGCAAAGGTTGCATCGCAAGTCGCGGGCAGGAGTTGCCGAAAACTCATCCGGATATTCCTGGCAAATTTTCCTAACTTTCGCTGTAGAAGATTTGGCTTGTTTAGGCATTCTTTGCTTTGCAAGCTACGACTTAAAAAGACCACGTGTAAAGAGGGCAAAGGTTTTGTAGGAATAGATTATATATCTAACAATTATGTGTTTATGCATCAATAATGACGATTTGATGCATAATAAGTGCTATTTCCTTCTCAATTACCGCACGCATTTTTACCATTGCAACTATTTGAGAAGTTTAAAATGAAATACAACTGCGCATAAAATTTTGTCCGAGTGTATGCAAATGCCCGAGTGTCTCCATTAGGTTCGTCCAGGAATGGTCTCGTCAAATTGGGTTGGATGCATTGTTTGCAATACGTAAATTGTTTTCAATATAATGTTTGTGGTTTATGTCGGTGTGAACCTTCAAACCATTAACTAACCTTGCATAACGTTATCTAATATATTGTTCTGTTCTTGATCGAAAAGTGCGTGGGTTAAAGTATCTCAGTGGAAGCCAATCTTTTCCTAGCTATTAACCCTTATCAGCACGGTGATTTTGGATAACTTAATCGGCTCGTATGTTAACAAATGTCAACATGCCTTTTTTGTGTGCATTTCAATGCTGCTGTAGCTGTTTTCAAGGTTTGTTTCCGTTTTATACAGTACTGGTATGATAAATATGTGCTATTAAACAACGTCACATTGCAACCAATTGATAACAACGCACATTCCTTTGAATGAACAGTTGATTTTGACAAATTATCACAATTTTCATTCGAAACTCCGGGTCTGCTTTGCACGCAAGGGCTGGTTTTACAAACATCTTAGCTGAACTAGAACGAAATTTCAACAAAGAAAGTTTATCGTTCCTTGCAAAGAAACTTTATAAAAAACACAAAACCGCAGAAACATAACACAAACATGTAAGCGTACAGTATTTCATAGTTCAACCATACTTAGGTGTTCAGCATTCCATGCAATATGTGTTTTTAGGTGTTTTTCTGTGTTGCGGGCATACACGTCGGCGGCAAACAATGCATGCAAGGCGAGTATGCTTCGCACACCTGTAACATCTTCCCCGTTTGATGCGTTGAGCAGTGTCACTTGTGGTGCTACCACAAGCAGTAATGAACCCCATCTTTTCTGCAAGGAGCTTTGTTTCACCTTTCAATTTTCGTTTGCTGACATATGGTTGAGCCAGTTGAAAGCTTAGTTGCTTGAGAAAATTTGTTTCTTTGTCACATTTCCCACTGCTTCTCATTACGATAAAAGCGTTGTTAGTGGCAACATTTATCAAATTTTAGTTGATAACCATTGGCCACCGGCAGTCCCGTAGCACTCCAACTTCGGCCCCCCCCCCCAAAGTAAGCGCAAGAGCCCCTGCGCACAGGTCATATCACTTTAGAGGTGTAAAATTGAAAAGCTGCATTAAGAAAATACACCACAATTTGTACATAAGTAAACAGGCTAATGTCAGAATAAAGCATGCCGATACCGAAGGTGCAAGTCATAACAAATTCGGCACCGATGCCAGAGTTCAGTAGGACATTTATGCAGACACTGCGAAACGAAAGCAATGACACTGAAAAACATGAAAAAGTTATAAAAACACAGTATCATTTAAATAGTCTGGAGCGAATCTTTTTGTTCGCAAATGCTGTTATGACATTGTCATAATCAAGAGATCGGGCGCAGTCATTTTCGATTGACAACATGGCTAATGAAGATAGTCTACTGTCTGTCATAGACGTTCTATTAAAGGTTTTGATCAGTTTCAATTTGCTGAAGCTTCTTTCAGCGCTGGCAACAGTCACGGGGCAAGTTAGTAAGATTCGAAGTGCGATGTACACATTCGGATACAATTCAAATAAATGAGTCTTTAGAAGATAGTTCAGAAAGTCTTGAGCCGTTTTGAGATTGCGTTTTTTTTGTAAAATTAAAACAAACCGCTGTAGCTCAGCGCTCATTTCATCAGAATCAATGTCACCGAACTTTTTTTGGAACTCTTTACAGCAAGTAAGAAGAGCATTTTCTTGTTGCACAAGCAAAAGTTTGTCTCGTGTGTACAAAAACGAAAAGGCGGAAGAAACCTCACGTAACAAATTAAAGCGCTCCTTTATTGACATAATAGCCTGGTCTGCTAATGGATAGAAAAAGTTGCTTTTAAATTTCAGTTCAGGAGTAGCTCGTTGTTCCTCTTCACCTTGGTAATCAAACAATCTTCTTTTCTTTCCACTTCTTGACGGAGGAAAAGAAGGATCAATATCCAATTCCTGTGCTATTTCAACAGCAGATGTTGCGGCACTGTCATAACCCGTTGTGCGATAGTTTTGCAAAAACTTTTCAGTTGCCTGGATTTCCGTTTCCATTGTATGAAGGGAGACTCCATACGATTGAAGAATCTTGCTTGCTTTATTGACTTGGAATAGGATATCATACCAAATAAACACCGACAAAAGAAAACTCCATTTTGATAAATGAGCTATCAACGATTTTGTTTCTGAGGCAGCTCTTCCATCTTTTCTTTCTATGGAAATGGCTTCCAAGTCTTTCAGTGCCAGCAACACCTCTTTTAAATTGTATCGAAGAGGTTTGATGCATTTAATTCTGCTTTCCCAACGAGTATCAGATTGTGACTTTATGGACAGCTCCACATGTTTCTTCAAAATTTCCCAACGCTGAGCAGAGGAAGAAAACAGCACATACAACCTTGTAAGTACTCCAAAAAATGTCAATGCTTCCGTCGATCAATTAGCACTGTCAACAACAACTAAGTTAAGGGTATGGTTTGCACAGGGCACGTAAACAGCTTTGGGATTGATGTCTAGCATTCTTGCTTGGACCCCAGAATGTTTTCCTTTTATGTTAGCACCATTATCATATGACTGACCTCGACAATCAGACAATTCGAGTTGCAGTTCGGTCGCTTTTTCTAAGAAAGCGTCCAACAAGCCTTTCCCAGTACTGTCACTTATTCTCAAGTAGCCAAAAAATGTTTCTTTAACAACAGCAGCTTCTTCATTACATAGTACATAACGGAGAATGACAGACATTTGTTCATGATGTGACATATCTGGAGTGCAGTCTAAAATTATAGAAAAATATTTTGCCAATTTCAATTGCTGTAAATTTTCTTTTTCAACTTCTGTCGCTAGCAATTCAATTAGTTCATTTTGTATGGTAGGACTCAAATAGTGGTCTTTAGTGTTTTTATTCTTGATTCTGTCTTGAAGCTCTTTTAGGATCGGATCTCTTCTTGCCAAAAGCTCAAATATACCCAGAAAATTTCCATTGTGAGGAGATCCTAAGACTTCTTCAGATCCTCTAAAAGCAAGATTCCTTTCCGATAGAAACAAGGCAATGTCGATAAGTCTCTCTAAAACATTTCTCCAAAAACGTCTTTCATTGAAAAAAATATTCATCTCGCGTTTGTCGATAGTGGATGAATTTCTTATCCCTTCAGCTAGCAACATCCATTGACTGCAGCATTCTTGGTGGGAAATGCCGTTTTCATGGTCTTTCAGTTTTTTCGAAAAACCCTCCCATGTATTTATACCACTACAAAAGGGGCTTAGTGTTTTTCCAAATAGCTTACAACAAAAGCAAAAAACTTGATCTGATTCCCCAGAATAAACTAGCCACGACCGTGAAACACTTTCACCATTAGGTAACACACGTTTATAATGGTTGGAGGAAAAACGTCGCCTTGGAGTTGTGTTATTATATGGAAAATTCATTATTAGTTGATGTGGTCCACGCTTTACTATATCACATCGTTGAGCATCAGAAATACTTTCAGGCCATTTACATGGGTCATCAGGGATAGGGGTAAATTGAGATTCAGATAATTTTGATATTGAAGGTTGCGTATTGGCAGGTAAATCACAACTTACATTTTCTGGAAATTCACAATCACTTTGATGCTGATCGTCATAGTCTTCTTTTTCTTGTACACTATAGTTTTCTTCATCCCTCTCGGTACTAGTGCCAGGTCTACTCTGCTCAGTAATCTTGAAAAAATCTGTCATCTTGGGCAATTTCGCTACAGCATCTCAAGCAGTGGCTGCTTCTTTTCTCTTTTGAGCACCACTTTTTGAACGTTTCATTCTATACAATGTCAATAAAATACTTTATCTGCACTCTGCAGTATATATATATTGTCCCGGTATTTATAGCCAAACAGAATTCCAGACCATTCTATGATTGTTGCGTAACAACGGCATTGTTACGTCAATCGAATATTCAAGATTCTACCAGAAAATCAATCGAAATAGTCTAGATTCTGCGAGATAAAATGACGTTGCATTCACTTATGATGTCACAAGCCAATTTCTTCTTACAGTTTAAATCGGTTGTAAACAAGTCTGCTGAACTGAAAATAGTCACGTAGCCAAAAAGCAATTTCAGACTAACTTGGGCCCCCAAAGTTGGCCTGGGCCCCCCCCAATTGGGGGGTTTGGGGGGCGGCTGCTACGTCTCTGGCCACCGGTTGGTCTTCCTCAAGCAATTGAATTATTCACAGTTTTCATCAAGAGTGTCAACTCCTCCTTTGTGCTTATTGTAATCTGTGATAACTGCAGTTTGCTGTGGCAGTCCGTGATTGAAATGAAGGAGTGTGAAGATGACATCATGAGCACATTCTTGTTGCGCTTGGGGACATATGACAGTAGAAGAATTTTGTTGGCATGGTCATACAGTGTCTTAGAGCTTTCAACTTCTCTTCCTCTTCCTGTTTTGAATTGCAATGGTACTTCCCGCCGATTACCCATTATTGTACCAACCAATGTCAGGTTTTTCTCCAACATGTTGCACACCAGACCATGAGAGGTAAAGTATCGGTTAACATATATGTCTCGGCCTGTACCAAAATAAACTGAGCACAACTTCATTACAATATCATTGGCAAGGTTTCTATGAGGTGCTGAGTCAGATTCTCTCCCAGAGTAAATCATTCCATTTAGGGCAAAACCGGTAGTAGCTTCGCACAGCCAGAAGAACTTCACGCCGTATTTTCTTGGTTTTGATGGCATATATGTTCTTCCGGGAATCTTTCCACGATATCCGACCAGTTGTTCATCCACGGTCAAGGCCTCGTTTGGGACATAGATGTTGCGTAAATTATTATTGAACATTTCCCATACCTTTCGAATAGCAGCTAATCTATCGGTTCTCTGTTTTGCTGGTCGAGAACGATAGTTGTCGAAACGCATGCAACGTAGTAAGAATTTGAATCGATTCAATGCCATCGTAACTCGATGAAATGGTCTACTGTCAATAGGATCCCACAAGCGACGCAAGTCTGTGAAATTGTCTCTGTCCAAGCCAGCACGAATCATATAATAGCAAGACCTGCTTCAACTTCTTCAGAAGTAAAGTCTTTGTAGACATAGTTTGGCGGCAATGCACATTTATGTCTCAGGTCCCTTGCTTTTCTGTTTGTCTCACGCACTATCTGAAGTGTAATTTCAGGTCGGTAAAATACTTTGAAGGCATCCACTTCATGTTCAGGAGCAGCAATAATTCGAGGTTGTTGCGTCAATATATTTCTCCTCCTGAGCCTTCTAGAAAAAGGATTTTCGTAATACGTAGCATTTCCAGCTGTAATTCCTACTTGATTATCATCTAAACTAGCATTATCGTCAATAGGATCTTAATCCTCATCACTAAAGTCGTCTTCACTTTCTTCCTCATACACATCTATGTCAGAAAGTTCCTCAGGTGGCACAGGAAGTTCGTCATCATCAGAAATAGATTCGGATTCGCTGGCACTTGTATCCTCGGCATCAGAGTCGTTATCAACATCATCAAACACTATCTGCATTTGTCGTAGACTCTTGAAACGTAAATCTTCTCTGTCTATCCATCGCCAAGTTCCAGCTATATTGTCTAAGCAATTGAAAACGCCTAACGCAGTTTGAATAGTTATTATTTCAAGCTGAATACAGTGTTATTCTACGTTCTTATTTCTGAAATATATCACTAGATAGGTAAGGATTCAAAAAAATAGCTAGAAATATTTCTCTCGTCTCTGCCTGAGAACAGCAAGAACTGATTTCGACATGAAAACTTCCCGTATGCTGGCTAGAGATTGATGTACCAGAGAAGAACACTTACTCTTGTGCAATAAAGAAGCAACACATAATGTCTTACAGCGCATGGTGCAATCAGAATCAATGGTGCAATAAAGCTGACGAAATCGAATAATTACTGGTTCTGGCCGCTCCTGGGAAAACTGCTAAAAAAAAGAATGACTTCTTCCAGCCAAAGAGGAGGATAAAAATGGCAAATAAAACAAAAAACAAAAAAAAACAAGTTACTAACTGCGCTTGCTTGTTTGATGCAAGTTATTGGCAATTCCATTGAAACAATGGCAATGGTTTCTTGTAACTCTTACTACTGCATTTTGACGTAAGTCATGGAACGATCTAAACTCTCAAAGGCCGTTTGTCTCTGCTAATCTACTGTTGTTACTACTTGTTGACATATGTCAACAAGCGTGCCGATTAAGATAAAATGCAAATAATTTATTGTAAAAGCAATTTGGGATTTTGATATCACTTCAGTAGTAAGGTAATCAAAAGTTCTCCATCGTCCGTGAATTGTGCTGAGCTGGCATATAGAGGGCAAGTGCAATCAAAAAACGAAAATAAAATGTTGACCAATGTCAACAGAAGTGCTGATAAGGGTTAAGTTACAACCAAACTTAATTGTTCGATCGATACTGCAAGTCGCGTCAATTTAAGAAGCAAATTAAGATTAAGATAGATTAAAAACTCTATTAAAACGTGACAATGCGGTAAATTGATGTCTAGTTTCCATGCAAAGAAAATTTCTGAATTCGCCAGAAATCTAGTTTTATTTCCCTGAGTTACTTAGAAGCGTATCTAGACAACAGTAGGCATTCCGTTTGTATCATCTTTCCATAAACAATATCGGTTAAATATTTGAACATGATAAAGAATATTTTAACCGGTAAATTAACAAAATAACGTTGATACTTCTCGTTTAAGGTTTGAATTTAGTTGAGATTAAATCACTTTCTTTTTAGTCAAGCCTATAAAGCACCCATTTGGAAAGTACGATTCTATTCTCTAGACCGAATTGCAGTTTTATTCGAAAAAATTTGGTAAAATCTTACTTTTTTGAAATTGGCATACTCATCACATTTTTTATTCTTGTTTTTGGCAAAGTTGTTACTTCCGTTGAGACTATCGATAGCAGTTGAGGGCAAGTAGATTACACCTGGTTTACAATGATAGCTAATAAATATAATGCTTTATACAATTATTTTTATTATCCATATTTATCCTCTATTCACGAGAAAGCGAATTGTGTTGCTATGTTTGGGCGGGACGTCCGCAATCGCTCGGGAGTTGCCATTTCCGAGGTGTCTGGGCCACCTGTCTTTCACATAAAGGCGGAGGCGTCCCGCTAAGTGCCTTACCCAAGGACACAACAAGCGAACTTGCCGGCTTGTTCTCCACAGCCTCCCCTAAATGCCGAGCGCCAAGCAGGAAAGCTCTGGATACCATTTTTATAAAAGTCTTTTGGTATGACTCAACAAGGGGAATGAACCCCAGGTTTACCGACTGCTAAGCAGACACTCTAATCAGTACGCCTTCACGTCAGCGCGTAGATCTGAGTAACTGAAGACCATTTGATATTTTATTTATGAAATGAGATCAAAATGAGACATTTATTTTTAAGGATAAGATGAACTGAAATCTAAAGAGACTGTGAAGTGACCTTACAGTATATGCCTTTGCAGTTACCCATTACTGGTAATACAGCGGTTGAGTGCGAAGCGCGAACTTGACAGCAAACAATAGTTTGGCTTGGTCATGCTGCATTTGGTGTATGCAACGTAATGCTCCAAGCGTGGAACTCGCAGGAATTCTGTGACAACTCTTATACTCCATATCTCAAACCACGTTGTTGCCGAGTGTCGTCTTGTAGCGAGGATGATTTCTGTTTTTTTTTCTGTCAGACAGCTATTATTAATTTTAAAGACGACTAGTTGCACAAAAAACGTAATTAAGAAATTAACAAAAAATATGCTTGGTATTTGATATAGACTTCCTCAAAATATTAACAAAGTTAAAATATTAGAAAGTGGGTAGTAAAGCCATTTGCAACCCAAGTAAATTAAGCCGAAATAAACTCAACAGAAACTCAGTAGTATGACCTTTACATCAAATCATGTAGTCTACAGGCCAAAATTAGCAAAGATGAGGAACCCTCAAAATCTGCACTCTCACCAGTACATTATGTTCTTTCGTTTGAAAATGTTGTTTAAGAATGAACTTTAATATCTGAGCACACTTTGACCAGCATCAGCCACTGGATTGTTCCGTGGCTGAGAAACAAAATGTCAGTCTTTCAGGTGATCGATTTATAGAGTTATAAAAGCAATCTACGCGCTTGATATGCATGTTCACACAAATGATATGGTTATTTTACAAAGCAATGGTATTGCAAATAATAAAAGCTCCCTCCCATAATTTGACGCAACCATGCCTGGACACGTTTCGTCCTGTTGGGCTCATCAGCAGGGCCTGTCCCGTCATTACCAAAACCAAAACCCCACATTTGCAATAATGTGAAAAATGTGATATCATTCTATTACCAATTCCTTCGCACACATCACTTGCGCGGCGCATGCTATCACTTTGGTACGGATATCCCATCCGTATCAAAGATGCAGTGTACCACTCAATAGATTGCCTTTATAACTCTATAAATCGATGTATGATACGGTTATGGTAATCACTTGCCATGCTCGTAGAGGTAAGGGTTTTTAATAGATCTCGCTTACTATAAACTCTTTGAGTCGTATACTGCATCTTCCAGGAGTTGTTACGATGAGACATAAATGATTTAGTAGTAAAAAGTTAACGATTTGTTCCCCTAAACTACAAATGTGTCTTTTAGTAGACTTAAGTTGAATGTGTCATAATCATGTTCAAATATTTGGATTGTAAATTTGGATAGTTTGTGGTAAGTTAATTCTAGTAAAATGTCGGTGATTTCAAAAACTGTTTTGTTTTCGTTCGGCTTCCTTACGCAAATACTGCAAATACTTTTCTACTGCCTGAATGGAAGTGCTAATAATAAGTGATTTGTTGTAAACAAAAAATATCAATGCTATTGGTTTATTTTTATCAAAACAGAGTTGCAGTGAGATTGTAACGCTATTTCCCAGGGTACGAAGTAGAAACTTTTTACTGTTGGAAGGAAATTTTAACTTTTTACATTAAGAAAATTTTTACTTCAAACATTAATGATGTAAACAGCTGGAAGAATCCGCGACAAAAACCATGAGAACTTTAAACAATGTTTATTGGTGTTCAAAGTCACGACACAAGTTTGTTCATAATTTTATCAAAGTTTTATCATAAAAAATTTTCAGTTATTAACTTTGTTAATTCACAATTATGTCACTGGCAAGGTTGCACTGCTTTTGCTGGTAAGAACACAAATCGCTTTTAAACAAGGACTTGTTCTCCTCAATCGCTCACTGACCGTTCCCAAACGTTTTGATAAAAAATTTGGTTGATATTGAATAATACGTGGTAAATTAGTAATCAACATCAGTTTAGTCGGTACCCAAAAGAAAGAGCGCAGTGAAAAGTTTTGTAACAATAAAAGCAGGGCCTATTGTTTTTGTGCAAATTTCATCTCAACTTTGGCTAAAACAACAGCAGCTGTGGTTAACCAATAGTGTCGGTTATTGGTTGATGCAATTTTGACAAATATTGATAAACTAATTTTCATAACACCATGATTCGTTTTGCAAAATAGCACTTTCACTCCTCAACTTGTACAAAAAGTTCGTTCACCACTGCCTTGCTTTATTTTTGATAACTCCCTTTTTATCTTTAGCTTATATGTGATGGCATAAAAATAGTAGCATGCATTGCTGGCTAGAAACTATCATTCAGTTATCAGCCGTGTGGTCAGGTGGTCTTAACCTATGTTCATGGTCGAGCTTTCAAACCTCGTCACGGCTAGGTAGTTGTGTTTTTGCTAAGGAAATGCTCCATAGAACAAATCTCCAGTTTAGTGCCATTGCCTAGCCTACTGCGAAAATGCGCTGCTCAAACAATATTGATAACTATGAGCGAGTTTGAAAACGAAATATTTTCGTTATTACCAACAATTATGCTTACTAATTTATTTTGAGAAAGAGCAGTAGAACCCTTTTTTCTAATTTTTCTTCCTCTGAAAAGGATCTTGAATACTAATGTATGTTTAGGCTTAACTCTTCTTCAAACATGACGTAAACGACATCACGCATTAAAAATTTTATATGCATCTTTGTATACTCTTATTTTAAACAGTACAAAAGACTGGACTGTAGCTCTTTACAAAAGATAACTACCAATATTTTGGCAACGTATTATCTTGCATGAATTAAGTTGCAAGGTAGCGAGCAAGAAACTTATTAAAGAAAATTCCAAA
This sequence comes from Trididemnum clinides, assembly GCA_963675345.1. Lineage (NCBI taxonomy): Eukaryota > Metazoa > Chordata > Ascidiacea > Aplousobranchia > Didemnidae > Trididemnum > Trididemnum clinides. The sequence continues at coordinate 13,036,960 of OY776296.1, read as the reverse complement.
ACAAAGTCCATGCAGAGTTAAATACGAAAGTCGTAAACATTGTTGCCAATCTTTGGAATTTTCAGAGGAAAATATAAATTTTTTTGGAAATTTGATTTTGTGCAATTTGTTTGAGAAAATTTTGGAATTTTTGAAACCAACTTTAGAATAAAAAATTTTTTAATTATTTTTTTGGAGATCAACTTCAAATATGTTTTGGATACATGCGTTTCAAGTTCTTGGGTAATTTTTACCCAAAAATTGTTATATATAAAGTTTTTTGAGCCTGTTATGGGATTTTTAACAACTTCAATTTGGCTTTTCTGGTCGTTGATTTATTCACATGGTTGTCGTTTAAGTACACGTCCATGATCAACAGTAGTGTTGTGACATCGGCTACGAATCACAAATAAAATATCAGAAAACAGTCATTCTATCACTGAAAACCACGAGTTATATAATTAAAGTGACAGGCCAGTCAGCGCGGTCAAGCGCTAACCCTATATGCGTTTATTTGACAAAGTTTTACAGCATGTAGTTATTGCCACGCTTTGAGAAACTCGCGTGCATCTTGGAAATTCCACTCGTCTTCAAAATTGCCTGAAATTTCCACGTTGAAAGTGTTGGTGTTCAAACAAACATGCAACTTAGTCGTCGTTGTTGATGCTGCTGAAACCAGAGACTTTCCTTTCCAGTAGAACAATCTTGGATCCTCATCTGTACTTTCGAAATCGATCTGAGAACAAGATCGAAAGTAAATATCTTTGCTGTTGTTTCTCTGATATGTCATGTACCTCATTGAACCATTGACCTCTTTTCCAAAGACAAAATAATCGATTGACGAAGAACCAAACGTCTTTGGTTTCCAACATAACCATTCAAACTTTGTAGGATTGGCTTGTATGTTTATTCCCCTTCCTTGCATGTGACAATCAACATATTGTGAATGCACAATGGAGCAAGCTGAAGGATTGTCTAGATTTACCTGTTTGGAGCCAGTTGATAACGATTTCTTCTCTTGCTCTTGAATCTTGGGTTGGCTATTAGCTGTTGGAATTGGCTGCGACATAACCTCAGGCTGTGATAAAAATCTTTGAAAATCCCGTTTCTGTAACTTTGACGTGTCAAGAATTGTTGCAAAGCATGCATCACGTAAATCGGTATGAGATGATACGCTTCGACCTGAAAAGAAAAGCAGTCGGAAGTGAATACTACATTAATTTGTTTACCGATTGCTTTATTTAAAGGAGAGAGGATGAAGTGTATCTTGATTAAAACAAAAGTTTTCTCATGAAATGCTGTCAGGTCGCGAAAAAATTTAATTTTTTAAAAGGTGGAGGCTTTGCGTGTCTTGTCCCTTCGGGCAGCCTCGTATCTTGAGAGGCAAGAAATACTATACCACCCAAATCATGATTTCTGACTGCATTAGTTATTATGACAAACACTAAAAATGACGCTTCATCTCCTCCTCATGAATTAGTCTTTGAGCTGCTTTCTTTTTCTTGAATTTGTCGAAACACTGGCTTAATCGGGAAAATTAGGAAATTATGATACTCAGTTTCACCATAAATTATCACTTGGGGAATAAATCATTGGCAATATCATAAGACTGTGTATACGGTAAAGACTGGATGGGAGAAAAATAATAGGATAATTTATATGCAATTCATTCATGCGAGAGAATTCATGCTCTGTTTGCAATCTATTGTTTGATTAAACTACCACGTCGCATATACTGCGCAGCCCCAACAACTGCCCGCCACAAAAAAGTGCTTGATTCTCGTCGAGTGAATTTTCCAAAGACACGAATAAAAAACTTGCTGACTTTTCCCCACAATAGACCAATTCATATTGTACTCAGGGCCAACCACAAATGTGGAGATAATCACTTTTAAATCTTTGATATGATTGGACTAAAAGCTGAATCCAGGGCTACCAATAGCAAAGCGGACGATCAAACTATTATGTTACTGCTCTGGTCATACAAAAAGTGTATGTAGAAAGAATGCTGTGAGGAGGGTAAAAGGTTAAAGCAAATTTAAACGTTTAAAGATGTAGTTGCGTATTTTTATCTTTCTAACTTTTTACAATTACCATTACAGATATACATCAAACAATATTGCCTATTTTGAGTTTAAAGAATATTGATATAATATTATTCAATATTCTTAAAACACAAAATAAGTATTTAACACATACTCATCACTCTAGTAATCTTTAGTAATAAATAATAGTTTTCCTCTTGCTTTACTTTAATATTTTTCCTATTCAGCAAGACCAAAATGAGATATCGAAAGCATTCCATTTTTGAAATTCTTAAACAGAGTTTTTAGTGTTCAAGATTTTATCAGCCTAGTGTTTGCCAACTACAAGACAAATATAATGAGATTGGTGGTTAGCCAAAATAAAACGCAAAAACTTTTAATTTCTATAACAGGGTTTTATCTGGACAAATTGTTTAAGATAAATGAAAAATAATCTGGTAAAACCGTAACGTTTTAATGAAAAACCTGTCATGCAGGAATATTTGAAGCGAAATTGCTTTCGCACCATTTCCGTGAAAAGTAATAGTTAATTTTCAATATGTCTTAGTTTTACCAAATTTTGTCATATTTGAATTTTCTCGGTTCGCTTTCATGCTAGAAGCCATTAATGTTAAACAAAATTAAGCAGTATCATATTTTCTTGATTTAGCATTTTGTTTTTGAGATGCTACAATGTTTTGTTTTTGTATTTTCAGGCATTTTGTCCAGATAAGGTTGCGGAAAAGGAAAAAAAGCTCTGATCTGTTGTTTTGAGCTATTTCAAATTTTGTTGTTTAATAAAGGCTTTTAATCATTTGACAGATCAGATTTTTTTGATATTCAGTTGCAAATGCATTATTCTACTAGAAATAGTGCATTGATTCTCAACTCATTTTTGCTAACTACCTTCTCTGTCACTCGCGATATTCTATGTTAACATTTCTTTTATGAGATTTAAGCTTACTTTTACATGAGTTTTTTTGGCAACACGTGAAAAATCTCTACAAAAAAGTTTTTATCTAAGGTAGTCTGTAGTCCTAATATTTGCCAAAACCTTTGAAAATCACAATAAGAAAGCATAAGAAAGATTTTTAGTTTAATTTACGTTTAAAAATACGTTATTGTTGAACAAATTGTAAATTCAGATTTAACTTGTCGGAATAGCTCACATGCTCATGGGGTACAAATATTTTTAATCGAGAAGCCTTTCATTGTTCACTGCAGGCCTAATATAAAAAGCAAAGTAATCAACAGGTTGCTGCTCGTTGCTATCGTTAACCAATGAGATATTTACCATTTTGTTAAAAAAGTGGCATTTTGTGCTTTACTCAGTCTCAATGTCCTTCCACTTACCGTATATTTTTTCGGTTTTTTCACTTTGCATTTTTACTGACTTTGATTTCAGTATCAAAAATAAACCACCGTAGATGCTTTTGCGTTGGAAATATTGTCGTTACGAAAATGCTTCCTGAATTCACTATTGACCTTATATACGGTAGGACAAATAAAAGGCGCGGCAATAGTTTTCTTTCACTTTTGGCTCGCGAAAACGAGTACTTTTGCTGATGTTATGAAGGCACATAATTTGTTTGTTTTTTAGCAGCCAGACACCTGTGTATTTTGTGAGAAAGTATTTTATAAACAACCGTATCGCTCATTGATTCCCAAAGCGACGCCATTTCCCTTTTCTAAGTGAATTTGTTTGGGGTGTCCTGTAAATCAATCTAAAGTAGCTGTACTTAGTTGATCACCAAAATTAAGATTTCCAAATTTCAAATTGGGCAAATTTAGTGCCAAATAACGGCCTGTGCTACAAGTTCGGTTTTAGTTTTAACCATTTTATTTAAAAATTTTATTTTTAAAAGAAAATGATTTTTATACCCCAATTGGGCAAATTTAGCATTTCAAAAGAGCTTGGGGCAAAATTATGAGCTGATTTTGGATTTGACTAGAATGCCGCAAATATTCGTCTATTTTCAAAGGGTCAAATGGCAATGCAAATACGAAACTTGGAAATCACTGGTCTAGTTAAAACTTCTGTTTAAAATTTAAACGCTCATTGATGTATTTGTAAGAGATGTTACGGCTTTGTCCTTGTACGGTGTTCCCAAAATAGGTAAAAAGCCACAGTGCCAAATTTCGGTATGTAGAAACCCCTGGGCACTAGGCGATATAGAGGCCACTGGGTAATAAGTGATGTGGAGGCCTCAAGTACATGCTTGAAGCAAAGGTTATGATGCAAGCGAAAGAAAAACGACCACGTTATAAGAAATAACGACGGCTTCATAAACGCGTTGGCTAAGGTTAATCTGTTGAAGCGGGTGGGAGCTGAAGATTTAGAGGCTTTGCAACCTCTGAATTCTTTGCTTGCGACTTCGGAAAAGAAACACAACGCCAGTATGAAATAAGCTGAAATTGGTCGGTGCAAAAGCAGTTTTCTAAAAATTAAATCCACTGCATGAAAACCAATAAATGATAGCGCAAATATGCACACAAAGCTAACAAGTGACTGTCCTAATAAAATCAAAGCCAAACAAGTATCAATCTGAATTATGATCGGATACCGGTTTACTACATAAAAGTTACCAATACGAGGTACTATAACACTGGGGCAAATTAAAAGTTCAATTTAACGTTAAAAGATCGAAGTTATCATTACGAAAAGTCGTGTGACCATTTGCGAACAACACTGATACTCACGCAATAGTCTGAATAACGAATTAGAAAAAAGTAAAATCACAAATTTACCATATAAGCAACAAGAAATCGGCACAATAAATTTACATATTACATTGAACAAACAGAAAAGTACACAGGTTCTTGATTAGAATTTCTTATAAATATTTTAACATTCAAATAAATGCAACAGAACAATAAGCAATTATGACACAAAAGAATTTAAGCGATTGTAAATCATCATGAAATGAGTAATAACACTCGACTAATTTACTGATTGCTACACTTGAAACGACATGAACAAAAATGTAAAACTGAAGCTCAACGTGTTAGATCTAAATGAATGGTTAGATATGACCTGGACGAACTCTTCAAGATTTGGCGATGGCAAAATTGTCAATTATATTGTCAAAATTAATCTGTTGTAAAATATCATGCTCTATGCGGATCAGTGTGAAATCATTGAGGCGTCTCAGGGTTACTGTTGTTCAAAGCTTGTTTTTGATAATTAAAGTTTGCTGGAAGATCTTTTTCCAGTGTCTTCTCCGATGACATAAGCACGAGATGAAATCAAAACGCTGCCTCTACTTCGAAAAACGTGTCGTGAACATCTTTGTTCATGTTCAATTTATATAGGAAATGCTCTGGGAAAAAATGATTAATTTTAGCATCCTTGAATATATTGGAAAATACTTCAAATTGGCGAATTCAAATCCAGGAGACAGATCAAAATCATTTTGGTGTGTGTCGACCGGTTTTGCAGCTGCTTCTTCAATCTGACCAGTATTCAGATAATGGAAGAAATCAAAAAGAGAACATAGTTGTGTGTTTACAGTCTATCGTTGTTGAAGAGAAATTTATCAATGTCTGGAAGAAAATTTTCCATAAAAAATTTTGGTAAAGGAGAAAGCACTGCCTCTTGCCCTTGTCTCTTATCTAATAAATTTAGTCGCAAATTTCTTTGACGCATGCGTAGTTGTTTGTTTGAGGTTGCACAAGATTTGTCTGGTTTTTTGGTTTTGAACACATCAAATGTGAAAAATAGAAATTGCTATATTCAGGTCAAGTGTAGCTTTTGAAGTGTTTGGCTGTTGGCATATACCCTGAAAAAATTTTATGCCACAACACTGCATATTTACCAATCTCCAGTTGGCACATTTGATCAGAGACACTATTTGCTTCGCAGCAAATTCTCTGAAGCTCATTTTAATTATTTTAAATTTACATCAAAAAATCCTTAAGAAAAGGATACTCACTTTTAATGGTTTTATTGCCATTAACTTTGCAAGACCATCTTGTTGTGGTTCTTCTTTAAGTACAAGAACGAAGCTATCGGATGATTTCATTGTTTCAGTCAGTATATAGGAGCGATTTGTAGGTCCTGCAACGAAGACATAAATCTTCTCAAGGAAATCAAAAAGTGTTGCGGAAGCTGGATATTCTGTAAATTTGTTCTCTGCAGTTACTTTGGCTTGGAGGCCATTGAATTTTCCTTTCATGGCGAAAGCACTATGGTAAGATTGACTACCACAGCATTGTAAGTCAATATCATGAATGTTGAGAAACTTTATCAACCCGTTAAACGTCTCGTGTGCCTTGTGATCTGTTTTCTGACTGGAGGTCTTCTCAAAACTGACAAATGCCATGATACACTGAGTTCTTTAGTGAATAGCAAAACTGGATTTCATACTGAAAATACACATTATAAAACGTATTAAAATCGCAAGGACAGAAAAAGTGAAAGGCGAGAAAAAACAACCGTTATGAATCACAAGTTTATAAAACGGAGAGTATTTTCTTTTCTCATTAGTTCTAGTTAAAAAGTTGTGAATTCCTAAATCAGAAAAGCACGAACAATTATCTCGAAAACTTTGCGACTAGTTCAATCTAAAATTATTTAAATCAGCACGAAAACCTTGTTTCCACTCAAAAGAAAATGAAGCGTTTGACTTCAAAATTTTTAAAACTTGTTTCAACTAAGTCCAAGAACTGCAAAACACGAATCAAGCGATGTTTCCGCATGAGTCTATTTTTCAATCGACAGTGATATCTTAATATGCTTTTTAAGGGATTCAGCCACAAAACTACATGTTGAGAAGATAAAAATGATTAGTTTTTACTGACTGGTAAAAAATATGACTTTTTACTTTTTTTACAGTATTTCAACAAGGACAAAAATGTAACATTTCCTACAAAATGGCTTTAGATCTTTCATTTTCTATCAATAGTTTGAGATAAGCGATTGACTACGACACCACTTTGAAATATTGGGTCAATAAGAATTTAAATAATGCAATAAAAAAAAACTGCATACTTTTAAGTTGGTCCTAAATGTATAAGAACATCAGTGCTGATGTTTCGTGAATCCTTTGAAGGAAAAATATAATTATAGATAATCTTTCCAAAAAATGCTGCTAAATTTGCTATTTTTAGTGAAATATCGTCGAACTTAGGTACTTTAATAGGTTTCACAAAACTATCTTGTAGCCATCTCAATACTATTTCTACATATCCTTTACATTGGCGCTTCCTATTTATAAACCTTTTCAGGCCGCAACTCATTTTTTATTGAGGTTGTTTTAAGTAGCTATAATGAGCAGTAGAGCAAATTAACAATTTTTTTGAGAAAAGAGGCATCATGACCAACGCAATGGTGTAGTGGTTAGAGCGTCCGCTTTGCAGTTGGTAGACTTGGTGTTCATTCCCCTTGTCAAATCATACCAAAAGACTTGAAAAAACAGTATTTACAGCTTTCCTGCTTCGCGCTCGGCATTTAGGGGAGGTTGTGGAGAACTAGCGGAAAGCTCGCTTGTTGTGACCTTGGGCAAGGCACTTAGTGGGAAACCCCCGCCTTAATGTGGAAGACAGGTGGCCCATACACCTCGGAAATAGCAACTCCCAAGCGAGTGCAGACATCCTGTCCAAAATATAGCTATACAATTCGCTTTCTCGTGAATAGAGGATAAATATGGACAATATAATACAATGCAAAAATAACAAAACCTTTCCAGTAGAAATTGTTATCCAAAAAGTGATATCAGCAATTTTGTGATTAATAGCTGGTAGTGCTTCTGTAGACAGTGGGTCGAAATTGATGTTTAATGCTCTTTCTCAACTTAAAGAGCTTTCTTTGGGTGATCCATTTAACACTAGAGTTACCGGAGTGGTCATTTTGACCCTTTTTTGGTTTTTGACTGTCTATATCTCTAATTGGACACGTGCAATAACACTGAAATTTTCTGACTTTTCCTAAATATTAGATAACTTTTAGCATGCTAATTTTTATTGCATTGCAAGGAACACAGGCTGGGTTGGGAATCGATTTACTTTAAATTACCGAAAACGGTCATTTTGACAGCGCAGAAACCCTTAAATATTTCATCATTATAATTGTCTTTGCAATTAAGCGACTTTTGCTGTGCTATTGCATCGAAACAATCTGGCAACAATAACTGCACTAGCAGGTAAAAGTAAGTACCAGTGCGAAAGATAAATATGCTTGTCGACATTGGAGTAAAAGTGCAGGACTGATGGCTAAAGCCTCCAGATTGTTTTTAGCTCCGTTATAGAGATTTCAAAACTTGATAAAAACTCACTTTTGAAAAGTATATTTCCGTTAAAAAGGTCTTTCTCTTTATTTGGAGCAGAAAATAGAAAAACACCACTCTGAAAACATTGATCTCCAAAACGCACAGGTCCTCAACCTTTCTTTGAGACCGAAATGCTTTCAGCCTTCTACCCATGCTAAAGAAAGTTACGCTTACGTTGAAATGTTACGCATTGATCAGGGGTTGGCGTATTCAGACTCCGTTCGACGAAGGCCAACCTGAAAAATAATTTTTTTCAAATGAAGCGAATTTTCAGACTGCAATTGATAACGCGCAGAAAACTGATCCAGTACCATGTAAATTTGTCGGTTTTGACAGTGAGACAGTGATAGCAATGATACAAGTAAGCTACTACAACGAAAGCGCTAGGTGATAATTATTAAGCACTTTACATCTAACACAGCGATATTTGATTTGTGTTGGTTGTTAACGACGAAGCATGACTGAAATGTATCAAATTTTCTTCAAAATCGAGAGGTAGATTATAAGCTCCAAAGGTACTAACAGGAAGACTGCTAAAAAAAGTTAAAGGCCTACAATTCATTTTGTAGATTAGGACAGAGGTGGGCAAACTTTTTAGTCGGAAGGCCGCACTGACCATTCAAGAGTTGGCCTAGGGCCAGTGCTTCAAATTTCGCAACAGCTGCATATTATGCAAGAGCTCAAAATCTTGCAATATTCTAATAAAAAAGCGTCATCACCCTCTATTTTGACCGAAAATGCGTCAATTCAATCAAGAATTGCGTAGCGGCTCTTTCAATGATGGCTTAAATCATTTTGGGCTCTTTAATACGGCAGGTGCGGCCACCCCTGTCATATTTAATTAAATGCATGGAAGCTTCTATAAGTGTTGGCGGGCTGCACAAAATACCCTGGCGGGCCGTAGTTTGTCCACCCTTAAATTAGAACCTATGCAATTTATTCCATCACATAACGGAGCTTACGACTCGTTGAAGTCCCACTTATAATAATTCAAGACATCACTAGGTCTAACACAACAGTTAAAAGAAGCTTGTGACACAAAATAATGCCTAATTATATTAAGTATCTTTTAGTGGTTAAGCAAACGGTTATTTTGATCACTTATAGTAGTTTTAAGTAGGTCGAAAAAGCGGTAATTTTAATGTTAATGAAATCGAATTCGAAAAATACTCTTTTTTACTGTGGCAACTGGTTCAGCACCGAAAAACCGAGACATTTCAAATTGCTTGGTGGTCCACTTGTTTGCAAGCGCTGCTCTGCATCTTCGGCCACAGTCGCTCAATAGCCCACAACCGGAAATTGATTTAGAGTAAGTGTTGGAGCATTGGTTAAGAAGTACTTCATATATTTAAAGTAAACGTCACTCTCCAAAAATGTATCACAATTTTCACCCATTTCGCAGAGGAATGGTGCAATTTACACTTTCCTTTCTTAACTACAGCAATGTGTGCTATTTTTGCAGCAAATTTTGCACTACATATCATTTTCAGAAAAAATAGCGATGTTGATACAGGATCCATTTCATGTTGTTTACATTTAAAAACTTTGCGTTGTATTGGCACAAAGCTAAAATTATAGCTTTATACAAAATATTCTTGATTTGATGACATGATGTAATACCAGGAACGTCAAGAACTTTTAATTATTAAAACTCAGAGAAAACTGGACCAAAAAATAGTTAAACCCCTAAAACTTTAAAATCAAAATCTCATGTTGCTTCCTAGTAAGCAATAATCTAATATACGAGCAGGCTTTTGCGCGTACGTACACTACAGTAATTCTTCCCTAACAGCAGACAGTGGCGATTTTTAAGAGATTTGCCAGGGCTCTTGCGAAGTCCTTGTAAAATTCCAAAGTACCACATCTACATTGAAATTATAAACTGCCATTGCAAAATACTGCCCCTAACTACAAAGGCTACCAGGTTCTAAACTATGTTCAAGAATGACATGGGAGCAACGACAGTTTAGAGATGCTTCTTTGTGTCTCAAGGCCAAGACCCAAGTTGCTGTTTGCAATTTTGATTCTTACATAAAGGACCATAGTTTGTTAGAAACTAACAATTTCTGCCGGGGTCGTCTGGCAGGCCCCCATCAATAATGTCGAGGTTAACAATATTGGTTCAGCCGGCCAAGCCAGCTTCTCCCAATGGATAGTAATGAAAACATTAGTAAAATATCTGTGTTTTTTGACACAGTCAAATCTTGTTGTAAAACAAAACTATTGTTTTTTGAAATGCAATCGATAAAAAATATTATGGAGAGTAGCGTACAGCAATTATATGTCTCCTACGTTTCTCAGAAAGCACAGTAAAACTAAGTGGTGAGTCCAAAAAGGAAAAACCGAAGAAAAGGAAACAAGATGTTACTTTTTTAGCTTAACTAATTTATTCAATTTTTACCGGTAATCAATATCTACTGCAAATGAGTAAATAAATCAACGCTTAAATTAAACTTCGCATTTCGCTTATTTACGCTTGTGGGCCTAAAACGCAAATGACGATATTAAAAAAAATTTTCTTCATGAACCGGTAAAATCAATTCACATCAAAATTCCAGCGAATACATTAGATTGTCCTAATTCTGTTTAAAATATAGTACTGTAAAGAGACAAACACTTTCTTAATTTTTAATCTTTTTTTTTTGTTAACGCCCCTTTGAAATAAACTACCACTTCTGGCACCTTCTTTTTACTATCTTTGGTCTATCTTTTTACCAACCGAGGAGCTTCCCCTTCCTGCCATCATTCGCCTGGAATTTAAGTTTATTCGGTTTGCGAAGTATGCCGTGAGAAGATTGATTACTCAATCTCTTAGACCTGCCTGAGTTAGGATCATTCACCTTAGAAGTGGCGATGGCCTAATCCTCTCAACATTGCACATATGAGGTATGGCCTTCATGACGGCCTGCTCTGTGGGGCAGAAAAACAAACAGCCAATCACATTGAAACCTCATGTTCCATCGATCATCATCGAAATCGGAAAGTTGGTCTAACAAATGTTGAAGTCACTACAGTTGATTGGTTTTCCCACACACACCTTCATATTTGGGAAGCTTCTTTTATCAAAAATATATAGCCCACACGAAGAAAAAACTTAATAAATAAATCAATAGTTTCGCTTTCTTGCAATCAGAACTAGTTCTTTGTGTAGTAAAAGTTTTATACCTAAGGGACTCTACATTTTTATGCTCTAATAGGTTGATGCAACTTGGATCCTTGATTATCACTGATCACAATTTTTTAATCACGTAACAATATTAGACAAATTTACATGTAAATAGGTTTGGTTTAGATAAAAGTTAACCTATTTTTAACAGCAACAACAACGGGAAAACGGCTTTGATTGCCTATTATAACCGATTTTATACTTACTAATATATCAAGGTTTTGAAATGTAATCAGTAGGTTAATGAAATCTAGTTTAAAAAATTGTAGGAAAATTGCAACTCTATTTGTGCAAACGCTCTTTTCGTGCGAACCATTTTTGCTATTTACTTTTAAATACATAAATTTATACACGTTCTAAACATCATGGAAATCGAGCCCACCAAAATGTGGGAGGCCTTGGTTTGACTTCAAACAACATTATGTTACATTTTATGTAATTAAAAGAATGTAGTTGATAAAGAAAGAAGCCAATTTTTACACCTGCTTATACTCCTATCTCACTGCGCGCGAGATAAAGCTCTCATATTTGCAAGTTATATTTCAACACTAACTCTACAAGACAAAAATTTTTGACATCTGTGAGAAACATGATCGCCAATTCCTGCGTAATCTCGGCATATGAAAAAATAATACTAGTCTTTACCCAATAAACTTGCTGCTCTGGTTGGCGTTAAACGAATAATAATTAACCCGTTGGTTGTCAAATTTTTTTTAAAGGGATGCATTTGAAAAACCTCGCAGTGCTTGCAACGCATTAGAGTGTACTGGCTCTAAATTGCGGTTTCTCTGGTTGTTCTGCAGCATATTGACACAAATGTACTGTTGGAAACCTTTTTACTACGTAACAGTAATACCTTAACTATGATAGAATTACCAGCTGAAGTTGTGGCGGGTAGATAATATACACCAGTAGAACATTAACGTTTACACACGTTAACTTACTTCGAACGAATTTCATATCTCGTAAGAAAACTTAAGTAATCAAATGCAAAGATATAAATTTGACTACATACCCCTCTTCCTCCCCTCCTTGTAATAGTGATGTTTTAAAGTAATAAGTTGATTAGATTCTACGTATGACTCCATTTCTAGCCTTTTGTCCATAGGAAGCACAAAAAATGGTAGAGAACGATTGACCTAAACCATATCATTTTTTATAATTAGCACTTTAATACCGCATGTACCTTGCCGTTATGTAGGCAAAGACTTACTTTATCTATAAAGCTTGTTACTTTTTGTAGCAACAATCTCAACCATAAACGATATCCTTCTATGATTCAGTTGGTCTCAATGTAGTTCGGCTGCGGTTGATAAAAGTGTTTAGATTGGAAAGTAGCCAGTGGCATTTTGGGGTGGGGTTATAAAAGCCGATGCCTTTCCCCGAACGATGTGAGAGTAGCAAAAAATGTAAAAAACTATTCACTCCTGTTTGGAGCCCAAAAAGCGCAAAATTTTTGCTTTGAAATAGTTAATTTCAAAAAAGATTTTCCTGTTTCTTTGGAGACTAAATTGGATAAAAACCTTAATTTCACAACTTGATCTTCAGAAAAAAGGGGTTACTTTTTCAAAATTCCCCGGCTTCCTCCACCTTTTAAAAAACTTATTTGTACAAGGGCCACTATAGTAGCTTTTCTATTACTGATGTAATTAGAGCTATCAACCAGTCTTGACTTTATGGGTAGGAAGAATGGAAATTAAGCGCGTGGCAAACATCCTTTACCCGTTTTGAAACGTTTCTTGGCTCCCAACATCGTATGAGGACACAACAACAATGTCTTTGTTGGAACATCACACAATAAGTGGTTACATTTTGTCAACAACTTTACGTTACTGTTGCCATGCTTGGTTCTTGGGTAAAGCTGTCACGGTCAGCTAGACTAAAACCCTTTACCTGAGACATAACTTTCAGGGGCTATGTAACCCACTCTTAATTACCCAGCAAATATTCATTAGGAGGCCGAGAATGTGTTCCAGCTTCCAAAGCCTCCAATGCCCTTCAAATTTTATTTTAGGTCATATTTACACTGTCTCTATACCTGATATTCAGGGTTACCATCTGCCCATAGTAAAAAATAAACACGCTGTTTTACAATAGCGACAAAGTTTAAATGGACTGTGTTTTTGCCATTTCTCAAAGTGAAGACCATTTTTGTGTAGTTCTTGATCAAGGGGTCATATAACTAAGACAAAGTCAAAATTTATATAATCGAATTTTGCTGAGCACATTTCTTAGAAATATGCACCTTTGTATTTTTTTAGGAATCTAAGATGTTGTTCATGAAAATAAGCACAAAAAGGCAACAAGACTTCCTTCTCATAACTACAATTTAATACATAGTATCGTTGTTTTATAATTTTCCGAAATTAAACAAGATTTTGGACTTTTATTTTCTTCTTTTAGATCAAAATTGTAAAATATTTTGTCTAAATGTAGTGACGTTATGTCAATAATAAGCTCATATTGAAGGTTTCATTTTTCGTTTAAATAGCAGTTTCTGCTTTCTATACCCTTCGAGCACATGCGAGCGGCTTGTTCCCAATGAAAAAATGAAAAATGAAAGTTGCGATCAAAACGTGCAAACAAATCAAAGATGGCAGGAGAATTATTTACAATTTGTGTGATGTAGCCTACTTTCGCTTTTTTAATTTAAAATATATTTATCATTTCTTTGAAACAATAGATTAATTTGAAACCGTCGCTTTCACAGCCGGTATTTGCTACACACTAAAAAATAACCACAAGCGTTTTACAAAGTATGTAATTAATTTCGTTGCATTTTTCAAATATATTTGTTTTGTCATTTTTGATGTAATTTATTTTCCTCAACAACCATTTATAATAATTTTCCCACTGAAAGTTGTCATTAATAAATACTGGAAAATAAAATCATGACTCCAAAGGTTTTAATCGAGTTTCGTTGATAAACCGTTGTTTCTACATATCTAAACTTGCAGCTCAAGGCGAAAGATTGTGTTTGCCGATTTCGAACAGCGACTCAAGTGGCTAGAGCCTAACCTAAACTTTAGGGGTGATATTATACAGGAATATGCCAGGCCTAATAAGCATAGCATGGACATTAATAGTGGGCATTTTACACGTAGTACAGGCAAAATTGGCTTAGCACATCCATAGCAGACATAGTGCAGACATATTAGGCGTAATAGACAAATTACAGATATAGTAAATTCAAACTAAATGTAGAAGGCAAAGTATAAGCGTAGCAGGTTTGGTAGGCATAAAGCAAGCATAATAAGGACAATAAAGGCGTACAAAGCATATTATGCATTATAGATATATTGTAAACATAGTCAAATTTTAACAGTGGTAGTGCCTACAGTAGACAAAGTGGGCTCTATGCTTGTAATATGCCTACTATGCCTGTATTATGGCTAGTACACCGCACTATGCCTATTGTGTCAGTAGTGTGCCTTTGTTATGGCTAATATTCCTGTTCTATGTCTACTATGCCAGTAATATTCTAGCTATGCTTGTGCTGCGTCTCCAATACGGATCTTAACCGGTAGGCCTGAACTATGCTTAAAATATGCCTACTGTGTTTACTATGCCTCTACTATGTCTAATAAGCTAAATGTGTTTGCACTATGCCTGCGTTTTGGCTTATATGTCTACTATACTAGTATTATGGCTACTATGCCTACTGTCACTGCCGTATTAAGACCCGTGTTAAGGCTCGGGGCCCAGAATAATTTTGGGCACCCTATCAGGGTTGTTGTAGTAAGTAGGCCAATGATAATGATGCTTATATTTTCGTTGAATTAATACAAAAAGAGAGCTCTTTTTAACGCCTTCCTCTTTAATATTCGCCGGCCATCTTGGAAAACAACACAGACGTGCAGTGATAACTAAAAGTTTGACCCCACCCCCAATTTTTCCTCTTATTCAGTAAATTGTACATATATGTTGTATCAAATATTTTTATTTCGTAAGAAATCAGGTTTACACATAAAACTCATGTTTCCAAAGTTCATTTGAAGTAGTTTCCATATACATAAGTCCATGTTTTATCATATCAAAGTTCAATGCTTTGTATGAACTCCACCCCTCTTAATCACTTCTTTCAGACGCCTTGGCATACTGTCAATAAGACCCTTGGAGTACTCTTTTGACAACTCCTTAGCACATACCTCTTTTGTCATTGTTTTCAGATCTTTAGCGCGTGATAGTTGCCATTTGGCAATTTGATTCTTTGTTTCCTTTCGTAATTTATTCATTGGTTTGTGGTAAGGGGTGTTGTCCGGCCATTTCAAAACCTTGACATTGCTTTTGGCAAAAAAGTTTGTCACAATTTTCGATCGGTGGCAAGGGTTACCGTCCAGCTCAAAGATTATGCATCTGTGATACGCATTTGCATTTTCAGCTTATCGAAAACTGTTTAGTGTGTTGGAGACCGTTTATTTTTATTCCGCAAGGGAAAAATAAAGTCCAGCAACACCATTTTCTAAAATTGTGTCCGAAATCATTGGTCATAGAGGCTGTATTCATTGTAGATACTGCCTATTTCTCATCATAACGCTTCCATGGTCGTCTGCGAACGTATTTCTTCTCACTACAATTGCTTAAAAGTGGACTTATCAGAGAACATGACATTACCCTATTAGTCTCGACTTTAGTGCCGGTGTTTCTTGGCCAAGGACATGCGCTTGGCCTTTCACTGCCGGTGTCAGCAGTACTATTTTTACAGGTTTGTAGGATTTTAAGGCAAATTGTTTTAAAAGTCGCCTTAAAACATTCATATTAATCATTCCAACATTTCTATTCATTAACGCAACTCGAATATTTCTGATTGAACTCATTGGCGGCATCGTGACAATCCATTTTATCACATGCTAGTTTTTCTGCTTCTCTTAAGGTCCTTATGCGAGTTGTAGGCTATCCTAAAATTTCTTAATCGTCTGATAAGCTGCGATCTTAATCACCTTGATTTTGATGTATACCTGCCGTTCTGATAATCCTTCACCAAGTAGAATAGCATTTAGCGCCCAATGAATCTCTCTGAGAGACTTTCTGCCTCCCATTTTCACTATCTTCAAATTCGAAAACGTCAATTAAAAGTCCACTTATGTATTAACAAAAGTAAAACAATACTTCTAATGAGTGTCAAAATGAAAATAACGATTATGATGCAATCATGACAATAAGAAAATGCAAAAAAATAGTACGAAATCTTATTATTTTCATTGCCTTAAACTTTTGACAAGCAATGTAAATAAAAGCTTAACACACGTCTACCAAGTAACGGCGGCATACGTACAAACAGTATGTACAAAGCCAACTGAAGACCAAAAACGTAGCTTCTCCTGAGAGTGAAGTTTCTCATCGTTCATATACGCAGTAAATTTCAGGAACTGCAGAAAACAAGCTGCTACTGAAACAAAAAAGCCTATAATCTGTGTATCCCTTGAGACGGTGTACCCTGCGGTCGGGCCCCTCCTGTTTTTCCTCTTTACATGCTACTTCGTACTGTACCTGTAATATGCACACTATGCTGGTACTGTCCAAACATAATTCTCTATATGCACAGTTGTAAAACTCCATCACGTTACTTCGTTTTTACACATGAGCAAAGAGAGTTCACACTAAAATCAGACTATCGTTAGGCCACTTGCTTATTGGTCACTAAACAGTCAATATTCTTATACATATTGCTTTATATGCTTATGCGTCAATTGCCCGATTGCACACTGCTCGATACGCCCGTTGCGCAATATGTCTGTTGATTCTTGTACTGATTTTTCCATATCCTTATTGCCCTATAGTTTCAATATGCCTCTATAATACTTACTCAACCTATGCTACAGGCTCACAGTGCCTCCACGATGCCCACCGTATTTATACTATGTCTACTTAAGCTAAGCAAGGGTGGATTAATTGTAAGTGGGACCCTGGGCTAATTTAGTTGTAAGGCCCCTTTAGCGCAGTGAATGTCCCATGACACATAAAAGATGAGAATGCACAGAAAATGCAACCGCAGTACTCATACTACATGATAACTTTTGCTTGGCTATACCATTTCCTTTGCTCATTGCAAAGAACAAAATCAACGTAAAAGACCGCGGATAATTGCATATAATGACTCAATGATTGCACAAACTACATTCACTTCACAAAAATTTTAGGTCTTTAATTTGATTTATTTATCCAAGTTGTAGTAACATAAGCATCCGAGCATAAATTTTGCAAATATTTTCAAAATATCAAAATTGCATAAATGAAAGCTGAAGCAAAACCTTTTTAAGAGAGACGTGCAAAAGCGCTACGACACAGATTTAAGTCCGAGCCCAGCTCCAACTATGAAGGGGCAAGGTAAGTGTAGCAAAAGGAGCCATGCCTCCCGACAAGCTAAGTTGATCTGGCATTTTGTGATTTTATCATTGATAAGCTTGAAGATTGCCAGATAAGAATAATTATGATCAAAGTCTTTGCATGTACACGCATTGTTGCTTTGCTCCTTTTCCAGTTTAAATTTAAGGGTCGCGCTGCCTCTATTGCGTTATTTACTAAACTTCACACCAGCGCTTTGCTAGTATACTCCTATCCAAACTCTCATTCATTTCATTGAGTTCACATAGCAAAGCAAAAGCAAACGTTTTAGTTATAAACACAATTAAAATAGGGCAAAGCAGAAAGTTTGATGCAGTACCAAAACTTTGTAATTAACTGGGAAGTGTGAGAAGTGATCTTTCGATCAGCTAGTCAAGCAGCCACTTCTTTGTGATGAAGATCAGCGTTAATCAATTTATGATATTGTTAAAAGAATAATTTGGTAAAAATACGTGAGGTAAATGCCAATGTCAATGATGTATTTTTCAAGAAATTTTATTTTTAACTCTAATGTGAATTATTTTGAGAGACTTCTGGAAATCAATTGAAATTTCAAATTTTGTCTCCACAATAGCCTATTTGATTGATTTTTCACCTCACATTGTCATAAAATAAAAAAGGAAATAATTTTAAGACAATCTTATATGTTTAGAGTGTATGCCAAAAGTTAAAAACATATCAAGAATACGTGTGCGAGAAACTGGATGTTTGATAACCTTCTAACCTGAGGCCACAAAGATGGAGCATTGCCATGAGAGACTGAACGCACGAATTCAGAGTCCTAGCGCTATCAGTCAGAATCGAAAACAAAATTAATGAATTCAGAGCATTCTGGTATTGGTAAATCTCGCAAAAGTCGTGCAAAAATAGAAATCAGATGTCAACTCCCTGAATTCAGAGGGTCAATGACTACATTTATAAATTTCAACCACATCAATCCGCATTGTCGGTGGCTATTTTTGAACAATCAAATTATGGGTTGATAGCAATTAAGATGCTATTTTATGACCAAGGCAGTAACCGCTTATTTCACTTTAAACTAAAGAATACAAAATAATATTTTATCGGCTTTTAAATAATTTGACTTTCTTAAACTTTTTTATAAGCAAAATCGAGCGGTCTGTTACGACTTATCGCACAAACAAGTTTCAAATTTAAAGAGAACAAATTTTATTGGTATCTTTTATACATAAGCCGCACTGGACGGTGTGTCATTACAAACTTTTATTGCTCTGATCACAACAAACAATCATTCACAAAGGAAAAAGCAAAGTGACTATACCTGTAGATCGAAATATTTGTCAAAAACAACTTTCTTTTTGAATCACGATGGTGAAGACAGTGCAAAAGATCAATTGTTTATCAAGTTTCTAAATACATAACAGCCAATCGAAAAAAACGCAAGCGTGAATTGCAACTTCTAAATGATCTTTAGGCCTTTTTTGGAACCAAAATTGTACCAAGAAGCCAACTTTTCATAAAAATTGCTAGTTGTTTAGGTACAGTAAAAAATTTTTTTAACTAAAAATGATGGCAACCAATTTTTGATTGGCCATTACAAACTAATCCTTAGCCCAAACGTTTTAGAGTCACATATCGCTGGAAAGCAAATTTCCTATGCTTTCAAACGACAATAATTGTTTGTCCTTTATTATAATCTATTTGTATCAAACTTACCTGTTTTTACTCAGATTACTACTTTTTGGAAGGGGAAAAAGTTAAACTTCAGGTCTAAAAGTTTTGTTTTTTGTATAAAAACTAATGGTAAATGTACTAATAATATATTATCAGATTTGCCTCAAAATAATCTTTTAATTTGTTAAAAAAGTTTAAAAATCGATGGATAAATGAGGTCACAAATCAGGTTTTAATTAAACTGATTTTGTAAAAATATTACAATTTAAAAAAAAAATTGTCATAACATCATCTGTGTTAGCGAAAGACTGCGTTGATTGTATCAGAAGGCATTATGACATCGTAGGCGGAGTTTCAAGCGAGCAGAAAAAAGCAAAGAGGCATGCATAGAAGACTTGAAATGCTTAAAAATGAATCTGTTATTGCTCTTTCAATTATTGTTTAGTGTTTTTTATTAACTGCACCATGTTTATATCTCCCAAAAAACCGTTTTATCGCGTTTCTACTATGAGTACTTTTAGAGTAGATAAAGAAAACATATTTTACAATTAATTGTTTACTATGAAGTCATGTGAGATGTTAAAGAAGCGAAATTTGTTGAAGTTGGTAAGTCGGGTACTGGCTTTTGTTTGAATCAAAAGCCGCTTTCTTCAGTTCAAAAACGAGATTTAAAAAGAATCTTTGATTGTGATGTCACCATGACATCATGAACCCCCTTATGACACTTACCTTGGATGTGTGATCAGTCGTGCCAAGTTTGATGTTTGTGCGCCTGGCAATTTCGTAGTTGTTACTCGACCCCTTTCGACGGTTGGGGCATGGCAGAAGACCATGGAGCCCCAGAAGCCGGGCAACTCCTTAGGGACTGGACCAAGGTTGTAAAAAGACAGAGAGCGAGCGGCACAAAGAGTCCATAGCTGGACAGTGCAGAATGAAATGAGAGGTGTCCTGGGACGGATGTCCGCAGGCGCTGCATAAAGGATTCTCGATTCTGTCAATCCTAGCAAGATAAGAGCTTAACAGAAGGCTGTGTCCGTTGCAGCGAAGACGTGAGAGGGCACAGAACGTGAAGAGAAAGCGCAAGTTCCTCAGTAAAAACCTAGGGAACTTGTGTGCCAAAGAATCTAGATAAGACAGTACACCTCCAGTCCGAGGAAAGACAAGAGTGGATATGAGAGATAAGAGGAGAGAGACTACATAGGACTGCAGAGGGTACGATTAGCACTCCCCGTCTGGCCAGCTCATTAGACGCGTCGTTACTAGGGAGAAATGAGTGTTCGAGGACCCATTGCAGTCTGATAGTAAAGGAGAAGAAAGAAGACAGTTCCTGCCAGATCTTCCAGAGAGATTGAAGTAAAAGGAAAGACTGAGAAAAGGACAGAGCAAAAGTCAGAGGAAAGGAAAAAAGAAGAGAAATAGCAGACTTGTTGGTGTTGCCGAGACCAGCGGAGATCTTGCAGAATGGTGGAGGATTCAGCGGAATAATTTGAGCATACTGGGCCTGCCGAAAAGGGAAGGGTGGTTACAGCCCCATACATGAGCAGTTGGCAAGTACGTCAGAGCCGCCTTTACCAAAATAAGAAGGAACAGAGCCATCTATCCAGAGCACCAGATCGTGAGGTGGAAGACAGTTAAGGTACGCGAAAGCTGCACCTTGGCTAGAAAGAGGGCATTGGAGCGAAAGCACGGGGAGGAAAGGGTGGACTCCTCAGTGAAGGAAGGCAAGTTCCATGAAGGATAGGGAGGGCAAGCAAAGAGAACTTTTCTATTAGAAGTAGGAGAAAGCGTGAGCGGGTGAGTGGATGCAAAAGCTTTCCAGGAATATCTGCAGAGTATTGGTTTTACTCCAAGTCTGACCAAACCTGACTTGGAGTAAAAACGAAAAGAGGTTGAGAGAGAAAGGAGGTTGGGAGACGAAGGGCCTGCTCATAAGATGACAGAGCGAAATGAGTTAGGGTGTTCTAGGGGAGGTAGAGACGTCTCAGAAAGAATAAGAGGGCTAAGAGAAGACGATAGGCGGCCGAAGATGGCGCGACTAGACGCTTGGTGGAGGCATTCCAATTTGGTAATATTGGTAACGCTTAGAAAAGGAAACCATCCGAGTGAGGCATACGTGAGAAAGGGCCTAAGAAGAGCTTTATACAGAAGAGAGAGGGACTCCTTAGAGGGGTCCCACGAGGAAGCAGAGATGCAACGTAAGGCCTTGAGATGAGGAAAGAACTTGGCCTTCAGTGAAGATACATGTTTAGAAAAGGAAAGAGTGTGGTCAAAGTTGATCCCAAGGAAAGTTAGAGTGAGATTAAAACGGAGGGAGAGTTGAATAGAAAGAAGTGGGACTGGAGGTTAGCTTGGTGGGGATCCACGGAGAAGAAGGAAGCCTTACATTTGCTCGGATTAAGAACCACACAAGCGCGGCTATTAAAAAGGGAAGATTGGGTCCAAAAAGCAAAGCATGGAGGGAGGCCAGCCGAAATAAGTTTGTGAAAAAGGGCAAGGTGCCAGACTGTCGCGTTTCAATAAAAATTTTTGATTTTATTTCAACTTTAATTTACTTCTTAAAATTGAGGCGACTTGCAGTATGGCTAAAATAATTCAGTCTGGTTGCAACTTAATAGCTAGAAAAAGATTGGCTTCCACTACGATACTTTAACTCACGCACTTTTTCATCAAGTACAGAACAAATATATTTACAAACCATTTGAGACTTTAAATTTCTTCGCTAGTCGAACACCAAAAAATCAATGCGCTTTGATATATATAACAATTAGACCTAACCAAAACTGAATCCTAAAATTAACCGCTTGTCGCACTAATAGAAATCCATAATAAATCACCACAGATCAATACACTTCTTTTCTCTACTACTGCGCCCTCTCTACTCTGTCTTTCTCTCACTCTCAAATCGTAAAAATCTCGCTGCCTTATATGTACTGAGACGAGTTTTCCGGAATATGCTAGAGCATCACATGACACAGAAAAAAAACCGTAAATAAATTACGTAATCGGCAATAAAAAAAGAAAAATAATCTTCGAGAACCAAGATTCACTAAAATACATTGGACCTTAGTCACGTCGTCAACCATTGTGACGTAAGAAGACGCGTGTGAGTTACAAATCTAAATGCGAAAAAAAGATCTTTTTTCGAAAACAGCCGAGATATAAAACCAAGTTTGAGCTTACAAATTCAGATTTACATTTAAAATAATTACGGCAGAACAAAACAACAAATTATACAAACTATATATAAAAACTATTCCTACAACGCAAATTTACTTATTTGTGACTCAGACAGAAACGAAAACTTTTGAAAAGTTGATAGTAGCAAGAATCGTCGGAAAGCCAGGCTTAGGTTTGTTAAACCCATCCGAAATGGATTGAGAGAGATAAAGAATTTGACATGGAGTGGACCGTCCAGGATGGAAACCGGCCTGGCGGAAATAGAAAATGAAATTAGACTTCAGAAAGAAGAGTAGACGCCATAGAATAATGCGATCAAAAAGCTTTGAGATAAAGGAGGAGAGAGAGTCGAGAGGCTTTCTCATGTTATAGATGGAAATAATAGAAGATGTGTTCCAGATCGAAAGAAAGGCATGCAAAGATTGAAACCAGCAAATATTGAACACGGGCAAAAAGAAAATTAATGCCAGAGCGAGGAAGGTGCTTTAGCATGGGTTAGGCAACTTTGTCTGGGTCAGTGGCAGTGGATGAGAAGAGGTTTGTCGCAGCCGCGAGAAATTCAGCGGGGGAGAAAAGGAAATAGAAAGACGAATGAAACTCCTCAGAGCACGTGGCTTGGCGGAGTTGGGAAAGGAAGCCTCTGGCTTTTGCTCTGCTTGGCTTTTCGCTGGGAGAAAGAAAAGTGGGATCTCATATAGTCGGCGAAAATCGAAGCCGAATTCCTGGGAGAGGAACAGTTGGAGAAGTTTGGAAGATGAGGAAGAAGAGCCAGCCACAGAACGGAGCAGAAAATATATAGATTTACGGTTGAATATAGGAAAAAAAGAAAAGAGCAACTCGCCTGCCATATCTCTGCCTTGGCTTTGGCAATGACAGACGAAGCATGTCGGGAAGCAGAAATGTTAGCCTGACGATGTTCATCATTTCTATGAGCGACAGCAAAAGACTTATGTCTTTCACTAACCGCTTCTTCCATTTTAGCGGACCACCAGGCTTTAGGTTGGCGTTTGACGCGGCGGAAAGGAATGGAAAATCGGACCACATTTAGTGTGAGAGAAGTAAAGAAAACAACAGCAGAGGAAAGAGAGGAGTATTTCTTTGTAAAAGGACTGTGGGAGTCAGGGTAAAAAGCAAAGTTTATCCAACAAGCTTTCTAAAAATTGAAGGAAGGGGGAGGTTCGTTGGGGCGAAAGACTGGAGAGTGAGGGACAGCTAGTAGAATTGATAGGTGATCAGAATTCGAGTCCTGAAGCACTTCCCAGGAGCAAGAGAAGGCGAGAGAGGAGGGAGCAAAGGAGATATCTGGAGAAGAGCGACTGCTAGAGGAGCGATGGATAAGAGTAGGTACGTCAGGGTCATTGAGGGGAAGGAGATTAGAGGAGACGAACCAATCAAATACTTCCTGCCCACGGATGTCGGAAGTATCGTTTGAGTCCCAGACGGTGTGATGGCGATTGAAAATCCCAGAATAAAGAGATTTCTGGGGGAAGAAAAAATGGAAGGGGAAAAGGAATCAGTTTTGCTAGCTGTTGAAGAAAAGTGAATAAGGAGAGCATAAACATTAAGGAAGAGTTCAGATATACAAGCAAGGAAGAGTTCTTTGGTAAAGTGTTGACCCCTACATAATCAGAGTAGGGGTCAAGCGAAGAGAGAGGAGACAGAAAGTTCAGAAAATGATAAGCCCTGTCGGATGAAAATAATGACGCCACCTTTAGCAAGCTATTATTTTTATCTATAAACAGCCTCTAGTCATAGAGAGAGAGAATGCCAGATCGGAAGTGAATGCGATAAGATCGCAGAGTAAAGAATCCAGGGATCCGGACAGAGGAAGATGAATTAAGGCTGGATTACTGGATACAGATGAGCTCCACAGGATTAGACGAGATATGGCGTCGTTTTTTGAGAAATTCGGGTTATTGTGTTTTTAGGCAGAAAAGTAAATTTTTTGACTTGTGTTTGAAGGTCAGTGAAAAATTGTGATATTAGTTATACTAAGCATGCATACACGATCCTTGCACCTTAATTACTATTTAATCAGGTTATGCATCAAAATTTTGAAACATAGTTGACCTTAAGATCTGAGGAAGTTAAGAGCAAAAAATGTTGCTTATGGGACCTTTAAGCCAGTAGCTTATGGGACCTATAAACCATTGGTTCAATGGTCCCATCCTACTGTTTTTTCAGTTTATTGAAAAAAATGCCTATTTTTAAAAAGAGTGTTTTTTGAGAGATTTTCATATGACATCACCAAATTCAATATCTTTTGAAATATATCAAAATTTTGCAGAACATAAAGCTTAAATATATTTTGTAGGCCTACATTGAATGTTAAAATAACGCGAAATTTTGTCCAAAATACTGCATGGTTTTTTTTTTGTGATTTTGTGTCATACTTGTGTTTTGTGTAAATAATTATAATTTCAGACCTATTTTTGCAGGTTTTGTAAATGTTGTAGATAGACCGGTTCATAGGTCCCACCCACTGGTTCATTCGTCCCCCAGGTGTTTACCAATGAGCCACTTGGGGAACCATGGCCTACTTAAAATAGAAGACGGCCAGACATTCTACCTTAAAGCATGAAAATTAGACGGGTAACATCTGCGCATCGGTTTGTTTACTTTTCGCGTTTACGAGATTTTATGCTAGCGTTGCAGAGGGATAGTATGAAAAACTTATTTTATTTGTAGAAACAAAATTGTTTAAATACGCCATTGTCTAATATTTGATGACTATCAATTAATAAAATAGGTTGTTTAAAAGTAAAATTTTATCAAAAGCAGCACTTACTTCAGCTTAGAACAGCGCAACAACATAAGATACTTAGCGCATTAAAATCATGAAGTAAAAACCACACTGTGCCGCTTTCTAAGATAGAACTAGACAATACTGTAGTTGCAAAGTTTTATTCTAATCATATGTGTCGTCGTTTCCTTTGCCTTTCTTTGAATTGTTGTACAACTTCTCTTCGCACTTGGCTATTGACAAGTTTTTGGGTATTATTAAAAAAGACGTTACAAATTGTGCGGTTGATAAACTTAACGTTTTCAAGGTGATTGTCACTCAGAAATGACTGTGGCAAATTATTAAATTTCAATACATTTTCTGCAGCAACTCTTTCGTGTAGATCACTCTGGGGTATAACATATTCGCATAGGTCCAGCATAGCAAAAGATTTGCTGACATATTGCGTTAAATCAGTGGCAGGCTGCGTCAAAGCACCTCGAGACAACGTTGAAAGGTATTCAAAGCATTCAGAGGCAGATTGGTTTTCAGTGTAGTAAATTAAACACAAACTACAGTCTAAACAGGAGGTCCTCTTCATCATTTTTTTTGCAATTATCCCGATACAACGGCAGCAGCTTCGGTTGAGTTTTGATCCAAACAACAGCTTTCAATCTCAGAAGATATGTTTTTTAGGTTTTGATTGAAATACAGCAGGGCGAGATCTTTGCTGCTGTCAGGACGAATATTTTCTTGCCAGAAGGAAATCGACTCTTTGAGAAGAGATTTCAGTGCTAATATTCGCTCAGTATTTGTTGCTTCTCGCAGTCCAACTAAAAATTGTCCGCCACTCATTTGACGCTATTTTGAAAACTGCCGTTCCAAAGGATCAGTTTGAAATCGTGCCGTGAGAACATAAGTATAGCCTTCTTGAAGCAAACTTCAGTCAGTGTAGCGGTGCATCTCAACGTCGTTACCAATGCAGAAGTGGTCTGCTTGCTGAGGGTAAACTTTTCCGTGTTGGCTGGTTGCTGAGTTTTCCATTCAGAAAACCAATCAGCCAATTTTCGGAGAAATGTAGGTTTGCAATTATTTGCTTTTGCAGCATCTCCACGATGAAAGTTCATATTAAATTGTTGTTTGCTGTTGCTTATCCTCCACCAGAGATTGATTAAGCGTAAAAATCGTGCCGCAGCATCGCTTTCTGGAAAATAGCTTTCTATGGTGGCGGAAATGGTTGGGTCAAATATCGCCAAAGCTAATGGTACACTTTGCTTGTTGTCTCCTGGATGTAGAACTTCGTATGTGAGTTTGTTGGCCTTTCTCAAGTTCGCCTCTAGTTTCTCATCTTCATCAAAGACAGAGTGAAGCAGCTTCCATGAAATCTTCCTAGGAGGAAGACTAATAAAGTCAGAAAAATAAAATTCGGGAAAAATAAATTGCCTGGAGTTCAATAGATTGTTTCGTACATTCTTTAACAGATGTACGGAGTCATAAAATAAATACGTTCTTCGATCTGACGTAAAATGATGCAAAATTGCATTTTCATGCGATTTACTTCCATATTTTGGGGAAAAGTTCGTTAAAGGCAAACACGTTGCTGGGGTGATTGTCTGAAATTACTGCTCGCACGTGAAAGTCTATTTCATGGAGAGATTGTATGGTTTCAATTATTTGGCCAGACAACCATTTTCCTTTTATTTTCGATTCTGGCACAGCTTTGACCACGAAAGGCACATTCTTCCTGACTCCCATAATCATAAATGTCATAATTCCTTTAAACAAATTACCATTGTCATCGCAGCCGATCAGCTTACCTTGCTGAAATTGCAACTCTTCTTGCAGATACATTTTGTCGGTTAACAACACAATGTCTTGATCAATTTTGCGTTCGTTTAGCAATAGTTTGACTGCTTTCAATGGTTCCACTCCTCCCTGGCTTAATCTCTTTAGAAGGCTAACCGAAGGCAAAGGAAAATGTTTGACAAGTAGTCGGTATGCTGGCAACGAAGTGTAGCGCAACATCAGAGCAAGTTGCAAAAGTTTTGACGTAAATTTTGGTCTATCATCAGGTTTTTGATATCGGATTTGCTATTGTTTATCCATGATATTTGTGGATCTGTTATCTGAAAAACTTCTGATGTAGGGTGGAAAGTTTTCCAGATAAGACTTTTTTGTCAGTCGACAATCCATTCCTTTAACAAACCATGGAGAGAGGGGTATAGGGGAACCAGAAAAGAAAAGCTTAACATGGAGGTCATCATCAATTACGATTGCTTCAGTAACTGTGGGAATGTCGAATGTCTTGCAATTTTCCAGGTTGTAAAACACTGCTCCACATTTATCAATTTGCAACTTGTAGCCACTGGGACAAAGGCTTTCATCAATGCTGGAAAAATCTGAAATTTTGTCATGGTCATTAAAATCATCCAGCTGATCAGGTAATGCAGTCACTCTACTTGGAGGCTTTCTTTGGGTTTTGGGTGTAGGCATAACTGACGGGGGTATGGATTCATTGCCAGAGTATATAGAAGGAACTGGTTGTAATTCCCATCGTAAGGTTGCTCGTTTGCTAACTTTCAAAAACTTTTCTTCAAAATGTTTAGAACAAATACAGTATGACCACCTTGGGACCAGACCACTTTGGTCATAATATCCGAATGGTTATAAAAACCGAAGGCGCCATAACCGCACCTAAATCGAGGCCTTAAGCCAAAAGAAGTCCAAATACCGTCAAATTCATCGTTCAACCGAAGTAACAGAGTGACGTTGGCAGTAAAACAAAGTACAGTATTGTAACAGTACAAGTAACGGTAAAACCAAGTACAGTATGTAACAATATGTTGAAAAGGTGAAGTCATAAATGCGTAGCGGGTAAAAATACTGTACTGTAACAAGAAAGATGGAGAAAATGTTTGTCATATTATCCGAAATTTGTTCATATTAAACGGAGAATTCTAAATGGAGAAATTCCGGACCTTACCAAATTGGTCATAATAAGCGGTTGGTCATGTTATCCATGGTCATAATAAGCGGCGCCTACTGTACCAAAACGTCGCGTCGGAGCCCAGTCTCTTCTATTCACAAATCTTATCCATTTTCTGTTTAATTCCGGATTTTCCAAAGGAAAACGAAATTCTGGAAATTTTTCAGGAATAACATTAATTTTATGTTGACGCTTTTGTATCCCGTTTTGCAATAGGAGA
This sequence comes from Trididemnum clinides, assembly GCA_963675345.1. NCBI lineage: Eukaryota > Metazoa > Chordata > Ascidiacea > Aplousobranchia > Didemnidae > Trididemnum > Trididemnum clinides. The sequence goes on along the minus strand of OY776296.1, from coordinate 13,008,440 downwards.
CAACACATGTATTTACCATAATTATGCCAAAACAATTATTGAAAGTACCTAAAACAAAGCAATCTCTTTTTGCATAGATTGCTTTGAACTTTAAGAACAATCGAACAATATTACAGGTGCGATGGCCATGCCATTATCTTCACATTTAATCTAAATTCTTTTCATGTGCATGTATTAACGTATATCGTTTTGCCATCGTCTCCTTTTTTGTCCACTGCTGTCAAATTTATTTCTATGTATGCTGATTTGGGCAACAATAAAATAGAATTGATTGATTGATTGATTGATTGACTTACAAAAGTGGAAATCAAAATTGGTCTAGCATTTTAATAGTGCTATATTACGTGCAGCTAGCTGGCCAAAGCTCAAATCAACGAGCTAAATATTCTTTAAAATAAATATAATGAACTTAGTTTTACTGCTAGGCCATCAAAATTTATGACTTCATCTACCATGACGTTTGTCTAATAATACTATTATCTACTTCATAAATGTCCTCCCAATACTTTTACATTATAAGTAACTTCAGCAAAATTAACAACTAATAACAATAGCTAGAACTGCAGATAATAAGATAATTTGTACTACCTAACTCGACTTTTTAAACTGTGCTGTGCGTCCTAGCACTGTTAAACGTCTAGAGAAAACAATGCTGAAAAGCACTTACGTAGTTGAAAGATTGTGAAGGATTACCTCTGCTGGAAACGAACAGTTGAAGAAAAGTAAACAAGTGCCCCGTAAATGTTACCCGTCTAATTTTCGCGCTGTAAGGTAGAATGTCTGGCCGTCTTCTATTTTAAGTAGGCCATGGGGGAACTCTTTTTTAAGACTCTGTAGTTTGCATGTTTAAAGCGTTAGGTAATTCAAAACAAAAGGATATGCAACTAAGTTAATGAACTTCAATTTGTGCAAAATAGGAGGAATTATGACTTGAAATGGTAGTTCCACTGACAAAAATGTGGATTTTGGTTCATAATTCCCACATTTTCCCTACCATTTCGGTCACATTTCCAGCGCACACTAAACAGGGAAAGATGGGGCTAGGGTTAGAATCAACGTTGCAGCTTGTAAAGAGAAGGAGAAGAATAAGAAGACGGGGTAGAGAGAGGCAAGAGAAGAAAGAAAACAATGCACCGATTTCAAAGAAACTGCATGCTGCTCTTCTGTGGTCATTCAGAGGGCAGCACGGCAAAATACTGGTTGTATGAGGGGAGAGCCCGGGGTAACTGGGTCCTTCTGGAAGGCCAACAGCCATTTCGACCCAGACCAAACGTGGTCGGAGACCTCACCACCACGTTGAGGCGGCTGTTGATCAGTGCAGTGTTTTTCGAGCTCAAGGGCAAGTTAGAGTTCGCAATCCTGGTTCCTAGTAAGTAGTATATTATATCAATTAGCGGGACAGTTTGCTGAAGCCTAATTTTAGAGATTGCCTACTGGTACTCGTCTTCTTTAATATTGTGAAGAGTAATAAAGCCTACAGGTAGATGCAACTTTTTAATTTGTTGATACATTAATTTAAGACTGGGATTAATTGTCGTCTCTTCTAATTATGCTAGGCACTTTGTGGAAAAATCTGATCAAAAATCTGCTTGTAGCTTAGGCCAGGGGTGCAGCCAAGAGGGGACCACTGTGCCATGGCCCCCTCCCCTTTGGTCACAGATCATTTTTCTACGACATTCTGGAACATGATGAAGCACAAAACGACGAACTATCAGATCCGAATAAACTGACTTATGCTCCATTAACTAATCTAGGCTGCAAGAGCGAGTTTGCTTGGTTTGATAATCGCGTAAAAATTAGCGGTGGGACAGAATCAATAACTAGGAAAAGGGTGATCTGTACCAATGCACTCCTTGTAGATTCATCATTCGACAACTTATGTGATAAAGAAAGATTGGATAGTTGGAAGTGGGCGAGAACCTCCGAAGAAAGCTAGAGAGAGATTTCTTGGCCACTGTGAAGATGCCAAACAAACTTGTTCTCGCAAAGAAAGAAGAACTAGAAAGAAAGAAAAATCAAAGGTTATTGCAAACTATACACATTTGTAAACAACATGGAGGACCTTTGACTGACAATAATTTGGAGTTGGTTGAATCGTTGTCTGAAAAACAACTCATTTCTGAAATTGTGTTCCTGTGGCTCACCGTAGCGCCAAATATTCGTCGACAGAGACGTGTCAAGGACTCTAATACTGGAAAATTTGGTGTCGAAAAATTTACTGCTGAAGAACTTCGTACAAGCATCAGAAACGCAATAAAACCAGAAGATGAGGTTGATAAAACTGTTGACGGACTGCTCCTGAAAATTTTCACTTGAACATTTGTTATTATGTCGGTATTTTTTTGACTTAGTCAATATAATCTCAGTGCTTTAACGATATATAAATATCCTATGTGTCAGATATTGATAAATTTAGTAGATATTTTAGAGAAAATTTTCATAAACATCGTCAATAGTGTATGTGAGCATCACGAATGTGTCATTTTCGTAATCTACGACCCAAAAACATACAGGGTGTTCATAAAGTCCTGATACAATTTCAAAATTTTTTTATGAAGTCAATTCTCAAAATATCTTAACCAAGTTGGTTTTATTTGAATCAGTGCTGCTTAAAGTTTTTATTTAAAATAAACTTTTATGTTTCAGATATGATTTTTTTGTGTTTCATGAATGTGTTAAAATAAGCCTTATGAAATGGTTACTCCTCAAGAGAAAGCACAATGTGTATCCTGTAATTGGTCCATTTTTCTTCCACGAGAGAACAATTACTGCAGACGTTTACTTGGACCTTCTAACTGAATATGTAGCACCACAACTAATTGATTCTCAATCAACTATCATACTCCAGCAAGATGGTGCACCACTGCATTGGGGCCTACGTGTTCGTCAGTTCCTCAATAAAACATTTTCAGACCGAGGGATTGGAAGCGATGTACTGATTTTATAGCCACCTCGTTCACCAGACATTACTTCCCTGGACTTCTTTCTATGGGGTAATGTGAAGGATATTGTGTATCGAACAAAGGTGCGGGATATAACTGACTTGAAGCAAAGAATTTCTGATGCTTTTGCCACCATTGATGAGGATATGCTGCAACGAACGTGGCAGAAAATCGAATACCGTCTTAATGTGCTTCGCTTAACTAATGGTACCCATATAGAAATGTATTAAATGAGGTAAAAACAACTTTAAGCAGCACTGATTCAAAGAGGTAAAAAAACTTTAAGCAGCTCTGATTCAAATAAAACCAACTTGGTTAAGATATTTTGAGAATTGACTTCATAAAAAAATTTTGAAATTGTATCAGGACTTTATGAACACCCTGTATATATAGACATATTTCACGATATATTTCTAAGTTATGCTGAAAAAACTCCAAAAATCTCGATTTTGGCTGCCATTTTGAATAAATTAGCATTTCAAGGGGTCAGATGAGGTCATAGGTCAAAAATTTCAACAGATTCGAACTCAGCATCCAAAATGGCCATAGAAAACGCGAAGCTTGTCCGAAAGTTTTGCAAAGGCCCGTCATTTACCCCACCCTAGTATAATATGTTTGTTTTCAACAAAGCCCGCTCACAGCAAAAGTCAGCAATAATACTCAATTACGAATGCGACAATTTTATTTTTCGGGTTTATTGCGAAGGATTGATAGCCACTATGGCAGCAAGGCGACGAAAGTGTCAAATTACTCACGATATATTGAAGGTAAGATTCATTTTTGTTTACTGTTTCCGTTTTCATATGAGCAAATTTTATATGAATCGTATTCATTTCAGGGCTTCCCTTATCTGCGCGACATTGGAAGTGATGGCAAGGTGTTCTGCAGTTTTTGCTCAACTACTTTCTTCATAACCAACAGTGGTAGAGCGCAGGTGAAAAGTCATGAAACCACAAGCAGACATAAATCTTCTGTTTCTGTAAGGGCTGGCTCGTCTTCAATGAACACTTTTTTTAAAAGAAAAGAACCAACCAACGCATAGGCGTAGCCAGGGGGGGCCAAAGGAGCCATGGCCCTCCCCTGAATTTTAAGTCAAATTACAAAACAGCATCAAAAAAATAAAAACAAATTTTTTTGCGCCTCTGCAGGTACATTAGAGTTTGTTGTTGACTTTTAGCAAGTGGGTGGAGAGGGCGTGACTTTTTAAGCTTTTAAACTTTCAAATGTTATCAAACAAGATGTGTACGTTTTACACACTAAATATCGCCGAAGTTTTTCTTCTATGTCGCAGTCGAGCAATGAATTGATAATCCAAGTTATGGTAATTGCAAGAAATAAGCGTCTCGTTGAGCGCTTTCTTGTTTTATTGCGATGCGGACTACTACAAAGACGTCGCTTCTGTTATTGAACGTTCAACCTACCAATGGGAGTGGTTTCCTTGAAATTCCTTAAATAGTGCGTCATAAGTCACAATTAAAGTTGAACTATTAAAGTCGTTCTTGATAAAAACTACATTAGATCAGTGAAATTGCATTCGCACTTTCTCAGTTTTGTACAGCAATTTTTGTAGTAGCGACGAGCGTAGTTCACGAAAGGCAAAATGCCGTTATAAGTAAATGACGTCACATTAAAAGTTGCAAAATTTGGCCCCCTCTCAATTTTTTTCTGGCTACGCCCTTGAACCAACGCCGAACATGAATTGGCCGCACAAGAAGATAGCTTTGCATATCATACGATACACCACAATCACAGCTTTCTTTCTATGGACTGTACTGGCTCAATGATACGTGATTTTTATCAGCAAAAGTTTACATGTGCCAGAACCAAATGCAAAGCGATTGTCAAAAATAGATTTGCTCCTTGGGCCTTGGAGTTGGTGTCGCAAGACTTAATCAAGACCAAAGCAATAGCCTTGTCAATTGACACATCTAATCACGGACATTTAAAGCTATTGCCGATCCTGGCACGATTTTACAATAACGAAAGTAATGAAATTGCGACTAAATTGATAGACTTTATTGACGTCAAAGGTGAAACTGCCAAAATAATATCTTCAGAAGTTCTAAAGGTAATTGAGAAGTTTGGTGTTAGTGATAAAATCGTTGCCATGTCTGCGGATAATACCAATTCAAACTTTGGTGGTTTAAACCGTGCAGGGAGAGTGAATGTGCACACTAAAGTGAAAACTGCTTTGCAAAGAGAAGTAATTGGCCAGGGCTGCGGAGCTGGAGCTGGAGCCGGGAGCTGGAGAAAATCTTAGGGTGTGGAGCTGGAGCCGGAGCCAATAATTTAAAAATGCTGGAGCGGAGCTGAAGCTGGAGCCAATTTTGAAAATGTCGGAACGGAGCTGGAGCTGCTGATTATATTGCCAGCTCCGCAGTCCTCATTCACTTTAACTAACAAATGTGGTCATAGAATTAAGATTTTATTACTCATGAGAAAAGGACGTTTTACTGAGATATAGAGGTTTACGAATCTCCTCATCACATAATCTGCTAGTCTAGGCCTGGCTCGTTAAAGACAACCTGTGGTACGTATGTTACCAATATATTAATTATTAAATGTACTTAATTCTGTTATTAACTATATACCAAGCCAGAGCGAAGCTGGAGCCGGAGCTAGTCATTTTTAAAAGTGTTGGAGCGGGGCCGGAGCTGGAGCCAATCATTTTTAAAATGTTGGAGCGGAGCCAGTCATTATAAAATGTCGGAGCGGAGCCAGTCATTTTTAAAACTGCTGGAGCCGGAGTTACTGGTTTTTCTGCCAGCTTCGCAGCCCTGTAATTGGCTTGGGATGCCCAGCGCACATTGTTCACAACACTTGTCGAACAGCTATGGACACTATTCCAGTTGATGTTGAGCACTTACTGCAAAACGTGTATGGATACTTCCACATTTATACCGTGAGAGTCGAAGCTCTGAAGGACTTTTGTGATTTTGTTGGAGAAGCGTACCAAACTATTTTGTCACACAGCACCGTGCGGTGGTTATCCATGCTTCCCGCAGTGGAACGAATCTTACAAATGTATGCTCCATTAAAATCGTATTTTCTCTCCCTTGAAAAATGCCCAGCAGTTCTAAGAAAACTGTTTGATCATCCTCTCACCAAGCTTTGGGTGACGTTTGCACACGCAAATTTGAGGCTGTTCAGTGGTACGATTCGACAGCTTGAAAGACAAGATTGCTGTGCTGTTGAAACCGGTGAAAAATTGAAGAGTTTAGGAATAGTGCTGAGGAAAAGACTCGCTGATGACTTCATTTCTGAATCGGTATCAGTACTCTTTTTTAATCTTTCAGAAGAAGGACTTACAACTAAAGAAGAATTTTTTAAAATATCTCGTATATTTTATTCTGCTGCAGTTGCTTATCTGAACGCTTGGGGCAAACATGTTGATGACCTGAAGGATTTGCAATGCGTTCTTTTGAAAAAGTTTCCAGAACGTTCCGAGTTTTAAAAGGCAGGCCATTGCTTCTCCAGGAAAAATGTCTTAATGTTTCTGTCTCCATTGATAGCGTGTTTGATGAAGTTACGTATCTGCAACAGGTTTTGAATTCTGGTATTCTCAATAACTGGCAAGACAATGGTACCTCACTAAGTGATCGATGGAAGAAAATTTTTGATCTCTTGTCTGAACTTGAGATCAATACTCCAAACTTAAGAAAAATTATTGCAGTTCTTATGTGCCTTCCCGGAAGTAATGCTTCTGTGGAAAGAATTTTTTCCCTGATGAACGCTTTATGGACTGATGAAAAAAATAGATTTCTTGTAGAAGCTATCAAGGCCATACCCATGACAAAGTCAAATTTCAATCTGTCATGTGATGCTTTCGCGAAGAAATTGGCTAAAAACAAAGCAATACCGGTACTTAAAAAGATACATGGGTCTGAAAAATATAGATTTTAGACTGAAGCTAAGCATTGAGCTTTCTTCCAAATAGTTACCGGTACCGAAGTGTTATACTTGACGGTATAAACCAATTTGTGAGACGCTTTATGATGTTGTGCATATTGCCACCAAGCTGGTATCCTATCCTGCTCATCAAAAATTGTCTGTTTTTCTGTTATTAAATAATAGCATTTCATGTTTGTAGGTTTTTAGTGTTCTTTTCTATTAGTTAATTTTGGCATTGTTGCCATTTGTGTGTGTATAGGCTATCTATTCTTTAGCCTTACTTGTTGCTTTGCTACTCTTGTTGATTCGTTTCAACTTGATGATTTAAAAACATGCATTCTGAATATAGATAGACGCATTGAAGTGTTAACTATATTCTCGTTCGGTATCGATACGAAAATATTAATCTCTGGTTAAATAACACCATTATCGTTGAGCGCAACTCATCAGCCACACTATATGATCCGTACTACTTTTTAAGGTCAGAATATAATTAAAACTAGAATTGTTGGCCCGTGAACATGAAACGTACTACTTTTTGTCAAAAAACTTCTTGTCACCCTACTCTGAGATATTTGGAAACCTATTTGCGGTTCACGACGAAAGAAGCTCGTTTGAATGGATTAATTGGTATAAATGTTTGTTCACTGTGACCTCAACATTAATTTTAAACCTGTGATTGATGAATTTTCACGTAAAATTCGTTGGCTAAATTTTAATTAAGTTAAATTTTATCATACAGCACCATTAAATTTTTTTGGTTCGCCGATCACCATTACCGATCAGCTTGTATCAGTAAATACTTTGGGTACAATTGTGTTAAGTGCAAATTTTTTGTGTGTGTGCAATTGCATTAAACTTCTTCACATTCTGTTTAAAAATCGCGCACACCTCTCATTTCCTGAGAAGAAAAACCACGGTATCCCTATTGTGACTAGATCCTGAGGGTTTTCCACTGCCCTTGGGTTGTGTTGTTCAAAAAACTTTGCCCCCCTTGAAGAAATCCCGGCTGCGCCATTGGCTTAGACTACAGCAAACCGTACTGCTACAGTATTTTTGTCCTACTAATAAAATACTTTGTTCTTAAGAAAACTAAACTTGAAAACTAATGAATTTAAGTTGAGTGAAATAGTCTTTCAAAACAATGGGAAAAGTAACGTCCCTGGGTGGGCTCGAACCACCAACCTTTCGGTTAACAGCCGAACGCGCTAACCGATTGCGCCACAGAGACACGTGGCAGATACGGTGCAGTTTATGGTATTTAAATCTTTCCGCAGGTTACAGCAATTTTCGCAGAGACGCAATTTGCTTTTATTGGAACAGCAAGTATTCTAATAGGCGTCCAATGATCAAACGTTCATTTGTGCAAAGACAGGGGCGTATCCACGGGGTGGGCCGCTGGGACCGCGGCCCCCCCCCGCTGAATAAGTGTATAACAAATTTCCTTGTGAAAAACTTTTAAACTTTTCATAGCTAACGATTTGTCGCTAACTTCAATATTTTGTGAGAATTATGTACTCAAATTTAAGACTTTGACGTAACTAACAAAAACAAGCAGACTAGGAGAGAAATAAATGAACAAACCAGTCACCGTTGCAAGTTTGCTGTGTTGACACCGATTTACCGAAGTTAATATAAAAACTTAGCGTACAACCCAGCAGCACTAAGACGGAATAATTAGGTGATAGTTCAAGCCCGTTGTCCAAAATAGTACTTCAGAGGAACTTTAGTTGAAGGTACAAAGGGCCTAAGCCAGGGGTGGGCAATTACTTTCCTGAGTGGGCCAATTACAGATAATAAACTTGGTTACTGGGCCGGAGGCTCAAAACTCAATATAAAACCATGAATGTTCAAACGATTTATTTACAAATAACTAGCGTAACAGCTAATGTACAACAAACAGCTAATGTAACATGTGGCACTATCATTAATGAGACTGATGTAGCGTACTGCATGCGTCCACAAGTATGGTTAAATCTGTAATATTCCGACACACAATCTAATAAAGCGAAGTCTATTTACAGCTCGACATAACAAGAATAATGAACTGACGAATTCATAGCGCAAACTCAGTCTTGGTGATGACGTCATAGTAGCACATTACAAAATGTTACACCTCCCTTCTAAGGCAGAGATAACAAACGGTTTGTCACAAGTATAATTATCACACCACAAAATCTCTATACTTGGCCGGAAATCTGATTGGCCTTCCATAGCGAGATGTTGATCTGTGCGGTGATTCCGAGGTAAAATTACACAATCGAGTATCACTATCACGTATTGGCGAATCAGTTTGATAATTAACAATAACTTTTGAGTTTTGCACTGGTCTATTACCTTGATAGCAATGAGATGAGTAGAACTTATTAAATACAGGAGGCTTCAAATCAGTTTTATAGAGGTGGCGGCGATTTCTACGCAGCACGCCGTGTTCATTACGCACATGAGAAACAACAGATTTGTTCCACATCTTGTTTTTACGATAACATACTACATCTCCTTCCCGCAATGGAGGTAATGACTTCGAATTAGCCCAATCATAATGATACTTTTGATGAGAATGCAACTTTGTTAAATCAGCACTTTTTTGCCAATTTGTCAACAAATTGCCAATTTTAAGCCAACGCTCGTTTAAAATATCGTGAGAAATCATTGGTTCACGCTGCTGATTATTTTGATATTTAATACACAATTCACAATTAGCAACAGTGCGCTCTATGTCAGCACCCATTTTGGGCCAATAAAGCAACTCGCGTGCATGAGATTTACTTTTTTCAATGCCGAAATGCGATTCGTGTATCAAACCGAGCATTTGAGATTGCAATGACTGCGGTACAACAATGCGTTGATCACTAAAAACAATACCATCAGCAACGTATAAAGTATCACGTATGTTCCAATAAGGACGTACCGAAAATATGACATTTTTTTGACTGCGTGGCCAGGTTGTTTGACAATACAGTTTTACTTTCTGCAACGTCTTGTCAGCATCAGTGGCCTGCTGAATTTCTTCAAGTTTGGTTGTAGTTACGGGTAAGTTCGTAATGAGGGAATGCTCAACTTGCACAAAATCATCGTCACTGCTGTCCACCTTTTTGACTAAGTTTAAAAGATCACATGCATGTTCACCAAGAATGGGAAGATCTATAATATCCGTGACATAAAACAGCAGTAAGAATTCACGACCTTCTCGGTCATATACCGCAACATCTATGGAGCCCAACGGTTTGATTGCAGCATTGCCAAAACCGTACAGCACAGTGGATGTAGGACGTAAGAGCGATGAACACACTTGTTTGTACAAATCAAACGGCAGAATATTTGCTTCGGCGCCAGTGTCTAACTTGAAGGTACAAGTATGAGTACCATTTACCTGTAGTGTTGACTGCATTTTTGACCCGACGTAGTTTCGTTTTTTCCTGCCACCAATGGAATGCACTTGTAAAACGCTTGGGTCTGATTGTGATGTAGTACCGGTTGTGACCTCATTGACTTGCCTTGCATTAGGTCTAGTACTAAGAATGCTTCTACATACAGCGGCAAAATGATTTCGTTTCCCGCACTTGTAGCATGTTTTGGCATATGCTGGACATTGCCTTGGCTGGTGCTTAAAGCCACAGTTTCGGCAATTCGCAGAACCCGAAGGACGTACTGCTTTGGATTTACCTTCGTTGTGAAGTTCGTGAACCGTAACGGTATCAGTCTCACCACGTGTCGTCATAACGCGCAACTGTGCCTTCGTAGCTTCTATTGAATGACATATGTTAATAGCCTTAGCTAAAGTAAGATTGTCTTCTTCTAACATTCGCTGCCTGGCTGTGTCATCGTTTGTGCCGAACAATATTTTGTCACGTAACTGCCTATCCATAGACGTCCCAAATTCACAATTGCTCGCAATAATTCTCAATTCAGTTAACCATTTATCAAAGGGTTCACCCTCAGCTTGTTGACGTTGCCAAAACTTATAACTTTCAAAGGCGGGCTTTCGCCTGGGATTGTAGTAATCTCTGAATTTGACGAAAACCACATCACAGGTAGTGTCTTCACTATCAAGCGCAAGACCAAAGTTATCAACAATATCTCTAGCCGCTTCACCAGCGCAATTTAACAGAATGGCTACCTGCGTAGAAACTGTCTTTGAGGCGAGCTCAGCAGCAGCATAATATATCTTAAAAGACTTTTCCCAACGTCGCCACTCTTCAGCTAGGTTTTCAGCACTAAAATTAAGTTCACGGGGTGTGCGCAGTTGGCTCATAATTTGCTGCTAATTCTCGAATAATCACGCTTCTGACACCATGTAATATTCCGACACACAGTCTAATAAAGCGAAGTCTATTTACAGCTCGACATAACAAGAATAATGAACTGACGAATTCATAGCGCAAACTCAGTCTTGGTGATGACGTCATAGTAGCACATTACAAAATGTTACAAAATCAGGCTCGAAGCTGCTTGTGCTGATTCTTAAGACCGCTTGTAGGTTTGAATCCGTCAGAAGAGATCTGTTTTTGCTTTTGTTAATCTACATACTTGAGAAAGTTTGCTCGCATATGTATGTTGATGCAAACAATACAAAGATTTTTCTTGCAAATTCTTTGACATTTTTGAATTTCTCTGGGTCAAACGATTTACAAAACTCAATCAATGGTTTCTTTTCAAAACTATTTTTCAAAGCATTGTCAGCTTGGAGATCTATTAGTTCGATCTGTAACTCATCAGCGACAGTTTCAACATCATATGAGAATGGGGACTTCACTAAATCGAATTCATGCTCCATGGCATTGAAATCAGCAAATCTTTGGGCGAATTCTTCTCTCAGGCCTGTCATGTGTCCATTGTACTTTTTTGCAGATGTAGCGTCAACAGACTGATTTTTTAGGAGAGGAAAGTGCGCAAAATTTTTACTGGATATTTGTTTTGCAAAAAGTGCAAGTTTTGTTTGAAATGATTTAACCTTCAAATGTAAATCACGAGCAAATATTCCTCTTCCTTGGAGTTCTTTATTGAGTTCATTCATTTTTTCCATAATATCTGTAGCAAATGCAAAATCAGACATTTATTCTGTATTGTGTGCTTTGGTAGATAAATCACAGACTAAGTTATATTTTTTATTTCAAAAAACATGACAATCTCTACTTTGAGTTCCCAAACTCTTTTTAACACGCTTCCTAAACTAAGCCACCTTGCATTGGTGTGGTACAGTACATCAGAGTAATCGGAATCTATGTCTTGAAAAAAATCCCGAAACTGTGATTTAGTCCTTTTGATCTAATTACATTCACTGCTTGTACTACTGGATTCACAAGATGTTTGTAAGCTAACCTCGACTTGCAGAGACTTCCTTGATGAATTATACAGTGAAATGAAATAACTTTATGAAGTGGGTAATCAGCTTAAATCTTGTCATTTATTCTTTTGATATGTCCAGAATATTTCCCTGTTAATGGAAGTGCACCATCTGTTGTTGTGCTCACAAGCTTATCAAGACATAACTGTAATTTTTCTAAAGAGTGCATGACACTGTCGAATATATCTTTCCCTGTAGTAATGCCTTTGAGACTTTCGATGGATAGCAATTCTTCTGTAATGCAAAAATGTTCGTCAATTCCCCTGATAAAAATCAGCAACTGTGCTGTGTCCAATACATCTGTGCTCTCGTCTAAAGTAATTGAGAAACATTTGAATGTATTTGCAGTATTTAACAGATTTTCTTGTAAGTTGGCAGCAATGGCTTCTATTCTAAGAACTGCAGTTTTCCTTGACATTGGAATTTCTTCAATTTTTGACTTTATTTCTGGACACACAATGTTGATAGCGTCTACTATGCAGTCTTTCACAAATTCTGCATCCGAAAAAGGATTGTTGCCTTTTGCAATCTCGTGTGCCAAAACAAAACTTACCTTGGTAGCAGCCTCTTGGGTAGATGAAAACTTGATAAGGGTACGCTGTTGCTGTTTCAGCTTTTTAATCATATCTGCTGCCTTGATTTTTAGCTCTTGTGTCGAAAATTGTTGACTAAAGTCCTAATGTTTTGCCACAAAATGTCTCTTTATATTGTATTCATTGAACACCGCACATGTTTCATTACAAATCAACCAGGCAGCTTTTGATTGACCGGTGTCAACAAAAAATACTTCTCTGTTCATTCCTTATTAAAAACACGGCATTCGGAATCCACTTTGCGTGTCTTCTTATTCAAACTGTTGGATTTATTACAGGGGATGGAAAATTACAGTAGCTGCAAAGTCAGTTGTTATTCTCATAAATTTGTTAACACTTTGTCACACCAAAGACAACTGTATGACCTTTCCTTCTTGGGATTCATCTTTTTTACTTATACCAAATAGCATTTCTAATTACTTAAAGAAACTGCATTGCAGGTTTATTACCTATTTATTTGTACTAAATTTTTTAATAAATATTTCCATTCTAAAAAGGGAAAATAGAAGTTATTTAACTATGTAATTTTATTTAGATAACAAGGAACGAAACTAAGATATATACAAATGTTGGTTTTAGAAGTAAATTAATAATTAGTTTATTTAAACTTATTAGCAAACTATAAAAGTAAAAAATTTAATAGATCCCAAATTTATGCCAATGTCTTACAACTTTAACAATCAAGCATGTTCCAATCATCAACCATCCTACAGATCTGACACATTTTCACTGTCAAATCACTCAGATCGTAGTAATTGTGAATTTTCCATTCAGCCCAATCCAATCAGATTTAAGCAGATAAGTATGTGGTGTAAGTAGACGGTGTAGAAAACAATTCTCCAAAAAAACGAGAATGAGTAAGAGCCACCGAGGAATAAAACCAATACGACAAAAAACTAGTTCAACTGACGTTTTGAGCAATAGTCCTTCATCAGAGAAAGTTGATAGAAAAAGAAGCCCAACAGCTAGGCCAGGGCTACTCAACTGGAGGACCGCGGTCCGAATCCGGACCTTTGAGGTGTTAAAGCTGGACCTCAAACTTCAGGATGAGTAACAGTAAGAGCAATTAGTAACAGTTAATCAAAAACGGGACGCTCAAATTCAGTTCGAGACCTTTTTTTAGGTAGAATCGTTGATTTGCAGAAAAATACTTGGATTATCGGCAGCCAAACAGGTGATGACCTTTTTTTTGGAGATCCGTAGGCGGGGGTGATCTCCAAAAAAAAGGTCATTATCTGTTTGGCTGCCGAAAATCCAACTATTTTTCTGCAAATCAACAATTGAACAATTCTACTGGGCTGGACCTCAGGAAATACTAAACTTCTCCGACTGGACCTTCATTAAAATTAGTTGAGTAGCCCTGAGCTAGGCTAACGTTAATATAATAAGCAGCTCGATGTAACAATCGGGGTGCATTATGACATTACTAGATAAATGTAAATCGCTCACTTGCGCCTCAAGGTTGGACGGCACCAAGAGAAAAAATTACCGTCGCCATGACTATTGAAATGGCGGTCGATGGGTTTGTCAGAGTCATTGCGTCTCACACAACGCAAATCTCTCAGTCAATCGCCTGCCTACCCGTTTCATTGATGTAAAGCATTTGCTGCAGGAGATGAAGTAAATAACATTGGAAGACTGGAAAATGACGTGAGTACAAACGGAAAAATTTAATTTAGGTCTTGAAATTGATGTACCGGATAGAAGGAAAGAACAGGTATTGCAGCGTGCACGGCCGCAAGAAAAAGTGCCTTTGAAGGTAACTCTCCAAAAAACGTAATTTGCTGGCCTAAACGCTGATATATCAGGCGCTAGTCTCGGCGGAGACGCTAGTGTTTTAAGAATGACATAAATAATTCTGATGGGTGAGTTTGAGGTATATGTGGCTCGTTTTGCACATAATACTCGGGTGGAGATAAAACGTGGAAAATTACGGTACTTATTTTAGCAGATGATTCGTTTATTTTCATTGATATTTTCGACGGAAATTTATATCCACACAAACTATAGTCGTGGTTTCGGCAGGCACAAGTGGGCCGGGTGAAACACTGCGGTGGGCCGGATCCGGCCCGCGGGCTGTAAATTGCCCACCCTTGGCCTAAGCTACTGTATAACCGGACGTTAGCTTAGGCTAGAAGCTATAACCTAGCTGCTAGCAATCAAATATATTGCGGGCAAGCCGACTTACTAAGCTACCGGAACAGTATTTAGCCTAGGATATCGGTATCAGATTGGTGAGGTAGCAAATTGAAATAAGTTTCCTACAAAATTTAAAAATATTTTTCTTTGCAAGTTGTAAGCGCAATAAACAGGTTGTTTACATGCTTTGCGGGGACTGCAGAACTTTTAAAAACAGGCGTTAAGGCTTATTCAAAACCGAATCAGCATCGAAGTGCATACGGAAAATATTTTCGTTCTTGACTAAATAAAGATAATAATAAGGTTGTAGCCAGTTACCACCTGATGAGCCGCTTGGCGAAATAGCTGTAGTGGTTTTATTATTTTATCCTGGCGTGTAGTGTTTTCAATTATATACGTGTAGCTCTAACCCTGAGTATTGATTTGGATATATAATAAGAACTAGTTGTTGTTATATTGACTAGCTTGTTTTCATATTAGCACCTAAATATTGCGTCACAAAAACAGCCATTGTTAAAAATATTTTCTACTGCACAGTAACTTTTCGGACACCCTGTATTTTTATAGGATGTTTGGTTAACCATTTTTTGGAAAGGAAGGAATTGGAGTCGCGCGATTTTGGCTGCGCCTCCACAACCTTGTTTCATACACAAGTTACACACCACATCATAATTCATATACGAATTTCAATCTGAAGATATTGTTTCTTTAGCAGCCTGTAGTTGACTAAACTAAAAGAACAAGCGCATTGAAAAGTTGCCAAAATGCAAAATTGTAGGTGTAGCCTAGCAGGTTTAGTTCATTATTTTCTTCATAATTGAATAAGTGGTACTACTTATTCTAAGTTTTTTACAGTCTCAAATGGAGTGAGACAAGGTAGCATTTTGAGTCCCTTTCTATTTGCTTTCTATATGAACCAACTTTCACAGACCCTTAACAAATTTAACATTGGTTGCTTTATTGGTCAACATTGTCTAAATAATATTTTGTACGCCGATGATATATGCTGTATTGCACCTAGCTGCAAAGGCCTTCAAAAGTTGCTAGATGTCTGCTATGAATACGCACAAAGCCATGATATCTCTTTTAACTGCTCTAAAACCAAAATAATGATGTTTAAAACAGGGATGTCGAAGCGGAAGCGGTGGAAGCGGTACTTTTTCTGTGGAAGCGGAAGCGCGAAAAATCCACCGCTTCCGCTTCCACATAGGAGGGAAGAATGGAGAGAGAAAAGAAATTGGTTCTGCTCTCCTTCGTAGAATAACGAATGGGGGGAGCGTAAACATTAAGAAATGAGAGCGAGGAGGAGTCGTTTAGAGAGATGTTGACCTCTACATAATCAGAGTAGGGGCCAAGCAAAGAAAGAGAGGAGGTAGAAAGCTCAGAGAAGAATAAGCACTGCTTGACGAAAATGATGACGCCGCCGCTAGCATCTGCGACATCAGTAGAAAAAATACCAGATCGGGAGTGGGTTCCATGGGATTGCAGAGCAGAGAATCCAGGGATCCGGAAAGAGGAACATAAATTGAGATTAGATTTCTGGATATAAATAAGGTCAACGGATTGAGACGAAATAAAGTGTATTAGTTTAGTGCTCCTGGCTCCTATCATTTGGCAAACTAGGCACGTGCGTTGAGGCCACCAAAAAATACAGGCCACTTCTGTGAGGAAGACAATTAAATTTGAGCTATGGAAAACATATTTTTTGATGAACTTATCACAAACTAAAATGGCGCTTCTGTGTTTTTAAAGTAGTAAAAATGTATTGACACATTTTATTTTTTTAGGAGGGTGTTCCAAAAATAAATCATATTATATTGAAAAATTCTTTAATACTGTTATATATTAAAAAAGTGTATAATTGATTTTTTGTTTATTTGCTTGAAGTTCACTGTTTGCCATGTCAAAACGAAAAAGCGGCTGGGAAAGAGCTCAACAATCAAAGAAGAAAAGGGAAAAAAGGAGACTTCCTTTTGACTAAAACACCCAAATTAACTTCGTTTTTTCAAGTTGTTGAGAAAGGAGCTGGACACAGCAGTGATGACTTGCATAGCAATTCCCTCCGATTTCTTCTCAGTCATACACTGTCCAAGACAAAATTTTTAGCCGTGATGATGATGATGATAATATAGAATCTTCAGTCACTTCAGATATTCGGAGTTCACACTCGATTCAAGGTGAACCACATGATGTTGGTTTGTTTGGTAATATAACTGAGAAATTGCTTGAGGTATGCATTAGTATGGGTATAGATTATTTTTGAAATAAAGCAAATGAATATCCACAAATAAAACGAAAATATTCGGGAGTGAACCGCTTCCTTAATCGTAATGCATTCACATGTGTTTTACCAAATGGAGAGGTAGTCACTCGTGACTGGCTTGTCTATTTTCCATCCAAGACTAGTGTATTTTGTCTTCCATGCATATTGTTCTTATCAGATAGAAGTATGAAATTATGTACATCAGGCGATAATGACTGGAAAAATAAATAAAAAATAAACGCAGCATATTGCTGCGGAGCTCTAGCATTGAACTTACTACCGCTATTAGTCTTATAAAAAGTCTGGATCAATTTGTAACTGAATGTAGAGAAAAATTTGACTTTTATGACTTGAAAGCCTTTGACCGCAGTGGAAACAATTGTTATAAGTTTGAAATGAATCACGCCGAGCACCAAAATGCAAGAATCATTTTGGTGAAGGAAATGGTGTTGATGCTTTGCGAGGAATGTCAGGAGTCAACAAGTTCAAAATAAGCACTTTTTATGTTGTGATTGGCCAACTCAACAATGCCTTGAAGCAACGCATTAAATCGTATTTATTTGTGCAACTGCGTTTTGGCGTTCTAATCGAATTTGATTCGATGTCCAATGAAGATATTAAAATTACAATACAAAGACTTCTTGGTATACATGTATATCCAAAAGATCTTTCTTTCGAATTCTACTCAGAATTCTGTCACTTCATTTGCTGGTGCAAGGAACAGTCAAAAAAATACTGCAGAAAAGTCAACAAGCATTGCTCAGCGGATTTTCAAATTGTTGCTCACAAGTGGAGTCTACACTGCATTCGCAAATATCGAAGTAATTTTTAGAATATACTTATCATTTATGTTAACTAATTGCTCTGGAGAGCAATTGTTTTCACAGCTTGCTCGAATTGAGAATGTGAAGCGATCTACCCTGAGTCAGGATCGCCTTGGTGTACTGGCACTTCTATGCTTTGAAAGAGAGCTGCTACATAAAACTGATTTTAGCTCAGTCATCAATGAATTGATAGGATAAAATCAAGAAAAGTTGAAATTTAATTTATTAGGCACTAATTATTATGTAAGTAAATCGAGTAACATTTTTAGATTGTATTACCAATCATGAAATTTTGCTAATTTGCAAATATTTATTAATAAAGCTTTTTCGTTTTTTATTTACTCTTATCCATTAGTTCAGACATTTACTTGAAATATGCCTTGAGGCCACAAAAGCCCAAATCCGGCACTGGTCGTAAGGCAAGCTCAGCTAGGGCTTTCTCAACTTGCCTCATTCTCGGAGCACATGCAAGCTGAATTGAATTGCAAAGGTTTTACGATAAGCACAGAAACGAATGATTATGCTATTTGAGAGTCACATTTATGCATGGCATGAATAAACATAACTTAGCTTTTTACATGCGTTTTTAATCCAGTTTGATATAGTAGCGAATTTACGGTTTCAGAAGTCGCTGGGCAGAGGGCAAGGACTTTGCAAAATTTGTTTTGTTACGCTTAAATTTATGCAGTTGTTGTCAAAAAGTATACCGGTGTTTTATTGTTTCTCCATTAACGTTGATGAACTAGATCAGGGTTTCTCAAACGGGGCCTTCGGAGCGATTCTCTGGAGCCACGAGCAAAGGCCTTCACTAGGTAGCTTTGCAGAGGCCTTCACTAGTATTACAAAACCCAAGTGTCACGATATCAAGTATTCGCCAGTTAAACTTCAATTTGTAGTATTCATCACTACGTCGTAGACTTCCCTTGTGACGTTCGGTGACGCATTTTTCTGAAACGTTCTTGAACTATCTAGTACATTGTGGCTTTGTAGTGAATCTGTCGCACTACATAACTTAAATGATTAAGTCTTCATAAATAATAATGAAATCTTGTGATAGCAAGTTGCACGTTGTGGCGTAATCCTGTTTACAACTTTAAGAACGTCTGAATTTGCTAACTCCCTTTGTTACGTACTAGTGCGTCTTGTAATTTCAATTTTGCTCGCCCAAATTTCGCACTTCACTATTCAAACACGTGTTGTGGGAACGAACTGAAGGTCCGTATTAATGATTAGAGTTAACTCAAGGTGAGAGTTAGTTGCGGATAGAGACGGAATATTCGCGCTATGTTGTTGTAATTTGTTGTTACAGTAGACGCCGCTTAATATGATCACCTTGGGATTAGACCATTTTGGTCATAATATCCGAATGGTTATAAAAACCGAAGCCGCCATAACAGCTCCTGAATCGACGCCGTACAGCCACAAGAAGTCCAAATACCGTCAAATTTATCGTTTACCCAAAGTAACAGTGTGACGTTGGCAGTAAAACAAAGTACAGTACTTTAACATTACAAGTGATGGTAAAATTTAGTACAGTGTGTAACAATATGTTGAAAAGGTGAAGTTATAAGTGCGTGGCAGGAAAAAATACTGTACTCTAACAAGAAAGATGGAGAAAATGTTGGTCATATTATCCGAAATTTGGCCATATTAAACGGAGAATTTTAAATGGAAAAATTCCGGACCGTACCAAATTCGTCATAATAAGCGGCTGGTCATATTATCCGTGGTCATAATAAGCGGCGCCTACTGTAATACAAAGATAGTTGTAGTAAGTAGTGGAACGAGTTTGGTGCGTCTTGCCCTGGAAAATATGAAGTTGGTTAATCACGAAAACAGTGTAATTGAAACTGTTGTATTAATAGAAATTTAACTACTTCTTCGTTTGTATTCTATTTCGACTCTAGACCTTAAGCTTTACAAATATTTTGCTTAAACAAGATTTTTGTGTTATCAAATGTCAAAAATTTGCAAGTGGAGCGAGAGCTACGTCTCATTTGGCTTCACAAAAGTTACTCGTCGTAATTGTGCCCAGCGTCGTCACTGCTCGATTGTGATGTCGAAGGCATCATTACGACTCTCCAAACCAAAAAGCATCCCCAAAGGAAGGATGATTGCATCGATGCTCTCTGTCTGCCGAAAGAGTACGACAAAACCTGGAAGCGACGCAAGCTCATTTGCGATTTACGGAAGAGGAAAAGCCTACTCTTTAGTTTAGCTACGAGAAGGCATATCAAATTGCGAAGAGTAATAAGCTACATACTATCGCTGAGGAACTTATCAAGCCATACACAGAAAAAATGGTTGAAATAATGATAGGATTGGTGGCAAAAAAGAAAATCCAGCAAGTTTCGCTCTCTAATGACACCATTCGTTGACGGGTTGACGACATGGCTGCTAATGTGTGCCAACACGTTTGCTTCGAAATCAAGCAAAGCACGCTCCAGGCTAACATTCAACTTGACGAGACTATCGATAGTGCTTTAGAAAGCCACTTGATCCCCTTCGCCCGATACGAAAAAGATAAGAAGATGAAGAAAAAATTCTTGTTTAGCAATACACTGTCGGCCACAACAACTGCTGCTGATGTCAAAGCTCTTGTGGAATCTTTTTTTGAAACCAACTAGCTCAGCTGGCAGAATTTCAAGCACATCTGTACTGACGGTACCCAGCGATAATTGGCGTCAAATTAGAGTTTGTAGCATTGGTGAAAAACGAATGGCCTTATGTGATGTTCTCGCACTGTTTACCACACCGATACACTCTAGCTTCAAAGACACTATCTCAGGAATTCTTAAACTGGGGTCCACGAACCCCCAAGGGTCTGTGGACAATGTTCAGAGGGTCCGTGGAGTTTCAACAAAAATATTAGTGCAACTTCATTTATTTTTGTTCAAAAAAATAAAGATAAATTTGAATATGAACATAGAGACTTTTTTTAAATCAATTGCTTTTTGGCGCTGATTTTGACGTATGTATTCACAATTGTTTTCCAAGCCAACACGAAGACCTTTTTTTTAGAAAGAAGTGTGTCAGTGGTTTGGCAACCCCGATCTAGATCGCAAAGAGGTCTGGACATGCTGGAAATTTAATTGAGTGGTTGGTATTAAAAAAAAAGTTTAAGAACTACTGTTCTATCTCTACATTTGATGGAAATTATGGACGTTGAGGTCAAAGGGATCAACTTCATTCGTTCGAGGGCAAAAAATCACCGGCTCTTCCAACTTTTGGCCTAAGAAATGGGAGCGCAACATGTGGGACTTATGTTTATGTCACGAATAAGTAAATTTGTGTTGAAAGAATAGTTTTTTATACATGTATAGTTGCTATGATCTGTCATTCTGTTCTGCAGTAATTATTTTTATTTGTAAATCTGAATTGTCAGAAGCCCTAAACTTGCTAAATTGTTTTCGAAAAAAGACCTTTTTTTCGCGTTTATTAATAGATTTGTAAGCTACACGCCTCTTATGACGTCACAATGGTTGACTACGTGACTAAGTTCCAGTGTATTTTAGTGAATCTTGTTGTCAAGATTTTTTTTGTTATTACCGATTACGTAACTTTTTAACGGTGTTTTTACTGTGCCACGTGATGTTCTAGCATTTTCTAGAAGCTCTTATTTTGTATAATAATGCGGCAAGATTTTTTGCGACTGAGCGGATAGTACTGTAGTTTAGCAGAGAGAGTATGGCGTGATAAAAAGACGTGACAAAAAGACGTTGATCTGTGGTGATTGACTGTGGATTTTCATTAGTGTGACGAACGATTATTTGGTGAATTTAGTCAGGGTTAGTCTCTGATATTTGTATGTATAAGATGTTTTAGTTTCTATGTTTGACAAGCGAAAAAATTCGAAGTTGTAAGGTGGTTTGTGAATATATCTGTTTTGTTCTAGATCGAGAAGTGAGTGGGTTAAAGTATCTTAGCAGAAGCCAATCTTTTCCTAGCTATTAAGTTGCAACCAGACTTAATTATTCGAGCGATACTACAAATCGCCTCCATTTTAAGAAGTAAATTAAAGATTGAGACAGAACGAAAATTTTATTAAAACGCGACAGTTTTATACCAAATGTCTCTCTCGGTTGTATGAACTTAAAAATGAGGTTGAATTTTTCTTCAAAAAAAACAAAAACAACCTCCACGTCCAATTTTACAATGACAAGTTTGTTGTGATGCTTGCGCAACTGATCGATGTATTCGACTACCTCAACGACATGAACTTGTCTTTGCAAGACCGTGATGTGACAGTGGGCAACGTTAAAGACAAGCTGGCTGGGCTAACTGCTCGAGTGGGAGCCTGGCAAGCACGAAGCAAGGCAGGGCCCACTACCTCGTTTCCTTTGTTGAAAACGAGCCTAAAAATGAATAGGATTGATTTGCCAGAAAACATCAGAACTTGCATGATAGAGCATCTTGAAATCGCCTCTGCTGAGCTTCAATCATATTTCAACGACGACACGTTGCATGTTTCATGGTACAGAGACCCGTTTACACTGAAATTGACCCCAATGTCGAAGAAGCAGAGGAGTTGGCCGAGTTCAAATTTTCCAGTGCGATGAAGCTGGCATACGAGTATAATAACAAAACTGACGACTCTAGCTTTTGATTGACTATTCATGATTCATATCCACTACTCAGCAAGAAGGCTTTGGTAATTCTCGTTCAATTTGCTACTACCTACCTTTGCGAAGCAGAATTTTCTGATCTGGTGTCCATAAAAACGAAACCTAGAAATCGCCTAAGTGTAGCCTGTACAGTGAAATTCGCCTTGCTCAGTTCAAGACAAAACTGATTATCAAAGGTTTTCTCAGGTGAGTACAAGACTACGTTGATTTAAAGTAAAATGGGATTTGTTTAATTCTTTGACTCTAATGCATTTATTCTTTTAACTTTGTTTGTTGACTTATTTATTCTCAAACGTGGCTAATGAAATAACTGATGGAAACTCGTTAAAAGCAAAACTAAGTATTTTTATTGAAAAGCAGGGCCACAAGTGTTGAGAGTCTTTGGAAGGGGGTCACGGATCATGAAACCAATTATGAAACCATATGAAACCACTAGACTTGAGAACCACAGAACTAGATGATACAATGCTTTACTTTTTGGTTTAGTGCAAAGGATTTCAGATGCGGCCCTCGACGTGAAATTTTGTGGCCTTGGATGGCGAATCTATTAATTACATCTCTGCACAATCTCTCTATAAAAAAAGAAAAGGTGCTCACTCGTAAAAATTGGCTTAACTGCTGCTTTGAAAGTATTAATTTTCAAAAAAGATCTTTACCTGCTTGGATGAGCACTGCCACCAGCCATTGCTTCGAAGTTTATTTGTGCGAAGAAACACTATGAAGTTCATAATCTGACTGACTCTATGGTTTAGGATTTACAAGAACAGCTCTGGCTTTAGCCATGTAGTTCACACCATCGATTCGACCAAAATCACACTTGCTTTGTATGTTTAAGATTATACATTTAAGTTTTACTCCGCTATGGCCTGTATACGTTGGCCAAATTGGTCCAGCTCAAAGGCGTTTGCCCCAGTTTAATTGTTAGAAAGATTTTATTGTTTTGTCACTATTTGATCAAACCGCGGATTCAAATTTTGCTTGCAGCGCATTTGCGTGATTCGTAAAAAAGGCTTTAAACCATATATTTTTCTGCAACGTTTTTGATAATTGTCTGTATTTGCATGAAGAAATAGAGTTAATTAATTAATTGATTGATAATTTATCATTTTGTTGTACAACATGCCTTTAACAAAGCCAGAAACAAATTTTGGTATAGGCCAAAAATATATGTTACAGTCCTATTTATGCTCGTCGATTATGTCCATACAATTTTTATTTATTTACTTTTTATTGTGATTTTTTTCAAACCCTTATTTTTGTAAATCTGCAATCACAATTTGTTTCATGACCTTTTTCTTGGAGATCGACCTTTTGCACCAGTTATCTCTGAAAATACTTTTATTTCTTAATTAGGTTGGAAAACTTTGAGAAGAAGGCAGGCTCCCTGTTGCCTCACCGTAGATACATCAATAAATATTCCGTAGCTGTCTTATTGCCAAGCCGGTCAATTTCGTGCTGTGGCTATCAGATTGCCTCATGTATTTTTTCTAAAAATACATGAGCCTAATGTAAAGTTTTTTGCGCCTTTTAATTCCAGAACAAATTTATTTCACTTATGGCTGAGTAAATTTCCTACAATTTTTTTATTCAGCGTGATACCTCTGTTAGAATATTGAGCTTTATGCAAGAGGTCTGTAAATATTTATTGCAAGCCTTTGAAAAGCTTAGCGAAAAAAAGTGTCCCCTAAGGTGGCAGCGCGAAAAACTGTCATAATCAGTCATAATTAATCATAATTATGTACCTTAAGTTTGTTTGTAAATCATTACTCAGCTGTCTACTTCTACATCAAGTGTGATATATCGTTGAAATCTACATTTCTTGAGGATTTCAAATAGAAAAAAAACATTTTTTTTGAATATGCAAATTTTATGCAAATGAACCCCCCCAACTGGGGGGTACTCGTCTTCAAAATTAAAGAGGTACCCTCAACTCAAAGATCACTACAGATTTTATTTTCTACCAATTTTTTTAGAAATGGTCGCAAAATGATGCTAAGGAAATAAGCTTTCAAGGTACATCAATCAAAACTTACCTAAGAGCCTAGGTTTTCTACAATTTGCAATTTTCTGAGGCTAATGACCTTTTTTTTGACCGGTACCGACGGGTACCCAAATTTTGGTAGTTAAATTCAGTACCTAAAATATGATCAGTTATTATCTGCTAGAGGTTAGCCTAAACCATGTAACATTATGTATTTTTGAACAGGGAATTTCTTAAAGATTCAGAAAACATCAAGTTTAAATAGAATATGCTATCACTGACAATGAAACAGCCGCTTGTTTACACCCTTCCCATTTCTTGAGAAACAAGGGGGATACAGCAAACTTTGATTTAGAGAAGCCAAACTTCTGCTAGCTTTTAAACCTGTATTTCGCTTCTTGTCTCCTTGGAAACTTGATACAAAATGACGACTTTAGTGGTGAAACATTTGCAATTTATTTTATGTTTTTATAGAGTGTAGTTTTTGTAAAAATTATAATTTAGTGAAGGTAAGTCAAAAAATTTTTGGGGGTTTTGAACTGACATGATGTACAGTACTCATTTTTGATCAGTAAATATCATATACCACTTAGTCTAAACTATTTAAAGCTATATATTGCTGGAAAGCAAATTTCCTAAGCTTTCAAATGAGACCGGTATTAAACAACATATCATATATTTTACGCACCAAATTTACTTTTATCTACTTATCATTCAAATTTTTTGGGGGTGGTTGAGACCCCTAAAAAATTTGGAAATTTAAAAACGCAAAATTTATCATTATCGCTTGAAATTTTGTTAAATGATGCCCCAAAAGAGTAGTTTTCAGACTGTGTCAATGATAAAGGGTTTGGTTATGTGGTAAAGATGTAATCTCAATTTGATTTTAGTGTAGTTAGCACGTGCTGAGAATTTGGCCGATTTTGTCGTCTGCAAGTGGGTTGTTGGTCGTTTTAACCCTTTTTGGGTATAAAAATCCAATAATTAGGGCACAAATTATACATCTTCCGATGTGTGAAGAAATGGGCGTGATTTTTTGAAAATTTTATGAAAATCGGATGAAAAATAAAGTCACAAATCGATTTTTTATTAAACTAATTTTGTAACTCAATTTAACAAAATTTGAGGTAAACACTGAAAACCCGAGATCATCAGTTGATGATCGCGGGAGCGAAAGAGTTAAGTAGCAGCAAAATTAAATTCAGATCTAAATGCAAAAGGCTTGTTATAAAAATAAGTGGTGGCTTTTGTGCAGTCTATTTGGGGCGCCATTTGCTCACTGCTACCAAGTTCAAACCCATGTTTCAGAACCACATTTGTGACTATTTGTTTGAATTCACACGTCAATTTGATTAAATGCATATGCCACTCAACCGTATAATTCTTGAAAGGCAATGTTCTGTGGACATCGTTTTTGATCTGTTTGTTGGAACCACTACGTGGAACGTTTGCGATTGATTTGTACTGATTGATGTAAATCCCCCACCGACATTGCCTTGCTAATTTTGAAACAAGTTTACATGTGGCAAATTGAAGTAGTTGCTTGCCAAGTTACAGAGTCTACGCATAGCCTGTTAGATATTCAGTTTCAATTTCTTTTTTAATATCATACACAACTAGTTTCTCTGCCTGTA
Source organism: Trididemnum clinides (assembly GCA_963675345.1). Lineage (NCBI taxonomy): Eukaryota > Metazoa > Chordata > Ascidiacea > Aplousobranchia > Didemnidae > Trididemnum > Trididemnum clinides. Next base: position 12,982,201 of record OY776296.1, on the reverse strand, counting down.
ATATAGCCACTCTGCTTTAAATAAATGACTTACAATAAGTAGTTTCTTTGTTAAACTTGATGACTTTTAAGTCAACCAATCGATATTTAAGAAACATGATATCAATGTATTTTAAATGAACGCACTAATTAAGCCTATCGTAAACTTCAGCCCTTTGCAAGTACCAACGTTTTCTGCAAAGGATTAACAACACTAATTGCTGCAGTTCAGAACTTGTGAACCACTGACCACACGGACCACAAAGTGACCCACCGCTGGTATTTCAGTAAACCACTTGTTTCTTCACAAAATATTTATAAATAGTTTTGTAAAAAATAGGGTAACAAATATTTTCAATATAGCCAAGCCTTATATTGCTGCGGTGCCATTGTTTCCCAGATGTTGAGAAAATTTAATAAAATCAACTTCTGAAAGAAATTGATCTCCAAAAACAAAAAAACGGCCTTCATGTTGTTTTGGAGAGCAAAATTTCGGAAAATAATGAGCGCTGAAAAATCATCTCCAAAACATAAGAATCTCTCATATCTTGAGTTTTTGTTGACATTGTCAATGGGTGGAGGGGGAGGGCCGTTTTAGTGTGTCTTTACAGATTAAGGTCTTCCACCTGTTTTGCGGCTTGCCTCTTTTAAAACTTCTCAAAAAGTTAAAAAACGTCTGCTCCTAAAATGATTTGGAATTTTTAACTTTTTGCTAATCTTTAAGATACAACAGCAAGCTTCTCGTTTACATTGACATATCATTAAATCCACGGTGCTTTTTGTGTCTTCCAGGCTTATTTCTCATAAGTAACCCATTCAGCTAAAAAGGTTCTCCATCCTTGCTAAAGTCTTTGTTGCACTTTTACTTTCTCCAGGTATTCTAGAGATAGAGCTCAGCACCTAGCTGCTTCAAGTTCAATTTACGGCAAATAAACTTATTTTAAAATTTGTAAGGCTGCATCTACCACCCGATTCAATCCGAACCATTGGCAACTGTGACACGTGCTGGTTCCAACAAACAGGCCAAAAAACGATGTCCACAGAACATTGCCTTTTAAGAGTCATACGGTTGAGTAACCAAGATGCATTTGATCAAATTGATGTGTGAATTCAAACAAATGCATTTACTTCTGAAAATACTGCGACTAAACCAAATCGATTTACAAACAAACGCAATCTGATTTGATTTACTTTCAAATGTGGTCTGAAACAAGCGTAACGAGAAGTGAACAAACAGCGTCCTGTGGTCTAATGAAGCGTGGTCCAACTTAATTTTATCGCGGGCCAAAAAAAGCTCTTAATCTATTTCGCGGGTCAATTCCAGAAGATCAACAAAACTATTAGTTATAACGAAAACTTAATTTTAACATTAAGTTGTTCTTTGGTTAAAAAGGATAATTTTATTGCAGAAGATAAGCATAGAAGCACACAAAATAAATTTCAATATTCATAGTTTATTGCCGATTAATGGGACGTTTGTGGTCGAGATGCATCTCTCACAATTGCGTTTGTATCCACCAAAATGCTAGTTGTGGCCATGCGAAGACAATCTTGTAAACCCAAAGTACTGTTCCCCAGTTGGTTTCGATTTTTCGTTTTGATATTGTTCATTGCTGAAAATGCACATTCGCAAATGTATGTACTTCCAAACATAGAAATCAACTTTAAAGCAGCATTCTTTAAAATCGGAAACCTTTCCTGTGAAACAAACTTCCAAAAGTTTTCTGGTTTTTCACGACTTTTTGACAACAACAACTGATCACTTTGAAGCTCACATAATTCGAGTTGAAATTCAGATGGCTGCATAGCAACACTCACTTGCATGGGGTTGTTGTATAGTGCAAGAGGACTTTTAAGTTTCTCGAAATCCTGAAATCGATTTTGAAATTCCTCGGACAGTGAAGTAATATTACTTACAAACTGTGTGAAATCAGCATTGGAGTATTCTTCCTTGATCACTGAGCAGGACGGAAAATGAGCAAGATTGTTGTTTTGCAAGCAGTTTGTGAACAAAACCAACTTTGAGCGAAAACCCTCAACATGTCCCACTAAATGAAAAATGCTTTGTCCATTTCCTTGCAAATTCAAATTTAACACGTTCAGATGATTTGTCATATCTGTTAAGAAAGCTAAGTCGCAAAGAAATTCAATGCTTCGCAACTGCGCTTGAAAAGTGTTTGTGCTCTCCATCAGTTCTTCTTCAAAAAATGAAAGAATTTTTTTGCGCAATCCAAAAAAGTGTGTCAATACCTTGCCTGGGCTCAGCCATCTGATACTCGTATGTAGAGGCAAGTCACTAAATTCAGCATTCAGCTCTTCCAAAAATGAAACAAGCCTTCGGTGTCTTTGAGATTTATTTCCGCCTTTTATTAGATTGACCATCTTGACAACACTTTGCATTGCATTCATCATTTTCAGTACTTTTCCGCAAAGCGCTTCCTGGTGAATTACGCAATGCAAAGTAACGCAGTTAATTCCATTTTCTTTTAGCAATCCAACTAGACCAGTTTTGCTTCCCCTCATGGCCTTTGCGCCATCTGTAACTATGCAAGAACATTTTTTGAATCCTCCGAACTCGGAAACAGTAGTGTTTATTGCTTCATATATATCAGAGCCTTTCGTTCCACCTTTTAATTGATGAAGTGTTGACAATTCTTCCTGCACTTCAAAACTTTCATCCACCAGTCGAGCAAATATCATCAGTTGACTAACATCAGTCACATCAACGCTCTCATCCAAAGCCACTGAGAAATAGGTACAATTTTTCATCGCAGATTTCAGTTTAGAAGTTACGTGTTGACTTAAATCCGCTACTCTTCTTGCCATTGTCTGATGGGATAAAGACACCATTTAAAATTTTTCTGCTATTTTTTCTTCACCAAACGCCTCCGCCATTTTAATTGCACATGCTTTAACTAATTCACCCTCTCGAAATGGCTTCATTTTTTTGGCAAGAAGGAGTGCAACTTCATATGATGCTGCTAAGCTAGTCTTTTGACAGCTTACAAAATTTAACATCCTACTGACTTGCTTCTCTTGTTTGTCTTTGGGACTCTGCAAAATATTCTTTCTTTCCTTTCCTTCATATTTTTCAAAGTTGTGTTTGTGGAGAGTGTCATAATGTCGCTTTAGATTGTATTCCTTTGTGGCTGAAACTGTCTTTTGGCATATTACACACAGTGGTTTTCTACTGTTTTCAATAAATAGATAAGTTTCCTCCCACTTCTTAAAAAATGTCCTTTCTTCTGTTTTTCTTTTTTTTGCAACTACTCATCTCTTAGTTTTATAAAGCTGCGTATTGAATTAAAGTGGAATATTTAGTCTGAACTTCCAAAACTAGCCTCTCACTCCATTGCTCAATGGCTGCTAAACAAGCCCATGAAAATAGAAGTAAATAGCTGTTTGTTATACAATAAAAAGACCATTATATGATGATTTGTGTCATTGTTTTTCGATAATAGATATTATGAAAAAAAATTCAGCAGCAGCTATCAAAGTGAAAAACAATCGGCTGCTATTCGTTGTATAAATATAAAACATTACCACAGAAGTTATAAAACAGCTTTGAAGTTAAATTACTAAATGAAGCCTTAAAAATATCTTATAGATCTAAACGTTCTAATTGCCGTAACTGTTCCTGGCGCTTCGCAGACCAAAAAAATTACTTCGCGGGCCAAAATTGGCCCGCGGGCCTGCAGTTGGACCACGCTGGTCTAATGCTAAAACTAGACTACTACATTATGATGACAATGTGGATAGAGTGTCGCTTCGAAGCTGTCTGACGTGGACGCAATTCTAGTTGCCAGTTTCACCAAAATATATCACGGTGGAAAAAACTTTTGAATTTTGTTTGGTTAGTCCAGTCTTCCGCTAACAGGAGAAATTTTTTTGTGTAAGTGCGCAATCTTATCGACGAATGAACGACAATAGAACTGACCAAATCAAACAGGTTTCAGAAGTTTTCTTGAAAATCTGCTACTTTGCGAAAACTAGAAGTGTGTTTGAGGACAACCGCGATGTATTTTGGAGTGACTCGAAACGAGAATTGAACCGAGATCAACAGTTACGAAGCGATACTCAAACCACTTTCTCATTGTGAAAATAAATACCCAGCTTTAGCACTACACTACACAAAATGCACCGCTTTTCTGTCTCGAATCATATACATTTAGAAGATATTCAATAGCGTTGTGTTACAAAAATAGAAAAGGACTTTAGAAACCTAGAATATCATTTACTTATGTGGTTATGGTTTTACCGGCGGATTTAGCAATAATTTTTTATCTGATGATTGCGGATAGTAAGAAAAAAATGCTTTCTTCCAATTTTCAACGTGTCGTTGAAACAAACGCCGTTTTGGTGTGTCTTTACAGAATAAGGTCTTTCACCTATTTTGCGACATGTCTCTAAACGAGAAAATTTTCCACTGAATTTTCAGCATTTCTCTAATAAGATTTTTGATAGCTTGGCCAAAGCTTTTTGCCTGAATATCTGGCGGCAAAAGCAGCTGCACGCATTTCTCTTGATCCGCTAATCTTACAAACTAATCTGTCTTGTTACTTTTGTGCTCAAGCGCCATCTAACGAAAGAAAAATTTTTGAATAAGTTTTAAACTGGAACAGTAAATAATAGTATATGCAAAAAGATGTGATTCGCATGACCTCTTTGCCGAACAGGATCAGAGCTTTTTAAACAGCGTTTTCAGACTCCATATCTCCCGTTTCTTGCGATAAGCCCATGGTTACAATTGTGTGTGACTGTGTGTTAAATCGTCAAAAAAGTAACTTAGAGGGAGAGTTTCCCCCACAAAAGCATTAAATGTCACTTTTTTTTGAAATTTGAAGACTTCGGTCACTCAAAGAATATTTGAAGAATATCATTCTTTCCATCGGAGCAAAAAATTCTTTCAAAGCATTTGTTTGGCGGTAAGTTATTTCTGTTTTGCGGGAGACTTTTTTTGTCAAATCTTCACATGAGTTCAATCATCTGTTTACCACTCTATTGTACGTGCAGGCCAACAAAATGAAACAAATCAGAAAAATTATTGCAAGCAAAAACACATTATACAGATGATGAGCGGTGCTATTGATGTCGCAGATGAAACTGATGCTAAACGTCGAAGTTCGTCTAGACGCGAGAAACTAGTAATTAATTATTTATGGAAAATGAGCGATCTTGAGGCGCACGTTAAAACTACAGTGCGTATTGTCTACGCTTATATTGTTAGTGCGTAATTAAGAGAATTTGTCTTGGTTTTATTTTGTTGAAGCCTTTGTTTAGTGCTTTTGCTTGCGTTTCGACTTCAAGCAAAGGTGATTCTGATTGCACATTAATATCACCCTAGTAAAAACGAAGCCTCTCCAGAGTGCAAGATTTAAGGGATTTCCATTCAGGGGTATAAGGGCTAAACTTTGTATTCCATAAGAGGTTTTGACCGATCGAAAAGACCGAAGGAAAAAGTGCCTCTGATGCTTTTAACGGCAACAGTTTATTTTTTCGCTGTAGCAAAATTTGATCTTGACTGAGCACATTTGGTTTCATTTCCACTCCAAACATTTTTTCAATTGCTGAGCTTCCAGCGCAGATTCAAAACATATCTTGTTGTACTGTCAACATACTGTACTTGGTTCTACAAAAAATAAGAATCTTCACGAAAATAGCTTCAATCAAGAACTACACGTGCAGCCTTCAAAACAGACTTTCTGGTGAATCGCGGAAGCCAGAAAACGCTCTATATGGAGCTGCGGTTCCCATTCCACATATTTTACGCGTGTGTTTAGGTTTCCTGTCTGTGAGAGTATGTTGAGGTAACGCAACAGCTTTCCCATTAAATTTTATATTCTTTCAATATCGTGGTGAAGAAAATAAATTTACTGATAGACTGTGTAACTTTCGCTCGCACGTCGTCACTCTATTCACCGGCCAAGACCCGTGCCGGAAACCGTAGACCTCGCCCTCTTGCCGCTCCACTTCGCCAAGTCTGATTCGAAGTTCGTTTACAACAAGCCGCAAACCGCCGTTAACATCGAGTTCGAAGCGGTTAATAAGTTTGTTTGCAAATAAAAGTTGACCCATTGATCACTGACTTTCATATTACCGACGTTATTCGTCAAATAAAACGGTAATCACAATTTTTAAAAAGGAGTACCTTGTCTATTAAAAGATCAAAAGAATAAGTCTAATTTGCTCAAAGTCTATTATGATAGCTTGACTGAAGCTTCCGGGCAATAACAAAAAATTTAATGCACAGCCACTACCATCAAAAATTTGAAAAAAACTTTTATAGATGTACTACTTGTCAGTAAAGTAAATTGCATTTAGAACAGCCAATTGCTGCTTCAACTTCATCAAAGTATTTATTATTTTGTCAACAAAGATCAACATTCTTTCAATAGAAACGTTGTTCAAAGAAATTGATGTTTTATACCGTTATTTAAATTAGCATCAACGTCAATAATCTAATTTAACTTTTCCTTTTAGCAGCTCGGCCATACCGTCTAGTTATAAAGCTAGCTCTCTAAAAGGGCTAACTGTGATGAACACTCAGTGGCGTAAGCGTGGGAGGATTTTGAGGTCAGATTCCCCCGTGATTATTGATGGATTACAATTTTTTAACTTGGTAAAAAATCCATGATAGCATTAGCTTGAAACTTGCTCTACAAACCAAGAAAAAGCTTAGTTTTTAGAGTAATTTTCTAAAATTTTTCCTGGGGCATGCATCCGAGCCCCGTAGAATAATTGTGCTTTCGGCAATTAGAGAAACCAAACTCTTACCCCTACACGACAAATTTTTGTGTGCGCCATCGTGAATATTTGTATTTTAAGACATTATGTTGGTTACGGTAGACAAATTGGTTGAAATAAAATTGAGGAAAATTTCAATTACATTTTCAATGACAAAATTACGTCATTGTTGCATTACAACTAGGAGTAAAAAATACAATTATGATGTCATAGTTGACTTTGTTATTAGAGAGCATAACTTACCGTATTAATACTCGTTTTCGCCATTAGCACATTAAGAAAAAAGCGTTCTTTATCGCTAGCTTAGTCGGCGAAAACCGCGATCTGTTAACTCGCCAATACGGCAAGTCTTGACCCGAACAAAGAAAAAAATTTATTCGAAAAAGATTTCGTCGCAGACGTCTCCCGACGTTTAGTTGTTTTGCATATTTCTCACATCAAATCGACTTGCAGGCTAGTTGAAGCCGGACAGTAATATCAACAAAGAAGGGCAAAGACAGCTTGTACAAGATTGCAAACATAAGTTGATGTACCAACAAGATGTCAGAAGAAATTTTTCAAGTTAACAAGAAAAATTTTATCTTTAAAACTTGCTCTTGAAAGTTGATTTCACTTGATAGATCGAAAACTAAGGCTTATTACGTCATTTGGCGTGACGTAATTTTGAGTAAACCCTGAAGATTAAATACAGTGTTTACAGGATATAACACGAAAAACCAAACGGCAGTATGTGAATCGCTTTTTATTTCTATTGCCTCCGGTTAGCAGTTGTATCTAGATTCGCAAACGGTTTCTAAAAACGTTGTGAGGGCGACATTTATAACGGTGTAATAGATTTTAATCAACTACTTAAAACAAGCAGTTGTTTTTTATTTCCAATAAAGCGTCATTTTAGTGCAGCAGGTCGAACTTGATTATCGTGACAAGTGCCGGCCTTTTGTTTTATTGATAGGTTACTTAGCAACAGTTTGATTACTTTTAAAAGTGACGTCAGCTATAGACTAGTCCGAGCGTGGATGAGTTTACCGATGTTTACTAATCGATTCGCTGAGAAATGTCAGCAGTTTAAGGTCACAGCTTTAATTTTGAATGCGTTTACTTTTTTCGTTTCCTGCAACTTTACAACTGCTTCATAAGGTAAAGGATGCTGTTTCAAACATTTTGAAACCTCCCGAACTCTCGCCAAAAATGGTCCTTCATGTCATTATTTTTGATCTTTGAAATATTCGAAATATTCCCACTAAGATTGATGCTCAGTGACAGAGTCAGATGGGGGCAAACCCCAGACTTTTAACTTGCTGCAGTAGTAGTCATGGTTGACTTCAATCTGTCAAGCGAAAAATCAAATCTCTTAAATATTCTTCTTGCTGCGCGCCTGCTTATCCCTTTGCAATTGCTAACTCAAACGCTACCCTAAAGAATGGGTCTAAGAAAGATTAAGCACATGACAAGAAGAGCTCTTAAGCGTAAAGCTTGTAAGACCTTGTTGAGTTGAATTTTATAATTTTATCCTATTGTACAAAACGTTTTGTTGGTTATTTTGGAATATCTTTCTTTTCATTCAAGCTTAGGCATATCTGGTACAAGCAGGGTAAATTACTATTCAGTATCTTTCCAAAGAACACAACAACTTGTTAGATCTGTTATTCTTGCTTCCCATCAAAACTTACCTGGTGAAAATTACTAACAGAGCCATGTTGAAGAAGAAAGTGGAAAAAATTATAAGCTTTTCAATCAGTTCAACTGCCATCGCAACGCATTACTTCAACAGTTATTTGGTATTGTATTTTAAATGTTTATGCATCTAAAGTTTAAACGACTCTGTGAAGAGTCAACGTTATATTTTACATGTTAATAAATTTGAATTTAGCAAGAAACTTATGAACGACTGAGGGTGTAGAATACGATTTGTGCCTATTTAATTTGTCTTGAAAAACGACTCTTGTTGAAAAACAAATTTTGACGTCATTTACAGCTTGAAAAACGTATCAAAACGTTAGTGTTTACGAAGAAAAATTTAGCTACCTGAACATAAACGTGTTCTCGTCATATTTTAATTGTTTTAAGTGAGCTAATGTAACGACATTCTCTACCGGACATATGTACATGCTTAAATATCTTAAATCAGCTTTGGGTAACTTTAAGATCTGTACATCTGCGGCCTCACGGGTTTAGCGTAAATTAGATTTTTTGCATCTTTTATCAACCCTGTTGTTTTTAAAAGATTGAATTGTAAGTTAAATTCTATTGCACGATTTAAATGTCGCTGTAACAGAAACTAGAAGGGACTTCTGCGAGAAAAGTGAACAGATTGCAGATAGAAAGTTTGTCAGAAGGAAAGCAAAGACAAATTTTTTAAAAGTACTTAAGTAAATCAAAAATACCGAAAAAAGTTTAAAGTCAATATTTTCTGATCCGTGTTAGACTTCCAGCTGTTCGGGTTGTTTTTTACTTTTTAAGATTTAATCGTATATATTATAGTGGAGAGGATTAATAGTCTTTACCGCTAAAGTATTGCTTTTGGGTGGGCTTAGCTTCGAGCGAAAACAGGTAAACATGATTTAATTTTTGTTTTATTTTATTTGTAATATTTAATGATATTTGCAACAGTGTTGAATATTAAAGCTTTGTGATGCCCAAGGCGCGATGTAATTCTGTTTTATGAGAACACCACCGCTTCATACAGACAGGTTTTGGACCAGACTAGCTGCCAAGACAAAAGTAATTTTCCCACACACCAGAACCGCAGATGATAAGTTGTGGTTTTATAACTGAAATATCTGCCAAAGCTTTTTAAACTTCGGAATTCTTTGTTACACCACATGAAGCTAGAATTTTGATATAACATTTGCAAATTTTGTGTTACAATTAGTTTTTTTATTATATACGCGCTATTCATTTCTGACAACATCAGTAACTGTCTCTACTGGATACCCTGGTCAGTGGCAGACCAAAAGCCTTAAATTCCATGATATCATGAATTAAAACCGCAGGTTTAATGCTTTGTTTGCAGAAACCTATTTCTTATTTTTGATTTGTGACAGGACTGCCCACAGATCGCAAAATGTTGGTCAGCTGCTTGGTGTTTTCCTGTCTGTTATTCAACCAAGTTTTATGTCAAGGCACAAGGAATGGAAACAATCTTGCAAGTAAGGTTAAATTTTATTATTCAACCGCTTATAATAGAATATTGCAGGGAAAACGCCTTGATATTTTCACGATTGTTTTACAAAATATTTTCCTCAAAAATCTATTTGTAAAACACATTTTGACATTGCTTACAACGCTTCTTTGGCATAATTGCAATAGTCTTAGTAAATATAGTGATCTACATGGCACAACACATTGCAATTTAAGGCCCCAATTTGTAAACCTAATGTTTTGTTTTCATGTCAAAAACCAGATTCAGAAACTGAAACAAGTTTTTGCTTTTGTTCAAAAGTTGAGAAATATACTGTAATCCCGCACACACATTATTTGACGTTAGCTAAAGCAAAATAGCCAAACAGTGTTTTAATTAGTTTTAAAGTTGTTGCGACTGCTCGAGTTAAGTGTTTTAACGTTGTTCTCATTGTATCTATCATCTCGTTCTCCATGTGTGTGCTTGCTGTTGATTTCTCGAAAAGCTTCTGGTGACAATGGCTCGCAGTTTTTGTGTACAAAGGAGGTTGATTACACGAAAAAGCCAAATTACTTTTTGAATGGTCACTCTAAGTGCTGCTTGTACATCATAAGTGCACTTTAGTGCTGGTAAAAATTATCGCGATTAGTCAAGTGCTTTTTTGTGTTCCTGACACTTTATCGATGTCTGTGGACTGTCTGTCATCTTAATTTTTGCTTTCTATTTCACTTTTTTGCTTCAGCTTTGCATTTCTAAGCAATGTCACATATCTGAACTTAAGCCCAGTGATATTTCGGAGCTTAAAAGATTTTGCAAACGAATAGAGCTACTCACGCTTGCTCAGGTGTTAAGTTTCACTCGTTGATGTAATTGCATGTTTAGATAAAGTTTCCAATAGTTTGACATTTTGTCTCATTCTGTCTTTTACGGCCATGAAAGAAATGCTTGCAAAAGTGTCAGAATCGTTGTCATTTAGCTACTTTCTTTAAGCACGATTACTTCAAGCTGCAAAAGCACCGGTTTAGCACGTTTCTTTTGTCAACAGTATAATAAACACCTTTTAAGAATTAGTTTGTGATCGATAATTAGATTTGTTTCCAATGTAAATGGAATTAATACAACAATACGCTTTTAGGTAAGATCTCTCAACAAAAATATCGAAAAGCTTCTTCAAAGGTTACATTAAGCCAAATTTTAAAAAGGATAAACAGTGTAGTAGATGTTGAAATATAGCTTGAAGTAGGCCGATAGCTGTAAGTTTATGCAAAATTAGAACTTCCTATATTTCGGACATCTCTGCCTGCCACCGTGGATTTTAGCTATGGTAGTATGTTGTCAAAGTTTAAATATTCTTTGAGTTGATTCTTTAGCTCCTCAAAAGAGAAAAACTTGTTTTTGGTTAATTGAGAAGCATGATGGTCATCAAGAAAAATCATTAATTAAGCTTCAAAGCATACAAAGAACGCTTCAAGCAATGAAACCCTACTAACCTTTTCAAGATTTTTATTTTATAATCTTGATAAGCCACCTTTGTTTTATGTTTAATGGAGCATTACTTTTAAGGTTGGAATTTAGCCAAACGTGTTGACAGAATTTTACGAATCTATATTCCTTGCGTTAGAAGCGCAAATCTGTCATTTTTCTGCTCAAGCGTGCACCTCGTAGGCTGCTAGCAGAGCCGGGGAGCGTGCTACATCTACATTTTAATCCATTATAATTGTCTGTTGGTTCATGTTGTTATTTGGATGCATTAAAATGGATGAAATATTTGTGATTTTTTCGACCATGCGAAATCATTTGACGTATGAAAATTGTTTGTTGTTTTTTGAAAATAAGCAGCCATCTAGCTAGACTTTCAACATGAACCCACAGAAAGACCAATGACGCAATCATAACATTTTTGTATTTGTTGTTATAGTTTAAAATTTCGCTTTGTGACAATAGTTAAAGTTCAAACAGATCGAGTTGAAAATTACAATGTATTAATTGTTTACGTGTTGGCTTAAAACTTCCATGTCAAAAGAAACTGCTTATTTTGTCTCTTGTATTGAGTTTCAAATTTCACTACAATTGGAAAGAATAAAGCATGTTGCAAAAACCAAATGGAAAGATTAGTCTAATCGCTCACCCAATCAAATCCGACAGTAAGTGTGGAAATCAAAGTGTGCAAACCGATTTTTTAAATAAATGACAACTCGGTACTAATTGAAGATGATTAAGAGCGGCTATGCTGACCCCCAAAATTTCTTCCAATGTCTAACATCCTGTTTTTGTCTTAAACATTGACACAGAAATCTTTCACCTCGCCTTACCCGCAGCGCCGAAGGCCTTGGGTTTCGGGCCCCTGCAGTCAAAACGACTACAACCATAAAGCATAACTTCGAAACTCGTTATTGTGCTTCAATAAGACCAAATTCCATTATATACATAAAAGAGAGATTCTTCTTGCGTCACTTCTCTTACGCTATCTTTCACTTGGCTCTTTTACGGACTACACGGACTACACTATCGGCTTTTACCTACTTTTCTTTTCCCTCCAAGGTTTTTTATTACTAATTTGATTACTTTTCAACACTTCCTTTGAAGATAAGGAGTTGTGATTTTCCGTTCGAATTTCTCGCTAACAAGTTCTGCTGATTTCAATGAATGCAAAAAAATAACAAAAAATTTTGTTAAATGTCTCTAAAGCCATTTATACTTCGTCTGTAGTCGAATTAAAAGCTTGGTATTTTTTGAACAACGCTAGTTGAATTAATGAGGCATATCGTTTTTTCTTGTTTAGACCTACATTCCTAGGTAAATGAATAATATTGTCTATGAGTGTATGTTTTTGATTAGCAAAAATTGTTTGATTGTACGTGTGTGCATTTTCGCTAGATGGCTGGCGTTAAAATGGAACCGATCAAAGTTTAAATTTTTTTATTTGAAAGCTTTTGTTTCATTGAAATATTGTGGTTGCAAGCTGCTCAAAAATTATCTTGACTTAGGTAAATGAGTTTTCTATGACCAGAATTTGTTCGTAATAATGTATGCTGATAGAACCTTGCGCCAACTTGACTTTCCATCACAAGGCGGTTATTAAATTAATATCTCTTGAGAGGGTGGATGGAAAAGGTTGACTCCATAAAAAAACGTTATCTAAACAGTTTACCAAATGCTTCAAGAGGAGAGAAGATGCAAATCTAATAAAAAATAAGCTCATTTGTGGTGAGCGCGGACGGGCAATGGCTAACTTCCAAAATCACTTCTTCATGATAGAAATGAGTCAGAAAAGAATATGCTAAATGCATCAGCAATATTTATTGATGAATACAGAAATAGGCGTGGGGAATGCGATATTTTAGATTCTTGCTTTAAAGTGAATTTTTTACTTTGCTAGCAATTGACATCACAGCGTGATATAAGCTGCAACTGGACTGTAAAAAACCGACAGTTTTTACAAAAATTTTTATGTTTCTATTTGATTGTGATAGTCCTTCAATATGAAAATTTACGACAGGGATGAATTATAAGCGCATTTATGTGTTTGGTAAATGATTGATAGAGTAATATTTTGAAGCATCAACAATTTTATCGAAAAGTTTGCATTATATGTCGTAAACTGAAACAATGCTCTTTATAAATCTGTTTGCTTTGAGAACAAGTTAACATACAACAGTCGTTTAAAAAAATTTTGAATAATTAGTCAAAGTGCAACTTGTGGCCAGTAATGGCTCTAACCTGGTGTAACCATATGCGTAAAGGTAGATGAGGTTGTAGTCTGCAGTCTCTCAAACTGGTTTCAGCTCTCTTGGCCCTTGGCAAGCACTGCTGATGAATCCAAAAGGACAAAACGCGTCCAGGGATGGCTTTGTAAATTTGAAAATATCTCTTAATATCATTGCTTCCTTCGGAAGCCTCGCGCCTTCAGCACTCGCTTTGTTGTTTTGTTTCTCGCTTTTAAGGCGCTGTCTATCGATCGTAACCACTTGGAACTAGCAATATAGTATTGTAAGCCCCACTTTCCCCCTGAAAGTTTCAAAAGTGGCCAAAATATTTTCAAAAAGTAGATTCTCAAAAAAGGTCTTCACTAGTGTTTTAAGCTGAAAATGAGAAAATCCGTTTAAAATTCTCGAAAAACACCAAACAAAACGTCCTTATCTTAAGATGAATATGCCGTCAGCCTCCCCCCTCCACACACACAAAACAAGATGCTATGCCTGTGGGTATAACATTTCTAAGGAGGCTATTTTGCAGAAATGTCAAGTGAGTCTATTGATCTACGTGATATTCACAGAAAAAATAATTTGCTTTGCATCAATTTTAAGGGAGGACCTTAAATGACCGCTCAGCATGAAAGCCCTGTTTGTGTTCTTGAAACCGAATTACAGTAGTTGGGTTGCTGAATTCTATTTTTTCCTCTCGAGAAAGCCCTTTATCGGCTATAGGTCTTTCCCGAACAACTAGTGTTTAGGCCGGCTTCAAAGTAACCAGCAGTCCCCTACTGCTGGCTCAGCTCATTCCTATTACTTACGGTGCTGCAAAACAGGAAAAGTAGCCTATCGTAAATTCACCTACTGTAGGTATTTTAACACAGTCATTGTGAGGTTTTAAAGTGGTATTATTGAATTATTGTCGCCATAAAACATGCTCCAACCTTCTCGCTCACTTAGCCTGCTTCATGTAAATAAATCGCTACTCTGAGGCTGCTTTCCCAGGTGGCAGTTTTCGCAACCAGAAATAAAACTTCTTGCCTATATGTTGAGCAGGCTTGAAACGAGATTTGGCTACTTGATACTGAATGCAAGCAGGGCGACCTTCCCTTCTCACTCAGTATCGAGCAGAGAAACCTCGTCTTTAAACCACCTCTAAACATCGGAAAAAAGCTTTATTTTAAGTCGGGAAAACCGCTGTGTGCGAACCGCAGCCTATAGTCTCTGGTGCTTTCACTGTAATAAAGAATTTCCAAACGATTCTCTACACAAATTCAATGCTATTAAAGTTAGGTAAAATGCCGATGATCATAAACTACAATCTCTAGCAAACTTTGACAGCACAAGTTTAGCTTTTTCGTTCACCTGCTCTGAGTTGTATGTCCTTGTGATTATTTTGCAGCAAGAGTCTGCTTAAAATTTTTCCACAAATTCTCCTATTGTTAGACCTGCAATTTGAACTTAAAATTGAAAAATTGGCAATTTTCATGCAACACCCATAACAAAGTCTTTGCTCGTTTTTATCTTTCGAACCTTAACATACGTTATCGTGCTGGAAGCTCAAAATTGAGTTGTTAAGTGATACACCGTGACGAATAAGGATTTATGTTCTGCAGCACCAGTGCATTTCGGCTTTAGCGTTACATATGAAAGTACATTATCATTATCTTCTACAACATGGAAGCACGTCTTCAATTAGTTGAACATGCTAATTAGCTAATTGTACATCTAGCAGCACGTTTTGTGTAATAAGCCTTGTTAACGATTTTTCTTTTGATGTTTTGACAACTTGTTGATTTTTGATAAGTTTAAGCGATGGTCTTCCTGCAGTCAAGTAAATATGTTTTTATAAGCCCTATTTCAAAACTGAGACCATTCTTTGTAGTTTTTCTTTTGTCTGCATTTACTGATTGATGGATTGATTTTTAATGCCAACGGTGGATCAGACGACTCAAACCACTTTACAAATCCAACAAGCAGCAAGTCTAGGCAATTTATTCATAACCACTTTACCGTGTCTTTTTAAAGTCTTTTGTTTGCCGTTTTGAGATCTATTTATTTCCGTTGCACAAGACTTTTTTTAAAAAGTCCTGTAATTTATTTTGCTTTTTTTAAATTTTCTTTTCTATTCATAGCAAGGTCTTGCTTATGAAATGCAAATTAACGACACTGTGCGGACAGAGGTAGGAGGCAGCTCATTCACATTCAAACCACTTTTTGATTATATGAAGTCAATTTGACGTAAACCTCACGATCATATGTTAAAATTTAATGTTACAGTTAATTAATGTAGATACATTTAATACAAGTTATTTTAGCAGTTTTTATACAGCTTATTTAATAAAAACTATTAGAAGTACAGTAGTTGGATTTCAGCAACTAGATTAGAGATAAATTTCACGCTGCTACCATAACTTACCAATAGCAGATAAAAAGTCTAAAAAGCTTGCATAGCATATTGTTTTTATATCATAAAGAAATATCTAAGTAGAATCTGTTTTTGAATTGCTGACACAGCGTGTGATAAAACTTTGATAAAATCTCAACAAGCGAAAAATTACAGTTACTTTATTGTTGTTTATGAACTCTTGGAAAATTTTTACTTACCATCTAATTTAAAACATCGTAATTACCTAGATCTAGACTTCTGCGAATTTTAGATCCCGTTTTTACTGGCACAATCCAGATTTTGGAATAAATCTGCAGACATCCCGGCCGGTTTGCCAAATTACCTCAGGTTTTGACAAATAGCGAACTTGGAATCACAACCTGTTGGCAACTGAGGGAAGAATAAGGTCTTCGCGATTAGTCTTTCTGGAATCAAAAACTAAGTGATTACTATGAAATAATCTTCAACCAACGCCATATTTGGAAAGTTCTTTTAATGGAAGGGCAAGCATTTACTCAGCTGAGTATTGTTATTGGTGGGATGCGTTGTTGCCTTTTCTCAACCAAAGACCTTTTTTGGAAATCAATTTTTCGAAAGTGACTGTTTAGCGCATTTTAGTCACAAAACATCTTTAATTTTTTGATGTTGCTCTAGATTTCTTGCTAAATTGTTGTTTCTGCTCTTTTTTTGAAGGTCATCTTTTTGGAAGTAATCATTTCCGTAACTTTTGTTTATATATCATTAAGACGTCGTTTCTCTCCCCTCTTAAATATGCCTCTGTTTTCAAGTTACTCTTGGGGTGAATTTAAAATCTTTTGTTGTTTCCCAGTTTGATGTTATAAAAATATGACAAGCCGATCAATGTAAATTGTGTGCCTATATTAGTACTGTAATTTTCGCCAAAATGCAAGACAATATCATATTATACAGATATTATCGTTAACCGCACCGGTAAGATTATTGCCTCTGTGGTACAGAAAAGTAATTTTTAAATGTTTGAAGGTCAAAATTTGTTTTTTTAGGAATAAACAGGGATTGAAAGGTTGATTAACTTCACTATCAACGTTTAATCTATAATGAAAAGTTTTAAGTTATATTCCTAATACCTGCACTAGACGTAGAAGGAACTTTGAAGTGATTTTAAAGTTGAAATCGCAGTTAACCTCATAAATCACACCCAAGTTTTTTTAGTGCCTTTGTTGGGTAACACTCGTCTCAACAGCATATCCTTTTTTGAAAGCAGATATATGAGTTCTTAGAAAGCTAATACCATACTCGTGTTTAAAAAGCAACACGTCCTTTCTTAACTCTTGAAGTCAGCGACAAGACGCACAGTTTAGAACCGTCGAGAAAACGGTTCTACGTCTTGCGCTCTTCGTGTGGACACGCTAACTAAGCACTTTCAAACAAACCCCGGGCGACAGCTTTTATTTCAAACATTCTTTCACGAACTCAAGTATGTGATAAGTACACTTAATGATCATGTTTGATGTGCGACTTAAGTGTCATTTAATATAACAATAAAAGCCATGGGAATACTTCAGATATAGTTTTAGGATGATAGATGACACCGTTTTCACAAAATGATTACCGGTAGTGTTCAACAGTGTAGGTACTATATATTCATCAGTTATTTTATTTGCAATTAGCAGCTGCAGCTTGCCTAATTTTACTGACATATTGGTATAGATTAGTTGACAAAACACGAATTTTTGCCTATTGCAGTAGGCTTATTAAAAAGTCACTTCTTTGTAAATAGTTTGAAAATATGTTGGGTAAAAATTTTGTAACTAAATGTAAGCTTACTAAGGTCTCACCCTAATGTGATGGTGATATTAAGCCTATGCAAAAATAAGGATTATTGAAAATTGAGTAAAAGTCTTTGTCGGTACTCATAGAGTAGATCTTTATTTTAGTTGGGTGATACGTATTATTCCCGTGTTTTGGGTAACTATCTTGTGGTATTCCCGTAAATTTTTTATTTGCACATCGATGGAAGTTTACAAAAACTTTGATGCTGACATAGTGCTATGCAGTGTACACCTTTCATCAGAAAACGCCTTCTTGTCTTGACCTGGGGCTAAAGATTATTTTATTTAGCACCGGCGAAGCGCAACATTAAACTATTCAGGAGATAGGAATCTCGTGATCTAATATGACTTTACAATCTTAAACCGGATGCTGAAAAGGATCTCTTTTCAATGTGTTCATTGATACCAAAGTATTTTTAACTTGAAAAAATTATAATTTAATTTTCTAATTGTCTAACAATAGATCCAATAACGCAAAGCACTTCTATCTTGTCTGTTGTTGCAGAATCAGAGAACCTCTCAAGCTCTTTTAAACTAATGCTAAGCTTATCCCTATTTTGAGCGATAGATCAGCGCTTATGTTATAAGATAAGAGTTATCGGATCAATGCTAATAGATTGGTTGATATTGTTTGCAACGCGTGAACGGCGGTAGTTGCAACGGCAGTAGTTTCACCCGCCACTGTGTAGATAAGTCATAAATCCTTCGCCTCCCCTTACCTCCGAGCTTATATCTGGGAAGGGAAATTCTTGTTAAAACACGATTTAATGGGCTCCAGAATAACACTTGATGTTCTTTGCTGTTCTGAATGGGGGTAGGCGTGGTGAAGGTTCTTACGTTTCTATGCAACAAAAATTAATCTTTAATATTGATGTGTAATGTGGCGCAACTACTGTTTGGTGTCACACATCCTAAACAAGATATAGAACTTAATGCAGATTATTTGGTAAGGGGAGATTCTATTATTGTTCAGTATGTTAAACACACATTTTTGATCAAGTCAAAGGTACTTTATTACCCAACGTTTATAAGCACCGCAAGTATTAAACGTCACTAAATAAAAAAGACAAGCTATTTTTTTGTAACCTATGAAACAGATATTGCACTATGTTTTATGTCAATGTTAATGGCCAACACTTTATTATTAATTCAGTCTATAAAAGGGTAGCGTTAACGTCTGTGTTGCCGTGAGTAAAATGGTAGCGGATTCCGTTCATACGACCTCAAATTTCAGGACTATCGTTTTTAAAACCTGTCGATGTTGTGCAACAAGTTTATGAGTGAGTGATGGGAGCGATGTACGTAGTGTTGGTTTGCTATAATCGTTGTTTGAAAAAGTTTTGTCTCGATTGAGAGTATAGCTTTTGCTATTAAACTTTTTCCGTAATCTAAACATCGTTCCTCAAATAAAGTTCGGCAACTTTCTAAATTCTTTTGCGATTTGATAAATCGATACTTAGTCGCATATTTTCGTAAAAGAATGTGAGTAGCAGCTAGAAAAGTACAGGCGTGCAGGCTTCCCCATGAGATTTGTCTTTCGGCTGCTATAAGTTGTGTAAACAATTAACGCCCATTAAAATCACTATTGCTTCGAGCGTCCTTTGAGAAAGCAACCAGAGTGCAGTTGTCGGACGAGCGTAATCCACTAAAACTTTGATCTGCCTCTTTCTGCTTGTCTGGTAGTGCCTTTCTTTTATTTACCTGCAAGCATGCATGACCTTGCCATGACTCATACCAGCGTATTCGATTCAACTGTGTTTTCCTTGAACCTACACTTTATGAAAGAAGTTGCCTCTGCTTCCGCATATTTTTATTCACAAGTAGAGCATTCATTTATTTGCAGCGGAACGTAGCAAGCGATTTGGAAATGCAATGCCCAACATGATCTAATGGTTATGTGTTCGATCTGTATGAGTCTCGGAAAATGGTAATTTACTACGATTCCTTTGGCTCGGCTGATAACAAACTCCAATTTTATCGCAAGTGAAACTAAGCAGTGCGATCTTAGGCTCAAGCTGTGGAAATGTTTTCTTAGAAGATTTGAAGTTGTATCGCATATGCAAAAAATTCGTTGTACCGAAACCCAAGTATCAATGGAGTCGCTACTTCTTCGTATTTAGGATGCGAAATCCCCCCAACCGTTAAACCTAAATCTTTAACTCAAATTAGGATAAGACCAGTTTTTAGATATTTATCAACATTTCTCTTAAAGCTACGTTCATTTTGGTTAGTCCCCCCTTCCTTTTTAACGAAAGTTGTGGTTGCGCGCCTGCGGTTTTCTACACAAAAAGCCTTCTGATCAACAACTTTTATTTGCTCAATAATGCATGACTGGTTCTTTTAAGTGTTTGGTTCAGGTGCCACAATTTAGCCGTAACTGCTTAAATGTATCTTTTGGTCAATTTTCGGATTAAAATTGTTGCCATGTGCAACATAATTACAAGGCTGCACTGTTTTACTTAAAGCACCATGCTACTTTGTTACATCATTTTTGAAGCGTTAGTTTAGTGGAATGTTTTCAAACCATATTGTTTGATTGTCGTTTTGCCAATTTTATCTGAACAATATAGGGCGCAAACGCCCACCAACACATTTCCAAATTTTAGGAACCCTGCATTCAGGAGAGCAACTACCATTAGGTACTGCTTAAACACCCCTTTAGATCGCTGTACAGAAGAACACCGTTATATACTCGCGTAGACCTCGTACCTGCTGGTTCTCTTCTGAGGTAACATTTTCCCTCTTGTTACTACAACACATTCAAATACAACTGTCAATGTAAATAATGTCCTATAGCCAAAAGCGTCGTAAAAATATTTCTCTTTTGTTGCAAAAGAGGAAGACGACTAAATTGGTGTCGGACATTTAGGAAAGTTTTCTTTACAGCTAAAGACGAGTAAATATTCGTCATCTCAGTGGGTGTACTTGAGGTTGCAAATCTGTCAAACAAATCAAGTTGTCACACCTACTCACTTCTATTTCGGCTCATTTCAAACTGATTTGATATTTTTATTTGTCTTAACCGAATAAAGTTGTGGTTATATGGTATCAAGTGATAAATATATTTACCGGAAAACTACAAAATTGTTTTGAGGGTGTATACCAGAGGATGACCATAAACTCTGCCTTTGAAAAGAAATGGCTATTGAAGTAATCTAAATTTGCAGAGATAAATTTCTTCATGAGAAAATTGAATAGGATATTTTCATATAATTACCGGTTAACTTAGCTGAAAAATTGAGTCATCTACTCTATGCAATGACTTCATATCTGAACTCTAAGCCCTTGTTTACTTTATAGACATGCAAGTTTTCTTTGTTAGTTTAGTGGTTGATAGTGCATATTACAGTAGTTTAAGAACTTCAATTTGTAAGTGTATGAACCAGCATACTTTAACTATGCAAACACCTCAAGTTGTGTTTCGGTACAGTTCTCTGTTTATCACTAGAAATGTCAGCAGTTTGAAAATGAAAGCAAGTGTTTTCTTTTTTGTAAAATCTAATATTTTCAAATTAGCTTTACAGGGTCAAATATTGTATTTAATTTACTTGTTTACAATAGTTAAAAATTTCAGAAGAAAACAAATGCAAAATTTAACTTAAATGTATTATCGGAAGTATTTCATTTACTAAATTTGACAACCATTGACTTACTTCAGCTTTAATCAATAACTAATATTAATACTTTTCTACTTACCTGCAACGTGCTTGTTTTATTTATTTATTTATTTTTGTGGTAACATCCTTTTCAAACTATGAATATTTTCTTGTTTCATGCCATACCATTTTCATAGCCAAAGCCGTGGTTACTAAAACATTTTTCTGAGAGAAATAAAATGAGGCATTCCTATAAAGAGTAGGAGTCAAATGTTTTTATATCGATCTCTGTTTTCCAGACCAACGATATACGGCTTTGGTTATTACAGGTCAATGGGTTTCATGCGACATTATCTTTGCAGTCTTTAAACATGCCACTCGGCATGTTTAAATTATGCCAGTTCTTTATGTGGTAGCTTGTTTTATATCATTTTGCTGGTTTTATGCAACCATCATCATTATGCCATTTTCAACAGTCGCAACCGATGCTCCTGTTACTACCACATACGCTTCTGATCCTGTTTCAACTACCGAGGCGACGCAGATTACATCTCGCAGTGACTGCAATGTGGAAGGGTGTTTATTAGATTACCAAAAAGTAGTCCATCGTGCAAGTTTGGTTCCATTTCGATGTCACGCTTTGCGACAGCTTGGCTTTTGCATGAAACAGATGCCAAATCGTTGTGCCATCGAAGACGAACGCTATATTCTCATCAACTCAAAGCGCCTGGAATCATCGCAAAACTTTGATTGTGGGCTCGAAGGTGGAAATGCTTTCGATTGTTGCTTGTACTTGCACGGGAATGGGAGCATGAGATTTAGGTGCTGCTTATCATTGCCATTGTGTTACGTTTGATTCATTGCATGCTTCTAATTGATTTTGATAACGTACATCACCTTGTAACTGCACTTTTACCTTAATTTCATAGCTAGTCACTTCAGAGTCTCATTATTTTAATGCCATTTCATGTATCAACACTTAGCGTCGAAAAATTCTATGGCTCCAGTTGTTTTGTAGTCTGTAGCAGTTTCTAAAATATCATTTAGACATGATGCTTCAATTGACAAAACATATAAAAATTTTTATCCATTTATGAATGCTATTTTGAATGAATAGTAAATGTACCATCAAAACAAAAGCGCAGGCTTTGATAGCTTTTTTTATCTCACGTAACAAAATATGGTGGTCAAAATTATGCTTTAAAGCAATTAAAAAAAAACTCTTGTGTTTTCTTGGCTTTCTTGAAATTGCTTCTTTCAATTCAATTATCGGAAACAAATTCATTTAGTTAGCAACTAATCAAAGTGTCAAGTTTTTTTTGAGCATTGAGCAAAAGTTCTCAAGCAAGATCGCGTGAACCCGTCCTTGTCATTCGGGCATGCTACATCATCAGCTGAAAATTTTTTTTTCATTTAAACCAACATGGAAAATCTCAACCAAAGCCGCTGCTTGTATTGAAAAAATAAAAGCGGGAACCTTTGTTGGTTGCTAAGCGGCAGTTTTGCTTTCGCTGATGGTGATAGCTATTGCAATATAAATATTTCAGTTTGTGCAGCATATTCTCAAGGCAGTTTCTAGACCATCGGTTATTTTTTTATGCCCGTTTTAGTAGATTAGTAGAACATGCCATAAAATCATTGTTTTAAAAAACATTTATTTGGTTTAGTTGTATCCTCATTCCAAATTTCGATAAATTACGGTATTGTTTTGGCAAGCGAATAAAGCACGATTGTGGAAGTGTAAAGCTGTTTCAGTCCTCATCAAATTCGGTTTTGAGGCATAGGCCTCGACAGTGATTAAATGTTGTGTGTGAGAGCATGTATATGCCGTATTGTGGTACAGTAATTTCACTGTAAAGTCACTTTAGTGATCTTTTAAAAATAAAATAACAAACGTGCGTTTTGTTGCAACCGACCTTCTTGGTTCAAAATTGCACAATAAACTTCTCATTGAATATGCAATGAACCTCTGTAATTTGCGCGTTTGTAATTTTTGCCTGTAGCCTCATGCTTGGCGTAGGAAATTGCATGTTTGAAAAATATTGTTTCAACGTTGTGCCCTATGTCTGAGATAATAGGCCAGCCATTTCACATAGGCCAAATGGCCCTCGTTCATGTAGCTCATATTTTGCTGATACATTTTATTTTTACAGACAGCCGAATTTTCGGAGTAGATCTTCTTGCAAGTGCAAATCTACTACCATTGCCGTCTGGAATTACTTATGTGAAAGGATACGAAGGATATCCAGCGTTTGATTTCAGTATCAACGCCAATCTTCGTAAGTTTATAGTTAAAAGGGTTATGTGTATTGTAGTGTGATTTCAAATTCATAACTCATTTATTTTTGTAAAAAAAATAAACGGTGTTCCTCAATTTTTTTAAAGTTTTTTAATCTTGAAACGAAAAGTAGTGTACATAAAATTAAAATTTTAAAGCATTGTAGTCAGAAAAGTCCAAATTCTATATTCTTTACCTTGCCAATGTGGGGCCATTTCTATTTTCCCCATTTTATTGTGTTAAAAACACTTAATATGTTTCATTTTCTTTTCCAATTTGTGTGATTCAACATAGGCGCAATTACAAGTTACCCGTAGAGCCAACAGATGTCTGTCTTTTTTCCAAGTTCAAACTAAGTTATTGATGAGACTACGTATTGTTAGCAATTGCTTAACAGCATAGCTAAGACCTGGAGCAAGAAATTCATAGTTTCTTGTTTGCACTTATGCACATTTATATCTGCACCACCTGTGGGAAGAAGAAAGTGACAATTAGATCTGAGGCATTGTGAATGGGCCATTATTAAAACCGAAAACTTTAGTGTATAGTCGATATTCACTACTCTTCAAATTGCTTTGAAATCAAATAAGAGTGAAGTTTGTGCAAATATTTAGCTGCACTCTTTTTTACTTAGAGTGAAAAAGAATTTTTTGTCAGATATGTCAAGCTACCCTTCGCAATTGCTTGAACAAACATCGTTATTCATCTTTACTGAGACCTTTACTATGTTCACCGCGCTAAAAGCTCTTGTTAACTTCGAAACGAATTTTTAAATGGTTTTACTGGCGCAATATTGTTAGCAGCAGAGTACTAGGTTTTTCCGGTGTGACCGCCATTCAGTTATGTCGAGTTCAAAACTATTGGTTCAGCCGTCTTCATCCTAAAAATGACCGATATCTATGTATTTCGAAAGGCGATGTTGTCTCGATGAAGATTTCTTGTCGAGTGTTGTTCGTAAGAACAAACTTCTCAGTTCTGTATGTACCTCTGTGCGCTTCTATTGTTTAGCAAACTTTAGCTAAGTGAATCTTAAAACTAGTTTAATTTCCCATCGTCATAATCTGTGGTTTTGCCAATATGGTTGAATTAATTAGGCTTCTTTTGACTGAAACTGTGCATCGTAATTCTTCAAATAGTTGTTTACCAGTTCGTTACTTGTTACAGGTAAGCCAGTTGGAGGCACATTCCCGACTCTTTTGCCTACTGATTTTGCGATAAGAGCTGTAGTCATGCCAGAGACGCGAGACGGAGGATATGTTTTCGCGGTAGCTGATGATTCAGGCAACGGCATACAAATTGCACTTGAAGTCGGACCTTCATCATCCCCATCAATGATGTTTATTGCACTTCATCGGAAGGTTAAAGGAGGAACAAATACTCTCGCTCGATTCAACGTAAATACAAGGCTATCTTACACACCGTAGCTTTTTTAGTCTTCTATAGTCTAAAAGAGCAACTGGTTTGTAAAAACTTAAAAAAGTACAATTATAGAGTCAAACTGAAGGCTTCCTTTATCTCTTCTACTGGTGGTAATTTTTAAAATCTCTGGAGGAGCAAAAAGTATGACGTGGTTTATTGAAAATATTTAGTCTACTGCAATTGTCTTTGAGAGCACAGAGTAAGGTCAAGATTACCAATGCACTGTTTTCAAAATTCTTTTTATAGGTTTAAAGGCAATTAAAAAACTTTGCAGAAAACAATGGTTTATTGTGCCACAGTGAAAGACTTCAAGTTTACTTTTGACAGTACATTGAAAACAAATAATATCATTTCATCTTTATTTTGCTTGAAGCAATAGCCAAGAAAATCGCTTCTTATCACATATTTTATCTCTGACTATTTTGCTTTGTGTTTGATAATTGAACTCTATTTAGCACTAAGGACTCTTGGTAACAAGACGATTTTGCGCCTTTTAACTTTATCTGGATCAAATTCGCCAAAGTGGATTTACAATTTTACGCTTGCCTCTTATATATTTTTAAGCGGAAGCTTTCGTGATTAAGTTCGCAGCTGGTACACATGAATAATTTGATTTAAAAATAAAGCACACTTTGCGAAACCAGTTAATTGTTGAATGAAATTTTTGCTCTTTCCTAAATTTGAAGTGGTCAGTGTAGTTGAAGCAGTAAATATAATCGGCTGTTTGATAGAGTACATAAAGCATTAGATTACAAGTCAAACTTTGTCAAAGATATATTTCTTGTCTTGCATTGAGTGCATGAAGTACCAACTCAGCAAACACCCAATGCACATTTTAGAACTTTTCTAAGATAAATGGGTTAACTCGAATATTATGTAATATGTAACACTACTACTTTTAACTTTATTAATTTAACCAGTTTTTACATGACTTTAAAGGTGCCATCATTTAGTCAGAAATGGGCAAGATTTACAGTAATTTCTCGTGATGGCCTTCTTTCTCTTAACTACAACTGTGAAGTACAGCCCCAGCAGTTTTCTTGGTTATCTCCTCAAGACCTAGAAATTTCCTATACCAACTGGTTTTACTTGGCAAATCGTGGGCATATAACGAAAAGAGATAATTTCGTCGTAAGTTTAGCAGCAGTATTATTGTTTGTTATTATCAAGATAAAAAACTAAACAAGAATGAAAGTCAGGCATTTTAAACACTACCCTGGATGATATTAAAGAGCACAAGAACATTTGCTACTTCGTACCAGTGATCTTAGATTGTACCTTGTCACTGCTGATATTTGATCTGATGACTTGAGTTACGTAATTTTATCCTTCTGTGGCGAGAAAGGTTTCTGTTGGTTGTACTTCTTTATCGTGCTCTTCAAACGTTCTTCGGAGTTACCAACAGTGTCAGCGCAATTCATTTTTACCTCAAGCACTGCAAACGAAAAAGAAAACTTTCTCAAAAAACCAACAACAAAGAAATAACGCGCTACAGGCGTTAAGATTTTTTGCTTCAATGTGGAATTTGCGCAACTTATGTTGAATTTTTGTGAAGGGTGTCATTCAACAATTGGAAATCACCGCTAATACTCACGTACCTGCTCCATTTTGTGCTAATGATGCACCTTCACTGTATTACGAAACTGAAGGGGAAATTACCGTTAGTGGTGACGAAAGTGAAGAAAAAATAGTAAGATGACTTTATGAATTACAAATTTTGAAATTTCTAGCTGCTGCACTGCAAACTTACTCTTGTTATTTAACTACATTTGTTATGGACTTAAATGATTTTTTACGGAATGAATGGCCTAATCTACAACGTTTCTTAATTATTCTTTCAAGTTTCATTGTTCGCAAAGTGGCCTAATTTTCTCCTTTTCAGAAGACTCATTGATCGCTATCAAACAATTATACCGTTCTTACTATTCATCTTGTTTTGAAAACTCAGTCTGGGATATTTCATCGCCACAACGTGACAATATATTGAATTTTTGAAATGATTAGATTCCAACAGATGAAGAAGAGGATGGAGAGTTTATCGCCAGCGCTGGAAGTTCTTTTGATAGATCAGAAGAGGTTGAACAATCTGGCGATGAGCCCATAGATGAGATTACAGGCTCTTCTCGATCAGAGGTATCATCTAAATCAGAGGTCAGTATTAAATTACGTAAAACATGAGTTATTACGTAGCCTAAAATCGTCGCTTGGCTTGAAATGCTTTCAAACAAGTGTGTAACCGGCGACCTGCGGGCAAATTCTGCACGCGACGTGAAATTTTGTGGTTTTAGATGGCAAACCTATCAATTGCAGCTTCGAAAAACAAATCTCCCAAAAACTATATACAAAATATAAAAACACTGTCATCAGTTCCAGCCACAGCTTGTTTGTGCGTAGAGACAGTATGGATCACGAACTCAAAATGGCCGGCGGAATTTTCAAAAAGTTTAAAATTGGCGCGCCTGCTAAACAGGTTGCACAATTCTGCTTTTAAAGATGGTTGCCTACAGTTTCCAGAGTGTAGAGTGCGTTTTCTGCAAACTGCAAAAATTGTTTTGCAATAGCGCTACATTGGGAGGTGGAGAATTCAATTGTTAGCTTTAGTCTTTCATTTCTAACCCGGAAGAAATTTCCAATATTTTATATTGTGGTGTTTAGGCAACTTTCAGTGGCTGCTTTAGGTTGTTTGAGATGCAAGAAGCTAATGAATAAATCAACCCATTAAGTTATTTTTTCAATTTAGTAAATGTAAAGTAACTTGATCGATCAACTTCTTAGATTTGCCAAAGGTAGCAGAAACTCTTTTGGTGAATCGCGCTTTTTTGATTTTATTTCTTTTACTACTTATTAACGCTCCTGGCTCGTGGGGCAGTGACAACAGCGATGAGCATAGAACAATCGTAACGACCTGTTTCAGAGTTTGCAAGTTTTACCATTTCTCATGCAATGCTTGATAATGGTTACAGTAAAATTTACTCCTTTATTATAAAATATTATGCTGCAAATATCATCCTGAAGTTCTTTTTCCAAAAGTCCATCATCGTAGTCATGGTGAGGTTTAAACTCATGATAATTCGATGACTGGCACAATAAAACGACGCTTTAGCACAGTTGACTACCTTATTGATTTGAAGTGTCTTTGCCTTGGGCCCAAACGTGTTGTTTATGCAATTATCAAGAAGACCTACTTCAAATTTTTAATTCATCCAAAGTTTTGTTGTGATTTCTCTTTTAAGATTATTATTTAATGACCTTTTGGAATGCTATGTTTTTAATAATCAAGTACTGTATTCTGTTTTGTCAAAGTTATATATGAGTTTAACACGTTTGCTTTTCAGGGATTTATTCCTGGGCCAAAAGGTGACGTTTTCTTTATATAATTTTACTCAAATCGGTTTGATAAGTTTTTAATTTAATCAAGTTGCTGTTTTGGTTCACTAATTAGTTTCGTCGGCAGTCAATCAGCCGCGGTTTACCAGTACTGCCGAGATATTGCCAAATCTAACAACTACGTCGTAGATATCAAGCAACCTCGATTTTTTTTGGCTTACGTGAAGTTACTGATCTGCAAAAACAAAGAAACAATTATTATTGTTCGTACAATTAACAGGTTCAAAGCAAAGCTGAAAGAAGTTGGTTTAGTTTTTCCTTAGTTAAACAACAATAGATGACAACTAAGTCGATCAAAGGCGTACCCAAGATTTTTAATTGGGAAAGGCCAAATATTTATGAATTTCGTGTAATACTTTATTTTCGACAGGCTATTTCACAATACAAATTCAGAGTGATAACTTGTCAAGTGAGATTGGGGGTCATGATCCCCGTGCCCCCCTGACTACGCCCACGAAGTCGATATCTTCAAAAATATGATTGTTGTAGTTATTAGGTTTTGCCATATTACGGCAGAGTAGTGATTACATGTAAAATTTTGTTGACAAAAAAAGAGCTTACTTGAGACTATTCCGTTTAGGCCGCATACCATACAAGTTTAGTGTGGCAGTGTAGTTACGTTGGCTCTGCATCTGAGAACCAGCCATTTGAGAACATTTTGTATTGTTTCGTCGTGTGTTTGCACTTTCATGCGTGTACACGTGTCGTAATCGCCCGTTACGAAAGCGAATCGCATTTTGCCACCAGCCGATTTCCTACTTCTCATCAAAGCATCTCAAACCAGACGCAAAACAAACTAACAAGACCCTAATCATAGTGCGGCGATGAACGATTTGTTTTCTCTGACAGTATTCTGTGTCAGCAATGAGCTCGTTCTCTTGATGTAACTATTTCATGGGCTTCTTTCATTTTTTGCAATGATCTTGTGAATTCTTTAAGCCTCTATACAGGTACATTAGCAGATGAAATTTTATTTTGTTATTTTAGGCGAGCCCGGACCAAAAGGGGAACCTGGCGCAAGCATCCGTGGACCACCAGGTACGTAGTTAATAATATAGCAGCATTTTGACGACAGTAATTTGGAGTAACACTGAAGAAATCGCCCTGTTTGCTGTGCTATATCTTGTGGCGTAGGTCAGCGTAACTCACATTTTTGACATTAACGTCATATTGTATAAAAAAAAAAAATCTTCTGACGCTTAACACAGCTTGAAAGAAGTTTGATATCTGATAGATGTTACTCCATGTTGCTTTGTGTGGTTTTTCAGCAGCTAAATTGTCGTACAAGCTAACTTGCCTTCGAATTTTCTGTACAAGTTTTGCTTTACTAGTTGAAAACACTCCATAAGTTTAAATATATGAAAAGATTTGTTTCGTCGTTTGGTGCTTTCAAATAGACCAAATGACGTTTCTTTATTGTGGCAGTATTTAGAAAAAAAAAGAAACGCTATGAAATTGTTGAAACTAATACAAAATAAACTCTTCCCTTCTTGTTGCATCCAGTGATTGTGTTACGGTTTTTTAAAGGGAAACTGAAAGCAGTTTAACGAACTAAAGTTTTATCAAATACCAGCTATATAAATTAAACTAGATGATGTAAATAGTAGTGGTCTTCGTGCGGTTCGGGATGAGCGAGTGCTCCCGGCTCTCCATAAAATCTTCCGAAAAAAAGTCCCTCAAACATTTCTTCAAAACAAAATGGGTCCTGAACTTACTATTATTTCACTATTAGCAATTCATACCAAAACGTAAACCGTCTAAAATAGTTACAAAGCTTTGAATCAATAACTGCTCATTTGTAAATCTGGATTTTTTATGCTTGACTTTGTTTAATCACTTTCTTAAATTAAACTTTATCATTGCAACACGTTATACTTTCCAATGCCGTTATGAACTAGTTCAGCTACTAGTACATGGATTGACCAACTCAAATTTGTATCAAAACCTACCTCACAAGGCTTGTAGCAACTACGTAGCTTCCCGTTTTGGTATACAAGTAACTTGTTTTCTTTTCTAAGTCTTATTTAGCTTGTAATGGTAGGGTTAATCATCCAGGCTGAGGCACCAAACTTGTACAGCTGTGTACTTTAGCTTATTTTTATATGGTTATTTTAACAACTATACAATCGCCTGGATAGCGTGAAAGTTTTGAGTGTAGCGTGGAGTCGGCCCAAAAATTTCAAAAATTGGTATGCACACTTGCACAGCTTCCTTGTCTGACGCTTAACGTGTACTGAACTGTGTCGCAAAAAGCTGATTTGATTGGTGTCCCCTAGGGAAACGCACTTCACTGGGATTTCTTCACCTTTCTCAAATGTAGCAGGAGGGCTTCCACTTTTAAATTATCAGCTCGGATCAAATGCTGCGGTCATACGCTATCTTACCTGTTTTTCTTTGCAATTTTGTGATATCAAATTGCTTTTAAAGATAGAGCTTTGTAGCTCAGGTTGCACTAAAGCTGATATCGAAGTTAAAGATGGTAAAAAACTGCATGATGCTAAATGAGCAGTGCGCGTTGCATTACAAAAATTTCGTTGAGATTTAAAGCTTGCCATTGTTCAAGAGCAGAGTTAACAGCCTAAAGGCCTTGACGGGTTCAGTTGTTAATATTCCAGTGCATACAATACAAACAAAATCAAAAATAGACATTGCAGTGTTGTGTTTTGATATAAAAAAAATAATCATAAGCCTTGGAAAAATAAATATCTGTATGTGTATTAACCTGTAAAAAGACACTACGATTTGGCAAAAAAAATTATTTAATCAGATTAAGTTTGTATCAAAAAAGCGGTTTTCTGTACTTTTTGAGATTAGAATATTAAAGCTTCCCTAACAGCATGTCGTAAGAATTGATTGCTGTGTACCCAGTAGCAGTCCGCCATGTTTGTGCGAAGGGATTACTACTACATATATTGGTGACTGGTTCGAAATGGCTGAGCTTTATTCTGATGACATCCGTATATTTCTACTTGCTGGATTGAGTTTGGGATGTGAGGCGTGAATGCTTCCTTTTTTTCAGAAAAGGGATGTTATAATTAAGTTAATTGCTCATAAAAATGGTGATCAAATGTTGCTGTTTGCTTGATTGGGTTTGCTGCGTGGGTCTGTGTGTTGTTTCGAACCATGTCTTTATCTCAAAGGGAAAAACATGAGATCATCATCATTATGATCTCCTATATTACGCTATTATTTTGTTAAGTAAACCTATTCCATTAATCCAAGTTTATAAGCATTAAGAAAAGTCATCCGTCTGTTAATGAATGCTTTCATTTTCAGGAGCTGATGGTCCCAAAGGTAGAGATGGTGATCCTGGCCCTCAAGGATCACTCGGACTCCCTGGCGAGGCTGGGAAACAGGGGGAACGAGGCCAAAAAGTATGTGTTAGATTTTTGTGGACAAAAATTTAATTCCATTTTATGGTTAAAAAATTAGAAAGTTTTTTAATTGAAATTGGCAGATAGATTATTCCAATGGTAGTTGCGTAATGGAATTATGTATAGAACACTATTTTGAAAGTGACAGTATATCAAATGCTAAGTCATCTTTACATCGTTATTTCTCTAATGGTGCTGTTCCTGCTACTTTCCATAAAACAATAAGTTCTACCGTGTGTTTTTATTCTCCGGTTACAAGGAAACTTTTTTGGGTTTTTCTGGATCATCGCTATGCTTTAGGCCCGCTTCGAAATCACCAATATTGCTGGCAAAATGAATTTCTACCTCAAGCAGCGCAACCAAGCAGGCAAAAATGCTGTAAAGTAACTTTTCATATTGACACAGCAACGTGGCCATGGTGACGTTTGCAGACACTATCGTTGTTGCCATAGACCTAATCCGACTCACTCCTTGACGTTGCCGGTGTAATTTGATGTAGACCTGAAAATATTTCTAAAAGTTACATTACGGTGAGTATTTTTATTTTACTTTTCAGGGCGAAAAGGGTGACAGGGGTCAAAAGGTAAGTCTTTGATGAATTTTATTAAAAGCATTATTTTATAGTCGATTTTGAAAGCGAGTATACACACTGGATTGCACTCCTTGGTAATAAATAATCCTTATTAGAAGGTGATGGTTTAAAAAATTGAACTTTAAAAACTGCCCCTTTTGCCACCAGTTTTAATATGTTTTCATGTCTAAGAAAGAGTTAAACGTTTAACCCCGTTTTGCTTTGACGAACGTGAAGTAAAAGAGTAAAAAGTGTTCGGCGTAACGTAGATTAAATCGTTTGTTTGTTCCTTTATAGACTATCATTTGTAAACAGCCTGACCTAAGTTGTAATAAAACAAACTACACTACGCTTAGATTTCCATAAAAATGCGGTATAAAAAGACGCTTGATAGAAATGTGCCTACGTGATTGACAAAAGATGTGAAGTTGGTGTTTCTAGCTATCATGCATCATTTGAGATTTCATGCTACCAACTGGTCGCCTTCACATCGGCAGAATTACATCGTATTTCCTCAAGTGGCACTACACACGAGTGAGCTTTAAATTCAAATAATGCCAAGCCGATGGGTTGCAAAAAAGTTAATTTTTTTCTGAAAAGTGCATAACTTTTGCAACAGGTGCATTAATAGTTATTTTTTGAGAAAGCAAAAATGCGTTATCAACTTTATTCCAGTTCTCGTGTAAACTATGTACGAACCTCTCAGTCAAAAGGTCTGTCTCACAAATAATGTATTGTCACCACGTGTTTCGAAATATTCGTAAAAAATACATTTATGAAACAAGAAGACGACGTAGGCTATTTTAAATATTTACGCTTCAGGGTTTCGTCCAGACAAAGC
This sequence comes from Trididemnum clinides, assembly GCA_963675345.1. NCBI lineage: Eukaryota > Metazoa > Chordata > Ascidiacea > Aplousobranchia > Didemnidae > Trididemnum > Trididemnum clinides. The sequence goes on along the minus strand of OY776296.1, from coordinate 12,949,000 downwards.
AAATAGTCCGTCTATTTGCCTCTTCTTCTAACTGACTTGTTTCATTTGTTGGTTGGCGGGTAGATGGTAACCTTACGCTTGCTCGCTATTTCAAACAAATCATTGTATAGTGAGAGGAACCGAGCTGTTTTTATTTAACTTTCTATACCTAAATGTATATTTAAGAGCTCTAAAGGCTTCAGAGCTATATTTGCAGTTTAATAACTCATCCATTACTCCAGTCACCTAGTTTATATTACGTCATTTATTGACATTTCAATGCACTCTTTTGTGTTTTTGTTTTCACCCAATCCATTTACAAGATCTTTTCAAAAACTCCTGTAAAGTTTTGATGAACCGGCAAAAGTGTTTACAAATACCACAGGTGTATGTCAGAGTTTTCTGCTTCTTTAATTTTGCTGACGTGGCAAGCGTATTTTTACAATACAACTCTCAGAGATAAAGTTCCCGCAACACCTACATTTAACGAATGCACAAGAAAATTCCATGACGAAGACGCCGAGGCGCTCTTCCATGTTGGATCGACTACTACACATTAAAGACTTCATCATAGCAAGCAAAGAATCGAATCTAGCCTTTCCCTCATACAAATATCTATCATTGCTTGCTTAATACATTGGTTATTTGTTTTAGGGTGATGCTGGCGACGGAAAACCAGGAGCAAAAGGAAATCCAGGCCCTCAAGGACCAAAAGGAGAAGCAGGACTAAATGCAACACCACACCCACCTGTTAGTAGATCTTCTCGTTAAAACAATAAATGCACACGATATAGTATCATAATTTAGATCTCTTAATACCTCTTTTAAGTCAAATGCTATGCAATGTAGTCAAAAAAATCCTTTCTAAGACTTTTAACTGTAATTTATTCTTTTTTGAATGCAGGTTCAAGGTCCACCTGGACCGAAGGTAAGACCTATAAATTTAATTGTAAGGCAATCTAAAGACAATAGTTTTTGAAAATTATGAAGCTCAGAATTGTGGGACAATACTAAATTACAGAAATACGGAAATTTACAAAAATCCTTAGTTTAACCCAACTTAATTACTTAATTTTACTCCATTGAGTGATTATACGTTTCGTTTTTCTCGACTTCCGTAAATTTCCCTATTTTTGCGATTCTTTAGTTCGTACCCATATAGTTTTTTTGTATTTCCGTAAATTTCAGAAATTTCATGATTAATTGGAATTTCTGTATTTACGTGATTCAATAATTCCATCAGTGTCTTTACACTACCTAATTCTATAATTCAACATGAATTTCCTTAAATTTCCGTTTTTTGTTGCTGTACGAATTGTGCTCACTTGTGTGTAGTTTCTATGTCTGTCACATCTAGTAAATTCAAAGGTAAATGGTATGACGATACAGAATATGAATGGAATATTTTCAGGGAGACAGAGGCCACAAGGGAGAGCCCGGAGAGGATGGAGAAGATGGCAAAGATGGAGAGAAAGTAAGCTTGAAGTAAAAGTGTTGGAACTACTAAGTGACAGACTTTTCTATAGACACTGATTGGAAATTTTTGCCGCAAATTTTAAATTAAAACTGCGCCTATTATTTATTTATTGCGGAAAATTCATTGCTGGAAAACAACTAAAAATTATTGTTTGAAAAATAATGATTTAAGTTACATTGTTGAATGTTTTTGTTGTTACGTTTAACTGATGTTAACAGGGTGAACGCGGGCGTCCTGGTGCTCCGGCAACTGCGCCTCCGGTAAGTTTTTCTTTTCAATTAAATGCGTTAACGCTTATGCGGAAACACATGTGATATTGTAACCTTTTGCTCTTTACAGTTTTGTACCTTTAAAACTTGTTAGCCTTACTTTTGCCGATAATTTCGCGATAAGTTACAGCATTACAAGCATTTGACAAAGTGGTCACCAGCTTTTAAAATAGCAACAACAACAACCTAAGGTACCCCCAAAGCAATTTATATGGTTATCACTCATCACTAGAGTCAATAGAAATAGAATTCATTTTTGAAATGAAAAGCAGTTTTTTATAGTCTACAAGAGTTTTCACATTTTTGCAGAATTTTATGGATTTTGAAGGCTCAGCGTTTGATGTAAGTTTATTACTTAATCACTAGAGTATTAATGGAGTCCGAGCATAGTGACATGCATCTTTAGTTTGAATCCGACGACAAAACAAAACTAATCTACTTGATTCACTTTTGTGAAGAATCATTAAAAAACCGATTACAATTTTACCCCTAAAACGCATATTTTTGGTAAAGTTATGAGTGACTCCTAAGTAGTCTACCGTGAATTTATTCTCAAAATTCCAATTTAAACAAAATTCTGAGAAAGATCTTCATAGGATTAACACTTTATAACTCTACCCTAAAAAACCTTCACTGCGTTTGCGATGAAAGCTGACGGTATCTAATATTTTCGCACCACGTTTGGCCTAACTACATGCCCAATTAAAACATGACTTTGGAATTATGTGGGTCTAAACTGCGAAGGCTATAATAAACCATTTTAAACTGACCTTGCATTTTGCTGGTTAAGCATGCAAAATCTCAAGCATGCCATCATACGTTTCATTTTTCAAGGAGGCATTTAGTTAGGCTAAACATAACTTGCACAATTATATTGCCGAGCGGTACCACTTAATGTAGCCTTTGCAACAAGTAGCAGTTATTGAATTAGCTAATGTATCGATGTGACTTGTTCCGGTAATACAGTTAATGATGGGATTTCAGTTAAGATCTCATGCAGTTACTCCCAAACCGTTGAAGACAAGGCTAGGAATGGGGTTCGAATCGACATCCCTATCAATCAGTCAATAATTGGATTATAGGTCACAAAACCAGTCACGTGGGCTACCGGAAACAGCTAATATAATAAACGATGGCTACTTGAAGGTCTAACATTTTTTCTCTCACACCCAGCCAATTTTTTATATAACTTTATGATTGTGTTGCTAGCAGTTTAGTTAAATCCTTTTTTTTTGTAGGCACTTCCGGGACCCCCTGGTGAAAAAGGAGAACGAGGAGAGCCTGGAGTAGGAACTCCAGGTCTCAAAGGTGAAAATGGACAAAAGGTATATCTGAATATACAATCGAACAGATTTTTACATAAATTAAAAGACTTTTTCCTTAGTTCTTAGTTATGAGTGTGTGCTCGAAGATTTATAATCTTGCATTACTTTTAGCAATAACTGTTCTCAATAACGTTAAGACGTTCGCAAAAGCTTTGACAGCCTCCATTCCGGTCACTATCGAATCTATTTTGTTTTAATTGAGTTTATTGCTACTCATTCACATTCAAAACGTCCAACTGCTGTGCATAGCGCTTCAAAGTAATTCCATTACCAGAAAAAAGCGACTTTGGCCGTCCGTAATTTAATTACTCTCTTTACAACCAATTCCTAATCTAATTTCGATCGCCTTTTGCTTAGTTGTCTGGAGCAACATCACAGCTCTATTTAATAAAATGTTTTTTAGATTAGAATATTTGTTTTCATGCATATCGCTTACGGAACTGTAATCAAAGATTAAATAAGCTACATTTAGGGTGATAAAGGTGAAGAGGGCCCTTCGGGAGCCCCTGGAATTGATGGTATTGACGTAAGTGATGTAAATGCATTATTTTGTGCCAAGTAATTTTGAATGAAAATCCGTGAGATGTTTGACGTCCTTTTTTTCCTTCCTCACTAAATACTACTTCTTTCTGATGCTGCGATTGTGCGTTTATTTATATGGGGTTTTTATCTTGATATAAAGTAAGTTGAAATTTGGCCCGTCTTTTAATTCTTTTCCTAGCTTGTATACTTTTCATTAATCTTTTCTAATTTCAGCTTTCTTCAAATCAGCTTTCTCAAATTCTAGACAAGCTGTTAATAGCGTCATCAGACGTTCAAACGAGCAAATTAAGTCATAAAATGCAACCGGTAGATATATATATTTATTTAATGTAAACTCCTTCATTTTTCTCATTATTTTTTTTTTGCTTGCTCTTATACCTACATCATAATAAGTATCTATCGGGCTATGCGACTCAAACTGACTAGTTTCAGCCAGTGGCATATTTAAGATGGAAAGAGATAAAAGGCAATGGCTGCGCTCTCACAATGGTAAGACTGCAGCATAAATTGTGAAAAAAAGTATTCATGTCTGTTTGAAAACCAAAGTACACGAAATTTTTGGTTTCAAAAAGTTGATCTCAAAAAGAAAATTCGGAACAAGTGCAAAATTTTCCCCAGTTAGTTATCAAGTTTATTCTTAAGAACATTAGAACAGTTGAGATACCATGGTTGCGGGTTCGAATCTCAGCTGGCAGGGCATTAAAAGAAAGGCAGTGTACACTGAAGGAGCAGGCCTGGTATGTAAATGTACGGGGCAGTGTACACTGGAAGGGAGTGTAAAATAGCCACTTTTTGGATCAAGTACTTGATCCGAAAATTCTTTACCTTTCCACAATGCTCCAGGTTTTTGATGAAAAAATAAGCTAGTTGTTTTAAGATATTAGGATTTCTTACGTGGCTCAACACTGTTTTCGTGTGAAACTTGAGTTGGAATCAAAATGTGAAATAGTTATTGGAGTAATTCACCAGAGATTAAAAAAAATAAAAACCTGTATATCGTTTAACAGATGAGCAGTAACCAAGCAAACTTTTTGTGGTACCTCCGTTTAAGCTTTCGTGGTATCTAATCATTACCTTCATGTGCTTGTAGATCAGCGGCTAGCATGGCCAACATCCTCATTAATATGTTGTATGTTTTGTATAGTACCTCGCCAGTTTTGTTGCTCTGAGAATTGCATTTTGCTGACAAAACGTAAACAAAGGCATCATCAAAGAAACTGCGTGGTTACCACTCACCGGTAGAGCTATAAAAAGGAAAATTTCTAAATTTTGATTGGATAGGGAAGACTTGATTTATTGCGTTAATTTACCGCACTTTTTTGTATTTCTACAAGCTTCACAGCAGCTACTATCCTGCATCTCTTCACAATTCTCCTTACTCTTCTTCTTTTCCTTTTTCGATAAATCACTTCCAAAGTACCAAGTACGGTATCGCTGGCGAGGGTAGTAACTTCTTTATGGCTAAGGTAAGTTTTTCCTTTTTTTTGCTCTGTTCCAAAACTGACGTTGCCGATTTTTAGGGAGATGTGGGAGCTCGAGGACCCTCCGGCTTAGATGGTCCAAAGGCAAGTACACTTTTTATTGGTGTCATTCTGAAGTTGCTGAACAGTACATATTCTAATAATTCATTGCTAGTTCCAAGTGGTTAAAATCGATGGAGAGCGTCTCGTAAGCGAGAGACAAAAAAACAAAGCGAGCGCCGAAGGCGCGATGCTTTCGAAGGAAGCAATGTTATTGAGAGCTATTTACAAATTTGCAAAGCCATTCTGGACTCAACAGCAGGGCTTGCCAAGGGCTAAGAAATCCCCCCAATAGCATTAACGTTGACTTTAAAAAACAATTTAAAACAAAGCGCAAGACTTACGTGCTCTTTATTTTTGGGTCGGGTTCGTTTTGATGTTACTGCTAACCGTTCAAGTATGGATTAAAATTGATAAAACAACATAAAGCTGATCGCACAAGAAGCGATTTGGCATAGAAAGACCTTCAAAAGGCTACAAACCAAACACGGTGCTTTAAGGCACAATTGGCGGCACGCGGCCACATGTCAACGGGCGTCGGCGCGCGAGGAGACCAACTCTAAAGACGCAGGTTCGAATCTCACAGGAATCAGACACGACTCAACCCACCTCAGCGCAAAAATTTGTTTTTACGCGTAAGGTTAAAAGAGCGCCAAACTAATTTCGGTGGGTCCCAAATGACCGCGCCACGGCTTGTATAATGAACGGCCGCCAAGAGGTCAACCACTTCGCCTATTCCACTCCAAGCATAGCTACTGATTCCGACAAATAGCTCACCGCACGGATAATGACTATTGTCAAAACGTGTTTTAATAGCTTAAATAGTACATGCACCTACCATTTACCTGACTTTGGAAGCAGATAAGTTAAGTGAAAACATTTGTCATGGAGGCTTTACAAATTCCAAACTTCTTTGTAATTATGACGATTACCATGTTTAACATATCATTTGTATGTAGGGCGAGCCCGGTGAAGCTGGACCTCGTGGGCAACCTGGACATCAAGGCCCACCTGGTCCTCCAGGAGTATGTACTCTTCCTTCTGGTGTTGAGTTTCCTCTAGGTAAAACTATATTACTGCCGCCATAAAACATCATCTGCTGAAATTGTTATTTATGCTGATAAGCTAAGCAGTTGAGCAACAATAATTTTGAAATACTTTTGAAGAGATGTGAGCAAATCTAGAAGAGCTAGAGCAATGATTTTTAACTAATGGAAATTTTTCATCATGGGAAATTTATTAGATGAGATATTGTTAACCATCTAGCTCGTTAGAAAGCATTTTAGCACAAAACTGAGAGGTAAAACTATATGAGCTTAATGATATACTGTACATACTGTTGGGTTGATTAAAACCTAAAAACCTCTGTGCTACAGCCTTCACTTTGGCCTGATGTCACTATCGAGTGGTACAACCCAAAAAGCCTTTAGCATAGTTACCATAGTACTTCCTTCAAAGTTGTTTTAGTGTTTTCTACCATCCATTAAACAGGAAATATTTAGTTTGGCTAGTTTAGTTGTTAAAAAGTTACTCAAATGCACATGGGTGGTAGCATGCATTGCATTGGTTTCTGCATTGCTAGCTTCGAGCCCATTTTTTTTACTTCTACAGAAATTCTCAATGATTACTTTGCCAGAAACACAGAACACTGTTTTTAATGGCTAGACTAGGCTTGTAAGCTGTTATGACATTGGATGAAAGGAAATTGATATGCAGAAGTAGGCCACTATTTTTGTACCAATTTCTTTTTATACAAGACACTATATTTGAATGATATGTGATTCAAGGCATTTTGTCATTGAATAATTCGTTGATGTACGTCACTATTTTTAATTGTACTGTTGTGTGAAGTAAAAGTTAAGCACATGATGGTTATCTTTTTTTTAATCACCACAACGGTAAGCATCTTAAATTGTACCGTTAAGTTGAACTAGCTTTGTGAGATTGTCTCCGCTTTACTATTCTTACATATGAGTCACAAAAGTTAATCTAGCTAGTTTCAACACACTTCACCTTGAGACTAAGTTAAAACAGCCACTTAACATTTTTTCGTTATCTTGTAAAAACCAGGTTTGAAGGTAGATAGTACGAGGCACGTTTCTTTTAAATCTTTCCGTTGGTCTCTGTCATCGCAGTGGCATTTACCTTTTGAACTTTCATATATTACGGTTTACAATAGAATGCGTAAATGATAACCTACCAATGACAGATTGTAATAAAGCAAGTGTTGGTTTTTGAATGTCATAGACAAACAATCGCTTGCGGTTTTGACGAATTGTTTGTGGCAGTTTATAATCACGTTTTATGGCAATTTTTTGCTTTACGCTTTATGACTTTTTTTAGATGACGAAGACGCAGACTACGCTGGCAGCGGGTCAGTAGAACCAAAAGTTTTAAAAAATTGTGGCAACATTGCTGGGCCTCCCGGACCACAAGGTTACCCTGGTCGTGATGGTATACAGGTAAGAATGTAAATGTCACTTCTGGTATTACACTTGCCCTGTATCATGCAATATGAAGGCTAAAACGATTTCTGTGGGTTTTGAACCAGCAGCTTTGTGAGACTCGCAATGATAACGTGAGTGTAAACCAGGCCAGAGTTTTTTTTGGCGCTTGACAATAAAGTAAGTGTGAAGGTTTTTGCGTCAAGCTATACATATTGTTTGACTCTCCACCTCGATCTTCACAGTCGCTATTTTTATTGTTGTAATGCTGGGCCTTCTGTTAGTGCACCATCTTCGCTATGTGTTATCTATCCTTAGCCTCAACCCAACTGCTTTTTGTGCTGAACTAAAACTAGTCATTTTTAGGGAGCTTCTGGTCCTGTTGGTCCAAAAGGAGAAGCTGGAAAAGACGGGGCTAAAGTAAGTTTGGAGCGGCGTTATCTTAAATTTTATAAACTTTCAGAGTGGCGAAAAGTCGGAAAGACTTTTGTTGAGTAGTTACTTAGCTGCTTCTCATTATGAACTCCTAATAAAGTTCGAATCAACTTCAATCTACAATTTTTGCACTATTGCCTTTGTTTGGTTTTATGGTGCAATGGCAAAGGCTTCTTTTCAACTTTTATCTTATAATAGTACATCCTCAGCTTTGACACTTCATGCAGCGCTTGGGGTTTTCTAAACAAGGATATTTTTTTTGAAAGTATATTTTCTCTGCTACTATCCCCGTATTATGCTGCTTTTTTTGCGTTACTTCTTCGTGCAGTTTTAGATCCAGGTTGTGGAACGTTGCCCGGCTCCTAAGGCTGAACAGAATTTCGCTCTGACCTTACCTGAAGAAAGAGATCCAGTAATAACAAAAGAATTTAATTGTTTAAAAATTTTTTATCAAGTGGTTTTACTTTTTTCCTACGTTGATTTTGACTTGTTTTTCTCCAATTAGGGTGAACAAGGCAATCCTGGACCTTCAGGTCTAGCCGGTGAAAAAGGAGAACGTGGGCAAATCGGAGAACCGGTAAGAACCACTTACAGCGTTTTTTTTTTCAATTGTAACGATTTGAATGTTCATAGGGTTCAAGGGGAGAAAAAGGTTCTCAAGGAACAACGGTTAGTTGAAAGCTGTCTTTATGGTTTAATGCTTACTATGTTTGTGCTAAAACCTAAAAAAATGATTTATTAAAAAATTAAGTGTGCTTTATATTTACAATTTTTAGATACACCATGTTTGTAATTTCGTATTTTAAAGGGATTTCCCGGAACAAATGGTAGAGATGGCCGCGATGGAATTGACGGTGCAAACGGTTTAGCTGGTTCAAGGGTAAGTTTAGCATTTTAATTTTACATGTGCCCTCTCTTAGGTTATGCTCTTGTCTTTTAATTTGTTAGGGCAAGCGCGTCAACAAATTTCTGTAAAGCAGACTTAATGTGCCAAGCGATAATGTTTGCCTTTTTTCAGAAAACATAATGGTAAAATAAAAAGAAATGATCCACTAAAGTTGCATTAAAGAAGTATACTGTAAAGAGGGGTTTAGATCTTTCCGAAATATTTAAATTCTATCTTATTACAAACGTCTCTTTAACACTTCCTAAGTCAAGCCGTAAGTTGGAAAGCCTTTCTTTTTGTTGATTCAAAACCTTCACCAAAAACCATCTTGAAACTATTACTTTATCTTGCTTCATTCTAGGGTGAACCAGGAACGCCCGGACCAAGGGTAGGTACTGAATGATATCTTATTTTTATGCTCATTTGTACGATAGTGTGCAAAATAGTACTTCTCTCTATAAAAATTCTAAATCAACTTATTGCAGCCGCTTGCTTCTAGCAGGCGAATCACAGGCCATTAAGTGCGTAATTTCTTTGAAAAATCTGATGCCGTGATGAGTTGCGCTTACAGACTGTTTAAACGTGGATCGCCTCCATTTAACGTCACTTGTTGCTTTATGCTTTAGGGACCACCCGGACCACCTGGGCCGTCTGGATTTCCGGGATTGAACAAAAGCGGAGGATTATCGGTAATGTTTAAAAAAAGTTGCAGACCTTTATTTTCCGGACGCGTAAAATCTTGACGCATATACATAGAATACCTTGCATAAGGCCAGCTTCTTAGCAGGTACTGCTCATACAGTTTGTTTGTATCACAAGCACAAACACTGCGACGAAGCAGAATAAATTGTGAAAAATCGCAGCCAAAACAACAACACAATTTTGCTGCTTTATTTAAGGGCGCGTGCAACGAAGCGGCGCGGGCAATGCAGCTGCGACATGTGGTGTAAAACAAATTCTTGTCGTTTCATACCATCATACTGTGAAAATATTCACGCTGATATTGCTTTGTCGGCAGGCTACCTGTACTTAGCAGTATATAAGGTAGTTGCCTGAGCTGTTTTGTACTGTCCAATGTAGAATGTAAAGTTGAAATATGGTCCAATGTTCATTGTACAATAAGACTTTTTCCACAAAAATGAAACTAGGTGAATGGCAAAAGTAGGCCTGGATTTTAGAGCCACTTTAGGTAGGCTACATAACCGCTTGGGTAAAACCGTAAATCGAGTACTTTCAACAAAAAAATTCTTTTTATTTTAGACTATCAAAGGACAGAAAGGAGAGCCTGGAGTCATTCTTGGACCTGACGGTAACATATTGGGCGGAGAAAAAGGAGTGCCTGGAATCCCAGGGAGAACGGTATGTGATTTTATTTCAGTGCCAATAATTTTCGACATTTCAATTTACTATAGTTTTAGTATTTTAAACAGAATTTTGTTAAAGCTTTAGTTAAATTCTTGTGACTTTGCAGGGTTTAAAAGGTGAACGTGGATACTCTGGTGAAAAAGGAGATATGGGCATGCCTGGAAGACCGGTATGACGCTTGGTTACGTGATTTAAATTTGAATACTGCAATTATACATTATTTTTTTAGGGCGAACCAGGACAACCTGGGCCGCGTGGTGATGACGTAAGCACTTCAATATCTTAATTATTGAAATTTTAGGCAAATGAGGAAGAATAAAATCTTTGCCGTCGTAGACCTGCTGACTCTCTCACGGTGTAAAGTAATCATAAATTGAAATTCATTTTTGGGGGTACCTGGCGGTCTTCAACCTCACCGTACAGGCGGGAAATACACATAACTCCTCCCTAAGCTTCCGCACCGTTTATTCAAAGTTTGGTCTTTTAATTTCTTTGTGTTTTTGTTCGTATTCTTTTTTTCCGGTAAATATGTTCAATACGGCAGGACACAGGACATTTTACACTGGACATCTGTTATTTAATTTTCGTTTATTGTAGGGTAAACCTGGCCCACAAGTAAGTGACTAGTTTGCACAATAATCGGTAAAGCCGTTTTGGTGGTCTTTTGTACCTAGTTTTTTTCATATATTTTATTAATACATCACTTTATTTAATGTTTGTTTATTTACTTTACAGTGATTTCATGACTAGTCATTATTTTGTAAACAGTTTTGCGTCATCATAATGCTTTCAAACAAAGACAAATATTTAAACAGTACTCTCACACTAGCTATCATATTTCAACTACCTTGAAATTATGTGTTGATGAGTTGTTTTGAAAGTTAACTCTTTGATTACATAAATGATACGGTCAAGGATACGTCAATACTAACTTTTATTTATGTGTATGAGCTCATGGTCGTTTTGCATGTCTTTTGTTAGACTGGGCCACCACAACGGGTTAACTGCTTGGCCCCGCCACCGGTTTGCGAAGGTGGAGGCATCGCGTTAAGTGCCTTGCTCAAGGACACAACAAGCAAGCTTGCCGGCTTGTTCGTCACACTACCCCTATATGTTGAGCGCCAAGCAGGAAAGATGTGAATAACATTTTTTAAAGTCTTTTAGTATCACTCGACTTAGGGAATGAACCCCAGGTCTACCAACTGGGAAGCTGATGGTCTGCATCTACGAAAACCAATACAATGGTTTGCATCTACGCTGGGTGGGGAATTCTATGCCTTGCTGTATAAAAGTTAAAACCGTCTTTCCTCGGGCTCCGAGCATTATATTTTACGCAGCGCCATCAACAAATTTTAGCTCATCCGCCGGCAGGCTGTGCGATTCATGCAAGCTCGAATGCATGAAGTTTGTACCATAGTTTTTTGCAATAAAGTATTTCATAGCAACTCTAGTTTGACTGAGTTATAACTGAGAACCTAGTCGTTATGATGCAAAAGCGGTCATCTAGTAAGTATGATTAACTGAAGGAGTAGCGCAAAACGAAAGCGATGGCAAGGTGTACAGAAAACTCTTGTTTAGTTGATATTATCATTATTTTAATCTACAGGGCTTAGCCGGGCAAAACGGAATACCAGGACCACCGGTTTGTAATTTTTTTTCTATATTGGGCTTATATTTTTTTTGAATACATATGTAGGAGTAGTGTTGCTTATTCTACATTATTTGTCAATTTGAAGCTCTGAAAAATGTACGTTTTTCATTATTTATCAGTGTCTTCTGAAATGAAATGCGGTGTTGTTTTTTGGCGCTTTTTAAATGTAGCTGCAATGATTCGTGACACCACGACACCTTTAATTACGACTAGTTTATTTTGGTGCGGTTCGTATTGATTGCTATACTGGACGTCTTGCTTGGTGTCAATATATGCCTGTTACCACCAGCCAATAGTGCTAAGGAATCTTTTGTAGAAAGCCCCCGCCACTAATGCAAAAATGAGAGATTTGAGAAAAAGGCCCCCGCCACGTTGTAAGTACTGCAGATTTTAGGGTTAGGGTTAGGACAAAATATTAGCTGACATCGCTGAATTCCATCAATGAATAAAAATTCTAACTGGATAAGAGCGGTGGCGGGGATGTTTTTTAGGCGGTGACTTTCTACAAAAGATCCGTGCAAAGTATTTATCCTCAGACACAACATCGCATTTTGGGCATGTTTTTGTTGTCCTGTCTTTACCGGCGCTATTACATAGTAGTCAAAGCGTCCGCTTTGCATTCGGTTGCCTTGTGTTCATTTCCCTGGTCGCGTCGTACCAAAAATTAAAAAAATGTACTTATAGATCTCCTGCTCAACGCTCAGTATAATCAGAAACGTGGAAATTGAAATACTTACCGCACGAAATTTATTCAGTCGTGACTAAATTAAAATTGTTTTGGCGCTAAAAAATCATTGCAGTTGAAAAAGCGTCCAAAACAGCATCATATTTTCAGCGTAAAAAGAGCCTCTTTCGTGTTCATGCAATATCTGTTGATTACATTATTTTCGTTCTGTTTAGGGTCCACCTGGCCCACCAGTAAGTAGAACAAATTTCTGACGCAGTTTTGTAATTCATAGTTGTTTCATAGCGGGTTACTTTTTGTCTAGATGTTTACTCCTTCTCTTCCATTAGGCAAAGGCACAGCGTACGACTGCAAGTCAGATACACTCTGCCGATTTAATCAAGATCAAGCTAGCAAAAAGCTGCTGCTCATTTCGAGCTCATCATGTTTGAAAAATGCAGACAAACAGTTCCACCAAATAAGCGGACTAGCATTGGTTGGAGCCTAAAAATCGCTTCTAATAACGTGCTTGATAATCAGGTGAAGCGAGGGACGTTGGCGGTAATTTTTTGTCGATTGTAAAGGTGCTAAAGCCAAGTTGTCTTAGTTTACCTTTTAGTTTGCAGTAAGTTGTACGGGCGATACAAATCAATATGCAATATGTTCCATGATTTTTATTTTTTTGATCGAAACCAATTACAATCAATTTTTATCAAATACAACTTTAGAAACAAGTAAAGAGTGTTGAGCACCGATTTTTCTGTTTAATTAACCATTAATTTGTTGCAGGGTTCTGGTGGAAAACTATTTAGCGGAAGCGGTGGGGAAAAGGTAACTTTCAGTGCTTACTCTTACCGTTTAGATTATGACCAACGATGGTTGTTGACAATATTGTAGTCCAAATATAAACTGACGATGTAAATATTTTACTGGTGTTTTTTTTTAGGGTGAAAAAGGTGAAACCGGAGAGACTGGTTTGCGGGGTCCTGCAGGATTGGCGGTAAGTTTGGAAATTTTTCGATGTTTTAGTTATGCTTAAGTCTAGCTTGACCTTTTTGGGGCATGTTCTGTACTTTAAGCCAATTAGTTAGTGATACAAAACGTATGCTTAAGGTAAAATGCCCAAAAAACGTAATGGACTTTTTGACATATGTACTGCATACGCATATGCACAAAAGAATTGATCCAGTGTTTAGGTTGCCACGTGGCAGAAAGAAAAACTGACAAACATGTAAAACGAGTTTGTTTTGTGGTATTCAGAGCAAAGCTTGTACTTGAGATAATGTTTATCAAATGTGTTGAGCAAACAACGTAAAACCAGTGTTCTGCACGGTTGGTCTTTGACCTCACCATTTAGCCTAAACTTAAGAAGATTAGCTGACTTTAATTTACATAAAGTAGATAATTAGTAATTTTTTGGATTGCGATGCTGCTAAACGCTCAGCAACAATGGATGCAACTTGTTGTAATTTTTTCAGGGACAACCGGGACCTAAAGGAGATCCTGGTAACAATCCAGGTATAGATCGATTTGAAATTTCTCAAATTGTTATGCTGCAAGCTTATATGCGCTGTATTATTTGTACTAGTTTTGCAAAATCTGATAAAAACAAGCGAGATAAAATAATGAGACCTTGATTAGCTCATCAAACACAAGATGAACTTAAGACATGAGAAAATAGACGGAACTTGCCCCTTTTGAGTCGGTAAATCCCGCTTTTGAGTCAGTAAATCCCGCTTTTGAGTCAGTAAAGCCCGCTTTTGAGTCAGTAATCATTTATACTTGTTGTTTTATCAACGCAAAGCAAAGTTTGAGCTCAAAAAGGTAAGCGGTCCTTTCCAGAAGCGTCAGCAGGGGAAGTGGTGCCCCCCCAAGGAAGTAAAACATTAAAGTAGTCTCCGTTAAATGCGCTCATATAAAAAGTAATCTAATAAAACGGAAAACCAATTACAATACCCGGTATTTTTTTTTCTCCACCGTAAAAAAGTTTCTATCGACATCCTTTGTCGTTCTATATGCAAAGTAACGCTTTCAGCTTTAAATTCGCTGTCTTTTTAACGACAATATTTACGTTCATTGTATTTCGCAACGCTACCCAAACAAGCAAAGCACCTTGCTCTCCTATACCAAAAGTTCATCTTTTTGTCCTTTTATTGCTTTTTTAGGCTTTATACGTGCTGATTCAGTGTGTACTTGCCGCTAGTTGCTTGCTTTTGAACCAGATTTTGTACTGTAGCAAACACAATCTCAGCAATTTCAAGTGCCTCTCTAGATGGGTACGAATAGTGTTTTATTGAAGTTGCTAGCTGGGGCCATTCGTTCCCTGGTCTCCATCAATTGTTAGTAGGCTAGGTTACACTACCCACGTACGGAGGCTATAAAAGTTCGTTTTAGCAGTGATACATTCTGTAGTCGATTTTGGTTGTATTTTTCCAGTGCATTTCAAATTGATTAATAAATTCTTGTCTACAGGCCCTGCTTCTAAAATTTTTGTTAATGTTGGAGAAATGCAACAACATTACAATGTGAGTACGTAGTAGTGTAGCAATAAGTGCGATTTTCATTGAAAACATGACATAATTTTCAGCTAAAATTTGCATTTGTTAAACTGGTAAGTTAGTTGGACAAATGCAATTTCTAGGGAATTCGTCAAGTTAGCTTAGCTCCAAGTAAAGCCCAATTATTGCTCTATTCATAAGAGCAATTTAACTGTGCATGAATTGGTTATAATTCTGGCTTCACCAATCGTTATTAAATTGAATTTTTCAGAATGAATTGGAGGGAACATTTGCTTTTGTTACAAGTGATCAACACGTTTATGTTAAAACCATCAGAGGATGGAGCAGAGTACAGATGTCACACCTTCTACCGCCACCTAGCGATGAATCTGACGTAATTACTTTTTCAGCAGTTTTGTCCTGCGCAAATTTTTATTGATTATCAGTTTTATTTTGTTTAGTTTGACATCACAGCAACATCCACCACAACTAAAAGATCAACAACAACACCAACCACCACAACTAAAAGGCCGACAACACCATCACCATCCTCTAGGGTGACAACAACCAAACGCACGACAACAGAGCAGCAACATGCACAGCCCGAACTTCTCGTTTATCCACCTTCAAACAGTCTACATTTGATTGCTTTAAATCATCCTCTGAGTGGACGCATGATTGGCATTGGAGGTGCGGATCAAAAATGTTTTCAACAGTCAAGAAAAGCTGGATTGCGAGGAACATACAGGTGGGGCTAATACTTTTATTGGTCTCGCCTAATATTGTTCATCATAAAAGCAATGGTGAACACTAGTGATTGGGCGAATTCAAACTGAGACTATTAACAATTTGTTAAATTTTTGTGGTTGTGGGCTTTAAACCCAGCAGGAGGCGACATAATAAAATGTCCTAATGTAATGTGTTAGCATTATGTTTTACTGTTTTATTTTCCCAGACAATGATTCGCATCCCTAAGTGATGCAATAGTGAGAACTGTTAAAAAAACTTTAGGGTTCTCCCTTGACTACCGCCTGTGCATAAGATAATTAACGTGCTTTTCGTGTGGTTGGTTATGCAGCCTGGGATTGACATTTTTTTGTGATGCTGCAACATGAGAATTAGGAATTAAAAACGTTTCTACATCTCAACAACTTCCAGCATGTTCAGAACGACGCTGGTAGTAAGACTTCAGCTCACATTCATGACAAAAAAGAGTCGTTTTTCTAATCAGGTGTTGAACACAACTTATTCGAAATAGCAAAAGTATTTAAAAAATCACTATATTATGAAACTCTATTCAGCATGTAGCTAATTCAGCGATTTCCAAAGTGCGTGCCTCGAGGAGCGCCGCGAAATGGAACGGAAATGTTTATAGTTGTTGATTACCAAAAAAAAGGTCTTCAACTTCAAAATGGGAAATAAAAAATGGCCAATAGAAAAAAAGTTGGGAACCGCTGAGTTAATATATTTTTTGTAGAGCATTCCTGTCATCACGTGATCAACACGTGGAATCAATTGTTACTTTTGAGCATGATCGAAGCAATGTTCCAATTGTCAACGCACTGGTGAGTAGAAAACAAATTATATCGGTATTAAAAATTTAAGTGATACTTCTAAAATGACTAACTTTGTTTGCAGGGCGAAGTTCTTTTTAACAGTTGGAATGAAATGTTTGACGGCAGTGGAGCAAAGATAGATCCTTATAAAATTTATTCGTTTCAAAAACGACAGGTCTACACCAACGCTAAATGGTATGTTAGTTCTACAGAGTAAAAAGCAAACAATGATGGGCAGTTATTTTCATTTCATTTAACAAACCTTTTAAGGGGTAGCACTTAAGTATAATGAATGCACGAGGAAAGGTAATTGCAAACCATAAACCCAATTCTTTCTGCGACTCGTTGAGAATTCTGTGAAGTCGTTAATTATAATTCTTAGGTTTTTTCTGCTGCGTAGCGCAATCAACTTACTTTGCAATGAAAAGTCTGGATTTCAAGCCTGACAAAACACTTTAAGTAGGTCTATTGGCAGGATAGACCATCCAAATATTTTGTTTTTGTCCAATGAAAGTCTGCCTGAAAAGTGAGAAGAAAAGGGCGGAAGCACACATAATTAGCATGTCTGAAACTTGGAACCAGAGAAAATGTAAAACTTACCTTTTTACTACTGCTTTTTTTCAGGCCCTTGAAAACAGTGTGGCATGGGTCAGATCAACGTGGAAAACTTAATGATATGCACACCTGTGCATCGTGGTACACGTCCAACACAGCCGTTACTGGAAAAGCTAGCATGCTAGACCGGGGCAAGTTGTTGGGCGGACGGCCTTACAGCTGTCAGTCCGGTTTTATTGTCCTGTGCATCGAAAATAGTTCGCGAACATTGAATCGACGGAGATAAAAATATCACGTACAGACAATCCAATCCCCTCGTGAACAATATTCAACCTCTGATAGCAGATGCCGCACACTCCCGGGTTCCAAACATATTGCGAGCTGTTTAAAAGCGGTTTTTTTCTTAGATTTTTATCTTTTTGTTCCAATCCGTTCTATAGCCTACGCTTATTGCTACTCTGTTGTGTACACTTTTGACATGCCTTGTTTACTACAGCCAAGCCTTTAGTTGCATAGTGCTACTTGTCAGATAGTCAAGCCCAAAACTTAGCAATAACCACTAAGCTATATAGTGGCGTGCCACAGTGGTGAAAAAAAGCAAGTGTGAATAAAACCAAACAGGTTTCTGTGAGGTATTTCACCGTAACTTATGCCTCGAAATTACATGGGAAAGTGAAATTATTTCATCCTAGGCCTAAGTACCTTTGCCAAAACGCGCAAGGCTTATATGATGACAACCAATATTTTCTAATGGCCTTTCATCTACTTGATTTGTAAAGCAACATTAATCTTTCTATTTTATGCTTGGTGGCGAAGGTAGATGCTGCCTACTTAAGAAATAAAGGCAAATATTTATATACCTTTTTTCTCACCTATTGCCCTAACGAGTAAACTACAAGAGCAAGGTCGCAATTACAGTAATGATAAAATATGGTTTGCATACCGGTACCGCATAAATTTTGACAGCAATAGCCTATCTATGCGATTTATATAGCATCTATAAAGTTAACAGCTGCCGAAAAAATTTACATCTCTAAAAATAACAAATCTACTCACATTCAGGAGAGAGCTTCTGCCCGCTCTGTAAATAAATCTCGACCTGGACTATTTCTAGCGAAAAATATCGTGAGAGTTTTTTTGTCATTACACTGCGTCTACATGCATTACAAAAAAATGAAGAAGTTGTGCTGCGTAGGATCTGCATCTTTTGCTAACATATCGCCTTGTTTATCACCACTGTTTTAATCACAGATCTTCGCCAGGACTAGACCACCAATATACTGTATATTCTAAATCTATTGCGAATTATATACGCACTGCGCATTTTATTGGCGTAAAGGCCTATTTACAATTGTGTTTGCATCAAACTGCTACTCATGTGCGTTGTGTGGCAATAACCTTTGCTTATTGTTTTCGCTTGGCGTTTTTATTTGTTCGTTTTACTTGGCCTAGATAAGGCACTTTAATCCACATATTTCTAAATCGCTAGACTTTTTGCATTGATGGTTCGGTTATTCACTTACTTGTGTTTATAGCCCAGCCTATTCAGAATAATGCTGTTTATAGCTTTCATTTTCTAATAATTAAATCATACTGAAACATAAAAGTGTTTTATGAGGGCAAGAGAGGACCAAAATTTTGTTCTGCCGTATTAAGTACCGGTAGCCTATAACTTAATCTACACCACATGAAATATTAAAGTTGAGCGTGGGTTAAATGTTAGACTATAATTACTCAATAGAAAAAAACAGTTTTGTTTCGTCTGGGAAGTTGGCTTGGTGGTGGGTTGTGGTTTGGAAACTGATCATAGAAAAAATTGAACCTATATTCGCAGAAAATTCAATCAAAAGACGAATAATCTTTAAAAGTGTTTGAGGTAAGGAGTTCGTTTATTTTTTGAGAGACTAATAATTAGGCCAGCCATGAACAGCTTAATACAGGAAGCGAGCCGCAAGCTGACACTGCTCCTTACAGATTAAGGTTACTATATTTAAAGACTCAATTTTTGATACATGAACGACTGCAGCATTCTTACTTAAGAACTAGCAGATCATTTTGTGTGAAAATCAACTTTTTCATAAAAGTAATTCGATCCATTTTGGTCTCTAGACAAATATGAACTCTTTTTGGAGGAGATCAACCTTTTCTGGGCTGATACCAATCCTGTTATGCAGCATTGAGGGCGTCGCATTATTTTCTTTGAACATTTACTGATTACACATTGGAACTGTGTTTGCTCAAATTGATGGCATTCGCTGGGCAATGTTTTGTTATTAAAAGTCCCGTCAAACGACATGACAAAGAGAAAACAATAATTGTTTTGAACCTTTCACCGAACAGATAGCATTACGACGTACAGGACAACGGCAGCATATTGACATTCTAATGTGTCAAAACTGTTCATGGTATGATGCTCCTGTGTCAAGATCAAGCTCAACTAAACAATTTCTAGCACATTTCTTTGCAAATTGTTTGCTATTTTGTGTATGATATTAATTGGGACTAAGAAGGAGAGACCATGGCACTGTGTGCTTCCTCTGAGTGGTGCCGTAAGTTACTTTCAGAGGGTCAAGTAGCAAGTAGATAGAAAGATTTTTGTTTAAGGAGCAAAAAATATTTAGCACCAGAAAATAAATTCTATTCTTTGCAGTGTTTAATTGTTTGGAGTTTGTTTCTGTCGCGTTTTAAATGGAGTTTTGAATCTATCTTAATTTACTTCTTAAAATTGACGCGACTTGCAGTATGGATCGAATAATTAAGTTTGGTTGCAACTTAATAGCTAGGAAAAGATTGGCTCCCACTAAGATACTTAGAAATTACTAGAACATCACATGACACAAAAAAAACACCGTTAATAAATTACGTAATCGTTGTAATAAAAAAAAGAAGAAACAAGAACCACCAGAATACGCTGGAAAACCAGGTCACGTAGACCCCAAATCTATTGATAAATCCGAAAGAGGTCTTTCTTTGAAAACAGTTTAACAAGTTTAATGCTTCAGACAATTTAGATTTTCAAATAAAAATAATCACTGTAAAATAAAACAACAGATTACAATAACTATACATATATAAAACTATTCTTTTAACGCAAATTTACTTATTCTTGACAGTTTCATTCTCCCAAGCATGCATTGGTTAGTTCACCAACTAGCTCATGTGCTGGTGTTTTTTGGTCAATGGAGGTGAGAGGGGAAAAATCAATCAATTTATCACGCTACAAAACAATGAAGAACATTTTCATCATACATGGCACTGTAAAACATAGATTTATAAAGAAGCAAAACACAACAACCTCAAAAACAGTAAATAGGGGCAGCTATGGAACCGTTGCAATCGTTTATTCGGATAGCAACTCTGTTCAACCGGCTAGCTTCAAGATGGCCCAATTACCGTATATACCCGTGTATAAGTCGAGTTTCTGGGACCCGATTTTAAGATAAAATTTCAGGGGTCGACTTATACACGGGTAATGTTTTTGGACATGTTGCTGCTGAGTCGAGTTGTATGTGGTATGAAAAGAAAACTCCATTATTACCGGTACTTTATTACCAAACATCATTAATACATGCAATATACAAATATGTTAAAGTACACAGTATACGGTAGTATTGACTTAACAGTAGTCCAACAAAATGCACGTGTTAAATTGTTCAATCAGCTACCCGATTTGTGCTTCAAGTTACTAGTAATTATTCCAAAATATTCGCAAATTGCGGAGTCGACTTATACACGGGTAATACCTTTAATGATGCAATTTCTTGTCTTAAAATGCGTATCGACTTATACACGGGGTCGCCTTATATACGGTAGGTGTATAAGTGATTGGTTTAATGCATGGTTTTCAAAGTGGGTTCCATGAAATACCTAAAAGAGATTGAGCCAAATGAAAATACTTGGAAAAACAAAAAACCTCCATCTAGTTTATGGCAAGGATAAGCGTTAATATCACGAAAAAAGAAAAATTCTCTGAGTGATAAAAAGAAAAGCAGACAGGCAGTCACGTACAATTAATTGCCTCTGCGCCAAAACCTGTATTTATTTGTCTAGGAAACAACATTGCGGGATACTCTTTGCCTAAAACGCCACCGCAAGGGAACAGAAAAAAGTGATACTTGAGCAAAACAACAGGTTCATATGCGTAGGCTTACAAGACTTTTCGCACGCTACACAAAAGGAACCCTTTGTTTACGCTGAAGCTACACGTTTGAGAAATGAGAGTGCAAACCAAAAGCACTTTTTCGTGTGCTATTGCCTACTAAGCTGATTTATTAGTTTGCTGAGCAATTGCTGTTTGCATCAACATAATGTACTTCAGCGAATCAGGATTTCTACGACAAACGCAAACAAAAAACCAGTAGCCTACGGTGCCAGATTAGACGTTAAATCAGATAAGAGAATTCAGTTATCAAATCTCAGCCTTTTAGCATGGGCTACGAACCACAAATAGAATGCTTGTAAGCAATTGCGATATATATAGATATATTTCTACTATACAGCTACATAATTGACATTAAAACGTTAAAATCACCACAGTCTGTTTTACTTCGAGGCTCATCAGGTGGTGCGTCTGCAAAATACATATAAAACGCTACAAAAACCGGCATAAAAAAGACTGTTGTGGTTTTAAGGTTTTAATGTCAATTCTGTAGCTGTATAACGAAAATATATTACGACTCCGGCAAGCTTGCTGTTGAGCACTGAGAAGCTAAATGACTACTTTATATATATCAGGGGTGGCCAACCGTGGCGCATTGCATGGTTAGAGGTGGCGCATTGCAGGTTTAAAATGAAAATAAATGAAGCTTAAATAATGATGCTAAAGGCGTGTTAGCATAATGGTACGCCAAGGTTTAGTTCTTGATCGTATCTTGGCTGCATCAGGCGATAACCGCAGTCTTTTTGCCATTTCAGATGTGATCTCCAAAAAAAAAGGTCAACTGCATCATCGCGGCCAGTATGTTTAGCGTGGCCGCGATGTTGGCGATGACCTTTTTTTTTTTTTTTTGGAGATCACCCCTGAATATGGCGTTGTTTTGACTTCAAAGCATAAATATACTACTACACGTTTGTGAGCAATGAAAAGAAATGAATGTTTGTGTGGCGCATCTTCAAATGAATGCTTGTGTGGCGAAAAATTTTGGCGTATGGACTGAAAAGGTTGGCCACCCCTGATATATATATATACATATAACCGTATATCAACACACACACACACGCTGGAATCATTCTTCTAGCCGGTGGTCGATCGCTTATCACGAATACATTTATTTGGCAATACTCAAATCAAATGTTTCAGAGTTATTGCAGTCCAGTTCAATTAATTTTTACCAGAGATATTCCACCTATCCAACTCCGACATATCCGAATGATTCCGTTTCTGTTGCTATAAACTCAATAAATCAGTAGAAATCAATGTTAAGTATAATTACGTCAAAAAAACTGCCCTTGACAGGACTTTTATAAATAGTACTTCATATCAGCCCTTATGGGTATTTCAATCTATCGTGGTATCTGAAGCAATGCGCATGCGGCGTATATGTGAAGACAAAACTGACTGTGATACTAGTCTGAAATATCTAAAAAAGAAATGTTTTAAATCTAAATTTCCTAAAACTCTCGCATTCAAGATAATTGAGCAGGCCAACTCTTGGGTGGATAAATTTCATCCTGTTAACAGCAGCAAATTAAAGAAAAATAAGCAGAAAAAATTGTATGGGTTGCCCAGTTTCCAAAACTACTGCAATCCAGCCAGATGGAAAAACGTCTACAATCAAGCGTAATGCTTGCATGCAAGCGCCCACAGACCTTGGGCAATTTTGTCACTAGCTATAAAAAGTTTTCATTTGGTTCTCATGAGGATAAGGATGGGGGCATGTCTGGGCCCTGTGGTAAATGTGCACTATGTGGCAATCATGGCTCACATAATTCTGTGGTCCCACTGATGAAACATAAACGCACACCTAATGAAGTACGTTCTTTGACCCAAAAACTAAACTGCAAAGATTATGGTATTTACGCGGCATGTTGCAAAAACTGTGATAATTACTATGTTGGTCAAACAATGACATCTTTCTCACAATGTTGGACTAAACATCAAGTACCATGAAACAAATTTTACTACTCTGAAAATAATGATAATTCGGCCCTACTTAGACATTATGATAAACATCATAGAGAAATATTTACCGGTAAGCCTGAAATAGCGCAATGCTTTTTTGTAATCTCTATCTTAAAACCTGAATTTGAAAATTTAAACTTTTATGAAGCCGAATGGTTTCGCATACTTAAAGCAAAAATAAGTATTAATAAAATGTTTTTACCTCGCATATAACCTAGTATTATTTCTCACTGTGTTAATAGATAAAATCAAGGTACACTAGATCAGCTGAGCTACTTTATTATATTATATGAAAAATCGATTTCGCCCTATACAGGCATTTTCAATTTCTATGTAAAACGAAAAAATAAAATGCATAAACCAACTTACCGTAATTATAAAATAAAAAAACAGAACTGACTATCTCACACTGGTTGGAAATTAAAATACAAAGCTGGCTAATAATATTTCGTGAACTTATTTATATGAACGGGAAATAAACTAAACTAAGGGGGTTGACTAATTACTCACTTGAACAAAACACTACATAATGTTATTCCTCGACTAAAACTAAACAGACAATATAGTACCAAACTAAAGACATAAAAGAGAAAAAAAACTAAAACTTGTTACTCGCTCATAGCTAGTTACTAAGTAATAAGATAAAAGGCTCAAAAAATTTTTTGAAATAAGTGTTACGTCATAAACAAGAAAAATGATAAGAGACATACGACATAAATCATTTAATAGCTGGCAAAATCATAGTTTGTAGGTTTATAGACGCTCCAAGTTTATGAAACCATTTATCTTCACATATATCTAACACATCAAATGGTGGTTCTTCAACAAATATAACAGAAAAACACTGTGACAAACTAGGACGGCGTGCTAACAAAAGATTGTGATTAGATTTATAATGTTGCAGGAGAGCGATACTATCGTTTTGGGTCGAAATATCAAATTTTTTCCAAGTGTGTCTATGGTTATTCCATCTAACCGAAAATTTATTTTTTGTCTGTCCAACGTATTGAGCATTACAATTTACACAATTAGCAACATAAATACCATAATTTCTACAATTTAACGATTGGTTAAGTTTAAACGTTTAAACGAAACGAAAGACAAGAAGACTACCTAAATAGCATAAACGAATTAAAAGATAAGTGCTTAAGCTCCGGGTTTAATAAAAAAGTGACACAGAACATGATTCAAAAAGTAAGCACTTGGACAGAAAGATTTGGACCTAACAATCAGAAAAAACAGACAGCAAAGAATCCGGTTCCATGGGCAACAGGCTTTCCACAATTTCTACAACTTACCGATAAAGAACGCTCCATAAAACCAGAAGCCAATGTTATATACAAAAGACCAGCATGTCTGGCAAATACATTAACGAAATACAAAACTTTAGCCCACAAACAACAAAAGATTTTAAAACTTGGTTCATCAAGCCCGTGTGGCAATTGCGCCCTTTGTGGAAAATTTAGCAAATATGAATGCATGGTAAAGAGTGTAAATTATATTAAATGCGAAAAAAACAACAGACAAGTTAAACTTAACCAATCGTTAAATTGTAGAAATTATGGTATTTATGTTGCTAATTGTGTAAATTGTAATGCTCAATACGTTGGACAGACAAAAAATAAATTTTCGGTTAGATGGAATAACCATAGACACACTTGGAAAAAATTTGATATTTCGACCCAAAACGATAGTATCGCTCTCCTGCAACATTATAAATCTAATCACAATCTTTTGTCAGCACGCCGTCCTAGTTTGTCACAGTGTTTTTCTGTTATATTTGTTGAAGAACCACCATTTGATGTGTTAGATATATGTGAAGATAAATGGTTTCATAAACTTGGAGCGTCTATAAACCTACAAACTATGATTTTGCCAGCTATTAAATGATTTATGTCGTATGTCTCTTATCATTTTTCTTGTTTATGACGTAACACTTATTTCAAAAAATTTTTTGAGCCTTTTATCTTATTACTTAGTAACTAGCTATGAGCGAGTAACAAGTTTTAGTTTTTTTTCTCTTTTATGTCTTTAGTTTGGTACTATATTGTCTGTTTAGTTTTAGTCGAGGAATAACATTATGTAGTGTTTTGTTCAAGTGAGTAATTAGTCAACCCCCTTAGTTTAGTTTATTTCCCGTTCATATAAATAAGTTCACGAAATATTATTAGCCAGCTTTGTATTTTAATTTCCAACCAGTGTGAGATAGTCAGTTCTGTTTTTTTATTTTATAATTACGGTAAGTTGGTTTATGCATTTTATTTTTTCGTTTTACATAGAAATTGAAAATGCCTGTATAGGGCGAAATTGATTTTTCATATAATATAATAAAGTAGCTCAGCTGATCTAGTGTACCTTGATTTTATCTATTATATGATTATCAACCTGGATCGCTTCGAGCAAGTTACTTCACGGGTAGATTCCTGGTAGTATATTTACTTTTGCTGTCATTCTCACTGTGTTTTAATGTTTTTGCTCCATTAAAATTTGCCTGCGTTTTGATCTTATTTTTTTTGTCATTATGGTCTGCTGCCTTGAGGGTAATACTTCAATACAATGATAAGAAATTATTTGTTTTGATACGCCGGATATACAATTATTTATGTGATGGAGTGTAGATTTGCCAGTACAGCTATTGCTTGGATCCTTAGATTTAGTTGTTTTCATTGTTCTTTTACAGCACCGATGATGCTTTAAAGCGAAATGCGTTTGTCTTAGTGTATTAATGTATAAACAAAGTTTCGAGCTAATTTAGTTTTTTCATTCATATCATATTTATTGCAGTCTAGGCACCAAACACATTTCTCTCCTTAAATGATGTGTGTGATGTAAATTGGTTATCTTATTTTGCACAGTTCAAGCGCATTGGGGTTTCTTGTCGGCTTAGACATCCTTACAGTGTTCAGCTGGTGAAAAAGTTTGGGAAATATTGAGTCAGTTGTAATTAAATGTTACCTACTGGGCGAAGTTAATTTTTTTATGATGCTTTTAGTATAAAGCCAAACGTTTTGAAATAAAATGTTTACTAGTTTATTGGAAAACATATTTCTACTAAAAGTAGCTCTACTTCAGTAAACTGTACTTTACAAGGCTTTTCGGTAACGAGCTACTCACTTGAATACTTTTGATTTTTAATACTTCGAGTTTTTCTTGAGTAGTCTAAGTAAAAAGTAACGCCACTTGAGTAGCTATGATGTTTACTGAAGTAGGCCTAGATGCCAAAAATTTGATGTCTGGTAAATCAAAATGCCATTTGCTGACATACTCGTAAAAAAACAGCATTGCTTTCACGTTTGTATTTTCCGAAAATCATCCTTAGAAGTTGGCCATTTTTTTGCTTGAATTTTAAAAACGAACTAGCTGACGTACCGGTACTACTGTTTGATGCCAACTAGGCTAGATGTGGTGAGTAATTATCAGAGAGCTACAAGGACGTCGGCAGGATTTTGGCTAGGGTTGGGGTTCAGAACGTGTACATACTTACAAATGAAAGAGATTGTACTGCTAGCTAACAAAGCTACCAATAGCATTATCAAATCATCCCCACCAGATGAAATCTTTAGTCAAGGAAATCAATATTTGTACTATTCAAGGAAAAGGTAAAATCTTTGTATTGTCAAATGCTGAAGTTGTCGTAAGACTTATTTTTTAGGTAGGCTAAGTAAAATTCGTTGGAAATACCATGCAACAGGAATATGTGATGGATGCCAGGAGCTTCTTTACGAAATGTATTTGTGATTCCAATTCCCCGCCGAATAAGGATAATGCATCCCCTCCTCGAGCAAACAATTCTTGACAGATGCGTAGAACGCATCCAAGTGACTCTGATTTCCGACTAGACTCCCAAGGACGTAGTCGTTTTCCACATTCACGGTTGCAACAATATCAGTGGCTAGCTTATTCTCCTCTCCAGCAAGGGCCGTGCAAATAACTTGTGCTTTTTCCCCAGCATATTCACCATGGCATCAGTGGCGCATTCATCAGTGCTCCCGTATAAAATATGAAGATTTTCATAAATCTTCTCAAAAGCATGTTGTTAGCGCCGGGCATCGTCAGGCTCAGAAGGACGCTTACAAGTTCCTCACCAATATTACCAGAACGTCGTGTCGACAGTTTATTGGAAAATGCTTTTAATGGCACAGTTATCAGCAACCGAGTAAAGTTTGACCCAATTTTGTTGAGTATTATTTTTGCGCTACCGACGGTATTGCATTTGGAGAAAAAGTTTCAAGTGCGGTCACCTGAATGATTTATGTACTAGGTTTTGGAATTAAAGCTGGGGATGGAATTTTGAAAGAACATATGCAGCACGCAATCGGCAATGCTAAGTATACGTCAACTTTGATTCAAAATGAGCTGATTACTCTGTGTGAAGAAACTGTAAGTAGGGCCGGCGAAACTGCCCCCGCACCCCCATCCGGGGAGGGAACAGTCATTGAAGAAGATTATGTAATTGTAGGAGTAATGGTTTTCATCTCTTATATGTAATGCCAGAAGATGGGACTGGATATAAAATAGCAACATCAGTTTATGCTGCAATCAAAGATACATCTCTGGAACAAAAATTGAAGATTGTTGAATCTGATGGAACCGCTGTAATGACTGGCAAAGGCAAAGGATTTATTGCATCATTAGAAACTTTAATAGGAAGACCATTGCAATGGGTTTTATGCTTGCTCCATTTAAATGAGCTTCTTCTCAAACATGTTTTTCAAAACTTAGATGGCATAACTCCTCGATCAGACTCTTTTTCAGGACCTATTGGTAGGCAGTTGAATGGTGCTGTTTTTGAGTGGAAAGTAGTGAAGTTCAAATCTATCCAAAATTTTCTGTTATTCCAAACTCTTTGATGGATGATTTAAGCAGTGATCAATATTATGCTTACAGGATTTGCTCTGCCGTCATGTTGGGATCCGTTGATGCTAATCTTGAGTTTCTCGAAGTAAGAGGGTTAAACCATTCATGCTGGTTAACACTTAGATGTCGTATTCTTCGATTTTATGTTGCCCAAGAAAAGCCAACATCTACTGTAGTTGAAGAACTTTGGCAGAATTTTTAATTATAGTTTACTTTCCTGGTTGGTTTCAAATCAAATTCAACAACAAGATTACTGATGGACCAAAGAACTATTTCAATATCCTTACACAAGTAATGGGATTTCCAAACAAAAATCATTCAGGATATTGCTGTTGCGGTTTTGTAACGAAATGCTTATTTTGCTCACCATGAAAATATATTACTTGCGATGCTGGCTGATAATGATCACAATGTCCGTCTTCTTACTTCAACAAAATACATAGCATCAGAGTATCTAAGAAAAATTTGGATAATGTTGGTCGTGATGAATAAGTAGATGTAAGAAAATGCATAATACCCAAAATCAATACTAATACAAAAACTTGATATTCCTTGTCAAGCTTTAGTTTAAAAGACATGCATGAACCACCTGCATTGAAACACTTATTGAATAAAGAAATTGAAGCTTTTCAACAACATAAACTCAACCTGTAACATCCTTGCCACAATCAAGCTGTTGAAAGGCATACAAAACTGGTTTCTGAAGCTTCAGCAGCTGTTGCTGGATTTAAAAATAGAATTGGACTTATCAGACAGAAAATACCATCAAGAAAACTAATGAAAACTTTTAACACCAAAAAGCAATTTGTTGCCTAAAAAACTTGAAAATCAGTAAATTGGGCGACATCTTGTTATTCTACATAGTGTGTGGCTATTGTTGAGTATATGGTGTTGGTAGCATTTTTGTCAATTTTTCTTGCTTCAAAGACTGCTAGATTAAAATGCTAAGCAAAAATTTCTATATTAGTGCAAGTAGCTAAGAAATGACTTTAGTTAAAACACGGATTTCACAACAATTTCTTGATAATAAATTTTTTTAACGATTTTCATCAAAAACATCATTTTTGCCAATTTGTGGCTTGTGTAATGTAGTTAGAAGAAAAAGCTGTATTGGAGCAGATATAAACTTGGATCTTCTGAGCATTTTAAGCCCAAAAGCAACTTTCTAGCTTAACTAGTTTTTAAGTTATGGGATTTTCATAAATTTGGGGGAGCGCAAAGTTTTTGGGGGTGTGTAGCCACCTGGGTGTAAGTGGCAGAAACCCATTACGACTTTGGAAGGTGTTTTTAGACCTAACCACCTACTTCAATAAACCTGGTTTTTTGATTTGAAAAAATTTTTTTTACTCCACCCTAATCACCATCACTTCCGCATCCTTTGTATAATTCTCTCTAGAATAACCAGGATAAGTGCTCCGACATTGTATCCGAAATGTTTTGGAGCAGCTAATTGACATGATAATATTTTTGGCCGTGAGAAATTTGGCTTTTAGAGGATCAAGTGAAACTTTTGCTTCACCGCACAATGGTAATTTTTTGGGATTATTTGAACTACAAGCGAAAAGAGATTCAGTTTTAAATAACTTACAAACAGGATAATTCTACACAAATCTAAACAACAATATTTAAGCAAAGCTAATCCAAATAAATTGATAAATTTGGTTGCAAAGGAAGCTGGAAAAGTACTTCTTACATTAGCCAAATATTTTGCTGTAATTCTCAAATGCACGTCAGATATTTCACATCCAGAGCCATTGACAACAATTTTGCGTTTCGTTCAATGTAATGACAGAAGCGGTACAAATGCAAAGGAGGCATCTTTGAGTTGTTTAAGAGTCAATGACAAAACTGGAAAAGGCTTCCTGAATGTCTTCTAAAACCGTTCCAAAAATCTATGGTTAGTCTAAATTAATTGTGGTGGTCAATGCTATGACAATGGAGCTAACATGAAAGAAGCTGGGCTCCAAGCTAGATTTCTGCAAATTATTCAGAAGCGTCGAATGTACCATGTGCTAATCATTTTCTGAATTTAGTTGTGGTAGGCAGCACGAAATCTTCCTCTGAAGCATTGCTATTTTTTTGGTATTGGCAATTTTGTATTTACCGGTACTTTTTTATCTTCCACGCCAAGCTTGACCATGCTAAAAAAGAATGTGCCTCTATCGCTCAAATCGCATTCTGATACTAGCGGCGAGAGTCAGATCCATTGCATCTCACCTGCGACACCATTCGGATAATGTGCTCAAAGCTTTGAAAAAATTGGAAAGTTATTGCTCGGAAAAAAGGTTGTTGAAACAGTTAGTAATATCCGTGCATTGATACTTAGGACTAAATTATGGAGGTTCATTTTGTCTATTATCATTTGGCATGACCTTCTTTTTCAATTCAACAAAACCAGCAAAGTTATGCAAACCAGCAAAGTATGGTGTTTCATTAATAGTGCAGTGACTTGTGCGCGTGAAACTGCAGAGACATTGCAGGATGATAGTGAGTGGGTTGGCGTAAAGCAGACTCAGAAAAAGAAGAAGAATATTTAAATATGAAGCAGAGGATGAAAGTTGTGAAATGTCACAAGAAGACAAATTTAAAGCAAATTTCTTTCTGCCATTGATAGATCATGCACTATATTCTTAAAAGACCGCTTTGAACAAATGCATAGGGGAGGAGCAATTTTTGATTTTCTTTATAATCAAGAAAATGTTTTCCGGTAGTACGAGCCTAATCGTCTTCACAGTGAATGTCAAAATCTTTACGAAACAAAGGGAAATATAGTACCTCTAAAACGGGTTAGAAGGATTTGTGGTCATCGTAAGAAAAAACAAAGAAGACTCCAAAACAGTCAAATATTTTCTGATCTATACATATCGAAAACAATTATTGGAAGTATATCCAAACTTGTGCATAGCTCTTCAAGTTTTTCTGATGTGCCCAGTCGTAGTAGCAAGTGGGGAAAAAGTTTCAGGAAGCTGAAACTAATCAAAATCTCTCACAGATCTATCTTGATGGATAAAAGACTTTCGTCATTAGCAATGATCTTCATCGAAAGAGCGTGTGTGCAAGATTTAGATATCATTCACATAGTAAACTAGCCGGCAGGGGCTCTTCATCAGTAACGTCGGGGTTTAGTATTTTGGTAAAACCGGATGGCCGGCTTCATCCATCGGGATCTTGTGTGAGCAGTAGCGAAACGTTAATGAACTTCATGCACTTTCACAATTCCTACACACGAAATTATGATCATCATGTTCTCTTACTCTTGATCATGACTGGTAATGCTCACAAATAAAAACCTTGCCACAAATTATCGTAAATATTTGTGAGGTAGAAGGGATTAAAACACAATCAAAACTGATGATAGCAGCCAAATAGTGGTTGCTTTCACAATTACAGAAATAAACTATTTAGTGGTAAGTCTATTTTGCGATATAGCGCTATCACTTTCCCATTTATAATAGTGGTATTAAGTTCTGTGGGTGCGCTATTTGTCTTCTTTCCGGCATAGCGACAAAAGCGGCTACGGCTTCCCCTAAATCATACACCATATTTTAATAAAAGCCCGTCTGGCCGACTTATTTTCAAATAAAACAATGTTACCTCCTGACATGGCGTCTGCTGGGGATGTTCTCTTTTGTAATGACGCCATTGCCAGCACCATATACCGTATATCAGCAACGAAGTAGTGCGCTAAAGAGCTTGACGTACCCTTCGCTGATAGACATAAGCCTTGATGGCCTGTGTAAACAATTGCAAGCAATGTAGAGTACATTGTCGCAAGCTCAGTGTCAACCTATGTATGTTTACAAAACCAAAATCTGAATAGATGATTCGACGTTCAGAGTAACCGTACTCACATCCATGGTGACAGCGGAAATGTCGAAGCTCACAGTCTCTGGTAGAAAATATAATAGAAATCATATACATATACAAGGAACAACGTTGTGACACGAAACAGCTAACGCCAATCCAAGCCTAGATTACATCAACTGAAAAGCATGCAATGCAATGACACCTTGAATATTATGCAAATAACTGAATCAGCAGGAGCGTAATAGGCGCCAAAAACTAACCCAAAATAATGAATTGAATTTTCCAGCACTTACCCGAAAACATATACCCATCTTTCTTAGAATTATATACAAATGATGTAACATCTACAGTACTTGTATCGTCTGCTTACGAAAAGAATTGCTTCTCTCCAGGCATGCGCATCTTTGTCTCACCAAATAAGGAAAAAAGTAAACCACGCGATCTCAACAAAGCTCTTAGCTAAACAGTTGCTAAAGAGCGCTACAGGATTTTACCAAAAATATAATAAAAATAGCAAAAAGGGAAAAGGGGTATTGTTTCCTACACCATACACGTAACCCCTTATCTTTGTGGGCGACATAAATTAAGCAAAAAATTGGCAGAGTAGTTTTCATCCTTAGACTCTCTTCTCACACTCTGTCAGGTGAAAGTACCCATAATTGAGAACCACTGGTTTAGGAAATACAGGACAATGCTGCTTAAAAGAATAAAACTTCTTTCTACTTTCAGCACTTGAAACTAGCCAAATTCTCAACTAGTTTTTTAGTTTTATCCAAGTCAAAATATTCACCGTTACTTTCTATTTTTACTTGAGTATTATTCAGTAAGTGACAATATTTTTACTTAAATAGATTTTTGGGCTACTTTGATCACCTCTGCCTACAAACCACCAATAAAATGATGATACCAACACATCTTGGATTGATATAAGGAAAACAAATGGCTGAAGGTAGCTATCAAGGTAGATGCGACCAGTCGCCACCACAAGTGCATCTTTTTTACATCGGGCGACAGTCATCTTCCTGACATAGCCCTACATTGAAATAGGATCGAGGACAGTTGTCTAAACTCAACTGAAAATCTATCAGGTTTTGTAACATCCCGGTTTTTGCTTATGCTATTACGGTACCAGTACGTAATTTTTTTCCTTGGATTATGGCATGATTTTTGTCCTATGGTGATACATGTAGATCTACTGTAGATTAACCGAAGAGTACCAGGCAAAAAAAGACTAAACACTTACGTCTGAGTAAATGTAGTTGGGAGCAGTGCCGTGTCAAGGCAGCCCTGTACCCTCCGGTCCGCGGGGACCCCACAATATAGATTGCATTAGTAAGTTAGAGCCATCTCTTTACCATTGACTTTCACTTTTCTTATTTTTGCCCTCATTGAAAAGCCGGTAGATTAAGCATGTAATATCATGATTCGTAAATTTTGAAAACGATATGCTGGCGTTCAGACACTATAACAGTATTTTGTAAAGTTGTGGTTAAGTCAGAAAAAGGCCAATCGTTAATAAAGTCTTGATCTTCCCCATTTAACCTCTATGGCTTCGCCCTTGAGCGTTGAAATTCTTGGGAAAATTTTCGTCATGATGAATGTGGTGTGGAGTGTTGTGCAATCGCTTTGTAGGTACGTACAGATACAGATAGAGAAACGAGGTTTCCAGTTCAACGTTAAAAAGTTTCGTGAAAGCTGCTTTAAGACAGTTTATGTAAAGTTGAAACGAAGGAAGGAAGGTTGTTGTGTCAGTGCATTATATATATGTCTGTGAAGACTGTGTTAAGACAGTCTAATTTAAAATTTAGACCAAAAAACCAGGGATGACCTCGACAAGTTTAACGCTTGCTTGCTCGATCTTAAAATGCCTCTTCAGATTGATGAGACTGCCAGTTTCACATATTGTCGTATACCAGGGGTGTGCAACCTTTATTACTGAAGGGCCATCGCAATTAAATAGATTAGACCGCATGCCGCACCTTCGTTTCACACAGGCTGTCTAGTACTAGTGATCTGCATAAAAATCCACTTTGCTGTATTGCATTTGTGCCGCAGGTTTTACAAATGCACACCCCTGTCGTATAATATAGTACGGTATATTAGTTGATGCAGGTAAATTACATCATAAATAATTTCCTATCACATCATAAGAAGAAATATTTGTTTCTCTTTATTGATGATAACCACTAACAATTGATAAAGTTAGTTTTCACTTATTTCGCATTGGCAGTTCATTAAAGTTATTTTCTCCAAAGTTTGTATTTTGTGACTTAATCAGGTTTGCAAAATAAAGCGCATTTACAAGAGTGGCGCGCAAAAACGAAAAGAGGCAGCATCTTTAACGCAATCAGCAGCGAAATCAACTAAGTTAAGGCATTTTTTTTCGGTTGCACAAGCAGGCCAAGTGAAGACGCCCCTGCTGAGGATGCAACACGACAACAACACCCGAAATCTTTTCTACCAGCGACAGCAGGGCCGGAAGATTTCGACATCTCTGAGCAAGAGCGACCCTCTGGTTCTTCATTAATTGCTAATATGGAAACGCAAAACGAAAGTACAAGACGTGTTGGCGTTGCATCAGAAACATCAGATTTATATCGGCAACCTTCATTCAATTCTATTTCGAACGACCCGCTGGACAGATTTTATATCAAATGCACAGAGATGTGACACTGTCAAAAGAGGGCCTCAACAAGTTGACATAAATTTTCCTTTAAATGCTGCCAGACGAAGATTTTCAACATTTCATTACAGGCGTGTTATGAACAATGGCAAAATTGTCCCTAGGTCATAGCTAATCTATTCGCAAGAAACGGATAAAGCGTTTTGCTTTTGTTGCAAACTCTTTAGCAATTCTAAAAGTCCACTTTGTACCGGAAGTAATACCTAGGAAGGTATAGCAAAAAAATTAAAAGAGCATGAAAATGGAACTGCTCATAAAAAATGCTTTAGTGATTGGATGTTGCTCAGAGAAGGGATTCGATCTCACTCAACGGTGGACAAACAAGAAATGGAAATCTTTCTTTTGGAAAGAACGTTTTGGAGAAATGTTTTGAAGCGATTAATCGACATTGTAATTTTTCTTGCTGAAAGAAATTTAGCTTTTAGAGGGTCTGATAAAGTACTCGGGTCTCCTTATAATGGAAACTTTTTAGGACTCTTTGAATTGCTAGCAAAAAGAGATCCAGTTTTGATGGAACTAAAAAATCGAATAATTAAACACACAACAAAAAAGCACTATTTAAGCAACATAATTCAAATGACTGTTATCTTGCGATTTGTTCAATGCGCTGAAGAGAATGTCGTTACAGTGGAAGAGGCTTTTTTGGGATATTTGAGAGTGGATGACAGTACTGGTAGAGGATTGTTGGGCAGGTTTATGAAGCGTGAAGAAGAACTCGGTCTTAATCTTGCTAACTGTAGTGGGCAGTGTTATGATAATGGTGCTAATATGAAAGGCAAAGAAGCAGGCGTCCGAGCCAGACTTTTGGAAAGCAATTCAAAACCTCTGTACGTGTCATGTGCCAGCCACTCATTGAATTTAGTAGTTGTGGATTGCACAAAATCTTCAACTGAAGCTTTGCTGTTTTTTGGCGTACTTGCTCAATTATACACAGTGTTTTCTTCTTCCATTATGAATAAGTATGTAAAAATTTTAATCAAATCTCCATCTGCCACCCGTTGGGAAAGTCGAATTAAATGTATTGTGCCGTTTCAATTTTAGTTGTCAGACGTTCTGGATGCACTGGAAGAATTGCAGAGTTGCATACAAAAACATATTGCATACAAAAACAAGACGGGAAAACAGCCAACGACGTTCGTTCTCTGATAAATGTAATTTCATTATGGAAATTCATTTTGGTAATTGTTATATGGCATAATATTTTTTTCAAGTTAACAAAACGAGCAAGCTTATGCAAACTTGCGGCATTTCATCGGATGTTATAAAAAGTGAAATCCATACCACGCAATCTTTCTTGCAGGATTATCGACAGAATGGCTACAACACCGCCATGGTAAGCGCTCGTAAGATTGCTTAGGATATTGGTGCAGAGAGTGCGTTTGTGGAAAAGAGAGAAAGAAACAGAAATAGAATGTTTGACTACAAATCAGAAAATCAAAGCGGTGAATTACCAAAGAGATTACAATTCAAAGTTAACTTTTTTTTGCACATTGTCGATTATGCCATTGCTTCACTGAATGATCGATTTGAGCAAATGCATTTGTGACCGAAATTTTTAATTTCTTGCTTAGCCAAGAAAACTTCTTGCAAGCATGTAATGAAATCAATATTCTTGATGTTTGCAAAACATTTCATGACAAACTGGAAGACATCGATTCATGTGAAATGAAAGAAGAGCTGGAACTTTTTGTACATGTCATCAACGAAAATACAGAAAGTCTTAAACAACAAGAGATTTTCTTAATTATATCCGCAAAAACATTTATTGGAAGTTTACCCGAGTTTGTTCATTGCTTTACGAGTGGTAATGACATGCCCCATTTCCGCTGCCAGTGCAGAAAGAAGTTTTAGTAAACTTAAACTTATCAAAACCTTCCATCGATCAACAACTATGGATGACAGACATACATCATTGGCTTTAATATCTATTGAAAGTGGTTGCGTTCACAGTTTCGATTACAACGACATCATTGATGTTTTTACCACTGCAAAAGCGCAAAAAAAATTTTTGAATATTGATACCGTTCTTGCGGTGCATGCGTTTGCTTATTTTTGAATGTGTAATAAAAATGGGTTAAGTTTGTTTAGATTGGTTTAAACAATGCAAGTTATTTAGTTATAAACTTCTTCCTGATTCAAGATTATTAGTTTAGCTTGATTTGGTTTTAAAATAGCGCTGCTCAGGAGACAAATATGTCACTGGCTCGAAAAAGCACGCAGCTGCCTAAATGCTTGCTGATATCAAAGAGCCCTATCTGGACTTTTGGGGGGCCTCCAACAACCTTCACACGGCACTGGCTGGGAGCAACAAAAAAATGATAAGCCTAGCTGTTTGCTGTTACCTATGCTAAAGTTATTAAAATTAAGGGAAAGTTAGCATACTCAAAATTTGTTTCTGCCAACGCTTCTACGAGATTTTTGTCATAACATTACCAACACAAATTAACCTTGTTTTGGTAAAAAAGCGGATAATTTTCTTCGCTTGTTGCTACACTTTTTTGAAAATTCAATCCTTTAAGAATCCTTCGAAAAGTTTCCGAACCCAGTAGTAAAATTAGAAAAACATTGATAGGAGTTAGCTCCAACGTCATCAACTTACGAGTCAGCTGAGTTTTGTCAAATGACTAGTCATGAGGTTTTAGCTAAGATGCTTGAAGTACTATATAAAAGCTATTGTGGTTTTCATCCAACACAGAATCTTACAAATTCACGGGTATTTTTACAGATTTTGATATCTTTAATTACTACAGTATCAGTAGTCAACTGATTACCGTTAAACCTGCTAAGGCTTAGACTTTATCTGGCTTAGTCTGTGTGGACTGATTTAAAGGCTTGTTTTGTAAGTAAAATCCTGTGGTTATTTAGTTTTGTATGCTTTATGGTGTCTAGTGTACTAGATCGAAAATATATTATTGTGTGTGCAATTATACTAACTGGAAAAGATATAGAGCATGGGTTCTCAACTGGGGGTACATGCACCCCTTGGCAGTACAAAGTACCAAAGCAGGTACCAGATGAGGCGTTAGAATAATGGTTGTTTTGAACTATTCGCTAAAAATTTATTTTCAATGTTTTTTAAAATAAGAAAACATTTTCCAAAGCCTTTTTTAACATCTGCATTTCTGAATGATTTTTTGTCATAAGAGAGAGTTAATGTGATGTAATAATTAGCTTCTTGCTTGTTCCGACAGAATTGGTTTTGAATTAGTTTTGTTGTGGACAATATTATGGTTAATAAATATGCACCGGTAATATGCAACATTGTGTAATATTTCATTGTTAAATTGTATATTTACTAGTAATTTTGTTGGTGTTTGTTCGATTGGTCTAGGGGTGCAAAAACATTTCACAAAATTGTAAGGGGTATTAGTGCTAAAAAGGTTAAGAAACAATCACAAAGAGCGTCAGGATTTAGGAGGTCCTTGTTGTAGACTTCATTTAGAGTTCATACAAGAAATACAAAATTATCATTAATCAGAACAAAACAGGGCATTGCATGTTAAGTTATTAGTATGATTATCCAATCACTGTTTTCTTCTTTTAAGCAAAATGAATGCATCACCAGATCACTAAAAAATGCAAAGGTGAATTTAAAAAGCAGTGGCTATTTTACCAGCAACGGCATTTTACCCGTAGAGGCTATTTGGCCGTGAGTTATTTGTCATTGGTCAATCTTAATAATGTGTTGAACATGTGACTCTTGGTCATTTCTGATCAGTTAATTTTAATAATCAATTAAAAAAATTTGCACCCCCAGTGTGCACTCCCCCACACTGTACACTCCCTCTCAGTGTATGCTACCTCATACATTCACATACCAGGCCTCCCTCTCCAGTGTACACTGCCTTTCTCTTAGTGCCCTGCCAGCCAAA
Source organism: Trididemnum clinides (assembly GCA_963675345.1). Taxonomy (NCBI): domain Eukaryota; kingdom Metazoa; phylum Chordata; class Ascidiacea; order Aplousobranchia; family Didemnidae; genus Trididemnum; species Trididemnum clinides. The sequence continues at coordinate 12,910,493 of OY776296.1, read as the reverse complement.
ATTCCAACTCAAAACCATTGCATTTCAAGGCAGGTGCATTATCCATGCACCATAGCATCACTTGCTAAATTGCAAGAATTATGGCTATATAAACACACATACATGATCACAGCAAAATAGTCTCCAAGGGTAAAATGCCATCGATATGAAAATAGCCACTTCCAATTAAAAAAAATTAATAAATTCTTGGAAATTATGCTTGTGGTAGAAATGTACCATAGAAGTGTATAGGAATTAAAGACTAATCTATAGACCAACAAAATTATTTAATAGACCTTTTGAGGTGCATTGTTTAACTCAATTTAATTTCAACCAATTGGTGGTTACATTTTTAACTTTACATTGTGTAGCATAAATTTTTGTCTTTTGGTGACTTTTTGTATGCTACTTCTTTAGTTGATATTTTTCCATGTTTTCTAATTCAGCACTTAAATATTTCAGAGTGACTTTTTATATCTCCATGATAACATATTTCAATTGGGTAAACTGGGATAACTTGGGATGCGGGGTACTGACAATTCAGGACAAGTTGATATAAATTCAGTAGTGCTTCACATACTTCAAAGAAACATGCTGACTTTGGCCTTGGCTAATTTGGAATAATTTTTTTGCAACTCTAGCTAGGCTAGTTTCTCTTGACTGCACATGCAATGATGCTTGGCTGATGAAGACTCTAAGTAATGATCTCATCCTGAGTGAAGTGTCAGCAATAAAAATGGGTATGAATCAGGCAGTGGATTGTTATTGATTAGGACAAAATCAATTTGCTAATTAAGCCACCCTGTTATCAAATGAATATCTTTAACTGTCACATTTTTTCTCAATTGCCCTCAATGCTTTTAAGCCTTTTTTTTATCCTTCTCGCAAATTATCGCATCTGTAGGGTTACTTATGTCAGCAAATATGCTCAATTTAAGAATCCATAATTTCAAATCCAAAAATTGCTGAAACATGCAGTATTTCCAAGTGGTAGATAAATATGCAAATGCTCAAAAAAGTGGATAGATTAGGGCTATTAGTTCCAAAGAAGTTTTTAAAATGTTGAAAAGTGGTAATTTTCCCCAAATTATCCCAGTTTACCCTATGAATTTTTATGATTCAGTAATTTTATATTTCAGTAGGCTGTAAATTTTGTAGTTTAGTGTCACCCAAAAACAAATGCTGTCCTGCTATAATATTGGGGATTAAATTTTTTGGCAAATTATCAATTTGTTTCAGCTTAAACTGCACCAGCTGTGTATAAAGACACATGTTTAAAACAGTAATCCAAGCAAGTATGGTACACTTTTAAACAACATGGACATGAAAGATAGTTTCTGTCTCATATGATATCCCTGGAACTAAATTTAGGTAGAGTATAAGCTAAAGCACTTGATTTAATGATGATAAACTAAATCCAAATTTTTGAGCACTTGGCAAGTTGTCGAGCGTACACCCTGCTAAACAAATAAGGCAGTGGCTATTTTGCTGTCATTGGCATTTTACTCTTGGAATTTTATTTTTTTGTTGAACACTTGGAATTGGTCAATTTTGATGACATACAAAAAACGTGGTTCTTGGTTATTTCTTCCCAGTGTACTTTCCTCTTTACATTTACACACTGCCCCTCCTCCCATGGTATGCTGCCTCTGTTGAAGTACCTTGCCTGCAAAGATGCAAGCCCATTACCATTGCATTCAAATGAAGTAGCACTATCCACTACACCACAGTATTATTGGATGCGCTAAAACAAATGTGCTTATGTAAAGATACACAAATTTTCAATGGCAAGACAGATTCCAAGGATAAAATGCCATCTTTGGCAAAGTAGCCACTTCCAACGGATAAATGTTACCTGGTTGCATAAACTAAAATTGTACATCGACAGTTCAAGTGTCTTTAGTGCTAAAGGCAGCATAGGTTTTCCATTATTTTTTAATATCACCAATACTGCTAGTATTGTAGCTAAGTTAGATGAATTTCAAATTCACGATTTTACAGGTAAACATTATTGACTGGCTGCAGCAGATTTGTGCAAGGGTATGCCAGAAACTGATGTTGAAAGACAATTACCAAACCAAGGAGCAACATGGTGGTGCAAGTTACTTGCCAAAGTAGCTGGTGTTCTAGCTGCTATAAGTAAGTGCTAGTGATAGTGTATGTAAATCAGTTGAATGTCATTATTTAATATGCTGCACCTCATCTGGCTATTGATTTTGGTTGTTGTAGTCAAATACTTGTGTTTAACGCTACTTCTGTTACTTGCAACATGAGCAAATTGCTTGGTAGCACTTCAGTGTCATTCAGAGTAGCGAGTCGGACAAACTAAAACTATGAGGTTTGTTTAATTGTTGTTTGTTTCTATTGTTTGAATATATTCTGTAATCAGTAAACACTAATCACATTGGCCTTTAGCACATACAAGTATTTCTGACGTGCTTTCGAAACCTATTGTACCACTGTTGCCTGTGAAAAATATTGACACCAAACATTTTTATGGAATCTTTTCCATAATATTTAATGAAATTTCTTTTACCCATCTGAGTTTTTTCTATAATGTTTAGTACTGCATTTCTACAGAAGTTTTTTAGTTTCGTTAATCGCTTTACTTTGGTTACATTTATTGCATGACAAGTGACAATATTTGCGACATTTTGTCACTAGGTTGTAATTTATATTTATTTAAATAAGCCTTTAGCCATCTTTGTTAATTAAAGAGATAGTACGCAAGCTCTGACTTTGAAATGCAAGCTTTGTTTTATGATGTCGCTTTAGAAATAGCTGTTGGCCTAAAAGCTTTTTGTGATGCACACACTAGTGGTTGTATCATGTCAAGCGGAAAGAGCATGGGTGAGTTCTGCACCATATATACTGTATCTCGAGGAATACGTAATTGGTCACATGGCACTCATGGTGTGATTCTTATTGCTCAATACGTAATTGATCGTGTTCACCCTACCTCCTTCCAGTTAACTCACCACAACCACTGATGAGTGCATTACAAAAAACTTTTGAATGAGCATCTCTTCGCAGCTACATTGGAGTTGTGTACCAACTAGAAATTATTTGCGAAATTTTACTTCATTTCTTGCCCACAATCTTTGTATCAAGGCAATTTGACGCTTTGTTTTATGTGCAAGGTAGTTAAGGTAAAACTGTAGCTGCACCTACCGCTTATTAGATTGATTGATTGGTTCAAAAGTTTGAAGTAGAAAAGCATACTTCGCACTGATCCTTAGAAAATTTTTGCTCGACTACTGAGGTTTAGTCAAATTTGTTCCTCTGTTCATAACTATGGGGTGAAAAGTTAATGTGAAATGTCCAAAGATGAAAACGATGGTAGTCATGCAGTATTGGTGGTTTATTTTTCAAACTGTAGTTGATGCAGTGGTTAGAGCGTCTGCTTCATGGTTTGTCGACCTAGGTTTAATGCCCTTGTCGACGAGTCACACCATAGGTTTTATAAATGATATTCACAGATTTTATGCTTGTTGCTCAGCAACATGAGTAATGTGTATGGACGATATATAAAACTGAATTTACTCGGTCATGATTAAAGAGAATGGAACGGACTGATTACTTAGTCTTTGTTAAGATCAGAGCTACATCATCTCTCGAAGCATTAAGAGTAGAATGCTTAGTTTGCCCTGAATACTTTTAAAACTGCTCTTAGATTTTTAACGGCCATTATTTTGTGCGTTGGCTTGCACTCAAAGCAAATTGGGTTTGATGTAGGCCTAGATTTGGCACATTCTACATTACTTGTAGTGTCTTTAATTAGTATCTGACGCAAGAGGTTGGCTCAGTTTAAACACAAGAACAGTTTACTGACTTGGCAGAATTTCTTTTTTACTTGCTTTTTCAGTTTGTTTTATCTGTGGTGTTGTTGAGTTGACGTCACTTCTGCATCCCGTATGTCTTGGAGCTGGAATAATTATGCTGTAAGTCTTCCTATTGTAATTATCATAATGTTTTTGAAGTGAAGGGAGGAGAGTATTTTCCTAGGTTTTCTTCTGATGCCAAAGAGACTGCAGACTTGAAACAAAATGATATCGCAGTCTTTACAGGACTCCCAAAATTAGTCGTGTGGTGTGCAATTAGTACAATTATTTCTTTATTTGAATCAAGTGTAGAAAATAATGTCATTGCTTGTCTTGAAGTTTTCATGAAAAAAGCACGTTTTTGGATTTGGCTTGAGGTTAGGATCAGATGTACGAGTTACTTAACTACTCTCCACTGATGTATGCCGATAGAGTGTGTAATATCAGTAGATTATTGAAACCTTGGTTAATGATTTTTCAAAACTATGATGGATCACGCGGTCAAAATGTATGAAAAAATAATTCTTTCGTGTAAAATCGTTCGAGTGATTTTGACAAAAGACGTCAATTGATGGTCGTTTTATGCGTTTCTATTCTCAGATCACAGTAAGCAGCTCTTTTATCCTTAGAGCTGCCACTACTCATGACTTGGGAAAATCTGTGCGGTTCCCTAACGTGTTAGGCTCACAGCTTCCCATTGAAGAAATAGTCTGCGACGCCTTGTAGTAGGCTCACAGCATTTTCGCTGAGAGTTTTTATGCCACACAGAATGTATTGCGAGAAGCACCGAATAAACTGTACAGCACGATTTATTTAAACGTTAGTATGAAATTTGTGCGTGACTTGTTGGCTAAATACTTAGCTGACCCACGGCCTACTATAAATACGGCCGTATATGTTACCTTTTGATGCTTAAAATTACCAGGCCGACTTTTCTCTACAGCGAAAAGGCGAGATCGTCGAGTCAACGAGACGTTGGCGAAACGTATGTGCGAGCGACGAAACAAGGTTGCACTTTCGCGCACACACTGTTTAAAATTCATTGTAACGCTCGTGCAAAGCAAACCACGCACTGAGTTACAAAGTAAATCGTGTTTTTTTGGCAGAGCAAATAAGACGAAAATGTCTCCACAATTCAGAATACAAGGTGATAAATAGTGTTTTAACCTTTATATCAAGGTAAAATATGAACAGGTAATAGAAATGCAGACAAGATGGTTAATAAATTACATTAATATTTGTAAATAAACGAGATAACAGAGAATTTAATCAGCAGCTTGTCATCAAAGTAAAACACACTTAAATATTGTCGATTTTAGGAATTTTGACTGATAATTGGTACACTGGGTTCTATTCCCGAGAGGTTCCACTAAAAGAATAGCGGCCACGTTAAAAAAAGATGTAACCGTGAAACTTGTCTGCACAACTGTTTCCACAGGTTACATGCGATCCTAAAAAATACAAATTTCACAAACATTAAGCAAGCAAGCAAAGGTATTCATATGACAATATGTTAACAATCACTAGTACACCAAAGCAATAAAGAAATTAAAAGTTTAAAAATACTGCATTAGCATCTTGACTCTTGTTTTTAAAACTAGCATTCGCAAAGCACAAAAACTATTTAGACCTTTGTTTTTTTTTGAAGCCAGTAATGGCGTCTCTTTCAATGGAATCATTTTTACGTTTTTGTTTGTTATAATAAATGTTTACAATCATTCTAATAGCCAGTTTTAAGGCTACTTCCTGATGAACCTCGCAGGAAAAATTGTGCTGAGGAAGGCATGTTAACAATACGCTGAAACCAGCATCGCGTATGTTTACATTGTCCTGTCGAGTCATAAAGTCATTGAAATAATCCAACAAAGCAAAAGCAGAACATCCAAAATCAGCCAAGGAGGAGGATGGAACAGTCAGATTTCCCTTGGAAAGGTGGTTATAATATGAAATGGTAGAGGAATTTTCCACCATAAATGATGTACATAATTCACACTTTAGTCTATTTAACAGTTTTTTTGCTATGTAGCCAGAAATTGTTACTGCAACTTCTTCACTACCTTTACATAAAGCAATGTTGTCCGTGACAACCTCATCAAATATCTTTAAAAAAGATTCATGAAATTTCTTCATTTCAGAGGTATTGTGGGTATCTTCTAACATCTCTTCTAATACGCCATCTCCTTCTTTTAACAGTGATTTGCATAAAAGAGTTTTTTCGCTATTTAATACCTCTCTTAGGCTTACCAGAAAATTTCCGCCGCTCATTTGGCGATATTGCGAAAATCTTTGCTCAAGTGGATCACTTTGAAATTTAGCTGGAATAACGAACTCGTAACCATCTTGAAGCAGGTCTGTCACTAACTGTGCTTGTGCTTGCAGGGTCAGCACCAGAGACGTAGCAGCCGCCCCCCAAACCCCCCAATTGGGGGGGGGGGGCCCAGGCCAACTTTGGGGGCCCAAGTTAGTCTGAAATTGCTTTTTGGCTACGTGACTATTTTCAGTTCAGCAGACTTGTTTACAACCGATTTAAACTGTAGGAAGAAATTGGCTTGTGACATCATAAGTGAATGCAACGTCATTTTATCTCGCAGAATCTAGAATATTTCGATTGATTTTCTGGTAGAATCTTGAATATTCGATTGACGTAACAATGCCGTTGTTACGCAACAATCATAGAATGGTCTGGAATTCTGTTTGGCTATAAATACCGGGACAATATATATATATATATATATATATACACTGCAGAGTGCAGATAAAGTATTTTATTGACATTGTATAGAATGAAACGTTCAAAAAGTGGTGCTCAAAAGAGAAAAGAAGCAGCCACTGCTCGAGATGCTGTAGCGAAATTGCCCAAGATGACAGATTTTTTCAAGATTACTGAGCAGAGTAGACCTGGCACTAGTACAGAGAGGGATGAAGAAAACTATAGTGTACAAGAAAAAGAAGACTATGACGATCAGCATCAAAGTGATTGTGAATTTCCAGAAAATGTAAGTTGTGATTTACCTGCCAATACGCAACCTTCAATATCAAAAATAACTGAATCTCAATTTACCCCTATCCCTGATGACCCATGTAAATGGCCTGAAAGTATTTCTGATGCTCAACGATGTGATATAGTAAAGCGTGGACCACATGAACTAATAATGAATTTTCCATATAATAACACAACTCCAAGGCGACGTTTTTCCTCCAACCATTATAAACGTGTGTTACCTAATGGTGAAAGTGTTTCACGGTCGTGGCTAGTTTATTGTGGGGAATCAGATCAAGTTTTTTGCTTTTGTTGTAAGCTATTTGGAAAAACACTAAGCCCCTTTTGTAGTGGTATAAATACATGGGAGGGTTTTTCGAAAAAACTGAAAGACCATGAAAACGGCATTTCCCACCAAGAATGCTGCAGTCAATGGATGTTGCTAGCTGAAGGGATAAGAAATTCATCCACTATCGACAAACGCGAGATGAATATTTTTTTCAATGAAAGACGTTTTTGGAGAAATGTTTTAGAGAGACTTATCGACATTGCCTTGTTTCTATCGGAAAGGAATCTTGCTTTTAGAGGATCTGAAGAAGTCTTAGGATCTCCTCACAATGAAAATTTTCTGGGTATATTTGAGCTTTTGGCAAGAAGAGATCCGATCCTAAAAGAGCTTCAAGACAGAATCAAGAATAAAAACACTAAAGATCACTATTTGAGTCCTACCATACAAAATGAACTAATTGAATTGCTAGCGACAGAAGTTGAAAAAGAAAATTTACAGCAATTGAAATTGGCAAAATATTTTTCTATAATTTTGGACTGCACTCCAGATATGTCACATCATGAACAAATGTCTGTCATTCTCCGTTATGTACTATGTAATGAAGAAGCTGCTGTTGTTAAAGAAACATTTTTTGGCTACTTGAGAATAAGTGACAGTACTGGGAAAGGCTTGTTGACGCTTTCTTAGAAAAAGCGACCGAACTGCAACTCGAATTGTCTGATTGTCGAGGTCAGTCATATGATAATGGTGCTAACATGAAAGGAAAACATTCTGGGGTCCAAGCAAGAATGCTAGACATCAATCCCAAAGCTGTTTACGTGCCCTGTGCAAACCATACCCTTAACTTAGTTGTTGTTGACAGTGCTAATTCATCGACGGAAGCATTGACATTTTTTGGAGTACTTACAAGGTTGTATGTGCTGTTTTCTTCCTCTGCTCAGCGTTGGGAAATTTTGAAGAAACATGTGGAGCTGTCCATAAAGTCACAATCTGATACTCGTTGGGAAAGCAGAATTAAATGCATCAAACCTCTTCGATACAATTTAAAAGAGGTGTTGCTGGCACTGAAAGACTTGGAAGCCATTTCCATAGAAAGAAAAGATGGAAGAGCTGCCTCAGAAACAAAATCGTTGATAGCTCATTTATCAAAATGGAGTTTTCTTTTGTCGGTGTTTATTTGGTATGATATCCTATTCCAAGTCAATAAAGCAAGCAAGATTCTTCAATCGTATGGAGTCTCCCTTCATACAATGGAAACGGAAATCCAGGCAACTGAAAAGTTTTTGCAAAACTATCGCACAACGGGTTATGACAGTGCCGCAACATCTGCTGTTGAAATAGCACAGGAATTGGATATTGATCCTTCTTTTCCTCCGTCAAGAAGTGGAAAGAAAAGAAGATTGTTTGATTACCAAGGTGAAGAGGAACAACGAGCTACTCCTGAACTGAAATTTAAAAGCAACTTTTTCTATCCATTAGTAGACCAGGCTATTATGTCAATAAAGGAGCGCTTTAATTTGTTACGTGAGGTTTCTTCCGCCTTTTCGTTTTTGTACACACGAGACAAACTTTTGCTTGTGCAACAAGAAAATGCTCTTCTTACTTGCTGTAAAGAGTTCCAAAAAAAGTTCGGTGACATTGATTCTGATGAAATGAGCGCTGAGCTACAGCGGTTTGTTTTAATTTTACAAAAAAAACGCAATCTCAATACGGCTCAAGACTTTCTGAACTATCTTCTAAAGACTCATTTATTTGAATTGTATCCGAATGTGTACATCGCACTTCGAATCTTACTAACTTGCCCCGTGACTGTTGCCAGCGCTGAAAGAAGCTTCAGCAAATTGAAACTGATCAAAACTTTTAATAGAACGTCTATGACAGACAGTAGACTATCTTCATTAGCCATGTTGTCAATCGAAAATGACTGCGCCCGATCTCTTGATTATGACAATGTCATAACAGCATTTGCGAACAAAAAGGTTCGCTCCAGACTATTTAAATGATACTGTGTTTTTATAACTTTTTCATGTTTTTCAGTGTCATTGCTTTCGTTTCGCAGTGTCTGCATAAATGTCCTACTGAACTCTGGCATCGGTGCCGAATTTTTTATGACTTGCACCTTCGGTATCGGCATGCTTTATTCTGACATTAGCCTGTTTACTTATGTACAAATTGTGGTGTATTTTCTTAATGCAGCTTTTCAATTTTACACCTCTAAAGTGATATGACCTGTGCGCAGAGGCTCTTGCGCTTACTTTGGGGGGGGGCCCGAAGTTGGAGTGCTACGGGACTGGTCAGCACCATAGTTTGAAACGTTTGCTGTGATAAGCATAGTCCACTTCTGGTTTTACTCCAGCTGGAAAACCAGTGAGCAAGCGATTGTAAAAACTCCACTTTTCCATCATCTTTGCAATTGCACTGGCCAGAGGATTAGCAGAAAATCTTGTTTTGGAATTAACAATAGTCCACCACTTATTGATCATAATTACAAAGCTTTGCATATCCTTTCGCTGAGGACAATAACATTTGCAGGCGGCTACTGTTGACTGGTCAAATATCAAATACATGTATAACATTTGCAGGCGGCTATTGTAGAAGTATTATGAAGGTGTTATATCAAAAGCACTTTAAACAAATTTAAAAGCATATATTGTACCTGAAAATCAATAGGGGCCTTAGCTGTAATAGCATAGGGCCCACAGGTAAAGGCCCAATGCTTTCAGGCATCATTTATTCCAAATAATCGCAAAGTCGTCAAGTGGATAAGAGTGCCATTTGTGGTGACATGGCTCGCTTTTGCCTTTGGGAAAAACACATTACAACAGTCTCCTGCTTGCTTGCACTGTGCTAGCAGGGTATACTAAGTCACCCAAAACGCGTCAGAACACAAGTACTGATCTCGCAATAACCGAAAAAGGTTTTCTTATGATCAAAGATTAACAATAAACTATACAAATAGGGAATATAATATGTCCTGCTCGAAATCAGCAATGCGATATATGAAAGAAGCTCTACAACTCAACTCATTTACTCTTTGAAATATTCTTATAGGCGATTCTTCAGAAATTACTTTGATCCATAATCTAGACTACTACCTTACAAATATTTATGTAATTTATTAACCATCTTGTCTGCATTTCTATTACCTGTTCATATTTTACCTTGATATAAAGGTTAAAACACTATTTATCATCTTGTATTCTGAATTGTGGAGACATTTTCGTCTTATTTGCTCTGCCAAAAAAACACGATTTACTTTGTAACTCAGTGCGTGGTTTGCTTTGCACGAGCGTTACAATGAATTTTAAACAGTGTGTGCGCGAAAGTGCAACCTTGTTTCGTCGCTCGCACATACGTTTCGCCAACGTCTCGTTGACTCGACGATCTCGCCTTTTCGCTGTAGAGAAAAGTCGGCCTGGTAATTTTAAGCATCAAAAGGTAACATATACGGCCGTATTTATAGTAGGCCGTGGCTGACCATATTTCATAGCACAAAAACGGGACATTGTATTTATTAAATCAATAGAAACACGATATTTAAACTACTCGCATAAAATTTGCTATAAACAAATTATTTACTCTGTTATTAAAAGCACACTTTCTGAAGATTGCCATTAAAAAGTTAGCGATTTTATTTAAGGATTTTTTCTTTTCATATTATATGATCTGTTTTCCACGGGTATGACCATGAAATGGAGAGAAATCTGAAAAAGGAGCTTTACACCACAGACGAGCTCGACAAATTTTTGTTCGCAAGGTCTTCGGCTCGCCTTCGGAGAATTTCCTAGCGTGCAGCCGCAGTGGTGTAGTGGTATTGTTGCGGGCTTCAGAGCAAAAGGTCTGGAGTTCAAAACTGTATAGAAGTACCGCTGGTATTCGTCAGAAAAGGCATCCGGAATTTAAAGTGCTACGTTGCTCCACTAAAAAGTCTGGTTCGACACCGAGCGTGTAGTGGTAGATATACATACATTGAATCAGCGCGTCTGAGCCAGCGAAACGCGGGAATAATGACGTAAAACCGAAAGGAGAATGAAGAAATTTGAACTATTTGTAGCGGAGATAACAAGCGCGCTACAAGACTATTAACTAATAAAAAACAAAAAGCGTCACTTATTAGCGAAAACGATAATTCCATTTTTTGTCATAGTGACATTTTTTTGTTAAAAAGCGGGATAATATTAAGATATCAATAAAAAGGCGGATAGTCTGCAGTTTTGTACCCCTGATGCTACTACTCTCTTGACTAGCTCAGCCTAAAAACTAACGATAATGAGGTTGAAAATTCACGCACAAAATGTTCCAACTCTAAAGCATTGGCCCAATTATGACAAAACGATAAATCACAATTGCCTCGACCTTTAGGGATTTTGTTCCAGTTCATTTGGCTCATTTCAACTTCACGATTTCAAAACAGCAACAAGAGTAGTTTTTAAACATTGAAAAGTTTTCTGTGACACTTGTTATCAAAATCATAATTAAATCATGAACTTGGCAACATTGACGTTCTTTTGTGAACTAATTATTTAAGTGGAAAGTTTAGGCACTTAATCTTCATCTTTCGGTCAAAGTGTTTGAGCACAGTTGTCTAAATTCTCGAGGGACAAGCTGTAAAAACCTGAAAGTCTGAGCAGACCTTTAAAAAGCCGATCTGGTGCTGGCGGCAACGTTTTGAGCTCCAAACCATTGGCGAAAAAGAGGAATTTTATTGAAAAGGTTGTTGCGCCGTTTTTCGAGTTGGATAATGTATTTTGAAGGTCATCTTGAAATGGAATTGTTTGCCATTTTTGCTGGAACACACAACAGTGCAACCTTTTGGGCCTCTAAATCTATCCCAGGTTGGATCTGTAGATGCCCGCTGTCAATGCTACTAAATCTTTACATGAGTAATAGGCTGGAGTTTGGACTTGGTGCTGCACTGATGAAAATTATAAAGCTGAAAGAATACAGAACTTTCTTACTAACTTGTATTATTTGGTATCACTTTGCTGATATGATTAAACAGTAGAACTAGGCGCAGTATTCATGCCAAGTTGTGGGGTACCCTAAGTAAGCAAATAGCACCCCGGTTTGGAACCAATGCTATAGTGCATAAAGGAAAAAGTAGAGGAGAATGATTTCAAGAGTCGATCTCTGAAAAAAAGGTCTTCAAGTTTGCTTTCTGACGAAATAGAAAAACAGTCACTTTGAAAAAGTTTATCTCCAAAATAGAAAAAAGTTGTATAACTTTGTTTTGAGACGAAAACAACTATTTTCACTATTTAAAAGTTGATTGAAAAAATAAGTATTCAAGATGATTTTAAAAAAACGTCTTCTACTGTGTGGCTACCGGTGTTTTTTTTCGTGGAAACCGCGTCCAATCGGCATTTCGGTACAACAGGGATGTGTTACATTTCTACTACAACCACTGGAATCTAGAAGACAGTTGCAGTTGAATTGTAATAGCACAAAATAAAGCAGGACCACTCCAATGATGAACTCTCGACTTGACGCGTGTAAATCGGCGCTAATTTGCGTTGACCTAATTAAATTGCCTTTTTTCATGTAATATCTATCTTTGCATTACTTATATTTTAGCTTGATATCGTTCACCCTGATCATGTTTGAAGCTCCTATTTGCTGCATGTACTGGGAAGCAACTAAAGCGATTACTACTTGGATTAATGAAAGACGATATTGGCAAAAAGGAATCCTTTATTTAGGGTATGAGCTGAAAGAATTGTGTTAAAGTTTTGCTAGCATTATGAATGTTGAGTACAAGAGACCACTTGTATGAGACGTAACTTCATCTGTGATTTTTTACGCCATATTGCTCTTCAAGTGGAAGAAAAGCCTTCTTTTCGTGGCAAACCTAAAAGTTGACTGTTTTGTTTTCTGGTGAAAATCATTGATTTTGTTTTAGAATGTCAATAATTCCTGTAGCTATGTGCCCGGGTGTAACCTCAATTCTTGGCTGCATTTGTCCGTTTGCTGTTGGTGTTATTTACGGATTAATGTCTCTAGGACAAAAGTAAGTAATGGTTTTTGGTTGTCAATGTCAGTGCTAGAAACACCGGTATCCCATCTTTTGACCACAGAGAGTTAGGTGCTGGCTTTGAAATTGTTGTGATGGGGTTTAAATTAATAAAAACAAGTTTCTTTTTAAAGTCTTCCGGTGCAGTAAGGTTCAAATCTTCGAAACAAGTGATGTTTACCAATAGTAAATGACATGAAAATATCTGTGATATAATGGTAATGTTGTTGTTGTTGTGATTGCCCCTCCTCTTCCTCAGGATGGAGGTACGGCACGAACAGCAATTCAGGTTCATGCTTAATTGAAATTAGGCTAGGAGAAATGTAATCGTTTCTAATTTCGTAACGAATTGTCTCAAGTTGGGAACTCCGTGAAAGCATCCTGGCATTCGGCAAGAAGTGCACTTGACTGTTGAATGGCTTCATTACTCCAGTAAGAAATCTGGTTCGAAAGTAATGCGTAGTGATGGACGTACCCTAAGCCTGCAAGAAAGGGGAACGAAGGACGTTGATGTCCGAAAGATTGAAATGTCTGTTCCGGTGTGTATGCTCAAGTTGTTCCGCCGAAGCTTGCGCCATTCTGCAAGCTCTTTGCTGGTCTAGGCAGTACCAACAAGCCTGCCACTTCTCTCCTCCCATCTGAATCCGGTTATGTCCTCCCCACCCTGTCCTCTCCTCCATCTTTCCTTTTACCGCAATCTCTCTAGCAAGAACTGTCTTCTCTCTCCTGTTCTATTATGCTACAATGGGTCCCCGGACACTCGCTTTTTCCGGGAAACGACGCGGCTGATGAGCTGGCTAGACGGGGAGTGCTACTTGTGCCCTATGCAATCCCTTGTGGTGTCTTTCCTCTTATCTCTCGTATCCACTCTTCTCATTTCTTGGATAGCAAGCATAACTGTCTCATCTAAATTTTTTCCCACTCAGGTTTCCTCGATTTCCATCGAGGAACTTGTGCTCCCTCATCACGCTTGCTGTGTTTTCTTTCGCTGCAACGGACACAGCCTTCTGTTAAGCTCTTACCTCTCTAGGATTGGCAGAATCTAGAATTCTTCCTGCAGCGCCTGTGGACACTCGTCCCAGGACACCTCTTATCTCATTCTGCACTGTCCAGCTACAGACTCTTTGCGCCGCTCACTCTTTGGCGACTCTCTGTCTCTACGACCTTTGGTCCAAGCCCTCGGGAGTTTCCCGGCTTCTGGGGCTCCATGGTCTACCGCCATGCCCCTATCCTTCGGAAGGGGTCGGGCAACTACAACAAAGCGCTGAAAAAGGAGATAAAATGTACCTTGCACTTTCTCTTCGTTGTTTAGATGCTAGGGCTTCGTAAGCTTTAAAACAAAATATTCTCCTCAGGTGTGTTATATTATATACAATGGGCATTGTTTTTCCCACTTGCAATGCTCTGTAATTGGTGTTGTGCCAGACCCTAGATGCGATCTGGCACTTTGTGTAGAAAGCGGTGGCCACGTGTATTGAGCTTTGGAGCTTTAAATTGCCCGAAGCCACCACAAAAGATCTATCGTAACTTTTTCCAATCAAGTGTTAGTAAACAGACGATGTTATGCTTTAGAGCTGATCGGGATGAAATGCTTTTGAATGCAAGAAATATACCAATGCAATCTCTGTAAATATCGAGATTTACCTCGACAAAGGTGCAATATCAAGATATCTTCCAATTTGTTCTAAATAAGCCGAAAAAGAAGCATATCCGTGATATTTATTGCAGTGTGCAAGTTTAGATCTTGCCATTCACAAATTTGTCTCGTGTTATTGAAGCTATCTTTTTCTCGCTACACGCAGAATTTTGTTTTGTTTATGTTACAGGCAATTCAGTGTCAGTGGTTAGACCATGGGTCATCAACCCGGTGCCCGCGAGCGCTTGGTTTCCTGTGAAATCGCCCGCCTGCCTCTTCTAGAATTATTTCAGTAGTTCCCAAAATGGGCCTTGTAAAAAAAGGCGATCAGGCCGAAATAGGGTCCTAGCTATTGAAGGCCCAAAATTTTTTCCAAGCGGTTAGGCGGTAAGAATCACGAAAAAATGGTTGTCACAATCAATTTGGCGGGTGGACATGTGTTGCTAATGGTCCAATGCTTCAGCAGACTTCAAAAAAACGTCTTCACTTTCGATTTCGTTTAGATCTAAAAATTTCAAACTTATCGCCCTTCGCATCAATCAACACCCAGGAAGTAGCTTGCGCATCCAAAAGGTTGATGACCCCGGGTTTAGACAATGTATAAGGCGTAAAGCTTGTAAGCATGTTGCTATTTAAACGCAATCAGTATTTATGATCAACGTGGTGGTTACTTATTCAATTTATCGTTTTTGCACAAGCGCACTCTGAATAGAATTTAGATTAGCTTCATTGAATCCGAGAAGAATAATGGCTGCTGAGCATTTCTGCGCTTGTGATTGTAAACATGGTACAGTAAATTTATGAAATGTAACTGTAATTAATTTGTAGATTCATTTCCAACCTAAAATTCAATTGCTCAGCGTAGTGAAAAAGCTTGTTACCTCACTAGATTGTAATTTTTTGAATGTTATCATGTGTTGTATTTTCCTAAATCGTGGTTATTTAATGGATTAATTTTTGAAATGTTAAAGCACGACCACGTTTAAGATCATTTTTTTGTTTGGCTGGTACTGCACTTAATTTACTCTGTGCAACACTTTTCAGTAGAATTCGCCTATATTGATATCTCGAGGGAATTGCATAAAAGTCAGTGTCTATAATCTGAAAAGAAATAGAAAATTAGAATTAAACAATGTAACTGTGTCACACTGGCAAGAATTACGCAAGCAAGATCATAAAAAGTAACAGGCGATTGCACTGAAACACAGTACGGACGCTGTTAATCGAAGCTATTCCTTGCACGCGCTTTTTTGTTGTGATTTCTTCACCAGCAGATAAAAAGTCATTTTTTGTCATATCTTTCGGATGCTTGCTTGCGATGTATAATTTGTTTTTGCGTTCATGTGTCTCGAGCGGCGTTAAAGTAGAGTGGTGTCACGCAAATTGTAAAGACAATACCCCAAGTGTAAACAAAAAAATTCTTTTAGGGGTTTCAAAAAGTGTCGCTATAGGCGAATTTTACTACATGTGTCTTTGTTTTCTGCAATATTTCAGTTTTGTTTTCCTACCATTGCTCTTGTGAAATGTTCGCAGATATATTAGTCTTCAAATATTAACATTTGTCTGCAGGGATGTGTGGGAACTAAATCACTGTTAACAGGTTCTGGTTCTTGCTCGTGGAAAAAACAATTTGTAAAAAAGAACTTTTTATGCTTGTCGAAGAAAACGCGGTTGAACTGTTCACGGCTTCCAATGATTACTTTGTGCGGATGTCAGTTTACAGTTCGACTTTATAGAATTATGTAGTTGCCATAAAAGTTTCCTAAAACAATCTACTTTTTCGTTCAACGTGTGCATTGAATACAAACCAATTGTTTGCATCTGTAATAAAATTATAGCTTAGTTATGAGCTCCTTATGTTTCAAAGATACTTAAGAACGTTGAAACTACCTACCCTATTTTTTTCTTTAACCCTCAAATTCAAAACAATTGTTAGGACATTTATTAATGCAAACAATTGTTAGGACATTTTTTAAACTTTTATGATGCTATTGTACCGTTTTTGAAAACTTGTGTGCAAATTAGTGAAAGCTTGAATAAAACATCACCTAAAAAATTTGATCAAAGCTTGTGTGTGTGTGTCTCAACGGTTCGTTTTGCAAGGGAGCAGCAGTAACGTCAACATAAGTACGATGTACCGCTAGGATTTTTTCAGTTTTTGAGAATGGTACTTGACAAAACTGCTGGGCGAAGAGTGTGAACCATCATTGGCTGTTTGGAGATCACGATAAAAATCTCGAAACCTGTTACTTCAGCGTGGTACCAGTTTAAATCTGAATAACCGAAAAGGAGTAATCTTGACGAAAGGGAGTTGTTGGGTAAACGCTCTATTAATTTACCTACTCCCAAGCGAGTGCGGACTTACCGTCCAAAATATAGCGATACAATTCGCTTTCTCGTGAATGGAGGATAAATATGGCAAATAAAACAAATACCTAAAAGGTCTAAGTCAATCGGTTCTAACCTCTCAGAGTGCATTCCTTCCTTACACGTTTCGAAATACATGAAACAGCAAAACTCTTTTGTATCATATGTTTTTTGAGTCATCGAACAAAATAAGCTACACTTTAAAATAGGCAGAATAAAACTTGATTGGTGTGTAATAATCGCCTGTTTGTACAAGGATGCCGAAACGGAGAAAGGCAAAAAGAGTTGAATTTTAAAGTTGTTAAAAACTATTGTCATTTGAAAAAATTCTGCAAAATTGTGGTGGAGTGGCTTTTATAGATTTATTGGATTATGGACATTTTTTATCCTTTACATATTTCTTTGTAGCGAGAAGTAATTTTTTATTTTTGGGAAACTGAACTTTTTACTAGCGCCTCAAGTAGTCTTCGAAGAAATTGTTTCTATATGAAGTAAAACTTTTTTTTTTAAGCTTGCCGCCATTTGTTAGGATCTGTTGTCGCCCCTGTGTCTGTGGGTAACTGAATACATTAAGGCATCATTTTGTTGGACAGCTAAGCAAAGCAATTGCATGATATAATCCTGAAAGACAAGTGCTATATTTGATGCAGAAAAACAAATAAATTTGAAACTCTTCATTTGCAAACCATGAAAAGAAAAAATTCGTCTCCTGTTGAGAACCACTGGTATAAGTGCTAAAACAATTTAGGCGATCCCTACGCCTGGTCGCTGGTTACAACTTTGGTTTGACTGGGGGTGCTGCCTAAGGCCACCCATAAAAATCCTTGGCGTGGAACACCACAACTTTAGATTAACCGAACAAGATTGAAAACAGAAATTTATCAAACATAATTAAAATAAATGTAGCTAACAGCAGTACACCAAGAGTTGGAAAAAACTTTTTTTCTAATATTGACAGCTCACGTTTTGGTTTCAAACTATGGCTTGAGCCAACAAGGACGTAGGCAGGGGGGGCGTGGTCCCCCTCATTTGTGGTGTTTTTCGTAGGTGTGCATGCTATTTTTACGATGGAATGTAATACCATTGATGTTAACTTTTATGCTTTGTCTCATTCTCGACTTTAGGTTGTGAAATTCATCACTTTGAAATCTGTAAATATTTTTGTTTATGATTTATAAACTGGACGTAAAATGGCTGCCCTCAATTCCAAAACCTGGCTACGTCTATGTGAGCCAATTAAAATAGTATGTATTAGTGATCGCTTTTTTTTTAGGTCTATAGGTAATTGAAAATTTTTAAAGATTAATCTTTAACAGGTCGAAGTATTTTTCAGACACTAAAGGTCAAAGTGGGTCGTTTTGACCCATGGCTTTTTATGCTAATTATGAATTTAATGGCATTCGTCAATCAAATATTTTTGTTGAAAAAAATGTTTTTATCAAGCATTGCAAGAAAAAAATAATTCATCATAATGAACTGAAGCCACTTTTGCCTGGTAGAAAAAACACAGATAAACAGAAACGAAAAACAAGGATCAAGCCGTTCTAACTAGTTTTTTTCACAGTAGGTTTCATGTTTTATTCAACATAGTCTTTGCCAGTTGGTGGTTCCTAGTTTACTTGCAGATTGGTTGGGCACATTTTAAACAGCATGTCTTTGTCTTTCTATTTTTTTCCACTCAGAATGCGCATCGAACCCTTCGTGCATTTTTGGGGACACCTCCGTCTTGATGTATAGAGACTAATGCAACATTGATTCCCAAACTTGAAGCACAAGTCCCAACAGTCTTTTGCAAATCGTTCTGTATTCCACTTCTGTTTTGAAAGCGTGTTTCAAAGTTGCTGCCTCAAAAGCTCTTTTCCAAGAGATCTTAAAGATTCTCTTCGTGATTGTAGGGCATGTTTTTCTTTGTTACAGATGTATATCACAAAGGAATTCAAGCAAACTTTGTTGATGAGAGAATAGAACAAAGACATCGATCAGCGGTTCGTGCGTCTGGAGCAAGATGTAGCCGTGCATTTTTGTCAGCGGTGTCCACACCATTGTAGAACGTCACAAATGAAGGTTTATGCTTGTCTCCAGTCGTTTCATCAGTGCTTGCATCCGAATGAATCGTGGACAGCATAATAACTGCCCTTTTTCGTTTCGATACATAAGAAAGCATCATCATATCTTCTGAACGGTAACTTGAGGTGAGAACTTCTCAATCTTTTTTCGGTCTCATTTCTGGTGAAATGTCCGGTTAGTTTTTCTTCATTGTTCCAACGAGATTTATTTTGTTTTCTAAGAAATCTTCAGCCAATGGGATACTTGTATACCAATCATTATCTGTTGTCAAGTTTCGGCCCGTGCCAAAGATTGGTGCAGTCAGACGCAGCGTAACGTCATGTGGTCCATTGAAAAGCTGGAATGGACTATTGGATTGTTTTCCAGCGTACACTTCCACGTTGCATATGTAATTAGTTTCGGCATCATCACATGGACACTGTAGCTTTATACCATATTCAGCTGGTTTCCTTGGCATGTATTGAACAAACCTACACCTGCATCTAAATGCTTCTAGAACTTTGTAGAGAGTCAAATGCTCTGTAGGGCTGTATATCTGACGAAAAGCTGCTACCGCGCTTACAAAAAATATTTCGAATTGAGGCCAGACGATCGATTGACCGCCGCTCTTCCTTTGTGGCACTATCATCGAAACGCATTTGACGCAAAAGGAATTTGAAGCGTTTATAAGACATTACAGATTGTAACTAGTTCATTCCAATCCCATCGGGATTCTAAAGATCTTGAATATCATGACGAGACGCTAGCTGTGCGCTAGAGATTACTCCAATTCCCAAAACAGCCAAAACTTCTGAATTAGTTGTTTTAGCAGCATCGCACTTGGAACCATATTGTTCGTTGATTTCCTCAATTTTTCGATTTGTATGATCAATAATTTTGGTTATCAAAGATAAAGGCTTAAACTAGATGAATATGTCTAAAGAAGTTATACAATTTCTTGCTACACCAATCGGACCTGGCTTTTCTGTTACTACATGTATGTTTTTGGCACCACGTCGTACATTAGTATGAAGAGAGGTTTCCTTCTACTCAACTCCTGACTTCGCAGGTAGTAAAATACCTTCTTCAGAATCTCCATTAGCATCAGTTTCACTGTTATCATCAGAAAGAGATAACTCAGACTCGTAGTCATGGGAATTTTCCTCAATTAGTTCTTCTTCGAAATCAAAATTACCAAATTTATTCTTAAAATCAGATAGGTGAATAATTTTCCAATGTTTCTAGTGCACGTTTTGACGCCATTTTCAAACCTAAAAATTTAAAACACAAAGAGAAATTACAGTAATATTAAGAGTCGAAATGGGTCAATATGATCCAATAGACAACTAAATCCTAGCTCATCCGAAAACAACCGACTGAAAAAACTTTTCAACGTTACCACCAGCTTATCCCTGCAAAAGAGGAAGCTTTCAGAAAGGATCAAAAATTTCAAAAAACAGTGAAAAAGTTAGGGCCAAAACTTTATTTTCGTGGGTCAAAAAGACCCACTTCGACCTGTCCATGGTAAAGCTTTTCCGCATTTTCACGTTACATGATGTCAAAAGTCGGTTCCAATTGGTCAACTGTGAGGGGCTCAGAAATAAAGCAATTGTTTGATATAACCTATACTTGGCTTATTTTTTACCACTGTCAGATGACGAATGGAGTCACATAAGATTTTTCAGTTTGAAATGAGTGTAAACTCAATGCATGAAGGTGTGTGTTATTCCACAAGGTCATTCGGGCTATGTTTGTCGTCAATTAAAAAGAATTAGGTCAAAAACAGTTGTATCGGTAAACATAACAGGGTTGCAAGCAATGTGGCAGATATGTTTGAGTCACAAATTCAAAAATTGAAAAATTAAAGAACTAGAAAAAAATGTTTCCAAGCAAAGAGATCACCCACAAAGATGTAGTTCTGACATTAGCTTAATAGCAAATGATATAGGTTGATATAGTTATAAATCATTTATTGAAATACTTTTAGTGTAATCTTTAGATTTAATCCTGATATTGTGTATCTTGCCTGCGATGTAAAGTTGTCAAACTTTTGATAACTCATTAGAACTAATGATATTGCCAAAGCATCACATTTGAACAGGGTTTCCCAGACAGGGGTGCGAGGCAGCATCTTAGGGGGTGTGAGATGGCCTTTCAGTTTTTTGTGTTGCATTATTGTACTGTCATTTTCAGCTCATGCTGTGCTAATTGTTCTATACGTGCTGTGTTTACTCATGGAATGCTTAATTAGCGGCTTACGACCAAACCCGAGATGATGCTGATGCCCGAAAAAAAGGCCAACACCTGCGATTCCAGCCGTGAATTCGATTTCTAGCAAACCATGTTCGAACAGTGGCACATGATCCTTGCACGGCCCTCAGAAAATGATATCACAGGCCACGTTTGGCCCGCGGGCAGCATGAGCTTGTCTCGGAGACCGCGAGTTTGGCATCCCTGCTGTAACGGGTGCGAAAACATGTTAAAATATTTTTGGGTGAGCTAAACTTCGCAATCTAAGCTTTATTAAACTAAAAATAAGGCATATGTCTGTAAAACATAAAATAACAATTCTTTACTTAACCAGCTACTTGACAAAACATAATCTTATAGAAACTAGGTAACAAAACTCAGCAGCAACGCAGTTGCTCTAATTGCACGCGCAGAATGCAAAAGGTCACCGCTGAAGGCAAACTGCGCGCTTCAACGCGGTAGCACTTCATTCTCCCCCACAAGCAAAAACAGCCCAGCACCAAACAATAGCAACAAATGATATAATCACATATAAGGCACGGCACCATATCGGTTTACTGGTTTCCGTGCCCGTGTTGAACGGCGCGGCAAAATGACATCGCCCTCATCAACAGCTTCACCACCGGCAGGGCCTTCACATGATTCATCCGCTGGGCCCTCGAGAACAGAGTCAACATTTACCTCGGGGTCATTTTCAACAGGTGTTTCTGAGCCAGGAACATCAGTTTCTATACCTTGCTCCTTTTCAACAGGTTTTTCTGAGCCAGGAACATCAGTTTCCACACCCTGCTCCTCACAACACGGAGCCGAATCCCTTATGAAAACAGAGGTTTCCCGACCATTGTTAAGGCGAACACGAGCGTAAGTAGGATTGAGCTCTAGAAGTTGAGCTTCGTCAACAAACGGATCCCCTTTGTTGCGAACATGTCGTTTAACATAAATGGGGCCCGGTTTCAACCAACTTGGCAGCAACATACCACTTACAGAACGGCGAGTATGACGAAACATACGCTCATGAGGTGTGCAATTAATAGACGAACAAAGCAATGATCGAATACCATGCAAGGCATCAGTCATGACCAGCTCCCAATGCGTTACAGGCAACTTGCGAGATTTTAATCCCCCCAGAATAACCTTCCAAATTATGTCATTATACTTTTCGCACTGGCCGTTACCACTTGGATTATAACTAGTAGTTTGGCTGGTAGCCACACCATGCGACAATAACCATGATTTAAGTTCATAAGATTGAAAAGATGACAAACGGTCTGAGTGAATGAACGCGCATGTACCAAAAATAGAAAACAATTGAGTTAAACAGTTAATTACAGTAAGGGGTGTCATGTCACTACATGGGAATGCGAACGGAAATTGTGTATATTCATCAATAAAAGTTAGAAAATAACGATTTTTTGTCGTGCTAGGCAGCGGGCCCTTAAAGTCTAGATTAAGTCTTTCAAAAGGCTGAGTTGATTTGATCAAGCAGCTTCCTTGTGATTGCACGAACTGAGGTTTTATTTTTTGGCATTCTCTGCATTCAGATGTCATTTGTCGAATCTCCGATAGTGAATAAGGAAGGTTCTTGCTTTGCAAGAAATGCGCCATTCTTGTAACTCCAGGATGACAAAGAGAAACATGCAACTCTTTCAAATGTGAAGTGCCAATGGTTCCACAAAATGCACGGGAGAAGGTATCTGGCCCAATCATTTTCTTTCCAGGTCGATGAAGGATTGTAAAATGAAATGAAGATAAATCCATTCTCCATCTCATGATTTTTTCATTTTTAATTTTGCTTGCGTGATGACGATCAAACATAAAGGAAACACTCTTTTGGTCTGCACGAGTGTAAAGTGTCGTCCAATTAAAAGATGTCTCCATTTTCTAAGCGCCTCTACTGCAGCGTACGCTTCTTTTTCCACTGAAGAGTGTCGTTGCTCTGCCGGGGACAAAGTTCTTGAGTGAAATGCGATTGGGCGGCCTTCTTGATTTAAGGTGCCTACAATAGCGAAATCGGAAGCATCGGTTTCAACAGTCAACGGTAAAGTATTGTCAATAGGATGGAGAGCAGCCGATGCCAAAGCTTGTTTTGAAACATCAAACGCGAACAGGGCATCACTCGACAAAGGTAAAGTAGATTTAATCAATGGTCGGATTTTGTCGGAGTAAGACGATATCCATCTGGCGTAATACGCAAACAGTCCAATCAAACGTTGTAGTTCTTTGTTTGTTATTGGCGCACGCATTTCCAGCAGTGACCGCACTCTTTCAGGGTCCGGCTTTAGTGATTGATGTGCCACCTTGTATCCCAAAATCGAAATTTCTTTCTGAGAAAATTGAGTTTTCTTTTCATTGATAGTAAGGTTCCATGCTGCTACCGCATCATTAAATGCCTTTAGGTTGGAGTCATGCTCTTCCTGATCTTCGCCAGCGATAGTGATATCGTCCAAGTAAGGAAAGCAACCACGTAAATTATTCTCAGTCACAAAAGCGTTGGTTGCTCTTTGAAACTCGGGTACGGCATTTGTAAGTCCGAAAGGAAGTCTGCGCCACTAATATAATTCTTGACCTGCTTGAAAAGCAGTAAATTCTCGATCTCTTGGATTTAATTCAATCTGATAGTAAGCAGATTTTAAATCTACGGTGGTAAACACCTTATATTTGGAAAGTTCTGAAACAATGTCCTCTATTTGAGGAAGTGGATAAGCATCAAGTGATGTGTAGCGGTTAATAGTTCTGCTGTAGTCTATCACCATTTGACGTTTCCCACTTTGTTCATTCTTTACCACCACAACTTGCGCCCTCCATGGAGAATTACTGGGTTCAATTAGGTCTTCCTTTAAAAGTCGTTTCGTTTCTTCGTGAATAAATTCAGCATCATCTTTCGAAAATCTTCTGGGCTTGTCAGCAATAGATTTGCAATCTTTGCTCAGATGACAAAACAGCTTCGGATACGGCACACACATTTTCGCAAGTCCATTTAGCGTAAGTGCCGGACGACTGCCATCAAAGCTAAAGGTGACTTTTGAATGCTCTTGAAAAATCTTCTCACCAATGATAACATCAGTAGCTAAGTTATTTAAAACATGGAAAACAACATTTGGGTATTCGTTGTTGGCAATGTTCAACTTGGCTATGCATTGTCCTTGGATCGGCATTTTGACAGAAGTTTCGGCAAGAGTCACTTCACCTATTTTGTCGTATATTTTAAGGGTGTGTGCTTTAGCAAATCTTTTGTCGATATAACAGTCTGAAGATCCGGTATCCATAAGTGATCTAGTTTTAACACCTTTAAGTTTTACATCAAACAAAACTTTATTTGAATTTTGTACAACCGAAGCAGAAATTGGAGCTAAAGTGGCCCCACTAATTGCATTTGATGTATGATCACGATTTCCGTTCGCATTCCCATGTAGTGACATGACACCCCTTGGAGTAAAATAAATGTGAGCTCCTTTGAGGAAATTTTAGGGAGAGCTTTTGAAAGGGGGGCATAATTGAGGCTATCAATCCAGTCATACAAAGACCTTGTTTTTAAAGAAACCGAAGTTTTTCCGAAACCAAAAGTATTTTAATTAAAATTTAGATAAAGATTTTTGTATTATGGAAAAAAGCTTTCTATCAAAACAAATATTTAAAAAGGGCATAAAAAATGGTTCAAGCTATTTTATTCTAGGTTACAGCAGACGTTACTCAAAGCTTGAATTTTAATTTTTTTGTTTTGCAGGTAATTTTTGTGACTGAAGCAAGTTTGATTCATCAAAAACGCTTGCAATGTATGCCTCAAACTGAGATAAAAACAATTCAAGGTCAATTTATTCTGCAGTTTAGAATGGTGGATCTTTCTTCTTTTGTTTTTAGTAAGTTAAAGAAACAACAGTGAACTATTAAGTAAATCTGAAAAACAAACCCACTCTCATTAGCAAATTTAAAGAAGTAACTTTGTGCTATGCCTCCTCCTTTGGCCTTAACAATAGAGCAAAACAAATTCATTCCAATTTGCGTCGTTTGGAGATCTCAAAAGAAAGGAGCTCACATTTATTTTACTCCAAAAACTCCCAGTTTTGACATAATTTGTAGTGTTTGTTTAAATAGGATTTTCACCTTAATTTTACCCATAAAACATCTTTTTGTGAAACATTTCTGAGTGATTTCTGAAAAAGATCTCTACGTTAGTGTTTTTTATGCTCCCTTTTTTTTCTTTACAAAAGACTTGGTTTATTAGAAAACCAGTGCAGTACATATATTGTGAATCATTGGATAAATACGATTCAGTAAGCTAATATTCGAGAGGGTATGTTGATAGATTTATCCAGAATTTGCAATTACCGTTAATTATGTTGATGATGCACTTGCGTACATTAAGTTTAATTGATGCTTATCGAAATTAGACTAATTATATGGCTAAAAGGAGGGGGCTTGGGGGCTGCATACCCCCAATATATTTTGGTCATCATTAGGAAAAATCGAGAAGTTCTAGCTTTGAGATTACCCGCGATTAGTCAAAGCGCGTGCAAATTTCAACTAGTAAAAATCTTTTTCAAAGTAGGTCGCTGGTGCGTTGGAGAGCATTTTAATAACCGAGCCTATAACGATCGTTGGAACTGCTGCTGATACATCGTGATGTCACTTACGAGATTATTTGAGTTAGTTTCGCTTTCCGTGCCACCAGCATAAAGCAAAGTGGCGAAAACCTATTTGGATGAACCTTGTATCTTCAGATACAGGCAGTAGGCAATTGGGCTAGCAATTAGGCTTGAGCGTGTTGATTAACGGTTGGCCAACGAAGGATATGGGGCTTTGCTGAGTTAAGTGTGAAAATCTTACAATAGGCTACTAAAAAATGAGCAATGCGCTAAGCAAAAACGACAGTTATTTACTGATCAAAACAGAGGAAGGAATTAGAGGTGTTGGTGGTTTTACAGTACTGCTGCGCTATATTTTGACCAAGTGTCGTTATTGAGATAATTTATTTTATGATATTAATAAATTTATTGTCAGACTTCAAGGTAATGAGACACGTGATCCACAGTCTTCAAATGCGGACTATATTGTCCAAAATACTCTCGAAAAGCCTTGTCCTAGAACAGAGCAACAAGTGCCATTTTATTCCCGTAACGAACATAAACTTTTTCCGCCTAGGCAAAAGCAAATTGTATTAGATGCAAAAAAAAAGGCAGTAGGAGAGGTCATTTTAATAGAACATTTCAAGCCTACTGAAAGAAAACTTACGCATTGGTTTGCTCCAATGCAGAACAAGACAAAGCATTTTGTTCAGTTTGCGAAGCCACAAGAAGGAAAAAAACCCAAACAAAGGTGTTACCACATCACAGGCTACGTGACACTTTGAAAGCATTTGTTTGTGAGGGATTCAATAATTGGAAAAAGGCGATGTCTGCGTTTGATCGCCATGAAAAATCAGAATTACATCGGCCTGTACCTCAGCTAATACCCAACCAAAGAACCGAAACTGTCCTCGAACTGTCACACAAACAGAAAATGGAAGTAATGAAAGAAAACAGAGTGGCTTTGGAAAAAATTTTCACCAGTAGCTTTGGAAAAAAGTTTGAGATTTCTCGGATGCCAAGGTTTGGAAATAAGAGGGAAAGAAGAAGCTAGTCTAATCTAGCGATGTTGTTACAAAAGCGAATGGAAGATGTGGCGGAGTTAAAGCAATGGCTTAAACAAAAAGAAATAATAAAGTGCTTATCTCTTGCGATAACTAATGAAATTTAAAATGATTTTGGCCGTGGTGTTTTAATTAAGCCGCAACAAGACATTTAAAAGCAAAATATTTCGCCATTATTTTGGACGAAACTTTGGGCGTATCAGGTAAAGAACTGATAAGTATTTGTTTCCGTATCACTATGGACAATTTAGATGTGCAAGAGGTATCCTGTGGCTTCTATGAAACTATGTCAACCAAAAGTGAAGAGCCACTTGAAATCGCAAAAGATGTCCTTTCCAGATTTCAGCAACCAACTGATAAATGTAGAGACTAGTGCTAATATGGTGTTGCCAATTTCTGCTGACACGTTAACGGATTGCGTATGAGGTTGATTCATAAAGAGAGTCGAGCTATTTACGTTTATTGAAGAGCGCACAAACTCAATCCAGTTGTTTAGAATGCTATAAAAAATAGCAATGACGTGAGAAATGTGATGGTACTATTACAAAGCCTTATTGGTTTTATTCGTGGCTCTCCTAAAAGATTGTCGTGGTTTTACCAGTTTCACGCAGTCGAAGGTAACCATCAGCTTGTGTCGTTGAGGCTATTTTGCCCCACTCGCTGCATTATGCGACCAATAAGCCATTAGTCGTGACTATATGCCGATTACCTGTGGCAGCAAGAAGTTGACGAGCAACTACTAGCAGATTCTGGAGTAAAAGCCAGTGGTTTTTTGTTTATAATGCAAAAGTTGAACACTTATTTTTATGTTGAAGTGTTGCGGATGATTTTTAGCGTCGTTGAAAGCGCTAGCGCGCAGTTGCACAATGCTCAGCTTAATTTTTGCAAAGCTCAGGACATTATTGCTAGCACAAAAGCTTTTATCACTAGCGCAAGGAAGGATGCAAGATTTGATGGTGTATGGAGTGAAATTTTGAGTGCTACAGAAAGGAAACGATGTTATTGATGATCAAGAATTGTCAAGACCACGAAATGTTCTCCAACGGTTTCATGAATCGTGAAATGCCTTGTTTCGTACAGAGGCCAAAGATAATTATAGACAGTTTTATTACGAAGGGCTGGATTCCGTAATTTCTGGGTTAAGTATACGTTTTGAGCCAGATGCTACAGCTGTTCATTTAGCACATATAGAAAACTTTCTAGTTGACAAACATAAAGATTCTGACTATATTGCTCGCGCTTACAAAGTTGTTGTTAATGGGCCACAATTGACTTTTATAGAGATCTACTCATTGACGGAGCAATGTCAACAGGAGCAACCGTTGGAGAGCTTCGATGATGTAGTTGAACTCTTAAAACGTAAAGAAGTTTTTCGTGAACTGGTACCGGAGTTGACCATTCTTGTCAAAATTATGCTTATGCTGCCTGCATCTATATGTACTGCTGAAAGGTCATTTTCCGGCGTAAAACGTTTAAAAATTTATTTGCGATTGGAAATAACACAGCAGTGACTTCATTCTGTGGCAATCATGAATGTTCACGAAAAAGAAACCGAAGTTTTGTCGATTGCTACACTTATTGACGATTTTGTGCGTCATACCTCTGTTTGCAAAGCACTTTTTACTCAACCTAGCTGGGACCTAACGTGCTGGTAATACACTGTTTCATTCGCATTTTTTTGCCTTCATTTTGTTTTCTTAATTCGTAAACAATTGGTAAACAAGTTTAACCTAACTGCTATAACTTTTGTGATAAACGTTAACTTACAAATTCAATCCAGTTAAAATCTAGGTTTATTCAAGGCAAAAAGTATAGAAAAAGGACTATCTTTGTTTTGTGACAGATCACCACAAGCAGTCTGCGATCGTCATAACATAAAACCATCACATGCAGACTGCAAAGTACGGAAAAAAGGGAGACATGTCCCCCCAGTAAAAGCAAAGTACTCCAGTGTCCTCTCGCAATAACTTGATTTCCTAAAGTAAAAACCACTTTCCCTCAATAATTCATTTTTGCATTAAGAAAGTTCAGCAAGCAGTGACATGTCCTGCTTCTTTAATTGCACTTCTTGCAAAAACGCCAAATTTACTAAAATTTAGCACCAATCATGATGAATGCTTTTTTGGTTTTCACTATTATTTCAGGTGGGAATTTAGGCCAACAAGTTTCTAAGCTTTCGGCGTAGACCAGAAACGAATAACGTTTTTTAGAGATCACATTTGATTTCGGGTAAGAATTTTAATTTCTTGTGTGGCATAGGCGTAAAAGTAGGAAGGCTGATGTGCTGCAGATCACCCATACTGTTATTGGCCCCCTCCTTAGAATAATGTTTGACCCCATTTCCTACATTTTGAAAAGCTGATTCCAAACAAAATCACGTGACTTGCAATGCAAATCATTCTTTTGTCCTTCAGCCCCCATAGAATACAAAGTGTTACGCCTATGAGACCAAAGCTGGTGTGACAACAACACGAAATGTAGCTGCCGTTGCGCTGAGCTTGCTTGTGCACTTTTGTGGTCATTGTCTTAAACTGCGTAGTTGATTTCATTAGTTTTGGAACCCCTTACTTTAGTTGAAATACGAAGTTTCTGTTAGCTGTTTTGGTAATTTAGTTACTGCAAAGTATCCTGGCGTTAAAAATTAGCTGCAGTTGAAAAAGGCAAAAATGTTGATTTAAGTTTCATTTGTTACAACGTGCTTGTATGTATCATCGAAAAAAATGAGTTTTTAAGAATCAAATGGTATGTTGGCTGCAATGGATATATTGTTAATAAAGATTAAACAGAGCCATATTTACCCATCTTTTTTTGTTGGGAAGGGCCAATCTTACGCCAGCTACAAAAGGTATTAGAGACCTCGTATTTAGATAGTTTTTTGGAAAATAACCGCTAGGTGATAAAAAAAACGTGTTTTTAAAGAAAAACGGTCAAGAATCACCAAAGAACTAGCTTTTTCTACAATTTGCTGTTTTTTGAAGTCAAGTAGCCAAATTTTTTGCGTTTTTGAGAGTATTGGGAATTATTATATCTACCCCTTTCACCAATCATTATAGCATTGCCAGACTCTTAGTCTATATTACCTCATTTTATCTATCTTTGCAAAGACTACTACTCCAAGAATCAAATGATATGCAGTTTGAATAAGTCATTTTGTCGCTAAGGATGAAGCATAAGCTGCTCTCCCCAACATTTTTTGTTGAACGAAAGCAATTTTTGATTTATATTAGCTTTTTTTCAAAATCTAAAGAAAATATGTAGTTTACATCATTTTCTTGCACACTTGATACAAGGCGAAAAGAAAGTGGTGTAAACGTATAAAAGTATCTGGATGTACCTTTTTTTTTACAATTTGCAATTTTCTGAAACTAAATACAAAAAATTTGGAGTATTTTGCCCTTGCCTTCTGTTTTTTGCCACTGTGGCAGAATTTTATTATATTTTTAGGCTAATTTGGGCAAACATAAAATGAAAAAGGAAATTTCTTCAAACTTTAGATAATATGTAGCTTGTACCCAAAATGCTATTGCTAAAGATAAAACAGGACCACCTGGAACCCCTCCTTTTTTGCGTGGTACAAAGTTATTCTCTGGAATACCCTATTTTTTAAATTTATAAGAAGCGTTTTGTTTACATTTTCTCCTATAAAACTAGATACGTTGGAGGAAAAGGTTTGTATAAATGTATGAAAGTGTTTTAAATCTTGGAAAGGATATACTTTTCTGTAATTTGGATTTTTGGTGGCCTAGCATCGAAATCTTGCGAGTATTTAGTGGGTACCGAAAATAAGTTAGGCCTATTGCCTGTGCCACGTATGAATACTCATTATAAAATAACTCTCACCTTAAAGTATGTAGCATCATGTACTTTTTCAAACAGATAATTTCTTCAACATTCAGATGATATGTAGCTTGAAACAAATATTTTGTTGCTAAAGATAATACCAGACAATATTTACCCCCATCCTTTTATGTTGGGGGCAACAATTTTATGCTTGCTTAGCATACCTTACAAAATGTTAAAAAGTACGTGGTTTACATCTCGTCGTCGTCGTTTTGTCAGGTACCCAAACTCAATCCGAGCCAGCACAAATCAAGGCCAGGGCCGAGGGTCTATCCTTTTACCACCCCGGACTGCTGCGCTGCCCAGATTAGATCATGGCAGTGGTGGTGTTAAGCCAACATCGAGTTGCATCATCCAAAACCTGCAAACCTTGCGTTTCTCTTGGTACCTGATGCAGGAAACATGAATATATGACATGATCTGCAGTTTGCTCAGTGGCGCCACGTGTGCATTTCGGTAATGGAGTGAAACTCCATTTGTATATGGACGAGTCAAAACGCTCTACACCAGTCCGCAGGCGATTAAGCCTTTCTCAAGATGTTCTGGGCAGACTCATTCCAAATGGCTTTGAACTGACCCTGAGAATGACAGCACGGACCCTTGAAGTACTCTCAAAGTAGTTCACGTCCCATTTAGGTTTCGTCCACTGTTTCAGGCGGATATCCAGTTCAGACAAACTATTTAATAATTTCCACGCAGCAGGTACGAATGGGCAACTTGATCTAAGTCTTTCCTGGTGCGCATTCTGCTGCCCAACCAGCTGTCCGTGCAATACGTGGTAGGGGTCATGGATAGCAGGATTCGCCAAGGAGAGTGTCGCTCTCAATTAGCGGAGCTCAGCTGGCTGGATGCCTGCGAGAACAGGCAAGTACTCCGTTGGTGTAAACAATGCGCAAAGCATCACTGAGAATGCTTTTAATGAGGCGAGTATGCGTACTACGACACCAAACTGGTGTGCAGTACTCAGCTGTGGAGTAGACCAAGGAAAGAGCAGACGTGCGCAATGTCTTGGCACCTGCACCCCATCCGGATCCCACAAATCGCCTCAACAGCACAACTTGGGTGGAGAGTTTTTTGCGCAATACCTCGAGGTGGTGACGAAAAGTGAGCGATCTATCCAGCTTTACCCCAAGATACGTTGGGACTGGACAGGGTGGCAATAGATTGCGATTGTTGTAAACATTATGCTCACGTTTGGCCTCTCTGTCATCGTTTTCATATTGCTGAGCTTCAGCCTCCAAGTCTGGAAATAAGCTAAAAGTATAATCATATCTTGGCTTAGGGTGTCCTCCACAGCCTTTCAATCTCGAAAAGTATACAGCAATGCTAAGTCATCAGCATATGCATAGTTCTGGGAGATCATGGAAGACAGATCGCACGTGTAGATGTTAAAAAGGAGGCGGCCAAGACCGATACCTGTGGGAGGTCGTTTTGCAAACGACTTAGCCTGCTTTGCTTGCTGTCACCAATAGTGAGCGTGAAGCTTCAATTCCGGACAAGTTTCATGATCATCCGGACCATGTGTTTATCCCGTAGAAGCCTAAGCAACTTGCAGGTGAGACCACGGTGCCAGACAGTGTCGTAAGCAGCTGTCAGATTGACAAACACGGCACCAGCCTTCTTCTTGGCCTCAAACGAATCCTCAATGTTTTGAGTAAGCAAAACAGTCTGATCCACGGTTAACCTTCCCCGTCGGAACCCAGCCGGCTCCTTAGGGAGAAGTGGGTCAACAATCGGCTCAACACGAGCGTGATTTAACCTCTCGAGGATCTTGTTGGGGACAAAAAGCAAGGAGATGTGCAATTGCTTTTTGGGTCCTCTACAGGCTTCTTGAGTTTAGAGATTGCCACAACCAGTGCTCTTCTGCAGACTTTTGAAATTTTGAGGTGGTGCAGGCAGGAAGAAAGGAAGCCACAAAACCAGGGCTTCACTTCTCATAATTCATCGTCAGGCCAGCGTCACTTCTCATAATTTCGCCGAAGTGAATTTCCCGGACTTTTTGCTAACCGAAACGGACGCTTATATCGGGAGGTATGATAGGTTTACCTATGCTGGTTGACTGAATGCCTAACCAGGACTTTTGATTGACAGACCGGGACGAAGTCACGGACCCCAGTTTGGGAAACTCTGCTATAAGGGATAAGCAAGGTAAAAACTTTCATCAGGACATACAAACTGAGGAACAATCTATCAAGAGTTTTGAAATGAGTCCATGATAGCAAATTATTGTTGGATGTAGTATCGCGACGATCCGACTCATGCTTAAGAGCGGAAATCATTTCAAAATGATTTTAAGTATGCTAGCTTAAATTGATGTCAGCATTACATTTGGCTACAACTTTTCTATAGGGCAATTTCTTGTATTGGAATGCGGTTTTATTTTGTTGTTCACATGCTATGTTTTATTTTTAAATTTAATTTTCCTAAATAGTACGTTTATGCTATGGTTTTTTTCAAAACCCAATGCTCAATAGAATATCTTTTGATTACACTGCGTAACAAAAAATAGTTTTTGTTTGTTCCCAGGTTCTAATTGATATTTCCCAATTGGTTACACCTAGAAACTAACACAAATAAATATAACGTGATCTAAACTTTGCTTTTGTAGTTAATAGAGCGAAATTTTGCAATCACACAATATACATGGAGATATAATAGCATAAAAGTATTTAAATAGCATATGGGAAGTTGTTGTATCCACTTTTTAGCAACGGTTGTGCACAGTACCGTACGTTTTTAATTGTTGTTTGTTAGCAGGTTAGTTTTTACCATTACATACTTTTATTATTAAGCTTATTTCTTGAAAATAGTCATCATCTGCCTGGTATCTGTTGTTGAAAATGTCTAAGAGGGGTAGCTGCAAGCATTCTCCCGATGCATTTTGTTTCATATGTGGAGAATTTATCAAGACCAGAGCAAGGAAACACTTTGTTCTAGCATCTGCAAAGATGTGTGAAGCTTATAATTCTTATTTTAGTGTGCCTGTTGGAGACCAAGACAGGACTTGGGCTCCACATTTTGCTTGTGACTACTGCAAAAAAACTCTGGAAGGTAAGTCTTGTTAATATTCTGCTATTGAATTTGAACTGTTGTGTGTTTACTGTTTATGATATAAAGCCGAGACTTAACTAGTGACAACCGTATTTCTTTTCAGGGTGGTATCGAGGAGAAAAAAGAGCAATGAAATTTGCCATTCCAAGAATATGGCGTGAACCAACTAACCACACAAATGATTGCTACTTTTGTATGGTTGATCCGTCTAAACGTCCAACTGGAAAGAATGCTCCTGCAATTGTTTATCCCAGTATTCCTTCCTCAATTGCTCCTGTGCCACATTCTGATCAACTGCCAGTACCCATTCCTACTCGTTCTCAAGACCCTGTCTCAGCTGATGAATCCGCTACTGATGAGGATGATATAACAATTGATGACTATGTCCTAAATTCTAACTTAGAAGAGAAAAAAACCTTATTATCCCAATCAGAAAGATCTCAATGATTTGATCAGAGATCTCGGTTTGACCAAATCTAATGCAGAGTTGTTAACGTCACGACTTAAGCAGTGGAATTTGCTTGATGACTCTGTTCAAATTACTGAGCAACGTAAACGGCACCAAAGCTTTTCCAGTTTTTTCACCATGCAAAATGCAATTCGCTTTTGCAACAATGATAGTGGGCTTTTTTACTCAATTGGAATTCCTTGTATCCCTAGTGAATGGCGTCTTTTCATTGACAGTTCATCAAAGAGTCTCAAGGCAGTTCTAATCCATAATGGCAACAAATACCCATCTCTTCCTCTTGCTCATTCAGTCCATCTTGAAGAAACTTACGAAAATGTAAAAACTGTGCTGAACGTATTGAAATATGACCAGTATAACTGGGAAGTTATTGGTGATTTTAAAGCGATAGCTTTTTTGATGGGAATGCAGGGGGTTTCACGAAATATCTCTGCTACCTTTGTCTTGGGGATAGCAGAGATACCAAAGCCCACTATCAAAAGCAAGTATGACCAAAACGTGAGGAATTTGTTGTTGAAGAGGAAAATGTCAAAAATATTCCACTAATTAACCCAAAGAAAGTTCTGTTGCTGCCCCTTCACATTAAACTTGGTCTAATAAAACAATTCGTAAAAGCGTTGGACAAAGATGGTGCTGCTTTTAAGCATCTCCAGAACCTGTTTCCCCAACTTTCAGAGGCCAAAGTTAAAGGTGGCATATTTATTAGACCCCAAGTAAAATTGACTCTAAAGTCTGATGAGTTTCTCGAAACACTAAGTGCTGTTGAAAAATTTGCCTGGATATGTTTTGCTGCTGTTGTCCAAAGGTTCTTGGGAAATAACAAAGAGGACAATTATGCCGAGCTTGTTGCCAACTTGTTAAATTCATATGGTAACATGGGATGTAGAATGTCAATGAAGGTCCACATGCTCGATGCCCATTTAGATGAGTTTAAAGAAAACTTGGGTGCATATTCTGAAGAACATGGTAAAAGGTTTCATCAGGACATTAAAGATTTTGAGAGCCGATATCAAGGATAATATAACGAAAACATGATGGGAGATTACATTTGGGGATTGATTCAGGAAAGTGATTTGGAGTATAGACGAAAAAACCGGAAAACAACACACTTTTAACTAAATTGTGTACAGTATTTCACACAAGAACCATGGTCTGTGCTACGTGAATATTTTGATGCAGAACATTATTTTTAACACCAGAACATAACTTGAAATGTTAGATTCGACATTAATGACCTTCCATGGAATTAATGTTATTAATATTACTAGTTCTTGATATTGCACAAGTGTAATCTCAGTTTGGGTTTCTATTCCTTGACTCCCTCCTCTCCGCACCCCATCTACACATAGTGTGCTGCTACTTTTATTAGCATGTGCTAAGATCTTGTACTTTATGTGTCATTTCGTTTAAAAAATAACCGGCCTATTGCACCAAATATTTCATCTGTTATAGTGTGAGGTCAGCTGTTAGGCAACATGCCAAGCAATTACATAGTAATCACAGCAATTTTGAATAAATCGCTCTTCTGACAACAAAATCAAAGTTTAGATCAAATTATGTTGATATTTCGTAGTTTTAGGGTGAAACCAATCAGGAAATATCAATTAGAACCCGGGAACAAAAATTGTGTTACACGGTGTTATAGAGCACATGTAAGTGAAGCTTGTTACTACCCTACGCAAATCCCCGAAGTCATAACTCCAAAACCTAATGTGCCAATACAATGCAAACGCCAGATTTGAAATTAGCATCCGAATTTAATCAGAAAACATGTATTCTGATATTCATCTAAAGAAAAAAATTTTGTCTACCTGTGTTGTTGGAGAGAGGCACCCTCTACTTAGCCACACATTCCACTCCATTTAATTACTCGCCACTTAATTACCCGCCAGGGCTGGCATAACAAGTGGTTGCAATGATATGTACGGGCTTTCGTGCTGTTGGCCACCCTGTGAGCGAGATCATAAAACCATTTGACAATCTCTGGCCCTTTTTGATTTATAAACAAAACCCGATAGATAAAAGCAATAGTTATTAATTCAGTTTTTCTTAAGAAAAACAAAAGATATTCGCATAACGTGCTTTGGGAACCATTGCTCTACAACTTGGTATGGCAGAAAACCCTGATTCAATTAAGAGGTTTAAGGCTTGCAAAGCAAAGAATGAAATCTCGTGACTCGTCACATTTACTGTAAATATATTCACGCCTTCCATTGCTCACACGTCTCTACAAAGAAGCAATGCATTCTGCAAACCAGCCTTCTGATTCATGCTTAAATCCTATTTTGATTCAATAAGCCAATCTTTCCTCTGCCGACATTACGCACCATTCTTTTTTTGCCATTGTTTGTTTTATGGAATCGGAATAATAATTCCTAGAACGATGATGCAGTTTTTATTGCACCGTTAGTTGTCGTAAACACCGTATGCTATCACAACGAGTGCATCAATCGTAGACGAGGTTACGAAGTTTACGATTTTCTATGGGTTTAAAGAAAGGTAAGTTTATTGTGAAAAATGTAATAGTCTAGACCTGTTGACAATGTAGTAATAAAAGTACGAGCTATAAGTTGTTACTTATTACTCGGGCAAGTTTTTGCAACTTTTGCAACTTTTTTTTACAGCTTTCCAAGTATTCAGCTTTTATGTAGTGCAATATTTTAAGCTGTTTCCATGGATTTTTATTGCAATTTTTGCAAATTTTTTCTTTTTTACCTGCAACTTCTATTAAATATTTCGCAAAACGTAAAAGTATCATTTCAAAAACATTCTATGAAACTATTTTAGTATAATTTTTTCTTTGATTTGCATGACAAAGACCTATATGACAGATTAGCTGCGTTTCAATGTTATCTATGACGCTATTTATGTACCGCCAATACTGATGCATGATGGGGCGGATCTCTAAACAAAAAAATGGTCTTCACCCTGTTTTTCGTGGAGTCATTTAGTTCTGCCACACGTTTGGTGTCAACGTCACAGCTTACATCGACCTCGCTTCTGTCAGCCAAAATGTTGACCTTATTTTTTCTTTAAGAGTACATTTATCTTCCTGCAAATTCATCAAGGACTCCAAGCACATGGAGCACCTGCAATTATTTGTAGTATTGAAAGTGCACCAAGACTACAAAAAGTTTGAGAACCACTGGTCTAAGAAATAGAGCATTCAACAAATGCAACCTTTTACTGCAACTTTTGTTAAAAATAATTATAAATTTCTCACAGTTCTGTAGCAACAAAAATTTGCCTTACTTTTTACTTATTGATGGATTTCTTTTTTTATTATCTTTATTATCTTTTATTACTCCATGCTCTAGATTGCAACTGGAGAATCCAATAACGACGACAAAGTAATGGTCATGAACTCGAGCCTCTCGATGATTGTGTTGTGCCTTTATGAAAAGACCTTTATCATAATTTTTCTATTAGGCGAAATTTAATACTTTATTGAAAGTGATTCCAAGCAATTCAAACACAAAACTTTAAACTTGAAACCTCCAAAGCAGGCGCGGAAGAAACTTTTGCTTAGATGTCATTACTGTTGCTCTCTTTAGCGTGAAGACTAGAGAATAAAAATGATGTCAATTAAAGCCCTAAACAAACAAATATAACCATAATTTTTTTATTTATCCACAGAAACACAGAAAAAATTCATATGCAAAGAATGCAATTCTATAGCTTTACTTGTGGAAAGAAAGGCTCGAGTAAAGGACCTTCCCTTCAAAAGTTTAGGTTATAATTTTTTTTTTTTACATAGCAATGCTATCACGTCATCTAATATTATAAAGCAATTGCCTATATCAATAACAAACTAACTTTTCATTTCTGTTTTCACAAATATCAATTGCATGAAGCCGGTGCAATCGGCAGAATTGATATTGTCAACCTCAACATTACTGATTAGGGCGCTGCTATTGTAATAACTTAACCGCAAGTGCTCGATTTCGGATTAGTTTGCTTTTTGCCTGCTGCGTTTATGCTAGGACCAAGCAACATGCACCAAGACAGAGGCTCTAGGTCGTACAAATAGGCATACAATTCCGAAAAAGTAGCAAGTAGTGGTCTTAATATCAAAGATAATTTGGTTGAAGCCGGCTAAACCGGTGTTGGATGCTCGACATAACTTACTGGGAGCCCTGCTGAGCGACATCGGCGAAGCCGGCAACGAACTGAAAATTAGGAAATAAGTGTTAAGAACGGGCCAAGAATAAGCAAAAACTTTGACATTATGTTAATTTTTTAGTCACAGAGTAATTGTAAAGCAGAATTTTCTAAATCGAGATTAAAAATTTGAGTTGAGGGAAAAGTTTGAATCCCATTTCAAAGTTATTCTATCATCTTACTCTTAAAAACTTCGCTTATCTCTAGACAATGACTTTTAAGATGAAAGTTTAGCAGCCATCCTTTGATCTTTTGGTATCATTGGAGCAAATAGATTTTGATTTAGAAAAATAAATCTGAAAATGAATTGAGAAACTTTTTGGTAGCCCTAAAGAGCTTAAACGTATATAAAACTTTCCAAGTTTTTTAAGACAACAAAATTTTAAGTATATTGAATTCATGATAACGCAGTGTTTCTAATTGATGCAATTTAGCGTTTTCACCAATATTGATGGCTTAAAAAAAAGAAATTCTGTTAATTGAACTATTTTAGGTTAAACTCCTAGCTATTAAGCTAAACAAGATTGCATAGTCCAAGGAAGTAGTGGCGTCCCAGAGGAGAACTGTTCCTGGTGGCGCTATTTTGAAAGCAACCTCAAAAAGAGCTTAGCTAGATTGAAAATTATTTTGAAAGGGGCACTTCTGAGTTAGGAGAAGTCTTTTCATTTGGGAGTGTTATTTTACATTTTGACAATTTTCGAAGTTGCAATAGTGTTCTGAAACAATAGCAATCCCACTGTTTAGAAAAGTGCTAGACAAAAAGCGTAGGGCAAAAATACTACTTCAGGTTTAGCCTAAATTGTTTTGGAAGTGATCGTCGCCTATTTTTTTCTAGTAAATTCACCAGATTTTGCGATACTTGCTTCTGTCTCAAAAAAGTTACCCAAAATAGAAACGTTTCACTTCCAAATCTAGAAGTTCCCTCTAATTAAAGAGTGTTCTTAGAGGAAGGTCTAAATCTAATATAACTTCTTCGATAGAGTTCTACAAATAGTGTTAACTGAAAAACTTTTTCTTTTTAATGGCAACATTGTTTTTCTCTCAGTTCTCTTACCTAAACTTGACAATAACCAGTTGCAAGGCTACCGTACAAAAAGAGCTGGCAATCGATGTGGAAAAAGAAAAAAGAAATCGATTATTGATAGAGTTTCTCAGGGGTAACTCAGTCTTTTATTTCATAGATCAAGTAAACTTGCCAATTTTCCACAGCGACAGATTTTCAAAATAAATGCGACAAATATTAGAAAACATTTTACAATCTCAAAAGTGCTCAATATCATTTTGAATTAGCCTCTTTTGATAGTGAAGCCATATGGCTAGTTTTTTTAGATTTGTGCCTCGTCGCGTTAACAACAATGGAATTGAACAAAACTGTAAAAAGAATAAAGCCACGTGAGCAAGAAAAATGGTAGTTTTTTCCCTAATCCTTTACGATCTACTTACAACATAGTTTAAAGTCTGTTGCTTTTTATCAACATAACTCAATAACTTTAAAAAGCGTAGACTCTAGAGGCTTAGACAGGGTAAGATGAAGTGCTGTCGCGGCCCCAAATTTTGCATCGTGAGACTACGGATGTATAATGACGTCATCATGACAAAAGAAAGCACAAATCTTGTTTTCTCATTTTTTTCTGGCTTCGCACTTCATAAAACCTCTTCAAAATCGAGTAGGCCTACTTCACCTAAAACAAAATCAAGCCAAAGATGCATGAATATATTCTGAAAAGAAAGAAGATTCACAGCATGAATCGCAGTCCGGCTCGTGCTACAGATAAAAAGGGCATTGGTCAGTTCTTTGCTTCTTGCATGTCAAATTGCTATAAAAATTAAATATTACGGTAGAAGATGGACCCTTGGAATCGAAATCTGTTGTGGTACTGTAGCATCAGCTACAAATACGGCAGCAAACCAAACACATTCAAATATGCAGCAGCGCAAATCAACATTTATCGATTAATTTTTAATTAACTAGAGCACCACGAAAAACCGGCACGGTGATTCCAAAATCTTTCTTTTAAAGTGACCCAAATTTTCTAAAAATAAATTTTTGTAAAATCTACTCACCCAAGGGTAAGCTTAAATACTAAACGCATTTGGAGAAAACTTTTTATTACGACAAAAAAATAGATGGCGTCAAGTTATTCGGTCGTGATATCAACGATTGCTCACTTTTTCAACTATAAACACTCAACAGCAAGGTTCTAGCCAGAATCAAACTTGGTGGGGTTAACTTTTCCAGAAATCTTACTTTTCAGAACTCAAAAGAAAATATAGCCAAATTATAATAATCATATTTACGTTTGTAAAGATTTCTTGAAGTAAATTTTGTATCTTAAGTGACACGAAATGACTTTAACTGCAACTTGTATTATTTAATTTTATGCCAATAAATTTAGTTGCCTAATTTCATTCTGCGACAACAACAGATTATTAGAAAGTCAATAGGAGTATTTTTAGTTTGATTTTTGTCCCTCTGTTACGAGAAAACCTTTGGGGTTAAGCACAAAGCAATGTTGTGTTCAGACTCTTTACGGAGTTACCAGTAACCCATTTCTGTGAGCAGCACAAAGATTTGCTCTGCATGCATGCAGCCAAACAAAGGAAATTGCCGTTGAGTGCTTTTTCTAACTGTACAAAAGCGCAGTTCTTTTGAAGTCACATTCTCTCAATTACCAGCCAGCACTTTATCACAATGAGCTAATCTGCCAACGAAATTCAAAGTTGAGGAAAATATTAAAAGATGGTAAAAACTTTTTGCTGTGTTACATACTTTACCAACTATATGGGCGTGCTGGTGCAGTGATTAAAATGTCCGCTTCGCAATTGGTTGGCCCGAAATCAATTCTCTTTGTGAGTTACACCAAAGACTTTTTTTAGAGTATTTTCAGCTTGCCAAAGAGACGCTTAGCACCAAAGGCACAGAGAAAAAAAAATGCCGATAAATTTGCCGGAAATTTTCTTGGGTACGATTCCCCAGTTGCGAAATTCGAAAATTTTAACGACAGGTTTTTTCATTAATAGCAATAGACTTGTAGCACGCAAGTAACACATTATGAAGCCTTAAGTCTTGCGCAAGCCCATGTTTGATTGACTCGCAAAGCTCGCTTAACTTTGGAGAACAGGTTTGCACAAACCTGTTGGAAGAAGCTAAATCTCACCAATGCATACCTTAGTCTTTGTGGCAGTCAAAGTTAGAGGTCGAGCAGTCTACCAGTCGCGATGGCCCAGTCAGTCAAAAGATTTGCGAACAGACCATAAGCTCATTCCCTATGTGTAAACTGAGATCAGCTCCGA
Source organism: Trididemnum clinides (assembly GCA_963675345.1). Lineage (NCBI taxonomy): Eukaryota > Metazoa > Chordata > Ascidiacea > Aplousobranchia > Didemnidae > Trididemnum > Trididemnum clinides. The sequence goes on along the minus strand of OY776296.1, from coordinate 12,868,677 downwards.
GAAATTCGGAAAAAACGGTGGCTTTTTACACTCCATCTGTACCTTAGCTCTAGACTTATGCGCAGCAGTCAGATACCATATTTCACAAAATAAACGACAAAAAGGCAGTACTAAAACTATTGTAACGAGTTCGTTGGACATAGACCCTTGGGTAATCTCCAAACCAGAGACAGATCACCGTGAAGCTGATTGACGAAGAGTGAAAAAGATGAAATTCGCGCGTTTGCCTTTCTTCGCACTGCTCTTACCTGACCTTTCATTCACAAATCCTTCGTTATAAATTGTATTGACGATACACAGAAACTGAAGATGGAAATTACGAACGTTGCAAACTGACATAGAAACAAATGGGAGTGGCGTTGCGCGACGGCGGCGATGACGGCGACGGCGGCGGCGGCGGCGGTGGCATCCTCGGTTTCATGCTATTTTGATTCCCAAGTGCTTCTTCTTTACGACAGCTTCCAAACGATGACGATCAAAAAAAGAAAACAACTTATCCAACTTTGATTTACGTTATTACTTACAAGCTTCTCCTATTGAGATAGTTTTCGACTCAAACGTACAGGTTTACAAAACAAAATATACGTTCATTTTTACTCCGTATCTACTTGAGATTAGTGCAAGAGCGTGATAAGAAGGCAGTTACTATTGCATCGCTTGAGGATCAACTTTACTCATGCAACGACTAGTCACTGATAGGCGACGACACCGCAACTGCAACAAACATAGCAACGACAGAACGCGGGGTCAACTCACGCACGGGCTACGCAATAGACTACAAATTTACATTGTTAGATATTATCAATATTGTAACAATATTTACAAATATTAATAACTTCATGATTCTTTGGAAAAACACCCAACAGGAAAAAATTATGAGGCGACCCACACTTGGACGATCACTGGTGTAGCGGATAGAGTGTCTTCTTTGCACTCAGTACACCTGGGTTCAATTCTCTTGTCTAATCAAGCTAAAAGACTTTAAAAGATCATATTTACAGCTTTCCTGCCAGGCGCTCAGTACGAAAAGGATTGTGTGCAGTAAAAGCTGTCAGGTTTGCTTGTTGTGTCCTTATAAAATGCACTAAACTGGATTCTTCCCTTTTTATGTGGCAGACATGTCGTGGGTGCAGAGCCTGGCTAAAGGTAGGCAAATAAAGCATGAGCTCATAGGCATGAATGAATGACGACAAATTGTTAGATTTACGTATAGCTTTCACTTCGTCGTCTGTCTTAAACGTAATTTGTAGACGATGCTTTTCTCTATGAGTCTATGTTTGGGCCTATAGAAAAAGCATTGATAGCTTACTTTTTCAGAGAATCGAGCTTAACATTGAGAAACTACGCCACTAAAAATTAACAACTTGTATACCACTAAACGAGACTGAAGCAATTATTTTGTTTTGTGTAGCGTTATAGACGATGAATTACCTGAAGGAAAATCTTCAGCTTTTTCAAATCTATCAAACTAAAGTTTGAACAACCGATGCTTCTCTCACGTTTAATTATTTAAATATGAGTTGGTAATTTTTTTCCCTTTTGCATCGATACAATAGCAATTGGTTGGGGTTTTGTAAATTTCTGTGTTAACCTATTGCAAATGCAGGCCTACAAATTTATGACTTGTCAACATATTCAAACCAAACGGGGATGCAGCGGAGTAACATTTTTAAGCATGCCCTGTAACATTTTTAAGCATGCTTGTTAATATATTTCAATTGCTTGGTTCCTCCTTTAAATCTCCTTTCACCAAAATTCAGATTGCGTTAAGGAGGAAACCTCGAAATGAAAAAAGCCTAAACACGACGGTTGTTTTTGGAGTTCTTGTTCTTCAACTAATTAACATCATTTACAGCACCCCCCGAAACATTTTCTAATTGCGACCTTGCTCGGCATAGTGGTCTCAATTATTATTTTATTATTATTTATTATTATTATTTGCCATTTTTATCCTCCATTCACGAGAAAGCGAATTGTATCGCTATACTTTGGACGGGAAGTCCGCACTCGCTTGGGAGTTGCCTTTTTTGAGATTTATGGGCCACCTGTCTTCCACACAAAGGTGGGGCGTCCCGTTAAGTGCCTTGCCCAAGGACACAACAAGCGAACTTGCCGGCTTGTTCCCCACAACTTCCCATAAATGCCGAGCGCCAAGCAGGGAAACTATAGATACCATTTTTTAAAGTCTTTTGGTATGACTCGACAAGGGAAATGAACCCCAGGTCTACCGACTACGAAGCGGACGCTCTAACCACTACGCCATCGCGTCGGTTGGAGTTGGACTGGAGTTGCTAAAGCTTCCATGATTGTTTGTTCAAATTTTAGAACGATCTTGTTGTTGTAACATTTATGAATTATTTTGCAGCAATTTCTTGTGATTCGCATTGCTTGCGGTAGAATTGCATTGCTCCAGCAGTATATTGGTAACTTCAAAGTAGGTCTGGGAAAGCGGTGCAGCACAGAGGTGGCACCCTCATCTCTTTCAGTTTTGACTTTCACATCTTAAAAACCCTTCAAAAAATTTTTTGCGTAATTGAAAAATCATTAAAAAAATCAATTTTTTTAGATCTGAAAGACTTCAACTAATACATGTGATTACAAATGAGTGAAAAAGTTTTCAGAGAGTCAAAAAAAATTTTGTTGTAACATTTTTTCCAGTTTCTATGTATTCTTTTGCGTTTCCTTGAAAATGGGGTCCTCAAAGATCAACTTTAACTCTCCTGCTATGCAGCATCTTCCCTACACAATCTACCTTCTACCCACCGTCAAAGCAGTATGGTCATGCTTACCATGTTGTTCGGTGAAATCAGAGTTAGGCAAAGTTGCACCCTCCAACAGCGTAACAGCCACATATGCAAAATGAGAAATATGGAAAATCGCAAAGATTTTCAAATGCAATGTATACTCCAAACTCAAAAGATCTTGAATTTAGATGAATTTATTGAGGTGTGTCTAATGTTTATAGCCTACAACCTTCGCATTCCTTTCAAGATCCATTCTATTTGCAAATTGATGAACATTTGGTCGAAACTTTGCTAAAACTCTGCTAATTCTAGGAAACTTTCAATTGCTAAAGTAGCAAGATGTTTTGTCTTCACAAACTTTATTATATAGAACAACGCTCAACAAAAATAATTGATTTATCAGGAAAACCTCGTGAAGAATCATGGTGTTTCTTCACCGCGTTTTTTTGTTACTGATGCTGCTTATGTTTTGACTAAACAGTTAGTGGCAGGTTCAACACAGAAGCTCACTTTCAGCTCAGTAAGTAAATAACTTCTTCCAATTTTTGCTGAAAATTTGATTCTCATCTTCATATTTTTGCTTTTTATATTCCCCGATCTCGTTTGCCTTTTCAGTGACTTTGTTAAGATCCACAGATCATTTTGGTTTCGTTTTGCAGTCCCTAACCGCTTATGCTCAGATCTCATTGGCTATACAGATTCCAATGATCGTAAAGCGCTTTCGGCTAAAAAGTCAGCAATTTTTGTTATCACTTGCACTCAAGCTTGGATAGATTTAGGTAAGCGTAAACACATCACGACAATTCTAGGGAGCATTTAAGATACTAGTTGCTACTGTTGGGTTAAAATTTGGATTTAGTTAAACTGCGTATTATCCAATAATTAGTTGATTGACCAACTGTGGTTAGTATTCAAAACCCACAGTTTAACAAGAGAGGAACAAAAACAATGCGTCGAGCCCAAGTTTGCCCACCGTTGCGTTGTACACTAACTAATCGGCTTTGCCGGCGTCGCCCAGCAGAGGATTTCGGACAGTAATGTCGGGTTTTAGTATTTCAGTTCAACCGACTACGCTGGATTCATCTTTCGGGCTCTTGTGTGAGCAGTAACGAAAAGTTAATGAACTTTATCCACTTTCACAATTCCTGCTCACCAAATCGTGATCATCATATTCTCTTAATCATGACTGGTAATGCTTACAAATGATCTTGACACAAATTATTGTTAATACTTGTGAGAGAGGAGGGATTGAAACACAGGAAAACTGATGGTAGCGGCGAAATGGTGGTTGCTTTCATCATTACAGAAATAAACTATTTAATGGTAAGCCTATTTTTCGATGTGGTGCTGCCCTATTTTTATTTATATTTGTGGTATCAAGTTCTTTTGTCTGCGCTATTTGTCTTGTTTCCTTCATAACGACAAAAGCGGCAATGGCTTCCCCAAAATCATTTACCATATTTTAGTGGCGACCATGAGACTGAATTATTTTCAAACAAATGTTCTCTTTAAAGTCAGTTTTACAAATTGTTGAGGTTATGATTTTTTGTTGATTTTTTCTCAAACTTGAGATTTTATTACAATGCTCTAGAGTAAAGACGTCAATACCTTAACAAGCAGCATATCAGCATAAGAAAACATCCTTGCTTTATAGTGTATACGACGGCATCACCCGCAGGGCCCCCATTAGTAACTTTGGGATTGAAAGTGTCGATTCAGTCGGGCCAAGTCGTCTTCACCTAACAGGCTCTTGTGTGAAGAGTCACCAAAAGTTTATGTGTTTTCTGCGCAAAAAGTTTTCACGCCTTTTTGTGCTCCTTTTCCTAATAGAATTTCTGATTTCAAAGTCCTGGCTATGCCTTAGGTTTATGTGCTTTGTTCATTGCTGACCCGAACCGAAGGGAGCCTTGCGTTTCCCGTAGTTTGGAAGTAGGGAACAGATTTCTGATAGTAAACTATTTTCAAACAAAATAGCAAAAGTGTCTTTCGTGTGGTGCGATTTCACAAAGTGACCTTATTTTCTTTTGATTTTCCCTTAAACTTTCTCAAGTCCTCACTGGCTACACGTTATGTAGCATGTTCTTTTCGCCCTGATTGACGTACCCTGAGAAGATAAAAGAGTCCTTGGTTTTCCCTAACTGTTTGGTTTGGCCCCGGTAGCTCTGTAAAGCTATTATAAAGCAAAATACCAATAATACTGTGGTGCAATTTGACACAGTGACGTTGATAATTTTGATTTCCCCTCAAACTTCTTCAAGTTCCTGCTAGCTACGCCTTATACTTCATATTCGTTTTTCCTTGCTTAGGTATGCTTATAAAAGTTAAAAGAGTCCTTGCTTTTCCCAAATTTTCAGGTTTAATTCCGGTAGCTCTATAAAGCTATTATCAAGCAAAATCGAAAACATGTTTCTCCAAAGTATGGTGCGATTTAACCCCGGCAGGGCATACCATCGCTCGGGCCGATTTAAAATATATCGATTAATGCAGCTGCGCCAGCTTAATCGTACAAACATTTGTGAGAGCAAAAACGAAATGTTTTACTAAATATAAGCTATAGTTTCTATACATGTAATGGTGATCATGTTGGTCTATCAATACAGACTGGAAGTATTCAAGAAGAAAGAATGATGACACAAACTACCATTCGTAATTCTTAAAAGTGTGACGTGGGTGAAACATACCCAAAATTGATGGCGTCGCCCAAATGATGATTATTTTGACAATTAAAAAAATGATCTAGTTAGTGGTAAGCCAACTTGACGATTTGGTGGGCCCGCTTTCATATTTATATTTGTGACATTAAGATTTTTACCTGCGCTGTTTGCTATAATTCGGCCATAGCATAAAGAAGGGGCACTGCCTTTCCTTTAAGTCATGTAATCTATTGCAATAGATGCCTACAAAGCTCTTTTCAAACAAAAACATTACCTCTAATCCAGTGTTACAAATTGATGCTATTATTGTTTAATTTTGATCTTTTCTTAAAATTGAGATTTTGTTACATTTGACTTTGCCCCTAATCCAGACCTCTCTACTGTTAAATGAAGATTAGTGTTTTGCACCGATACAAATATCCTTGCAATTAAAAATATCAGTAATGAGCTTTACCATTTATGTTCGCTATCAAAATGATTGAGAATGACATTGCTGCCTGCTGCTGTTTTCACTAAATAGTGGCAAGCATTTCGACGTCATTTAAGATCATGACCTAATCGTGCGTTTACGCCATTAAATATTAAGATCGCTACTAACCACTTTTTCATTACTGTAGGTGAATTAATATGAAGTAACGTCTCTGACTGGGCGCATGTTTCTTGGCCCTGGCACAAACACTGCCATGCAAAAAGCAAACCAACTCGAAATCAAGCACTCACAGTTAAGTCATAGCAAGAGCGGGAGCCCCATTAACAATATCGAGATTAAGAATATCAAATCAGCTGGCTGTGCCAGCCTCACCCAATTGCAAAGAAAATTACTTCAGCATTTAGATCATATGCAGCTAGATACTTACATTTTCAAAAGATAAGAAAGGACCATCTTTACCCCATCGTCTTGTTTTTGAATGATCACCAAGTGTTTTGCTTGGAGTAGGCTGCATATTAACATTTGTAGACTTCATTTTTTGATGAATTTTTTGAATGATTTGATTGATGATTCCAAAGATCCATGCAATCGAGAAAGATAGACAAAATGTACCGAAGGAGTTAGTTTTTCTAAAAATTGCAATTTTGTGAACTGCAGGCACTGAAATTTTGTTTGCTTTTAACCGGTAGACTTCGTTTCATAAACATTCAGATAGTGCAGTTTTTGATGGATCTTTTTGAAAACGTCGACAGATAATGCTAACGAGCCATGCTTGTAAAGAAAAGTGGTCAAAATGTACCAAAGAACTAACTTTGTTTAACAATTGTAAGTTTATTAGGTCAGGTAGGATAATTGTTTAACTAAAAAGGAAACATGATGTATGGCAACCAAGTTTTGATCAGCCATTATAAACTAATCCTTAGCCTTAAGTAATTGAAGTCGCATATCGCTGGAAAGCAAACTTCCTAAGCTTTCAAAGTACAGTAATTGTTTGCACCTTATTATAACATTTTAAAATTATAGTTACCTGTTTTTACTGAGCTTATCACTTTTGGGAGGAATAAATAGTTACACCACAGGTCTTAAAGTTTACATTTTTCAGCATAAATGCAAATATTGACAGTGCATATTATACGCCAGCGGAATTGCCTTGAAATAACCTTTAATTTGTTGAAGAGAATTTGAAAATCGGTTGAGAAATGAGGTCATAAAATCAGTTTAAAACTGATTTTGCAAAAAGGGTGCAATTATTGAAAGCATCTTCATATTATGATTTACGATAGCGAGACTGGAGTCAATGGTACGAGACTTATTATTACATCATAGAGCCAATTTTATGCGTGCAAGCGTAATAGAGAAGAAAAATATTATAGGGTTTAAAGTGCTCAAATAAAGAATTGCTCATAGCATTGTCAAATAAGCTTTAATTGTTTTAATGTTGTTTTCATCGAAAGCACCTTATTAATATTTCCTGAAACACCGTTTATTCGCGTTTCTGCGATTAGTACTTTTGAGAAAGAGCAAAAAGCTAATTGTGGAATGAATCGTTGATTGTGACGTCATTTTAGACCCCAATCAAATGAAAGCTTTTGTATTGTAGTGAGTCGGAAGCTGATTTTCGTTTGAGCAAAAAGCGGTTGTCCTCTGTTAAGTAATGCAAATATTTAAAAAATATTTTTAAATATTACGTCATGATGATGTCACGAACCCCCTATGACACTCACTAGGGGGTGGTTATCAATCGTGCCGAGTTTGGTGCTTGTACCTCTAGCAGTTTCAGAGGGGTTAAAACAGACAGACACATAGACAGAATTGCGCTTTATAGTATAGATAAGAATTGGAAAAATGTGACCAAACAATTATTTTTGGAGTTTGACGTGAAAAGGTTTTTGCATATCAAGATACAAGGATAGGCAAATAAAAATCAGCGTGAGTGACCGTTAACTGGTCTGAACGAGTGATACCTGCACTACCTATCTCAGAGCAAAACTGAATTGACTACTAATCAATTGCAGTACATAAAAATTGTGCGTGCTAAATCTTAGCACGTAATAAACCCCTCATTTGCCTAGCTAGAATTACTTGGAGAGCAAAAGTACCTACTCTTTGTTTTGGTGGTCCGGCACTTGCCGTCAGTGGTGCAAAATGCGAAATCCACGAGTGATGTGGCATCTGACACATCAACAAGCTGTATGTAAGCTTTGTCAAGACGATGCTTAACAACGTTACATGCTTTACCAAAACTCATGCAATATCTACCAAAGCATTCGGGCATTCCACCTCCTTATCTACGCAGAGAATCACAGACCGCCTCGTCAGAAAATAAAGCTTGTACTGCTATGAGCCACCTACTACATTACTTGTATATCTACCACCAATGATTTGAGTAAACAACGTTTCCCATGACGACGCCCATTCATAAGGTATGCAGAAAAACTTCATCTCTACCCATTGTTGTTGTTGTTGTGATTACCCCTCCTCTTCCTCGGGATGGAGGTACGGCACGAACGGCAATTCAGGTTCTTGCCGTCAACCTAATTGAAATTAGGCTTGGGCAAAGATGGTAGCCCATTTCGAGCCAGTCATGAGTGACTGGTAGCCCCACCACCAGCAAGGCGGACTGCCATTGAGGGGTACCCAAGAGTCGCTCTTTGCGACATGCTGGGTTAGCAACTTCACAATTGTAACCCGGTGAAGTACGAGTAGGCCACCTGTCGGGCCTCATAAAGGCAAAGGCGTTCCGTTAAGTGCCTTGCCCAAGGACACAACAAGCAAGCTTGCCGGATTGTTCTCCACACTATCCCTTTTTTATGCTGAGCGCCAAGCAAGAAAGCTGTGAATACCATTTTTGAAGTCTTTTGGTATGACTCGACTTAGGAAATGAACCCCAGATCTACCGACTACGAAGCGCAAGCTCTAACCACTTCACCATCGCGCAGGTATCTCTACCAATTCGCAATCATGGACTGAGGAACGGAGTGACGCACCTTAATTTAACTTTTAGTCTATCTTGTTTATCAGTCTGTCGGCAAATCGACTCATCGCTTTGATGCTTTTTATGCACATTAAAAAGTTACGAGCAGATCGCTCGAAAATTATTTTACGGAATAATATGCTACTAAGCTGTCTACATTAGAGCACTGTACAAGCTGTCATACAATATTCAGTTCACCGTAGAAGCAGTTACTGAGTTAGTTATTCTAAAGATGTGTCCAGATATACAGAAGTAATCATAATTTATTTCTATACATATTACTATCAAAGGGGAATTAATAATTTGATCTATCTCTAAATTTTACCACTCCCAACATGTTATAAACAAGGTAGGAAATGAGATTCGGAACCTCATCAATATGTAAAGCATTGATCATTGGGTTATCAAAATAGAGCCATAGTTCTTAGAAAATCGATATTTTTAGATTGATATTTGCAATTAATACTGTGTGTTTTTGTTAAACATGTTGTCTTGACTAATAGCTTAGTAATGTTGTCACATACAACATTTAAAATTAGCCATTCATGTAAACATGGATTTACAAGAAACTAGGAAACGGAGTTTGTTCTCAACTATTCTAAAGCTTTTTATTATTTAGATGAGCGGTGTCAAACGTACCTCCCTCAAACAAATTTAATTTGGCTCGCAATATGATTCTTAATCAATATGGGCAGTATTGCAACGTTAGATAACACGCAGCTCACAACCGCGAACAAATCTTTGTTTTTGTAAACAAATGCGACATGGCAGGGAAATACTTGCGACAGCATGCTACGCTGACTTTGTTCTAAGAGTTACGGCGAGAGAGGTAATGACCTTTTTTTCGGAGATCAGCACCATTTCGGGCTAAATCACACCATTTCCGGAGATCGTTAACCGGAGAAGTGTTGATCTCCTAATAATGCCACTCGCCATCATTAGGAATAGATTTGCGTGGCTGGTGTGCCGCAGAAATTGATCAACTGATTTCCTATGCCGGCTGACAAAAAAGTTTGGGGACCACTAGTATACAGTCTTGCCTGCTTAAATATTTTTTCAATAGAGTCTGATCGGTATAAAATCCAGGTATGCAAATGTGGCCCGCAGCACTAAATGAGTTTGATACCCTTGATTTAGATAATGAATTGCAGAAAGTGATATTGAAGTAATGATTTTGATTTTGGTAAAATATTTTCCAATTGGTCTGCGAAGATGTATTTATTAGATTTAAAATAATGGCTAATAGTTGAAAAGGCAAAAAATACGTCATTTTAAAGATTTTTAATAGTGTTTTTTGCTTTATGGAAGGGGATTACTTTTGTTCGTTGCCCGCTAAAATTCCTGTAAATGCAAAAAAGCATAGGCCTACAACAAAGGTTACAGAAAATAGTTTTATAACGCCAAACAGCGTTTTTTTGCGACTATTCGCTAGAAATTTCAAAATAGCAGAAGATTTCATTTATTTCCATTCTCTTTTAAATGAAAAAGTGATCCTAAGTAATAAATAAAATTTTGTTTTTACAAAGTAGGTAATCACTATTTGAACCAAACATTACAGTTTTGTGATTATGATTAACTTGTTTGTTAGATTTTTAAAATCTTGCAGCGCAACCACCAAAGGTTAATTAAAGATGTTGCCACTGGCGGATGCAGGAAGCTTTGTAATCTGTCCGCTTATTATCCGACCCACGCTTACGGACATTCTCCACGCCTCCCACGTCATCCCGTGGGAGTTTTTATTGTTTTAATATTACGCACTGAAGTGAAGCGAAGGAGCACATCCCGCTGCAGAGAATGAAATTGCCTCGCCATGCCATATGGGTTCGCAGTTAAGCACCACCTCCGTTTCGGCCTGTTCTAAACAGCATAGAAAAACACAATCGGAGTCGCAGGCAAAAAAAGAGCCAACTATAAAACAAAAAAGTTCTAATATGGATGTCATCACTGTGTCATTGGACATGTACTTGCGAATTTGGACTTCAGGATTAGTGGTTTTTTTCTCAGAATATTGACTTTGACCATAGACTTGGGATTATATCATAGCAGTTTTTCCTGACAGGACCAAGTTTAATTTAGTTAAATGCGGCATGAAATGGTAATTTGTGAACACCAGACAAAATAGATTAAGGAATGATATTATTATTTACTTTTAATAAAAACGGTACATTTTTTCTTAATGGTGAAATGGCATCTTCAGCATCACTTACTTGTGCTTGAAATTTGTGTTTAAGGGATCACGTGTTGATGAACAAAATTTTTGTTAGTGATCTGGACTTGGACTAGGGCAATAGAATTGACTTGGACTTGCCTAAAAGCGTCTTCAAATTTAATGGCTTAGTTTTCACACTAAACACAAAAAACACCGATAGAATATTAGAAAATTTAATTGTTATCTTTTCTGTGCTTACAAGCTAAAAATTTACAGTTTCTAAACCTACCGCAATTAGACAAGACATTAGAAGCAGCAAAACTTTCGCTAGAAAGCACAAAATTTTAAGATGATCTGATAGTAAGCAATAACAACGTTATTCAAACTTGTTTTGAAGATGCAGTTCTGCCAGTACAGCGTTTTTGTGATGCTAACAATAAAACTACCCAAAGGAATTGCTCTCCAGTGTTTTCTCAAATGCAAAACCTTTACGAAAATTAAAAGCAGAGTGCCTACTTGCCATGAACCATCATTGCCTGCCAATAATTGAGCTACAGAAATGTCCAACGTATTTTTTGTGAGATTTTTGATCGGCCGATTACTGATATCTGAACTCAAAGCTGTGGTTTAAATAAAGGTTATTGTGGTTGTTACTCATCAATCGTCATTTTTTATCACCAGGTAATCTGTTCCCACTTCCTCTTCTGTTTTCGTAGTTACTCATTAATTAAACCTATTCTTTTGAACCGTCAAAACTTTTCATACACTTACCTTCACTTTCATAATTACTTGCATGAAGTTAGTTTATGGCAGTTTTTCTGCAGGAAGGATATAGGCTCATCATAATAAGCAGCTTTCATTGTTACAACACAGACAGGACGAAACATGCATTTATCACATTGTTCACAAACCCGATTTGGTTGACAAGCCACGACTACAACAACAAGGTGATTGAACCAATATCACAGGGCATCAAGTCATTTGTTGGCAATTGCAGTTCATTAAATATAGAGCTTCCATTTTCCTAAGGCAATGAGAAAGTTTGTCCGTAAAAGCGAAATTTCTCAGAGCAGAAAAGTTACAAATAAACTTAAAGACGCGCAAAAATTAAATGCTAGTATGCCTAGAAAATCTTAAAATTTTTGATCATCTATTCCGGAGACATCTCACTTAATTTTTTTTCGAAGCGGACTCATACAGCTCAGCTTTGTAGACTGGTCAGCATCGTTTTTTCAGGATTTGTAAAACAAGTTAACTCACCTTTTATAAGTTTATGCTTTTAATGCCAAAGATGAGTTGCCATATGGATTAAGAGGAAGGGCACAGGATGCGCGTAAAGCGCCAATGCTTGTCAAAAAAGAGATCAATTTTCGAAAAAAACCTCTTAAAATGGCAGAAAATTTGACCAGCAGTTCTATCAATTCTTTAAAAATGTCAATTGTATTTTAGAAACACACAAAATTTTGATAAAATTAGCGATTATCGAGAAGGTTTTAAAAGTACTTGTTGGCTAAGCTAAAATGATGACTTTTTAAGAAGGCACTTTGAAGTTTAATGAAAAGCAGAACTGTGATATATTTTTTTGGGTGTGGCAATTGCCTCCTTTGCCTCCCTGCTAATGCTTCAGGCAGCATCTTCGAAAAAGAAGGAGGTTTATAGAGGAATCACAAAAGGGGATTGGCCGCTTCACCATATGAGCACCTTCGCTACCTCAAATAGTGTGCAATAAATAAACCCTGGGGTCTAAAGCTATTGCGACATCAATAATAGACTTACCGATTTTTTGGTATTAAAAGCAAAATGCACTTACTGCCAGGAAAGGAAAAGGTTGCGTATCTCCTTCCTTTTCGGTTTTTTGAACAGATGCTTGTAGCGCTATGTTTTGAAGGAAACGTATGTTATGAAGGGAAACATGCGGCACTGCCTTGTGTGTTTGACAGAAATCAGTTCAAGTTTTGTCGATCTACTTAAGCATATTGCAGCAGCTATGATGATGCAACAGCATGCTGGAAAACGAAATTAACAACTTGGTTATTTTTTCTATTTAGTTCTTCCCGCAATATTTGTCTGTCTCTAACCTTTTTTGCTGGCCGGCTGACGAGAAGTTACCGTTAACTCACTACACCAAACTTTTTTGAAATTTAAAGTTCTGTTAAATACGTTTATTTACGAAACGACGTACTGATATGCATGGAAAAAAATCAGTTCAAAGCATGTTACACGCCACAAGCTGAGAAGTCCTTTAAGGTGCTTAAGAAATGCTAGCACTTAGCTGCTTTAATTGGGCTAAAGCGTAACTCTGTTTTCGCTTACAAAAACTAAGCTCAGCTATGATCCAGAGCAAAACCAAAGCTGAAAGCAAAATGTGAGTTTGTTCGCGGCTTAAATCGCCTAAACACTTTTGAAAGTATAATTCAAAACCTAAGTCAATTTGATGCTACGGTTAGTTTCTATTTACAGTTCTTCATAGTCTTGTCAAGAGTAACAATGGTGTTTCACATGCCCAAATGAGTAAAATCACAACATTTTCAGAAATTTATCGGTTTCTTATACCAGATTATAACAATCATCTCGTGAGAGTACCCATTTCCCTTTTCTCCAAAAGCGTTTTTTAAACATGGCTTTATCACCCTTCGCGTAAAATCTAATTGCGTCACAACCCCGTACATGTCACGCAGCTTCCTATCCAGTAGCTTCATCCAGTTTCGGTAAAGCGTTGGCGCTGACAGCACGTGGCCTTATATAAAGCTAGCATTGCTCAGTATTGAGGATTGACGCACTTTATTTGTGGAAAGGTCGGTAATGCGGAATTTGAAAAATGAACAAGGAAATAATGATTTTCCTGTTCTGTATGAATGAGCAAACATTATAATAGGTACAAAAGGTAGGAAAATGTAATTAAACACTAGGCAAAACAGTGTAGTCAGTTGATGAAAGAAAGGCGGCTAAAGTGTACCTGAACGAAGAGATGGGCGCACTATTAACTAACTTTGGATAATAATAAATAGGTCGTAAAATCCTAAGTGTATTATCACGCCTGCACCGAGGTATTACGGTTAGGGCGTTCGCTTGACAGGCGGTAGACGTGAGTTTTATTTATGTGTATTTGGACAAACGCATTCACTTCAAGTAAACTTAGGCAAGGGTACTACAGCAGGTAGCTGGTTGAGCTACCGAAAGGAAGGCAATGTTTCTGTTTTGTTGCTTAGAGGTTACGACATACTTCACTTGAAGTGATTGGGTTATATCCTCTTGACGAGTTCTACCAAAGATTTTTTAAAAATTGCATTCATACTGCTTTACACTCGACAGCAGAAGTATTGAAAAGAATGAAATATGAGAAAATTTTCTCAGTTATGATCGAATACTTATCCCGGCACTAAAGTGGTCATGATATTTTGTTTGCGCAATAAAATTAGAGGGGTAAAATCAATATTGGAAAAAATATTGGAAAACTTCATTCAAAAAGTGCTAGCTAAACCATCGCGTCTTGTCGTCTGTTTTTCTTTTTAGTTTATATAGCGCAGTTGTTAGTCAACTTTTTGTTGTACATAAATGAGCTGAAAATGGCAACAGTGCAGAGCCGAAACGCTTGCAGTATATTGTTAACAAGTTACCGTATTCACTTATTATTGTTGGAATAAAAGTAATATTGTTTAACAAAGGTCATCAAATAGTTTTGATTGCACTGGCTGTTATAAATTTGTAACATGTCAAACCCCAAAGCTGTTGAAACACCAGGAATTGAAAATTTTAAAACTGCATGACGAGTGTTTAACTTGTAGCATAAAGTTCAGTCACGCATATAAGTTCTTGTTGCAACAATAAAAGCGATAAAACGGTGAAGTTATTAGTTTTGAATAAATATGTCAGCTCTGCTTGAAAGCAAAACTCTGAATAAAGAAATACTTTCTAGAGGAAACGTAGCTGGTGAGTGAGTGGCCTCACACCTCTTAGGTTAAGTGTGCTCTTTTTTCGCGTCATGATTTTACTGCTGGTTGAACAGCTAGTATTACGAGTTTGGTGACGATGACCTCAATTAATGTTTTGCAGATATCAAATTTGTGCACGAATCCAGAATTAATGTATCAACAGAATCGGATAAAAATATTGTAGAAAAAAACTTTTCCGTCGATTATAGGTATGCAATTGAAATACTACAGATATAAAATTTTTGGATTCTATCAAATGCCTTTTTATACACTCTTGTGAATAAGAGAATCCGCGGCTCTTGATACCTAAAAAGATTGTTTTATTCTTTCAGTAGATTTAACTTTCGGTTTTATCAAAAAATTTTTTGTCGTGCTTCGATCCCTTTCTTGCTTTTAGTTATAATCCTTGTAATCATTTTTGGTTTCAAATGCTCCACGTATTCAAGTAGACCTATGCTAGATATAACTGAAATTAAAAGTATTTTTTATGCAGCTGCTTTGCAATAATTTAATGCAGTGTAAATTTGTTAATGTATTGTACAATTGACAATTGATTTCCACTTGTTACTATTAGCTCACAACCAAGATCGTTAGCTTGTGGTATATCAGGAACTATTTCCTTTGTGAAGTTTTCCTCCAACAAGAAATGTTTTTACTCAGAAACAACTAACTCAATAGCGTACGCGGTAAGATAACTTGATGCTCAGTCCTTGATTAGTTAAATAATTTGATCTCATTTTTAAAGTAAATATGTTTTTTCGCTATTCTAAAACTGGAGGTTTGTTATTTCGATGCATTTGGTTTAGTTTTTATTATTTTGTTGAGAAAACGAACAGAAACGCTGTTTCACTTTTTCACTCCTCAGAGTCGTCACAGGGCAGTCAAACGTTTTTTAGCTCTTTTTTTTCTGAAACCCAAAGTTGTTCAAAAAGACAGTTTTTGGCGATGGCTAACCGACGTCTTTCCTTGACACGAAAACATTTTTTTGAAATACAACATTTTGTACGATTATCGCCAACAGAACGACTTTACTGTTACATTATTTGCTTCTCTCAAAGCACTTGGAGGGGGCATACGTCTGTTACAGCACTATCATTATTTCACGTTTCTAGTTACCCAAGATCCGAACTGTACCCAAAATTCCATAGTTTGCAACTTCGATTTATATTAGATTAGCTTGCCAATCAATCTCTTATCTTAGTCATTAAGCGCGCTTTGTATTATTTTCTCGCACCTTTGTCACAGATTAAGTAACTGCTTCACCAGGAGAACTTCTGGTTGTACCTTATTTTTGAGCACTGAATATTTTTCAGCCTCTTATATTTTACTGCTTGAGTTTTAATCAAGAAAGATACCCTTTAATCAGTTTCTGCAGCCCCTGAATCGTCAATTATTCGAAGTTTAAGCAATAACAATATTTTTTGTACTGTGTTGACTGGATTTCTTTCAAGTTTCGAAGAAAGGCAGCAAAGGTCTAGGCTTTCCTCCAATACTCTTTATTCTATAACAGCCCCCGCCCCCCATAAATACGCCACCACTTGGGCAGGGGATTCGCGACTCATGGTTTGAAAAACCCAGGGCTATTCCATTATTACGGTTGCTGTTTTTGAGAGCTTATCAGTAATCCCAACTATTGAAAACTGGGGATTATACTGCATATTCCAGGCGAACATAAAGCTTATTATTGGGATTTTTAGAAGTTTTATTGTGTTGCCTATTTATATATTTCGGTAGTTTTTTGATTGATCATACGAGTAGGTCTGTCGTGTCGTGTTGCATCATATTGTCTTGCTTGTCACACCCCTTCATTCGGAAACTCAATTGTTTCCGATTACAGACATCTTGCGTTGTGTGTAGCTGCAGACGGTCTATGCAATCCATTGTGGTATCTAGAAACCTTCATATTTTTCTACTGGTCTCAAAACAATGGAGTTTTTCTCTAAATGTTTTGCAGGCAGCGTCTTCTTCAAACCGTGGCTAATCGTTGGCCATTACTCTTACACTACTATGCACTTGCAGCTTATAACTATACATTAGCATTTTATGATTGCGTCTAACCAATATCGTATTAAAAGGAAAAGATAAAGGGCAAGGGGCAATGCTCCCTCCCAAACCGTATGAGAGAAGCAGAAAACGTAAACAAGAAAAAGTTTACATGTTTGTTTTCAGTTAACAATAATTCTCGCTTCAAAATTACTTAAATGAGATTCTCGCTTCAAAAAAGTATTTAAATAGGCCAGTGTTTTTGAACTGCCACGTTTATAACTGCGAATGTATTAGTTCTAAAGTTGATTTGTAAACTATTTCTTTAAATGTACCATTATGTTCAAACGCAGAAACATCGAGGTATGTCTTCAGTTGTTTCATAGCGTTTAAAATGCAACCTAACACAGTATATTAACAACGTCTCCTTAGTGGTTTACATTGTAATTGTTAGGGAAGCATTTGACCCGACCCTAAACATCATTGATGATACTTGGCTATTCGATTATCTCCTCACGAAGCAAGCGTGGGTCAAAGCTGCATTTATGTAGCCTTAAGCGGTTCATCTCTAAAGCTGTGTTTGTCTAAAAATAAACTTATTGTAAAAAACATTTTTTATGATCTGGGTACCTTCTTTTTGCGCAGCATCCGACGATCATTTTGGGAGTAAATTACTTTTGTGTTGGTGGAAAAAAAACGAGTGAAATTAATATCTAATGTGACGTTGGTACAGACGAGGTTGCTGATGAAGTCACCGCTTTGCATTTGCGGCTGGTGCGATATAAGTTGATGATTTTCTAGCCATTCAACCCCCGTGTTGCTAATTTTAAGACTTGCAATGTCAATGATTTACCTATCTTGGAGCTGCAGTTGCACACGGTCTGTGTAATCCGTGCGAATATTTTGCTCTTGTGTGGCAGGTGATGACAACTACAGACAGCAAAAATACTATACTTCATGTAGACGTTGCGACTAAACAATTGTCGGAGTTTCAAACTGATAGCTGTGAAAGTAATGATGATGATGATGAGCTTAAAATAGAGGTTGGTATTATGTGTATGTTTTTTGCTTTATCGCTCAGGATTGTGGCTGTGAAACCTATATTTATGGCTTCATTGCAATTTTTAATGCGAAGGTGTACAAAATGTGAAAACGTAAGAGTTTCACGACAAAGTTAGTCACAAAGCTTTTCTCTACCTGCCACCTACACATCTCATGCGAATTTGTGTGATGCCCAGTGATTAGGCTTACCACTTCATCTCATCAAATCCGTATCGACTCTTTTAAAGAGTCTTGGACAACTTACTTCAGGGCTATCCATCATGTTGTTTTCAAATATTTGTTAGGACCTCTTTAACAATTTAGAAAACATTTCAGTTTTCTTCTAATGACATTGATGTTATGGAGAAAAATATTGAACTATGTGACAAGCGCGAGTTGAGTCAAGCTACCACTTCAGCACTACCTATTTGCACTCGACTTCGAAAAAGCAGTAGAAATCACAAGGATATATTCAGTAACAGGTAGTTGGAGGAATATAACATAGCATAAAATGAAATGTTTTTAATTTACAAAAAATCAGTTGTCATCATATTTCTTTAAAAAGCAGTAACGAAAATTAATCCTGGACCCAAAAACTTACGCTAAAACGAAACTAAAGTATTTGAATAAGCGGCAACCCTTTCTCGCAACACATGATACACTTTGGACAAAATGTTGTTACTGTTGTTGTGATGGGATGAAGGGTAAAGACACGAAATGAAATGGTTGCATTCCCATTCTTACTGCTAAGAAATCAAGATCAAACTAGGGAAAAGCTGCAGTTAATTTGAAACCAATTGTGAATACTGTTTTAAAGTCGTCTTCAGATACTAGTGCACTGGCGACCGATTTTAGTTTTTCATTTATACTGAAAAAACATTTCTCATAAGTTGCAATTGATATTAATTAACATATTAAGATTGTATTCTGATAGAATTTGCAGAAAAATAACATTTATAATTTAGAACTGATACTTTGTCTTTCGATTGGCTGGATGACGTGGAGGTTGAAAGTGATGACGAAATTTTGAAAACGCCTGTTTTCCCAGCATCCAATGTGAAAAAAAAACACAATACTAGTGATGAAAATTTCACTGGTGAAAGCAATTCAACTTGCGAAAAATCTGCAGTTGAAGCAAATGACAGCACGTTATGTCGAGAAACGGAAAATCTAAAACTGCCTTTAAACAACATTGAATCTGATGACTATAAGCAAGATGTATGTCATAAACAGCCAATCGAATTCCCAAACAAAGAACCTAGTTGCAGCACGGCAAACATTCTCGAAAAAAAAAAGCATTCCCAATCAAAAAACGACAAAGCTGACAACTCGACGATGCATGATGGAGAAGATTATTCTGGCCTTAAACTTATTTTGAAAAGATGCTGGTTGCAACGTTACAAGGATGAGAAAATAAATGATTCTGAACAGGTAAATTTTATACATAAAAAACAAGCAAACGTTGCGAAAATTCTTCCCGAATCTCGCAATACTACAAACAGCATGAAAGACAGTTGCTTGCAAAAAAATGTCCATGACGACAGGGACCAAACATTGACAGAATCGAACACAAAAAAGAAGCACGTAAACGAAGATGTTGTATTAGAAAAGGACAAAGTCGCTAACCAAATGACGCTAAAGAAAAGTAAAACAAAATCAGGATCAAAAAAAAGCAGCAAAACAAGCAAAGACAAAAGAACAACCAAAAGTCAAAATGAAAAAAAAGCGTCAGGTGAGAAAAATTATTTTGTCCATTAAGTATTTCTTTACCAACTAATATTGTCTTTAATTAAAAACTAAGAATCAGCAGAAAACTGCTCGTGTTCTCGAAGACGTTTCGACTTTAATTGTGGAGTATCATAAAATAGCTCCAATTATCTATTAGTAATAATGTTTTGTTCCTGATAAAACAATTTGTCTATTGCTTCTGCTTGTGTTACACAATGCAGCTACTGCTTTTCGTCCTATCATTACTAGACCAGAAAACAGTCAACATTTGTTTCGATGATGCACGTTGCTATAAGACAAACAACTTTTCTTTAACCATCAATTGTTTTGATAATCACGTGTCTAAAATGGTGTTTGCAGTATTATAAATAGCGCATTTTGCCCGTCTGCAACATAAATAAAATGCATATCAATGCAGTTAAAATAAGACTGTTGTTATGCTCTAGTGTAAATGTGTTCATAATAGTACAGTTTCTGTACATGCCTTTTCATTAGTGTATTTTGGAGGAAGTTGTTTCAAAGCGTTTTGCATTAGCCAGTAGGAAAATCTTTATTAGGATAGTGATCAGTTAATTTAAAATTGCTGTTGCTGCAACAGTGCTTTTGTTAAATGGAATTTGTTGAACGACATTCCAATCAGCAGATTTTATGTTTTGCAAGCAGAGCGCAATAAAAAGTTATTTTGTAAATTTACAGGCAGCTAGCTATTGCTTAAATAAATGGAAAATGTCAAAAAATTAGTGTGGTGAATGAATGGCATTTTTTTAAATGTCAGGTTTGGTTGTTTGAGCCCGGTTACCGTAGGAAACCGTTTTTGTTTTCGAGACTATGTCGCCTTATGTAAAACAGTTCGTTTTGCATTAGTTCTGGTCCGTAGAGACAATGATACTTTTTGCATTACGCTGTTGATTGGTGTGACGGCCACTCTAACACTATATTACAATTGCGAGAAAACGCTCCCTCTTTTCCTGACGATGTTACGAGTTTTTTTTTTGTTAATATTAGTTTTTTCAACTCTTATTCTTCGACATCTTGATGTAATAACCTGTTTTGACAGTTTACATGATTCTCTCTTTCTCGCGTTAGCATCATCACTTACGTGTTGCAATTTCTATATCTGCTGTGCTATAGTGATGCGGAATTACATAAACCAATTGATGCTGAATAAACATATTTGTAGCGAATGCTACGGCTTCCCTCAGTAAAGTCAGTTATGTAATGATGAGTTAGTGGTTACTTTTGATATCTTGTAATTCTAAGCAGTTATGACGAATAAATTTTGCTGTGGGTCAAATTTAAGGTCTTCATTTTTTATAATTGTTTAGCAGCAGTAGATATAAATTTCAGAGTCATTACTGAGTACTGTAGTTGTATAGCCTCTAGAAAGGATTGCATTTCAGTGCATTAGGAATAAATGGTATAATTGTGTATAGTATGTAGTACCATTTATTCTTAATTAAGGTTCACTAGAAAAAAGATTTAAACGTTAGTTTAGAATTCTTATTGAGCTTCTTGTAAATGGTGTATTGTATTTTGTTTTTCTGCTTTAATGCTTTATGTACTCACTTTTTAAAGTATCTCAAAACGAAAATTCCAACCTTATGAAAATTAGTAATTTTGTGTGATTTTTTGTTAAATTGTCTTTAGCCAGGGCTGTACTCAAGAGAAAATGCAAGAGGTTTAAACCTCTTCCGAAATGTCAAAAAGATCATTTTTTGAAAAAACGTGCGCCTTGCCAACGCTTGACGAAATTGTGAAAAACCTTCGGCTTTCATATGTTTGCAACTCCTCGGTAATTTATTCATGATACGGTGCTGCCTTCAGGGAATGTTAGCAAAAAAGCAATTTTTATCTTGCGTTATTTTTTGCAGGATGCGACTAATAAGCTTATCAGTTTTAGCAATGTTGATAAATCAACGCGGAAAAGGAATTGAGTCACAACATCTGGCTCATCGTTGTTTGGTTGCAGAGCTAAACATAACGGTTTCAGTTTGTTCAAAATGTATATCAAAACCAGTAGAGCGTCAGTATTTACCAAAAAACTGTGCCCATGAAGTATCCGCGTCTAAATTTGTAAATTACTGTACAGTTGGAATAGGAAACTGCAAGTAGACACCCTTACTTGTATTGTTCATCTTGCAGATTGTTACTTCGCGACATATGGTTCATTAAAGCGCAATTACTTTTAGTTGCAGTTATTCTTATGTCAAACTTTATATACAGAAAGTATGAAAAGTGCGTACTTAATTAGTGCAATGGGTAACAACAGTCAGAGGTCATTTAACGAACTGGGCATCGATTTGTAAGCTAGAGCCACGAAATCATCGATTAGCTTAATAGATTATTTGTCAATTACGTGATGAGGCCGTATTTATGAATTGGTTTCGCATAGCTCCTCGAAGGAAAAAATAGTCTCCGAAGAAAAGACATCAAAAGCATTGAGAGGAAGATTGGCCTTGTAGAAAAAATATTATCCAAAAAAATTAATTGACCGAACAGTGCGTGCTCTTGCAGAAGAAAGGCTTGGTTTCTGGTGCCTAAGTATACTATGCTACTAAACAAGGCTTTATAGAAAATACAAAGGTATAAGCAAAAACCAATCAAAGTTCTTAAGATTTGTTACTGCAAAAGACAAATGTATGCAAAAACTCATGTAGCAATTCAGGGATCATTGGAAGCAACGTTTTCAAACTAGAATCGCATTTTGAAATTATTATCTTATCTTCAAATACGTCAACGCAACTTGAGCTGTACTAATCTAATCTTCTTAAAAACAAACTATAAACGTAGTGCATAGGTGTGGCATAGATACTGAAACTTCTTTCTGCTTTTAGAATGTACATATAGATTGCCGTTCAATATTTTATCGGTTGACCAAAAGTTGGTAAATTTGATTTTAGAAAATCGACCTATAATCCGAAAAAGTGCTCTCCGAGGATTTATAAACGCTAAAGCTGTATTTTAGTTTTGCAAATACGCGACGCGATTCAACAGTTGCATAATAGGCTCCGATAATGTTTGCGTATTGTGTCAAATTGTAAAGTGGTGTAATAATCTGGCGATAAATATGTTCATCACTGGCAATGACATTTTGTTGCAGTATATTTAGTGAAACTCATATTTACATTAACTGCTTGTTGAAGTTGAAAATGCTGAGTACTAGAGGTTGTCAAATCACGTCCTGATAACGATCTATGAAATTTTATCACAAACTATGTTAATGGAAGATAAAAACCTAATCGTTTTCGTCAATCTTTTTACAATTTGCATAATAGGTGTGTTTGCTTGTTGTTTTGAGTTGGTGAAAATCAACGAAAAACTTCATTTATGCATACTAGAACAAAAATTTTCGTGGAAAACGCACACTTAATTTGTAGTAAATGATTGGTACCCAAAGTTTTAAGTTACTGAAAATGTGCGTATGCAATGGTGTTTTATCGCTGTCATCACGATTTTCAATGCTTCATAGGGACTAGGCTTCTGTAGTTTGTTTGACAAAGTCTTCTCTAGTGATGCCTAGATTTTGTGCATATTAGGGACCAACAACTTTTGTCTGTGATACTATTTTAGAAAGTTGCTGAGTTTAATAAAAATCTTAACTTAAGCTTCGAACACGTATTGTGTACTCGCATTTTTAGGGGTTGCCGGGTGCTGCAGGCCACTTTTTATGAACTCATGATAGTTTATGCCGGCAGACTAAATCGGAAAATGTCGACTATAGTCCAAATCAAGCTGCTTGCATAACTCATCCACCTAGCTGATGACCCAGTAATCATTTCGACGTTGATATGCTAAAAATTCCTGAAACAAGTAATGATAAAATCGAAGTTGACTTGGCTTATGGACGCACCGTGAAAAATATAGCCTGAAGAAGATGCGATAGGTTCTGCAACGGTGTATGGCAGACCTAGTTAGTCCGGTATAATATTTCGAAAAATCGATAGATAAATTGCATCCTACCTCTGTAACACGAAACTTATTATTTAATGAATTGATACAAATAGACAGAAGCTTCCCCTTTCAATTTATTGTAAACCATCTGCATACCATCGACAATGAATGATGAAACGCTTTCGAGTTTGCATTTTATTCATCAACAGTTGCAATATAGGTACCAAGCAATATGATAAACAAGACATAACTCAATGCTTATTAAATTTTTTTCTCTAAGCGCCCTTTCAAAACTTTGAAATACTTGCGACGCCCAGTCAAATGCAAAGTTTGACCAATATGAAGTTGAAGACCTGTCATTTGCTCATTTTGAATTAAGAAAAACTTTTCTGAACTTTTTGAAAGCGTTTGCTTGGCCAAAATTTATAGCTCATGCCGTTTTTTGATGCTGAATGTACTCGCTTAAACATTAAAGATGCTCAAGTAATGCAATCATTCGTGCTCAATTTATATGGCGCCGCTGACAAAATTTTGCAGTGCCCACTTTGAGAAATGCTTTTATAGCTTGTTGAAGTGAAATCATCCGAGAAAATGGTCCGTAACAATATAAATGCTTCATGTTATGACAGCCTTGCCAGTTGTGTCCTTTGTAAAAGCTCTTCACTGCAATTTCCCTTGCTTCGTGCAAGATTTGTGGTAAAGATGCACAGTACCAGCAGTACTGGAAAGTCGAAGAAAGCCTGAATACAAATTGCATTATGTATAACCAGGGGTACCATTTCGTGCTTCCAAGATTTATGCTTATTTTTAAGGACAATATTTTTGAAAACATTTTTGAACTTACTTCTAAGAAACAGGTTATTTTTGAGCAATGTGTTTAGTTTGATTTAGAAACCGTTTTTGTCTTAGATTACCAAGGTGTACTTTCTGATGTTGTGAGGTTCTCCAAAGAAGGTCCTGAAATTGAGAAAAGGCGAAAACAACGTTTTTTTAGATATTTTACCCCATTGTACACCAGCGTGCGTATTTTTTTGGTCTATGCGAATGGTAACTATGGGTGTAACATACAAAAAATTATAAACAAAAGGCTATAACGATTGATTAATTAAATTTTGCGTTCATTGATTAACTATTGAAAGCAGACTATGTCAAAGTTCTGTACTCAGTCGCTGGACCTTGCCAGTCTTCACTAAACTCTATGAACACCAGCAACAATGATGCAAAAAACGTTCTAGGCACATTTCGTAGCACATATGCTTTACACAAAAGCAGGAAGTTGTTAATTTTGCAAGTTCGTGATTATGTTTGTCGTCAAGGTACCACCGTTGCACTAGGTTTGCTACAAGATAGTTAGGCACCTAGCTTTACGATCGTCAATCAAAAGTGTAGAAAGCTCAAGACATGCCAGCGCGTTGTAAAACCACATAAATCTCCACTACCACTGCTAAAAGAAACGACTCTTTACATGGGTTGGCTTGCGAGGCGGTTTATTGAAAGACGTACAGAAGTGACTCGGCTAACAAGAAGTTTTCCAGCAAATTAAAGTTCATTAAAGGCCCAAAAGAACCTTACCCTTATTTTACGCGTTCAGCAGTTTATTAATATATGAAATAGTAAACCCTACGCCTTAGTCTATACTAAAACGCTCACACATTATACTCTTCATTTAAAGTATAAATTTAATGTTATTTGGATAAAATATCGATTTGCATTAAGTTATTCTAATTTGACGTTTTCGCGCTTTTGTATGCTAATAGATAAAGAAATTGCTAAAAGTTTAATTGTACATTTATAGCACGACTATTGCATAAAACATATTTTTGGTAACAGTAATGCAAAAACGACTGTAGAAATTTAACTATTTTTGATTGATAGATCTCGTCGGAAATAAGAAAACGAGTAGGCCAGGTTTATATTGGATATTAGGAATAAATTGTTTATAACTGAACTCATGTATTCCCGCAGATGTATAAAGTATAATTGGAATGATGTTTGTTAACTTTTTTAATTCTTAATTGAAGTGCAGCATACATTACTGGCGGGATTAAACCAAATTTTAAATTTGGTGTTTCGGTTAAGCTGTTAGCTGTTAACTTTTTTTTTGCCAACGCTTTTTTAAATCAAATGTAAATTGGTTTTTGTCTGCGGCAGTTTTTAGGCTTTCAAGCGACGCATGACCAAAATTTATTTGATATCAAGCTGATCTTATTTATTTTAAAATAATCTTAAAAAGCATATATGTTTAAGAAATCTCAAAGATCATTAATTTTTTTTTGATTTTTAAAATCGTTTACTTTTACAAGCTTAACGAAAAATACTTAGAGTAGAGAATTCTTTGCTCAAAGTAGAGAATGACCTAAAGTGTCATGTTGGCCTGCTAACACTAATGCAAGTGCATGCATCAAGAAACATAGGTAAATATTGAAATTACTGATGTTTACGGTGATGTTAGCAACAACCGTAGATAATCTGTTTCGTAAGATCACAAACAACAGCTTTGAAAGTTTTGAATAAAATTTTAATTTGACATGTTATTGGTGGTACTACAGAACTTAAGAAAGCCATTCTATCAGAAACTGTTGGTAGCACGCATATCAATGGCGATATATTGCCAAATGGAACACACACGCTTATTCTAGCTCTTTCTATTATTACTATGATGCAATAATGCCGCCATCGAGTCGATCTCGAAAAGCTTTGGACAGAACAGATTTTTCGAAGATTTATCAAATACGTTTAACTGTACTCATTAGAAATGCAGTTGAGAAATGCTTTGTGCAATGAACTGCGTCATGCAATGCACGTTTTAATCAACTTGTTAAGATCAGGTTGTCACTTTGCACACGTTCTCAGTTACGTTTTCGCTTTCTGAACCTAGTAATTAAGAGTCTTAAAGAAAAACTTGGCAAAAATTGTTTGCCGTGTGAAAATTATTTCAGTCACATGGAAGCTTTTTTTGAAGTTTCTGCATTTCTGAAATATTGAGTTGAATCTTACTCCTGCATGTTGAGGTCAGTCTTGTGGCAGTAGCGAATTTTGTTAAAATCTTTAGTTTAGCACGTTGTAAGGCATTTCATCTCACATTTAGTGTGATTTAACACTGTCGAAGAAATAATGTGTTATACCAGCATCAGGGTTTTGCACCGACGTAAATGCAACATTTTAGTTTTTTGAAAGTCAAACATTTTATCTTAGGCAGCACGGCACGATAACATGACGTAAAACTTTTCATCGAATGACCTCGAATTCATGCGGGTTGCAAACCAGAGTTGTCATTTGAAGGGCTAGCGCCGCCGCTCCAATGTGCATGAGTGACTGTTGTCTCAAACATTGTACAGTATATGGTCAACTTGCAGTTTCCCAAACTTTTTGTGTATATCTTTAATGTGGAAAATGTTTTCACCTCTCTGCTGAATTTGAAGTTTTGTGAGTCAAATTTTGAATAGTTATCTGTTTTTAGGAGATCGCAGATGTAAACTTTGTTAACTTGCGAGTTTATTGGTACAAATTCTATTTTCCTCTACCTTTCCCAATTACATCAAATAAGCCTAAAAGAGCTTTAGAAATGTATTTTTACAACTTGTTAGCTACTCTAGCTAATTCTTGTGTTTGACATAGAATGAGCTGTCTGATTTAAAAAAAACAGCTCAACTTTTTAGAATTCAGTAGTTTTCTACTTATCGATTTTTTAATAGCCACATGTTTTGTTTTCTAAATTCGCTTCAGCGAGTCAAACTGCAAGGCTCTGCCGTCACCAGACGCTATTTACTTAAGCCAGTGTTTCTCTAAGCATAGGTTTCGACCCAACTGTGGATCGCGAAGACCTCACAAATGAGTCGCTAGTACATTTTGCATGTAATTTACATGTATTTATGTATATACTAGCCGGCGTCGCCCGGCAGGGCTACCAGTCTTTTATGTCGGGTTCGAAATATCGGTTCATACGGCTACGCTGGCTTCACGCAGTGAACATTTTTAAAACCAGTAACAATAAGTTGGTTCATATAGCTTTGCCTTTTCTATGCCCCTAATCCCGATTATCGTGCCAGTAATTTGAATTGGGACTGTTTGTACTCACAAACTCTCTATTGCTGCGGTGATCAACCAGTGGGCCATAGCACAAATTCGGTAGGACCACGACTTTAATATTCATAATGTAGGACAGCGGTTTCCAAAGTGGGCGAAAATATAGTCTTCGAAAAAAAGGTCTTCGCTGTCAATTTCGCTCGAAAGTGCGAAGATTCAGCCATCGAAAAGGTTGATCTCTGAAAAAAATTTAATTGACATTGAATATGTGAGAAATGAACCGCGAAATATTTTCCAGAGATACGAATAGAAAAAGGTTTAGAACCCTTACTTTTTTATTTCACAAATCCTATTCGTTTCTTCCAATAAGTATAGTGGCACCAAGTCAAAAGTTAGAGGTGGGCACCGTAATGGTTTTTGTTTTGCGATTACAGATTCATGGTATTTGGTATATCTTTAATTTTGTTATTTCGTAATGTGGTGCAACCCCCCTTGTAATGATAGTTGTGTCACCTAGTCATCCCAAAGAAATTAGGTTGACAAATGCTTACAATACCATGCTATATGATATTATGCATGTAGCGGATACAGGGGGGAATGAGGGAGTTTTCAAAATGATTGGAGCCAACAAAAATTGCAGCAGTCTATTGGCGTTGTTTTGAAGTGGAGAGAGAGTATTATGACCAAACAGTGCTTTTTTGAAGCTTTCCAAAAAAAAAACAAAAAAGCATGTTTAAAAAACGCTTAAGTCCTTAATCGCTTGTTGTATTGTCGATTGTGGTTAAGTTGTTATAAAACTATTTTAATATAAAGCACCTTGTAAATATCTCCCGAAAAAGCTTTCAACCGTGTTTCTATGGTCAGTACTTCTTGAGAAAATGAAGAAGACAAATTTTTCAATCAGTCGTTAATTATGACGTCATCTTAGTGCCCTAAATAATGAAATTTTTAAAAATTGGGTAGTCCTGGCTTTTGCTTGAGCAAAAACAATGGTTTCTTCTGTCAATAAATGCAAATTTTAAGCAATTTGTCTAAAGTAGTGACATCATTAATTCTTATGACACCAATCTGGAGTGGTAATCAATCATGCCAAGTTTCATTAGTATACGCCCAGTAGCTTCGGAGGAGTCGTAGCACACGAACACACACACACACACACACAGACAGAATTGCGCAGTATAGCATGGATATACAGGTTGGCCCGAAAGAAGTCATACAGTTATTAAACTAATCTAATGTATCTCAATGTGTTGTTGGACCCGAGTTTTTTGATGGAAGTGTAAATGGGGAGAATACTTGGACATGTTTCGAGAAGTGGTAGTGCCATAACTCCACACCTGACCTGACTTTCTGTTGTTGCAGCAAGATAAAACAGTGGAAAACACCCGTCAACCATCTTCAACTCATTGTTGTTTTTTTTTAACCAAGATTTTAGAAACTGGAAAAACATGCAGTTTCTCCCCCAAAACTAGCAAATAAATAAACAATAAATTGATGTTTTTTTATTTCGTGTAATGAATAAGAGAAAAATCCTGGTATTTTGCGGTACTTACATTGATTGTTTTGTTTTAGTGATTATGTTTAATGTTTCACCGTACCTTTACAAACAATTGAATTGAATGCAGCAGACATTATTTGTTTGTTGAATATATGGATATCACAAACAGATAGAGTCGTTTTTTCGACAAATTATTGTTAAAACTTGACGTTTCGCTCCCCTTAGTACCCGGGGAGCTTCCTAGTAACAACATTTACCATTTTCTGAGGAAGCTCCCCGGTTACTAAGGGAAGCGAAACGTCAAGTTTTAACAATGATTTGTCCAAAGAACGACTCTTATCTATTTATGATAACACTTATGTTATCTAACTGGATTTTTGTCGTTACCAATTAAATAGCCTTGGGCTTGTTGAAGATTATTTGGATAAAACCAATTTCTGCATTACTTTCGTAAACTTTCATTAAAACATTTTCTACGATTATCAAGATGTTTTTGAATTTGAATATAGAATGAAGTTGGAAATTTTGGTTCTATGACGTCAACTTTAATTTTATTCTTTGCTTTGCAACGGTGTAACTACTGCGCTAATAATAACGCTAAAAAAGTGGCTTATTGTGGCTAAAACTGAAAGCGTTTTCGATGAAGCGACCAAAAGAAATAGTTTTGTCTATTTAACTAGGCCTGTTGCAATCAAGTTTTCATAAAAAATGCGACGTGAAATTTTGAATGTACTGGCATTTTAGTGGTGTTAAGTGACTGTTATTGCAATAATTAAACGAAGCTAGATTGATTTCATTTTCTAGCAAAATACACTTCATGTATATGAAAGGCAGGACCGCATTTACGTCATTAGTGGCCCTGGGGACATCCAGTTAGCGAGATCCACTAATGTGCATAAGAAAATGCAGCACGTGACAGAAAAGTCAAAAAATGTAATGTTTCTTAAACAAAAATTAAAAATAAATCAATTAACGATTGTGTGGAATGAGATTAAATAATCTACTGCCCTTTTCCTAAATTCGGTATCAGTGACAGCACGGCTCCAAACGTACAAAGCTTGAGTTAATTTTTGCGTTTGATCTTTCCTTTTCATAATGCTTTGATTATTTTTGATATGGTTGTTGGTAACTTTTTTAAAGCTTTTGCTAAAAAAGCGTGGTGCTGTAGATATACTGCAAACCATGTTGTTGCTAGTTGGCTTCAAAAGTCTCAACAAATTGTGCATTGTTCCCCAAAGTTTTTAATAAATATAGTGTTTTCATAAATCGATTTGATATCCAAAAAACAGCAGTCACACGTTTTGTGTTTAGTTTCATGCATGCGAATATTCTGTGATTCATAGTGTTTATCTTTTTACAGGTTATATTGTTTTATGGAGGTTAACATGTGATTTATTGGTGATAAAAAATTTTAAATACCCGGTAGCTTTGAAAAGTGACTGTTTTTCCACAAGCTTTTCGTAGCACACTCACGAATGACGGTTTTGTAACTTGATGCATAATGCGTTTAATTGCTTATCTTTGCTTAAGCAATGTCCGAATTCCTGAGATTTAAGACATTGTTCACGCAAGCTGTTCCCACTCAACGCAATCGTCTTTGATGAGTTTGCCATGATAAACTTGCGCAATATGTTTTTTGAATCCCAACTTCTTTTGTGAATAGCAACTAATTTACTTAACTAGTTTATTTGTTTATTTTTATCAACGACAAATGAAATAGAACAACACTCAAGTAAGCAATCTGACGTGGCGTCAGAGTCTATGGAAACAGAAGCAAGGATTACAATGGAATTTCCGAGACATAATTGGCTAGCAAGACACTTATTGACCGAAAAACACCTCCAGGTAGTTCAAAACGGCATTGATTGAATATAATATTCTTTTATTGCTCAATGATTATTTGGAACCATTCGAAATCACAATTAAAGAGGATACAAAACAAAATTTAGAACATTTTTGGAGAAAAAAATAATTCTCGAAATTTTTGTAAAGAATCTCAGATAGTGGTTTGCAAAGTGGGATCCGGTAAATCCCTTGGGCTTCGTCAATAAGCTTCAGGAAATCGGCAAAAAAAGAGTGTGTTCCTCTTTCTTAATTATAGTAGATATTCGTTATCAAGACCAATCGTAAGAGACCAATTTAAACTTTTGTTATAGAGTATCGAAAATCATTAAAAAAAGTTGCAAGAGATCCGTAGTGCGAGGTTTTTTCAAAAAGTTTGGAAACTACTGATCTAAGGCCTTTATTTTTTTCGCAACTAAGTTTTTTTCGCTAATAGAACACTTATGGACGGTTTTTACGCGTTGAAAGTTAAAACACGTGAAAGGTGGATCTAACAATAATTGGCTCCCTGAATGCATGAGTAATTAATATCCTAATTGTTAAAGCTATAGTGTACCATAATTTAAATGGGGAATTTTTTAGCTAATTTGTAGCCTAATTTCCGATTGACTGAGCATTGTCCAATGGTCTTTTTCCTCATTGCGGGTGTTTTTGGTTGCATTGTTGTACACATGAATAATGATGGCTTATGTTAACGATTAAGGGATACAACAATCATGTAGACGTATACAAACCTACCACGCTTCTTCCGCTTCCTCATCGCAAACTTACTCCAATATTTGCCATATATTGTCTTTTGAAACTCTTTAAATTACTAACATCAATGTCAAGTTATAGTCTAGAGATAGGCTAATCTTTAGCAATTTCTTGTAATTGAAGTTTTACGCTATGAATAAATTTAAAAACATATACTTTTGGCAACTGGAAAGGAGAAGTTGAATTCGCTCAGTAAGAACAGTTACCGGCAGCTGCATTGGCACTAAGCTTTAATTTGACTTAGTTTGTAACTAATGCAATGCAATATGACATCTAACTCTTAAATTTTACAGAGCGATCAGCTAGATGTTAGTAACTGCGCAAAAGGAGCATCTGAAAAAGGATCGTTTACAGTTGCATCTTCTGCTGCGTCATCCGTGTCTTATGCACCCAGCAAAACTGTGGCTTCAAGTAAGTTTGACTAGAATAGCAAAGCAATTTCAATAAACACCGAAAAGGCAAAGGTGAGATCATCAGTAAATCTGGTTTATAAATTCATCAACTCTAAGTCTATAGCTTGGATATAAATATTGTTGTTGGATTATTCACTCAGTGGCTAAGTGCATATTTTAGGCCAATGAAAGTACTAATGTTTATGAAAGATCACATTATAAACTAATAAAATGAATTTATTACGCTTCAGCTGTTTTGATTGAAGGCTTGTAACTATAAGAGTACAAAAAATAATTACAATATTGGTTTTATTGTATTTTTGTGCGTTGAACATGCACCTGCAAAACATATGTAATGTAGTAATTTAACATAGCTGGTTTATTTGAACTTTTATTTTATTAGTTATGAAGCTTTGACCTCTGTGATTGAGCACTCTTGCCAACAATTGTTGCAATGTTGGTAATATTCGCAGCTTATGTTATTGCGTACAGAGCAATCTCCATTGTTTTGCTGTGCAAAATGTAAGCAACAATTATTTTTTCAGGCCAACTTGGCAACGACACCAATGATACGACAACGGCCTCAAGTCTGCCTCATCAACCCTTACTTGCAAAGGCGTCAAACAGTGAAAGTAAAGATTCAGAAAATAGTAAATTGCACGAAATATAAATAGAATTATAAATTAATCGACTATGGCGTATTAATTATCAACTGGATTTTGATAAGTGGTTATGTGACAATATATTTTTTTTCTGTTTTTCAGGTCAACATATTAGCGTCGTAGTACCTGTTCAATACTACACGAAAAACTCTATAAAGCAAAAAACGTTAGTACACTGCAGGCTTATACTTTATTTTGCAGGTGTATATAGTTGTGTTACACTGAATGTGTGCCTTGCTCGTAATGGGTTTACAAGTCTGCAATTGTGACTATTTCTTGTGTACTGCGACTCTTTTTAAACTAATTGGAATTTTTGAATGCTTAAATGGGCATCAATGTTTGCTTCAAAATACAACATGTCATTTGAAATATCATTGTTTATTTTTCATTGATAGAATGAACGATTGCAAGGAAAACTTCGCTGAAACAAAAAAGGAGCCTTTTGATCAGGATGCAATATTACAAACTGTAAAAAATATTTCGTTAAAGACCTCAAAATCAAGTTGTTCAGAAAAACTTGCAAATGTTGTAAACTTTGAAAGACCTTTATCGTACATAGTGGCTCCAGCTAGCAGGGACAACGAAGCTTTAGATTTGACGACTAAACCAAAAGATTCAAAAACACCTTTTGCCCTCGATTTGTCTAAAAAACTGGTAAAAGATGCGAGCAACAAGACTAACAAAAAAAAAGATGCCAAGCCACAAAACAAAGGTGAGAATTAAAAAATAGGTCTTTTTTGTTCAGCTAATTATTCAGCCTTTTTACCTGATCGTGATATTTTTTTACAATTTGTTGTTACGGTAAACTTTTTAATTTTGCTTCATTTTATGAAGATCAAACTGCGTTTAATGGATTAAACAATGAAGAACACCGAAGTTCCTCTTTAGTAATTCATACTGAATCACAAGTGAAAACATTTCCCAATCAAAAACCTTTTATTGTGATCTCTAGTAGAAGTGAGACAAGTACAAGTACACGCAAGACTCAAGAAACAATTGTAAAAAGTAAGAAATCTCTTGCAAACTGAAAATGTTTCTTTAGAATCTGTAACTGCAGAAGCTGTGAAAATAAGCTGGTGCACGTAGTATCAGGACGACTTTTTTGCACTTACATGTTGCCGGCAAACTGAAACATGAGCATTAGGTTGACAAATAGCAGTAACGTAGCGCGCTCACCCAATATCCATTTTGAACTTAGTTAAACTTAAAAATCTTTCAGCTATTAGTCCGGCTAAATAAATTCTTTGATTTGGACAGCATTTCTTGTTTTATTTGAAAGCACACTTTGTTTATTTCAGATGCGACTCCGCCGTCTACTGCTGAAAAGTTGAATAAAAATCGATATAAGTTACTGACCAATAGTCATCCAAGCCATCTACAAAATGGTTTTCCATGCCCAGAAAGCTCTCTGAAGCAGAACCTCCTGTTTGAATCTTGTCAAAAATCTCAAACTAATCGTGTATCTCACAATCTAAAGATTTCGAAGAGTAAAATTACTCCTTTACCAACTTCGGCGATGAAACCCCAAGGGTTAAACAGAAAAAGACCGCTCAGTTCCGAAGCTGCTAGTCCAAGTGCTTGCATTAGCAAAAGTTTAAGAATAACCAAAACTTCAACTCGCAGTTTGGATGAATTGCTTCCCATAATAGATGTTGATGCACTTAAAGACGATATTCCCGAAATTAAACCACGTTTCACTGTACCAACTTCCTCTAATTCAAAAAGCAAATTTTTCTCAACTGCATCCACCAACAGCAACTCGATATTAATGACAAACACAAGGCGGAAGTCTTTGCCAGAATCATATAACTGCGCTAATGTGAAACCTACATCAAAGTTGGTAGAAGCAAAACCTTTTCTACCCTCGAATAATCCTTTAATGGCTGAGCAGGAAGTCTCAAAAACGATGCTTTGGTCCAAGAAAGATTTTAACACAGCACCGTCAAGCTCTTCAGAAGTGATGATAAATTTATCGCATAAAAAAGATCATCAAGCCAGTTCCAGATTAAGTTTGAGCTTGCCTAAGAAACATTCTGATTTTGATATACATCTCAAAGATGTTCGTGCGCAACATCCTCCTCCGAAAAGTTTAACCCTAGAGTTTAAAAAACAAAACGTACGTCATAATATTCAATTCGGTGTGACTGCACCTGCTGGAGCTGTTGATTCATTGAGATCTTCTTTGCCTCAGAACCAATTTGTAAAATCTTCACCCATGACTCGGTATTGTAATTCAGATTACATGCCTTTAAGAATGCCATCGATTTCAATGGCGACGAACGCTAGCAACATTCTATCGCATTCTAACTACCAATTGGCAACTTCATTGGCCCAAGCAAGAACATTGTTTCCTTTTAAACCAACAGCTCTACGAAATCCAGCAATCAGAAGCAATCCACTTACACATGCTGTCCATCAAAGATATGCTTCTCCTCGATTTTCAAGAACATTAATGGGTCCCCACAGGTTACCTCCACCTTCCCAACAGTTCTTTTTCAAGCAGAATCATAACCGCTCTCTTCCTCAACATTCAAGAACGCATGTCTATAACGAAAATTCAAACCTATCTAATTCAACCGCAATTATGGCCAATCTTGAAAGGTCTGTAATTAGTGACAAAATATCTTCCGTGAAGTCTTTCATCACTCCTAGAAGCTCAATTGATGGCTTGAGTTATGCCGCTGCAAAGTTTTCTAGCTCCTCTGATTTGGGGCCACTTTCAGCGCAAGAAGCTGGCAAGCTTGCTGCCGATTTGCAGCAGCAAAAATTTGAGCTAGAAAAGCAAATTCTTAATCTTAGAACTCTAGAAAAGAAATTTCAATCTCCTACAAGTTATAACACAAACCATATCAATCTTTCACGACTAACGACAGAAGAACGGTTTTACAATCAAACAATTTCTTTACCTGGTGAACAAAGATCGAAAGGCGAAAATCCAAAGACTAACAATTTTGTGTTGGATAAATCTGTTGTGCCATCTCGTCCTTGTTCTTTCCAAATGATTTCTACCAACGAAAGACCGCTTCCTATGCACGAACTCGGCATGCTTAACAAGAATGAACAAACCTTTTCAATGAGAAATGTTGAAATTTGCGTCCATTGCCGAAAAAAAGCTTTTTTTGTATGTTCTGGTTGTCGGTTGGTGTGGTACTGCAGTAAACAGTGTCAGGTAAGAAATCTGTTTATAAGACTTAATATTGCTTATTGATCATAATGACAATCATCCCTCCCTGCTCATGAAGTGAAGGCACTGTTTATAGCCATAATTAAAATGGGAACATGCTGATAGATAAAAAGCCCTGCCATCACTTAGATGGATTGCCTTTGATAAGTCTTGGGTACCCATTAGTTTTCTCTTCAAACATGCGGGTTGAATAGCTTGTTAAATCTTTTCTGAGAAGGAGCAAGATATTTATTAGGTTTACCGGTACTTCAACTACGTTTCGCATTACTCGAGAGCCGAAAGGTTATTTCGATTTTATACTTGCTTTGTACCTCTTGCTGTTCTACGACCTACGCAACTGAGAGGT
The DNA here is from genome assembly GCA_963675345.1 of Trididemnum clinides. NCBI lineage: Eukaryota > Metazoa > Chordata > Ascidiacea > Aplousobranchia > Didemnidae > Trididemnum > Trididemnum clinides. Next base: position 12,832,445 of record OY776296.1, on the reverse strand, counting down.
TAACTCAGTTTGTATGACACTGCTTTTTGAGGTTGGCTGGGTCCAGTTTTACTTCTAATGCATCACACTGTCCGTTGGTGTTGAAAAACATTTTCCGCTATTTTTGTTTGTTATCAAATTGTTGATATAAACAAACTTTTTTTAGCTTGATCATTGGCCGTGTCACAGCAAGCAATGTGCATGACGAAAGGAAACTGAAACAATTTCTTCTACGGCAGTGAAAGTAAAACTATGCAAAGTATACTTTTTGCGTGTTATTTTATGGAATTTCATCTACAGTTTTTACGTTTTATTGCTGTTTTTTGATGTAGAATGGGCCTTGAATATCAGTAAAGCTTTTTTGCCTTTTGCATTACTCAAAAGAAACAAAAGGATGAAAAATAATTACAATTATGATAACTTGATGGCACACCTTGGGCCGAAAACCTTTGTGTGTCACACTTGTCATAAAGATACAAATGACTGAGTGATATCACAGCTGCTCTTAAGATAGTCCAAAAAAGCAGCAAGCATTGTTCTATTTAAAGCATTTTGTCTTGACAGTGTCAGTTTATGATTGCATAATACGGCAAAGAGGGTAATCTCGCATGTAGCTGGAAGTAAGGCTACAACATTCAGCTTTCCGTGCAGCTGTTTGATACGTGACTTTATGCATGAGTTCAATTTTTTTAAGCAGTTGCTCTACAGCTTTGTTTTGCCATTTTTTTGATTATTGATTTTATGTCAGCAATGCTGGTGTTCAGGACGAATTGACCAGATCAATGATGTACAATAAACTCTTAGAAAAGTTTGAGCTCATTCTACTTCAAGGGTACAATTATTTTTTGTTGGCAAATTGCTAGTGCATTTTCTTAGCTAAATGTTTCTTGTAGTCTACAGATGTATTTTCGTCATGCTAGTTTTTAATTCCACCAATTTTATTCAATATATTTGTGGTAACCACATAATTAGTCTTTTTATCAGCACCTGCTGAGGTTATTACGTTATAAATCGTAAGCCCATTCAAGTGAAAAATGGTTTTAGCTTGTTTGTTGTAGGTTTTTACTTCTTCAAGCCAAATAATATTTATTAAATGTGACCGATTTATGTTTTGTTTAAATATGTTGTTTTTGGAAGTAACTGTCCATAAATTAGCATTGTGTATATTTTACTTTTCTTTATTTTAATGTTGGTGCCTATATTGAAATTGGTAGATGTAAATCTCTTTCAAAAATGTGTATTTTTGGTCTGACTGAGCTAATGGCTTAAATTGCAAAAATATGTAATTTTATTGATGTTAAGCGTCATATGATAATATTTTTCGAAAAAATTTTTTATAAAGCTCAAAAAAGAACTAATGAATTCAGTTGTGCGTTTTATGCTTAATTTTTTTGGTTAGTTAAGTAAGGTGCACCATTCTGAACCAAGTTCTTTGTTATTGTTGAATTTAAATTTTTTGTTTTTGTGATTTGTAAATTGACCATAAGGCAATTCAGGTGGTTTCTTTTTGTTTTATATGATGTTTTATTTTTGGAGAATAGATGGATAAAATATTAAAAGTATATTCTTGCAGGCTTGAAATAATATAAGAACGGCATATTTAGTTTCCTGGCAATTGCAGCAAAGCTACTCTACGTCTTATAATCGATTGTAACGAAGAAGAAAGCGTACATATTACGCAGCCTACTGATTAGTTTATCTTTGGGCAAGATGCGCTGTTGCCTTATCTGGGCTAAATTTTGGACTTGTAACTGTACCAATGTACGACGACGCCATCATATCAAGGAAAGTATCAACTCTCCTGACAATAGCTTTGCAATAGCCTGTGGGTATAGGTGACATAGAAATACTTATTTTGGAGATACCCTTAGTTTACACTGAATATCCCCAAAATATCGCAGTTAAAAGTCAGAAGAAATTCTCCCACAACGCGGCCATGCAGCAATTTCGCTCTCGTCTCGAGCTAAAGTAACTTGCTGTCGAAGATAAAAACTTCTTCGATGTGGAATTGAATACCAGCAATATACTTTATTCTACGGCACGAGAAAAGCTTTTGTTGTTTATAACTGGAGCATCGTCGTATTCAGAATCACGTCGAAGCAACCAATATTGCACAGTGCATTGCCACCTCCACCAGGAAAAATTTTCGCAATTGTTTTCCCTGACAAAAACAATGTAGCCATTGCTAGATTTGAACGTAAGATCATTGCCGTCACAAACGGCGGTCAAAGTCTTTTGCAGGCCACCTAAACAGGATTTCTTTTTTATTGTTTAAAATGGTGTAGTATCTTGGTATAAACTCGAAAATATGTAGAACAACAGCTGGCGTAAAAAAATTTGTAAATCAATCAAACGTATTATACTATTCGTAACCAGTGTAATTTTTAGACTACTAGCGACATCACACGAGAGTTTTTTACTACAGCAAAGACATTAAACTTCACTTTTTTGCAAAACAACAAACAACCAGACAAAATAATAGCAAATAAATTTAAAGACGCGCAAGTGATAAATCACATTTTGTGTTATAGTTTTAACCGGCGTAGGTTTAGTTTGCTAGACTAAACCGTTTATTTTGATAGATGTACAGAAGTTAGAGATTACAAAAATAATAACAATAAAAATTGGAAAACAGTAATCAGACCCTGGCAATATAGTGTATCCAAGCGACTTTACTTCACATCAGTAAATGTTGAAAAAGGGTCTGCTATTAATAAACAGCAATAAAGTCAGCTTAGACATTTATTTGCCAAAAAAAAATTAATTTCGCTAACGCACTTTCAGTTTCTGCAAAAAAATAATAAAAAAATCGCACAAAAAAAAAATTAAGTATTTTCAAATAAACTAGTGGTAAACAAGAGAAAAGGCTGTACTAAGATAATAAAATCTTCAAAACTTAACAAGAACCAAAAATATTTATCTGCACGTAGTCTACAATAATAAACAGCTGTCAAAACTACAGACTATAAAACTAGCTCCAACTCCTTTCAAAACACATTCAAACTAATACGATAAGTATAGCTATATAGAAATAGATGTGAGATAACAGAAACATCTAATTACTAAATAAACAAAGGGCAGTGTATCATAATCACTAGCATACCGAGGGGGACACTGTGCCATGCCCCCTCAGACCATAAAAATGTAAAGCAAAACCAAGCAATTTTAACAAAAGCAAAGCTGGTTTTTCATGAGTGTTCGGGACTCGCCCTGGATTTCGATTTTTTTGTGAAAAGCCACTCGTCCCTCAGACCACTTGCTGCTCAAGAATCTGTTGCGAGTGTTGCACGGGGCCGTAGCCAAGGGGCCAAGCCCCCCAAACTGTTTTGTTGGTCCCTATATAATTATTTTATTTTTGTAAACTTAACACTATTTGCAGTTTGTTGAAGTAAAAAGACTTAAAATATGATTAAAAAAAATTATTTTAGCCCCCTAAATCAATCATTATTTTGGTTTGCCTTCCTTCACAACTGACCTAGTTGAAAAGTTATTACCTCGTCGAGTCGTCGCTCGTTCTCATCAAGCTTTTTAATTCCGCAAAGTTTTTGAAGCACGCGGCATGCCAACTTTGATGGTCTTCACAAAGTATTTTTTCTCAGCGTGACTTTCAACATTGCTTTGAAGTGTTCGTTTCTCGTTATCAAACTGACCGGTATCAATGTTTTTGTAAGGTGTTTCTGCCAATGCAGAGCAGAGCTGTAGTCTTACTGGTAGTGTTGCAATTGCAGGTTTGCAGTTAGTCGAATACTTGTAGTTTTATAAATTAATTAGCGATCAAGGATAGACATTTATTTGATGGTTAATTAATAAAGTTGTTATTTTCGTTTAATTGTCGGGTTTATAATTGAAAATTTATATATCAATAACGTTTATATTTTTCATAAACTTATGTAAGCTCATTGAATTAAAACAGAATCAAAAGAACTGTAACTGACTTTTTTGGTCAGCAATCAAAAAGAAAACCAACTGCTTATTCTGAAACGGATGACACCCCAACAGAAATAAATGTAGCGGCAAAGCAACAGGCAACGGCATCTACTGCTTTACAACCAACGCGTAATGACAGTGAGAGCTCAAGTTACGACGTTGATACTTCGGAGTGGTCCAAGTTGTCGGACATGGAAAAGGTGCGCTTCCTTACAAAGCCATGGTGTCCGCCAAAAGGATTTAAATGGCCGTGCACAGAGCGCAAAGACTGGGGCAACATTCGTCGAAAACACTTGGTCCCCAACATTTTACAGAAAAATTTGATGTATTTTTCTACTCTTTGTCCAAGGGTGGAATTTACTGCCGTCCTTGCGTTATTTTTGCACCAGATGAAGTCCGCGTGGTGAAGCTTGGCAGAATTGTAAAGACCCCTTTGCAAAAGTATACGCATTTAACTGCGAAGAACGGGTATTTGACCGAACATCTGTCAAAGCAGTTTCACGAAGACAGCTTATCAAGGTCAAATGCATTCGTAGCTCTAGTTAAAAGCAATGCCGGAGACGTTGAGCAGCAAGCGAACGTCGTAGCTGCACAGCAACGCAAGAAAAACAGAATGGCTTTGAAAAGGATAATTTTTCCATCGAGTTTTTGGGGCAATTGAGGCCTTCCTTTGCGCGGACACCGCGATTCCGGTACTTTGCCTATGCCTCAACCGGGCCCGTCGGACATTGACTACACGCAGGGAAATTTTCGAGCAATGTTGCAATTCATGGCAGGGTGTAACGACTAAATTATTTACGAGCACATCAACAATGTTGGAAGAAATTCCACCTATATCTTTCCAAGAATTAAAAATGATCTCTTGGATGCCATTGGTGCGAGTTTAGAAAAAGTATCGTTGCAGAAGTGAAAGAAGCTCGTTTTTTTCGCTATTGGCCGATGAAACAACGGATGCATCCACCAAAGAACAATTAACTATATGTCTAAGATACGTGAAGGATGGAAGCATATGCGAACGCTTTTTTGGCTTTCGAGAAGCTTCCGATTTGACCGGTGCTGGGCTTGCAAGTAAACTTCTGCCGGTATTCTTGTGAGTTACATGGTCGGTCAGGGTCATGACGGGAGCTGCCGCCATGTCTGGTTGCGAAAGCACATTCGTGATAAGTATCCCGCAGCAATGTACGTGCACTGCATTTCACATTGTTTAAATTTATTCCTAATAAAAGCAGGTCAGGTAACCGGGATCAACAAAGCAGTCACACTAATGAACGAAATTGCCGTTTTCTATCACGATTCAAGCAAGAGAACAAGAAATCTCCAAGAAGCAGTGCAACAGAAATGCAAGGAGTCTCTTAAAATCAGTCTGAAACAGCACTGCGCTACACGATGGGTTGAAAAGCAGGAAGCAGTGCGCGTCTTCAAACAACTTCTTCCAGCTGTATGTGCTTCATTAGATGACATTGCGTTGTGGCCTGGTGATGCCAACGACAAAAGGTTGCTATTTTCTGCTTCTCTTAACGATGCGTTTGTTGTGGTTCTTGAAGTTCTCGTGTCGGTTTTGGAAGTCACGAAACCCCTGTCTTTGCGATTGCAAGGAGCAACTCAGGACACTCACAACGTGAGTGATAGCGTTCGTGACTGCATTACCACACTGCAGGGAATGTGTACTGATAAATATTTCAAGAAAATCTTTAAAAATGCTTAGCAACAGCATGGTGCAACCGTCGAGATGCCAAGAATCAACGCTCGCCAACAAAACCGTGAAAACCATCCAGCTAATAGAGCTGAAGAGTATTACCGACGGTCAATGTACTTTCCATACTTGGACGTTTGTTTAGAGCAACTACGCGAGAGGTTCACTGCGCACACAGCGACTGTTTATGGTCTAAGCAGTTTGCTACCTGCTTACTTCATCGACGCTGATATAAGCAACTAGAGAGCTGCAGCTGAGGCGTACGAATGCTTTCTCCCGGAAGACGCGGCGTGCTTCGAAGCCGAGCTGATGCGATGGAAAGCTTACTGGGCTCGACAGCCATCAAATTGCCGTCCAGGTAATGTCCTTAACGCTCTTAAAGCTGCGAGACAACTTGGGACATATTCGATCACAGAAACATTGCTGCAAATTTTCGCAACTTTGCCGGTTACAACGGCAACGGGCAAATGTCATTTAACGCCCTAAAGCTGATCAAAGCGTATTTACGTACGAGCATGCAAGAAAATCGGCTCAATACATTGCTCTTTTGTTCATAAAAAACGACATCAACTTGATTATAGTCAAGTGATTGACCAATTTGCGAAACGGAACCGTAGCCTCAATTCAAAATATACTGACTTTGTTTTATGCTTGATTTTCATTTTACGATTTCATTTTTTTAATAAATCTAATAAATTTTGACGTCACACGATTGTGACGAAACTACCCTTCCCTCGCAAACTTTTTGCGTACGCCATTGATCATAACAACGAGTGAAAGGTCATAATCTATAGAAATTTCCGAACGGAGCAAAAATGTACGATTAGACCAGAAATTGCCTGTTCTCACTGGTCAAGACAAAGTCTTTACAAAAAATTAATGATTGTCATCATCTCCTCATCGGTTGTGGAAGCGACTAAATAAATTTTCTAGTCAAAATTTGTGTCAAAAGTAGCCTAATATCCGTTTACAATTTGCAAATCATTCACAAGCATTCTTCTGAGATCATTCATTTTTTGACCAATGAAAGTATGCCATGCTTTATCTATTGACATTCGTTTTGTTCTACTATATCACCTGTTCGCTTCTGTCGGTAGGTCAGCAACGTAGCAAAACCATCATACATTTGATATCTGAGTTGGCTATGATGTTGGGCTGTTGGAAAATGCACTTCACGATAATTTTCTGTAATTGGCAAATATTTACCAGTAGTACATTCAACATTATGAAGTTTACTCAAACGGAATAAAAAATTGTGAAATTTTAGAACAGGTCCTGCCAACTCATTCTAAGTTAAGCAATGACGACGCAGTTTTGTGAATCTGGAGTAAAATAAATTTTACTGAACTTGAACTGGAGTGTTATAATTCAAATGACTCCTTTAGTTTCCCAGATCCGTTCAGAAAACTGGCAAATCTAACTGCACATGTAATTGCACGGACTTTGCCTGATATTCAAAAGTACGATTTCGAAGAAAAAAAGACAAGTAACCAAAATTTCGTTTAGAGTTGGCGCAAAAAAATGAAACGTAATTGAAACTTTGCTGTTTAGTTTTTTTTTTGGTATATATTCTTAGAGTTGTTTTGTTACCGTATAATTTGTTTTCCTTAAATCCTATTATTCATTGTGGAAAACGGAGCTGGTAGATGTATGTTAGTCTGGCAAAATTTTCCAAATCGGACAGAACGACTTTGCTTGTTTGATTAGTCTTTCACTAAGATTTTCTCCCAGAATGTGTTGTTTACGTTGTTCACCTTTTTTCAAATTGTGTTACGTAGCAAATTTGTTGTGAGCGATCTACAGTATTACTATCGAGTTCGAGCTCAGTGGTTTTGATTTATCGAATTCGAGTTTAGCAAAATATCGAGTTTGTAGTCCGGCCAAATACATTTCAAAACTTGCATGATTCGATTAGGGAATTGTAAGCACGTCTGTCACCTCCGAAGCTGAAGCTCTAACTGCTGCACTATGGCGTTGATATATTTGTAAATACTTAGTGTTAAAAGCGAGAATTCACTTTTTATGGTACAATCTTTAACAATTATTAACTATTTTATAAACGCTAGCAATTAGTCATAAAAAAATCATGATAAACAACTTTTGCGTAATTGGAGGTAAGTACCCATTTTTGATTGCTTAGTGCAGTATTTCCCCAACTGTATGCCTTGGAAGATTTTCAGGTACGTCGCGGGTGTTTTTAAATACTTAATATTCAAACAAGTTTTCAGCCAAAACTGAGTAAATGCTGCTATGAAGTAACGGTGAATAACATCGGAAATTGTGTTATGTTGCCCGAAAAAGTGGTGACCTACAAAAATAAAAAAAGCAACTTCTATATTTTATGGAATGATAAGTCTTGACAATGATCCTACACCCCTATTAGGGCTTGCCGATGTGACTTGTTGTCCATGTCATGTGTGTGTGTCCTTAAATGAGACCCACATGATATAGGTATTGCTGTATCATATTGCTTTTATTGCATTTTTTTTGCACCCAATAGCAAATTCGTTTTTTTCAGCATGTTTATTATTGATTGTTTTTTACACCTGCCTGATGAGACCCAATAAGGTCGAAACCGGTCACGGGTTATTGACATGATGTAATAGATTGCTGTATGGTACGGTATGATGTTGGTGATCATTGTTGAGCAAATTTTTCTATTTTACCTTATTCCTTCTTCAAATATGTTACTGATAAGAGAAGTACTTTTAATTAAAGATTAATAGGTTTCTGCGAACCCAGGTTATTGTACTGTATCGATAACGTAAAATGATGTTGAACAGATTTGATCACAAAGCTGTTGTTTAGTGAGTGGTAATCAATTGCATTAGAGTTGGTGGTTACCTTTTTGGAAGTTAAAGTGGGTGAGATACATAGTTAAACCGTCACAGAACTACCTAGTTATTTTGTTAGATAAGTTGCTCGCTAGCTTTGTTTTAGGCCCAAATCAATTTTCTTTGTTGTGATACAGATCCAAAAAATTCATTTTGGTTATGACCTCACTGTGATGTCACTCACGGCCCCCAGTTTTTCAAACGTGGGGAGGACCACGAGCAGAGGCCTTCACTACGTGGCTATAATTCTGTTTAAATGTGGGAATACATGTTATTAGTTAATCATCAAAACCGAAAGTAGTCTCATGTACGCATTGATATTGTTCTTGCTGCGTCTAAGATGGAGCCGAATGTAAAAGGCCTCGTCAAATGAGTTCAAGTGCAAGTTTCGCTCTGACTGCGTTAATTAGAGACTGCTTGATTTTGATTTTATTTGGATTGTTTTTGCTAACCATTTAACGTGTTGAATAAAATAACTAACGTAAATACGTAAACGAAGATCTAGGTTTTCTTTTATTAATGGAGCAGGCAGAGGCGACTCCGGCACTCGGGCTACTCGGGCTGAGCCTGAGTTACGAAATGAGGGAAGGCTTTGTTATATTTAAATTCTGCAAAACAAGTTTCAAACTTTTTAACTTAATTTATATTAAGTCCAAAAAAGAAGCCGGGCATCGTATAAACCACCGGTGTTTGTGGTGGCAATTGCTTTTTTGTGCTCAACGTTGTGTTTAGCTCGGGCTTAGGGAAAATAGCCAGATACGCTGTGCAGAGAAATAACGAGAGAAACGATTTTCAAGAATTTTTTCGAATCAAATCCAACTCGGGCTTGATTGCAGTTGCCTGAGCTCTGACAATGCGAGCGTTCATTGCGTTGTTTCAGACAGTTTTTTTGTTTAATTTTTTTGTTGAACTCCGGCCCGCGAGAAATAGCCCGAGTTGCAATCAGAAAAAGGTTGATAAAAAGAGTAAATCAATGAACGTGTAATGTACTTTTGTCTAGCTCAGGCTTGGGGAAAATAGTCAGACACGCTGTATAGAGAAATAACGAGAGAAACGATTTTCAAGCGTTTTTTCGAATCAAATCCAACTCGGGCTTGATTGCAGTTGCCCGAGCTTTAACAAAGCGAGCGTTTATTGCAATTTTTCAGATGCTTTTTTGCTTGGGCACATTTGATAAAAGCACGCGTTTTAATTAAACTGTATAAATAAAGGCGTTTTACAATAGTTAAGTGGCTGGATAAACTGTTGCTATTTTTTGTCTTCTCGCTGGTTTTAGAGCTGTATTTATTGTTTTTGCAATATTTTGCGACACTATCAGTGACGAGCCCGAGTAGCCATGAAAAGCTGGAGTCGCCACTGGGAGCAGGGGTCACGAGTATTGAGTTTCTCTGTAAGAAGGCTGCGAACCATGAAAGGTCGAGAAACACTGCATTGCCTCATGACACTCACTGTGGGATGGTGATTATTTGATAAATTGCGTTGAGGTTCATGTTTTCACCTGGAAAAGTTTTGATAGGGTTCACCATAAATCATTGCTAAACCGTCTTCAATGCTTTTACTCAAAATGGGGAATGCTTTTTCAATTAGATTTGCCAGGGTGTAATTTCGCATGATAATATTGTCCGTAGCTGGCTGCCTTCAGAGCAACTCCTCTACTCACGAATTTGCCTTGTAAATGCACTGAACTATCATGTTAACAGAAACTATTTCTCTAGAACAGGGGTTCTCAACCTTTGTTCTCTCAATTACCCCTTGGCAAATTTCATAAGTAGAATTTACCCCCAAATGTTTTTATATTTTTCACTTCTACAAATGCCTATTGCATTGGTTCTCAAAGTGCTCCGTACTGAGCCCCAAGGCTCCGCGAGAGAACCCTAGGGGCTCCGAGAGCTATTTGTTTACTTTTGTTTATCTTCTATAGAAAGATACTGTGGGGCTCCGCAAATAGTGGTGAACCCCTTCATGGGCTCCACAACACCAAACGTTGGAGGTCTCCGCCAGGTATCAAATCGCGGTTTCGACAGTCTTTGTAGACGCAAATTTGGTCCAAAGAGAGGTCGCTGACCTTTTTTTTTTGGAGAGCACGATGTCCACTTGCGGTAAAAGGTCGATGTGAGGTGGGTCCGCATGATATGAAACGAAAAATAACGGTTGGCCGACATCAATCGGCAAGAATCAATGTGTTTCTATTTCGAAAAATATATTGTGGGGCTCCGTAGGTGATGGTCAACCTCTTCATGGGCTCCGCATGATCAAAAGTTTGAGAACCTCTCGCCTATTGTAATAGGTAAAAGTGTGAATTTTTTGCTAACAAAATTTACCCCCAAGGCAGGTCAGATTTACCCCCATGGGGTAAATTTACCCCCGGTTAAGAACCCCTGCTCTAGGCGAACCTCATAAAACTTTCAAAAGTGTCGGCCTCGTGTATTGAACTCGTTCTGCGCTTTAGCGTACAACACATTTTTTCGCATAGATGGTGAAATTAAAACAAATTTTAAAAATATGTGACATAGCTCACAAAATATAAAACTTAAACCTTTAACTTTAAAATGATGCAGGTTTACACAAGGCCTACTGTTAACACAATAGCAGTGTAATAGAAACGATGGACGCAGGAGTTTTTTGCTTTGAAGGGCTGGCGTTTTGAATTCAAATCACGGCTTGTGCCAATAGTAAAGCCAAGCAAGGCATTGGTGGCTGCTGACTTAGAGTATGCATAAGGTAACTATGCACTCTCCAAAGACTTCCGTTCATTTTACGTTTTTGTTTGCTACTTCTAGCCCTTCAAATTATTAATGGCAAAGTTCAATAAATCACATGCAGGTGCTGTGGCAAATTGAATACGGGAACTAGTGAATTTAGTTCTGTTGTTTTTAAAAAAGTCTTTCTCCCAAAAAAAGATGAGAAGCTTCAATTGTGAAAAAGCACGTAGTATACAGAGTAACCACATTGAAGAAACGAGATTTATTTCTGTTTGATAATGACGTCATTGTGATAAGTACTATTACAAGCCTCAAATTTAAAGATGGAAAGGACTCCTTGCTGTCGCGTTTTGATAATATAACATAGAATTTTCGGTTCTATCTCAATCTTAAATTTCTTTTAAAATTGAGGCAACGTATAATAATCGCTCGGATAATTAGGTCTGACTGCAACTTAATAAAACTTGGAAAAGATTGGCTTCTACTAAAAATATCTTAAACCAGTTAAGAACAGAATAATGCATTCACAGAAGTAATGCTTCATGACTTCAAGCTTCTTCGCTCAACGATCTCAGAATTAATCACTTTACTACACAATCAGGAAACCGCCAAAACTAATTTCACCAATAACTGCTTAATACTCGCCACGTCCACAGAATCCACAATAAATTATTACAAAAAAAAACAATAGCCCTTCTTTACTCCGTCAATCAATCTCTCTCCCCGTTACAACGCTTCTCTATACTACTCTACTCTTTACTAAAAAAAAATCCCATCTCATTATATAGAAATCGAAAAAACAATCCGGGAAAACTCTGGAACGAAATCACGTGAAAAAAAGCATTACTTGTTATGTAATCGGTTATCGAAATTCTTCGAAGAAGTTAGAATCACTAGATTAATCTGGAATTTTATTGTGTCATAAACGATTGTGATGTAATTAAGGCGTACTTACAGCAAATGCAATCGCGAGGAAAAAAGGTCTTTTTTTCGATCAGTAGCCGCGCGAACAAATAATACAGCACTTTACGCATATATGAAAACCACGCTTACAAAGCAAATTTCCTTGTTCGTGACACTTGCCCTGCCTCACCCCTGGTTACTGTAGTGGGCCAATCCATCCCTGATTGCTAAAAATAGCACAGACTAAAAGTGTGGAAAAAAGCATTTGCCTAAACAGGAAGGGCAAACGATTTACCAGCGAGCAGATGGTTATCGTCTGCCTTACGTAAAGACTACTCTAACAAAAAAATTTTGTTGCACTTTCGGTTTCATGCGATATGTAGGTCTCTGTTGTTCCTCCTTTCATTTTGTTATCATTTACACATAGATTAATACAACTAATTCAAGTACAGTAATTTAGTTTTGTTTTGTGAAATATAAGCAGAAAAAGACTTATTAGTTTTCGGGAAACTGAACAGATAAAAATGACTATTCTAAACAAATAGAAGGCTATCTAGTGCAAGGAAAATGTAAACCTCTCAAAAACATATGAGTTTTTCAGATGATTTTTAAACTAACTTTTAAAATAATATACGTTTTTGCCTGTTTTAGTCTGGTTGAAGGTTGTGCCAGGAACGAATTGAGACTATAGGAAAGAAACGTAACACTGGCACAGAAATTGAAACAGTCGCATCTCTATGAGGAGATGGAGAGCGGACTGCCCAGCTGAAGCTGTTGTAAAGTAAGGTTGTGCAACGTTTTTTGCAGGCGGCCCAATTTCAAAATAGTTCAAAACTTTGTGGGCCAGTCAGAATTTGTAATCTAAACTTTGAAAATGCAAAAATGAACTCTGAAGCAGAAGATGGCTGCAATTTTCTTCCATAAGAACAGTAAGGGCTTTTATATTTTTTATTTTTGGAGAACTATGCTTACAAAGGGAGATTTTACGTTTTATCAATCCATATTTCAGTATAAACATTTCTCTTTCTTTTTGAGATCGATTTTTCGAAGATACAATGGGTAGATTACCCGCAAATACCATCCACAGGTTACAGAGTTTTACGTCGCTGGCCGTAGATTGCACATCGACACTTGAGGGGACGATGCTTCTTTGAACACCCGTAATTCACTTTAGAACTCTTCCGATAAACTCAAAACAAATTTAGATCAAAAAGTTGCTATGCATATAATTTTTCCTTTCCAAAGCACTCTTGAATTTGAAGAGAGTTTTAGTTGGATAACATTTTTCAAGACAGCTCCTGCCGACATTTTTTGAATTTTAGATCACCTACTCGATTGATGGTACGGGGCTGAAATCCTGTTTGTTGTACTCTCTACCTCAAGCTTGCACAACATACGACCAGCGGGCCGCATGCGGCCCGCGAGGCCTTTTATTGTGGCCTTCAAAATGGTTTCATGCAAGCATGTGATCACTTTTAAACAATCCATTTGTGTCTATTGTTTCTGCATATCGCGCACAGTTAGTTGATACCATGTCAGTGATTTATTTGATGCTATTGTCAATTGTGAGTGTTCGTAAAACAACGCTTGCATGTTTACGGTGCGTGCGTGTTTGACAAGCATTTTCGGTTTGTTTGTCAGCAATGAACATGTTGTTAGCAATGAGTATATTGCAATGACTGAAAACAAGCAGAGAAAGATTGAAAGTAAGGGCAGAGTGTTAAACTCAGAAGGGACAAATAAATACTTATTTACAGTAATAAACTCAAAAATACTGTGCTTAGTTTGCCGAAACGTGGTTTCAGTTTCAAAAGAATATAATCTGAGACGCCATTTTGAAACCCAATCACCCGAATCTTGCTGAAGTAGATACAAATGAAAAGAGCCTTAAAGCAGAAAATTTGCTTGCCAATTTTCGTTCCAAACTAAACTTATTTAAACTTCCCAGCAATGAAAGTGCTACTGCTACCAGAGTTAGCTTCGAAATTTCAAGGGAAGTTGCTGCTGCGGAAAAGAGATTTACTAAGCGAGAGTTTATTAAAAAATAAAGCAAAGGGTATTTTTTTATCATTCTTTCGGTGTAGATGAAAGTACAGATTCTATTAATATGGCACAGCTTTTGGTGCTTGTAAGATGATAACTTTAACGTATCTGAGGAGCTTGCTGGTATGCAGTCTATGCAAGGTCAGACTACTGGAAAGACATATGCAGCGCTTGATAGATTGTGTTACGGTACTTAAAAACTATCCAGTGATTTTAAAAATTTATACAACGGCAAGTTTTATGCAGCAAGGCTTTAAAATTTGATCATGTGATGTTGGCTGTTGTTTCCATTGTTAACTACCTCCGAACTAGGAAACTAAAGCACCGCTTATAAATCATTTCTTGAAGAAGCTGATTTAGAATATGGTCACATGGTGTACCACACCGATCTAAGCTGGTTTTGCCGTGCAAATGTAATACAGCGGTTCATTGCTTTGAAAACTGAAATATCAAAATTTTTGGAAAAAGAACCACAAAATTTTCCGAGCTCAACAATTCTTTTTGGAACGAAGATTTATTTTTCTCGGAAACATTACTTCTCATTTAAACGACCTGAATATTAAGCTTCAAGGAAAAGGAAAATTGATCTTTGATCTTCATGCTGCAGTAAACGCTTTCAAAGTAAAGTTAAGACTTTTCAAAAGTCAACTTTCAAAAGGAATGTTGACGCATTTTCCTATCTGCTTAAAACACATTTTGCCAGAGAGACATTTAGCTGTAAGAATAAAATACGCTGAACAAATCAAGCTCCTCATTGAAGAATTCAACAACAGACTCACTCTTTCCAGTGAAGAAAAACTGCCTATAAAAATTAATGAAATCCCATTTTTAATTAATCCAGAAGAAGCACCTTCACATTTACAAATGAAACTTATCGAATTGCAGGCCATTTGTTTACAAAGTAAACATGGAGAAAGCAGTTTGCAAGACTTTTACAAGTGTTTGAACAAAAAAGGGTGTCACGAATAAGTAAATTTGCGTTGAAAGAATTGTTTTTATATAAGTATAGTTGCTGTAATTTGTTGTTTTATTTTGCCGTGATTATTTTATTTCTAAATCTGAATTTGTCTGAAGCCCAAAACTTGCTAAACTGTTTTCGAAAAAAGACCTTTTGTTCTGTCGCATTTATTAATTTAACTCACACGCCTTTTTTAACGTCACAATGGTTGACTACGTGATTGTGTTCCAGTGTATTCTAGTGAATCTTGTTTCTTCACGAAAATTTATTTTGATGGCCAATTATGTAATTTATTAACGGTGTTTTTTGTGCCACGTGATGTTCTAGCATTTTCCAGAAGAATGTCTTTTTATATATTAGCCGGCGAGATTTTTTTACGATTCAGAGAGAGTAGTTTAGTAGAGTGTTGTGAAACAAAGTGTATTGATCTGTGGTGATTTATTGTGGATTTCTATTAGTGCGACAAGCCGTTAATTAGTGGATTTAGTCTTGGTTGGGTCTAATTGTTATGTCAAAGCTCATTTTTTTTGGTGTTCGACGAGCGAAGGAATTCAAAGTCTTAAAGTTGTTTGTGAATATTTGTATTTGTTCTGTTCTTGATCGAGAAGTGAGTGAATTCAAGTATCTTAGTGGAAGTCAATGTTTTCCTAGCTATTAAGTTGCAACCAGACTTAATTATTTGAGCGATATTGCAAGTCGCCTCAGTTTTAAGAAGTAAAAATAAGATTCAAATAGAACGAAAATTCTATTGAAACGCGACAAAAGGTTCAAACATTTTCTTGATTTGGCAAAACAAATGTTCAGTTCATTTGGCAGCACTCACAGATGCGAACAAACGTTCTCAGTGATAAGCTTTAACAAAAACAAACAACATTCCTTGCTTACTCATGGGCATTTAGAAAACATATTAAAAATATCAAGTTCAAGTAACGTACCTGATTATGGTGTGCTTCCTGCCAACAAAAGATTTAATACTTCACATCAAACTTCTTTTTTGAGATTTGTACTTACCATTGATTTATTGTCAATGCTTGCGATCAATCTTACATTGCGATAATTTGCTATTATTTTTCGCTTCCGTGAGAAGGTTACTATTTAAAAAAATAACTGGAAAACGGTTACTAGCCCAAATAAAAGATAAATGGAACAAAGTAATAATAAGTTTTTCCTGCCAATAAATATCAAAAACAACAATGAGATGTTTGAGTACGATTGTAATGAGTAAATGATTGTTTTGTTGTTGTTTTTTACGTTTTTGACGATCACAAGACGTTTACGCCGCAATGGTGGCTTTGACGTTACAACAGCGATAGTATGCGGCCCGCGCAAGGAGTTCTTTGTGGATATGGCCCTTGTACTGTTTTGAGTTGTGCAGGCATGCTCTACCTCAGTGGTTCTTAACCTTTTTTCCCTCAGCGCCCCTTTTCAGAGGTTTCCATAGTCTGCCGCCCACCATAAGGAAAGGGCAGTGTTAAAAATGATGAGTGTTTAGTGAAAAGACCGGCTTAATCACCAATCCAGTTGCCTTGTATTTGAAAGAAGTGATATTATTTATATATTCTTTGTGGATCCATATTAAAACTGCGCTCGTCGCACCGCTACAAATGATACAATGAAGTTGTATCGGATTCTGCGTTGTAGCGTTGTGCGATTAGGAAATAAAACTTAAATTCACATTTATTATTACTTTAAGAAAAAAGGAGCAGTATTTCTCTGTGGCCCAAACAAAAAACTCAATGTAATAACAGAATAATAAGATATACAAAAATACACATTAATAAAGCAGGAAAATGTATTTACTTGCAATGACTACCTTGGGCCTTGTGAGAATTTGCCAACTTAATTATATCAGGTTCAATATTTGATAAAAAGAGCCTAAGATCACCCCTTTTACATATTTGCAATCTATTTCTCTGCTTAGTTAAGAGTTGCAAGACCGAACTGAATCCCTTCTCTACCAAGTGTGATGAAGGAAATGCTAACAGTAATGATTTTATTTTTTCCCAAAGATGAGGATATTTAACTTGTTCCTTTGGCCAGAAAGCTTCATAGCCAATCTGTTGAAACAACACTTCACCTTCAAAGTCATTTTGCAAGTCTATAAGTTCTTCAACTAGATTTGGATCAGCATTGTTTGCATCAGCCTGGAATGGATTTACAACACACCCTGGTATTTTTAATTCTTTGAGATCTTTAAATCTGATCAACAAATCTTTCAATGCTTGAAAATGAGAGGAACAGCAGTCTAGATCAGTGTCTGACAAACATGAATCATCAGTTTGGTTTTCCTGTACGGCTTTTAAGTTGGGAAACTGATTTAAGTCTAGCCTTAGTAAACAATTTTTGTAGAAATCTAATTTGCTAATAAATGCCATTATTATTCCCTTTGCTTTGATGAGACACATTTTGGTTCCTTGCAATTTAATGTTGACCTCATTCAATTTCTTGAAAATATCAGACAAACAAGCAACGTCTGCTCTTCTGCTTTCCAAATCTGAACTCACTTTCTCATCCAATAATTTAAACTTAAAGAAATCAATAACAGAATCATAGAGGTTATAAAAGCGTTGTAGACATTTTCCTTTTGAAAGCCACCGGACTTCTGTATGTAGCAAGAGCGGTTCAAATTCTTCTTCATTTTCATGACAAAGTTGGCGAAATATGCGGTCATTCAATGAATGGGCTTTGATCTTATTAACTGCTCTGATAACAGCTTGCAGGGTACTAGGTAATTTGTCACTGAGATGCTTTGCAACTAAATGCTGTCTGTGAATGACACAGTGGATTGTAAATAAGTCCGGAACTTCTCTTTTGAGATGTGCTATAAATCCACGATGGCGTCCAATCATTGATGGTGCTCAATCGGTTGGACACGCAATAACATTCGAAAGTGGAATTCCTTTCCGTTTAAAGAATTGTTCAAGTGGCTTATAAACCGTTGAACCTTTAGTGTCGACCTCTAATTGTTCAGCAAACAGAAACTGGTCGATAATTTTACGACTGGCATTTATATAGCGCACATAAGCCAGGCTAGCAATTGTGACAGTAGTTGTTAAGAAATTCATCTTCGCTATTGACGACTGCATTTGTGGCACCGGTCCTACCTTTGCATTGAAAAGCTTTTTAACAAAGCTTCATTATCGCGTAGTGTTGTCTCGTCAAGCTGCAAAGAAAATTGTGTTGTTTTGAGCTCATCACAAAGTTTATTTTCAATGTCATTTGCCATTTCATCAATTCTGGAAGACACAGAACTATTGCTCAGTGGAATCGAAGGGGTTACATCTTTTTGAGTGGCCATCATAGTACTGATGATTTCTTTCACTGCCTTTTATAATAAGAGCTTCACCAATATTGTGTGATTTTCCACATTTTGCAATGAGCTTTGAAACTTTGTAAAATGCAATATGTCCTTTCTCAACTTCATTTCCGCATGATTTGAATAGTGCTCCAATGGTTGGGCGTTTTTCAAATTTTACTTTCAGATCACGAAAGTATGCAAAATCCTTGTTCGCTTTTTCGGGATGCTTTGCCTTCAAATGATCAATCATTCTCGAAGGTTTCATTCCTTCATTTGTAAAAGTTTTCTCGCATATTAAACACATTGGTAATTGTTCATTAGTCACAGAAGGAATAACACCATATTTTAAGTATTCACTCGAGTATTGGCGACACTTTCGCTTTTGCTTACTCATCTTAGGTTTGGCTAATTACAAGTACTGTAATAGCAATAAATTAAAAGTGTGTCAAATAATAATCAATAAACTATACTCATAACTCAACACAATTGCAGGTTATATCTCAATTACATAGTACAAATCTACAAAATGTATCTAACCCTAAACTAGCTAATGCTGAAGTTTAGCTGACTGACTAACTGACTACGTTTTAAAAGCGAATAATTTAAATGCATTTGTCTTAACGTATTAATGTATGAATAAAGTTTCGAGCTGATTTAGTTTTTCCAGTCACATCAGACCAGACAATGCGCATTATGACGTAACTATATAGATTCTAGATCTACTAGCTAGGTCTATGCAGTTACCATAGGGCTAGTAGATCTAAACAGAGCACTAGTATACGTTGATCTTGATATAGCAGAACTACTAAAGCAAATTTGCAGTGAGGTAAATATCGTTACACCTTCTGAATATAACGCCCCCTATAGCGCCCCCTGAGTATTTCCGCCCCTCTAAAAGTCAACAGCGCCCCATAGGGGGCGGTAGCGCCCAGGTTAAGAACCAATGCTCTACCTGAACACGGCCATGATCCTAAGCTATCGAAAACTTGTGAGTTGAGATTTTCATGACCTGCCATATTAGTCGGTAAGGCAGAGCAGAGATAGCTATGGCGTAAGTTTGCAAGTACCAGATTGCGAGTTTAATACCAGAGTGGATTCTGCGTCGCTGCGCGCTTGGAAAAAGCATTGACGGTGTTTCCTTTACTTAAAGGGATAAAGGGGTGTTCTTGCATAGGTGTAGCCAGGGGGAGCCAAAGGGGCCATGGCCCCCCTCGGAATTTGAAGTCCAATTACAAAACAGTATCAAAAAAATATAAACTTAAATTGTTTTGCGTCTCTGCAGGTACATTAGAGTTTATTGTTGACTTGTAGCAAGGGGGTGGGTCGGGCGTGGCTTTTTGAGTTTTTAAATTTTCAAATGTTATCAAACAAGATGTATACGTTTTACACACTAAATATCGCCGAAGTTTTTCTTCTATGTCGCAGTCGAGTGATGAATTGATAATCCAAGTTATGGTAATTTCAAGAAATAAGCGTCTCGCTGAGCGCTTTCTTGTTTTATTGCCATGCGGACTACTAAAAAGACGTTGCTTCTTTTATCAGAACGTTCAACCTACCACTGGAAGTGGTTTCCTTGAAATTCCTTAAATAGTCCGTTATACGTCACAGTTGAAGTTAAACTATTAAAGCCGTTCTTGATAAAACTACATTAGATCAGTGAAATCGCATTCACACTTTCTCAGTTTTGTACAGCAATTTTTATAGTAGCGACGAGCGTAGTTCACGAAAGGCAAAATGCCATTATAAGTAAATGATGTCACATTAAAAGTTGCAAAATTTAGCCCCCCTCTCAATTTTTTTCTGGCTACGCCCTTGTGTTCTTGTCGTAGACCGCTGAAAACTGTTACGTTGATCTAAACCAATCATGTTCTGCGGATAAAAGAAATAATTTTCTGGTTACAGGTGGATACGCAGCGCAAATCTTAACTCAAAGCCATTTAAAGTTTTAGATTATTTTCGAAAAAGGTATTGGAAAAAAAGCTCACTTGCTTTAAAATGCATTAAGATTGGTTACTTCGAATAAATATACAACTGTTAGCTACGGGGCATTAAAAGCGAGGACATTTCCTGTATGATAGAAGAGATATCGAAGCAAGGTAATTTCCTTCTTGGTGAGTAAGAGCTGTCATCTAAGTGATATTATGTTGGCAATAGTAGGCTATTTCTTACGAGTTGCATTGCTTTTGTTTTTGAAAAAATACTCAGCTTTCAAAAACAGGTCGCAACCGATGACAAATTTCAAAACCTGGTGGAGGGCCAAGCTCTTTTTCTCTCAAAAGTGTCGCAATTATGTTTTCTTTCCAGTAACAAAGTTTAACAGAGAAAGAGTTTGTTAGAAAAGTGCTTGCATTCGGTCTTCAATTGCCATGCAGTATGGTTAAGTTTCATTTTCAGTATTTCATGTTTGCGTTCGCGCTGTGCGGTTTGGTTATACCTGTAGTTGCAGTTTAGTTCTAATCTGCATTGTCCAATCATTGTTAAGAAATATTTTCACTGGCATTGCAACATTGGGTTGACAGGTTGGATTTCTAAGCAATGTTGGTGGTACTTTTTTGGTTTGTAATCACGGTTTAAAACAAGAATGAATTAACAAACGTGGTTAGTTTTTGTCATTTGGGTTTGCCAAAACAAATTCACTACGGTACTTGGTTGGTACAATTTTATGAAAAAGAAAAAACGAAAATCGTTAAGCATTAATTTTTAGTCAGGTAAGCCAAAGAGAGCTGGCTTTTGCCAGTTAGAATTTAATAACATCTGCAGAAAGCCGTTTCTGATGCTGTGAGCTATTGTAAACATCATTTTTGATGGTCAATAAATCATTCAATAAGCTTTTTCTGTCGTATTGTGACTGTCCATTTTATTTTTGGTTCGCTTTCTTTACATCACATTTCCACCTGTAGTTTGACGTTGGCTTTGCTTGCAAATAATGAAAAACAAGAAATATAAAGTCAAATGAGATTACAAAACAAGTCAAAGATTCTAAAGAAGTGATGGGCGTCGTTTGCTGGTAGATTTGGTGATTAACGATGGTAAAAGAATTATAGTCGCATAGGTACTAGTTTCAAATGGATGTTTTAAATATTCACAGTAAGTCAGGTCCAATTCGCATTTCTAACAACTTCAGTTTTTGTAAACAGAGAGTAGAGACCATCAAATTTTCATGTGAAAAGAGCTTGATTGCATATGGTTTTGCGGGCAAATTTAGTAAGTTGAAACGAAAACAACAGCCGAAGTATAAAAACACAGCATACTCATAAAAAAGCAATCTGCGACTTGCAACTTTTGTTCTTTAGAAGCTCATCACTTTCAGTTAGTTTAAGTTGTTAACATCAAGTATTGCCAATTGTCAGTCAGTCAGTCGCAAATTATTGATAATTGCTAAAAAACATTTTCAAGATCAAGATCGTATTTAAAAATCGTAGGAATGTGTTTTTACAATCGAAGAAATGAATAAAATTGACGTTCTCATGTTACTACATACTGTAGTGGATACTCAAAATTATGGACCAGAAGCAAAATTGAAATATGGGGCCCTGAAGAATTTATCTAGTTATAAATAATTGCGATTTAACAACTCTACTGGGTAGGCTACCGACGCGATGGCGTAGTGGTAGGAGCGTTTGGTTCGCAGTCGGTAGACCTAGGGTTCAATTCCCTAGTCGAGTCATATCAAAAGAACTTTAAAAAATGGTATCCACAGCTTCCCTGCTTTGCGCTCGGCATTTTCGGAATGTTGTGGAGAACAAGCCGGCAAGTTCGCTTGTTGTGTCTTTGGGCAAAGCACTTTACTGGACGCCCCGCTTTTATGTGAACAACAGGTGGCCCAGACACCAGAGAAACGGCAACTCCCAAGCGAGTGCGGACGTCTCGTCCAAAATATAACGATACAATTTGCTTTCTCGTGAATGGAGGATAAATATGGCAAAAAATATATGGCTATAAATTATTTACTGTAAGATAAGGGCTGACAATATGCTCAGCTTGCATACTGCTAAACAACTCTTAAAACTTTTTAAAAATATGAGTCTTCATATGCTTACAAGCGTTATGCTTGTAAAAAAAAACATTGAATTTAATCGTAATGTGTTGAGATAGGAGTTTATTGGAATTTTATTGTTGCTGGCGCTGCGCTGGTTAATTGCATTTGGTCAATTGACAAAAAGTTCAGGAAATTTAGTTATAATGGTTGTTGCCTTGGTTTTTTTCTGAGCACAGGTCAGCAATCAATTCACCAAAAACAATATTCCCTACATTGTTATCTTTGAAGTCACTGACACTTGATTATACAGTAAGCGCCGCTTATTATGACCACGGATAATATGACCAGCCGCTTATTATGACCAATTTGGTACGGTCCGGAATTTACGGCATCCATTCAGGCGCGGTTACGGCGGCTTCGGTTTTTATGGCCATTCGGATATTGACCAAAATGGCCTGGTCCCAAGGTGGTCATATTAAACGGCGTCTACTCTATAGGGCTACTGGCATCATTTTTTGTTTCATCAATACACATAACTTGGATGCTAAAAAATACACTATCTATCTCTCAGTTTTGTAGTAGTTGGGCTGTTTATTACAGAAAGTCTGTTCATCAGATTTTGCATCATCAATGTTCCTACTTTCTTCCTTTCGCCTTCGTTTTGATGCTTTGCTTTCATGCTCTCTATTTAACCGTTACACTTAAAACTGTCTGGTATAAGGTAAGGCATTCAGCAAATCAAGGCTACCATCTTAATCGAGCTGATAATTTACAAATAAATCGGAATTAACAAACTTTTTCATAAACACGATTATTGCAGATTTCATATTTTAATGAGTCACCGTGCAAGTGAAGCGTTAAAGCCACTAAAATGCTTTATTGTTTTGCTATCATAACTAAAGATAATGGCAGATACCAATCATGTATAATGACTTAACTAATTTTCCTTTCAAAGCTTTTTCCAAAAAGCTAATAATACAAATGTAGCAAATTTGCCGTTAAATCATTGGTTTGAACAGGACACAGCAAGTACAAAGATGCTAAACAACAAAAAACTTAATGATTTTTTTAAATCTTTCAAAAACTTTTTGTGCTTGCTGCATATCTCTAATATTATTTTGCACCACAAACGCAACTGACCGATTATTATTATTTCAAAGCAAAATTAGTTTCGCTTCCACCATTATCTCATCAACACCAATAAACAGCTGATGAAAAGATGAATTACTTAATTCACATTTTTATAAAACTGAAAACTAGCCCCTTTCATAGATAAATTATCTGAGGTAAAATCTGATCTACTCAAATCGCTAAAAGTATAGGTTGTACTGATCACATCAGCAAAATGAAGTTACACCCGAAAAATTGTATTAAATTCACATTGTCACAACAGTTTCCGCCAAAAACTGGAAAGCCTTCGGCCCAAAACAGCAATAAAAAAAATAAACTTTATTTTTTGGTTTTTAATTAGGCAGTGGCTATTTTGCCGCTAAAGACAATTTACCCCTGCCCTCTATTTTCCGTTAAATATTTCTGATTGGTCAAATTCATTAACATATTACAAAATGTGACTTTTAGTCGTTTGTGATTGGTCAATCTCTACAATGTATAAAAATTGACAAAAAGTGACTTGACAAATATGTACCCTATAGCTTACACCCCCACTTATATCCACAAACTGCCACTCCCTCCTTAACGCATACTGCCTCGGTTGAAGTACCCTACCTGCATTGATTTGAACTCCTAACCATTTATTCATTGTGGTAGCACTGTCCGCTACGCCATAGCAACACTATGTGCAGTGTAGCAAATAAACTTGTTTTAAAGACACACAAACATTGAACGGCAAAATAGATTGTACCAGTAAAATGCCGTCAAGGCAAAATAACCACTTTTAGTTACCACTTCCAGAGTTGTTGAAGCCAAGGGCCCCTTATAAAATGCCACAAAATAGTCTAAAACTACACTCGGCACTTTTAAAAGGGGATCCCCTTGACAAATCCAAAAAGGGGGTCTCGAGGCGGCTGCCTTGTTTGCCTCACCCAATATCCACCACTGACTAGATATCTGCTTCAATCGTCGTTTATATTTTTCGCTCTTTTTTATTTTAACCATTTTTTGAATGGTTTGGGTGGTAGTGCGACGAAATATTTTGCTTCACCACTATAAGAAAAACACATTCACGGGTGTCTGGGGCAACACTTTATGGTAGTTGGAAATGTTTATTTTGCATGCTTGTTTATATGAATTTTTTCATGTCAATACATAGCATTTGTTCTTTGCTCCCTAGATATATTGTAGCAGATGGTTGGTTAGCTTCAAGCTTTACAATAATTAGTTGCTGCACAAAATGCAATAATAGCCATTGTTTTGAGACGTAATAACGGATATCAATTGCGCTTGCCAGCTCTTTTTTTATTTTAATCACAGGCTGCGCAACAATCCACTGCAGCTTTTAACATCATTTGATAGTTCTACTGTCGAACGGGAGGAAGCCCGAATGTTTTTACAAAAACCATTACGAACTTTGTAATTTAATCGTTTATTGCTTTGTTAGCTTGACAAGGATTCGAGCAAAAGGGCAGGTGTATGATTGAAAGCAAACGAGAAACTATTGCGTGAGATATATTGTTGTTTTATAAGCCACACTAGCCGATTTAGCCGACGTCGCCCGCCAGGGCTATTGGTCAGTTATATTTGGCAAGCAACATCAGTTTAGTCGGCTGTGCCAGCTTCAACCAAATTATATTTTTGAGACCCCCAAGCAGTAAATTGGTACTAATAGGGACATCGCCCCAATACCTCAATTCTCGATCGTAGTACAATTACTTTTTTTTTACCACATTTATTCTCCATTCATGAGAAAGCGTATTCTATCGCTATGTTTTGGACGGTATGTCCGCACTCGCTTGGTAGTTGCTATTTCCGAGGTGTCTGGGTCACCTGTCTTCCACATAAATGTGGGGCGTCCCCGTTAAGCGCCTTGCCCAAGGACACAACAAGCGAACTTGCCGGCTTGTTCTCCTCAACCTCCTATAAATGCCGAGCGCCCAGCAGGGAAGCTATGAATACCATTTTTTAAAGTCTTTTGGTATGACTCGACAAGAGGAGTGAACCCCAGGTCTACCGACTGCGAAGCGGACGCTCTAACCACTACGCCATCGCGTCGGTCGGTCGGTCTCTTTGAATTAAGAGAGGTCTTAGAAACTCTCGATGATTTCACAAATTCTCTCCATTCCTTCAAATAAGTGTTAGAGAATAAATGGAAAACTGGAAATGGGCCCTGTAATGGCTTTTGTTTCACAATTACAGAAATCAGTTATTTGGTGGGTATGCATATTTTACAACTTGGTGCAACCCCTCGTGAAAATAAGAAACGGTGAAGAAACAATAAATTGGTGAGCATAAAGGATATCCCTGGTTCTGATCTCCCTGTTGCTACTTATGCGTTAAGCTTCTGAGGGAATTGCTAGTGGTAAGTGTATTGGGTTATCCTACCTACAGCACAAAACAAAGGTGATGCAGTTAAACACTTGAAGTTGAATCAAGTAGCAATGCAGGTTAGTCAGCAAAAAAGGTGATCGAACTAGCAATACCCTACAATCTTTTTGCGCCAAACTGTTGCTTTCCTGCTGAATTAAAAACGCATTTAAGGTCGAGACACCTAGAATTAATTATTCCTTGCAAAAGCAAACACTAAATGAAGGTAAAGAGATAACTTACTTGTAGTATTTAAAGCGAGGAGTAAAATAATAAATCAATTGTTTTTCTTAAAATATTTCATACTCTTTGACAAATGCTGGCGTCATTTACAAACAGCCTATAATCTCATCTCTCAATAGAGATTTCAATCGCATTTTTGCGGTCAATATTTTGAGAGAAAACAACTTTTACCGTCAATCGTCAAGTATGACGTCACCTTAAACAACAAACAAATGAAATTTTTTAAATTTGGAAAATCGGGTGCTGGTTCTCGTAAGCACAAGAGCGTTCTCCTTCGTCAAAAGTTGAGAATTGAGAAACAAATTTTTATTGTGACGCCATCGTGACGTCACATACCCCTCTATGACCCTCACACCGGGGAAGTGATAAATGTTGCCAAGTCTTAATTGTACTTTGTACCATTAGATAGAAAACAAAAGCCAATACCCTCAAACGGTATGACAGCATGTTCAAAATCTTGATCAAGAAAAAAATGATCTTGTGCGTTCGGACACAAATATGGGCAAAATTCTTACGTTCAAAACGTTGACCTCAAAAGAAAAAGGTTCTCATACTTGTTCGGAGACCAACATTGACAAAATTTTTCTGTTATAAAGCTCATCTCCCTTATGGCTCTGCCCTTATCTAACCCTCAAATAAGATGGCGCTCACTTATTTTACAAGATTGCTTGATAATATGATTGAGTTTACTTAAGCTGCACCCCTTCCCCTCCGCAAAAAAAGAAATTATTTCCAAATACAACATTGATTAGAGCCACCATGCTCTTGTTATCAGCTAATTTTTTGTAGTTATACCGAGCCTAATGCGCGGCCAATAAGACGAACTATACGTATACAGTAAACCCTTATTTATCGCGGTTAATGCGTTCAAGACCCCACTGCGATAAGTAAAAAACCCCGAAGTGGCGGTACTATAGAATTCCCGGCACCTTTGGGCTAATACAGGTATACATGAACGCTTACTTTTCGACGCATATTTATGCACATCAATGTTCATGAACGCTACTCTTCTGAAAACTGAAGGATAAAGAACACAGAAAACTAGAAATGTTTTCTGTTTCGGCATGGCGTGGCGCTTAGGTGTCATTGTAAGGGTTAACAGTACAGTACTGCAATCACAAATAATGTACTGTACAACACTTACAACCCTAAGATACACGAGACACAGCTAACAAGGTGAACGAGAATGGCGTGATTATGCGCAGACAATCAGCGATGTGATACGCAGCCAATCAAAAAATTTTTTTTTTAAATACCGCGATGCACTGAAGCCGCGAAACTTAAACCGCGAAGTAGCGAGGGAACACTGTATTTACATTTTGACTCCCTGGCAACGAGTAGATTGCACTGTTGTCAGCATATGCATACGTAGAAATTGGACCCGCTTTCGATTTAAACCGCCAAAGATTTCAAAAAGTTTTATTCGTTCATTTTATGAAGAGCATGGCAGCATAATTTAAAAGTTGTGGTGGAGGAGGAAGGTGCCAAAGTGATTGATATGTATTCTCCGGAATAACCTATTAAATGTAAAACCTATTGCTTACGAATTTTTTGTAATTGTATGCTTATTTGTACGACCTAAAGCCCCTGGCTGTGGGCCTGTTTCTTGCTCCTGGCATAAACGCAGTTAGGGAAAGAGGAAATTAACTCGAAGTGAAGCACTCACACGGTTACGCCGGCTTTGCGTATTGGGAAAACACAAACAAAAAGTAAAGTAGTTTTGACATAGCTAATTCACGTTTCAAAATATAAAGTACCGCGTTCTGAAAAGAAATCGAGTGGAAAAACAATAAGAGGGGAAGGTTGCTCATAGCCGCTATATTTCTTCCAAACTTTTTAAAGTCCCTAGCAACGTCTTGTTTTCCTTGTTTTCAGCATGTGTTTATGGGGTGGACTTGCTCACAATTGAAACAGCCTTTAAGTTCTCACAATTTTATCCGGTATTTCACCGCTTGGAAGCATAAATGTAAAGCTGTGGGGGAGGAGGGGTGCCAAAGTGATTGTTACGTGATTTTTGAAACAAGCTGTTTAATATTTGGCATACTACCCACGACTTTTTTATTGCATGCCTATTTCTATTACCTAACAACTCTGGATGCGCGTATATTTCCGAAGCAAGCACTTACAATTACGTTATCATAATAGGTTATGGTTTAAGAGTATGATCCACGGACCAAGCCTTGGTGGTAAAGATGAGGATAATTGACGTGTTTCCTGTAAGATTTAAAAAAAAAGTGGTCAATGTGTTCAATTTTGCTGCATTTGATTAAAATGTTTTAGAGGTTAAGATCAGTCAAGCTTGCTACACGACTGTACAGAATATTGTAAATTGCCATTGCATTACTAAAAACCTAGATTTTTGACCAACCGTTACGTTTAACACGGCAACGTATCGTATTTTTTTAACAGGCAGCATTTAAATACCTGGCTTTTCAGATAACCTTGAATAAAAACTGTAAGCTTAGCTTGCTGCCTGTTACTTTTTTATCTTGCTTTACTTGATTTAATAGTTTTTTTATCTTACTGAATTATTTTGTTTACTTGTTTACTTTACTTTTTGCCACATGCATTACACTGTCCGAGAAATATTTTGTATTTGTGACCTAAATGGCGTGTTAGGATAGATTTTAGGTGCTAATTCCACATCTGCAATCAGACTTTTTCCATAACGTCTAGATTTTGTGTTATTGAATTTATGATGAAATCCGACTCAATGCATTCTTATTACACTGCTAAACGTGTTGTCAAAACAACCCTAGAAATGTGAACAATAGTTGCTGCTGCAAAAAATAATATTTGTTGGACTCTATCAAAACAATATCTATGAAATTGATGATTCAACTCTTGTTTAGTTGTTATCACTGCAAAACCGACTGAGGCATAGCAATATGGAAGTAATATCGGCACTTAATCAACGCAAAGTTACATGGTAAGGAAGTTTTACAATGCATTCTACCCCTATCAAAACCAAATGATTCTCTGGTCGCTAGCAAGTTACATCCGTTGCCATTGATATCTCTACCTTCAAACTTGCATGATTGGTAAAATTATTTTGTTCAGATGTGTGAGAATAAAAGATAGTTTAAGAATAGGTGTTTTATTGAATTTATTGGTCCCAAATGTTGAGGGGTTTAATAGTGTAAAACCACTGACTTCGTGGTAGAGATAGAGAGGAAGAAGAGGTGTAGCTTAAGCTTTTCGTTTACGAAATATAAAATTGTGTTAAGCTTCTTTTCAGAAGTTTTGCTATAGCTATATTATAGTGTAGGATTTTGTTTTGATTAATAATGTCATGCCACCAAAAGAAGTGTAAGAATAGTCCCAACTTTTTGCTATATTTGTGGGAAGTGCTCTACACAGACACATTGTCAAAATATTTCTTCAAAAGTTAACATAGCTTAAAAAGGTTATTTCGGGTGTGCAGTTGATGATCAAGACAAGTGGCGGTCTTCTCACATTTGCTGCAATGCATGCAAAACCTACGGTTGCTTCAGTGGATAAAAAGAAAGCAAATAAAAATGCCTTTCGCTGTATCAATGGTTTGGCGTGAGCAGACTGACCATGCAACTGATTGCTATTTTTGCTTAATTATTATAAAAAATTTTCCCGTAAAAACAAATCAAACATTGTATATCCAAACTGAAACTCTGATTTTAAACTAATTCCTCATGGAAGTAATCTGCTTATTCCTTTGCCCCTTTCATGTAAAGAACTAGAATCAGAATAATCCTCCTCTAAGCTGGAAATGGCTGCTAGCGAGGCATTTGAAAGAGAAGTCACATAAGGATGCAGCGTCAAAAACCCAATTTTATTAACCACGGTATGTTAAATGTTCTGGTTCGAGATTTAGCATTTACTACAGACAAAGCTAAAATATATTTGGTTCGCGTTTAAAGCAGTGGAACGTGCTAACAAAGGTAACAAAATTTTCAAGTTTCGACTAGGTCATAAAAAGTTGTCATTGTTGTATTATCGCATAGCTATGACTGGTTTGATGATTAAATTAGGTTACCAACAAAGCAGTGATGAACGGAGACTATTCAGCGACTCTAGCAAAAGCAGTTCAAAAGTAGTTTTGCCACACAATAGGAATGTCAAAGCACGTATATCTGTAACTTACGCTGTGAAAATGAGAGAGACATATGAAGCCTTAAAACAGTGTTTCTTAACCTTTTTCTACCTCAGCACCCCTTTTGGTCTGACCTAAGCAGTCCAGCACCCCCTATCGTTGGCTAACACCTGGTTACTTATAAGGATAAAGTAAAGACAAGTGCAGTGCATCTTGATCATATATTTGGTCCATTTTTCAAAACAAAAACAGCAATTATGGCAATAGCATTGACAAAAACAATGAGAAAACAAAGGAAAGTTCATTGACAAACTCAATTTAAAATACACTCATCAATGCGATTTTTGTTCTTGCTTATAGGTGGCTGTTGCTGGTTTCTGGAGAAAGAATTTGATTCATCTTACATTTGCAATGTTAAACGTTTTAAATTCTGATAGATACTCAAGTGGCGTGATTAGCTGTACAACTGAGATCAGCTTTTTGTTGAACCTTGAGTTTGTGCGAACTGACTTAGTTTTTAGAACTGTTTACTGTCATCATCGATCACTTAGATTAATAGTACTTTGTTTTTTTGTATTGAAAAATGATCATAGTGGTAACTTTACGTAAAATTTAAATGAAAACATGCAAAACAGCAGTTTTTGGTATCTCAAAAAATAGACGTGATGGAAAAATCTGGCTTCAGATTTGAAATCAGGCCCGAAATTTAGCTGAAACCAATTTGAAAATTCTCAGATACATGCGATAAATCTTTTTTTATTGCACAGTGTTATGGCATCATTGAGCAACTTTGAAGCGTGCAAGACAAAAGGAGAAGCATGCTTTAAAATGCTTAAAAAGAATCTGCTATTGGGTCGTCAATTCAGCTTAAATTATTTTTATCCAAAGCATCTTGTTGATATTCCCCAAAAATACTTTTAATCGCGTTTTCACGGTAGGTACTTTTTGAGAAAATACAGAAAACAAATTGAACAAAAAAGCGCTAGCAGTGACATCATTTTAGACCCCAAAGAGATGAAAATTTAGTAAGTTTGGAGCTGCTTTTGTTTAAGCAAAAGCAGTTTTCCTCTATCAAGAAATGCAAACTAAAAAAAAATTATCTTTGATCATGATGTCATCATTGCATCACGAACCCCCTTGTGGCACTCACTCCGAGGAGGTGATCAATAGTGCCATTTTTGATATCTGTACGCCACGTAGTGTCCGAGGAGATAACACTAACAGACACACGCACAAAATGAAACTTCATAATAGACATTAAAATAATCATGGCTGGCGCCATTTATTAACGCAGTGTCTTCCAAATAGAGATACTTGTACCACTATATTCCCACTGGAGCACTTTCATTTTTTAGGGATATATCACATTTCGGTGCCAAAAACTCGAAAGTAGCAATTTGATCAAAATGCAACTTTTTAGGAAAGCGATCGCTTTAAACATTTTTATTTGATTTTTCAAGTATTTTTGAGTTGTCTTTGCCTTACCATATTCTCTAAGCATTTGCTTTTACCATAGAGTTGTACTGTGTCTGGTTTACTTTTTGAATTTGGTATAGGCCCATTAACAGTGTAAATCATATGTTGCTTTAAAAAGCTGTTAGAAAAATCTTGATTGAAATTTACTATATATATATAGCAGCACTTGACAAGTTGTTTAAGTGCCATCAGACAGGGCTTTAATTTTGCCCCTATACGTGTGTGGTGAATTGTGAATAGTAGACTGTAATACTGTAGATGTTTACAACTTTGTAATTTAATCGTTAGGTGCTTTGTTGGCAAGAATAGAACGCAACCTGGCAGCAAGTGACTGAGTTTAACGTAGTTGAGAAGCTATTGTGCAAGATGTAGCATCACATTTTAAGCCCGAATAGTCTAATCAGGGCTGGCGTCATGGAGTAAGGAAAGAGTTTCCAAAGAGGGATTGTTGTACCCACCTCCGGAAAGCTACATGTTCTCTTCTTTCAAAAACTTTAATGATAACAGAAATTTAATCAAGCAGCAACTTTTTAGTAGGATAAGCAAGTCACTTAAAAATGTACAATTATTTTGGACTGCACTTCTGCTAATCATATGAATTAAACATTTTCTCTCGCCATGAAATAAATATTCCACTATAATTCCAGTCTAAATTTGTAAATTTTCTATTGGCCGATGAATAGTGTAATTTCTATCTTTCTTTAAACTGCTTTTACTGAAATCTTGACCAAAAGTTTGTTGTGATGTGACAATACTTGAAAACTTGCTCAAGTATCTCCAGATAAAGCTTTCATTTTCGCCTCCACATTGCTGTTTCGTAATACTGCGTTAGCGCGTGGATAACTGGGTGATTGGGCACAGGTTAAACAGCATAGCTAGGAATTGTTTGTTAGAAAGTTACAAAGTGGGCAAACGGTATTTATAATTAAAAGCCTACTTTGGTGAAATTTGAAAAATCTTTAAAAGTTTGGTGCCGGTGATATTCGAATACTGGTGATATTCGATATTGATATTTGAATGCAAGTTTACCAATCATTTTGAACTCGCAACTCACTTTTAGGGCGTTGTTTTAGCGAGAATTATAATTTAGTAAGTAAGAAACGTTGTACAAAACGACAATGAAAAAAATTAAGATGAAAGAGAAACAAATTATTAACTGCAAGTGAAATTTACTGAGGAAGGAAAATTGCATCTAATTGAAAATTATAGAAACTCCACTAATTTTCCACTGGTCCACTGGTTAATAAGCTCTGTTCCAATGCAGGTACACTGATGTGAATCTTTGAGATAGTTGTTCTCTAATTATCTCATAGAAGATTCGCTTGAGCCTACTTTTTCTTGCTAACTATACAACGGTAAGATTAAAATAAGATAAATTATCCTGCCATAAGTTTTATATTAAAGAAACTCATGTCTCATTTATTACGGTTGCTATTTAAAAAGAAACAAAAGCACGTAGATAGTGCAAGCTCAAAAAGAATGACAGATAAAAAAGCAAATAAATGAAACCAAGACAATTAAGTAGCCTATTTTAATATTAAAACCATCAATTGCTTATTCACAGATCTATATTTACACAGGGTTGGTAAACGTACGAGGATCTCTTTTTGCTGAAAATATTTACTTTTAAAGATCCCAAGATTTCTCTTTTAAAGGACAGCTAATTTTAAAACATTAGAACTTTTTGATTCATCCCTTTACTTTAAACAAGTCTTGTATATATGTAAAATAAAATAAGTTTACTGCAATCGCTGGCACTTTGCGGTCGAGTTTGCAACAAGTAGGCTACAGTGCTTATAGATTTCACTAGTACCAAGCACATTAAAGCGTTGGAACTATGCCAAATTAACCTAAAACCATAGCTTACCTCTCTTTATTTCTACCTCAATAACGGTAAATTATACAATAATTGCAAGTAGCATATGATCTACATCATTATGCTGAGATCATCATTGTGCTACAAAGAAAAGGAAGCGCTTGAGACACCGGAAAGTATATGTGCATGTCCGTACTCATATTTAGAACTTTACGTTATCTGCTGTTGCTTCATTCTCAGGCAGTGTGTCGCTGACACTGCTTTGTCTTCTGTTGCTTTTGGTTTAGTGTTACACTGAAATAATTACTGTACGTAAAGATTGATTTAGGCAAAATTAATTTTGAATAAGATTAAAAGAATTATATACATTAATTACCAGTTTTAGCGTGAAGCAGTAACACTGGGCTAAGAAATGCTTTCGCCAAGAAATTTAAAACTTATGGCAACGTTTGTGAAAATTAACAGTGATTATTTAATGATTCAGAGACAAATGCAAACGGAGATTTTCAGTTTTTATTTGGTTTTCGGAAATTTAGCCTGCTTTGCTTTCAAACTTTTGCAAAAGCATGGTCAAAAATTATCCACAATAATTTTTCTTGTTCCTACAACTCAGTGTACAACGTTAACTGGAACGAGAATTACGAACGATTTTACAGCAAAAACTACTAGTAAGTATAACATCATAAGAATTTGGCATAACAAAAAGATTTAAAATTCTTGCAGCAGGAATAAGCAGATTAGAAAAAAACTGGAGGATGCAATGTACAATGTAAAATAGAGACAGCTGTCATTCAAGTCAAAATTTAGCGTAGGTAGTCGGTCTTTGACTGCAGTAAGTTGTTATTGGATTTACAGTATACTGACAACCGCGTCACATATTAGCGTAGGTTAATTAAAAGTATGAAGAGGCTATACTGCGTTTCCTTTGCGTGCATTAAAGCTTTTGCTTTTGCTTTTGCTTTTGATAGAAGCAGCTGCACCTAACACACGAGCAGTAGTAGCATGGCTAATACGTGGGACATTTGCAACCATTCTGATTAACAACTAAGCTTTAAAACTGCCAATGTAAACCATTAGCCAAAAAAGGTTTATCAAAACAATTTTTTTTCAATGGTATAGCAAGAAATTAGCGTTTTAATGGGTGATGAAGTTGATTCAACTTTAAGCTCTTCAAAAAATCTGTTGAGGAAAGGCCTGGCAAGTGTTCTTGATAGTGACGTTGATGGTACAAACCCAGTGGCATTGAAAGAATGTGCTGTTCTCACAGAGCGGCCACTTAAATAGGGAGGTCTTTTTTTAATGAGAGAGACAAAATGTTAGCTGTAGCTTATCACAGGATTATAAGGCCGTTATCTATGATTTGTTTGATCGGAATTGAAACAGCATTATTTGCTTCCGCACAATGCGACTAAAGCCCACGCTACGACACTGCTCAAACCCCTTCAGAAAATCAATAGAATTAAGGTGATTAGAAGGATGAAACATATCATTTTCTTCATCTTTAATTCATTTTTAAACAAATATTTTGCTGAAGCCGTTTGTAGTTATCCTAGGTTATTGAAAAATGTCAAAGTCAGCAGCTGAGATTGGTAAATGTGGCAAAAAAGATGGCTTGGAGATATGGAGGATTGAAAACATGGAAATGATTCCCGTTCCTACAAATGAATACGGAAACTTTTTTGTTGGAGATTCATACATTCTTCTCAGAACATATGAAATTAAAGGTACTGATTTTTTTAACTGCTGGTTGAAAGTTGCTCGCGATTTTGTATTTTTTTAACAGTGGGTTTCGACCAAACCATAACGTTATGAAAAGCTATGACTCGAGTGGATTTGCTATGTTTTAAAGTCAATTTCAGATATAAAGCGAGTTTGAGTGGGGTGACACTGTTGCATCATAAAAAAACGAAATTTCATTAAAACAGGCTGGGGAAAGTTTTTTCATTTCTACGTTATAGTTTAAATTGATAGTTTTTACTGCTGAAGGCACGCCTTACAGAAGGGGCATGGCAAAACTTTAAGGAGAGGTGCATAATTCTGAATGATCTGTGTGAAAACTAGGGCTTCCCCTAATTTTTTACCCCAAAAAAGCGCATTTTTAGCAAAATTCCGTGTAACCTGTGAAAAGTAAAGTTTTCTAAAATAATTTGCGAACCGCGAAACCTACAAATGCAAGATGCTTATATTTCAGAACAAAACATAATTTTGTACATCGCAGCCAAACTGAGAGCTGGTTCGTCTGTAAAGTGAAAATTTATGGTCGTGTCCAAACATTTGTTGCAAGAAAATTTGTAAGCAAAATTTGACTAGAACCTTTATAACTTTTATTTCTAAGGATCACATATTTTTACGAATATCACCAAATTTTTGCAACAAAATTGTTAAGTGCCTGTCTATGTGAGTGAGTGAGTAAGTGAGTTTACTCCTTCATAGGCTTGGGATGGAAGTGCGGAATGAAAAACAACCCAGGTTCACACCATCAACCTAATTAGAATTAGGATAAGAGAGAGCGATGAGTCCAATTTTAACCAACCAACAATACAAATGGTGGACCGACAGTCATAATTGATAGCCACCAACAAGGTGGGACTGGCATTGGTGGATATCTAAAAGTTGCCATCTACGACATGCTGGGTAAGCTGCTTCGGATCTTTTGTAAAGAGCCCCTGCCATTAATGCAAAAATGTGAGATTTGAGAAAAACACCCCCGCTACGTTTCAAGTACTGCAAATTTTAGGGTTAGGACAAAATATTAGCTGACATCGTTGAATTCAGTGCTGAATTTCATCAATGAATAAAAATTCTAACTGGATAAAAGCGGTGACGAGGGTGTTTTTTTGGCGGAGGCTCTCTACAAAAGATCTGCAGCTTCTCTGTTCTAACCCGACAAAGCACGGGGTTTTTGTTTATATTGTTGATATATTTGCATTCAGGAAAACTGAGATGGGTTCTACATTTTTGGCTTGGGAGCGATTCTACCCAAGACGAAAGAGGGGCTGCTGCAATTTTGACCACTCAAATCGATGATCATTTTGGAGGTGCGCCGGTGCAGAACCGAGAAATTCAAGATCAGGAGTCCTCCGAATTTATGGGATACTTCAAGAATGGGATAAAATACAAGGTAGATAGTTGTTGGATGAAAGCTAAAGCGAAACAGAAAATGATCCATAGCGAAACTTATTTCGAAACTCGACAAAAATTCATTGCAACAAAATTGTTTTGATTGATTTATATGTTACGCTTTTCCAAATAAGACACGTCACATAATAAACAAACTTAGACATTGAAATTTCGATACATCTCAATCAATTTCTTGTTGCAGAAAGGAGGAGTTGCTTCCGGGTTTAAGCACGCGCGAACCAACGTAAGTGACGTAAAGCGCTTACTTCACGTCAAAGGTCGCCGCAGCGTGCGTGCGACCGAAGTAGAAATGAGCTGGAAATCGTTCAATCAAGGAGACATATTCATCGTTGAAGTTGAAAATGTAAGTTTGCATTTGTTTAATGAAGCCCAGCTACAGTCTAAAACTAAAGATCTAATCCTGTGCGTTTATTCAAATCATCGAGCTCAACATGTAAGGAGAGTTTGATACACGGCAAAATGATCTCGCATTCTTCGAGTAAGCAGCCATTCAGTATGACCTGTGCGTCGTCGTAACTGGCGCAAACCGAAGCTGAGCCGCAAGTGGAAGTTTGCAAAGTGGCGTTCTAGAATGATAACAAGGCAACTGGGGTTCCGACGGAAAAAAATACAAATTAAATCCTGTATATCGCTCCACCAATGAATAGTAACCACATAAATTTCTGCGATGCTGTTGTTATTTAGGTTAAGGCTGCGTTCGAACGTAACAGTTTTCGCAACATTTTCGCACACTGCTGTGTGCAAACACAGCCTAAATAATGCAAAGAGAGCGTTGCTCTGTTTGCCCTTAGCATCAAACAGCGAAACGTCATCTCAAAACCTGCCCTAAGTATTGACAAGAAGTTTTATTCGTGGTTGCGAAAACCGCTATGTGCCAACGCAGCCTAAGTTTTAATGCCCAAAACCGGCAATATCCTTAGAATTACGAAAACGGCAAGCTGTTTCACGAAAACAGTATTTTAGTAATTACAGTATAATATTGGTCAGTGTTACTGAAGTGGAACGAACGATTTTGTTGTTGCGTTTTAAGTTGCCTTTACATATTATACCCGGATCACATAAATGTAATCCAGAGGAATATTTAAGTGGTACCACATGCCATCACTATTTGCTTACCTCACGTAACCTAATAGATTTATTTTTCTTTATGAAATTCTACTCTTTCACTCCATTCCATTTCCAAAGCATTGTTCGCAGTTTAAGGGCTGCGTATACATTCGTGTTCCACACAACTTCCTCTCATTTAATCTAGTCTACTTCCGCTGTTGTGAGATTTCAGTCTTGCGCAAAGTTTGCGCTATGTTTTTGGATTGCGCTATGTTATTGGAATAAACGTGGCCTGTGTCATGCAGCCAATACCTTTCCTATTGCTTGCTTAGAACAAAGATTTGTATAGGCCGTTCCAGTAGCGCATACACTACAACATACCTGCGCAACGTACGGCCCGCTGGTCGCAAAATTGATTGATGATCTTTATTTCACCACGTACAAGACAAGCAAAAGGTCTTACATCACAGTACCACCAGGAAATGGAAGAGAAGAGCATGTAGGACATAGGAGAGGAAGCAACGTGAAACCATGGGTGTTAACTGCGGGTAAGGGCGGCATGCCAGGGCAAGGTAAAAAAGGTGGTCGATTTAATCAAATCACGAACTTTTCCGATATTTTAATTTTTTTCGAAGATTTTGTGTTTTGTTTTGGTCTTTAAGTTCGTCTCTTCACGGATTATGGCCGACTTTGTTTTGGTCTACAAACGACGAACTTGTGGGTTTCTATGAGTTATGCCTGCGATAGATAGACAGCCAGAGTTATAAAGACGAAAAGTAGATGCAAGTCAGAAGAAATACGATGTGTGAGAAGCAGTAACTTTTGTAACTACTCGATGTCAGTTAATCATGTTCCGCGTAACTATTACACCACGATGGGGGTCTTACCAAGCTCTTGCACACAAAAAACTAACAGCGACCATCAGGTAAGACAATGTTTACTATTCGTTTAACGCCACATGACAAACAAGCGAGCAATTAATCATGTCCAAATCGAACCAATTACCGCGTCCGGATTTAAGTTGATTCACAAACTAGCTTAACATCAAATCACCGATATTGCAACGAGTTGGCCTGCTTGTCTTCACGATATTTAATGATCAAACGCTAACGTTCTATTTATGACATCGGAAAGTTTGCGCATGTCGTGTGAAATTCCAAACTTAGCGCCTAAGCGTGGAACCCGAAGATTTTCCAGTCAAAGTTGTTTCTCGTCGGATCAATAATCAGTGCAGGGGCAAAGTGACGATGACGTTTAAAAATAAAAATGAAAAGACGAAAATGAGCGTATGCGAATCCACAAAACACCTTTGTTGCGGCCTGCCGAATGATTATAAAAACTGTTTTATATCAAACAAACTATGTTTAGACCTATTGTTGACGTGAGCGCAATGGGTTGAGATAAAGTAATGATATTTATGTTTGCTTTGTCTACCTATTTAACGTTGGTAGCAGTAACATACAATTAGTGCTTCTCCGGGCAATCCATACAATAGTGAATATCACAAGTTTGTGTGATCTATAAGCCAAAATATCGATGTTGGCATGTGCCCTGCGGAAAAACTATTTGGTTTCTGTGGCCCTTTTACTGTTTTGAGTTGCGTAGTCTTAGGTTATAAAAATATCTTTACACGGATGCAATGAATCATATCAGCAAAGTGATTAATCACAAGCGCAGCGCTATTTCGGTTTATGAGGTGCTCCAGTAATACACAATTATTTAAAAATTATTTTGTGTGCTTTAATAATTTAGCTGTCTATAAACTAGCAGAAAATGAGGCATAAAAAAATCAGCGGCATACAAAGTGCTAGACCTCCCTCGATCGTACTACCTCTCAGTCCAGATTTGCTTTAGGTCGAATATTAGGCGGCCTCATGTCAGCTTACCGTTTGACACCAACTACTACATGCCCTCCAGACTCGCAGATCACACGAACAAAAAACGAGCATGTTTTTACAAGTGTAAATAATTTTTATTTTTTTGCAGGCATAAATTTATTTTTTTATCAATTCGGTTTATGTTATCATCCACCAAACAGAGGAAATTATTGCTAGATATTTTTTCCGTAGGATACGATGCAATAACACTAGCAACAGCAAGGGTCGAGGTCACAAGGGTTTGGACCCAATTTCCATTGAAAAAGCGGTTTAGCTCATGCAACTACTTTGTCAACTATTGCAGGACATTTATCAATGGAATGGAAGCAAGAGCAATAGATTCGAGCGACTGAAAGCTTGTCAGCTGGTGAACTCAATCAAAAATGAAGAGAAAGGCGGAAAAGGTGTGGTTCATCTTATCGATGAAGGAAGTGAGATTCCAGACAAAATGATGAAAGTAAGTGTTAACTACTTGATAAACAGCTATGGCTGGGAAAGTCTATATTAATTTAGGGAAGAAATCTTATGCCTTGCCTTAGTTGAAATATTTAACCCTAGAGTGCATGACATTTTTGTATCTGTTACTGCATGAAAGGGCCTGTGAGACCCCTATGCCAGCACTTTATGTTTAGTTAAGCTAGATTCCTTTAGATAAGCTAGAGGAAAACTTGACACTTTTAATATTTGACTGTATGACTTTATAGATTCGTACGTTTAAAAGCGTAGCAAAATTAAGGGAAGGGGTCCCCAAACCCTTAAAGTGGTAAAATAATATAATTAATTATTATTCTGACGTCAAATTCTTTGCCAAAGAAAAATTTTATTAGACTCCTTTTGCATCGGTGTTTGGATGTAACCAGCGTTGCTAGTGAGCCTCATGGCAAATATAATTATATTCTGCAGTGCGGTGGCGATTTGTCAGCACCCAACATGAAACTTTTTCATGCTTCATTTCGTTGCACCTCGTCTCGGCTAAAATTACTAAGTAAGTTTGCGGCACCATTTTATAGTCTTGATATGAGCACATCTGGACAAAAACTAAAAATCGGTTGTGCTGTTTCCAATAATAACTTTTCCAACACGGGGTTCATGGGCGTAGTTGAATGCTCAAAGCAACTGAAACTTTTCATTGAAATAGATATTACAGTTATCGTGTTGGGGGTGTAGATTTTGTTACAAAAAATTGCTACATTTTCTTGCAAGAAAATTATTGTATTTTAAATCCAGATGAAATTTTGGTGGTTAGTTTCCCTATCTGCTATTTTATACTGTCTATTTGTACTACCTCCTTTCTTTTTACTTCTTCGCAACCTCAACAGATTACCAGTAAATTATATCTGCGCTTATAATGAGAATAACTGCTTAAGAAGCTAGTTCATTGGGAAAGATTTATTCAAAAGAACAATTTAGCTACAACTTCACAATGTTGGCAATTACAATTTTTGCTTTGTTGAATAAAAGGATCACATAGTTCAGCAGTTTTTCACAAGTAAACTGGCAATGTTTCAGGCATAATGGACATTTGCTGCTATGCAACAGTAAGCAGTTTTTCTGTTCACTCCGCTTTCTAAGCAAATCCTGCATCTTTTCTCTACAACCGTATCCTAATGGTGGACTTTGTAAATCGGTGATGACAACCGTTATCTAGCTCCTCTGTAGCTGACAGTGAGTTTAGTCCTTAAGTCTACCAGAAAAAGGCTTCTTTTGTTTCAGTTGTTGATTTTATATACTGAAAACACTTCTGAAAAGAGAACAAATGAATTGTATCGTGATATATCCAAAACGTTCCAAAAAACCATAACATGCCATCTTCTAGACTTATATTTTACCTAGAAGTTTCCAATTATTCTATCAACAATATCTACAGTACATTACACGTAGTTTTGTTGTAGTGGAGAATAGCTTCAGATTTTTTTCTTGGAATCGGATTGATCAATTGAACCACTTTTATGTTCAGAGGACACCATCAACAGCGCTTTGTTCTTTTTCGCTTTATATGACACCAACTAACTAGGAGTTTGGTCAAAAGTAATGAACAAAAATTTTCTGGAATAAAGTTCTCAATTGTGACTCCGTACAGCAAAAGGTGATTCCCATCTATATGATCTCATTGTACCTAGCAAATTCAAGATTCTTTTCCTGAATTCTCTAGCAAGTAATAGGTTCTTGAGTTGTCAGTGATAATATTT
Organism: Trididemnum clinides; assembly: GCA_963675345.1. Lineage (NCBI taxonomy): Eukaryota > Metazoa > Chordata > Ascidiacea > Aplousobranchia > Didemnidae > Trididemnum > Trididemnum clinides. The sequence goes on along the minus strand of OY776296.1, from coordinate 12,790,791 downwards.
CTGCTTTACGGGACCTGCCTGCTCGCATTCATTACTGCCAGTTCTCCTAAACTGAGTGATCCACGATCAGCTGTTGAGTGCATTCCAGTGCACATTGTTGCATAAGAAACGTAATAACATTCAGCATCAGCTGACATTTAGAACATACTTAGCGGGTTTACTAGCCATGTGCTGAATCTAAAGACACATGCCTCTTAATGAGTAGAGCTCTTCATCAACAGGCACGCACTTATTGTGTACGTGACATTTTTGACGATTAGCTACGACGCCACCAGGCAACAGAGGAGTAGCTGCCATTCGATTATTGCGAAGTCTCGCCATTCTTGTTGCTCTGATGTCAAAGCTTAGCATCCCTTAAATGTCTTCGAACCAAACGAGTGCCATTGTGTTACTAAGCATTGGCCCTCCACTAATTGGATTCCACAACTCGCGAACACTCTCGTTATTACCTTTGAAAACTCCAGGAAGGATGCAAAGACCAATGTATGCTTCCATTTCCATAGATGCAACATTTTTTAATTCATTCCCTTTTACTCTTTCACCCTCTCAATTTGTTTCAGCAATTATTGTGTCCAGCATGCTTATATACCCTGTGGTGAATTCTCTACGTGGCCTAGGCTGTAATTCTATCCTTTTGTCGCATAATATTTTCTCTGTGCCTTCTCCCAGAATTTGCTGGCACGGTGTCTATCCAATGATCACCAACAGGTGACACAAAGATATTTCAAAATCTTTATTATCTTCATTCAACTCATCTTCGGTTTGCTGTGGCTCCTTTGTTTCATCTACAAAATCAGCAGCTGATATTTCCTCTTTGATATTCGACATTTCTTCTTCTAGTACAGGTCCTTTTTCCTGTTCATTTTGCGCCGCAAGCATACCTTCTGTCTCATTGTCCTCCGCTTCATCGATGTCAGAAATTGCAGCAGCAACTCCACGAGTAGTGTATCGTCTATGCATACCATTATTTATCCACAGCACTGCGTGCAATAATGGTACAGTAGATTCCGCTTAATCGGGCCACATCGGGATAAGCACCATTGCAGTATCTGTGCCAGGGTTGTCCTTGGTACACCAGTTATCTCAGCTTGCTGGTGATGACTAATGTTTGGAGATTGCTCTCTAATTTTTCTTAGGACAACAACCCTTTCAGCAATTGTTAATTCTTTTTGTGGCATCTCTGCTTGGGACTTCACAAAATTTGCAAAAAAACACAACAATTACCGTGTCCAAGGGCATGAAATGTCAAAATAATTTGCGCCTGTATTTTTCAATTGTTACATAATATAGTTGGCTTTGTGATATTGAGTTCTATTACATTACAAAGGCGGTTTTGCAATTAAACCAGTGTATGTATGACTACAGTTGTGGCCCGATTAAGCGGAATAGTGGCCCGATTATGCAGATTTAACGCAGTGCATTATCTTTGATTGGATTTTGTTCTTAACAATTTGGCCCAATTAAACGGCTGACCCGATTAACCGGCGGCCCAATTAAGCGGAATCTACTGTATATAAGCTGCCAGAAACCCAAGCAATACTAGTTAAAAGAAAAAAGTTTTTCTTAATAGATTCAGTAGTAGCAAGCGTAAGCTCACAATATAATAACCAAATAGTATCACCGTTCAGTTTTGTTCAACAAAACTGAACAAGGCACTATAATTTTACTCAACACCTGTAAAGCCTTTAAGATATTCAAATAATGTAGTCAAACATTTGCTCGAACGTGATAATGTATGCCATATTTGGTAATGAATGACCAAACAACAATAATAATCAATGCGATGCGATCTACCAAGTATGGAAATTCAGTGTGTTTTGTAAATTAGTTAGTCAGTCTGCCGCAAAGAATGATGATTATCGATAAGAAACCCATAGGGATCTGAGAGACACCTGTCATGCAGTAAAGTAATAACATTTTTTTTAGTTTTTGAGTATTGTTATGTTTCGAGTTTTTGTGGTTACAAATTCCAACCTTAGAAAATAAAAGTCAGGAAATTTTGAGTTGATTGGTCAAGAACCCCAGAAACTACGTTCAGTGAAACACCGCAAAGGGTCTCACAGACCCCTTTATGCACTCTAGGGTTAAAATATTTGTCCCTTGTAAAGAATTAATCTCCCTTTAATGAAGATCCGTTTACCAGGTTTTTTTTAATTGATCAATGATGGTGGTTTGGTAAAATAAGTTTTGCCGTAAAATAAACAGAGTTTAAACATTTTTGAAGTCAAGCAAGACTTTTGTGAGCATATGAATTACTTAAATTTGGTTGATTTTTCACGCATTAAAGATTTATGAAGTAGCAGGCCTACATGCAGTATGTGTAGCCACCTCAAATTTTATGATGTTCCAAGATAGGTCTTTGAATGCAATCCAGTGACTTCTTTTTAGGCTCTTTTGGGCTCACCAGCTGATGTAGGACCTGAAATAGACGATGAAGAAGTTAAAACGTCATCTCATTCCTCCTTACCAGCAACGCTTTATCACGTGTCTTCTGACAGTGGATCATTAAAAGTCAAAAAGGTTTCCACCGCACCATTCAGTCAGCAAGATCTTAAGAGTGGAGATTGCTTTATTGTGGATAATGGAGCACAAAAGATTATTTTCGTGTGGAAAGGTAAAGTAAATTTGAACTAGGACGGCATAGTTAGCTCAAACAAACGTCAAAAAATTTTCCGCAATTGTATATTTTTGCGAGTAATTTTTTTTCGGTGTCAATTCAAGGTTATAAACAAGTTTTTATTTAAAAGAGACAGGTTATGATGTCCTTTTTAGAGAGTTGTAGGTTGTGATGGTGATATTTATTACATGTCAATTGATTCCAGGTAAACAAGCAAGCAAGGACGAAAGATCCGGAGCTATGAAAAATGCTTTGGACTTTATCAAAGACCATAAATATCATCCATCGACTAAAGTTCAAGTACGAATATGTTTACACATTACAATGTACGTATTTTGAGCAGAGGCGACATCTCCTCAGGAAATTTTCCCTCAGCATACCTCAAATAGTTTGCGAGCATTGCATAGGCTTACACTTTTTGGTTTCGCGGGAAAAATTCATGCCTTTTGCCAACAAGAATCTTTAATTATAGTGCTATAAGGATCATTTAAGCCTAGGCCAGGGGTTGGCACCCTTGAACAGCCAAAGAGCCATTTGAACAAGGTTTCCAAGAAAAAGAAAACATTGGGAGCGGCGTGTTTTTGTGACATCAAAAATGAAGATAAGATTATGTACAGGTGCGGAGATATCAGCACAAAAGTGGCAGCTTAAAAATTGGAATATATAAAACAATTCAACTTCAGTATTAGATATTAAAAATACTGCGTTAGTTTTTAGGGGCTCAGCCCCCAAATGAAAAATTTAGGAAACCCTTTTCTTGCCACTCCTATGTCTCTGCTTATGGTGTATATTGTTCTTTTTTTATCTTTACGCTTTGTGTGAACAACTATAATGTTTTGCTTATAAAATCCATAAAATGATACAGAGAAAATTTAGTTTTATTCATGTGAACGCTTTTTTTAGACATTTAGTCTCTTGAAATATAATGCTAATAAAAACACGCCCAATAGAATCGTCAAAAGCAATGTATTTTCCTCTGCGAAATAGCGAAATGTATTGCGAAACAATTCTTGCTTCGTGGTAATTGCAGACTCTAAATTCTCTGAATTTGTCATCTCGTGAACTCTGCTTAAATTTCCCTGAAGAGGTTAAATAAAACAGTGCGTCTTTCTGTAAATCTGCGACTAAAACTGTCAGTTTGCGCCCAAACACTTACGCCTTTATCATGTGAAGCGCTGTGCCTGCTTTCCTTTAAGGACTTGTTTTCAGCGTAATCAGATGTACTGTTATGTTTACAATACTGCCGGACTTTGTCAGCCACACTGGTTATTCCAGTTCAAGAAAATGAACGCTTTGCTGGCCAAGTAAGTTTTTATCCTCACCAGACATGCGGCAAAGCGTTTCAGCGCCTCACTTGCTAACAGCTACCGTAGGCCTACTCTCTTCTGCAGCAAAAGATCAGAATATGTGGTTTCCTCCCTATCCTTTATAAAACAAAACCAGGGGTGATTTAAACCTTTTGCCATTATTTACATACACGCGCAGAGAGAACTCTGCTTTATCGTATAGATTCTTCCAAGCCTCTCGCTGCCGCAGCATAAGGGCGAAAGAGCCGCAAGCCGCTCTGGAGCCACAGTTGCCGAACTTGGGTCTAGGCGTATTGCCAGAAAAAAAAATTTGTCGCAGGCAAAATTAAACATCGAAGTTGCTGTGGTAACATCATCTATGCTTAACAATGCTTTTGCTTGCTGATCCAAACTTTGAAAAAGATGGGAGTTGATAGCGGTCCTTCCCTTTCAACTACACAGCTTATTGAACACCAGAAATAACCAGCTAATTTGCGATCACTTTCCAAACTATAATCGATAGATACAAAGCCGTTTGCGAAAATTCGTGAATTATCTTTAATTCAGGTTATGGCAGAAGGAGCGGAATCTGTTCTTTTTACTCAATTCTTCAAGGATTGGAAGAAAAAAGATGAATCAGTTGGCGTCGGGAAAGTGCACAAGTTCAACAAAGTGGCTAAGATTGACAAGGCAAGTTCTAAGATGTCTTTTCAATTCTATCATTTTCAGTTAATTTAAATTTTCATAAGAAAAATTTGTTGAGTTTTGCATTTCTTAGTAACGTGGAAGTATCTTTTACACACGATAGATTTAGAATCAGGTTGGGCGTGGACCCGCAAAATGTTCGAGAAGACAATGGCGGAAAAAAATTTGTGATAATGCTAAAGATATGAAGACGTCATTTTTGATGATATCTTGTCGAGCAAACATCTTAGTTTGCGGAAAAGATTTTACTTCAAAAACGAATAGTGTTATCTGCTGTAATCCGATTACTTTTGTTGTCCAGAAACCATAATTGTACTCAAACCGAGTTAAGAATTTGAAATTTGAGCAAAAAAATTAAAGTTTTTAATCTCTTTTAAAAGTTATTAGAAGTGCAAACAAAATTTCTAAATGCTTCATTGTTTGAAGCTGTAATGGGTCATGAACCGTGCGGCCTTCATTCTGCTTTTATTTTTTGTCACTTACAAATTTATTATTTTGCACTTTCTTTTTGACCATGAGCTTCAATACCACAAGCTTTGAACAATACTAAATTATTGGCACCTTTGTAGGTGCGATTACATTTTCTTGGCTCCGCACAATTTTTAGCTTGTAGGCCTGTATCCCCTTGTTTAATGAGAACATGATTGGCAAATTAAATAATCATTCCACTAATCACCATCCGTCTCTGCAATAAATTGGGTCCAAAAAAATAGAAAATTTATTTGGTCCACTGTAAAAACAAATAATAATCAAACATTCAGCATTCTGAGACCTATGTGATGAAACCCGAAGGTTTTGTAGTTAAGCTGGAACCTGCTGGAGAGCACGATACCCTCTTTCAATATTGGGGGAGCTTTGTCGTCTTTTGGGAAAGCGTTGAAATAACAATCACCATACGCATTCTGATTAATTTTATATTTTAGACTAAGTTCGACGTGAAAGCTCTATACAATGCACCAAAATTTGCAGCCCAACAAGGCATGGTTGACGATGGTTCTGGAAAAGTAAGTTTAAGGTTATTACCTAGACAGTGATTACGAACACCGGTAACAAAAAAAATTCTTTCGGTGGCACAGAACATGCAAAAGACCATGTGTTTTCACCCGTGCCGAACTGGCTGGTGCCAAGATTCTTGCTTTTGTATTTCAAGCTATAGTCTTCTGAATTACTGCAGCAGCTCTATCTAGAAATGATGAAAATTAATAAACTGACTAGTGATTAGGAAACTCTAAAATCCTCTGATGGTCTTTATGACAGCAGCCACTCATACATGTTGTTGTGGCTATAGTTTCAACCCAAAGAACACGCTTGAAGGTAAGTGACCGTTTTTCTTGCCCATGGGTGCTGCCACACAACAGTGTGAGCGCTGAACTCTTGAGACTTCGACTGCAAATTTAATTGCTTTTCAATACCGCGCAACGCGGCTTTCACGCAAGAATCTGACTTTTGTTTTTGAAGGTGGAAGTATGGCGAGTTGAAAATAGCAAGTTGGTTGAAGTCAAAAAGGCTGACTACGGAAATTTTTTTGCCGGCGATTGTTACGTTATCCTATACACGTACAAGCCGAAGTCACGTGATGAATATATTATCTACTTTTGGCAGGGACAATCAGCAACTAAAGATGAGGTACCTATAGACGTAAAAGATTTTGGAAATTTAGTTCTTTTTGATTGTAAATTATACGCACTACTTCGTCACTAGCTCATACTTTATTGGCTGGCTTCTGTGTGACTGCACGAACAATTAACTTTCCTTTGTATAAAGCAAAAGGAAGTTGAAACACAAATGAATAAGCAGTAGAATAATACCATATTTCCGAACACAAGTTAATTATAAAGGAAATTAAAATGACAAGTAGTGTTATAATTAACCTAATAGCTCATAGGTTGTCCGAGAAGTAACCGTACCGTATGCACAAGATAGATAACTACGAGATAAATAAAGCAAGGTTGCGAAGTGATATCAGAATTCTATGGTAAGTTCGGCTTCAATCAAACACGGGTGCTAAGCGCATTAGGAAATGCTACATGTGTCAGATTGTCCAAGTAATGTATTAGGTATGTGAGGAAGTTTAGCAATTTGGTGTTCAGTCTTACCTTTCACTATGATTAATACCAGTGCGTATTTAATGAAAAAAATATTAGTTGCGAGCAATTGGGTGCATAAGAGACCGCTGTAATTGATGTGTAATGACGTAATTCGTAGGTAAGTACTAACTTCCAATCAGCACATCTGTTATAATTACTTTCATTTTATTTACCAAATGGATGCTTGTTATTTGATAGATTAGGGGTGCTTTGACTTCTCAAACAGCCTGTAATTTCTACGTAGGTGCAGACCTAATTGTAATTTCTTACAAAACACCAGGCTAATCATGACTGGCTAATTGAAGGGTTTGGTGTCAGAAGGGCCAATTTCCATTATTGCCACTTTTGAGATAATGGTACCATTAAGTTCAAAATCAAAATAGAGTACTAAAAGCAGCATGACTTACGAGCTCAAACTTTTGAGCAAAAGGGAATTTTGAATCTGAGCATGTCGATCTTTTTTCCCACATGACCCACTTTAAGAAGCTACTGGCAACGAAAATCTGCGATGTAAAAATATAAGATTATTAAATGTTTTTAATAATCTTATATTTTTTTGTTGCAGGCAACATCTATTCCAGTTTTATCTAATTCCAGAAAAGTGACGTAAAATAACTTTGCTCTTTGCTTTGTGACACTAGCTGTGAGCAATCCTGCATTTAATTTTGTATGATTAATGGGCTGCAAGAGGGACTTCACTTACAGTCTACTTTAGATCACAGCGTCTGCTTTCCTTGCAACTCAACTTGATGACCAATACCAACAAAGACCCGTGCAATGCAGAGTGGTTCAGGTAGGTTGTAATCGGTCAACCATGGAATTAAAAATATCTGTTTTGTAGCAAGGAGAATTTGGCTTAAAGGAGTCCCATCCCTATAAAACGTCTCTGGGAGTAATAATAAAGTCAGGGGAAAAGGATCCTCCTCACTTTTTCGTTTACGGCAAATGCTTCCTTAAATAGAATATAAAATCCAAAGTTGTCTGCCACAACCTTTTTCCTACTGCAGCGATAAAGCGAGAATTTAAAGTGAATCAATGTCATTGTAAACGAAAGGGATCTGCGAAACGTATTCTGCAAATTATATTTTTTATTGTTTTCCACCAAGAGTAAATGAGTCGTCTTATTTGCCTTTTGGTTTTAGAGTTATTAGTAGTTCAATTTGTCACACGCAATCATTGTTGATGAATTTGTTTTGGATTTAAATAAACTAAGGTTTGGAATAGCATGAGAGACTTTGTGGTATGACTACATTTTAAGTACCGAAATGAGAAGGAAGATTGTAGCCGTTTCAAAGCGGTAACTGCTTCATATGGACGAACTTTTTCAATAGCTTTGGAAGAGTTTGATTAATGGGTTAAGATCCTTGTTGCTCACAGTAACTACAATGTACCCTGATTTACGCGAGCCTGTACTATTTTCAAGGGCAAAGAGCCAAAGCATATGCTCAGTATTTTCGGCCGACCTCTTATGATCACATCAGGTGGTTACGAAAAAGCAGCTGGAAAGAACGTTGGTGTCACGTCAAAAGCTCTTTACCAGGTAAATTTAAATAGTTTTGCATATCCGTTTTTAAAATACGCAGCAATCTGCATAAAAGTAAATTCCTCAGAATTATGTTAATTTTCAAAAATTTTTGGTGATCTCTTAGGTATTGCCATAATGGTTTATGATATTATTAGATAATTAAATGACAGATTAACATAAAAATAGGGCTGAAATTCAAAACTTTTAACAAATACAGTGTAGATTCATAAAATTCTATAATTGTTTTAGTTACTATACATGATCTAACGATTACGAGATCTGGCTCAGATATACATTTACATGTAATTGTCCAATTGAAATTTTTTCCTTTATTCTATACCATCTATACACAGCGTCAAATACCAAACAGAAAACTTTGTTTAGGTGAGATCTACTGCTGCTGGAGGAACAAAATTAATTCAAGTTGAAACATCAGCAAGCATGCTTAACTCAAACGATGCTTTTCTTGTTAAAGACGGAAGCAAGGGTTTTGTGTGGATTGGGCAGGGAGCTAATGATGACGAAATTGCTGCCGCGAAGTTTGGTGCAGGTTTGTTAAAATAAACATTGCTTTTGGCTGAGCGGTGTTAAGCTTATTTTCGTCGTTTATTAAAAAACCGAGGTTAATTTGTCATTTTAGGTTCTATTGCTGAGTTGGTTGTAGGCTTTATAAATCGCTGAGGGATGAGAAAAAATTAAAATATATACTTGCTGGAGACATCTTCCCGACCCACTTTTCCACCGTAAGGGCAAGGAGGCCGCGGCCCGAGGAATCCCTTGAAAACTCTACAACTTCCTGTTACATCTGCTAATTTAGCTGGCTAATTTTCAAGCCTTAACGAAGCCAAGTTAAAAACGTAACTCATTCACAGTCTCTGCGCGGCCTTGCTATTGTGACGACAAAAAAGTGGACGAGCAGGCCTGCATCAGCACGAAGATCACAATGTGTCTTTTTATTTATTCATTTTGCTCTTTTCCTTAATATTAAGATTGTTGCGTAAAGATTTTGTGAACCTTTGATTTACAGCAACAAGCTTTCGAAAATAGTTGCCTTTTGTAAATAATCTGTTCTAATTTTTTAAATTGTCTATATTCGTAGAAAAAGCTGGAGTAAAGTCACCAATTGAAGTGAAGGAAGGTTCAGAATCAGCTGATTTCTGGAAGACGCTTGGAGGCAAAAAAGACTATGCTAATTCCCCGCGATTGCTTGAAAACCTTGACGCTAATCCTCCAAAATTGTTCTGTATCTCCAATGCCAAAGGTTGGTTATATAAAGCTCTGGTCATAAAGTGCTTCTACTGTATAAATAAATGAATTAATCTATCAATAAGATGTAAGCCTATTGAAATTTTTTTGACATTTTGATGAGGCGAAAACATGATCTCCAAGTTCTGTTGAGTAAGAGTTTGAGATTTGTCCTATTTACCTAAAGCTTTACAACTTTATTCTGCCAAAAAAATATTTTCAATTTTAATATAGCTTTGAAAAAGCTGCTTGAGCCATAAGCTTTTCGTGACGCTGTCATCAGTGGCAATGTCGTGTCAAAAGGGAAGATCAAGCGTGAGTAAGCGTGTTATGTGGTTAATTTCGACGTTAGGCAATCAAGACAGGCCAATAATAGCGCTAGTATTGTAAAGCGCGCCAAAGAAAGATTTCGTAATTGCGAAAGTCGGAGAAAGCGCAGCAAGAGGCGAAATGCAGCGATTATCAAAGAAGTTTGAGAACGTAAACAAACTCTTGCTGTCTGCATAGAGCCCGGCGCTGCGTCTTGATATAAGCAGTTTCTAAGAGATTTGCTATATTTATTCTCCATTTACGAGAAAGCGAATTGTATCGTTATATTTTGGATGGAACGTCCGCACTCGCTTGGGAGTTGCCATTTGCCATATGTCTGAGCCACCTGTCTTCCACATGAAGGCAGAGGCGTCCCGTCAAATGTCTTGCCCAAGGACACAACAAGCGAGCTTGCCGGCTTAAGGTGGAAAAGTGGAAAAGATCAAAAGGTGGTAAAAGATTAAGGTAGAAAGAGTTGCGTGTTGTGGCGAGGATTGAAAACCGCTTGTTATCATAGTTTAATGCACATTGATCATTTTCTAAAAGATGTTGACCAATGGCAGAGTCACAATCCGGTTTGGTGTCTTATCGTTTGCACAATCTGTGTGGTTGAGATCGGCGTGGACGAGTCAATTGTTGTCTTTACCATTGCAGAACATATTGCTTGATGCGATCCTATAGTCGTTGAGATGTTCGCCCTACGTACCAACTATCACAGTGGCACTTATATTGATGTATGACTGAACTTTTCAGAGTGGTAGGTAGAACATCCTTGCGGGCCACAGGCAGCATGCGCTTTGACGTAAAGACCAAGCGAGTGTTGACGGACCCATAGCAGCATTCCACGGTGGTTTTGACTTTTTTTCAAAAGTTTGTGGAGGGCTTGCCAGTACAAGAGACCCTCGAGTACACTGGGCACTTTTCTGGGCCGAATCGCTTAAGGGTGGAAAACTGAACGATAAGACGCCAAACCGGATTGTGACTCTGCCATTGGTCAACATTTTCTTGAAAATGATCAATGTGCATTGAACTATGATGACAAGCGGTTTTCAATCCTTGCCACAACACGCAACTCTTTCTACCTTAATCTCTTAGAGGCTGCTTATATCAAGACGCAGCGCCGGGCTTTATGCAGGCAGCAAGAGTTTGTTTACGTTCTCAAACTCTTTCAATAATCGCTGCATTTCGCCTCTTGCTGCGCTTTCTCCGACTTTCGCAATTACGAAATCTTTCTTTAGCGCGCTTTACAATACTAGCGCTATCATTGGCCTGTCTTGATTGCCTAACGTCGAAATTAACCACATAAAACATTTACTCACTCTAGATCTTCCCTTTTGACACAATATTGCCACTGAAAAGAGGGTCACGAACAGCATATGGCTCAAGCAGCTTTTTTCAAAGTTGTATTAAAGTTCTGTAACACCAACAAGAATTTTCAATTTTCTTTTCTAACATTGTTTAAAATCCAGCTAACCCTGCCGTGATATTGTGAATCAAACAACTACATTTTACATTTGATAGACATTGACATTTATTTCACTTATGTGAAGATACCGATCAGCAAACGCAAAAAAATGATTGTTTCTTCAGTTAACAAGTCAAAGGCAAGGCTGCAAAATTAGTTTGGTAGCTTTCTTGTAGAACAATAACAAAACACAAAAAAATTGATCGTCTTGAAAACATGATTTTAGTAATTACATTTCAAGGCAGAACAGATCTTGTACTGTAAGATCTTCTTCCATTTGATGGGGTTGTTCTACCGGTCATTTTTCTGGGTTTACTTCGAGAAGTCACGTTGCTCTTTAGTCATACATATGAAGTTGCAGCGCTGTATCAGATTGCAATCAAAATAGAATATGGCAATGCAGTATGTGGTCCTCGGTTTGTTCACTTCTGTATATAACATTCACTTGGAGATCCTACTTAAAGGAAGAGTAGAGTTCCAAAGCACCAATGCCAGCACAAAGACGATTTGTCACACTCAAGCAATTGTTTCCGATACCTTTCTTGCTACTTATTATTTATAAAATACAGTTCGCAAAAACCCAAGACACATTGTTGAAGTCTATTAGATCTTTTAGTTGCTGCGATTTATCCACCAATAATTTTTAACTATCATTTGTTTCAAGGTCGGGTCGTAGTTGAAGAAATTCCAGGGGAATTTGCTCAGAGCGACCTGGAACCTGATGATGTTATGATGTTGGACGCTTGGGATCAAGTCTTTATTTGGATTGGTGACGGAGCGAATGCTGAAGAAAGGAAGGAAGCACCGAAGTATGCCACGTTTTCTACAACAAATTGAATGATCTTTACTACTAGCGTTTACTAATTTTTACTGTAAAGATAGGCCAGGTGGCATTTGTGGTTTGGTATAGGAGGAAGCTGGGAATTACCTGATGAAACGCTCTCTTAAATTTGTCGTCAAAAGCTGCCGGAAAGTGCAAATGATTGATTGAAAAAGATGAGGTTTCATATAGTTTTAAAGAACCCACCTCTCTCTTGTTCCAATTATGGCCCTGGTAACCAACGAAGCTATTGTAGAGAAAGTATAAAGAAATTCAACTACCTCGATGGCGTTGTGATTTGAGTGTTCATTTCAAACGCAGTTGGTTGCAAATTTAAACCTCAGTAGAGTAGTACCAAAACATTTTTACAGCTTTCCTGTTTGGTGCTCAAGAAAAAAAGGTAGTTCGGAGAAAACGACTGTAGTTTTTCTCGTTATGTTCTTGAGAAATATTTGAACGGAATTTCTTTACCTGTGTGTTGAAAGCAGATGTTAGCAATAATTGATATACCAGTCGAGAGGCCAGGTTTAAAAATACAGTTTGAAAAATAACAAACAGAGCATGAGCTCAAGTGCATAAATAAATCAATCTGCAAATCATTTTTGGAGAACTCCTTTGTTATAGAGCTAAATTCATCGTAATGTTTCAATATGATGGTGATCTGAACTTTCACCATGTCACCCTGTTGTTTACTGTTCTTATTTTGCTGTTTGTGTTTAGGCTTGTGAAAGAATATATTGCCAATGATCCTCGTGGAAGGGATTCTAGTTGTCCTGTTACAACAGTCAAAATGGCATCGGAACCGGTTACCTTTACGGGTTTCTTTCCATCTTGGGACGTGGATTTCTTTTCAAATCGAAAAAGTTATTCTGAAAGAATGAAACAACTTTATGGATAAAAAGAAATAAAAATCAAAAAGTGTTACGTAGTGCTGTTTTTTACTGTCCAGATTTGAACCAAATTTAAGAGTTTAATGTTGCTTGCCTGGACTTATAGAGTTTAATGTGGCGTAAGCGCTGAGTAAAATTTTGTGAGCTGTTGTACTGCTTAGATAGCTAAACATAGATACCGGTAGATAGCGCTTTAGATTACATATTACTCATAGATAACGCTCAGTTTACTGTTTACATAACAATCGTGGTAGTTTTAATTATCTAAGCGGTACAACAGCTCACAAAATTGAACTTAGCCTAGTAGGTAATATTTTGATTACAACTGATGATGTTTTTAGTATAAAGCGAAACGCTTTGAAAAAAAATGTTCACTAGTTTGCTGGCTATTATATTTCTGCTCAAATTGGTAAAGAAAGCTCATTTTAATGGTTCTTGTTAAAGAGTTTAATTTTGATGTTTTCTGGAGTTTGGTGAAAGCATTGTTTTGCATTTTAAGATATAACCATGTTTATTCAAGATGTGCACTTAAGAATTTTGTTGAGTATTTGTGGCACTACATGTTTTAATACGCTTATGGATATTAATAAAATAAACTTTTGTGTCTTTCTGTGTTCAATAAGCTTACTAAAACTATTAATTAACGATTATGCGATTCCTACCCTTAAATTCTAATTGATTTTGTAGGCTGCAATATTTTACTTGGTGTTTCCTCATGTTTATGTATTTGTTGTGCTAATCACTTGATGCCTAATTTGCTCGCTTGAAAACGAAAATTGTTTACTATACACTGTCAATACTTCAATAAATAAGTATTCAGTCAAGATCGCGAATTGAAATTCATTTAAAAGCTATTATAAGATTTAAGTTTAACCCATTAATTCCGGAAATAATTTTTTTGACATTGCTGTGGTTTTGGTCTTGAACTGCTGCAAACGCAGCAGCAAATTACTATAAGTATAAAGTATTTTTGTCAGAGCAACTCTTACACTACCTTGTACATACAACATTTCAAAAAACAAATAAGCGTGGTTGAATTTGGACCACTACCAGCTAAACCAGAAAAGCGTGACCGTATGGTCACGCTAGTAATGAATGGTTTAATAGTAGTTACGTTTTGGTCACAAAAAAACATTGCTGATGAACGTCGACTGAATAAAGTTTTTATATGATATTGCGTATCTTCCAGTCACTAGAAATCTACTGCCTGTCATAAATTTATCAATGATACTCAATTGCGATACGAGTGCAGCCGATTGCCGGTACTCCGAGAGCTGGAAAACACACATGTACTCGAAAAACTACTTTTAGGCCTACACATGTAATTAGAGAGCTGTGGCGTAGACAAAAATAATTTTGGGTCGCCAAAAAACACAAAATTGATTAGATGACCATATTTTTGGAGATCATTGTTTAGAACAGTGTTTCTCAACCTTTTTGTTCCACTGTCTCCACCGCCCTGCTCAGAAGTTATCCTTCGCCTCCCCTTCATTTAGAGATGTCATTCAGCCGGTTGAAAATACTTTGTCGAAAGTTTCCATTTTGAAAAATTTAATTTGCAAAAAACTTGTCTTCGTCTTATATAGTGGGAACATTCATCAACTTTTCTTTTTGACAAAACCTGTTGTTTCGGCTTTTGAATGCCCTTAACTGTCAACATTCATTATATTCGTCACACAGCAAAGACAAATAGCAAAAAATTAAATTACTTTTTCAAGGAAATATGCTTCTTGAAAGCATCAATTTCCCTTTTTTTGTCTCAAAACAAGCTTGAAGACTTTTTCTTTTTGAAAGTAGTTTTTCTGCAAGTCTTTGTTTTCCTCTCATAAAATCTGATTTTGTCTCCCCTGGGGACGTTGGCCTTTGGTTGGTAACGATTGGTTTGAAAGGTAACAATTTTCTGCTCAAAACGAAGATAAAAACCATTTCTTTTAAATCAACTTTTCGAACGTGACTAGTTTCGGTCCAAATTGACTTCATCCCTTGATCGCATTCAAAAATGTTTGTAGAAGTGATGGCCCACGTGATCCCTTTAAGTACACTTATGCTAAAGGAACGAACTCACCTTAAAATAAAAGTCTTCTACTTGAAAAATGAGACGAAAAACCTATCAAGAGTTGTTTGAATAAAAGGTTATCATTCTCCAACTAAATTAAAAATTTGACATTCGCTCCTTCTCTTGCTCACAGTCAAAAATCTTTGGTTCATCACTGCATAATACAGGTATGTAGTGCGATGGAAGATATCCAGCTGGTCGTGAAGCTGACAAGTGTGAGGGGCACTGGCGTAGATCACTTGCCTTCAGATCCACTCAGAGTTCGCCGACCAATGGATCATTTTCTTCAGACTCACAGCTGAACCACCGATACCACTGTCACAGTACATTTCTACCACAACTAGTGTCGCTAAGGAGAGAAATTTCCACTGAGTAGAGCTTCTTCCAAACGCTTTCCAAACGCCAACAATGTTGTCGGAACGAAGTTCAAACACATGATCATTGCTTTTGTGCTCAGGTCACTTTTCCTTAGTCACATCAACGCTATCGCCGAGGTCAAAGCTGGAGCTTTGTAAACTTCATTTTTAAAGTTTCTGACGTGACTCGACAAGACATATAAACCCTGTCCACCACAGGGAAAGGGGTGTTTGAACATTAAAAACCAACTTAATTGATAGCATTGTTCTAGAGGATCGCCAGTTCTTTCTATCAAAAGAATAAATGAATAAGTGAATGAACGTTTTTCATCTACTCCACCTTACAACATTCAACACTTTGGAAACAACGCTGGAAGTGAGATTCGAATCTACATTCTTCAACTACGGCAAATAGAAAAAATGTTGGAAATAGGAATCGAATACATACACTTTACAACTCATAGCATGTTAAAAACACTTTTGGCTGTGAGATTTAAATCTGAATCTTTTAACTCCCTGCATGATAAAAACAATTTTAGGCGCGTGATTCGAGTCCAGGTGTACACCAACCAGTCAAACAATGATCATTGGCTCGTAGATCATGACTTATAGCTCGATAGGTAAGCTATAAGGGCATTAATTACAGTGCTTGTACAGGGACGGAGACATCAACATAAATGTGGTATTTCACATTTAGACGCCAACTGTACAGTGTACGCAATATGCCTTGCACGCTCATGTTGATTACTTTATACAACGGGTGTGAGTCACGCGACGGTACGTCGTGCAATGGACACACCCACTGGTCGGTCGCGGGATTTTTCGTAGAGAAAAATAGGCTTCTCAGAATTGACGTAAAAGTTGCAATTTACAAAGCTGTATTCTCCAGTAGGCGATGGGCTACCTATTTTTTCTTAAAAGTAAAGTAAACTGACTTCCAGAATACATAAAACATTTAACTTTAGCTGTAGACATTGTAAAGACTGGGCTCGTTTTGAGGGCTCGGTCCCTCCACTTATAAGAGTGAAGGGCTCCCAGCTCCACTTGCCTCCGATGTCTCCACTTCTGCTATGCATGTTCGATCCCAAAACTAAACTTCAAAAGCTTTTTGTTGTACCAGGATATTTCCAAGTAAGGTCTATAGCCTATTTTGGTGATGTTGGCGTAGCTCAATTATCATTTTTGAAGAGACGGAGAAAATCGGCCATACTTCTCATTTCGATTTATAGACCTACCAACAGTGACGGCCGAAGCAAATAATTGAGTATCAGGAGTACTGTGTTTGGTAAGTCAATCGAAACTTGTTATTAACGGGAAACTAACACGCTTTGTAAAGGAAAAACAGAGTCTACTATGATATAGGACAGATATTTGCGGCCTTTTATTTTTCTGCTTATGCCACCTCAACTTTAACATATTTACAATTCAAGTATTACGTTATTATTCACATTTTCAAACAAAGAATTTTATGAAGAACAGATTTTAATTTTGAAAAATTGCAAATATTTCTGAAATAAGTGGGAAAGACCTGAGCAAGTTATGATAGAATTTTATCATAACGTGGTGTAGTCTATCGGTAACGGTTTTTAGACATTTCATCTCCAGATATTTAATCACCCGACACTTAATCACGATATGGTTAGGGTTAGGGTGATCAATTTTAGTCCAAATGCGATGTCGTCGTGTTATGAAGTCCACGTTATTAAATGTCTGGTGCAGTGGTTTCCAAACTTTTTCTATTCATGATCCACTTTTCAAAACATAAATTTTCGAGTCCAACATAATTCTGCATGTGCTTTGATGCACTTGGAAAAAAGTAGTGAAAACAAAACATCTATTCAGGATGTTAATTTTCATTCAAATTCTATGAAACAAAGCATGTATTAATCTAAATTTTGAATGACTTTCGCTATCCACTGAAATTGCGTCCACGACCTACCAGTAGGTCGCGACCCATAGTTTGAGAACCGCTGGTCTAGTGATTAAATGTCCGTAATCAACAGTCGAGTGATTAAATATTGGGTGATGAAATGTCGGTAACCCATCGAAAACAGTGGGAGGAGGGGAAAAATCATAACCAAATGTCTTTTTCGAGTAAAATTACAACAAAAATTTTCGCCACCTTTGGCGGATACAAATGAAATTATCATTTTTCACCATCTTCAATTTCTTAATTTATGTAGCTCAATCTAAATATATTGTTATCAAACCAATTGTTTTCTAAGATGCTATCAAAGTCTTTTATGAAATACGGGATATAAAATTTAGCCTACTTGGCAAACCAAATAAGTGTACAGTAATTAAACATTGACCTAGAGGTAGACATTACTTAAACTATCTTTTGTAATAGAATGATGAATTACAAAAAATTTATCTTCCTTTCTCAGTGGCCTTTTATTGCTCATTGAAGACTATTTTTCATTAGGTTTTTAAGTTATATTTCTGTCATAGTTAGGAAGTAAAAACATTTCTGTCATCGTGTGGGAGTGATTCTAACACTAGAATGCACAAAGGACATGATTCAGAGAACAGTATCCGATATCTAGCAATGTTTAAATATATTTTGTTGGCCAAATATAGATTTTGGGGCTCTGAGTGGGTTTTAGTTTGCTGTTAATGGGTTGAAATGGCACTTTTGACATTACATGTTGCTGACTCTAGATTTCTGCTAATTACTACCTTCTATACCAATGGTTCCCAATCTTTTTTATGCTATGGTCCCTATTAAAAACTTTGGTTAATGCTCTCGACTTTCCAACTTAAATCAACATGAGTTTTGAAATGATTTGCTGCTAGTAAGTAAGCACAGTCTTAAGTTAATAGCAGGGAGGTCGGCGTTATGAGCATAGTTAGAAATTCATGGAAAGGAAATCAATAGAAAAAAATAGGTCAGTATGTCTACACCAACTGCGTGAAATTGCTTTCACCAAATACGCGATCGTTCAGCGGAGGGAATATTTTTTTGAAAATGGGTTACTAGGCCACCTGGGTGATCAGATGCAAAGCTATATGGCGGCTTTGCCCCAGTCGATATGGATGTTTGCATTTTTTAAGCAAATAGTGGGGAACTTTTTCGCACTTAATTGATGCACTTAAACAACTGAAGACTACACATTGTGTAACACAGACTGATTGGTAATGTTATGAGGCAAGTCAACACAAATTTACCGGTGCTGTATGTTGTAACTCAGTTAAAGTATAGCCTACAATTTTTACGCAAAAACTCATCAATTATTGTTCAAAATTGATAATGAGGTTACCATTAGTATACACCAGGGCTACTCAACTGGCGGACCGCGGTCCGAATCCGGACCTTTGAGGTGTTACAACTGGACCTCGAGCTTCAGGATGAGTAACAGTAGAGCAATGAGTAACAGTTGATCAAAAACGGGCCGCTCAAATTCAGTTCGAGACCTTTTTTCGGGTAAAATTGATGACTTGTGGCATAATAGTTGGATTTTCGGCAGCCAAACAGGTGATGACCTTTTTTTTTCTTTTTTTGGAAATCCGTAGGCGGGGGTGATCTCCAAAAAAAAAGGTCACTCTACTGGGATGGACTTCAGCAGATACTAAACTTCTCCGACTGGACCTTCATTAAAACTAGTTGAGTAGCCCTGGTATACACTATACAGCAATGCCAATCCATTCAAACGAGCTTCCTTCATTGTGGACTGCAAACAAGCTTTCAAATATTTTAGAGCACTACAAAAGCGCTCATATGTTGCTAAAGTACCCAGAAGAGTTGTCAATATTTTGAAGTGGAACTTCCAGAGAAGGATACGTTTCTATTTTTTTAGCAGACAGCAACTCGTCCAAAGCGTTGTTTGCTATGGAATCACTTTCGTTTAATTGTTAGTGCAAACGCCATTGTCAAAATTCAATTTCCGCAATTTCACTGCTGCCTTCCAGAAAAGAAAGATAGATGTTTATAGCTTCTTTAACAGTCGAAACAAAAGTCAT